>JAQSUU010000804.1:5000000-6250000 GCA_038087645.1 Saccharum hybrid cultivar R570 | reverse complement strand
TCCACTTCATTAAGTGATTTATTAAGTTTAATGTGATTGAATTACAAATTTAAGCCAAAACGTTAGTGATAAGTTGATCCATTTTTAGCATCCATTTATTTTAAAAATACTAAGGTATTTTTGATGGAGTCAAAACAGTGAGCTATTATGGGTCCACATAACATAAAGTGACTCTAAAGAGAAATGATAATAAGCTCTCCATAATAAACTAAGGAGTTTATTATTAGTGGCTTCTGTTTGCCATTGATTTCATAGTCAAAATAGGATAAGCTAAGCAGAGGTACAAAGTTAATTATTTTATTTATCTTGTTGACTATAAGTAAAGCAATTGAGATGTTAATTATTTTATTCAAGTGTTCCTGTAATTAGGTTAATTAAGATCCTGTCTAAGTATTAGTTCTAACACAAAGCTATACATCCCACTGCAACACTTGCCATGGTAAATGAAAGGAACGCTTGGATCAAACGTGCAAATCTAAAGTGTCACTTATCACTTATTGGTGACCGGCGGAGCAAATAATACACATACATGGGGTCGCAACAGGGGTGAGCTCTTCTTTTAAAATGCTTATATGCGTTAATTTAATATCCATCCATATACATACGATGATGCCTGCATGACGACGATGCTGCCATCAGGCCGACGACGGCCCGCCGGGCTTCTGGCGGTGGAACCACAACCTCCTCTCCCTGATGAACTTCTCCGCCTTCTCGTTGATGTCGTCTTCCACCCCTCGTGGTGGACAGCCGCCGCCGCCGTAGAAGGTGGGCCTGGAAATCAGGTTGTGGAACTCGATCTTGTTCACCTTCTGCACCGGTACCTCCCCGACACCTTCAGCACCGGCATTGGCGCCGGTGCGAGCGGCCGGAGCACCAGGATTCTTGCCCCAACGATTCATCTGTCTTCTTGCTAAATAAGCTACTACTGGTTATTAGATGCTCGTCCGGCCGGTTTCCTGGTCTGCTCGTTTGTCGTCTTGAGATGGGTGATGATGCAATTTGGCAACAGATATGGCCTCCGTTTATATAGGCAGCAGCAAGCGCAGCCAGCTATCCTTTGGGTGATGCGATAGCCAGCTGCACAGTTCTTGGACGACGACGCACGTGTTCCTCTCACTCTCAGGTAGTCTCTGATTGCTTCGGATAAGCTGCGTGCGTCCGTGCCTCATATACATGACCATGCGTGTCTTCGTCACTGGTGAGTATAGGTGTGAAGCTTGGCAGCTTTTGTGGAGTCCTCTCAGTCTCTCAGATGGCTGGCTGCAGTTGCGTGGCAGCTGCAGTAAGGGATTGGGATTCCAGAGAGATGCGAGCAGCATGGCTACGCTACCAAAACGCCAAAACCACCAACCGTGCTGCCACTTGCTAGGTAGAAGAGCGTGTCCAGGGCTCCAGGCGTGTTGTGCACTAGGAGTATTATTACCTCAGAAGAAGAATCTCGGACTCTCGGCGTTGCACTTGCACCATATTTTCGCAAAGGCAAGCATGCATGCAAGAGGCATCTGAACCGGTCCAACGCGTGTCTGGGCTCTGGACTCAGGACAGAGGCGTCAGCGATGGGTACGTCCGCATATGTAACCAGACGGTATCAGGGTAGTACAGATGTGTGGTGTGTCCATCGCAGCGAGCAACCTAACTCTGCAGCAGCAACGGCCAGGGAGATTTTTTTAAAAAAATCCACAACATTATTTATGCAGGTCTATAATTTACTTACGAGAGAAGAGGAGCTGAAAACTTTAAAAAGATTTTCCAAGAATCAAATGAATCCAAATGAAAATATCGTCTTCTACAAAGTCGTAGACCTCTTTGAGTACTACAACTTCGATATAAAGTTTGTCTTCACTTGACTTGGTTTTAAAAAGTTGTGAATTTTATTGTGCTCCACCTATTTATAGAGCCAAATTGCCAACTGCATTTCGAAATACCTTCATTTTCTAGAGATGGCTAGCCTCTAAAAATACCATTTTTAAAGGTGCTTCGGCTTGCTAGCTGTGACTGGAAAAAATGGGCAATTCTAGATGTAAAAATCGATTTTTAAAGATGAGCCGGTTCAGAAACCATTTTTCGAGGCAGATTTTGATGTAGCCAGATCTTAGGTAGTTAGGAGATAATCTGAGTTTAAAGTAGGGTTTACACCCATCAATCACTTTCCAATGGAGACGTGGTAAATTAATGAAAAATATGCTTTCTGTAGAAAATGTGAATGATTTATCACCGTCCATCATGTTATGTAATATATTTTGCACTCGAAAATCCACTGCATGGGAATTAGTTTCTAGAGGTAGAACTCGTTTTTCTTGTACATGGTGCTACGGGAGAGGGTAATACTCTCGGCGGTTTAGTTGATGGCCGAAAAGGTAAAATGATAGTGCTATAATTGCTGAGAAGTTGAACAACCATGTGCAAGACCAATCTGTGGTCTGGTCACTAATCCGTGAAGCTCGTCTCGAGATGGAAGGACTATGTCGTCTTGAAGTTGTCAAGATCGGAAGAAATAAGAATAAAGTGGCGGAGTTGGTGCAATTAGCTATCGGAAATGCCATGTGTCAGACGTATACAACAGATTGGACAAACGTCGAACGGCTTTTCACCCCTCCACTCGCTCGCGCCCGCATGTATATTAAAAAAACTTATCCCTTGGCTTCCTCCTCCCCATCCTTACCCCTTCCACTCACTTCCAGCGAGATCTATGAAGGTGGTGCGGCGGTGTTGTAGAAGAGCGGCGGCTCTCCCCCACCCTAGCGCGGTGCCCTCTCCACCCCTGGCGGCGTCCTCTCTCACTCCGGCGACCGAGCTCCCCCCCAACCCGGCGGCCATGGCGCTCCCCGCTCCCCATCCCCCACCATCGTCGTCGAGCCACCGGTGCTGGTGGCGCTGGTAGCGGTCTTGCTCGCACGCGCCGTTCGTGCTAGTGCTAGGTGGTGCTCGCCGCCAGCTCCCAACCCATGGGCCAGAATTGACCGGCCTATGTTTCAATTATTTCATACGTTTCAGAGGTATGTTACAATTGTTTCATATGGATGTTGTAAAAGTAGATCGGAGGATGTTGCACATGTTACATATGTTGCAAGTGTTCAGAGGCACGTTGCAAGCATTTGTTCAAAATGTTTCAACTGTTTCTAGACATATGTTGCATATGTGTTCACATAAATGTTTCAATAGAATGTACAAAATGTTCCATCTGTTTCAGTTTTCTATGCAGCAAGTGTTTTTATGTTGCAAGATGCAAGTGTGTTTATCTCGATGTTGCATATGTTTTCACACATATGATGCAAGTGTTTTATCTGGATGTTGCGTATGTTTACAATAGTTTCAAGTGTTTTTCAGGTCTTTTTGCAGGTGTTTCAGACGCATGTTTCATTTGTTTTTAGACATATGTTGCGATTGTTGCTTCTGGATGTTTCAAACTAGAACGAGTGTTGCATCTCCCACCTCGCCTTTCTTCTGTCTTGCCTCAGTGTCAGGCGTGGGAAGGTGGAGGCAGTCCCCACTGGCATGGGTGGGCCCCACGTGCTTGCTGGCAGGTGTAGCAAGCTAGACGTGGACGGGCAAGCGCGGGACAAAGGACAGGGGCAGCGGCATGGGCGTCCGAACAGGGGGCTACCATCCGGACATCTTAGAGCTAGCCACTCCCATTAGCTATGAGTTCAAGTCGTAGTCAAATCTTCTTTTCTTCTTTTCTAGAGTTTATTCAGTCCCTTATTTGTAAAGATCCTACTTGATTCTAATAACACTAGCAGAGAAACTAGTTCTAGTCCCGGTTCCCAACCCCCTTTAGTCCCGGTTTTGGGAACCAGGACTATGCAATCAGGGCTAAAGGTCTCGATTTTTAATCCCGGTTCCTATAACCGGGACTAAAGGTGTTTCTTGGGTGAAAAAAAAAGGTGTGGTTGTGGAGATTCGAACCCGAAACCTTCCGGTTCAGCTCTTGTGCACGTTACCATCTCACCACCCACCACACATCTGACTTAGATACAATACACTTTCCTTTTAAATTCACTCTAGAGGCACCTTTAGTCTGGGTTTGAGATACAAATCGAGACTTTAAAATACACACTTTTAGTCTGGGTTCGTGTCTCAAAGCAGGACTAGCTTCTCGCACTAACACGCCTTGGTCATCGTTACAACAGGGACTAAAGGGTGGAATTAGTCTCAGTTCGTATTACAAACTGAGACTAAAGGTCTAGTCTTCCCTTTAGTCCTGGTTACAATTTTAAACTAGAACTAAATACTTTTTAGCCATGGATGAAAGGTTGTTTCTCTACTGGTGTAATTCTCCAATTCACAAAAAAAAGGAAATAGAGGAATTGCTCTAAAATAATGGCTTTGGTTTTTTATCCAGTCAATCATGCACATTTTCCTCTAAAAAAATACAATCATAAATATTGGTTTTTATTATGGAAAAATATTCAATACAAACCCTCTACTCGATGGCATCTGAAAGCATCAAGGCCCCGAGAGTTGGTTTCGGCAATTGATGACAACGCTTTATTACCATGACTAACGTGTGTTTTGCAGAAACTCTGGTAAGTTTGGTCATGGGGTTGATAACTGATTTGGGCACTATGGTATTCATGCCACTTGATGAAAATCGTTTCAGTTTTCAAAGGATTGACGTCAATATTAAGAATGGTTAGTTCCAGATGTCAAGGTGTTGAGTTACATTCGGAATAGTCGTTGCGATCTTCGCTTTTTCCTTTGGCCATACTATAAAGGGGGCTTGAGCGAGTAGCTTGACCTAGGTGAGTCTTTTGTTTAGGTGTGGTGCACACTTGTCAAACTTAGCAATAGGTAGCTCTAGAATAGCTCAAAGTTCAGTTGGAAGCAACTTGGTTCAAGTTGCGTCGCGTTTTGGAGTGTTTAGAGATGTTTTCCCTTGACCGGACGCGGTGTCTGGCTTGACCGGACGTGTCCGGTCAGTACAAAACTGCTACTGCGTCTCAGCACTGTTGATCAGATGTGGTCCTTGCGAGGACCGGACACGGTGTTCAGACTGACACGTGTCACAGGAGGAAAATTCACCTAATCGGATGCGACTGGGAAGTGATCGGCGCGTCCGGTCACGTTCCAGTAAGGTACTCTGACGATCGGACACGTCCGGTCATCACTGATCGGACGCGGTCGTGCGTCAGGTCAAAGTACAGTAAGGTCCCTGCACGACCAGACGCGTCCGGTCACCCTTGATCGGTGCGTCCGGTCACTCAGCCAATGTTTCAGAGTTTCGACTGTTACGATCGACCGGCGCGTCCGGTCATCGCGTGTTTTGCTGAGTTGGCAGGTAACGGTTGGATTTGACTGTGGGGTGTATAAATACATCCCCTCCACCTCTTTTAGAGGTCTCTTGCCCATTTGTTCAGCTAAGAAACACCTTTGAAGTGCAAGGGAGTGAAAGAGCTCAAGTGAGGGTAGTGGTTTGAGAATCAAAGCTTGAGAGTCCCTCACTAGTGACTAGGGAGTAGCAAGTGTGCATCCATCTTCTCATTAGGCTCGTTGTGGTCAAGTGCGAGTTCTAGCTTGTTACTCTTGGTGATCACCATCACCTAGACGACTTGGTGGTGATTGGGAGTTTGGTGATCATCCGGCAGAGCTTGTGGATGACCCAACTCATCTTGTGAGCGGTTTTGGGTGATTCACCGCGATAGAGTGTCAAAGAATCAGCTCGTAGAGAGCACTTGATCCTTGCGCGGATCAAGGGGGAGCTACACCCTTGCGCGGGTGCTCCAACAAGGACTAGTGGGGAGTGGCGACTCTCCGATACCTCAGGAAAACATCGCCGTGTTCTTTGCCCTTACTTTCAAGCATTTACTTTCTCGTATTACTTTCATTGCTTGTTTTACTTTCCTAGAATTGCCGTGCTAGACTAGGATTGGAATTTAGGGTGCAAAACTTTTACCGGTAGAATCAAGGAACACTTGTAGGCACTAGGGGTGAACTTTGGCTTGTAGGATTTAATTATTGCAATTATTTTTTAGAAAAGCCCAATTCACCCCCCCTCTTGGGCATCTTGATCCTTTCAATTGGTATCGGAGCCGAGTTGCTCCTAATTTAGGCTTCACCGCCTAGAGCAAGATGTCTAACGGGGAAGGACCACCTCCCATCTTTGAGGGAGATGATTTTTCATATTGGAAAATTTGAATGGAGGCATACCTCGAAGCCATAGATGTTGGGTGCCTTAGAGCCGCAACCGAAGGGCTTCCCGCTATCAAGGATCCCGCCAACCCAAGTGGTGATGAGGAGAAGTACGACCGGTGGAATGCAAAGGACAAAATGCACTCTACCGGGGCTAGATTGCAATATCAAATGATCACTCTCTCTCAAATGTGCTCTATGTTGCTTCATTAAGTTTCAATTTGTTATCTGTTGGGCAACTTTGTGAACTTGGCTTCCAATTCTTGTTCACACCTAATGAAGTGATAGTTTCAAAGATAGACGACAAGCAAGTAATATTCAAAGGCTTTAGATACAATAATCTTTATCTTGTAGACTTCACCTCCGAAGATGCAAACTTGATGACATGCTTGTTCACCAAGACCTCACTTGGATGGCTTTGGTATAGGAGGCTTGCTCATGTTGGAATGAACACTCTCAACAAGCTATTAAAGAAAGAATTAGTGAGAGGATTCAAGGATGTAAAGTTTGAAAAGGACAAACCTTGTAGTGCATGTCAAGCCGGCAAACAAGTGGCAAACACTCATTCAACCAAAGCCTACATGTCAACTTCAAAAGTGCTAGAACTTCTACACATTGATTTGTTTGGTCCTACAACCTACAAGAGCTTGGGTGGAAATCTCTATTGTCTTGTGATAGTGGATGACTATTCAAGATACACTTGGACTTTCTTCCTTCATGACAAATCCGAAGTGGCCAATTGCTTCAAGAAGTTTGCAAAGAGAGCTCAAAATGAATTCAAAGTCAAGATAAAGAAGATTAGAAGTGACAATGGGAAAGAGTTTGACAACACAAACATTGAAGCTTATTGTGATGAGATTGGAATCAAGCATGAAGTTTCTTCAACGTACACTCCTCAACAAAATGGTTTAGTTGAGAGAAAGAACCGGACTTTGATCACCCTTGCAAGAACAATGTTAGATGAGTACAACACTCCGGAAAAGTTGTGGGCCGAGGCAATCAACACCGCATGCTATGCTTCAAATCGCCTCTTTCTACAAAAGTTTCTTGGCAAGACCCCCTATGAGTTGCTAAATGGGAAGAAGCCGGACGTCTCATTCTTCCGAGTGTTTGGTTGCAAATGCTACATCTACAAGCGTCAACACCTAGGGAAGTTTCAAAGACGTTGTGATATTGGTTTTCTTGTTGGTTACTCATCAAAGTCCAAAGCATATAGAGTATTTAACCATGCCACCGGTTTGGTTGAAGAAACATATGATGTGGAATTTGATGAATCTAACGGCTCCCAAGGAGCAATTGAGAATTATGATGATGTAGATGATGAACCATTGAGGGAGGCAATGAAGAACATGCCCGTGGGAGACATCAAGCCAAAAGATGATGAAGACGATGTACAAATTGTTGATCCACCATCTTCATCACATGTACCTCAAGATGATGACAAGAATGAGAGAGTTGAAAATGAAGATACTCATGTCTCTCATGAACAAGCCGAGGCACAAGCTCAAGATGTTGATGCTCCCCATCCCCCTCCTCAAGTGGTTGTTAGAAGAAACTCACCTCTACTTCAAGCGCATCCACAAGATCTCATCATAGGGAGTCCTACAAAGAGAGTAATAACTCAATCTCAAAAGCTTGCTTCTTTTGTTGAACATCACTCTTTTGTCTCTTGTGTTGAACCTAAGAATGTAGAAGAAGCTCTTCAGGATCCGGATTGGGTGAATGCTATGCATGAAGAATTGAACAACTTCACCCGTAATCAAGTGTGAACACTTGAAGAGCATCCAAAAGGTGCAAGAGTCATTGGAACCAAGTGGGTGTTCCGCAACAAGCAAGATGACCAAGGCATAGTAGTGAGAAACAAGGAAAGACTAGTAGCAAAGGGGTTCTCTCAAGTTGAAGGTCTTGACTTTGGAGAGACCTTTGCACCCGTTGTAAGACTTGAAGCCATTTTTATCCTTCTTGCATATGCATCACATCATGATATGAAACTATATCAAATGGATGTGAAAAATGCATTCTTAAATGGCTTCATAAATGAACTAGTCTATGTTAATCAACCTCTCGGGTTTGAAGACCCTAGATATCCTAATCATGTTTATAGGTTGTCCAAGGCGCTATATGGGCTCAAGCAAGCCCCTAGAGCGTGGTATGAGCGCCTCCGGGACTTCCTCATTGAGAAGGGCTTCACCATTGGGAAGGTCGACACCACTCTATTCACCAAGAAGCTTAATGGGGAGATCTTCATTTGTCAAGTCTATGTTGATGATATCATCTTCAGATCAACAAATGAAGAGTATTGCAAGGAATTTGGTGAATTGATGTCGAAGGAGTTCGAGATGTCTATGATTGGTGAGCTCACATTCTTCCTTGGTTTTCAAGTTAAACAAATGAGAGAAGGGATTTTCATCTCTCAAGAAAAGTATACCAAGGATCTTCTTAAGAGATTCAAGATGGAAGAATGTAAGCCAATCAAGACCCTAATGCCATCTAATGGACATCTCGACCTAGATGAGGGAGGTAAATTGGTTGATCAAACTCTCTACCGTTCTATGATTGGTAGCTTGTTGTACCTTACCACATCTAGGCCCGATATCATGTTTTGTGTGTGTATGTGTGCTCGCTTCCAAGCGTGCCCTAAAGAACCTCACTTAAGTGCCATAAAAAGAATTTTAAGATGTCTTAAGAACAACCCAAGCATTGGTCTTTGGTATCCCAAAGGAGCTAGATTCCAACTAGTTGGCTATTCCGATTTGGATTATGCCGGTTGCAAAATTGATAGAAAAAGCACATCCAGAGGCTTGGAAGGTCTTTAGTATCTTGGTCATCTAAGAAGCAAAATAGTGTGCCTTTGTCCACCGCCGAGGTGGAATACATTGCCGCGGTGGCTTGTTGTGCATAAATCTTATACATGAAACAAACCCTCCTAGACTATGGAGTTGTTCTTGAAAAGGTGCCACTTTTATGTGACAATGAAAGTGCCGTTAAAATTGCTAATAATCCGGTACAACACTCTCGCACCAAGCACATTGATATCCACCACCACTTTCTAAGAGATCATGTTGCTAAAAATGATATATCACTAGAAGGTGTAAGAAGTGAAAATCAATTAGCGGATATCTTCACTAAACCTTTGGATGAGGCTACCTTTTGTAGGTTGAGAAGTAAACTTAATGTGCTTGACTCTAGTAACTTTAAAAAATGAGCTTGTGTTGTCCCTTGCATTGCATTGTATTATATGTCATGTTTAATTTTTCCGCAATGCATCTAGGACTTGTCTAACACGGTTACGATAACCCTCCTTTGGAGGAGTGAAGAAGCCTAACCGTGGATCAAACTTGACAAGCAACCTAGTTTTTCTTACTTGTTTTGCATTGCCTATGCATGGTTGTTGCTTTGTCGTTTCTTTTCGGTTTGGCTTTGAGCAACCTCTGTGTTCGTCCATGAATAGACAGAGCATTTGACGCTCCTAAGGGTTCACAAACTCTATTGCATGGCCATACGTTGCTCCTCGGGTGTTTATTGCTTATTTTCCTAAAAACAATACTAGCCTAAGGCAAATTATTTTGAAAAACTTAAGGGTTTAAGTGAGGTCACTCATATCAGGTTCCAATTGGTGTTTTTTTGAGTCTCTTTGAATTGGAACTTGATTGGGATAAGTCGCGTCGAAGATCGGATTGAAGAAAGGCGTTTAACAGTGACCGGACGCTGGACCGGACGCTGAACCGGACGCAGTGATGCTTCACCACTGCGCCCGGTCATCCCGAAGACTTTCTCTTGGACCTGTGACCGGACGCTCGACTGGACACGCCATTGTTGACCACCGTGTCCGGTCATGCGCGATGAGTTTCCCGGATGACCTTCGACCGGACTCTGTCCACGTCCGGTCAGCCCTAACCGGACGCATCCGGTCGCTCCAGGAGCTTACTGGACTGTGACCGGACACTGCCCCACCGCGTCCGGTTAGTGCGCAGCGAGCGGATCTGAGTCCTCATATAACTCTTCATTTCCGATCTACTTTTTTTCAACAACCGCCCAACGCTGTGCCCGAACTCGCCGTTCTCGTGCCCTAGCTCACCGAGCCGCCACCTGCGCCTTCTCCACCGCCACCTGCGCTTCCTCCGCCTGCGTGCTGCCCCGCACCACCGTGTGCGCGTCGCCCTGCGCTCGCGCCACCGCATTGCCACGCTACCCTAGCTCTGCGCGCTGCTCGCCGCGCCGCCATTGCTCCGCTGCTCCGCGCCGCCGCCGCAGCCACCGTAGCTCCCTTAGGGCTCGCTAACAGACCCCTCGCCAACCCTCCATCACGCGCCACTTGGACTTCTTCGCGTGATCTTCACCCGAGCTTGCCTTAACCCTAGCCCTAGTCTCGCGGGGTATCGTTTCGGCCGTTCATCGTCGAGGTTTCTCCGCGCGACGTCTTCTCCGCGAGGTTGTTTCGCATTACCTTGATCTCCTTGTTAGGGTTTGCCGTTTTTTCGTCATTGGAATTCTAACTATCTCTTGTCTCAGCAATTCAGCGCTCATCCGACGTTTTCGGGAACTCTCACAAATCAAGGTCATCTCATCTTTTCACCGAGTTCTAGTCGATCCGAGGTAGTCATCGCTATTTGTTTCAGATCTTATCTCATATGCTTGCTATCTTTAGTTTTTCTTATCTTTTAGAATATATATGTTGCTTATAGTAGATCCATCTATTCCATCTTTTCAGCGAGTTCTGTCAGTGTGTTGGGTGACAGCTGGTCAGTGGTCGAATCCAAGGCCAAGCCTGTGGATACGGATTGAGGCCAAGCCTCTTGAGTGACAGTTCATCATCTTTCAGAGTTTCTCAGAAGTTGGTCAGTATGGTTCGCTGCAAGAACGCTGGGGGTGCACCTAGTGACGGGGACGAGAGTCCTCCTCGACTGACAGAGGTTGCACGTGGTAAGCGCGTAAAGACCATGCCCAGAAAGAAGAAGACACTCACAGATGTAGAGATTGCTTAGGTAGTTGCAGATGGAGCAGAGCTAGCAGAGAGAGGAGGCAGTAGCAGTGGGATTCACATTGGCGAGCGTCGCTTTCATCTTGAAGGTTGACAGCTCGGTACTGAGGCCTCCGAGGGGACAGAGGCTATGTCAGTTGATCCATCTATAGAGGATCCATAGGAGACAGAGGAGCAGTCAGTTCAGACTCCACCACGTCGTCGCTCAGGACGTATGCGAGCTTAGGTGACTCCTAGGCCAGAGGGCTAGCGTCGTGGAGGATGCCCACCTCCCAGGGCTCGAGGACAACCCCCAGTCGAGCACTTTGACTTGAGAGGAGCTACAGCATGCCAGGTGCAGGCCCTGAGGTTTGTTGAGGTTGGTCGGTGGTTTCCACCTGTGCGGGACCCCCGAGCGTTAGAGGGCTTCTACACACCCCTGCATGAGGACTTCTACAGAGCATACGTCGACAGTGGGATTGCTTTTAGACCTCAGAGGGTCTGTCATCTTGAGGCTCTAGTTGAGGTGGTTGGTGAGCAGCTTCATCCGCACCTGTCCTTTCTTCCGTGCTTATCAGATTTTCTTGGATGGACAGGAGCATACTGTGGCACTTGGGTCAGGGAGTTTTATTCTTCACTATGGATTGACCCGGTACATGAGTTCATTCACTTTGCATTTCGAGGCTGTGACCGCAGACTTTACAACACCAGAGTATGGGAGATTCTCAGACTCCCAGCTTCGGACATGAAGATACATCAGCTGTGCTTTGGTCAGACTGCTCCACCGAGACGCCCTCACGGCGGTACAGTGCCCCCTACTGATTTGATCCGACCCTGCTTTCATGAGCCTTTTGGCAAAGGGTCCAAACATACACCAGCCAGCTTGACACCCCTTGCCAGAGTCTTAGATGCCATTGTCAGACGTACACTCCTTCTGAGGCTGGGGTACAGAGAGGGACTGACCCGTATGCAGTTGTGGGTAGTGCATCACCTTCTCTCACAGACACCGTTTGATATATGGGATCTTATGCTATGTGAGATGGAGGAAACCTTGGTAGAAGGTTTCAAAGGACACCGTCAGTTGCCCTATGCTCATTGGATATGTTTTATTATCAGATCTTCATGTGAGCTGCGCTCTGAGATTAGAGCTGAGATATTAGACATTACCACTGCCTTTCCAGAGTATGATATCTGTCAGCTATGGGCCTCTGTTACCAGAGAGCAGGCACCCGTGCCAGGACAGCGAGAGAGACCTGAGGTGCCTGAGACAGTAGCTGAGCAGGACGTGACCGTTCAGGGTCTTACTGAGGCAGAACTTGCTGATTTGGATGCTCAGCCTGCTGATCCAGTTGAGGATGAGGCCTCTGACAGCACTGATGAGGATTACCAGCCCATCCCCCAGTACCGCTCTCCTCGGCCTCATGATCATGAGGCTAGTGGTTCAGGCTCAGCCTCCCGCTTAGACTCAGCCATGGTGGCTATACTTGAGAGGTTGACTCAGGCACAGGAGAGACAGGAGCTTCAGATGCAGAGACAGGCTCAGGACACAGCCACTGCTTTTGCTCAGATACAAGCTCAATAGGACGAGTTCCAGAGGCAGCAGCTTGAGCTACAGCGTCAGCAGTTCGAGATGCAGCGACAGCAGGCAGCAAACCAGTAGTAGTACTTAGAGCTCCTGCGTCACTTGGTTACAGTTGGGGTTCCTCCTCCTACATTTGCCTGACTCCAGCACTACAGTCAGTGGACTTCAGAGTCAGGGACAGCCGAGCTTTCAGTTCACCTCTCCACAGCAGCAGGTCCCCCAGTCATTCCAGTCCCCGAGCTACACGCCTATTCAGACGGGGTTCACTCCTTCAGACCAGCCTCGCCCTCACCTTCTGAAAGGCACTCTGTTTGCTGATTTGAGTGCTTTCTACAGCGAGTTGACTGGTCAGCCGACGCCCTCGCACACCACTCTAGTGACTTCTACAGGGTTGTCTGCTTCAGAGGCAGTTGTTCCTCCAGTGACAGGGACTGACACTACAGAGACTGTACCTTCGTTAGTTGCCTTGACAGATCCTCCAGCTGTTGGCTCACTTCAGGCTTAGGTCACAGAGACTGCTCCACTAGTTGCTACTTCTTCGTCAGTACCTGCTCCTGTTATTCAGACCCAGACCGCTTCACAGCCACATACTTCTTCAGAGGGTCAGCCTGATAGCTCAGAGTCCGAGGAGGATACTTCTCAGTTTGTGATCACTCCGCGCTCCTCGGCACCCGACTCGACTCCGTCTGTTCCCCCGTTGGATCCTTAGATTAGTTTTTGGCGTTTGATGCCAAAGGGGGAGAGAGAGTAGATTCAAGGGGAGTTTTCATAGAGGGTTTTCGTTTTTATTTGTGTGCTATATTTATGCATCATGTTTACATTCCCGTACTTGCATTTTGTGACATGTGGTCTTGTGAGTTACTTTGAGTCATGTTTGGTCTATCTTGTCTCTATTTTATAGCATGTCACTTATTTGATTCTAGCTCATAAGGTTATGCTTCCGTGTCTTACTCCGATTTCTTTTGAGCTATGTCTTTATGTGTACTAACGCTTCATGTTTTATCTTATGAGTACACACTGTTGGCTAGGGGCACATAAGCAATTCCTAACCCCTTGTGCTTATTGCTTTTTGCCTATGTGAACCAAGCATGTTCGAAAACCTCAACTCTTATCTTCTGAATCTTAGTGTTGTCATCAATCACCAAAAAGGGCGAGATTGAAAGCATCTAGGCCCTGAGAGTTGGTTTCGGCAATTGATGACAACGCTTTATTACCATGACTAACGTGTGTTTTGCAGAAACTCTAGTAAGTTAGGTCATAGGGTTGATAACTGATTTGGGCACTATGGTATTCATGCCCCTTGATGAAAATCGTTTCGGTTTTCAAAGGATTGACGTCAAGATTAAGGACGGCTAGTTCTGGATGTCAAGGTGTTGAGTTACATTCGGAATAGTCGTTAGGATCTTCGCTTTTTCCTTTGGCCGCACTATAAAGGGGGGCTTGAGTGAGTAGCTTGACCTAGGTGAGTCTTTTGTTTAGGTGTGGTGCACACTTGTCAAACTTAGCATTAGGTACCTCTAGAATAGCTCAAAGTTCAGTTGGAAGCAACTTGGTTCAAGTTGCGTCGCGTTTCGGAGTGTTTAGAGATGTTTTCCCTTGACTGGACGCGGTGTCTGGCTTGACCGGACGCGTCCGGTCAGTACAAAACTGCTACTGCGTCTCAGCACTGTTGACCGGACGCGGTCCTTGCGAGGACCGGACGCGGTGTTCAGACTGACACGTGTCACAGGAGGGAAATCACCTAATCGGACGCGACTGGGAAGTGATCGGCGCGTCCGGTCACGTTCCAGTAAGGTACTCTGATGATCGGACGCGTTGTTGATATTTGGTAACGCAATTAGGAAATGATCTGCAAGCGCACGGATATCGGTGAGCACTTCACCCAGGATATTATCCAGAGTATCGTATTTATTTTTTTACCACTAGGAGAAAGCGTGCATCTGACTAACCAAATCTATTACTACTAACCTTTAGGCTACAACCACTGTGATTTGATGTGAGCGATGTATAGAGAAGACTGCGACTGCACTCTCGTTCTAACCTTGGTAAGGATGATCTACTGTTCTATTGGGGAGGTTTACGGAATCTAGACACCACAAAGGATGTTCAACCCGCACCTATAAACCCTATCGATCCTGCTAACGGGATATGGAATACAAAGGTAACTCAGAATTATCACGTTCCTCGCTACTACCACGGTCCGGCTAGACGAGGGGATATCTATGAGTATCCTAGCTTAAACACCACGTTTACGCTAGAGATGATTACTCTAAACTCTACGCGAAGAGATCAAAGTAAACTCATAAACCAAAGAACAATAAAACAAAGAACTTACTAGAATTTAGAAGCTGAAATACTGAAGAATCCTGAGAACAAGCCTCGGGTTAGAAGAACTTGCTCCCGCAGGTACAACCTCGGAGTAGACACCGACAGACCGGCTTCCTCCGATCTACACCTCCACTCTATCTCTCTCAATCTAGTAGAACTAATTCTACTTTCATATTGGATGCTAAGCCCTAAGAGGTGGGAACCCTAGAGGGAACCTCTCTCTCTAAACCTTAACTAGAGATATGCAACTGAATAATGAATTGGGGTCTTCTCCACCAGGGGTCAGGGGCCTTACTTATATAGCCCTTTTGGATGAATCTGGACCGTCGGATCAAACCGACCTTCATCCTACGGTTTTCCTTGATCCTCAAAGGCGATGGAGCATAATCCACGAGACTCGACCTGATTGGTCCCGGGGGCAGGGCGGGCGCCCTAGGGCACAGGGCGGGCGCCCTGTGTCCTGGCCCGTTACGGCTCCCGTTCGTTCCTGTGGCTTCTGGAATCTTCTAGATGTAAGATAATTACGTGTTCGGTTAATATCCCGTCATTAATCCGACATGTGGGCCTTTCTTCAGTATTTCCTGATAACCCCCTGCAGAAATAGATAAACAGCAAAACTCGTGGAATTCTGTTAGATCAAACCCTAATTCTAGGTGTTGCTTGCATATAGGTCCTTTTCTTTATTTATTTGATGGTTATAATTGATACTTAAGAACCGTCAACAAACACCCCCATACTTAGGCTTTTACTCATCCTCGAGAAAAGGTTGGTTAATAAAACATCTGGGGTTGAAACATTCTTTCATACCTGCAGGGTGTTGTAAAAATCCACTGTGCACTTATAGTCAGGGAAATATATGGTCAGAGTAAAGAGCCTTTCTTCTTCTTAATCCGTATCACTTGGAGTTTTTACATATTTTTGAAAAGAAAAACTTAGCATACCTTTATCCTCATAGGTGCTCTCAGAGTCACTCATTATCTTTTATATTTCTCTCTGAGGCTGTTTTGATTTTGCAAAAATAATTCTTTAAGCATACATACCTTGCATTTATTGTATGGTCAAAACCGGATCCGAGGAGAAGAATGCCATACTCTTAGATCAAAGATTTTGAAAATTAAAAACTTGTCACTCTTACTGGCATATTGCTTATTAGAGGGACCATGGGCTATCATTTTCTTTCCATCATATTTTTATCATATCTCATCATTTTTTTTCATTTTGGGTGGATACCGAGGTACCCCTAATTCTACTGCCGGACACTTGTCCATTTTTTTCCACGAGGTTATCGAGCACTTGCTCCTTTTTATTTCTTCGATATATTTATAATTTTGCATAGCCCATGCCTCTAACGCAATAATACTTCAGAAGAGTGAATCTTTCTGAATAAAAATGTCTTGATCTTAGGAGTATGATAAATCTCTCAACAAGGGTCTAACTTGTTTTGAACAAACTCAATACAAAGCAGATAGCTTTAATTAATATTTTCATGTTTAGCAGGCATATAAAACTTGAGGATGGTAGCTATAATTTTGAGATTTAAAACAAATTCTCCAAGCAATAAAGATACTAAGAATAAGGTACTCATACCCTTACCATCTCTTATTCCACAATGACTTTTAACAACACAGGGTTTTGAAATAATTTTAATAATTGCAGGTTTCCAGGAAATATCACAGAGTGAGATTGATCATGATTATAAGCATTTTTATCCTTTTAATTTATCATGTTTAGAGAGATAAAATTCTGCACAAACTAAGGTGAGTGTGTAAGTGTGTAATAAAAGTGTGCAGAGTGTGTACCTGGTTTATGGAGTGGTGCGATCGAAGTGTGTGTGACATGTCAGGGAATCTCCCCCATACTTGTTTTCTGCTTTCTTGCACAAAAGTAAAGTAGAGACACACAAGACATACTAATAATAATCTTTATTAATCTTGAGGCATTTATTACAACCGAATAATAATAATAACCGAATATAATAGATCTAAACTGATTATAAGCGAACCTAATCGAATCTAATAATAACTAAGACATATATAGCCCCAAGATCTAATCTAGATAGCTCAGCGACGCTCACGCCTCCTAAGACTATGCTCTAACTCATCGATCCTCTTGTTGGCGTCGGCAAGGTCATCCCGTAGATTTAGGATCGTAGTGTTATGGTTGAAGGTCCTCCGATCCATAGAGATATTGGAGTTCTGAATTTCTATAATGCTGTTCTTGATCACCCGTAGCTCCTCATCCACATCTGCAATGGTCCTGCGGTGCTTAGGAGGTGTCTCGAAAGCATTAAGAGCATGCTTGGGTGCTTCCTTCGGAGGAACGAAGCGGACCTTAGCTGCCCTAACACCCTCGAAGTAAGGTCTCTCCTCCGTGGTATAGCGGACACTAGAGATCTCGCCGCTCCGGTTGGTCTTCACTCCGATGATCCGCTCATTGGGTTTTGGCGGCAGGATCTTTGTTCCGGCTGGTACCTTGATGATCTCCTTCCCCTTCGACGATGATGGCGAGCCTTCGAGTAATAGGGGCTGCGTAGGTGCGGTAAGAACTGGGCGAGCAAAGTAGGATTGGGCAGAGCTGCGTTGACGTGGTGGCATGGCTTCTAGCTGTCGCTCTGTGTTGGCCGGGACGAGAGCGTAGGCGTCGGGATCCTCCTTGGGCTTCTTGTTGAGGTCGTAGGGGACGACTTCCCAATCGATGTGGAACTTCTCGGCCATTGGAGCAGCTAGGAACTAAGCAAGATCTAATTTGAGGAAGGAGAGAAGGCTTGAATGAATTGGTGCTAAAAGCTGACGTTGGGGGTCTGTTTATATAGGGGGTAAAAACTGCTCTCGTGCATGGTCGGGACTCTTCCCGCCGTCATGTTTACGAAACAAACCGAGGACGGAATTTTCCAGATAGCAACGGGCGAGGTTATCGCGTGGGAGAAGTCTGGGGCCGAGGGGAGACAGGGGCAGGGCGCCCGCCCTCATCCTCAGGGCGCCCGCCCTGTGTCCGGCTCCTCTACAAGCCTGCTTTCTCGAGCGTGTTTCTCACCGTGTTTTTATCCCGAAAAATATATACTTGGCCCAAAAACGTCAAATTAAAAGCATCGGGCTTTAATTTTTAATTGGAAGGTAAAAATTGATCACGTCTATTTCTTCTAATTCTTTATTGGGCTCTAAAAATAATTTAAGACGTTGACCATTTACCTTGAATAACGTACCTTCGTCATTTTGAAGTGTGATAGCTCCGTGGGATGATGAATGAATTACCTTGAATGGTCCTTCCCATTTGCTCCGGAGCTTTCCATGCCCGAAAAGCTTCACCCTGGAATTAAAAAGTAATACCTTATCTCCGAGTGAGAACTCCTTCTTCTTGATCCTCTTGTCATGCCATCTCTTGACTCTTTCTTTGTAGATCTTTGAATTGTGATATGCTTTCTCCCGCCATTCTTCTAACTCCGATAATTGCATTCTTCTATGTTTTCCGGCGATATCTAGGTCCATATTCCATCTTTTTATGGCCCAGTGTGCCTTGAACTCAAGTTCAATAGGTAGCTGACAGGTCTTTCCGTATACCAATTGG
Organism: Saccharum hybrid cultivar R570; assembly: GCA_038087645.1. NCBI lineage: Eukaryota > Viridiplantae > Streptophyta > Magnoliopsida > Poales > Poaceae > Saccharum > Saccharum hybrid cultivar. The sequence goes on along the minus strand of JAQSUU010000804.1, from coordinate 6,231,437 downwards.
TATGGAGACATTCCAATTGGGGTCTTGTATGCTGTCCGGTAAGCCCAGAGTGCATCGGGTAACTTGTCCTTCCATACCGTTCCCATCTCGTTCACCATCTTCTGAAGAATGTTCTTGATTTTCTTGTTAGAAGTCTCTGCTTGGCCACTTGTCTGAGGATGATAGGGAGTAGCGACGTTGTGACGGATTCCATGTCTTGATAGATAGTGCTCGAAGCGCTTGTCAATGAAGTGTGATCCTCCATCACTTATCACTATCCTGGGGACTCCAAATCTTGGAAATATGCTTTCCTCAAACATCCTCTTCGAACTGATATTGTCGGCATGTTTGCAAGGTAGTGCCTCTACCCACTTGGAGACGTAATCAACCGCCACCAAGATGAACTCACACTTCTTAGATGGGGGAAATGGACCCATGTAGTCTATTCCCCAGACATCAAAGAGTTCAATCTGAAGGTTGTTGGTGAGTGGCATGGCATCCCTTGTATTTATGTTTCCGTGCCTTTGACATGGCCCACATCTTCTGATATATTGCTTCGTGTCATCGTACATCGTAGGCCAGTAGAATCCTCATTGCCAGATCTTTGAATGTGTACGGAATGCTCCATAGTGACCTCCGTATGGTGATGAGTGACATTTGTCGATGATCTTCAATCCTTCCTCAGTGGTCACACATCTTCTAAGTAGGCCATTAGCGTATACTCGGAAGAGATATGGCTCATCCCATATATGTGAACGACTTTCCTGAATAAGCTTCTTCTTGTTTGCTCCGGGTGGTACATAACCTGAAACCATAAAATTAACAATATCTGCATACCAGAGGTCAGATCTGTTAATCCCGTAAAGCATATCGTCCCGGAGTAAGTCATTAATGGGGGGTTCCTGTGAATTCTTAAAGTACATTCTAGACAAGTGATCAGCAACAGAATTTTCTACTCCCTTTTTATCTTTTATTTCTAAGTCAAATTCTTGGAGTAATAAAATCCATCTGATTAAGCGAGGTTTAGCATCTTTCTTAGTGAGCAAATATTTTAGTGCAGCATGATCAGTGTAAACAATTATCTTAGCTCCAACTAAATAAGATCTAAATTTATCAATGGCAAAAATAACAGCCAGAAGCTCTTTTTCAGTGGTTGCATAATTAAGTTGAGCTCATATCAAAGTTTTACTTGCATAAGCAATTGCATGATGCTTTTTATCTTTAGTTTGTCCCAAAACTGCCCCCACAGCATAATCACTAGCATCACATATAATTTCAAAAGGCAACGACCAATCAGGGGGTTGAATGATTGGTGCAGAGATGAGTGCTTGCTTTAATAATTTGAAAGAATTTAGACATGCATCATCAAATTCGAAAGGAGCATCCTTGGCTAGCAAAAGAGTAAGTGGTCTCGCAATAAATGAAAAGTCTTTTATAAATCTGCGATAAAAACCAGCATGGCCAAGAAAACTTCGAATTCCTTTTATATTCACAGGTGGAGGTAGTTGTTCAATTACTTCAATTTTAGCTCTATCTACCTCAATACCTCTTTCAGACACTAGGTGTCCTAGCACTATTCCTTCTCTAACCATAAAATGACATTTTTCCCAATTAAGGATTAAGTGCTTTTCTTCACATCTTTGCAAAACCTTATCTAAGTTTTCAAGACAATTATCAAAAGTTTTTCCATAAACAGAAAAATCATCCATGAAAACTTCCATAATCTCTTCAATCATATCAGAAAATATAGACATCATGCATCTTTGAAAAGAAGCTGGTGCATTACATAACCCAAAAGACATTCTACGATAAGCATACGTTCCATATGGGCATGTAAAAGTGGTTTTGCTTTGATCATCAGGATGGATAGGGATCTGGTGATACCCTGAATATCCATCTAGAAAACAGAAAAACGAGTGTTTTGCTAACCGCTCAAGCATCTCATCTATAAAAGGCAAAGGAAAATGATCCTTTTTCGTGGCTTTATTAAGTTTTCTATAGTCTATGCACATCCGCCACCCAGTGACGGTGCGTTGCGGAATTAGCTCATTCTTATCATTAGTAACAACAGTCATGCCTCCCTTTTTAGGCACAACTTGAACAGGGCTTACCCACTCACTATGCGGCACAGGATATATAATCCCTGCATGCAGCAACTTTATAACTTCTTTTTTAACTACCTCTCTCATCGCGTTGTTAAGTCTACGTTGAGGCTCTCGAGAGGGTGTAACAGAAGGATCTGTCGGAATACGATGGGTACAAATCATAGGACTGATTCCTGTGAGATCTTGAAGTGAGTAGCCGAAAACAGAGTGGTGTTTTTCTAAAACGGTCATTAATCGCAGAGTTTGCTCCTGAGTGAGTTTATTACTAACGATCACAGGAAACTCTGGATTATTATTTAGGAAAGCATAGGTAAGACCGGGCGGTAAAGTTTTGAGTTCTATGGGGGGTCTAGGTGTTTCTGCAAACTCATCTAAGGGTTCAGGTTCAGAAGGTTCGGCCTCTTCTTCAGTGAAGAAGGGGGCGTCCTCTTCTAAGTTCGGATCATCTAAAAGTTCTAGAGATGCAGCCTTTACCTCCTCCATAGGATCAGGCAAAAGATATGGCTCGGTCTTATTATTCAAGGAGTGAGTTATTGTAATTGGAAGTTTAAAATCCTTTCCCAAGGAAATGTGGAGCTTTCCAGTTTGACCTTCATAAAGGAGTCTTCTAAAAGGTTGTCCAATCAGTAGGTCGAAACCCCATATATCAAAGATATAAAAGTTCAAATGAACCATGGAGCCTTCTACCATAAAGGGTAGGACATTAATAATTCCAAGATTGGGGACTAATCGTCCCGAAGATTCCTTTATGACCTTTGTTGTGGGGGTTAAAACAAGTTTCCCAAATAAATTAAGTGCAAAAGCTTCGGACATAATATTGATCCCCACAACAGGATTATAGAGAGCGTTAAATTGATCAGAATTATAAGCACAGCGTATAGTTATAGAGGGTGTGTCCACTCGGATTACTTCAGAGGAAAGCTCTGACTCCTCTAACCATTCGCTACTCATAACCGAGATAAGCTCTCTCAATTGACATTCACTTGGTAAACAAATGCTAAATTGGCCGTTTTGGGGTCGGTCTATAGAATGGTAGTTTGAAATGTTTCCAAAATCGGCAAAGAGATCGGATTCTATGTCTAGCATGAACTCAGATGGTAGAATTTCTTCCTTTTGTGGCTCAGAACCTGGGATAGCTAAAGTAGATGAAAAATTTGGCAGAGTGTCTACTTCGGCTTCGTAGGTTTTATCATGGAGGGCATTATCCATCTCAGCTTCTAGGATTCTATTCAAGATCCCCTTAGCTTCATCAGTAGGGATACGAAAGAAAGAACCTCTAGCCATAGTATGCAGCATTTGTTTATTATCTTTCTGAAGACCTAGAAAAAATGAAATAAAAGAACAGTGTCTTCAAGCAAAAGTTTTGGACCAGATTCTAAAAGATCAGAAAAACGTTTCCAGGATTTCCCCAAAGTTTCATTATCTTTTTGTTTAAAAGATAGGACTTCGAGTCTAAGGTCACCAGTACGGTCAAGGGAATAAAAATCTAGACAAAAGTTGGCTCTTAAAACTCCCCATTCACCTTGCTGTTGACTTACCTTCTGACTATACCATCGTCTAGCTTCTCCTCTTAAAGAAAAAGGAAAAAGCTTCCAACGTAAAGTCTTATCAGAGATGCCATCAATGCGAAGACAATCGCATGTCTGCTCAAAATCTCTAATATGAAGGTAAGGGTTTTCATCTTCCTTTCCCGAAAAAGATAAATTTTGAATCATCGCAATCAACCTTGAACTTAACTTATACTGGGATGTTTGGATAGGCTGTGATGACTCCCATGGTAAAAGGTTAGTTGCTGAAGGTGTTGCGGCATCAAAGATAGATATAGAACCTTGGTTTTCCATTTTTGGTAAAAAGAAAAAGAAAGAATGAAAAAGATAAGAAAATAAAAAGTATGAATACAAGCTAGTAGTAAGACTCAAGGTTATCTCAGCAAACCGTCTTTCTCCCCGGCAACGGCGCCAGAAATGCTTGTTGATATTTGGTAACGCAATTAGGAAATGATCCGCAAGCGCACGGATATCGGTGAGCACTTCACCCAGGATGTTATCCAGAGTATCGTATTTATTTTTTTACCACTAGGAGAAAGCGTGCATCTGACTAACCAAATCTATTACTACTAACCTTTAGGCTACAACCACTGTGATTTGATGTGAGCGATGTATAGAGAAGACTGCGACTGCACTCTTGTTCTAACCTTGGTAAGGATGATCTACTGTTCTATTGGGGAGGTTTACGGAATCTAGACACCACAAAGGATGTTCAACCCGCACCTATAAACCCTATCGATCCTGCTAACAGGATATGGAATACAAAGGTAACTCGAAATTGTCACGTTCCTCGCTACTACCACGGTCCGGCTAGACGAGGGGATATCTATGAGTATCCTAGCTTAAACACCACGTTTACGCTAGAGATGATTACTCTAAACTCTACGCGAAGAGATCAAAGTAAACTCATAAACCAAAGAACAATAAAACAAAGAACTTACTAGAATTTAGAAGTCGAAATACTGAAGAATCCTGAGAACAAGCCTCGGGTTAGAAGAACTTGCTCCCGCAGGTACAACCTCGGAGTAGACACCGACAGGCCGGCTTCCTCCGATCTACACCTCCACTCTATCTCTCTCAATCTAGTAGAACTAATTCTACGTTCACATTGGATGCTAAGCCCTAAGAGGTGGGAACCCTAGAGGGAACCTCTCTCTCTAAACCCTAACTAGAGATATGCAACTGAATAATGAATTGGGGTCTTCTCCACCAGGGGTCAGGGGCCTTGCTTATATAGCCCTTTTGGATGAATCTGGACCGTCGGATCAAACTGACCTTCATCCTACGGTTTTCCTTGATCCTCAAAGGCGGTGGAGCATAATCCATGAGACTCGACCTGATTGGTCCCGGGGGCAGGGCGGGCGCCCTAGGGCACAGGGCGGGCGCCCTGTGTCCTGGCCCGTTACGGCTCCCGTTCGTTCCCGTGGCTTCTGAAATCTTCTAGATGTAAGATAATTACGTGTTCGGTTAATATCCCGTCATTAATCCGACATGTGGGCCTTTCTTCTGTATTTCCTGATAACCCCCTGCAAAAATAGATAAATAGCAAAACTCGTGGAATTCTGTTAGATCAAACCCTAATTCTAGGTGTTGCTTGCATATAGGTCCTTTTCTTTATTTATTTGATGGTTATAATTGATACTTAAGAACCGTCAACACGTGTCCGGTCATCACTAATCGGAAGAGGTCGCGCGTTAGGTCAAAGTACACTAAGGTCCCTGCATGACCGGACGCGTCCGGTCACCCTTGATCGGTGCGTCCGATCATTCAGCCAGTGTTTCAGGGTTTCGACCATTACAATCGACTGGCACGTCTGGTCACGTCGACCGGCGCGTCCGGTCATCGTGTGTTTTGTTGAGTTGGCAGGTAACGGTTGGATTTGACTGTGGGGTGTATAAATACATCCCCTCCACCTCTTTTAGAGGTCTCTTGTCCATTTGTTCAGCTGAGAAACACCTTTGAAGTGCAAGGGAGTGCAAGAGCTCTAGTGAGGGTAGTGGTTTGAGAATCAAAGCTTGAGAGTCCCTCACTAGTGACTTGGGAGTAGCAAATGTGCATCCATCTTCTCATTAGGCTCGTTGTGGTTAAGTGAAAGTTCTAGCTTGTTACTCTTGGTGATCACCATCACCTAGACGGCTTGGTGGTGATTGGGAGTATGGTGATCATCCGGCGGAGCTTGTGGATGACCCAACTCATCTTGTGAGCGGTTTTGGGTGATTCACTGCGACGGAGTTTCGAAGAATCAGCCCGTAGAGAGCACTTGATCCTTGCGCAGATCAAGGGGGAGCTACACCCTTGCGCGGGTGCTCCAACGAGGACTAGTGGTGAGTGGCGACTCTCCGATACCTCGGGAAAACATCGCCGTGTTCTTTGCCCTTACTTTCAAGCATTTACTTTCTCGTATTACTTTCATTGCTTGGTTTACTTTCCTAGAATTGCCATGCTAGGCTAGGATTGAAATTTAGGGTGCAAAACTTTTACCGGTAGAATCAAGGAACACTTGTAGGCACTAGGGGTGAACTTTGGCTTGTAGGATTTAATTCTTGCAATTATTTTTTAGAAAAGCCCAATTCACCCCCTCCCCCTCTTGGGCATCTTGATCCTTTCAGCATCATGAAAACCCTTTAAAATATGTACTTAGGAATTTCAACAAAAAGTTGAAGCTATGCATATACCTAATGCATCTATGGCTGTACATTGTCACAAAATTTAAGATTCTAACTTAATCTGAAAAATTATATGAAAATGACAAATTCTAGGTGCAAAGGCACTTTCCTATGAAATTTGTCCCCTAGTGCATATGCACCTGGAATTTGTTATTTTCATAATATGAACTTTTACAAAAACGAATTTGGATATCAAATTTTGCAGCAATGTGTATATATAGATGCACTACGGTTGTGCATAGTTTCAATTTTTTTGAGAAATCCTAAATATGTTTTCTAAAAGTTTTTCATGCTGATTCTATAGAGTAGAGGGTTTACACTGAATATTTTTCCTTTCATAACTGGAGTGCAACTAAGCTATTAGTTTTCTGCACACCGCATTGTAAAAGTAGCTTTTGAATTGATTCACCGTTATTATATTAATCTTCCATTTGCAACTCAATAAACCATTAATTATGTTGCTGCATGCTGAGATATACCAAAGAGTTCTTCCGAGATAGAGCGGAGAATCCACGCTACCAAATTAGTTTGGTAGTGGAATCCCGATTATACAAAATAATTGGTACATTAACAACATGCAACCTTGACTAAACATCTAATTGAAGTACATGATCCTATCATCATTATGCGAATATAGAACTACTAATTGCTGCTAGCTGTCTGGTAATTTGACATGCTAATCATATTAAATGTGTCATTTTCAACTTTCACAAGAAACAAGAGAAAAGAGGAAACGGGTGCAGGTATATGCTAATTTATTCTGGAAATAAATATAATCCAGAAAGCACAAGAAAAAACTTTTTTGGTTGCAGCACAAAATCATCCGGGCATGATCTTTATTACAGATGTACTATTCAAGAGATCATTTTATCACTAATAGTAGTATGCCCGTGCTAACGCTACACTGACTTTTCAGTTGTGTACAAATTAAAACCAGAACTCCCTGACCTCGCAATGACCAATTTAATTAATGGACGATCAATTGATCACTCAAAACCTTGCCTATATTTTCAACTTCGTTATTACAGTCCACATGAAACCTGTATATTGTCAGGACAAATTATGCACTAAATTCACCACATAAGTTTCCATGTTCTTGTTAATGATAGTTAAAACAATAAACTAAAATAGCTTGCCATGTATGGAAAGACATAGAGTGCTGTTTTTTGGTCCTGTGGGATGCCTCTATAAACCAAATCAAAATTTGATATTTAAGTAGAAATTGCCTGTGCTTCATAGCCTATCAAGAGGGAAGGTACATGAGTAATATAGCACTAAATTTCATTGCATGGCAGTTGCATTCCCTCTCCCTTTCTCAAAACAAAGGTATGTGGGTTCATCGACCAGAGGGGAATTTCATCTGAGATTCAAAGTTTTCCCTAATTTGAAACTTTAATAACATTGGCCGGGATTAGAAAACTCATGCACTGTGCCATCGTTGCATTGCGTCAGATGGCCGCTGCCATGGGGGTTGTCAACATTCGCATTACCTCAGGTCGTCGCTGTTGCGGTCAGCTCCACCGCGCGCGTGCACTACTACAAGAATCTTTTCGTAGATGGGGATTTTGGGTACGGAGGCGGGCAAACGTCCGCCTACACCAAAAAAATCTGTGTTAACGTGGCTTTACGGAGGCCAACCTCCGCTAACACCATTAAAAAAATCTTCCACTGTTAATTCACCACATGTGACAGCTGTTAATTTTTCTCAGTGTGCCACATTGTAAAAATTATTCTCAGAATCACCGTTATTTAATTACTTAATTTATAATAAATTGTGTATAACACAATAAAGTTTCTGCAATTTGGTTTTCTAGTGGAATCGGATCAGATTAGATATATTAATTGACACAATCAGGAAGGGAGACACGACAACGCATATGAAATTAATACTCTCATCTTGCCATGATGCTCCTGTCCGCTAACTCGACAATCGACATGACAAGCGATTTAAGTGAGCATTTTTCAAAGACTTAACCAATCAAGAGAAAAGCGCAGTCGTCAAAAGTATGTTGCTGCCAAACCCTGGTTAATTATTTATATTAGTACATGTACAATTGAGATCTTATATATAGCCTAGGGTTTAGGTTCAGCCGCTCAGGAAAGCCGTGAGAACTTGAGTGGTGGTGGAACGAATAGCATCGGACCCAGTTTACCGGCTCCGGTTTCACTGCAACTTCGGTTATATATTGTACAATTTTCAGGACACACGTAACGTGACAAGGGAAATGTTTACCTTTATTCCTAAAGTGAACACGCGTTGATACACTATCTAGCTTATAGCGCCAATGGTCACCAAACAGAAATATCATGGAACTCTCGTTGTCCTGAAAGTCCATAAGGATGTACATGGTGGAATCCGTGCTTTTTCGGTTTCAAATTTAATCAAGTGGAAGATAAAGAAATCGCTGCAAGAAATCAATCCATTTGCTGATTAATCTAGACTAGATAGCTAGGGTACGGTGCATAACAATTCATCTGTGTATGGATGCGTCCTGGAGATGAATTAAGTTTTTATATATTTGGCGCACATCAAACCTAACAAAAAAAACTTGTTGCATGTTGCTTGACAAGGAAAGCGCGTTCTTTCTTCTGAAATGCTAAATATTGGCATCAAATCGATCACTGGCCAAAATGGGGCCTTGCTATCTAATTCGTTTGTCTTCTGATATTGAATTGAGGGCATGCAAAAGATCTGTAAGCTTAGCTGGCTCAGCGATAAGATCTAGCTCATGCACACAGTACAGGGATCGATGCTGTGTTTGATTGATCATGTTTGTTTGACCATCACAATCGGAATATAATCGGATTCGAAATTATTTCATCTAGAATCACACACAACATGACCGATATGATAGAGCGCAAGCAACCAATGGTGGTAATCTAGCTAGTGTGTTGCCTAATCAGACCAACTTTCCTAAGATATTATCTAGTGCGAGCTAGCTAGCTGCATGCCTGGATTGCAAAGGGTATGCTTGCAGATTGCAGGTTTATTGAAAAGCGATGCATCAGGTGCCTTCCTCACTGGTTGAAAAACTTCAGTAGCTCCATCTCTGGGCGCAAGTAGCCCGTGCATGAACCCCAAAAAGGAGATACAATGCATCAATGACCATGACTTAGTTGGCTAACTAATCAAAATAAAAGGACTAGAAACTTGATTTGAGTGGGGGTGGCTGCCATGTGTTGGGCTATCTGGAGATGCCGTAATGATGTTGTTTTTAATCAAATGAAATCTAACTCTATTTTGCAGGTAATTTTCAAAGGAGCATACTGGTTACGCTTTTGGGCTAGCTGCAGCGTGATGAGACAGCCAAGGACGCACTCTCAATGATGAGCAAGAAATTAGAAGTAATTGCTTTAGAGATATCCAATAAAGGGCAGAAACATTTATATTGTTTGAACTAGCGTCCTGGTCGATCTATAAGGCTATGGCTTTCTCTTTTTTATTTCCTCCAAAGCTTTGTAATAATGGGCTGTGTACATTCCTGGATGTAGAGGCCGGATATTGTTTTATCCATTATCTAAAAAAATGACTTCTTCCCTTGTCTGAACAATTTTTTCGCTTTTCCCCCTTTCAGGAGACAGGCTAAGATAGTCATGACTCATGATAGGATTGCCAGGAAAAAATTAATTCCTCGCTAGCTTTGTAACTAGACCATAATATGGATTATTCTCTCCGATGAGATTAACAACATTTTGATCCAAGAATAGGGTGATGATAGACTGCAGCTAATGCAAATACAGTCTTACTGCATTCTTATTTCGATCTTTTGTCATGTTTGTTGCATGTAAATATGTCATAAAAACTCTCTTTTTCCCATCTTAATTTAAGGATAGAACTCCTGCTGTTATGTTCAAAAAGAAGTCATAGCTTGTGTGTTGAAGCGTTGTGTTGCTCGCAACTTCGCATCAAGGCTGAGCTTATATCATCATGGCACATGGCATGGTCCTGGAGCAGACCATGCATGGTGTGGTGCTGAGTCGGGCAACCATGGACCATGATCTTCTTGCAGCACCAAAACTCCTCTCTCGTGTTGTATATGTGTCCGCCACGTTCTTGATCACCGACATGTGCACTTGAATTTGAGGCAAGCCTAGCGCCCGGACGTCCAGCCCTAGGCCTGTGTCCGGTGGCGGCTCCCAATTTGAAGCACGCGCCGCGCCCCTCTCATGTAAAATTGAATCGAAACAGAATTGTGCGCCCGCCGCGCCCCGCGTCACCACACGCTTGTGCCCCTGCTCCCAACCGCGACGTACGCAGCCCCCTCCACCCATCCCTCGTTCGTATGGATGCCGTGCCGGCTTTGGGGGATGAAACATCCAAATACAATGGTTGCAACATACATTTGAAGGTAGTTGAAACACTTGAAACATGCTTATAAAACACTTGAAAAACACACCTAAAACATACTTGAAAACCATTGTAACCATACACAACATCCAAATAAAACACATACAACTTATGTGTGAAACATATCCAATATGCGTCTGGAAAACACAGATGAAACATACCTCTAAATCATCTGAAACACTCGAAAACATACTCTTGCAATATGCCTCCAAAACAACTGCAACATGTGCAACATCCCCCAATCCACTTTTGCAACATCCATATGAAACAAATGCAACATACTTCTAAAACGCCTGAAACAAATTGAAACATACAATTGCAACATAAGGGGAGAGAGAGAAAGCCTGGCGTGGGAGTGCCATGGCCACCGGATCTGCGGGCATTGGGGGCTCCTAGTGGGGGGAGGACGCCAGTGTGGGGGGAGGGGCGCCGCCGGGGTGGGGGAGGAGGATGCCGAGGTGGGGAAAGGAACCGTCAGGGGTCGGGGAACATAGGGGAGGGGAGGTTGGACCGGGCGATTCCGGCCACCGGGGGTCGGTGGCAATGGCCAACGGTGGCTGCTCCGGAGCCTAGCCATCACTGGTGGTGGTGATGAGGACTACCACGACGGTCGACGGTGACGACCCACGCGCTATCGCGGTGCGGCCAACGCTTCCACATCGAGTGTCGGGGTGGGAGAAGGGGCCGCTGGGGTGGGGAAGAAGGCCGCCGTGGTGGAGAGGAGGACGCCAGGGTGGGGGATGGAGGACTCCAAGGGTGGGGGAAGGAGCCGCCGCCGGCTAGGAAGCAGCGATACCGCGTCGTCAGGTGTGGGCGCGGGACGCGAAAGGATAAGAATGGGAAGGGGCGCGAGCACTGCGGGAGTGAGCGGTCGAGGCATCCGTCCATCCGGGCATCTGCTATGTATCATTATCATTGAATCTGTGCCCGATCTCACTGTTGTCATTGAATCAGTCCTCTACAATGTGTAGCCACAGGATAAACACCTCAATAAAGCGATATATGGGAGTGTTTCAATCGAGGGGGTGATATAGGGGTAGCATGTTGGCAAGACGACAAGGAGAAAGCTGGTGGATCTCCTCCATCCATTCACCAACTGCTTGTATGTTGCTGGTCTGCTGGATGTGTGAAAACAAATTTCTTTCAGTATTTCAGTAACAAAAAAGAGCACATTTTCCTTTCTGTTTCACCAAGTGGGAGAGAGAAACAATTGATGAGGCAAATACTAATCCAGGTCGCAACTAGCATGCTTAACAGTGCATGGAAGCATCCTGAAGACGAATTAAGTTCTTATTGGGTGCAGATCACGCATAAAAAAGATGTAATCTTCTCCATGAGGAAATTGAACCTTGTTTTCCAAGAGCTAAATATCAGCGTCAAATGTTGGGTAAAATGGGACATAAAAGTTTGGGATGAAATGGTACATACGTATGTTGAGGTGGTGTTTAGTTCGTGGGGCGAAAATTTTTGGATGTCACATCGGATGTGTCAAAAGGATGTTAGGATGGGTTTTTGGATACTAATAAAAAACAAATTACAGAACCCGTCAGAAAACTGCGAGACGAATCTAATGATACTAATTAATCCATCATTAGCACATGTTGGTTACTGTAGCACTTACGTCTTTTCATGGACTAATTAGGCTTAAAAGATTCGTCTCGCGATTTCCTCGAGAACTGTGCAATTAGTTTTTTTCATCTACATTTAGTACTCCATGCATGTGTTTCAATGCTCGATGTTACTGTAGAACCAAAAAAATTTGGGAACTAAACACTCCCTAAGTTTACGTTGAGGGCCAAACATCATAAAGTTCCCAGGGATAGATGTTGTCGCTGAGACATCATATTCATGAATGACAATCCCAATGCAATCAAAATGGAAGGCCTTGTTTAGATGCCGGAATCGGCATCTCCCGAATGCACTGTGCTGTACTATGTAGTACCGTAGCATTTTTGTTTTTATTTGGTAATAATTGTCCAAACATTGATTAATTAGGCTCAAAATGTTTGTCTCACAAAGTACAACAAAATTGTGCAATTAGTTTTTGATTTCATCTACATTTAATACTTTATATATGTGTCGGTATTTTGATGTGATGGGAATCTTCTTTTTGTATAGTGGAATTTGAGGGGAATTCTAGAATCTAAACAAGGCCGAAATCGAAATCGGTCCCGGAATCAATAAATGCGGTTTCAGCATAATAATTTCCACTTGATCCATCGAGCAACTTGCAAGACACTGATGCAAATCTAATGTGTTGCTCAGGTTGCTCCACGTTAGTTCAAATTATTCTAAGGGCCTGTTTGTTTAGAGGTGTTAAAGTTTAACAAATACTGTAGCACTTTCGTCTTATTTGACAAAAAATTTTCAATTTTGGACTAATTAGGCTTAATAGATTCGTCTCGTAAATTACTCCTAATCTGTGCCGACATACATGGAATTAATCTACATTTAGTACTCCATGCATTTACCGCAATATTGATGTGATGGGAGTTAAACTTTAACATTCATGAATAAATAGGGCCTAAGTAGATATCTATGCAGCTAGCTAGCCAGCTGGACTGGTCGATCGATGTAAAGTTAAGCATGCAGTTACACGTTGTAGAAGCGCATCAGGTGCCTTCCACACCACTACCTGGGAGACTTGTCTACCTGTTGTTGTTGGTCTGTATCTCTAACATCTCCCAGTACTGAAGTTGCTCATAAGTATGAACCGTATAAGCAAATATTACAAGAACTTCATCCAGTGTGACCCACCAAAGAAAACCCGGCCTGTGTAATCCACCAACTTTTGACATAACAATGCATCCTTATTAGCCTTTTTTTAAGGTACTCCAAAAGAACAAAACTAAAAAGAATGCAAAAATACATGAGCTTTTGGGTGCCAAGTTCTTTGGATATTACATGGTCCAAAATGCCCAAAAACTGAGTAAACCATTTGGATGTTACGTAAATCCCGCCGGCGAGTACTTCTTCAACCCTGACGAGCCACTCAAACCAAACCAAGATGATCATTTGTATGATGCTTGAGTGGCGGAGAACAATTAAGTTGTAAATACTTTATCCGTGACGGAGACATGTAATTTTTTTATATCATAGATCTATAGATATGTATAATATATAAATAGTGTTATGTAATTTATTTATATGTAATGATCTAAATTATAAATTATAGGTGCGCGTCTACATAAACAAGCAGCGAGCAATACGCATTCGAAAATAATAATAATACAATTGTAAACTAGAAAGGGAAAACCAAAAGAAAAGAAAAGGAAAAAGAAAAGGAAAAAGAAAAAACTCTTTAGTCCCGGTTGGTAACACCAACCGGGACTAAAAGGGGCGGCCAGGTGGCGCACCCTGGCACACCCTTTAGTCCCGGTTGGTGTAACCGGGACTAAAGGTGGACCTTTAGTCCCGGGCCGCGGAACCGGGACTAAAGGTGGGACATTTAGTCCCGAAACCTTAGTCCCGGCTCCGCAGCTAGGACTAATGGCCCTTGAGCACCGGGACTACAGCCTAGTTCTGTAGTAGTGTACGAAGGAAAAGGCACAAATTCAGGATCAGAGAGAAGAAAACAGGAAAGACTTGTGTCAGCTTTCGCCCTGAAGGCTGAAGTTCCTAATAATACCCAATTCGGTAACTATTTCAAATAAGCCATTCATTTTGTTTCAAACAGACCCTTTTGGTTATCAGCGGTGCGTTTGACTGTTTCCTACTCAGATTGTCATGAAGGAACAGTACATATGTAACTGTACATCTTTGTGAAAACTGACCATTGGTATGCGCATGCATATTGATACTAATCTTGTTACAGAGCATTATATGTTCTCTCTATATATAATCATATACATAACATGCATACATCACGCATAAAAGCATTTATAACTAAAGCAGTCTCTCACATATTTCCATCCCACAGGGTAATATCAAATATACAATAACCAAACCAATTCCATATGGACGATACCAATACTATCAGATCTTCATCACAGGCTCAGGTACTAGCTATCCAAGAAATCGTTTCTTCATCTCTGTGATGTACTTTTCAGACCTCTTGTTGATGTCTTCCACAGAAACTACACTCCTAGGCCTGCTGGGGTTCTCAATCTTCTTCCAGCCTGTGACCTCCTGATGACCAGCAGTAGGATACTTCCCAGTTGCCGCAGTCGGGTTATACAGTTTTGGCTTGGAGAGGATGTTGTGGACGACCTCAATCTTGTCAACTTTCTGAATCCTCACCTCACCATCAGTAGGAGGAGCCATGGTGGTCTTGGTGCGTCGAAACATTGTCAGCTTGTTTTGTGCTGGATGCTAGAGAGAGATTAGAGGATGGTAGCTAGATGTTTGCCCTTGAGAGCTTGCTTGGTGCGAGTGGAAATATGGTGGTCTCTATTTATAGGTGGTTTACGGAGTTCTTTTCTGGTGGAGATTCCATAGCTTGGCACTATTCCCATTTGTCTTTAGTTTGAGAAGCAATCGGTATTCCCATTTGCTGTCTAAAATCTCTTTGCTAGATGCTCAAGGGATTGAGCAGGTGGATGTAAAAACACTTTGGATGGCATCTCTGTGGAGCCCTGAAGTAAAAAATATATATCAACATCCTTAACACACTTACACACCTCAATTTTCGCTGGCACAGTAGATTGGAGACAATTTCTCATATAGTCGCTGTTTGATGACTATAGGTCGACCGTTTACATGGCACAGAGAACAATCACGCTCCCAATTTTCTCAGTACAGATGTACATCTAGAAAAAAGTACATATATCTTCTATATATGTGTAATCCATAACACAGAAATAGAGAACATGTTAATTTCACTGTTGTACTATTACCAGCAGTGTCTCTTTCTCTCTCTCTGCTTGTTCAGTTCATCGGCAGACCTACCTACACAGATTGTCCAGTGGAGAGAGCTACTTTACCAAAGAATAAAAGTAAAAAAATAAACTGTGCTTTCGAAAATAATTAAGGCCCTTGAGAGTTGATACTCAGTTCAACCAACGGCACTAAAAGCTGGGTTTGGTGGTGGAATCTGATTAGTGCGGAATATCTCTACTAGCAAATTAGTTTGGTGGTGGAATCTGATTAGATAAAATAATTGGCACGCGGTAAGGAAGGACGAGTGATGACATATCTAAATCTCGATGCTAAAAAGCAAAAGTGTGTATCATAATCATTCAGACATATATATCTTATCGTAGTTAGCTGTCTGGTAATTTGACACAACAAGCAAACCAAATTAATGACCATTTTTCTTTAAATATTTAAACAAAAGCAGTAGAAAAAGGATCTGATACTAACCACCACTTAATTACATAAAGCTCATGAGAGCATATATACTACTCCCTCCGGGCAGCTTTCATAGGACACTCCCAATGCAGAAACCATCATAGTTTATATAGATATTAATTGTACTGTCACCTAACCGTTTTGCTAATGCCGCCATGCAGGAAAGCTAGCTCAATCGTTACTTCTTCCTCGCAACGGCGAGCCCGCGTAGTGTCCATCGCCCGGAATACAAATTTCTTCACATATTTTTTCTGCTACTGCAGGAAAACTAGGCGTGTTTTTTTTCGCACAGCAAAACTATGTGCGCCAATTTTCTTCTCAAGTTTCTCCATCTGAAAATTTTTGCGGAGGCAGGGAATACAAATCCATCAGTGATTCTGCGGCGTCTACATATGGAAAAACAAGATCAATGACGTGAAGGACTCAAGGGACCTATACATGCATTGGAGAAGGGACTCACCCAGCTCCAACTCGCCTAGGTCGTCCTCGTCGTCGCTTTCGTCGAAGGAGTCCGATACGTAGCCGTAGGCAAGGGAATCACCGAGCTCCAACTCTGCTACCTTCTCGTCGCCCTCCACGTGCGCAGATAGAACCTCCTCATCGCCGAGGTCCTCGTCGTCGCTTCCGTCGAAGGAGTCCGGCACGTAGTCGACACCACGGACTAGCGCTCGGCCATCTCTTCCGTGGCCTGCGGCTGGAGCTGTCATGGTGACAGATTCGGCGAGACAAAAGCAAAGAAAGAGAAGAAGACACAAACGCAAGAGAAGAAAGGAGCACGGCGCACAAATAGCAGCATTGTGCAAGTCCTGCTGCATGCAAACGCTTCGACTCCCACCCAGCAAGCCCAACGGCAGCAGTAACTACTTCAGCATGAACTCCAAAGCATTCCGCCTCGATCCTGCTACTCACGCCCAAAATAGCTGCCTAGATGAAAAATGAGAATATGTCTAAAAAAACTGCCCGGATGAAAAATGAGAATACGTCTAAGAAAGCTGCCCGGATGAAAAATGAGAATACGCCTAAGAAAGCTGCCCGGAGTAGTAGGTTCGGGAAAGTACTGAGAACGTACAGCTAATATAATGGAATATCACGACTTTGACCCTCCTCCAAAGGTCTACTTCTTCCGTCCTAAGATAGGGATTTAAGCAAATCTAAGATGAAATGAGGAGAATGTCAAAAGATTAATATACCCCAAGTTAATGCATGGTCCTCTATGTTCTTTTTCAATGACAAAATAATTATTGGATAAGAAGGTGAAGC
Organism: Saccharum hybrid cultivar R570; assembly: GCA_038087645.1. Classification (NCBI taxonomy): domain Eukaryota; kingdom Viridiplantae; phylum Streptophyta; class Magnoliopsida; order Poales; family Poaceae; genus Saccharum; species Saccharum hybrid cultivar. The sequence goes on along the minus strand of JAQSUU010000804.1, from coordinate 6,214,243 downwards.
ATATAACTAGAGTTTTAGTATGACTTGCATTCAGAGAAAAATTAAAAAAAATGATATACAACTAGAAATGGATGTACTGTTGTGAATCGGTCAGTTTTGTTTTGGCCCCGAAAATTGCTAAAAATCATGCAGAAACCTTGACACCTAGTACTGATTCCAGTCAATACTCTTTTGTCCTAGAAAAAGACTTTGAGCAATATTTTTGAGATGTCCATTTTAAAAGCATAACATGCCGTGCAAGCTAGCTTAAGAGTTTGGTAGTCTGCAAGCAAAAATTGATAGGAGACTCGTTCCCCCTGAAAATAAAAAAGAATAGGTGTGGAATCTGTGATGTTCTAGTGTGACCTCTTCCTCCACAAAAATTGTTTGAAATGTTGGACCCCTGATTATTTTCGTGGAAACACAGAAGACGCCGTTGCAAGTGGGAAATTATTGAAAAAAAAGGATAATTATTCCTGTCGGGGGGGAGGGGTGTGGGGGCATATATTGATACATGAAATTGATTAACCCATGTGCTAATTACTTATGCATGGAAGCATCCTGTGGACATATATACTAAGTTCTTATTCGGACCATATCATTATATATATGCTCAGTTGTTTGGTCAGGAGAAAGGTCCTTGTTTCACAAAGCTAAAAAAATGGCAGACTAATGTAACTAACATACGAATTTTGGGAAAACCTAAACTATATATCTTTAGTTATATATCCAAACCATCCAAATGAGAAAATCCACACAACTTAGTGACCTTGCTTAGTCATGGATATGATGGAGTATGGCTTACATTGAGAGCAAACGATCAGCTAGAGCTAATAGCAGCCATGAAAAAGCTCACACTGTCACACTCCCACAATAGTCATCAGGTCAATTCAGTTATTTCTCATATGTTCAAAAAAACTCAGTTATTTCTCGCTAGCTGGATTCATTGATCTGCTAGGAGTAAAAGAAACTGCAAAGGTAAGCTGCACGTAGCAGAAGCGCATCAGGTGCCTTCCACACACAGGAGACTTGACTCTGTGGTTGGATTGCTTGGGTTGGGTCTTCCCTTCTTTTTTTTTTTGCGAAGTTGGCTTGGGTCTTCCCTCCCGCACGCTCCACACGCATGCATGTACCTAGCAATTTTCTGCTTGAGTGTGACTCGTCTTCTCTTTTGTCACACCCATTTATCGACCAAATGGAATGCTTACCCTTATGTGCGCCCAGAGATCAATCACACATAAGTTCACAAATTATAACAGAAGTATCATGGCAAATGTTATTACATCACGATATTTAAACACATAGTCTTAACACAAATGTAGCGGAAGTATAAATAAAAATCTCTCTCGTGGTAGCTCCAGTCACAGGTACATTGACTGGTTGACAGCAAGACTAGTAATCCTCAGGGAAGTAGGCGTAGTAGTCGCTATTACCTCCATCTGTTACCCATCCGGGATTTTTATCCAAATAAGAGAAATAAACAAGCGTAAGTACATCTCGTACTCAACAAGTGTAACATGGGGTTCATGAGGCTCAAATAGGCATAATCATGGGTTTATCAGCATGTAGCTTTTAGTTAACATGATTTTAGCATATCAATAGCATCAATAGGTCTCATTGTAAACAATAAACATATGATCCATGTGAAATGATTAATGAATAGCAAAAACATAAACATAAACAATTATTCAACTATTCCATAAGGGTCCAAGGCCACTCGTGACCGTGAGCACGGCTGTTATAACAGTTCTACACTCTGCAGAGGTCGTACACTTTCACTGTGAGTCGTGTTACCCAAATGCCCGGGTTAATTACTCCCAAAACACTACCAAGGTGAGCAGGCAGGGTAAACACTATGAAGTCTTTCGAAGGTTCGTCTAACAAGTTAGGGCCATTAGATTCACTCGGCAAACAGATGTAGAGCCCCCCTTCCAAATGGCACAATGACGCGCAGCCTATACACATAAGGACAGAGGCCGCACTATACCTGATTCGTCAAGCCATTCTTACGCCAAAAAGGTTACCTCTAACAAGCTAGAAAAGGTCCTTCTATATGACTAAAGCCAGAGCCATATAGCCCTCACAGTTGTACTGTAAATCCCGGATTGTCGCTTATAGATGAGTCCTTATGGAGAGCAATTAGAGCATCAAAACAACACACATGCTCTAACCCCCTTTATACAAGAATCAAAATCATATTTTAATGTTTATTGCATATTCCTCTAATCAATTGACATGATCATAGTCCATGTTTAAGCACTAGCCATACTAATCAATGCATCATAATGGGTACCAAGGTATAGGATCAATCACTAAGTCATCTTTAACAAGGAATAAATGCATAATGATTTTAATTGCATAAGGTGAATAGGACAACAAGGATAATCCCATGCTATACTTGCCTTGCTCAAACTGGTCCTGAAGATCTTGCTCGAAGTAAGGCTCTTGATCTCCAACGAATTGCTCACCGTCTATACTCGATCAACCATTATCAACAACACACATCCAGAGGCAATCATGCATAGACAAACAAGACTATAATTAGAACAATACACCAACAGTAAGAAAATAAAATAAAAAGTCTTTAAAATGAATCTACAACTCGCTAGGATCACACAGACGCGAAGATCACGAAAAACGGATCTAAAACGACAAAGTTATGAATTTCCGAAGATTTCCTATAGAAAAATAAATACTTTAATTAAAACTCGAAAATAAATTAATCTAAACCTACTGTACAGTTACACCATTAGATAGAGCTCGCAAATATGAATCTAACGCAATTTGAATGGATCAAATCGGAGTTAAAACGAAGATTCTACGGCTAAAACAATCTCAGTGGCAAAACTGTAAATATCAGAAAGCGTATTTTTCTTTTTCCGAAACGAATTACGTTTTCTTTTATTAAAAACGTATTTTTCCAGAATACGCGTTGGACCGCGGGTTCAAAAAGATAAAAACGCAGGGGCTCTTTAACAAAATTAACCGCCGAACCGGTATCCTTTCATTACAACCGTTGGATTAGAATTGGATGGTCGAGATTGGATCAGAGGAGAGAGGAAAGAATCCCGCCGGCGGCCACAGTAGCCCAGGCGGCGGCGCCATTGCCGGTTGAAACGAGCTCGCCGGAGTTCGTGAAGAAGGCTCTCCCGATCACCAAACACCGAACCGAGGGCACCAAACGAAAGAGCACAACGTCGCGATCTTACCCCGCGCGAACACGTGACCGAGGAGCAGCTGGAGGGCGGCGGCTAGCTCGGCAAGGCGGCGGTGGAGGCGGGGCTCGCGGCGAGGCAACCCTAGGCGGTCTAGGCTGCGGAAAAAGGTGGGATGAGGAGCGGGGAGGGCCGAGGGCTCCGTTTTATAGCTCGGGGACTCGCTAACTATGGAAAGGAGGGAGATTCAAGCCGCCCGATCGAATCGGAAGAGGAGGGAAGGTGAGGCTCGCGGTTGGAAAGCCAGAGGAAGAAGAAAGGAAGGTGGACGGTGACGCTGACAAACGGGACCCACCTGTCGGCGACACAGAGAGGAGGAAGCGGCCACGCGCGAGATGGGCCGGTTTGCTGGGCTCAGCTCGGCCCAAGAGGAGATGAAGGCGCGCGGGGTGCGGGAGTGAGCGGGCTGCCGCAGCAGGCCGAGAAGCTGGGCTGCGGGGGAAGATGCGGCCCGATAAGAAGGTAAAATCCTTTTTTTTTTCTTTTTTTCCAATTTTTCAAATCCATTTTTCAAAAGATTTTCAAATCAAATTTGAATTTGATTTTAAACCACTCAATACAAAACTCCAAATGCAGCAGCATGAATGCTCAATCATGTTTCTACCCTTATATTTGATTTTAAATTTATAAAATTATTCTTATTCTATAGTTGCATGATTCACAAAAATAAATATAAAAATCACATTTTCCCTATTTTTCTTTTCTTCAAATTTTAGGGTGTTACAATTCTACCCCCCTTAAAATGAATCTCGCCCCGAGATTCGACTGGTGCTTACTCAAACAGTTGCGGGTAGGTTTTTCTCAGATCCTCTTCTCGTTCCCAAGTAGCCTCTTCTGCAGTATACCGATTCCACTGTACTTTACACATCTTAATTGTTCTACTTCTTGTGACTCTGTCCGCAGTCTCCAAAATCTTAACCGGAAACTCCTCATATGTAAGATCCTCCTTAACAGTGAGTTCCTCTATCGGAATCTGTTCTTCCGGTACTCGTAAACATTTCTTTAATTGTGACACATGGAACACATCATGTACACCTGCCAGACTCTCGGGCAATTCCAATTGATACGCCACTTCACCACGTCTCTCTATAATCTTGAAAGGTCCAATATATCTTGGTGCTAATTTACCCTTCATATTAAATCTCTTCACACTTCTCATGGGTGACACTTTCAAGTAGACATAATCTCCTACCTCAAATGTCAACTCTCTTCTGCGAGTATCAGCATAACTTTTTTGTCTAGACTGGGCTATTTTTAGATTATCTCTAATCATTCTTACTTTCTTCTCAGCATCCTTTAATACATCAGGTCCAAACACTTGACTCTCCCCAGTCTGATTCCAGAACAACGGGGTCCTACACTTTCGTCCATACAGAGCCTCAAACGGTGCCATTTGAAGACTCTGCTGATAACTATTGTTATAAGAGAACTCTGCGTATAGCAAACTCTTATCCCAGCTAGTACCATATTGTAGAGCACAAGCTCTCAACATATCTTCCAATATCTGATTAATTCTCTCCGTTTGACCATCTGTCTGAGGATGATAAGCTGTACTGAAATTTAGTTTGGTCCCCAATGATTCATGTATCTTTTGCCAATAATGAGATGTAAACTGAGTACCTCGATCAGACACAATCTTCTTAGGAACTCCGTGTAGACTCACTATTCTTTCCATATACAACTCTGCCAGTTTCGCACTGCTATATGTAGTCTTCACAGGCAGAAAATGAGCAACCTTAGTCAGACGATCCACTATCACCCAAATTGAATCATATCCTCGTTGAGTCCGCGGTAACCCAACTATAAAATCCATACCGACCTCTTCCCATTTCCACTCGGGTATCTGCATAGGTTGTAACAATCCTGCAGGTCTTTGATGTTCCGCTTTCACCCTTTGACATGTGTCACACAAAGCAACATACTCAGCCACGTCTCTCTTTAAACCATACCACCAATATTTCTCTTTCAGATCTAAATACATCTTAGTACTACCCGGATGTATGGAATAAGCTGACTCATGAGCTTCACGCAGAATTGCCATTCGTATTTCCCTATCTTCGGGCACACACAGCCTTTTCCCAAACCATAGCGTACCATTTTCATCCTTACGAAATCCTGGAGATTTTCCTTTCGCTATGTTTTCAGCTATCTCTCTCAACTTTTCATCCTTCTGCTGACCTTTACGGATTTCTTGCTCCAGAGTAGGCTCCAACACTAGTTCCACTGCATTAGTAGTAAATCCTAAGTTCAGATGCTTACACTCAGCACACAATTCCTTTGGCATAGGCATTACTTGTATTTCATTTGCATAACTCTTCCTACTAAGAGCATCAGCAACCACGTTGGCCTTTCCAGGATGATAATGCACCTCTAGATCATAGTCTTTTATCAACTCCAACCATCTACGCTGCCTCAAGTTCAGATCTGTTTGAGTGAAGATATACTTGAGACTCTTGTGATCAGTGTATATATCACTTTTGTGTCCAATCAAATAATGCCTCCATATCTTTAATGCATGAACCACTGCAGCTAATTCCAAATCATGAGTAGGGTAATTTAACTCATGCTTCCTTAACTGCCTCGATGCATATGCCACAACTCTACCTTCTTGCATCAGAACACATCCCAATCCCAATCGAGAGGCATCACAATAGATAGAGAAAGGTTTGTTCAGGTCTGGCAAAACTAAGACAGGTGCAGTAGTCAATCTTTTCTTTAATTCCTCAAAATTATCCTGACACTTCTCGGACCACACAAACTTGGCATTCTTTTCCAACAATGCAGTCATTGGTTTTGCAAGCTTGGAAAATCCCTCTATAAATCTTCTATAATAACCAGCCAATCCCAAAAAGCTACGGATCTCACATGCATTGGTAGGTGGTTTCCAGTTCAATACATCCTTCACCTTGCCAGGATCTACTGATATTCCTCCATTTGAAACGATGTGACCCAGAAAAGAAACTTCCTTAAGCCAAAACTCACATTTACTCCTTTTTGCATATAGTTGGTGTTCTCTGAGCTTCTGCAAGACCAACCTCAAATGTTCAGCGTGTTCTTCCTCCGTCTTGGAAAACACTAGTATATCATCAATGAATACCACTACAAACTTGTCTAGATATTCCATGAACACCTTATTCATTAAGTACATGAAGTATGCGGGAGCATTAGTCAAACCAAATGACATCACTGTATACTCATATAACCCATAACGTGTAGTAAATGCTGTCTTGGGTATATCCCTGGCACGAATCTTCAATTGATGATATCCAGAGCGAAGGTCAATCTTGGAAAATACACAAGCTCCTCTCAACTGATCAAACAGGTCATCAATTCTAGGCAATGGGTACTTGTTCTTAATGGTAACCTCATTAAGAGACCGATAATCTACACACATCCTCTGAGTTCCATCTTTCTTATCCACAAAAATTACTGGTGCACCCCATGGTGACGAACTAGGACGAATAAAACCCTTATCCTGTAACTCCTTAATTTGTTTCTTAAGTTCTTCTAGTTCATTTACTCCCATTCTATATGGTCGCTTAGCTATAGGTGCAGTTCCAGGTAATAATTCAATAATAAATTCAATATCACGGTCTGGTGGCATACCTGGCAAATCCTCCGGAAACACATCTGGAAACTCCTCCACAACTGGATCCTCCTGATTGGCATCATCATTGAGCTGGTTCACTGTAGCGGTCGCTTGTTTTTGCACTTTGACCTCAACCCTGATCCTATCCCCCTTTGGTGTAGTCAGCACAACCGATTTATCCTTACACTGAATCTCTGCTTGTTGTTGCATCATCCAATCCATTCCCAGTATAAGATCAATCCCGGCTGTCCTCAATACTATAGGGCTAACTGAAAACTCTACCCCCCTTAAGTTGAGACTAATGGGAAGACAGCGATAAGATGCTGGCATGCTTCCACCAGGTGAGTTTACTAAGATAGGGTTCTTCATGGCACACAAATGGATTCTATGTATTCTAACAAATGATTGTGATATGAAAGAATGTGATGCTCCAGAATCAAAAAGAACAGTGGCGGGAGTAGAGTGGACATCGAACGTACCAAGCATAACTTCTGGCTCCTCCACTGCAGTTTCCTGGGACAAATGGTTCACCCTTCCCGAGTTAAGTGCGGGCTTCTGGTGGCTGCTCTGTCTCTGGGGAGTCTGCTGGTTAGGCTTCTCTGGGCAGTTGTAAGACAGGTGCCCTTCTTTTCCACAACGGAAACACCTGTTGGGAGTATTGGGAGCACTGGTCTTTGTAGGAGTGTTGTTGGAAGGACCCTGGCGCTGCACTTGATTCCCATTCTGCTGTGGTGGACGTTGGTTGCTACTCTGTGGCTGAAATGGGGGACGTTGAGGGAACTGTCCACGAAATGGGGTCTGACCACGGTTCCACTGTCCAGAAGGAGGTCTCTGCTGAGTATTCTGTTGGAAGCCAGTGCGTGGACGGGTGTTGCTATTGGAGGCTTGTCCCTGTAACCTCTTCCTCTTAGCATCCATTTCTTTGCGCTTGTTATCCACCACAATAGCGCGGTTCACAAGCGTCTGAAAGTTGGGATAGGTATTGGACATCAACTGCAACTGTAGTCCATCATATAATCCCTTCAAGAAGCGGCGCTGCTTATCATTGTCATTGGCTACCTCATGTGGAGCATATCGTGACAGTTGAGCAAACTTGTCACGGTACTCAGCTACAGACATTGACCCTTGGGTCAGGTTCCTGAATTCCTCCGCCTTCAATTCTATCATCCCTTCAGGTATATGGTAAGCCCTGAAGTTCTCTCTAAACTCCTGCCAGGTGACTGCAGGAGCATTAGCAGGACGGCCATACTCATATGACTCCCACCAATCTTGAGCTTCTCCCTGAAGTTGCCCAGAAGCGAACAATACCTTCTGTCGGTCATCACATTGTGCAATGGTGAGTTGTTTCTCCACAGCACGAAGCCAATCATCGGCCTCCAAAGGATCAGCAGCATGTGTGAACACTGGGGGACGACCCTTCAAAAATTCACCACGCTTATCACGTGGTTGAACTCCAGCAACTGGCTGATTCTGCTGATTCTGCACCAGTTGTTGCATTAACTGCGTCTGTACTGCCAGCAACTGCTCGATAGTTGGTGGTGGTGGTGGTGGTGGGTTTGGGGGAATGTTGCCACGACCTCTGCCTCTTCCTCTTCCGGCCATCTGCCACCCATAAACATGCAAACTTTAAGAAATCCAGGTTATCAACCACTTATAAGATTAAGAATGAGATCTGATAGTTTTCTGGACGAGTAGCAATATTGATAGTCCAGTATTTCAATCATATCTCGGGCTACAGAAGTCCAAAAGAGGCGTGCTTTATATGGTTGGAAAGCTTATGAAATTATCCACAATTTCTATTCAGACCTCAAGACCAGATTCTGTCGTTAAGTCTATGAAAAATAAGGCGCAACAGAAACTGTTCCAGATTCCAGACTGTGCAGAAACTTTAACTTGTGAAAATTATATCTCTCGAACCAGATTAGATAAAAAGGTGATTCCAGTGGCATTTGAAAGATGCTTGAGTCTAGTTTCTCTCATAAAAATTTTATAAATGTTGCACGAACCATTTTTAAACTATAACAGAAACATCAGAGACTGCTCCAGAAAACAGCAAGGACAGAAACGAGATACTATCAAACCCAACTATTATTCCTTGACTATTAAACTTATTATTCTTAATAATGGAACTTGTAGACATGCCTACAAGTCCAGACACTCAAACAAAGATCCAACTCACACATAAGCATAATAATAAAGCAACTAGCACACCAAAGTTCAAACCACACGACAGACGCGACTGACTCAACTGACGTTACTAGGAACGTTCTTATTACATAAAAGGACTCCTACTTCCTAAGGAAGTGGCTCATGCTCTAACTTCTCGTAGATCTTGGGCAAGCCTTGGTTTGCTCGGAGCTCATCAATGGTTGCTTGGCATCTCTTGATAGTCTTCCCTTGTGTCCTCACCATCTCTTCTAGTTGCAGCTTCCTGTCCATCATGTCATAGACAAAGTTCACCATCACCCGAGGTAGTGGCTCTAGCTGCACTGGATCTGTCATAGCCCAATCAAGCTCGGGGTGTGCACGAGGAAGGAAGCGATGGATGTCATGCTTCATGAGGTTAAAGCGAAGATAGCGAAGACCCATACATGCTTCAAAAGCAGCATCTTCAATGCTATCCTCAATGGTAGCTCGATGTCCCACATGAGAGAACATCCTGTCCAGCTGATATGCCCCCTTGTCTTGCTTGTGTGCAAAGATGCTTGCCCTTGCCTTCCAGTACGTGCTCTCTAGTGGATGAGTGTACTCCCAGCAGACGTACTCCACCGCTGGATGCCAATCCGTGAAGTAAGCAGTGAGCATCCCCACTAGGCGAATATGAGAGACAGCATCCCCTCCATTCCTGTGGTAGACCCTCACAGTCCACCCCATTGAAGGAGGTGGCATATCTTCAGGAGCTTCATGTGGTGGAGACGGGGGTTGTTCTCCTCCATTATCTTCTTCCTCACCATCTTCAATCTCAACGATTTCTGGATCTTCTTCAGGCTCAATCTCTTCCTCAGGAGGTGCTGGTGCTTGGACTGGTGCTACAGGGGTCTTCTCTTGCTCCTGAGGTTCTGGCTCTTGTGGCTCTTCAGTTGCAAGCAGGGCACGAGGTGGGTAGTATCCTCCAAAGCTGATGCGGGCAGTCTTACGGTCACGAGTCATCTACAGAATTTTTAGATGAAGTTAGAATAGAGGCAAAATTTCGTAATAGAATGAGACATAAGAAGCATAAAAATTTATCAAATAACAAGAGCAAGATAGTGAGCATAAAAATAGTGTAAAGATGACACTACTTCGACCATTGCTAACTAGGCTTGCGTCCTACAGTCAACAAGAGCTCTGATACCAATTTGTCACACCCATTTATCGACCAAATGGAATGCTTACCCTTATGTGCGCCCAGAGATCAATCACACATAAGTTCACAAATTATAACAGAAGTATCATGGCAAATGTTATTACATCACGATATTTAAACACATAGTCTTAACACAAATGTAGCGGAAGTATAAATAAAAATCTCTCTCGTGGTAGCTCCAGTCACAGGTACATTGACTGGTTGACAGCATGACTAGTAATCCTCAGGGAAGTAGGCGTAGTAGTCGCTATTACCTCCATCTGTTACCCATCCGGGATTTTTATCCAAATAAGAGAAATAAACAAGCGTAAGTACATCTCGTACTCAACAAGTGTAACATGGGGTTCATGAGGCTCAAATAGGCATAATCATGGGTTTATCAGCATGTAGCTTTTAGTTAACATGATTTTAGCATATCAATAGCATCAATAGGTCTCATTGTAAACAATAAACATATGATCCATGTGAAATGATTAATGAATAGCAAAAACATAAACATAAACAATTATTCAACTATTCCATAAGGGTCCAAGGCCACTCGTGACCGTGAGCACGGCTGTTATAACAGTTCTACACTCTGCAGAGGTCGTACACTTTCACTGTGAGTCGTGTTACCCAAATGCCCGGGTTAATTACTCCCAAAACACTACCAAGGTGAGCAGGCAGGGTAAACACTATGAAGTCTTTCGAAGGTTCATCTAACAAGTTAGGGCCATTAGATTCACTCGGCAAACAGATGTAGAGCCCCCCTTCCAAATGGCACAATGACGCGCAGCCTATACACATAAGGACAGAGGCCGCACTATACCCGATTCGTCAAGCCATTCTTACGCCAAAAAGGTTACCTCTAACAAGCTAGAAAAGGTCCTTCTATATGACTAAAGCCAGAGCCATATAGCCCTCACAGTTGTACTGTAAATCCCGGATTGTCGCTTATAGATGAGTCCTTATGGAGAGCAATTAGAGCATCAAAACAACACACATGCTCTAACCCCCTTTATACAAGAATCAAAATCATATTTTAATGTTTATTGCATATTCCTCTAATCAATTGACATGATCATAGTCCATGTTTAAGCACTAGCCATACTAATCAATGCATCATAATGGGTACCAAGGTATAGGATCAATCACTAAGTCATCCTTAACAAGGAATAAATGCATAATGATTTTAATTGCATAAGGTGAATAGGACAACAAGGATAATCCCATGCTATACTTGCCTTGCTCAAACTGGTCCTGAAGATCTTGCTCGAAGTAAGGCTCTTGATCTCCAACGAATTGCTCACCGTCTATACTCGATCAACCATTATCAACAACACACATCCAGAGGCAATCATGCATAGACAAACAAGACTATAATTAGAACAATACACCAACAGTAAGAAAATAAAATAAAAAGTCTTTAAAATGAATCTACAACTCGCTAGGATCACACAGACGCGAAGATCACGAAAAACGGATCTAAAACGACAAAGTTATGAATTTCCGAAGATTTCCTATAGAAAAATAAATACTTTAATTAAAACTCGAAAATAAATTAATCTAAACCTACTGTACAGTTACACCATTAGATAGAGCTCGCAAATATGAATCTAACGCAATTTGAATGGATCAAATCGGAGTTAAAACGAAGATTCTACGGCTAAAACAATCTCAGTGGCAAAACTGTAAATATCAGAAAGCGTATTTTTCTTTTTCCGAAACGAATTACGTTTTCTTTTATTAAAAACGTATTTTTCCAGAATACGCGTTGGACCGCGGGTTCAAAAAGATAAAAACGCAGGGGCTCTTTAACAAAATTAACCGCCGAACCGGTATCCTTTCATTACAACCGTTGGATTAGAATTGGATGGTCGAGATTGGATCAGAGGAGAGAGGAAAGAATCCCGCCGGCGGCCACAGTAGCCCAGGCGGCGGCGCCATTGCCGGTTGAAACGAGCTCGCCGGAGTTCGTGAAGAAGGCTCTCCCGATCACCAAACACCGAACCGAGGGCACCAAACGAAAGAGCACAACGTCGCGATCTTACCCCGCGCGAACACGTGACCGAGGAGCAGCTGGAGGGCGGCGGCTAGCTCGGCAAGGCGGCGGTGGAGGCGGGGCTCGCGGCGAGGCAACCCTAGGCGGTCTAGGCTGCGGAAAAAGGTGGGATGAGGAGCGGGGAGGGCCGAGGGCTCCGTTTTATAGCTCGGGGACTCGCTAACTATGGAAAGGAGGGAGATTCAAGCCGCCCGATCGAATCGGAAGAGGAGGGAAGGTGAGGCTCGCGGTTGGAAAGCCAGAGGAAGAAGAAAGGAAGGTGGACGGTGACGCTGACAAACGGGACCCACCTGTCGGCGACACAGAGAGGAGGAAGCGGCCACGCGCGAGATGGGCCGGTTTGCTGGGCTCAGCTCGGCCCAAGAGGAGATGAAGGCGCGCGGGGTGCGGGAGTGAGCGGGCTGCCGCAGCAGGCCGAGAAGCTGGGCTGCGGGGGAAGATGCGGCCCGATAAGAAGGTAAAATCCTTTTTTTTTTCTTTTTTTCCAATTTTTCAAATCCATTTTTCAAAAGATTTTCAAATCAAATTTGAATTTGATTTTAAACCACTCAATACAAAACTCCAAATGCAGCAGCATGAATGCTCAATCATGTTTCTACCCTTATATTTGATTTTAAATTTATAAAATTATTCTTATTCTATAGTTGCATGATTCACAAAAATAAATATAAAAATCACATTTTCCCTATTTTTCTTTTCTTCAAATTTTAGGGTGTTACATCTTTTTCTTCTTTCAGGACTCAGGAGTCAGGGAGACTTAGACTGAAATTAATAACGTGGACGCAAAAGCCTAATAACTCTACGAGGTCTCTTTAGGAAACTCAAATCCTCTTTAGAATCCATGACTTCAAATCCCCTTTAGAATCCATGATTTTTTCCAAGGTGGAAAATCCATGCATTTGAATAACAGATTCAGTTATTCATGGAGGATTTTCCATCCCTATGTCTTCCCCTTGCTTCCAAATTAGGCCAATGGAACAAACTAGGTTCTGCAAATATCTGAACGTTTGAAAAATGGAAATAAAAGGATGAAACTGAAAAGACAAGATAAAAATACATGACATTAACAATATAGCTCGGTACACACGAACATGACATTATAACTGAAGTCTTTAGAAACCTCACTTCCTAATTTCTTATGGTATAGAGATCTAGCTTATAGGGCTAAAAATTAGCAGCAAGGAACGAGTTGCTCCCACACATTGCTACTGAATTAGGAGCAAGACATGTACACTACACCATGACACATTGTCGAGGGCAGATTTGGCATCGTCAATGATAGTATCAGCGACATACTAGAGTTTTAGTATGACTTGAATTTGGAGGAAAAACAAAAAAACGATATACATCTAGGAATGGATGGATAATGCTGTGAACTGGTCAGTTTTGTTTTGGCCCTGAAAATGACTAAAATCATGCAGAAACCTTGACACCTAATACTGATTCCAGTCAATACTCTTGTCCTACAAAAAAACTTTTGAGTAATATTTTTAGATACGGAGCCTTAATTGAGATGTTCATTTCTAAAAGCATAACCTGCCGTGCAAGCTAGCTGAAGAGTTCGATAGATAGTCTGCAAGCAGAAAATTGATGGGAGACTCCTCATTCCCCCTGAAAATCGAAAAGAGCAGGTGGAATCTGTGATGTTCTTGTGTGATCTCTTCCCCCACAAAAATTGTTTGAAACGTTGGACCTCTAATTATTTTCGTGGAAACACAGAAGACGCCCTTGCAAGTGAGAAATTATTAAGAAAAAGGATAATTATTCCTGTCGGGAGGCATGATACATGAAATTAATTAACCCATGTGCTAATTAGTTATGCATGGAAGCGTCCTGTGGACATATATACTAAGTTCTTATTTGGTCCATATCATTATATATATGCTCAGTTGTTTGGTCAGGATCGAGAAAGATCCTTGCCTCAACAAAGCTAAAAAAATGGCAGATGACTAATGTAACTAAGGCCTTCCATAATGAGGACCCAGCGGGAGCTCGGTTCGCTAGTTCCGACTGGGTTTGGGCAGCCCACCCGCGTTCGAGCGCTGGTCGACGCAGGTGCCTCACCCGGAAACAGTTGTTCCCAAAAATAATTTCCACTGCCTCACAGGTGGATGCGCTATAATGGTCAGGATGACATGCCCGTCACGTTCGAAGCCTTGATGACTTCGGATACCTCTCAGCCACGTGCAGTCTCTTCATACAGGTGTAAGTCTAGCTTGTGCACTAGGGCGTGTGTGTGTGAGTGTGTGCATGTGGTGATGTGAGTTGGTGCATAAGTTCAGATACAACTTATACTCGAAGAGCTGAGGCATAAAAAAAAAAAGCCCTCCATAATGTGTTCCCAGGGTGGTGCCCAAAAGGGAGAGAGAAGATTGTCAGAATGGAGCACCACTCTTACCACTGTGAGTAGTGATTCAAGTTTGAGTGATGCCAGAAAAAAGAACAGTGGTGAATGTAGTTGCGCCGGTGCCTATTTGTGCTGTGGAGAGAGAAGCAGAGAGAGAGGAAAGCATGCAGCAGCTTTTTGCTGTAAAAGTAGCATGCAGCAGGCCTTTTGGGCACCACTAGGGATGCCAACACACTGCAAGTAGAAATTGGATCAGGCATCATACAGCAGCGGGGCTAGCTTATACAGTTTCAAGCACCACTCACACTATGTGAAGACCTAAGATAGAGTTTTGGGAAAACCTAACTATATATCTTTAATTAATTGTATATCCAATACCATCCCAATGAGAGAATCCACACAAATTAGTGACCTTGCTTAGTCATGGATATGATGGAGTATGGCTTACATTGAGGGCAAACGATCAGCTAGAGCTAATAGCAGCCATGAGAAAGCTCACACTGTCACACTCACACAATAGTCAGGTCAATTCAGTTATTTCTCGATCGCTAGCTGGATTCATCGATCTGCTAGCTAGCTAGGAGTAAAAGAAACTGCAAAGCTAAGCTTGTGGCTGCACGTCGCAGTAGAAGCGCATCAGGTGCCTTCCACACAGGAGACTTGACTCCGTCGATGGGATTATTGCTTGGGTTGGGTCTCCCCCAAACGCTCCGCACGCATGCATGTACCTGCCAATTTTTTGCTTGGGTGTGAACTCTTTCTTCTTTCAGGACTCAGGAGTCTGGAGACTTCGACTGAAATTAATAACGTGGACTCAAAAGCCTAATAACTCTTTGAACGGAACAAACTAGGTTCTGCAACGAGACCTATTTGATTGATTTCCTTTAGCCATGACCAATATTTGATTGTTTGGGATCAAAATATGACGATGGATGATAGATCACAAATAGGTAACAAAAACTGTCACTAATAGCTTTGGTAATTGACAACTCCAGATCTAATGAGCATGAAGTGACCGGTGCAACCCAACTTTTGACATATATAGTATGCATCCCTATTAGCCGTTTGGGAACGTTTGGAAAATGGAAATAAAAGGATGAAACTGAAAAGACTAGATAAAAAATACATGACACTAACAATATAGCTCAGTGCGCACAAACATGACGTTATAACAAAAGTCCTTTTAGAACCTCACTTCCTATTTTTCCTACACGCGCGTGTAGTTACTCCTATCTTTAATAAATCATGTTGCGTATGTGTGCATACTAATTTATCAGTTTGAATATATTTATATACTCAATTTAAGATACTTCAACTATTACTGCGCGAATTTTTTTCATAAGAGCCCATACTTTTTAATATTATATATATATATATATGGAGAGTATACTTTATAGATAGCTACAGAATAAGTTATTCTGTAGCCACCTCCATTTACGATAATTTTATATACTAATTTACGACAATGTCAATACATATTTACGATAGTTGAATTACTATAACACATGGGAATATTTACCATAATGTTATAGTAAATCACATAGTAATGAGTTACTATAATCTTGTAAATTAGCATAGCAATTATCGTAACTAAAAGTGGCTACAGAATAAGTTTTTGTAACAGAATGAAAGATATCAAAAACAATGTTATTTAATAGCGTATACATAGTTGTATCATCACTTACATCAGAGTTTCGTAGAACGATAACTAATCTTCAGGCTCCAACCTTCACAGGGATGGTTGACTGGGGCTGCATATGCCAAGCACTTATGACAGCATCTTGACAACTCCTTCATTGTCTTCATCAATGTTTTGAGCAACTGAAGTCTAGGGGTGGGGAAATAGCAAGGGTGAGCACATGTCGTACTCAGCAAATATAACATGGGGTTATGAAGCTCAAAAGGATGACACTGGTTTACTGCGATTAGCATTTTAATAAGTCACGATTTTAGCATTAGGTAGCAACAAGTTATGCTTAAGCCCCAAATATACCACGTGATTATTAATGTGAGTAATAACCATCATTAATACTATCATCGTTCTCATCTTCAACATTCTCATCATCGTTCTTATCATCATTCTCATCATCTAGTGAACATTCTCATCTTCAACATTCTCATCATCATCGTTCTTATCATCATCATTCTCATCATCTAGTGAACATTCTCATCTTCAACATTCTCATCATCATCGTTCTTATCATCATCATTCTCATCATCTAGTGAATATTCTCATCACTTTGCAGAGGTTGTACACTTTCACTGTGAGCCGTGTTGCCCATATGCCCGGGATCGCGACTCCCAAAACACTTCCAAGGTGAGCAGACAGGGTTCCACTATGAAGTTTTTCAGAAGTTTGTCTAACAAGTTAGGGCCGCTAGGTTTCGGTGGTAAACAGATGTAGAGCCCTCCTTTCCAAATGGCACAATGACTCGCAGCCTATACACATAGGGACAGGAGCCGCACTATACCCGATTCGGCAGACCCCTTTTGCGCCATAAAAGTAACCTCTAATAAGCTAGAAAAGGTCTTCCTCCTTGACCAAAACTAGAGCTATGTAGCCCTCACAGTTGTACTGTTTTTTCAGCTTTTGCCCCCGGATAAGTCCTTAGGAGGGCCAAGAGCATCATGTATAAAAGCCAATTGCTCTCTCGCCCTATAGTCCAATTACCAAAAATCAGTTTCACCATTCATTCCATAGAACCATTACTCATCATTCAGATCATGTGTAGTTAATTTGAGCACTAGCAAGGTACTCATATGCATGTAACCCATAGGTGTCAAGGTAATAAGATAAAAACATCTAGTATATCCTTACGTCAATCAAATTAGACACATGCAGCATGATTAAATGATTAATAGTGAATAGGACAACAAGGATGATCACATGCTATACTTGCCTTTAACACTTAATTTCCACTCAGTGTAACTGCTCAGAGAATTTCGGTCATGGTCTTCAGCTTCTGGTCACCACCTTCTGATCTTTAGCGCACACAAATGGTTCTCGTCTACTCGAAGCAAGCACCACACATACAAGCAAGCAATACAAAGTGAACTAAGAACAATACACCAATCATATTAAAAGCTTTAAAACATCATGCTAAGAGAGAACTCCTTGCTATGGTCGAGAGAACGCAAGAAACACCGATAACAGAGCTATCGATAAAAATAAACGACTACCGGTATTTTTATATTATGAAAGAAAAGCCTAAATGCTTGATATATTTTAGTTAAGAAAAACCACGTGAAACCAGTAGTTCATATTTGTCAAATTATATTTTAATTTCAAATGCCGCATTAAACTCATCATATTTTAATTTATAAATATTATCACCTAATTTATTATAAGCAAGTTAAACTTTATTTTTGCAATAGAAAATAAACATGTGAGAACACCTAGCGGGATTTAACATATGCAAGGTGTTTAAACTAAGCATATTATATTTAGAAACATACTAATATTTGCACTTAATCATATTAATACTTTGTTTATAAACCACCGAGATATTGCTTTTAATTATAAAACCTTTTACAAACATATTAATCAATTTAATATTTAGCTATATATAGAAAAACATATGACATGGAAAACATCACCACTGCCGCATAGAGCACGACGACACAAATCTAACATAGCTAGAATAGATCGAATCGGAGTTAAAACTATGAAACAGCGGAGGATTAAAGATCAGTGGCAACCTTGTAATTACGAGCATCTTCTAGCTTGTCTTCTTGTTCACCTCGACGTGACAAAGGCATGGCCGAACAGCCTGCTGCTGCTGCACACGCACGGGACGGAAGGAGGGACACCTCGGCGTAGAAGGGAAAACGAAAGGAAAAAAGGATCGAACGATGTCGGATTGATGCAAACAAAGGAACAACACGACGAACCTCATGGTGGCGCAAGTCGGAGACGAGGATGTAGTAGAAAGAGAGGAGAAATTTAATTTACTACCCTATTCCCAAACTCAGGGCTTTCCATATGGTAGCTTTGGTGCGATTTGCCCAAGGGGTTGGTCGATGTATGTAGGGAGGAGAACTCATCACCTCAACATCAATTAGCAATATGGTACTAATTGATGTTATACCTCCTACCTCCATCAATAGGCCTAAATAAATATTAAAGCTCATTAGTAAATAAATGCATAGGCCTTTGACGTTTATTAGGATTATTGCACATGCGCTATGGTGAAAAAATGAGATATTTTATTATTTTCGTAATTAATTAATTTCGTGGATAAAATAATTCTAGAAAAGTCTAGAATTATTATATAAGCTACGAAAAATACTCCGAAAGCTTCAAAAATTCAAGAAAAATTCTTGGAGGCACTTTGGAACATGATGAACACAAATATAGTATTTGGAGCTCATAAAAGATATTGGAGAAGATCTAGAAAAAAGAAAAAGCTCACAAAAAGCAAGGAAAAGCTCCAGAAAAGCTCAAATAATTTGCGATAGGTTTTCTGAGTATGTTGATGATTGATGAACTCAAAGGGATGGTTTAGAGCAGATGATAAGGACCTTGAGAATCCCCAAATGAAGAGCTTATCATCGAGAAAGCAAGAATTTGATTAGAGAGAAAAGCAGAGACGAGCAAGAGATAGATAAAAGACTTACTAAACGCGTTTTAAAAACTTTACACACAACATGATGTCAATCAACAAGCATACATCACATCATAGAAAACAAAAGCCTATCAAATTGATTTGGAAAATTTTAAAAACTCACACTTTTCTATAACTAAATTTGCGCTAGCTCATCTATACTTAGCACATTTTATCCATATATTAAAAACTTTCATTTTATTTAGTGATTTCTAAGCACAACCCAAAATCGAAAATTTTGGGGTGTGACAATTCATCATGGTGTCTTAACAAAAAATGAGCACGGGCCTGGAGTCTTAACAAAAAGTATGTGGAGCCCTATATTCATCCCCACTCCCAACAGCAAAACTCAGTAGACAATGAAACTTAATGGTCCAAATGAGCCAGTTTCACAAATTTGCCAATAGAATTGGCCTTGCCCTTGTGAATGGTGTGAGCCGCAACTCTGTTACCAATTGAAAGGACCATGAGCGTCTGAATACCGGGATACCAAAGAAGGGGAGAGAATGGATTGGGTATTCTAAAACTTATTAGGCTCAACTTAATCTATAAAAGCAAACATAAACTAACTAGCATGATATGTGCACGTTAGGTTTTTTAGTGTGCTCTACGTACTCAACCTGCAAAAAAAGTTTTGCGACCTAGGGCCAATCCAATCAACAAGATTATACTAATCTGGAAAAGATAAATGCCACACCAAAATAAGAACAATACGGAAGCTTAAATATTGTATGTAAAGAGCAAGTAAAGAGAGGAGAAACTCCCGGATACGAGAAGATTTTTCTTATGTTATTGGTTTCCAAACCACAACCCCTAGTCCATATGATGCTCCATCTAGGTGCACTCCTGATCACCAAGCCTTCCCACGATCATGGTGTTGAGCTTTCCACTAAGGCTTGTAACAACTAAGGCAAGTGCCACATTTAGGCTCACCACCGCCAACTCTTTTGGTCTCATTGGTTTTGTCCACTACAGAGCCTCTCTACCAATAAAGGCGTCTCCACCCCCCAGCATAGTAAGCATACCAAGCTTGGAGGATAAACGTATCTAGAAGGTCACCAAGACCTCAAGTGCTTTGGCACACGAACTCAATCACTCAAGCTTTCAAGCTACATGGCCTATCTCTCACAAGGTTGAATACTAAGTCTTATTCTATGCCTTGGATGTGATCAATATGCATTTGAGAAGATGGATGGAGTATAGAATGACTTGCTCTAGCTTCTAGCCACCTTGGGGCACTCCAACAACATCAAGCAAGTTTGGGGAAATGCATATGTATAGTCCATCCACCCTGGTTAGCCATTACAAACTCACAACAAGCTTTTATTCTCACTAAATGATCCTATGCTAGCCTTTTTCTTCACTGCCAGACCACCCAATGGCTTTGTGCATGTGAAGTAGCCATTGCTGACAACTATCTGCTACATTTTGTGGGGCGCTTCCTCGACTATCGATTGTCCGTTGTGTAGTAATCCATAGTGCTTGAGCTTGCAGTGCCACTGGACGACTTGGAGATTGTATGGCGGGGTCATCTTATCACCTGACGAACACCATGGTGGTACTATTTACACATAGTACCACCCTCTTTGTTGATAATTTGGCCATCTTATGTGTGCGCAATGCTTGATGCACGATGTCGCCGGACCATCCAATATGCACAAGTGCATGGTGCAAGTATGCATGGCTCCACCAAGTTGTGTAGCCTAGCACAACACCGACATTGCATAGTGCTAACTCGCTATACCTTGGATCACCTCGAGGATTCACCAATGGACTTATCACTCAATATTGAGACAATTCTGTGGTAACACCTCTGTTCCCACCTAGGATGGAGGACTCAACTATGTAAACTCATATGGACTTGTTACTTATTCCTATGACTAGTCTGTGATGTTTGCCTATTTGTGTAATTGATGTCATAATCCTCGTGAGTTATCACCTATTTTCTACCAGTGATGCATGCAAATGTACTTTCGCAGATGCAGAATCAGCATATATACCCTGTGACAGCAATAGGGCACTTGAGTTACTCTCACTGTGTCATTATCAGCGGTGCCTTTTTCTTCCCTTCTTATCTGCTCATCGAAACTGCCATCACTGACGGCACAACACACAGTACATACGGCTGCAAGCAAAATACATCGATTATTATTTACTTGCAACAGCACCCCCTTCAAATATGTCAAACAAACTTAATTATTTTAATCAGAATCTTTTGGTCGTTAGCATATTACAATACAAAATGAATTAAAATTCCTGCACTACTTCTCATTTTGTAGTTGTGGTATTCTATAGCTGGGTTTCTTTCAAAAAAGATATTCTATAGCTGGGTTGTTCTGGGTTTTAAAATTTTATTTCAAAGCTGAACCGAACCCTAGGGATTTATTGCAAATTTTCCCTATCAAAAACGCTCTAGTGCAAAGCACATGTGCTTTAATGTTAGCATAAACGTTAAACGGTGAACGGTCGGTCACCCATCGTTTAGCAAAAAGTCGGTATACACAGCCGTTTAAACGGCCTTTTAAACGGTCGAAACGGTTTTGCACGGCTTTACACGGCTAATCGGCCTACACGGTTACCCATCGAGTAGCATTTACACGCCGTGTAAACGGCCTACACAGCCGTGTAGGCGAACAGTACCTTTATCTTATTTGTATAACTCAAATGAGGAAAAATGCATGGTGCATCACATTTGCGAAAATTCGTTTCTTCTATAGTAACACACAGTGCGTGTGATTGAATGAGTGTGAGAAATTTCTAGCCATCGACATTCATATAAATATACTCCATCCGTTCCAAATTATAAGTCGTTTTGACTTTTTTTGGTTCATCCATTTTGTTATATATCTAGACATATTATTATATCTAGATGCATAGCAAAATAGATGTACCAAATTAACTTATAATTTAGAACAGAGGGAGTAATATATATACTAAGCACCTTGCTAAGATAGAAAGTGTACCACCTAAGATACTGTTTGGTTGGTTCCATGGTAACGGAAATGTAAATGAAAATTAGTTCAAACATATATCCCACCGGTAACGTCCGCACAGCTTATTATCGTTTACGTTTGTACATTTCTCCGCACCAAACAGCTTGTAAGATATTTTGGATTGTCCAGGTCATCATCATGTGAGAGATGAGGGCCTACATCATTATCAATCAGCAAAGACAAATGCTAGCTTCATTATCATCAGTGATCCATATATAAAGTGGAAAGAGCACGAGGAATTTGTTCCAAGTCTCATTCTTTCTTTGGGAAACAGGCCGAATTTGCCTCGCAGCAGTTGGAAACAAACAAAAACTAATTAAACTAAAGTTGGTACAGAGATAAACTGATGTTCGTTGGTCAAGCTAATTTCAGGCCATTCAAAATTTTAAAATGTTAAATTACCCAGATATAGAGGAAGGGTCTTCGAGAAATAACTGAGAATTGAAATATAACCTCTTGAACCATGATGTATAAAGATAATTATAGTAGGAACAACAAATACAAATATCATAAAGAAAGCACCTCACATGGTACATATATGCATCATCAGCATGCATACCTAAGTAGTCTTATAGAGGATATTAGGTGTTAATTCCATGATGATACACATACAAAGCTATACTCTGAGTATAGATATATAGAACTTTGATTGACCATGAGCACCAGTGTGGGGCTTCTAAACTTGTCAGCTCCTCTCAAACTATGTAAACCATGTGCCACCCTGTGGGATCTCCCCAGCAAATTGCTTCTTCTTTGTTGCGATATAGCCATTTATTATCTCTCGCTCCGACAGCGCCCTCTGGAACACCTTCTTTTGGCCAGAAACAGAAACTCCAGCACCCGGCGGCGGCGGTACCAGAACCGTCACCACACTCGGGTTGGCGAACACCCAGGGTCTGGTGACTAGATCGTATTCGTAGACAGGCTCAATCTTCTTCACCTTCTGCACACTCACGTCGCCCTCGGCCACTAAAGAGTTCTTAGCGTGAGACATGGGTGGGTGGGTGGGTGGGTGGGTGGGTGTGTGTGTGTGTTTGCTGGTTTGTTGCAAGCTAAGGGAGGAGAAATGAAGCTACCAGGACACGTTGTTTGAGCTTGTGTGCCTTCCAATGGCACTGGTGATGGCCTCCATTTATAGGCCTCAGGCTGTGGTGTTCTGTTGGCTGTGGTAGCAGAGTGAGAGAAGTAAAGGTGGCAGCAGTGCTATTTCTCAATATCTGATGTGTCTTTGTTCTTTATTTCATGCCGTAGGTGTATGCTAGCTTGGTATCATATATTGGCATTCTAATGGATATGATCCTCCAACTATAGTCTGAACACGTCTCATGCAGCATCCTGAATTTTCATCACACACTTGGAAAAGCTTAAAAGCTTGACCAGGCATGTCCACACAGTGAGGCAGCGGCAGCAAAGGCAAAAGCTTAATGGAGAGGAAGAGTTCAACAGAGAATAACCTGATCCTTCTAGCTATTTGTCGATCTCTGAACGGCCGAAGTACCATGATATGATAGTTAGTAGTGTGCTAAACTTTACTTTTCCATCTGCTCACAGGGACAGGTGACTTATACATGTCAGGTAAAATGAAGAAATTTCTACCAAATAAAAGCATATATAGCCGCAGATTCATTATGTTTCATATATGTTTTAGGTTAACATCTTATTCATCCTTGTTGTCTTTCATATATATATATATATATATATATATATATATATATATATATATATATATATATATATATATATATATATATATATAACCACGAGCAGAATTTCCTGAACAAAATTCGAGCTTGGTGCCAAGATTCCCTCTCTTTCCCCCCAGAAATTGGTCATGCCATGAGGGAATAAATACAGCACATCACCAACATATACTCAATATCTGCAAGAGAACTCTTGGCAGAAGAAGGGAATCCACTCAAAGTGCAAAGATCGCGACCTTAGTAGAGAGCTGGCTAACTTTATTTGCTAGTAGTAGGTAGATTAATTAATCAGGAAACCTTCTGTTTCGAACACGACTGACTAACGAATTGCATGCCTATAGAGTCTCAGATTCTTGTTAGTGGAGTTATATGCGACCAGATATTTGCCAAGTGTATGAGCTAATACCAGCTGTGCCATAACACTTACGGCGACAGCATGCAAAGTCTGTAGTGACTCGAGTGATAGATGTCGATTCTACCGGAGAATGGACCGCATTCGTCATTACCAGCTCACTAAAATAAAAAAAAACACCTTGCAACGTACCATCACATTGATGTAATCAACACACATCATGTTTCGAGACTTATATATCTTCATACTATGTCATGCTTACGTTCCTTTTTCTGGACATGAGCAAAGCATGTGCTACACATCAGCTGCTACTACTATTGACTGCAACATTTTCAATCTGTACCATCCTAAATTCAAAATAAAGCCTAAATCGGTAAAATGTTAGCAACAGAGGAGATATTTTAGAACGGCCCAGAAGAGATATTTTAGAAGGTACCAGAGGAGAACATGAAGAGAATGTGAAGATAAGGGTCAATCGATGAGCAAGTGACAGGAAGGTGCCTTGAAATTCCACAAGGGTTGTGTGGAAATATCCTCGAATTCCTTCGTAGAATTTGCTCGAAAGTGCTTGATGCCCGCATGGAAAGAAGTTTCTCAATTGGGGAAACCGACCCAGCATGATATTGATATGATCAAAGCACGTAGGTTTCTCTGCACAACCACCTGAAATTAAGGCCTAGTTGTGCACTCTGAACTTGACACTATCTTTCAGGCCCAGTTTTAACTTTTAGAAAAATAGACAAGTGTTCTGGCACCGAATTATATCATGTTTGTCAAGGAAAACATGTTTCGTATGCATGTCTTGTGACGAACTACAAGTGTAAGATTAATTATGTTGTATATGCTTGCAAAAAACATGCTATTGATCACAAAAGCTGAAACATCAGGAGTCACGTCATCCTTATATGAGTCTTGCCAGCTCTCAACTTAGTAAGAAGGAATTTTTTTTTTGCTAAAAAATGGAGGGCTAAACCTGCTCATCTAACAAGTTCAGCGCCTATACAGCTCCATGTTGCTATACTGCTAACTCAGCGCAAAGGTATCATCATTTGTTTTGAAGCAGGTATGTTCTGGACTCTAGAATGCAAGATCTTTACTCACATCAGTCTAGTCTGCCTCTCCCAAATTAAGGGAAACACAAACACTACACAATACATAGAGGATAGCCAAGGTAGTAGCCATTTGTAGGAAAGGATATGCCCTTTTTGTATGCAGGTATGTTAGTGGCACATTTAAAAAGAGCTCTTATATAATCTTCGACAGATTGGCTTTCGGAAATATTATCCCCTTGGTGGTTGAATTCCGTGGCGCAAGAATACTTATAGCTGTCTGTGGTTGATTCTTCCTAGGAAACTACTAGCAGTTGTTGGATGGTCTGCAGATCACGGCTTTGCATGATTTACCGCTAAACCTCTTTAAATTTCTTATGCTTGCGAAAAAAACATGCTATCGATCACAAAGGCTGAAACATCAGGAGTCACACCCTTACATGAGTCTTGTTGTCTCTTGTCTCAGTAAAAAAGGAATAGTTTGTTTCTGCTAGAAAAATGGAGGGCAAAAGTTGCTCATCATCTTAACAGGTTGGGCGCCTCTATACAGCTCCATGTTGCTACTATATAGTGCACTGCCAAATCAGTGCAAAGGTATCATCATTTATCGTGAAGCATGGTACGTTCTGGACTCCAGAAATGCAATATCTTTACTCACATCAGTCTAGCCTGCTTCTCCAAAATTAACCAAGGGGAACATTATACAGCACATAGTGGATAGCCTAGGTAGTAGCCATTTTGTAGGACAAGAGATGCCCTTTTTGTACGCAGATATAATCTTCGACATATTGGCTTTAGGAAATATCCCCTTGATGGTTGAATTCCGTGGCGCAAGAATACTTCTAGCTGTCCATGGTTGATTCTTCCTAGGAAACTACTAGCTAGCGGTTGTTGGATGGTCTGCAGATCATGGCTTTGCATGATTTATCGCTAAACTTCTTTAAGTTTCTTATATACAAAAAGAAGATTCTAAAAGTGAAACCTAGTCATGTACTACGAGTATATTTCAACTAATAATTATTTTTTTACCGAATTCAACTAATAATTATTTAGAACATCTTTTCAATCTGGTATGCTATTACTCTCACACATGTAAATATTGTCTGAATTCTCTGTTTTGCTATGCTTGTTTGTGGCTGCACATGCTATAGAAGAACAGAGTAAGGGTGAAGAATATATTCTAGTTGTTATTTGTCTAGTGCTTATTCACTGAATTCAGAGAGAAAATAATTGCAGTGACCGAACTCGATAAAGTGAGCTAGCAAAAGAGTTGCACAAGTTTATTCATACAACAAGAAGCTCACCGATGTACTGCTTATAGAAACACGCACACACCCAGTAACACGTGGCTGGCGCACCTGGTTATGCCACTATTTTCCTGACGACACACGTACGCATATATAGCCATACATGTTAGTATTACGGCCTTTCCCTGATGAAACTGGCATTACATATATGGCAGGAGCGGTCACTGATTAGCTGCGCGCAATAGGCACCGAGACAAAGCTGTCGGGAATTTCATCCACATCCCTGACACGGACAACGCTGACGGTCAGGCTCCTGGTCACCTTGGCCGTCGCAGTGTGTGACGGCTTGGTGGCGAGGTTGTTCGCCTCGATCCTCTCCACCTTCTGCACCCTCACTACACTTTCAATTGGAAGCTCGTTGCTCGCGCTCGCCCTGGAGTTGGCCCGGAACATTTTGGATGTATGTATGGTAGTGTGATTGATGTCGCTAATCGATGCTGATTTCTAGCTAGATTGCTTTGTTTTCTCTCGGAGCTTTGGTGCGGTCTGCATTTATAGGCTGCTGCTAGCTAGCAAGAGGTGTGTTCTTGTGGGACTCTGCAGATGCTGATGTGCAGTGATCGAGAACAATCAGCCGCAAAGCTGCAGTGCTCTGATCAGCTAGCTATTGCAATTGCAACTTTTTCTGATGCACAAGCTAGCTTTGCATGATGCTATACAAGATATGTTCGATAGCTGCTGTGCAGATGAGTGTGATACTAATTTCTCAGCATCTTGTGTAGAACCTCACACACATCACACATGCATGAAGAAATATCATTACCGAATTTGCATCGGGTACTCAAAAGGTTAAGAAAAGCACGATAATATTAATAAAATGCAGCCACCCTAACAGTGCACGTAGCCTGGAATATAATCTGTTGTACTATTGACGACGATTGTAGCAACTAGCAAGGCATGTTTTTAACTTGGCAGTATATACGGACTCTATGACTAACAAAGCACTAGTAGATATGTAGTCCAAATCTCGGGTTCGATAAAATATGAAAAAAAAATCTCCACCGTATATTTCTGCCATAAAACGATAGGACTCACAACTCTTGAATCTGGTTGGCCTATCGAACACGCCAGATATTTTTCAATTCATTGAGTTTGAGAGGTTGTTCGTTGAGGTACTCCAAGAATTATAATACGCATGAGGATATTACAAGTCGTTCGGGCTTTTCTAGCTATATAGCTTTTGAGCTATGTACATAGAAAAGTCATAACTTACAATTTGGAACAGAGAGGTGCTATTTATGATTGGATCTTTGTCCTAACATAATCTGCCATGCCTGTCGAGGATCAAAGAAAAAAGGTGAAGAATGCAAAAATTTCAGGCACTAGAGGATCTAGTTAGATTAAGTGGAAACCCAAGGCGCAGAATCCTGATCTTCTTAATTATGCTTTCTGAATCAGGCTTCATCAGCTGTGCATCCCGTGTCAAAAAAAAACTTCAGCAAACTTTTCGGTGATTTTATTACATATTGTTAGATAAATTGCAAATTAAAGTAGCTGATCGAATTGTTTAGTTCATGCGTGCATCTCTTGCTCATCATCATGGACCTCAAAAAAAACTGAGATAAAGCAAGAGCTAGCGTGCTGCACGCCATGCTAAATAATTCAAAGGAACGGGAACACTAAGCATCTCGAATCTGGATGGGCTCAATGACAAAAAGAAAGGTTTGGAGGATGCAGTCCATGAAGGCCCCTAATATAATGGAGCACCTTGAGATAGGTTTATTCCTACACCTGTATCACCTTGATAGGTTAAACCCATATATACTTTGGCTACTTCGTCTACAAGCTTGTGTGAGGAAACTTCGTTCCCGCCAAGTAAACAAAGTAGCTAGCCAAAGTGTGAGAAAGTACTCAGTATTTTTTATGTTGTGAAATGGCTGAAGTATTAGTTCTTTTTTAATTGCCGTGTTGCTGTATTAGCTCATCATGCGCCATGCTGTAAACATGAAATTCGTGTACTCGTCAGAACGCTCGACGTTTGGTAACTCATGTCTCACAACGCAGATAACTAATTTTAACAACGGACTTCCTGACGCCGGGCACAAGTGTTCGGATGTTGCCCACACAGGGAGCAAAAGAGTTCGGATGCTGCCCACACAGGGAGCAAAAGAGCGCCTAGCACGTCATGTTTGCGAGGGAGCACACCGGTAGTGGTCCCGCGCCGCCCCGGACGTCACCCGCACCACTAGCCGCTTCTCACGTGCATCCCATGTGCAACACCCAATCTACTTTTAAAACATTCATGCAACAGTTATAACATAAAAAAGACAGATGAAACACTTGAAATAAGCGTCCGAAACACTTCCGAAAATGCCTGAAAAACATTTGAAAACCATTGCAAACATATGCAGCATTTAGATAAAACACTTGCAAACGTACATATGAAACACCTCAAAACTCTTAAACATATGCTTGCAACATGCATGTATATGCAATATCTAGATCTACTTTTATAATATCCAGACAAAACACTTGCAACATTCGTCTGAAACAGATGAAACATTTAGAACATACACTTGAAATATACGTGTATAGCCATTACAACATATACAACATCCCGATCTACTTTTGCAACATCGATATACAACACTTGCAACATACCTCGAAAACATATGAAACATTTGAAACATATGCGCTTTCAGCCTAGCATCTGCTTGTTGCTTGGATGAATGGAGACTCATCGACGCGGAGCTCGATGTCGGCATAGAGCTCAAAGCCACGGAGTAGCGCGGAGGTCGCCAGTGTGGAGCTCGTCGGCGGCACGGACCTCGGCAGGGAAAGGGGCAGATGGATGGAGCATGGTCGCAACGGGAGACGTGAGTCCGGGAGCGAGCTAGCGAGCGCCTAGCGCGGTGCGGGCGAGGACGGGTATGTCCCGCGAGCAGAGCGAGCGGGCGACGTGGGTGGGGGCGGCGTGGGCTAGTTCGGGGTTCGTCCAGGCGGACAGACGCCCTATAAGGAGCGTTTCCGCTTTAACAAAGCTTACATCCTCAGGAGGGGCGGATCTCACAGATATGGAAACAAATTTCAGACATTTTCTTTCAAACACAGTTCTATTTCTAGACGGTCCTATAAGTGGTTGCAGAGGGGCTCATAAGTAGCCTCATTTACTGTACCACAGAATAGCTCTGCTAAAATGCACTATGGGAAGGAGGAGCTGGCGGAGTTGGTGTCCGGGCTTCTACGCCTCCTGCTACAGTTGAGCTAGAGCACCCATGAGCCATACCGAGCTGGCTCTTAATAGACCATCCATGGAAATCAATGTTCATGGCAGTTGGTATGGTGGCCCGACTCTACAAAAATAGTTACAGTGCAAATAAATTCATAACATTTTCAAATGAAGTTGGATGAATACAAATTTTATATCAAAGGAGACTCCAACACCTACCGTAGTTATAGCGCAAATAAATTTGTAACATTTTCAAATGAAGGGGGCTAACTCTACACTACTGTTGCTTCCTCATCAACTTTCTTCACTCCCTTGTTGGTGTAATTGATGAGGTTGGACTTGCTCCGTCTTGCCTTTCGAGATGGTCAAGTCCTTGGTGAGGCGGTCCACTTCTTGCCTAAGCATCTCATTCTCCATGGCAACTTCATCGGTAGATGATTATACAATCACATTCTCGACACAAACTTGCTGGTTGCACTTAGGTGAGTCTAATTCAATTAAATCAATGCAAGAAGTAGAGGAATCCTTTTCAATTATATCAAAAAGTGAGATTCTCTTAGGTGCCTTGGTGGGGGTGTTTGCACTAGCTTCAAGTTTTTCAAGTTTGCTAGTTAACTCAACATTTAAATTTGCAAAAAAAAACTTCGAATTTGCCAACTAGTTCTTTATAATTAGATGTTGAGCTAGCTAACTTTGTTTTTAATTCCTCCTTTTCTTTGTTACTTCTCATCCGGGCTTCTTCTACTTGGTGACTTGGATTTCTTGCATGACTTGGTATCTTCAACAACAGCTCTAATATCTTGCTTGAGGTGTTTTTTTTAGCAATATCTTGCTTGAGGTGTTGATCACTTCGATCTTCATGTTGCCTTTGTCCAAGCCAACCTTGCATCCATTTGAACTAAACCTTGTATACTAGCAAACATTATTAGTTCAAATGATCATGTCGTCAACAACCATCAAAATCAACTAATAGCCCTAGCGTGGGTATCATTTTTCTTACAGAGAGAAGAACAAAATCTGCATGAGTGAGAAATGAACAAGGAGGGAGACGGATCGAAGAGAGGAGAAAGAAATTGGGAGCACCTCATCCTTGGTGCCGCCATCGCCATTTCTACCTCCACCGTCCTTGGTGCTAGGGGACGCGCACACGCCGCCGGGTGGCCGGGGGTCACGCCCGTGCCATACGAGGGGAGAGGGTGAGGGAGTAGTGAGGGTTGCGGCTATTAGTGTTTCAGTCGGGCTTATATATCGGTTGTTTTCCTTTTGTCGATGCTGTAATCTGCTACAAAATTGTCTGCCTTCGCGGTTATTAAGACTGGGGTGAATGATCCTGTAACAACTCTAAGGAACTGAATGAACACATTCAGACTTGGAGCGCTTCATCAGTTTGCTCAGTTAGATTGAATGAAGGTTGTTTGGTTAGATCAAGTATGTGACTTCATAGAGGCCTAGACATGCAGCAGGCCGAGGTTGTGGTAAATTCTTGGTTGAGATGATTAGTTGAAGAAATTGAGCGCTTGATTGTTCTTTGAAGCAATTGAGCTCTTGATTTTTGCAAGGAAGTTATACCAAACTATTCATCATTACAGAAAAGTAACACTTACATACACAAATTAATTTGCATCCGCAGAAATGACAGTGCAACTGATGAATGACGACTGAAACATGAATACACATATGCTGGTCGTTCTTGCTTCATGAAAAAGACGTACGCAAACACGTACATAGAGTGAGAGGGTATCCAATATATTGTACACAACAACTGAAGGAGAATGTGTGTGTGTGTGTGTGTGTGTGTGTGTGTGTGTGTGTGTGTGTGTGTGTGTGTGTGTGTGTGTGTGTGTATATATATATAGGCACACCATTATTCATGCACGAGTCATGACACACACTATATACTCCTAAGTTCTATATATGAATTTGGATGAGGGGCATCAAAGATGAATATATGTTTATGGCCTTTAGACCTGACCGTTGCTCCCATCTTCCCCTTGGAACTTCTCCTTGGTCCTCCTGATGAAATCTGCAGCCAGCTTGTTCACGTTCCACCCCAGCTGCTGGTTCCCGTCGTCACTGATCGATGACGGCGGCGACGGTACCCCGTTCTTGACAAGCTCGAGATTCTCCACCCTCTCGACATGCACTTCGCCTTCCACAACGGCCACGCGTGCACCAGTGTTTCTGCCTCGCCGCATCTTGGCTTGGCTGCTTCTGCTACTGCTATACTGAGAGGTGAGAGCTGTGTTAAGTTTTTGCCTTGATCGATCGGGGACCAGTGAGCAGCTGGTATTTATAGGCTGGCTCCAATGCGTCGATGGTCGTTGTGCTTGTGCAACAACTGCTCTCCAGCAGGCCCTGATGTGAACAAGGAGTAGCTAGAACCTAGAAGGTCTTCAAAGTGGAGCAAGACCACTGTGCAATGCAGACATATGGCCGGTCAACAACAAATCAGCAAGTAAAGCCAGCTGTGCCTGCCTGAACGAACGAATGCGCTCAGAAGTCCAAAAGAGTTCGGTTCCCGAATGACAGATCGAAGTACTACTGGCTGCTGGCTGGCTTTGGATGGATGCCTTCCTCTTGGGGGAAATGTGTCCCTCGTGTTTCAGGCTTTCAGACATTGCGGCCAGAATGAAGCATCATCCAGGACAGTAGCTGGCTAGCTGCTGCCATACTGCAGCCAGCTGATTTGACGATGTAATTTCCTGGCAAAAGGTAGTGGTATGGTAGCAAAGTATGTATATAGCAAATGTATAATTGCTCCTTTTCAATTTTGTGGTGGTGATGAATCTATGAATCTTTTTTTTTTTTTGCTTACTTAGTGTGAGGTACAGGGTACTTAAGACGATGATGTAAGCATGTATATGTGGCATATTTTTCATTCAATACTTTTTTAAAACTCAAACAAGATAAACTCGAGTATGTTTAGTATTTAAACTAGAAGAATTGAACTTTGTAATCAATGTTTCGACAAAATTAATGAATTCAAATTTCAATTCCAGAACTCTACTAAATGGGCCGGGGTGTCATCTTCACCCACAGATTCATCTCTTTTAAAAAGACTCCTGCATATTTTAAATAAAAAATTGGATCTTTTCTATTCAGTTATTTAAAACTCCAGCAAGAAAAAACTTGTGTAAATAGATTCATTTATGCAAGTTCTATTTATGGGATTATATTTAGCTGAAGGTTTGGGCACTGCTACAGTATGAAGACACAAGGGATAGAAGATCCGTTTGTCAAGCAATCGTTAAAGGTTACTGCTTTGGTTGTCTTTAGTTTTTGTTCTAATAGATTTTGCATATGTTTTTGTTCTATTGTGTGTGCTATTTCCCCTTTATTAATTTTTATTGTCATCCAATAAGCTGACAATGCTGCAAGACTTAGCAGTGTGCAACTATGTAGATTTTTTTAAAACGGACTTGTTAGTGCCTGACGTTCGATCCGGGGCGCTAGTGTTCGGACGGTGCCCGCAGCGCAAGCAAGCATGCACCCTAGCATTGTCGAGATCATGAGCGAGCACCCCAGCAGCGGGCCCAGGCCGCCCCGGACGTTGCCCACACCGCCCTGAACGTCGCCTGTGCCGCCAACCGCTTCTCACACGCATCACATGTGCAACACCCGATATACTTTTGAAATATGCAGATACAACAGTTGCAACATACAAAACAAGCATCTGAAACAATTGAAACAAACATCTGAAACAGTTGTGAAAACACTTGAAAAACATTTGAAAAATCATTGCAAACATATGCAACACCAGATAAAACACTTGCAACATACATATGAAACACCAGAAACACTTTGAAACGTATTCTTGCAACATGCATGTATATGCAACATCCAGATCTACTTTTGTAACATCCAAATAAAACACTTGCAACATACGTTTAGAACAGATGAAACATTTTGAACATACACTTAAACATATGTGTATAGCCATTACAACATGTGCAACATCCCGATCTACTTTTGCAATATCGATATACAACACCTAAAACATACCTTTGAAACATCTAAAATACTTGAAACATACTCTTGCAACATGTACTTTCAGCGTAGCATCTACTTACTGCTTGGACGAATGGAGGCTCATCAACACAGAGCTCGATGCCACGGAGTAACGTGGGTTGGATGCCAGCGGGCGGGCAGCTGCATGGCCCCAGCGAGCGGCTGCGCAGCCACCAACAAGCTGTTGCACGGCTCCCGACGACTGGGTGGGCGGGTGCGGTCCCTCGCAGTGGAGGCGACAGCTATGTCCCGTGGCAAGCGTCCCCGCGCAAGGAAGGTGAGCGGCACGGTAGAGTTGGCTGCGGAAGACACATGTGCGCGATGAAAGAAGGCTGCGACGGGGAGGGATGGAGAATTGGTATTTATTTATTTATTATGGAGAAGCCAGGAGCAGGCTCCGTATATTAGGCCCCTCAGGCCCAGAAAGGGTGCGTCCGGAGTGTAAGACGCTATGAGGAGAGCATTTTCGTTTTTTAAATATGCTATCGCTCACGTATGTCTATAAGTTTTTAAAATGGTGCTAAAATACCACCATTAGGTCATGGGCGATTAAAAAAATACCATAACTGCAGGGTGTCTGTGGGCCGAGGACTGGGGCATTATAAAGTCGCCGTTACTTTTTTCCTTTTTTTTACCCTTTTGCTCATTGTTTTTCAGTCACTCTTATGTTTAACTGTGGAACCATGTGGCAAATATTTTGCGGTGGTAATCTGATATGTCTCGTGGTGCACCAAGGTTCAGTAATCGTCAGTTCGTCACCAGAGTAATGGGCTGCTGTTATTTCGCAAGAAAAAAATGATTGATGTATGCTGTTGTTTCTAGTAAATTGTGATAAAGATTGTTCATTCAGTAATTGACTTCCTCGCCCAAAGGGTGTATTCAATAGTTTTTTCTCTCTCTCTCTCTTTGCCTTTGGGTGAGGAGCAAAATTGTGGCAACTTTTTATTAACCAAGCACAAGTAGTAGTCTAATTTCTTTTTCATTTTGTGACAGTAAGATTGAGGAGATGATCCTGTAAGACTACCCGCACTCACGGACCTCTATATTCATCCTCTATACGTCCTAGTCAGCAAGATTCTCTCCTCTATACTCAATTCTTCCGCACTCATCCATCCTCTATATCATCATCTATCCACTCTATCTACTGTGGAACCCACTTGTCACTTTATCTAAATATATCTATGTGTGATCTAGTTTTGAAGGATTTATTGAGACGAATTTAATGGTGCAATCGAAATTTAATTTGGATTTTTGGTTTGTGAGTTATAGCATTTTTCCCCTTTGTTTAGCTAGTGGGGTCCGCCACTATAGAGTATAGAGTAAGCACTGTACTACTCTAAATATAGAGTGAGAGAAATGATAGAGTATCGTTTTAGAGTACCCAGTGCAGCAGTTTTTACTCTATATTCATACTCTAAAACTTTAGAGTATCATTTTAGAGTACCCACTGCGGGTAGTCTAAAGCAGTAAAGGCAAACCAACAAGTAGTCTAATTTCTTTTTCATTTTGTGGAAGATGCACCAAATAATTTTTTTTTGAGAGGTCACACGAAAAAAACAAAAAAATCTGAAAGGAGTTGCACCAATGCAAATTATTATTGTTCGTCACAAAAATATATACAAATATTAAGATCATGTCTACAAATCTATATACACTCGCAAAGTTATTTATCGTTTAAGAAAACGAAACTTGCACACAACTAATGAACTGACGTGCACGACAACCAACTTGTTAGTTCCATCCATGCACGCATGCATCCCCTGATCCATCATATCCTTTATGGCATTTGCAGGCCACCGTGGTCGTCGCCGGTGATCCCTCGCTGGAACGCCGCCCTGTTCCTCCGAATGAACTCTTTAGCTAGCTCGTTGATGTCTCGCTCTCGCACCGGCACCGCTGCTTCCTTCCCGTGCTGCCCCGCCGGCGGCGGCGCTGGATGGACGCCGGCGCCGCGCGTGGTCGACGACGTCGCCACCGTGGTCGTCGTTGTCTTCGGCGATGGTGCCCCGTCGATGACGACGATCTTCTCCACCCTCTCAACATGGACCTCGCCGTCGCCGTCCGCAACCACACGTGCACCTCGGCGCCACATCTCGACGATCGTCTTGGCAGTAGTAGCCTCTCTCAGCTGATTGTTTGCTGCTGTTTTTTTATAGGCTGCGATCCGAACAGTCGTTGGGGATGGGGAAGCTGATGTTGCTTAGTCGATCGCGGTACGTGCACCTCTCTCTAATCATGTGAACACAGGTTCTGGTTGGTAGATGCCAAGATGGTTGGAGTAGTGTAGTAGTTGACTAGCTAACATTTCATTTCAATTTCAAGAAAATTGCAATTATCATTTTTCGAGAAGACAAACAGTTTTACATTTAATTAAATATATACAAAAATACTAACATTTATGTATTGAAATATAAGTATCATTAGACTAATTAGAGAATATATTTCCATAATACTTTTTATAAGTCTGGCTCGCTCAATCCAAACTCATAATTGTATTTTCTTTTCTTTTTTTGAGTGGGGGGGGGACATATAGTACCGTGTAAGAACTCTATGTGTCGGTACTTCTTCATGCATATCCATCATGAACTAATAATCAAATCCGCACACGTATAACAAAGCTATATATATGATTGAATGTAGAAACTTTTTTTTATAAGGGTTGAATGTAGAAATTAGCAAGCTTGCTTAGTCACGAAGCTGATGAGAAGTCCAACAAAACAGGCCGGTTTGGTTTTCCTTCGGAGTGACAGAAAGGAGTGGTTGGAAACGAAATGCAGAATCAGCAGACACCAGCTATGTATAGCCCAGCTCCAGCCTCCAGCTGGGTAGGGAAAATATGTCGGATTTTGTTCGATTATTCCTTCCTTCGTCGGGAGGGAATAATCACCCTGTTCGGCTGCTCTTATCAACACGGCTTATCAGCCGTAGTACAGTGTTTTTCTCTCATAACAAAACAGTCACAACCGGCTTATAAGCCGCAGAAACAGCCTGCTGACAGGGTGAATGTATGGACTGCTGGTGCCGGACCAGGACCTGTTTTCACTTTTCAGCTCTTCAGACGGCAGCGTGCATACTACTACGTATACTAGTATTAGCACCTGAATGCCAGTCTACGGAGATATAGATACTGGTACCGGGTTTTTGTTTCGCCTGTGTGCAGCTTTTTGAGAAAGAATATATCGCTGTATGCCACGTTTACTACGACTTTTCGTGGTCAAAGGATATGCATCTATCTATAAATTTCGAGCATCATCAACGTCTCTTCACGTACCGAACATTGAAAACTGATATTGTTATGTTTTATTATCTTCTCTAAGACGTTTGATTTTTTGAAGACACCACGTGGCAGCTTTTTTTTTTGCAGCGATGGAAGCGGGGTTCTCATTGATGGTGTTTTGGACCCAGCGTCCACGTAATTCTAGGCTTTTTACTGGAGTTGCTCTAAGGGTCAACGCTGCCACACATGTTTGACAAAGGTCTCACACGCCTCACATTTGCAGCTACCCCAACAGCAAGAAGTCTTACCGTTAAGGATCCTATGTTGCCACCGTCATTAGACTTTGGATATATATATATATATATATATATATATATATATATATATATATATATATATATATATATATATATATATATATATTCATCATTTGGATTCAACTGTATTAGTAGTGTGAGACTAAGAGGGATTTAGTTTGTTTCCCTCTGCAAGGAATTTGTATCCAACATATATCCCTCATCACGGATACTAGGTTTATCCAAACAACTTTTTTTACTTTAGACTGTTTAGGACAGCTACAGCGCATGCAACATCTAGTGTTAGCCTCAGCGAAAAGCTATATTAAATATAGACTTAAACCAGTTGAAGCTAACAGCCTCTCAATGCAAGCAACAGTTCTGCCTGTGTTCCAATCCTGGTATATATTACTATCGTTGACTCGTTGTGCTTAGCTTTTATCCCAGTTCTTTCTTGCCGATCTCAACAACGCGCAACATGCTGTTGCTTCGACTTTTTGTTAGGACAGATCATCACTCCTTCTGCAGGTCAATCTGACACCCTGCAAGGCTATTGTTTCGCGTAAGGGCTTCCCCAACGCACACAGCTGGCGTGCTGCTCCAGTTTGCCATGTCACCGTCGCGCGTCCATGTCACATTGTTGGTGGCTCCGCAGGGCTCCAGAGCAGCCTGCAGAAGCAGCGTAGGCTTCGTCTGACAAAAGCTCCAAGCAGCAACTGAGGCACGCGATGTGGAGAAAAGAGGCTAGCCTGACGTCTGCTTGCTTCAAGAAGATGGAGGAAAAGCACATGCATGATGGGACTGGCAATAAAGGAGAGCAGTTAGCCCCTGTTGCGATACAAACAGCCTCAGCTACATCCTCATCGACGTGGAGCAAGAGCTTTGGTTGAGGCTAACAACCCTGTTAGCTTGCGTTGGCCCTGCCCTAATTGGGTTGTCGACACATACGTGAAAGACTGGGAGTTGGGAGCATGAATTGGATGGAGCATCGGGCCTTGCCTTATTTACTCATCATCTTTTTGATAGTTCATTATGCGAGGACGAGATCCGTGTTGGCCCTTCGTATTTTCTGGTCTGTTTTGTTTTTTAAAAGGAAAAGGTCCATTTTATCTCCTGGAACTATTATCATAGTCTAATGTTTCTCCTTAAGCTCTAAATTCAGACATCTTACCCCTGAACTTTCAAAAGCAAAATCATTCAAATTACCTTCCTGTCCCGATTCGGAGTGGCCTGAAAGCAGCTTTGTCCCTTTTTAGCTACAACATTCGGTAAATACTCGATAAAGTTTTTAAACCACAGAAAATGTCTCTACATTTCTAAAAAAACTCAAAAAGATTAGATTGGGATATGGCAAATCCAAATAATATATTTAGAGCTTATGAAAATATGTCTAGATACTTTAGAGAAATAGATTTAGCTCTAGGAAAATGGGGGAAAATACTTAAAAGTATATATAAAATATGCAAAATATTCTAATAGGTGTATATAAACGTGTTTTAAAAAATTTTGCATGGCAAAAAAAGAAGATGATAGCATGAGTACAACATATAGTCATAAATTAATGTTTAATGCATTCATGCTATGCATTTGTGCTAGTTGTCTATTTTGTGTTTATTGTGATAAGTTTTGAAAACACATTTATATATAATTAGAATGTTTTGTTGATTTTCTAAATGTTTCTAAACATTTCTTTTCATTTTACTAGAGCTAAACTTGTTTTCTAAAGCATCTAGAGATATTTTCATGTGAGCTCTAGATATTTTATTCGGATTTGGCGTATCTCATTCTATCTTCAATTTTTTTAGGACTTTTTAAAAGCTTAGGGTATATTTTTGTGGTTTAAAATCTTATGAAATATTTACCAAAAAAATAACTAAAAAGAAGAGCCACCTCACTCCAAATCATCGTAGGGAGGTAATTTGAATAATTTTAAAAGTTCAGTTGATAAAATATCTGATTTTGGAGTTTGAGAAGGAAAACATATTATAAGAACAATAGTTTAGGGAGGTAGAATGGACTTTTTTCTATATTAACGGCCATGCTAGCGCCCATATGTCCAGACAGACATGCGTGCCTAGACGCTCGCGCATAGTGCTACGCCTCCTCCTGCTGTTACGCCTGTTTGGGAGAGCATGTGTGTGGGCCGCCCAACTGCATGCGGAAGAGAGGGAGCACAATGCACACAGATAGCGAGAAAGAGAGAGCACAACGAGCGTGTCCCAATGCGAGAGAGAGGGAGCATAGCACGCATACCCATGTGTTTATCCGGCTGCATGCTCCATCGTGGGAGGACCAAGCCTGGTGTGCAAGGGCGCCTAGTTCTGCGTCCGTTCTCTAGCACTCTACATGCATGCATGCATGCACTTCACTGGGAAGTGCTCGGCCGTTTGGGCACTGACCGCCCATTGCATGCACGTCCGACTGTTAGAGCTGGCCCGCATGACAAAATAGGCAGCACTGGATGGTGGGTGCGTGCAGCGCATGCGTGCCCGCGAGTTAGAGAGCGTAGGAAGCAGCACCTGCTGCAACATACTGAAACCAGGTGAAACAACTGAAACATACGTTTGCAACATATGTATATAACCACTGCATCATAGGCAACATTTAGATAAAATAATTGTAACATACGTCTGAAACAGGTGAAACATTTGGAACATATACATGCAGCATACGTGTATAGCCACTGCAACATATGCAACATCCAAACAAAAACATGTAATATCCAGATGAAAGAGCTGAAACATTTGGAAAACACACTTGCAACATACGTATATAGCCACTGCAACAT
Organism: Saccharum hybrid cultivar R570; assembly: GCA_038087645.1. Classification (NCBI taxonomy): domain Eukaryota; kingdom Viridiplantae; phylum Streptophyta; class Magnoliopsida; order Poales; family Poaceae; genus Saccharum; species Saccharum hybrid cultivar. The sequence goes on along the minus strand of JAQSUU010000804.1, from coordinate 6,174,243 downwards.
AACATCTAGATGAAACACTTGCAACATACATTTGAAACAGCTGAAACATTTGAAACATACACTGCAACACAGTGTATAACCGTTGCAACATATGCAACATCATATCTACTTTTGCAACATACATCTGAAACGCACAAAACATACGGTTGGAACATGTGCTCGTCTAATTGCTGCCGCTCAATAAAGACTCATTGGCGTGGGCGCAGGGGAGTGCAGCGCAAGGCACGAGGCACGGACGACACGCGATGCGAGGCACTGGCAGGTCCGGCACGAGGCGTGAGGCGCAGGAGCACGTGGCGCAAAGCGGGTCTGGCGCGAGGTGCAGGGCGCGCGATGTGAGGCAGGTCCATCCCAGTGAAGCGTCAAGATTTTTTTAATATAAAATAGAAAAGCCATAAGGGAAGTTGAGCCAGTAAGACCTGGTCCCCAGCGAGAGCGCTCCGTAGACAGCGTTACCGCTGTACTAATCGGCCCAGTCCAGTGTCACGTTGGTGTAGGATAACGGCCCGGTCCGTACAAGTTTTGGTGGTGGCGTTTCCCGTCAGGCCGTCACAGTCACCAACTCGGCCTCAGGCAGAAGGAAAACCGCCGCCGCCGCCGCCGCCGCCGCCGCCGCGTCCTCCTCCCGTGAGAAGCCCACCCAATCGCCGATGGCTGACGTGGCGGCGCAGGACAGTACCGAGCAGCAGCTGCTCCACCTGAAGCTCGCGTTCCTCGCCGGGGAGCCTCCCGCCTGCGTCCTCGCACTCGCCAGGTACGCGCCACCGCTCGCTGCCAGTCAAAATCGCAACGGTGCCCAGAGATCTCCCGCTCGGAAAGCAGTGTATATCTAGGTGACGTGCTCTCCTTGCAAGGGTATTGTTGATAGCTAGTTTGGCTGGTAATTGGCCTCCAAAGTTAGGCACCTAAGTGGATATCTAGGTGACCTGCAGGTCTTGCAATTGTATTGCTTGTGGCTAGTTTGGCTGGTAATAGGCCTCCAATGTTTAGGCACGTTCATTTAATTTTTTCGCGAGCGGGCTTGGCCCGTATTTAGGCACGTTCATGTAATAACTTTATAAAATATGGTTCCAGCCGTATGGGTGAAGTGTGATGTTTTCTGTTTGGTGGAACTCTATTCCCTGATTCTTAGCTCCAGCTCCTTGATTCTCTGATGGAAATGATTCTGGTGGGAGAGCAGGATGGTGAGTGATTCTGAGTGGCTTGCAGCAACTGATTAGTTTGTTGACCATGAAAATGTTATGCAGACCTCAATTTTTTTTTCAATAACTTACCCTAGCACGTATTCATGGAGAGTAAGATGCAAGCCTTGATTTGGGGAAACATTTACTAGTAGCACTTCTATGAACCACACCTGAATATGCTAGAAGTTCAAAGGAGAAATATATTCAGAAGCTCTAAGTTGCTTCATATTTATGTATGGTTTTACTCCATTTGCAGAGAAGCTGGGGGAGGTTCTATCACACCGCATGTTCAAAAATTTCTTTTGGAGACTTGCACTGGCTCAAACGTAAATGATTTATTTTCTTGTTGTCTCGAAAATTTACTCAACCAATTCAAATATTTTTTTTCAATAGAAGGAATATGTAATTTATTTGAGAAATAAAACACTAATATAGTGTTTATTTAAGTTATCGTTAATATGTATCTTCACATCTTATTACATTTGTCATTTCATTGTATTGATGCAGGTAGAAAGATGTCAAGACTCTATTTATACAACAATTATTTTTAAAAAGATTATATCTGAGGTTGAATTATCTTCAAATGTTGTGATTGATGAACTTTATGATGAATTTGCTCAACGTATGTTGTCTAAAGCAGTATGTAGATTTTATCTATATTGTATCTTAATAGTTGATAGTCATTGACACTATCATAAATAACTTATTGTTGCATGCAGAAAGATTCATTATTAAACAAGACAGATCATATTTATAAAGAAATATCTTTTCTCTCTTCTACGCGTAAGTTGTCAATTCTAACTATTTATTTTCTTCAAGAAATATATCACAGTTATATCATTAATTATAAAGATCTATAGTGACAACCCGGTTTATATATGTAGATAATAACATTTCTTCAAAGCTAGTAAGTGTCGTTGCTCGACTATCATGTTCTTCAAATATGCTTGAAGGTGATACAGGGTATGACTTCATTAAACACTCTAAGGTCTAGTGGTCAGATATTTTATCATACTACTTTCATATATTATTTTAACATATTGTGGATATTTTTACAATTTCAGGTGTTCTCTTTGGCCATCAAGTTTATTCTTGTCTGAATTTATTCTTTCATACCCTAAAATTTTCTCCACAAAGTATTGCTTCGAGGTAAGTGATTAATTGTACGATTAGTGTGAGATACATTAACAGTATAACCTCATGTAAGAAACTTTATGTAAGAAAGATAATGTAAGAGCATCTCCACTAGATCTCCTATTCCTTCTCCCCTATAACCAATTATAGGAGATCTCTCAAAAGTAACTCTAGGATATGAGGGATCTTTGCTCCAGCAGATTGCGAAAACTTCATCCTGATTTAGGAGAGGGAGAGCACTCCCCTTTCTTTAGGAGAGAAGGTGGTGGACTTAGGAGATCTCCTAAAGAATATAGGGATAGGAGATCTGTTGCAGCTGTTACATTTCCTATTTAAGGGATAGGGCAGACCAGCAGAGTATAAGAGATCTGGTGGAGATGCTCTAAATATGTTTAGATCATGCTCCAATAATTAAATTCTATCGAATAATAATGCAAATTTATTTGGTCCATTTTTGTTTGCTACGAGGCTAACTAGAATTTAATAGAAGGATCAATATTTGACTATCTGTATAAGTGTTGTTATATGCTCTGTGCACCACCATTTGATCTCGAATTTGTGAACATGTGTTGATGTATCCTCATGAAACCAATTTCTTATTCATTTCATATTTTATAGTAGTATAGACTACATGATATCTCTAGCCATACTTGAGGAAGACACTTTGTTTATGTGCAAAATTACCTAGATATTTTCTTTGCACAAATAGTTGGGTGGTGGTGTTTACTGTTTTTCTTTGCACTTGAGGAGTATTCTCAGGTTTTGTTAATTGTGGTTATTGCTCTAACATTTTGCATGATAAGCAGCTAGGTTCCGGTGTCGGTTTGGTGGGCATTTGTCTTAATCATGTCGGTGCCTCTAAGGTATGTAAGTCTATTATGCCACTCTCCATTCGAATGACATATTGTCTATGGGTGAAAAAGTGAATCATGTATGGCTTCCTAACTTTGTGAAGTGGGGGTGCTTATGTACTTTTTTAACTGCTTAATTTTGACTGTACGTGTGGAGCTAAGAGTGCCAATTAAGCATGAATTATTCAGTTCAATTATGTTCATAAGTTTCTTCAGGAATCAAACGATCATTTATAAATGTAATGTGTCATGCGGAATTTGTTTTAGGGAATGATTTTCTATTACTTGGCTAACCCTAGAAGGGTAGCTATATAGTTCCATACATGGGCCACATGGGCCTTAGCCTCATGGGCCTACATATACTCCAACACCCCCCCGCAGTCTGAACTACCGTCGCAGCGGAGTTCGAGGCTGAAACAAGAAAGAACACACACAACCCCCCCACAGACGCAACTAGCCACTGGTGATGTTGAGGCTGGAGCGAAACTCGGCGAAGGTCGAGGACGGGAGGCCTTTGGTGAAGATGTCCGCGAACTGGGAGGTCGTCGGGACATGAAGGACCCGTACCTCGCCCATGGCCACCCGATCACGGACAAAGTGGAGGTCGATCTCGACATGCTTCGTCCGCTGGTGCTGGATGGGGTTGGTGGAGAGGTAGACCGCACTGACGTTGTCGCAGTAGATCAGTGTGCTCCTGGAGGGTGGAGTGTGCAACTCAGCAAGCAGCTGCCGGAGCCAGGCGGCCTCCGCCACGCCGTTAGCCACGGCGCGGTACTCCGCCTCGGCACTGGACCGGGAGACCACCGGCTGGCGCTTGGACGACCAAGACACCAGGTTGCCGCCCAGGAAGACGGCGTAGCCGGAGGTGGAGCGGCGAGTATCCGGGCACCCGGCCCAGTCAGCGTCGGTGTAGACAACGAGGTCGGTGGAGGAGGCCCGGTGGAGGAGGAGGCCGTAGTCGAGTGTGCCCCGGAGGTAGCGGAGGAGACGCTTGAGAGCCGTGAGGTGAGGCTCCCGGGGATCATGCATGTGGAGGCAGACCTGCTGAACTGCATAGGTGATGTCCGGCCGGGTGAAGGTGAGGTACTGAAGAGCCCCGGCAAGACTCCTGTACGCAGTGGGGTCGTCCACCGGTGGTCCCTCAGCCTCAGACAGCTTGCCCTGAATGTCGACCGGGGTGGAGCAGGGCTTGCAATCAGACATCCCAGCCCGCTCCAGGATATCCCGAGTGTACTGTCTCTGGTGAAGAAGGAGCCCAGCAGGACGGTGCTCAACAGTGACACCGAGAAAGTGATGGAGCTCACCCAGGTCCTTCATCGCAAACTCCTGCTGGAGAGCTGCAATGATCCGGCGGAGAAGAGGCTCGCTGGAGGCGGTGAGGACAATGTCATCAACATAGAGTAACAAGTATGCAGTGTCGGCCCCATGGTGGTAGACGAACAGGGACGTATCAGACTTGGCCTCCATGAACCCCAGGGTCAGCAAGAAAGCAGCAAACCGGTGGTTCCACGCCCGAGGTGCCTGCTTGAGGCCATAGAGTGACCTGTTGAGCCGGCAGACCATGTCAGGGCGGGTGTTGTCGACGAACCCCGCCGGCTGACTGCAGTACACCGTCTCGGTAAGAAGGCCGTGGAGGAAGGCGTTCTTGACGTCCAGCTGGTGGACGGGCCAAGACCGAGCAAGTGCCAGTGATAGTACGGTACGGACGGTGGCCGGCTTGACCACCGGGCTGAAGGTCTCATCGTAGTCGACGCCGGGGCGCTGAGTGAAACCCCGGAGGACCCATCGAGCCTTGTAGCGTTCGAGAGAGCCGTCCGCTCGGCGCTTGTGAGTCCAAATCCACTTGCCGGTGACGACATTGGCGCCCGGCGGCCGGGGCACCAACTCCCACGTCTGGTTGGCGAGTAGTGCGACGTACTCCTCTTCCATCGCGCGGCGCCAGTGAGGGTCCAACAGGGCGTCGCGGACGGAGGAGGGTACCGGAGAGACCACCGCGTCGCCGGTCGAAGCCTCGAGGGCACGAGGCGGCAGGGTGCCAGCCGCGTGCCGTGTCACCATCGGGTGAACATGCCGCGGGTGTCGGTGAAGTAGCGGCGGGTGGTAGACCGGCGGGACACCACGGGCCGGCGGAGACAGTGGCGGTGGTGTCGGTGTTCCCGGCGGAGAAGGGACCGGGACCACGAGCGGCGGTGGCCGCGGCCTGCGCTGGTATACCCGTACCGGCGCGGCAAACCTCGACGGAGCCGCCGGGGCAGGTGCCGAGACAGGGTCCGGCGTCGGCAACCGGCACGACCCCCCCGGGGCAGAAGCGGGGGACGAAGGCCCCGGGTCTGCACCAACTGGAGAAGGCGGGGCCGCACCGGAGGACGAGGGGCCCGGACTCGCAGGGGAGCCGGGACCGGTGGCCGGCTCAGAACGCGTCGAGGCGGTACCTGCAGGAGACCACAAAGAAGGTGGCTGGACCACCGGGTCAGTGGGAAACAGATCGGGTGGGTCAGTGACCGGAGGTGTAGTGGTGCTGGAAAAGGGAAAGACGGACTCATCGAAGACCACATGGCGCGAGATGAGAACACGTCGGGAGGTAAGGTCGAAGCACCGGTACCCCTTGTGATCAGGGGAGTACCCGAGGAAGACACAGAGCGTGGAGCGAGGGTCCAGCTTGTGAGAGGAAGTGGCAGCAGTGTTGGGGTAACAAGCACACCCAAACACGCGAAGGTGATCATACCGAGGCGGGGTACCAAAGAGGGCGTGGCGAGGAGTGGGAGCGGGACAGGCAGCGGAAGGAAGGCGGTTAAGAAGGTAGGTGGAGGTGTGCAGGCCCTCAGCCCAGAAGCGAGCAGGAAGAGAGGCCTGAAACAGGAGAGTGCGCACGGTGTCGTTTGTGGTGCGAATCATCCGCTCGGCCTTGCCATTCTGCGAGGAGGTGTATGGGCAAGACATGCGGAGCTGAACACCGTGAGAGAGGAAGAAATCTCGGGCGGTGGAGTTATCAAACTCGCGACCATTGTCACACTGGACGGCCTTGATGGTGAGACCGAACTGAGTAGACACCCAAGTAAAGAAGTGGAAGAGCGTGGTAAACGTATCAGACTTCGCACGAAGAGGAAAAGTCCACGAATAATGCGAAAAATCATCAACAACCACAAGATAGTACTTATACCCAGAAATACTGATAACAGGAGATGTCCATAGGTCGCAATGTACAAGATCAAAAATGCGGGCCGCATGAGAAGAAGAACTAGAAAAAGGAAGACGAACATGTCGGCCCAATTGGCACGCATGACACAGTTGCTCATCATGAGCTCGAGTACATGGAAGACCAGAGCTACGACTGAGCTATATCAGGGCATCACGTCCAGGATGGCCGAGACGCCGGTGCCAGGTAGTAGAGGAAGTAGAAGCGACGAAGGCAGCTGACAAAACGGGCGGCGAAGAAGACGAAGGAGCCGCCGGGAAGCGAAGGGTGTAAAGGGGCCCGGTGCTGTCACATCGGAGCAGAGGACGCCGGGAAGCCAAATCCTTTACAGTAAGACCAGAAGAGTCAAATTCCACAGAACAAGAATTGTCAGCTGTAAAACGTCGAATAGAAAGAAGATTATGAACCATAGAGGGGGCAACGAGAACATCAGGAAGGCGAAAGGAGCCATGAGCACCGGCGGTACCCACAGATGAGACCGGAATACAAGAGCCATTAGCGACCATAATGGACGAAGGAAGAGAGGAAGAGGGAGAGTGAACCGACGAAAGTATACCGGGGTCAGGAGTGGTATGGTAGGTGGCCCCCGAATCGGCGATCCACTCGGGTCCAACCGGAGGTGTCAGGCCTATGGTGCTGAACGAGCGAGCCAGGGCCGCCTGGTCCCAGCCGGCGACCCCCGGTGGTGAAGGAACGGCAGGAGAAGCTCCGGTGAGCATGGCCATCGGTGGGTTCTGGAACGAAGGCCATGGTGCCCCCCCGTGTGTCCCAGTCGGTGCCGGAGCCTGGGGTTGACCACCGCGGCCACCTCCGCGGCCCCCCCCCACGGCGACGACGAGAGCCACGACCCCCCCCCCTCCGCTCGGCCCGGAGGGAGGAGGGCCCAGGAGAGACGCCGGTGGCGGAGCCGACGACCGCGGTGGAGCGGGAGGACGCGGCGAAGTAGCAGCCAGGGCCGTCGAGGAGGACGAGGACGTGGTCGAGCCCGGCTGGAGGCCCTGCGTGAGCTCCTCCATGACGAGATCGTCCCGGACCTCCAGGAAGGTGGGGAAGGGCCTCTGGCGGGTAATCCACGTCCTGAGGTGGGCGTAGCGGTCGTTGAGCCCCCGGAGGACGTTGAGGACCAAGATGCGATCCTCGACGGGCCACCCGAGATCCCCCAGGGAGTCAGCCATGGCCTTCATCCGACGGCAGAACTCACCGACGGAGAGGTCACCCTGGACGAAAGTGCGGAAGCTCGCGTCGAGACGTAGTGCCCGGGCCTCAGCGTTGCCCAGGAACTGGCCCTCGAGGGCAAGCCAAGCCCGGCGCGCGTCAGGAGAGGTGCGGACGAGGTCGTGGAGGTCCAGAGAGATCGTCCCCAAGATCCAGGAGAGAACGATGCTGTCGAGACGAAGCCACGACGGCGTCTGGACGGCGACCAAGGTGTCGACGAGGACGTGGTCGTCGAGGGCGTAGCGGCGAAGAGTGAGGAGGACCAGGTCCCACCAGCGGGCGTACGAGGGCGACTCCGGCTCGAGGACGACCGGAACGAGCAGGCGAATGTTCTGGACCCCCCCCCCCCCCCGCCTGGTAGTGCAGCTGAGCCACGAGCGGGTCGGCTGGGTCGTGCCAGAGGACGGTGGGGTGAGACGCCCGGCGACCCGGCGAGGCAGAGGAGTGGGCCCCAACGTCCTGGCCCCCGGGAGTGGTGAGGAGCCGCTCCGCCTCAGCAATCTGGCGAGCCAGGGCATCGGCCGCTTCGCGCTCGTGCTCCCACACGAGGGCGGCCGCCCGCACCCGTGCCTGCCCCTCCGCGGCAGAGGCACGTGCGGCGGCGAGGGCAGCGGCGAGAGATGAGGCATCACGACCGGCGTAGATCTGGGAAAGAAGTGGTGGCGGGGCCGGGAAGGTCTGGGCACCGGCAGGAGAGAGGTTGCCGGCGTCCAGCCCGGCGCCGGGAAGGTGGACGGCGTCAGCGGGGTGCTCTGTCAGGGCAGCAGCAGCGGTCCCCCCCTCCTCAGCGTCTCCTGGAGCCACGGCGGCAGCAGGGTCCCCCCCACTTCCCCCGACCGCTGGAGCGCCCTCAGCAGTGGCTGCAGCTGTGAGGGCAGCGGCGGGGTGAAGGAGAGGGGCGCTGGAGGTAGGTGGGAGGGAAGGGGTGAAGGAGAGGGGCCCTGGAGCAGTGCCAACGGCGGTCAGGGGAAGAAAACGGCGGCTGCCAGCAGGAGCATGAAGCAGTGCGGCTCCTGAAGGAGCGGCTGGCAGGCCAGCGGCAGGGGGTGCGGCTCCAGTAGGGGCGCAGGGCAGGGCAGCAGCGCCAGGGAAGGCCCCGGCCCCAGGCCAAGCCGCGCCTGGAGGGGATGGGTGGCCGCCAGGAAGGGCGGCGGCTCCCCCCCAGGCCACCGGATCGGCAGGAGGGCGGCCACCAGGGAGGGCGGCGGCTCCCCCCCAGGCCACCGGATCGGCAGGAGGGCGGCCACCAGGAAGGGCGGCGGCGCCCCCCCAGGCCACCGGATCGGCAGGAGGGCGGCCACCAGGGAGGGCGGCGGCGCCAGGCAGATCAGCAGCGGGAGGAGGAGATCGAAGGAGATCGGCCCAGGAAGGGGAGGAGAGGGGAGGGAACATGGAGAAGGAGGAGGAAGGTGGAGGGCGGCCGGCCATGGCTCCCCCCCCCCCCCCCCCCCCCCCCCCCCCCGGCGGGCAGAGGAAACCGGCGGGTGCAGGGTGGCCGGCGGCTGCTAGAGGAAGAAAAGGCTGGATACCATGTTTTAGGGAATGATTTTCTATTACTTGGCTAACCCTAGAAGGGTAGCTATATAGTTCCATACATGGGCCACATGGGCCTTAGCCTCATGGGCCTACATATACTCCAACAGAATTCACTAATATGCAGGTTATTCTTACTGATGGTGACCCATGTACACTCAGAAACATGAAGGAAAACATGGAACTGAATAACTTATGCATTGAGCAGGAAGATTCTAGAGTGCTAAAAGAAAGCAAGAATAAGGTAGGTTAGTTTCCTTGCGTAACTCAGTATTGTGTGCAGATGGTTTCTCTTACATAATTTGGCATTCAACAGTTGAATCAGATGGCGCTTCATGAGCATTGGATAAATGCATTATTAGATCTAACTTGGTGATAATGCATTGTGGCATGCAGGTAGAGTGTGAATATCTTTCTTGGGAAGAAGTGTCTGAAAGTGATTTATGCAGCTACCAGCCGGACGTAGTGTGAGTATAGAAATGTACATTTGCAGTATTTCTTTGTACGGTTGTACACAAAATCATAATCATGAGAACTGGGAACCATGCTATTCATTTAAAATTGGATTCCTACTGCTTCAAATAGCCCTGGTAAACTGTAGTCTTATCTGAGTAAGTTAAGATACTCAACAATGGTAATAAAATAATACAGCTGTGTTGAGCATAGGTCTGAAGAAGCATCTGTAGCAGTTGTGATGAAAAGTGATGCTCGCTATGAATTTCTAGTGATATTTCTGATCAGTGAAGTGATTCACACAGTACAAACTTCAGTAGCTTAGTGTGCCAATCAGAATTTATCATGGACTCTTCAAAGTTCATCTTTGTGTATTCTTAGCTCAGTTGCTATTTCTACATTTTTCACATTAATAATGTTAATTAATCATTCAATAACTGTTTAGAAGTGACAAAAGTGTTAGTTGTCCATTCGCTGTTTAGGTAGTACTTGTTGGAAAGTAGGTGTGAACTCATACGAATCTTGTGACAGGGAATACATTGTGAACTGCAGTAGCCTGTTTAGTGATGAGATAAAATTTACCTTGTAAAGTGGGTAAGACAACGTGTCACTGATGTTCATGCTTTCCTCTCTTTCATCTAAACACTTTCTTTTGCCAGTCTTGGTGCAGATATTATTTACGATCCGGTTTGTGTGCCACACCTTGTTCGAGTACTCTCAATGCTGTTAAGACGAGACCGTAGACAAGGGGAAACCAACGGAACGTCTGGTTATGAATTTGAAACGGAGGCTCCAGTCGCCTATATTGCCACGGTGGTTCGAAATCCAGAGACTTTCAACTGCTTTGCCACAGCAGCTGCCGACACAAAGTTGTCTGTTTTGAATATTACCAGTAGTGCGGCTCCTTCAAAATTTCTCCCTTACATGCTATCCTATGATAGATCCAGTGTGCAGCTTCTTAAAGTTACATCGTTATCATAGAACATCGACAAAAGTTTATGTACTTCCAAGTATTTGCCATTATGAATCTCATTGTAAGGACATGAATCATATCGCTCGCATTTCAGATGCTTACAGTTCTTTCCTGCTTCGTTTCTATGTAATAAGAGACTCACTCTTGAATGTGAAGGAGAAAACAATGGTGCAGCTATTTTTTTCCTCCTACGAATTATACCACACAATGGGATTATTTTTTGAAGTTCCAAAACAACGTCAGGATTCAACCTGGCATCAAACAGTTACTAAAGAAAAAATACAGTGCAGCAGCTAGGAAGATAAAAATATAAATAAGCTCTTAGATTATCCAATGTTCACAGAAAAGTAAATTTCATCTTTCACAATATACACTGAGCTTCCTGCAAAATTCTGTACAATTTACAACTTGGCTCATTTTCTACAAGATCAATGAGAAACTATAATCATGATTTGGGCAGGTGGAACTTGGTCCTACAGAAGCAGTACTCTGCAGCAATACTACACTCCTGAACCACATAGGTGAACTATATATCACAAGTGGGTCGACAAACCTATAAAAATTACGATAACTGCTCATGCAAACTTCAGTGCAGTGATTGCCAAGAGAGTTAATGCCCTGAAGAGAATTTCGTTCACGCTTCTCTCTATTTTCACTGCGACCTCATCATCCTCGAGATTCATGTTACTTGGGCTTCTGAAAATGCTGGCAATGGTATCGCGCAATCCATTGACTGCCCAGGATAGCCAAAAGAGTCCGAATCCAACACTGGTGCTAAGCAGGCGAGCCGAAGCAAAAGGAGTCCTCATGCCAGTAGCCATCTTGCACATAACTGACAGAAGAATAGCCAAGCCAGTTCCAGCTATGCCAATAGAGCACTGCGTCAAAAGTTCAGTGATCTCCGGACCAGCCTTTTTCAGTGAGAGGATTGTCGAGCTGCTTTTGTCCTTGTCCAGTAGGATGGATAAAATAGCTTCGCTAGCATGTGTGTAGTTTCTCTGATACAAGTCACGTTCTTTGATGTTTTTCACTTTACGTTTCTTCTTTGACAAAGATTTTGTGTTCACATCAGTACTGCACGTTTTTTAAAACAAAAACCACATTAATATCTTGATTGCAAATAAGGTGGAAACAGCATTCTAATGGGGTGTTTGGTTCAACTAGGAGCTCCTAAATCTAGTCCCATTTAGTCACTTTTTACCCAAACACTGACTAAATGGGACTAAAAGGGCATTAGTCCTCTCTAGCAACTCTGGAGTGACTAAATGGGACTAAACCATTTAGGAGGGACTAAATTTAGCAGCTGCAATCCAAACAGGGCCTAAATTTAGCACAACATAAAGTTAAATGTCCAAATGTTCCTGCACCTGCATGTAAATTTAAAGAATTCATTCTGAACATTACATATGAAGGTTAAATGAAGACCTTCCAATTAAAGGTCTTTCATGCATGATTAGCCCCAAAATGATGTATCACACATACTTCTGGCATAAAGACAAAACTTTATAACCACTTAAGAATGTTCAAATAACAACAGGCCGCTCTGCTTAGTGTTTGCTAATTTTCATAGAAACTTTCTAAATTATAAAATGCAGAATAAAGATAGTTGAAAAAAATGCCTACTACTATTTGTGCTGCAAATATAAGGTCACACCACTAGAACGCAAAATCTAACCAGCAACGGGTCGCGTGCTCGCACGACCGCGCTCCCCTGTGCTGACGCCGACCGTCGCTGGAGGTGGGTTAGGGTTTGCTGCCTTCCCCGAACCCTAGATCCCTGGCTGGCCAGCAGTAGGTGGGCGGGGCGGTAGGCGGCGGTTTGGGCAGAGGAAGCTCGCCGGCGACTGGTTGATGGAGCCAATGGATTAGTGAGGGCAGAGGTGGGCGGAGTGGCAAGGTGGCGCATCACCGATGGCCATGGGTGGTGGTGCGAGGTGGCGGCGGGAGGGGTCGCACGCTTCACGACCGCGTGACCCGTCGCGCGTTAACTGCCTCCCACTAGAATCAGAAACTACTCTAGGATCTATGCTGTGCTGCCAATTGGCAAAAGCACTGCAGTACTCAGTATCAAAACTTTTAAAATAAGTGAAACGAGAAAATAGCATGGGAGATGCCATAACTAATAATGTTTCAAAGCAGCAACATGAAGTAACATATGCCTCATAAAAAGGAAGCAAAAAGAATGCAGTACCTTTTTGAAACATCAGCTGCTGTGCTTGCTAATTTTGAATTGGATACTTGGCTATTAGCCCGAGAACGCCTTTTCCTGTTTATGCAAAAAGAATCATGCCATGTAAATGTGATAATTGGAAATGTACTGGCTTAATAATACATAAATGAACCATAATGTTGAAAGATCACAAGTTCACAACTAAAACAGTGAACATCAAATTGTAACTTCTAAACACATCATTGGCATAGAAACTACATCCTCTATGTTGAAGGGTATCTTAAGAGACTTTCATGCTCCATACATTTCTTACTACCTAGCTATGCATTGCCTATTAATCATGCAAGAAGATCTAGTTCTGTACTAGTTCATCCATGGGTTCTTAGAAGATAATGGATATACTATGCATCATTATATCATATTAATCCATGTGAAGCTCAAAGAAGATTTAGAATACAGCATCTTGCTCTCAGCTACCTGATTCATGAAAATTAATGGGCAAGCTGCAGCAAGTTAATAGTTCCAACATAATACTTAAAAATAATTCTTTCCACATATCAGAAGCAAAGTCACATAGAATGAGTTGCGTTTGCAATCTTACTGACATTATGTGCACTTAAGTAATTAGGCAACCATTAAATAGCAGTTCAGAGATAAACATTCACTAATCATGCTTTGCAGTATTACCTCTCAAAGTATGGAACAAGAAATGCAGCCTTACAGCCACCTGTTTCTCGTTTAGACATGTTGAACTCCAGGAAAACTGAGAGCAAGTCTATCATCTCATCACCATTGCCAGCGAATAGGACCCGGCCATTTTGATCTATAGTAAGAGCAAAGCCATGGGACTGAACGACGTGCAGAAGAGGATCAGGGATGACAAGTTCTTTCTCTGGCAGATAGTGTTGGGGCTCATTCAACACTAATTCAGAGATTGATAACTTATCATCTGGCATATATGGCTGAGTTCCCATGTTTATTGCTAGGGTCTGTTGCCCTGTGAATTCAGCTAGCAAGGATTCATCAAGTTCCTTGATGTCAGACCCTGACATCAGAAACTTGAGGAGTTTCTCTTGCCTTGCACATTGCTCAGCGATCCCAAGGCTAAGTTGAACTGAGTCAGGGTGAGAATCTGTTCCAAAGACATTAATATGAGATATGAGATGATTGCAGTATTCCATCAGAGGCTGTAAAAGATAACCATGAACACTCAGAAATTCTAGATTGTGGAACGAAGTAGCATCCTACTGATGTTGGTGTTCAAGGTTAAGCATGCATAAAATGTAACCAACTGCATGTTCACCTTTTTACTTCTTTTGCAAACACGGAAGATGCCATGGATGTGTAAATAGATGCAATGTTATCAGATCGTCCGATTAATCATGATTAATCTTCCTTATCGGTACCTAGCACTCGATTAGGCACTCCGATTCGATCAGAGCGATCAGAAACCTGATTGTCCGATTTATCGACGATAAATCGCAATATATCGTCCGATTAGGTGTCCTGACCAATCAGGCACCAAATAGGCAGATGGGTTGCTTCTGCTTCGGCTAGCTCTGTTTGAGCTAGGCCCATTAGGGTTGTCCGATTTATCGATGGCTTACAATGAACGAACCTTGCACATCGATGAGAGTGGCCGTATCAGGCATCGCGAAGGCCTGGTAGGCGGCGGGGAGGGCGTGTCCTTGATGGGCGCCAGGCACGACCATCTGCATGGGCTGGCCCTGGTGGTAAGGCATCCCCTCTAGATGGTGGGGCAGATGCTGCTGCAGCGGCGCGCTGAGCTGCACGCCGGCGTCCTGCGGCCTCTTCCCCTGAAGAGGAAGCACGCCATGGAGCTCCTGTTTCACCGTGACACCGCAAACCCGTAAGCCACAGCGAGGCAATCAGGCCCGACACAACAGGCACAGCGACCCGAAAACAAACGCCACTGGTAAGCCATCGCGAAGCAATCAGGAACCAGGCGGCCAGCGCCCGCCCAGTTGACCGACGGCAGCCCAGGTGCGATTCGGCTGGCACGGGAATTTTGGTTCGGGGAGCTAGGGCCGGCGCGCGTACCTTGGACGGCGGGAGGACGATGGGGGAGGCGGAGGCGACGGCGAGGAGGGACAGGTCCCCCACCATCGATCGATCCCTGCTAGCGGCCGCGGCGAGAGGCGAGCGAGCGGCGCGCACGGGGTGGGTGAGGAGGAGCAGCGAGCGGCGCGAGGCGACGATAGGAGGAGGGAGGCGAGCGGGCGGGCGTGCGTCGCGCGCGGGGTGAGGGGGAGGAGGATAAAAGCGGTGTAACCGGGGGCGAACGGGTGGAGGCGGCGACGCCGGGGCGGCGTGGAGCGACGGTGGCGTGGGGAAAAACGGGCGATTTTGCCCGGCCGCCGGCGGTGGAAAACGAGCGACAGGGGGGAATTTCGGCTGGGGGGCCTGGGGGGCGGACGGACCGAGCTGGGTCTTTTTCTTTTCTTTTTTTTTTCTGTGGTGCGCGAGGAAGATTCGGGAATCGGAGTTCGGGAGGGGGACGGGGGTCGTTGCCTCGTCGGGGCCACTCGTGAGCGTGGGGCCCACCTGGTGGGCCGTGGCCCGTGGGTGCCGCCGTGGACGGTGGACCACCAGTCCACCACCACGGGCGTCTGATATTTTTGCCCCTCCTCTGTCCCGGCCCAGGTCACGACATTTCCAGCCTACGAGGGTCGAGGGAGATCCGGAAGGAAGGCGCGCGCCACAAGGACTAGATTGTGACAATGACCCATGGGTCCCACCTGGAAGACGGCGCGATGAGGCTGTTATTTTTTTTTGAGATAAAGGGTTAGATTTTATTATTTTTATATAAGAGTAACTTTACATTTAGCCCCTTGCAAGGGTACCCTTGAACAAAATAAAATTAACACTGAAGCCCTTGGGAAGTCATCCATTTCTTCTCTGTCGTCGCCCATTGGAGTCGTTGTTCAGCGGTCCCTAATCGTCGCTAATAGGGAAAACCACCGAAGAAGAAGCTTGAAGCTGATTCCGGCACGAACAAAGCATCAACAAGATTTAAAAGGGTCATTAGCGGCACGAGCTCAGATGAGCCGTGCACCTTTATCGATGAACGCACTGACAAACAACCATTAGCCGTAAGCTTGTCACGAGGACCGGAATCTATCGTCCGTCGCCTCAATGACGAATAACGATGAACCCATGAAGGGGAAAGGAGTACACCAACCCAATCTCTTGTGCAGGTGATAAACGTACCTCACGGAAACCTCTCCAGTTAAGGCATCTGCATTGACGCTGCCGCTACAGTGATATTGAAGGGAGTAGAACCTCACCAAATCCTTGCCGAAAACCGCATCGAGCTCGCCGTTGCCTTCGGAGAAGCCAAGCAAGGGACAAAAGATCCCATACGACATCGATGTCGTGGAAGATAAACCTAGCGTATCTAGAACTATACTAGCTAGTATAAAAGCTTCACCGGACGTCGATTCCTTGATCCTTCCACCTCTCACGGTGCCGGAGAGGCCACCAGAAGAGAGGAGAGGTCAAGATCGACGCCGGTTCCTCAAATGACCTTGGATTCACCTCCCTACACTGCACATGGGGAACGTCAAAGTTGTTCGGCCGATGAATTTTGCTAGTTGATAAACCGAGCTGATAAGTTCCCGCCAACAGGGCGGAAGCCTCCAGTGAGGTCGCCGCTCTTTTTGCCACTGCGCGACAAGGTCAGGTGCCAGCTGTACAAACAGAAGCGTAGGCCCAAAAAGAGGCCCAGTAGCATACTAATCTAGCCCAACGTGGGTATTGCTGAAAAATAAAAAGAGAGATGGCGAGTTTCCCGCGGTTTTCCCCCGCGCGCGCCCCAAATTCCCGCCAGAACCCGCGCCCGCCGAGCCTGCAGTGAATTGACAGCGCCGCAACCGCCGCCGCCCGCCGGGTACTCGGCATCGGCATCGCCACCCGAGCCACCAGCGAGAGGGAGCACGACGAGCATGTCGTCCTGGGACGACGACGACTCTGCGGCGGCAGCCGAGGCGGCGGCAACGGACGTGGAGCTGCTCAAGCGGGCGTGGCGCAACGAGAAGGCGGCGCCGGAGATCCTCCGCTTCGACTCGCCCCTCGTGTCCCGCGTCCGCGAGCAGATCCAGCTCCTCGTACGCTTCTCCCTCCGTCTTTCTTCTCGATCGCGTTCCTCCACTCCACTCCACCCCCTCCTCCTGCCTCGATCTCTTGGCCGCGAGCGCTCGGGTTACTTTGCGGCTCTGGATCTGACGGGGGTTCCCTCTCCCGGTGTCGTGTCGTTTCCAGGAGGAGACGCTCGACGACTTCGCCGACAGCGGCGTCGACGACCTGGTGGTCTCGCTCTACCAGATGGACCTCGACCGCACGCTCTTCCTCCTCCGCTCCTACCTCCGCCTCCGTCTGCAGAAGGTTAGTTACTTCTACTTCACAACCCACCCCATGTTCGTTCGTGCGCTGCCCTGCCTAAATTGAACCAAAATTAGTGACCCGAACAAACTGTTGCGCCAATCTGACCGCGCTGCTGGTGTGGCTGCTGCAGATCGAGAAGTACACGATGCATATCTCCAGGTCCGACGACCTCCTCATCCGCCTGTCGCAGCAGGAACGCCGCTTCGCCAAGAGGTACAGTACCTTCTGGCTGGCCCCGTGCGGCTGGGGCAGTTGACCCGATTGTTTATGCTAAATTTGTGAAATTGTCCCTGGTTCTGATCGGGATGAATTTCTCGTGTCTGCTCTGTCACAAGTTGCGCGGAGATCATGGAGAAGCATCTGGAGCAGTCGGTGCTGTCCAAGCTCCCGTACGGGTATGACTCGGTTACCAGGCAGTCGTTGTCCAGCACTGAGGATGACATGGGTATATGCCCTCCACTTCATCTCCCAAATTACCGCGTTCCTTGTTTTGTTGCTACTGTTACTTCTGTACTGTTCTTGTTGTCTGCAGCTTCAGTCATGAGTAAGCCTGTATGGTTGGTAGAAAACTTTTGCCGTTTCATTTCAAGTGGGCACCCTGTCATGTATCCACGGGGACTATGATCGTTAGTTGTGCTCAAAAGTTGGGTTCCTACATAACAAAAATTGAGTTGTCAAATTAATCACAGCTCTAGTACAAGAATGCCTCTTGCAGTTTTTCTGTGATGGTTCTGGTTACCTACCGCGTTTCAGACTTCTGTCCCCAAATTATGAACATGATCCCACGGTCCCACCAGGTTGCCGTGAATTTGATAGTTGTCTAGTAATTTGGAATTTTGGCCGTTCCCACACCAATCAGGCTGATTTATTGCCCTCCTAGCAGTGTGATTATTAATTTATTATCCTCTTCCATGGATGCATAGAGGTGATGCTATCGCAGCCTATCTTCAAGGTTTGGCAAAAAAAAAATCTTCCTAACCTACAGCTTGGGTATTTAGATCATTATGTGCTTACAAATGCATTTCTGATGGATTTATCAAATTTGAGGAGATCAACCTATCTGTAAAAGGTCTACCACTGATTAGTACTGAATAAAGGCAATGGCTAAGCAGCCCTTAGCTTCTCCTTTTTTAAGACTAGCCTTTAGCTTCACTTTTAGGCAAAGGTTCAAGAGTAAATAAGGCTCTTAAAGCATGCTTTTACATTGATAACAACTGCAGGGACATATTTATGCATTATTCATTCACATGCTTCTTATATCTCTAAAAGATACTGAATGCTTTTGAATTTTATATTGCTAAATATGTGCAGCAAATGTGCTTTTAGACATGTTTGTTCATGTAATCGGCCACTAGCAACCATCCATCTGATTCAGTTTTCAAATGCCTCTTTCAGTGCCAGAGCCTCAGCTTGACACCTTCGTCTTCTGCAAGACCAAGAGCGACGTAGGTGCATTCCAGCTAGATGACATGTAAGTGCCCAAACACACATCCAACTCTTTGCTTTGCACCCTTTCAAGCTCTGCTGACCTTGATGCTTACTTCCTTGAAGAGGCGAGGAGGTTGTGGATTTGGTTGCCGATGACTTGTATGTTCTGCGGTACAAGTCCATCAAGGGACTCGTTGAGGGTGGCCGGATCGATCTCATCTGATATCAATGACCGCAAGTAACATATCATGGACCTTCTCGTCCAAGATTCTTCCCAATTCATGGAAAGTAAGGAATCAAGGGAAGAAAATTGCTAAGCACCATCACAAAAACGACAACAATTGAAAGCTGCTGTCTATGTGCCATTGGTATGTGGCGTAGGCTTCCTATGTATTTTGTAATTTGTACATGATTTGTGATGGTACTTAACTTAGTTTATCTACTCTACTTTTTTTTACACCATTTATAAATGAAGATCAGAGTCACGTAATCGCCAATTCCCTACTTAACACTGTCGATGGCAGCTATTTTTTATAAAACTGAAGAAATGGTGACGAGATGTACTGTTTTGTTGACGCGAACGAACATTTTTTTTCTTCTTCTTCACCTGGATTCAGACAGTTAGGTGCTTGAAAAAGACGTGACACAGAAAGTTTTTTCCTTTTGAGATGCTACTTTTGAAACCATGAAGCGTCAGGTGAAATAACTTCCTTTTGTCAAATCATAATGTGTCATCCTATATTTTGGCATTAGCACGTCACATTTGACAAATGGCAATGATGATGTACGCTATTATTAGTAGTACGCACGCATGGTCGCCATCTGCAGTGATACTATACGACAGATTCTGGTCAGTGGTCACACATGAAGAGGCCATTGGATGGTTACATATGAAGCCTGGCATTAGACTATCCACACTCGTGGTACTCTAAATTCAACCTCTAAAAGGTCTGGTCATCAAGATTCTCTTCTCTATACTCAATTTTTCCGCACCCATCAATCCTCTATCTACTGTGGGGCTCACTTGTCACTTTATCTAAATATATTCATGTGAGATCTTGTTTCGAAGTATTTATTAAAACGAATTTAATGGTGTAATCGAAATTTAATTTGGTTTTTTTTATTTGTGAGTTATAACATTTTTTAGTGAGTTGAAATCGTGGGGCCCACTGCTGCATGCAATCCTCTCTCTCCCGTGCCATCTGGTAAACGTCCGCTGCTCCTCTGAATTTGGCGGACGCACGGAGACAGCGGATGCCTTTACAGTATGCACTGTAGGGCTGCCATACGCTATATGCTCCTCTATCTATTTTACCGGACAGAAATACAGGCGGTGGTGTAGTCAGTCTTAGCACGTCAAAGTTACTATAATTTGACTTGGATAAAACTAGATCCCTATATGACGAGGGAGTACATATTACTGCTCTTCTAGGGAAGTAATTGTAACTTAAGTTCACCTTGAGAGATGGGTGCTATTTAAACAACATTTTGTGCCAATAATAAAATACAATATAATAGCAAAATGAAACGATCATCATCGTCATCGCACTATAAAATTAAAGAGCGGGTTTTTTTCCCGTAAAATGTAAGAATCCAGCACCCATATATTAATAGGAAAAAGTCTACTTCACCGGGGTGGACTACTTAACCCCTCAGCTATGAAACGGTCTATTCTACCTCTGAACTTTTTAAAACCGGTCAAATTACCCCCAGACGGTTTTGAAACGGCAGATGCGCTACCGCGGGATTGCTACAGTAACCGCGGGTTGCTACAATATCGGTGGTTTTGTTTTTTCCTTTTTATTTATTTCGGCTGAATCTTTGAAAAATCATAGTAAATCACAGAAAAATCATAAAATAAAATATCCAATTTTGTTTGACTCCACATAAGTAGATCTACACAGTGAATATATAATATGATATGCTTTAATACAAAGTTTTTGCTGTAGATTTTGATCTATTTGTTTCTGTAATTTGGACTCCAATTTTGTTGTACTAAAGCATACCATATTATATATTCATTGTGTAGATCTACTCATGTGGAGTCCAACAAAATTAGATTTTCCATTTTATGATTTTTTTTGTGATTTACTATGATTTTTCAAAGATTCAGCCGAAATAAATAAAAAAGAAAAAGACAAAACCGCTGGTACTGTACCAAGACCGCTGTTCTGTAGCAATACCGTCGTTGCTGTAGCAAAACCACCGTCTAAAAATCGTCTGGGGGTTAATTTGACCGGTTTTGGAAAGTTCAGGGGTAGAATAGACCGTTTCATAGTTGAGGGGGTTAAGTAAGCCACCCCCAATAGTTGGGAGGTGAAGTAGACTTTTTCCTATATTAATATGGAACATGTTTGAACTTGATAGTTGCTTACTATCTCTCTATCCTAAAATAAACACGCATCTCTCTTCTCTATAAGTCAATTTTTTATTTTAACTAAAAATATACACTACTACAAAAATGGTTTTGCAAGGCGGCGCCCAAACATTAACCGAGACGGTCACAAAATCCAATCGCCTCGCAAAATGCCTGACGATTTTCGGAGGCAGACATTTTCATTTACCGAGGCGGTCAAAATTAACCGTCACACAAAATTGATTTACGAAGGCGGTCAACAAACTAAAATTGATTTACGGAGGCGGACTTCTTACGAGGTCTGCCTCTGTAAATCGTGGCCGAGCCCACCTGTCTCATCTAGACCTGACAACTGGTTCCTACTATATATAGGCTGAGAAACCCTAGCTCTTTTTCTATCCCTCTCCCTCAGCCGTGCGCTCGATCCATCTCTCTTCCTCTCTTCCTCTCCATCTCAGCCGCGTGCACTCTCTCTCTTCCTCCCCCTCAGCGGACACGCGGGGCGGCCAGCCCTCTCCCGGCGGCGGCGACGCATAGGCGGCCACGGTGACGGCGCAACGGCGGGCACCTACTTCCCTTCGGTGGTGGTGCCCCTCCCCTCACTGGCGCTTCCTCTCCCCTTCACCAACGGCGGCAGCGCCCCTACTAGCCTCCACCTCTAGACCAGCGTCCTCCACCTCCACCTCCAGATTCGATTGCTCCTTTGTGCAGGTGCTTGCCCAGCGCAGTGCCTCCGTTAGAGCACCGCGCGACGCTACCTCCACTGGGGCACCAGCGAGCTCCATGAGCCGCCGCCGACCTCCGCACCAGTGTCGTGCTCCGCAATGATGAGCCTCCATTTGTCCGAGCAGCAAGGTGATATTATGCTGGAAACGCATGTTGCAAGCGTATGTTTCAAGGGTTTCAGATATTTTAAAGTTGTATTGCAAGTTTTACATCGATGTTGCAAAAGTAGATTATATATATATATATATATATATATATATATATATATATATATATATATATATATATATATATATATATATATATATATATATAGTACCCTACAACTGGCTACAAAATAATTTATTCTGTAGCCACTTTGAGTTACGATAATTGCTATGCTAATTTACGAGATTATAGTAACTCCTTACTATGTGATTTACTATAACATTACGGTAAATATCCCCATGTGTTATAGTAATTCAACTATCGTAAATATATACTGATATTGTCATAAATTAGTATATAAAATTATCGTAAATAGAGGTGGCTACAAAATAACTTATTTTGTAGCTAGCTATAGAGTATACTATATATATATATATATATATATATATATATATATATATATATATATATATATATATATATATAAGTGTTTCAAATGTTTTCATATGTACGTTGCAAGTGGTTTCATCTGAATGTTTGCAATGGCTACACATATGGTTTTCAAGTTTTTTTTTCTGGCATTTCGCAAGTGTTTCAGACGTATATTGCAAGTATTTCAACAGTTTTGGACGTATATTGCAAATGTTTCCTCTAGCTATTGGGCCCACCTGCATAGGCATGGGTGTGGAGGGGGCGCGAGCAGGATACCGTGCGGGCGCATATCAAGACGGAGCAGCACGAGACACGGAGCGACACGGGACCCAATGCGGACATGGGACACGTTGCGGCACAGGCCCCCACGTGAAAGCCGCATAGGCATGTGGCGCGGGCGTCGGAACGCTAGCCCCCATCCGGTTGTCTGGGCGTTAGCCTTTCCCCACAATTAAATAACCCGTGTATTACTTTGCAGTGAGTCAAATCAGATGAAATAAACAAAGAAAACGGTGTTGACCTTGGTCTATTTTCTTGATCAAGCCGTAACGTCATCTGTCGTAATCTCGCTTTCCGTCCTGTGGTTAATTTCCCATCTGCTCGTCAAATTTGTCAATTGGTAGTGGGGAAGTAGCTAGGCTAGCTAGCTGTTGGTAGTACGCATGTATGGACCATTGCTGCTTGTTGCACTGATGTCAACACTAGTAATTTGCGCGCGCCCATGCGCGCGTGATAACTTTGTGGTTTTATTTGTCAAATGGAACCTTGAGATCTATGACAGACAAAAGAGGAAGACTCAAAACCTAATATTAGGTGATGGCAAACTATATTGATATATATAGGTCAATATGAGCATGTAACAAATGTAGTGCATTTCTACCAAAAAGTTTTAAACATAGCTGATCTATCATTCTCCACAACGTATAACATTGTAATGTCATTACACAAGCAAAAGAAGCTTTGTCCACATAGGGGTGCAGATAGATAACCCTTACAATTAAATTCAGTTGGTATATCTTTGAAATATAAAAACTGAATACCAGAATGTAGGTACATGTAACTTCTACGAAGGGCTTCCAGCCGGACAGAAAAATCTTTGATAATGCTTTCAGAAAATGGTTGAGATAAAGCTCCACGGTATTTAGTTCCTGGAGTGATTTATGGTCCACCGGAAGAGATTCTTGTGTTTGCTCTATCCGTGGTGCGGTTGGAGCAGGCTGCTGTATTGGAACATGCTGATCCCAGAACATGATTTTCCAAATAGAAAGAACATGTTTCAGTAATGTGAAAAGTATTAATCTATAAGGATATATTGCACAATCAAGGATATCAGTTCTGCACATGATCCGCAACAATGCAATGCACTATCAAGGCACATGGGTAATATATAAAAAACAAAATTTAAAGTTTCGCTGACTATACCATACTACTATGTTGAAATACGCAACAATGCAATGCAGAGAGGCACTGGACTTTTAATGTTTTTACAAAAGCTACAACAAGCAGCATGACAACATGTTTTGCCTCTACCTCATTAGAGGCACTGCTTTGGCCTGATAAGAGAACACACAAAAGCACACAAGCTATCAATGTATTTACCTTTAAAAAAAATAATCCTATATCTTATAAAACTAAATAGGACAGCGGCAATGCTAATCGAGTGACATCAGATGAGGAGCTATAGCCTCTGCAATGCTTGTCCATATGTAAAAGAATTTAGATTCTGTACATTAGTATTGTACTTCGAAAGTTTCTGTAGATATGTCATGTGCATCAGTATGATTAGTGCATTGCTAGCAATTGTTTGTAAATGAGGGCAAGACATCCATATGGTCGATTTTATCACAAAGGAACAGGACATGGTGACAGCTTGACAGGCAAATAATGCTTACTGATTACTCAATACTCTCTGAAATTCCGATTTCCAGTCCTCTTTGTGCTTCATTTTAGCATCCTTTCCTATTTATTCAGAGTATGAACAATCTAAGGGGTCATTGCAACCGATTTGTACTACTGAGTCAACATCAGAGAAAACAGAGCACACATAATCAGCTCAGAGCATGGCTACATTCTTCTTCGACTTAGAGCAAATTTTACATATTGTACATGACTACAATAACCTTTAGCTTATAGTTTTGGAAGGGTTGGAAGGGACCTTCAGGCTATCCACAATGTCAGTCACAGATCCTATACCCATGGTCACTGAGATCATCAAACAAACCATGCTCAAAGCCAATTTATTGTTACAGGTTAGCATAAATAAAAGCTCAGATGAGCGCTTACTACAATCTTGCAAGGTGAAAAGGTAAAGTAGTAGAAAATTCGGGGGAAGCTATAAATAAAAATATAATATCTGAACACATCCAGTAACTGTAGCCATCCATCTAAAATGTGCTTTAAGATTTGCTTTGTTCAAGAATTGATCAAGAAGACATACATTGGGCAATTGTAGCTATTAACACATCACTTGGAGACAAGCTATACAATCTGATTTAGTTATATGTAAAACTACAAATTTATGTCTGAATAACTCTAGAATACATTAAAAAAACTTCATAGTAAAGCTCACATGGCCCGTGCTAGAGCCCATGATGTTTAAGCAAATAAAAAGATGCCATGTATAATTTGTATGGGCCAATAAAACAGGTAAAATGAAAAGGAGAAATTACATTGAAGCAGAGAATGCTAGAGAGAATCCAATTGGTCTCCAACATGATGACAGAGGAAAGAATGCGTAAATAAGGAAATCATAGGCACCACAAAAACTAACCGTAGTATCTGAAATTACCTTGCACCCTCTCCTCTCTTCAGCAGCCCAGCACCCCTAACCTGCAAGGGCACAAAAAATTATTTAAGGTCAGTGCATACACCATGATTAACATTGCAGATATATTTAGGAAGGGTTATTCAAGGAAACATATGTATATGCATAACCATGTACACATATCTTTTGGCAACAAATACTAATAAAACCTTCCAAGTTCTCCTACTGGCTACTGCTCTCTTGATAAGCTGATTTGTCCTCATATTATACATTTTGGGGAAAAAAAGTTCTAACTTCTTTATTGAAAGAAAGGTCTTTTCATATACAATAGGCATGAAGAAATGTTGCATCTCGGCTCCAGCAGGAGAAAAAGCATATCTTCACTATTGGTCGCAGCCCTTGGAAATAAGTGCAATCTAACACAGCACAGGAAGGAACCCAAAGGAGCATACCACTAAATAACTGTGCACACATGCATAGACAGGCAATTCGTCGAATACGTTGCCTGCACTGAGTTGTTGGTAACATCTTCACAAATTGCGCAAAAAACTTCAGCCTCATGCGTCTACACTCGAATCTGCAGTGAAATAACCACAGAGCACTCAAGCCAACGAGGCACTGATAGTCTGATAAAATGCCAGCAAAGTGCAGCGACAGGGGAGCCACCATACATGATGCTCCGCTAGCACAGGCAACTAACAAAAGAGAAAAGGCAACAAAGAAGCGTAGAAGAGAATGGGTAAAGTGCCACAACGGAGACCAGATCCCGCTCCCATTCAGTCAAACAGCAGCTAAGATACACAGAGGGCATTCATATGCATGGGTCCTGACCTGGGTCCACGCCGCTGTCACGCAGGGGGGGCACCGTCGCCGGGCTGCTACGTCAGGTCCGACTGCCTGAGCCGCGGCCGCCACGCTGGTGCGCCATGCTGGTGAGTCACAGGTCCAGAGCAGCTCCTCTGCCGGTCCCGCCCAGGCGCAGCATGGGTCGCCCACGCCACAGATGCAGCAGTCGTCGGCCCTCCCCCTCCAGCACCCTACAAAGCATGCGCGGCAAGGCGACGCTGAGAGGCAGGATTCAGCACGGCTCCATCAGTGGCCGGGACCAAACCAAAAGAAGGGAGGAGGGGGATAGAAGGGCGACGTACCTCGCGGAGCCGGCAAGACGGAAGGGGAGACGAAAGGGAGGGGCGCACGGCGTTCTTATCTAGAGGCCGCTCGGCTGAGCGGACCGAGCGGGGCGAACCCAGCAAAAGACGCTGAAACGCGGGCCCTCGGTCGCATGCACAGGCGGGACCCCACGGGCAGCGCGCCGAGCCAACCGCACCTCCATGGGCACGGCGCCCGCGTACCCATCCAGAAAGCCAGGTGAAAAGCATTTTTTTGGGCTGACGCTGCCGCTGGACCCGGCTGAGGGCACCCAACCGGCGCTCGACAACGAGCCGAGGCGGCCAGTGGACGCACGACAACGGCAACGCGCCTGTACTCCCTTTGACCAAGGCGTGGGCCCACTCCTGAACTCCGCGCGCCATCTCGATCTCCTGGTCAAACCAATCACCGCCGTCCACCACACATCCGACGGCCAGCATCTGGTTTACTACTGTGGCCACCGTGAGAGCCGAGATAGGCCAGGCGTTCTCTTGTCTCTAAATGCATATGGAGAGTCCATTGCTTGTTGTATGGTCATCATCAGTTGTGGATTTGAAGGATGGCACAACTCGTTATCATCCGGAATTCCGGATAAGCTTGTCTGCCCATAACCTCTTTTTTTCCCCTTCATGTAACCATAGCCAATTCTTCTGTGGTGCCCATAAATCGTTAACGTTGCAATCTCGCCCATTCCTTTGGTCACCATGAGAGAGAGAGAGAGCGCGTAGAAAATAGAGAAATAATTGAGGCATTGCCATATTCGCTTGAACTATTTATCAGCTATGGTACAATATTTTTCTCTCACAACAAAACAGTATCAAGTCAGCTTATCAGCCGCAGAAACCATCAACTAAACATATATGAAGCATTCAGTTACACCGACTGTTTTCACTCTTCTCTTCTGGGATTTGGGAGGTTATGTATATCGGATCTGGTCTCTCGATCGGCTGTGTTTTTTTGTTTATTAAATGATAAAGCTTCGGTCTTCACCTTTGTATAAGTCACGACGTAGCCAGAAATTTCCATTTTTCCAGTAGCCATGTTTTTGCCACAAGACATAGCATAGTTCAACTCGATGACTTTTAGAAGCTAGAAAAAATCTCCCGCAAAAAAAAGACAAGAGTGGTCTCTAGAGAGAAACATATAAGCATGTTTTATTAGTAGGCACCATCAACCACATCTTCATTTCCATGTAACAAAATGGAAATCCATTCTTCGCGGTAAACAAAATTCGACAATTGAAATCTTGGGAGTTTGCTCTAAGTGTGAAGACTTCAAAAACATAAATTCATCATAGTTTTTTCTCAAATATACAAAAGGCTTGCATATCTTTGCATTAAGAAGGAAAATGTTTTACAACGAAGTGCCGCTATAGGGGCGCACTAGGACGGGTTGAAAATTTACAATGAGTGCTGCCCACCCTAGTCGGTAGTGATACAAGGGAGGTTACTCGCATATAAGACTACTCAACCTTTAGTTCCCAGCTTCAATCCACCGATCCACCTCACTTTTGTTTGTCATCAGTAGGTGATCGCCCGTAGTGGTTGCACCGCGGAAGCACTGTGCGTTGCGCTCTTTCCAGAGCTCCCAGCCACAATAGAGAAGAGTTAATCAGCTCCCTTCCTTTGCCGGCCATTCCCTTTGGTCCTCCACGAGCTCCACCATGTCAGAATCGTTTGCCCCCTGACATTGGACGTGTTGACGCCCAGAGCTGCCAGGATGTTCCACCAAACTTGTCATGAGAAGGAACACGAGGCAGTGATGTGGTCAATCATCTCAGCTTCTTGGTCGCAGAGGTAGCAGTGTTCGACTACGTCGAGTCCATGCCACTGCCTCCTGTCTGCCGTCTAGTGTCGACGCCTCACAGCGAGCCATAAGAAGATCATAATCTAGTATCCATAAGAAGCTCATAATCTAGTATGGTATAAGACTTGTCCTAGCTAGTGTAAGCCACGTAGGACAAATTGCTAATGTGGTAATGAGCTTTAAAAAGGAGGGGGAACACGATGGAGATACCACATGAGCTTTGTATCCAACATCTTATATAGAGTTCATATGTTACCACATGTATTTTTTATAAAGAAAGGATTTCATTGATTCATAATTGTTACATCGAGTTGATACAATAATTATGAACCAACCCACTTCCAGTCTCTACAAAAGCACATAGCCTAACACACAAAATAGGAGAGTGTAGCACCCTAATGACTATCAATCTTGAAACTAGACAGCCACCCATGTGCCTAGGAGACAAACATCGTAACCGTTTTGCACCAATTGTTGCAAAGCCGCTGCAACTAAACCCTACGAAGTGTGTTTGCAGAGGATAACCCATGTGTGATACCAATAGATAACCGAATGGTATACTAGTGTTTAATAATACATTTGACAATAACACATGTAACAATTAATGAATCCATGCATGCAGTCTTGATCTCTTTTAGATACTGGAGAGAGTGTTTCATCCTATACGTCAGCCTTCGGTTTTGAAGTAGGTTATCTAGTACTACATTGGGAATAGCTAACAAACCAAACCAGAATACCCCAAATTCTTCCAACACAACGAGGTTCCCTACTCGACAAGTGAGTCTAACTTAGAAACTTGTCCAAGCGCTCGCTCACTCACAGCTAGCGGCCTTAGCACAAAGCGTGTTCCAGCTTTGACGAGGCCACGAGGGAGGGGACGATCGCCGTCCGCACCGTCCACAATTAGTTTACTCGTTTAGAGACGCATCCTAAAATCGGCGCAACCTGTGCTCCAACTGTGCGCGACGGCGACACTTCCAGGTGGCTCCATGTGCCCCAATCCTTTTGCCATCATCGCCCATCGGTGGCGGCCGCCGCGGCGCCGCGCTCGCTGCCTTGCGGCAGCCCTGCCCTCACGGGTCATGAGGACAGGAGCACACCAGCCAAGCAAATCCCCGGGCGAGAAAGTGTGAAGAAAAAGAAGCGAGGCTGTGTGTGCAGGAAAAAACAGCTCGTGGCAGCTGAGACGCGATGGTAACTTGGGAAGCCAGGGGCCACTGGTGCTGCTGCCTGGTGGTGGTGGTCTCCCTCACTTGACGCCTCAGCTACCACTCTCTCTCTCTCTCTCTCTCTCTCTTTCCCCCCGCTCCATGTGGGTGGCCTCGAGCTCTGCTTAGATCACAGCTGTGCTCGTTGGTTGGGTGATCCGCCCCTTCCCCCTTGTCGGCTCCTTTCAGCTCCAGAGCTCCGGGACAGGGAGATCTGCGCTGTCGCCGCGCTCGCCTCGCCTCGCCTTTCTTACGCGCGCGCGTGTGGGCAGGCACTGAGCAGCAGTGAGCTCCCCCGGTCTTCCTCAGCCTCGTTTGCCCTCTTCCTGCTAGATCTGACTCGCAAGATCCAACCTTTCGTGCCCCCTTTGCTCAAAGATCCTCGCTTGGGTGGTGGTTCCTGGAGATTGCTGGGAGGATGCAGCACGACCAGAAGAAGAAGGTCGGTCTCTTCTTCTGTCTCATCTCGTGGTGGTGGTCCTCCTTGGTTTCTTGGCTCCAAATCTGGGCGTTTAGGTCTCTGTGTTGACTTTTAGTCTTGTATATTATTTGGTTTTTGTTGCCAGCTTTGTCCTTGCTGTGATTTTCCGTTGCTTTATTGGTCACAACGGTCTTGCAATTTACAAATCTCCATGAGGTCTGGAGTCTGATGTGGCCATTTTCTTTTCTGATCTGTGGATATTGTTTGCCCCCCACGAAGTTGTGAATTTTTAGCCTCAGCCAGTTGCCATACATTGTCCAGCCTGAGTCATTCACTGTTTCTGGCGATGCAGGCACCTTCAGAGATGGATTTTTTCACGGAGTATGGCGAGGGAAGCAGGTACAAGATAGAAGAGGTCATAGGCAAAGGCAGTTACGGCGTGGTTTGCTCTGCCATGGACACTCACACTGGTGAAAAGGTGGCTATAAAGAAGATAAACGACATCTTCGAGCATGTGTCTGATGCGACGCGGATACTTCGGGAGATCAAGCTGCTCAGGCTCCTGCGGCACCCGGATATTGTGGAAATAAAGCATATCCTGCTTCCTCCGTCGAGGAGGGAGTTCAGGGATATATATGTTGTTTTTGAACTCATGGAGTCTGATTTGCACCAAGTTATAAAGGCTAATGATGACTTGACCCCGGAGCATTATCAGTTTTTCTTGTATCAGTTGCTCCGAGGATTGAAATACATACATACAGGTAATTGATTTGCTTTCACATGAATTATTAGTGTTCTTTCTGTATATTCTACTAGGCTGTAGCCTGTGGTGTGGAATTCTACATTTACAGAAAAACGAGTGTGACGAACTTGCCACTGTGCATGACCATTGGAGTGGTATAAATGTAAACTTGACAGCAATCGAAACTATGTGTAGTAGCCGTTAAGCCACTGTTAAATTTTTTTTGGGGGGGAAAAAGTTGAAAATTAACAATGTCTTCAGAAACTATACTCTCAAGAGACAAGAGGACCATATGAGATTGTAGGTTGTTTTCAGATACATCAAAACTGTTCATTTTGGTGTCTACTGTCTACATTCTTCAAGGAAGACCTTTCTTTGCGGTAGTCAAATATATCCCATCCAAAGTTCTTTATTGCTTAGTTTCTGAAATCTTAACAAAATGTAATGGTATTTTGCACTTGTTTTGATGCAAATCAAGGTTCACTATAGGTTGTATGAAACTAAGAGTTGCTGCTTAACTATGTCAGCCTAGCTATATTCTCAATTCAGACATAACATTATTTTGCTTGTCTTTGTGAGATACTAAATTATATATGTATACTGCCTACGCCCTAGATATATTATATAAGATTCATTGCTCTTGATAGCCATACTATTTTTGTGAATTGGCTGTATGTGTCAAGGAATAGTTTTGCTTTTTACGATGGTCATATATAACATGTTTATGATCAAGAATATTTCTTACAACTCCTTTTCTTTTATGGTAATATTTTTTTATATAAAATACGTAGTAAATATGATAACACTCTTTTCAGTGATAATATGAATGGCTGTCATATATGTGATATATAGCTGTATAATAACAGTCACATCTCAAATTATTTTGTATGAAATAACTAGAAATGGACAAGTCTATTTGAGCAAGATAATAGCAATGTTTGTTAGATTTTGAAAATACAAATATGGAAGTAAGGGGTGAGCAGTAATACACAGGCAAAATTGTAATACTTATTAAAGATTCATAGTTGGTCATCATTAGGGGCTCCTCATCTGTTTTATTTCTACTGAGTTCTTTTAGTGGCACTAACATGCCTGATATGACTGATGCATCTTTCAATAGCTTATTGCAGCAAATGTATTTCATCGAGATCTCAAACCAAAAAATATTCTGGCAAATGCTGATTGTAAGCTCAAAATATGCGACTTTGGCCTAGCAAGAGTAGCTTTCAATGATACTCCAACTGCCATCTTTTGGACGGTATGCCATCTTTTCGACCACTATGCTGTTCAGTTCTTGTAGCTAGTCTAGCTTTCTAGTGGTGCCTAATTTCTTACTCTCTTTTTAGGATTATGTTGCAACTAGGTGGTACCGAGCACCGGAGCTGTGCGGATCTTTCTTCTCCAAGGTTAGTGGTCTTCTAAACATATGTTCGATTTGATGTCAATCATGACACTGGCAATAATAGTCATGATCTCTTTTCGTCTTTGTTGCTGCAATATTCTAATTTAATGTGGTTAGTATTTAGTACTTTACAAGAATGCTGCTATTCTGACCAGGAAATCAAACATCTTAACCTTTGTTTTGATCATAATATATTGACATCTAAAGATTTAGTTATACTTTGGGGTCAATGAGTACTAGACTGATAACTGAAGACAAGTTCCTGCAGAGTCCATAGTTATTGGGTGCACTCTTATAGCTTATGCTGAGTTTATATGCAGAGCATCTCACAAACATGGCTTTCATAAGCGCCTGCTTTAATCGCTTGATGCAGTATCATGTCGTTTTAGATCTGTCACTATAGCATGTTCTTTGTTCATAGGAAGGACTGTTGCATATTTCTCTCTCTCACTTGTTCCATGCCTGTATAGTTTGTGAAATATCTGGAGCACTGTTGAACATTGTGTGTTTTTGCTTTTTTGCAGTATACACCGGCGATAGATATATGGAGTATTGGTTGTATATTTGCAGAATTGTTAACTGGAAAACCTCTTTTCCCGGGGAAAAATGTGGTGCATCAACTTGATATAATTACAGATCTCCTGGGAACACCTTCTCCAGAAGCAATATCGAGGGTAGGTACAGTTTAGCATCAATATGTTTATTATACTGCAACAAAATTAGTCTAATGCTTCTATATAATTGCCCTGTAGATTCGTAATGAAAAGGCCAGGCGCTACTTGAGCAGTATGAGGCGGAAAAAGCCTATACCGTTTACGCAAAAGTTCCCAAATGCAGATCCACTTGCACTAAGTTTGTTAGAGCGAATGCTAGCTTTTGAGCCAAAAGACAGGCCAAGTGCTGAAGAGGTGATTTTATTGGCACTCTTTTTTCAGTACTGTATTATAGAGCGTTCAACTTAAACTGAAGTGTCGACATCATCAGCTAATGTCTCATACACTTTGCCAGGCTCTTGCTGATCCTTATTTCAAGAATATAGCTAATGTGGATAGAGAGCCTTCTGCACAGGCTGTCACAAAGCTTGAATTTGAATTTGAGAGGCGGAGAGTTACAAAGGAAGACATAAGGGAGCTCATATATAGGGAAATTCTTGAGTATCATCCACAGATGCTGAGGGAGTTTCTTGAGGGAACTGAGTCAAGTGGTTTCATGTACCCAAGGTGTGTACATAGCCAATGCCACTTTCATTCTTTAACATTTGACTAAAAAGTACCTAATTTAGTTCTTGAGACAATTTTGTGCTGCTATAGTAGTAACCTGGCTACTCTGTATGTTTGTATGTTCATCATTCTTGCTCTATTACGTGTGCAGATTTATGAATGAAATAATCATTTTCACTGCTATGTGACTGCCAATAAGTGGTACATAAGGCATGAGATATATAATTTTGCTTGATTGGTAGAGTAGTGATTACTTATTTTGTGGAACAAGATTAATGCTGATTAGTGTAGCCAGTCAGGCACTAAATAAATTTGAGACTCATTTTCGTAGAACTGAAATGAGTTGCTGTATCATTTTTCAGTGCAGTAGATCATTTTAAAAAGCAGTTTGCATACCTTGAAGAACATTATGCCAAGGGATCTACAGGAACTCCACCTGAGAGGCAACATAATTCATTACCACGGTGAGATATCGCTCCTCTCTGCCTTGAATTAAGTGATAACAATCTTAGGCACGATTGTCTGGTTCCTGATTATCTACTTGTGTATATTATGACAGGCCATCTGTTGTCTATTCAGACAACCGATCACAAGCCACAGCTAACATCACCGAGGATCTTTCCAAGTGTATAATCAGAGAAAATACACAGAAGACACATCAACATTCTGCTTATGTTGCAAGTAAATTTCCACCCCATGTTCCTCAAGGTAAACATCTGCAACCCCTAAGAGGTCATTGTACTTAGCTGTATAAACTGATGTGAATTTGAGTTCCAGCCAAGCAGTAAGTTTTTGGATTACTTATCTGTTTTTATTCGTTAATGTTCTGTTATTGTGGAGAACTGATATCTAGAATATACAATAAACATTTGAATCATCATTATTAGTTCTGCATAATTTTAACTGGTAATCCTAGACTTATTTTATGCATTACTTCATCTGACAGGTGATGTTGCAAGGCCTGGTAAAGCAGTTGGTTCAGTGATGCAGTACAACCCCTATCCAGCATCTGCTGCCGAGCAATATGAGCAACGAAGAATTGCTAGGCACCCAGCAGTTGCCCCAAACAATATCCCTTCTGGAAGTTCATACCCCAGAAGAAGTCAGACCTGCAAGAGTGAGACAGGTGATGCTGAAAGGATGGATGTGAACCAAGCTGGGCAACCAAAGCCATATGCAGCGAACAAATTACCTGCTACCGTCGATGGTCGTGGTGGCCACTGGTAGAATTTCTGCAGTGCGCCAGCAAACCATTTCAAACCATTTCTTAACATGTTATCAGTATCGACTACTTATGCTAAGTGCTACATTATTCTGACAAATTCAGAAATGTAGTTCTGTACAGATTTATATTCTTTGTCAGGATACCTGAATACCCAGAGACTGTAGAACTGTACTCGAAGTTGCTGATTTCTACTCCTTGTCGCTATTCAATCACTAAAGGATACGTGCCTGGTGGAGAGGATTTGCCAGACTGAAGTATAGTGGAAACTCGCTGGCAGCAGTGGGATCTCAGTGCAGAGTTCTTGACTTGATGTTGTCATGGACTTGTTCTTCAATCTGGTAGCTCTGAAGAGGAACTGAATAGCTAGTAGTTTCTGTTAATCATCTACAGTCAGGTGCGGAATGTTTTGGGAGTAAGGAGCTGCTAGTTCTGAATATCAAGTCATTGCTGTAATCTGCACGTTTCTGTGCTCCTAACTTCTGAGCATGCTACTACTGTATTTTGTAATTTAATCAACTGTACTATCCAACATTCTGTTTACATTTATAACACGTTGCGAAGAAACTATTATGTGGAAGTGTATATTATTACATGCCTGTGATGAAGGATGTTTAGTTAGAACCTTTCTCTAGATTCCTGACATGGTTTGTTACAGCACGATAGGGAAAAGGAGTTCAATGTATCATGTGAGAATCTATTGGAACATGGACTATCTATACCTTTGGGGTTCTAGTGTGTATTAAGTGACCCATTTATATTTTGATGATATAAGGCAAGGTGCTGGTGGTGCTTGGCAGGTGCATTCAAGTCATTAGGCTAGCATTTGAGGAAACTCCAGCATGGAGGTGTGGTGCTGTTAGTCAAGGATATACAGTAAAGCAGCCTGAGCTATATTGGTTGAGGGTGGCACTGGGGCAAATCTGTACAGGCAATCTGAAAGATGCCCCATTCACTGTCTTGAAGAAATACTTGGCCCTTTGATCACAGTGGTACAACTCATCGCATGGATCAGATCGAGATCACTCTTGTGTGGTTATTATGTCTTGCTGTTTTTGAAGGTGTTACAGTATTAGTGTTGTCCTAAAGAAACTGTGGATTTTGAGTAAACAAGGGAGGTCGTGCTGTTTGCCAGATCAAGGCCTTGTTTAGTTCTAAAATTTAGAATTCAAAAAGTGCTACAGTAAACCTTGCGGCACATGCATGGAGTATTAAATGTAGACGAAATAAAAAACTAATTGCACAGTTTGCGTGGAAATTGCGAAACAAACGTTTTGAGCCTAATTAGTCTGTGATTTGACACTAAAGTGCTACAGTAACACTTTTGCTAATGATGGATTAATTAGTCTTAATAAATTCGTCTCGCTGTTACCAGGCTAGTTGTGTAATTAGTTTTTTTTATTAGTATTCGAAAACCCCTTTCGACATCGCACGAAACATCCAATGTGACATTTTCGCTAAAAACTTTTCGGAACTAAACGAGGCCCAAGCAATATATAAAAGAGGCTGTTACATCCAGCAATAAACGGCGGATGTGCAAGAAAAACCACACCTTGTTGCTGCCAGTGCTAAAGAGTTGCTCCAATGTCAAAAAAAATGCTCGATGCTCCTAGTTATCTTGTACTTATACTGAGATTTACAAAGATGACAAAAGCAAGCACTACTGCCGAAACCTCAGTTCATTTTGCTCCAAAGTAACTGGATTTCCGTGTGGGTAAGTGGGATTAGCTGGCGGCAAGACATTATTGCATAAGAAGCATCTGCTCGCCGCCGACCGCCGGCCGCGGGTTTGATCCGGTATTTGTCGCTCGCATCTCTGCAGCTGTCGCCGATGGCCACGGCCCACGGGAGACGACAAATGATTCCCACCTCCGCGTGCGATTAAGGGTAGAAACCGGAGGGGAGGGGGAGTAGCGGGTGTGATTTGAATGCCCCTTGATTCAAGATCTAATCGGCGTCCATGGCGGGCGGTGGGCATCCGGTCAGGGGCGACGATGGGGGGCGGGACCCGCGCGTCAGTGACATGGAGGGAGGGAGGGAGAGGCGAATTTTTTTTATTTTTAACACTTTTTAAAAACTATTTTTAATTTTAGCACCGAAAGTTTTTTTATATCTAACACTTTTGGCCGCTCCCCACGCGAGTGAGCGGCATTTCTACTTTGCCACTCCCCACGTGGAGGAGCGGCAACGCTGCTGAGGTGGCAGTGCCGAACAGGTGGTAGGGGGCTGCCACTCCCCCCTGGAGGAGCGGCAAGGCTGCCGCTCCCCAGACCAGGGAGCGGCAGCCTCCTGCCACCTGTTCGCCACTGCCACCTCAGCAGCGTTGCCGCTCCTCAGATCAAGGAGCGGCAAGCGCAGGACGTCTTTTATTCTCTTCTCCTCTTGAGCTGTGGTCATTCGTCGTTTCGGCGCCGCGCCCCCTCCTCCCCCCACGGCCATCACACAAGTTATTTCCTTGTTTAGTTGTAGTTCAAATGTCGGGCGGAAGTTCGTCGAGCAGAGGTAGAGGAAAGGGAGTGTGGAAGGGACATCCGATTGTGTGGGATGATTCTCTGGGTCCTGATTCTTTTGAGGAACTATAGAACAATTTCCTTTAGAGAGCAAGAGTGACTTCACCCGCGAGAGACCTCTTAGATCATACGACAACCGCACAGAAGATTGGCCAA
This sequence comes from Saccharum hybrid cultivar R570, assembly GCA_038087645.1. Taxonomy (NCBI): domain Eukaryota; kingdom Viridiplantae; phylum Streptophyta; class Magnoliopsida; order Poales; family Poaceae; genus Saccharum; species Saccharum hybrid cultivar. The sequence continues at coordinate 6,137,441 of JAQSUU010000804.1, read as the reverse complement.
AATGTCGCCACGGTGAAGATTGCGTCGTGCAAATGTATAACGACTGTGACGGTGGAGGCCGTCGTTTCTTCAGATGCCCGCGATGATTTGTATTTCCTTTTAACTCTCATTTTTCCATATTTGCATTTGATTTGTAGAAGTACTTATTGGTAGATGCGTTTTCAGGATTCAAGCTGCCCAGATAACTGTGGGTTCACTCGATGGGTCGATCCTCCTCCTATCTATCCCCATCAACAATACATCACATATCTACAGGGACACATCTTTGATCTAGAGTATGGCCCTGGAAACGGTAACAGGGACATGTCAGAGGACGACAGCATCAACGATGCAGAGGAGCCACTATGCAACAATCCATACTGCCAGTGCCCATACCATAAAAAGCACGGGCCTCCTTCTCCGCCGACACCGCCACCGCCACCGCCGCCATCAATAGGAGGTTACTGTAGGGAAGGCGTAACTCAGTTCAATATGTGGTACCATTATTAGGCATGCTAGGTTTAGTTTGCAACATGTCATTGTTTAGTTCGTTAATATCAGTATTTGAGTTTGAACTATATTTATGTTGTAGCAAGTGGTAGTGAAACTGTTGAACCTTGTAATAAGTGTGTACATGTGCCTACTGTTTCCCTCGATCGTGAAGTGTTTTATTTTCAATGTGTGACTTTCCAACATATCCTAGTATTATAAAGTACATGTGGTCGAGGTTATTGATCAAAGCACGGAGCAGCAGGAAACACAGCCCCCAGGCAGGGAGTGACAGAGTTGTTGCTCCCCCAGCCAGGGAGCGGCAGCCATAAAACACTGTTAAACGTCGTCGAACGCTCCAGTGAGCTTGAAAAGTAGAATGTAAGCACATTACAAGTTGCACATTACAAGTTCACTGGAACACATAAAACATCATATTACAAGCTCAAATTTATTAGTTCAAAATACATGTAGTTGCAAATTATTTCGACACACTGCTAGGACACATAAGTTCAACAAATGACTTGGATACATAAATGGCGACATAGAGTGCAACAAAGGGTCTCCAACTTCATCCTGCCATGAAAATGACCAAGTCAACCTGTTGTATGTATGACATTGGTAAGTAACACATAGATAATTTTTTTTGATCGTAGAAATGTTATCCTTATATAATTATTATGCTTACATGCACTCTATGTCCTAGGAGTGTAAGGCTCCCTCGGCCGCCTCCGTCTCTTCGGATTGGTAGGCACCATGTTGGGGGTGTAGCCAACGTCCGTGTGGTCCCGATGACGGTGCTGCCGTCCTTGGCCCCGCGCATGGCTCGTCCCCTGCACATAGGTCGGCTCCTTCTCAGATAAAAGACAAATCGGTGTTAGATTGTGTCATTCTTACATAACATGGGCTAGGCAAATAAGAAAAATTGCTTATTTAGTTTTACCTGTTCGTCTCCTTGGGTTCCCTACGGGGCATCATAGAGCTGCGACATGCCAATCTCCTGGTACTGGGAAGGGTCCACCGGGGTGTGCTGGTACGGGCTGGGCTGGGACGGGGCGTGCTGGTACGAGGTGTGCTGGTACGGGCTGGGCTGGTATGGGCTGTGTTGGTAGAGGCTTTGCTGGAAAGGTACGTGCTGAAAGTTGCCCTGCTTGAAAGGACCGAGGTGGATGGAGCCCTGCGGGTACGGGCCTGGCTGGGAGAAGCCCTGCTGGAAAGGACCGAGGTGGGAAGGGCCCTGCTGTGTAGGGTGCCTGTGCTGGGGTATGCCGAAGCCTGGTGCCTCGTCCTCGTCAGACGACTCTGAGTCGTCGTCCTCTACCTCAACTGGGGCCTTGTTGGGGCGGTGTGGTGGTGTACGCGCGCCGGAGGTGGACCCTGTCACGGGGTCCGAAGAGCCCGCAGGTGTCCTCAGAGAAGCCGAAGCTGTGCTCTGCGAACGCGGAGGGTTTGCTGGCGGCTCCCACGGAGTGTCCATGCAGCTCAACTTCTAGGCTAGCTTCCTCAAACTCCTGCTCATTTTCTGCAAACACATCTGTGGACTCATATTATTTAGGACAACCTTTTGACTCGTACAACATTAAAGAATATTTTCAACGTGTTGCTTACGTGCACAAATGTCTCAAGCGCGCCTCGCCCTTTGTTCCTGCAATCGTGTAGTTGAAACGATGCTTCGTTGGACATCATTGACAATTGTCTGGCATGCATACATAAACAAGGTTCTCCCACGGCTGACGTAGTATGTCTAGAAAGATCCAGCTGACCAAGGAAGTGCCACAGCCACACCCGAGCGTACGTCTCCACGGTACCCGGCCCAGCATGTGGGTCAAGGTTATCGAAGTGCCCTATGAGCCACTGTGACATGACACCGGAAGTTTTCCTAAAATTTACAGAGACAATTAGAGCCATCAATTTTAAACAAAGACTGCAATGAAATCATTTGGAAGCAATTAAGTAGCTTACTTATGCTTCTTAGTTTCCTCGTTGTCATCTGGGTAGTGGCCTGCCTCCAACCGTCGCTGTCCACTACGCCAGTCACACAACTGCCACCAATGCGAAGGCAAAGTATTGCCTTCACATCCTCCAGGGTCACGGACATCTCGCCGCAAGGAAGGTGGAAAGTGTGGGTCTCCGGCCTCCACCTGTGTTACGAAAAAAAGGTTACATACTTCAAATATTATTCTATAACACCTGTGTTAGGGGAAAAATAAGTTACGTGTCCACAGCTGCACTAAGAAGTGCGGGGTTCAGGGGCGAAAGACCTTCCCGGACCACGCAGACAAGCTCGAGGAAACTGACACGCCGTATGTACGGCGCGTAACGCTCATCCCATCTGAGCTGCCGGGTGTGTGTGCATGGCTTCAGAAGAGGCATCTACTCGTCCATAGACCCATACTCCATGTGAGCAGCCCTGTGGTCCTTGTCGTAGTCGTAGTCAAGGAGGGGGTACTGCGGGTGCGACATTGGAGGAGGAGCTTCCTGCATCTTGTTTCAGATTAGAAAAATAGAGTTAGTGCAAACGATATTACAAACTGAACAAAACATATGTTAGAATAAAACATAACGGTACAAATAAGAACAGGTATACTAGGTTATCTTAACTAACTAATATGGACAGACCTGTTGTCCAGGTCTTCTATGCCTGCTAGCCTTGTGACCTGGTTGCTTGCAAACCGAGCACAAATTCCTCCCACGTGTCTCGTTGAAGTCTCCCCCTCCGTACATGCCATCGCCGTACCCTTTCATAGCATCCATATCCCCCTTGAGACGCTTCTTCTTCCTTCTGCCCTTGCCCAACTTCTGCAGGGCCGGATTGGGTGCGTAGTCCGGTCTATGATATGAGGGCCACTGTGACGGGTCGAGGTAAGGCTCGAAGCTCTTCTCCCATACCCGAACGGTGTTCGAACGGAGGTACAAAGGAGACATATGGCAAAGCCAAGTAGTCATATCCGCGCATCTTGCAGGCCGTGATCATGTGAGAGCAAGGGGCATGCATGATCTGAGGGACGTTACAACTGCACTCAACTTTGTCTAAATCGACACGGTAGTTCCTCCCACCGTAACGCTCCCCGCCCATGCTTGTGCCACCCAACCCCCGTACACTGTATATATGCCTGTGAGGTCCGTATGGCTCGCCAATCTGCTGCTTGGCCAATTCCTCTCCCTCCTTAATAAAATGAGTGGCTGCCTTTCCCCACAACCCAGCCTCCCTTATATTCCTCTGCGTGATCTCCCACCTCTTCACAAAATATTCGTTACTCTTCATGAAAGAGAACTCAACAATCCCAAACACTGACAACGAGCGAACTCCGGTGAACACACGGTTGAAAGACTCAGACGAGTTGGTGGTCATGATGCCGTACCTGAATCCACCCTCGTCGTATGCTAGTGCCCACTTTTCCTTCTGTTCCATCTGGTCCTGTAACCATGTCTTGGCGGCTTGGTTCATCACTTTGTCTAGTTCTCTCATTTTCTCCTTGAACTGGTACTCTGTACGCACACAATATAGAGCCTTAACCATGTCACTAACCTCCTTCTTCCTCTGACGCCGCCAGAAATTAGCTGCAAAATGACGCATGCACCATCTATGCACCAAAGACGGGAACCATTCGATATCTTCACCGGCGGCGTGGAGAATCCCTGCGTTGTAAGGTCCAAATAGGCTAGAGGGGGGGTGAATAGTCTAATTAAAAACTTCTACACAAATTACTTAACCACAAGTTAGTACGAAAGGTGGCGAAGCACAAAGCACTAGCTCTAACTAATTAAGCAAGCCACCTACACAATTCTAGTACAAGGCTATCCACTAAACACAACAACAACAAGCTAGATACGAGAAGTAAAACGAGAGAAGAGCTTCGAGTGAATATACCGCCGTGTAGAAATGAGAAGTACCAATCAATCAATCACACAAGAGAATTCCTCGGCAAAGAGACGACACAATATTTTTTACCGAGGTTCACTTGCTTCCCGGCAAGCTACTCCTCGTTGTGGCGATGCACCCACTTGTCGGTTCGCGAGCTAATCAACTATCAAGAGTTGAGCCCTCGGCGGGCGCCGCACAACCGCACACAAGATGGGGATCCTCCAAGCCACGAGCTCCACTAGAGTATCCAATTCGCGAACTCCCGCAGGGAAGGATCACGAACCCCTTACAACACTTGGTGAAGGCTCCAACAATCTCCAATTGCGAGCTCAATCACCTCCGCTGCTCCAAGCCGTCTACCGTGTCGGGAAACACGGAAGAGTAACGAGAAATCCGCAGCAACTCAAAGATCAAGTGCCTCTAGAATGCAACTCTCAAGCAATGCACTTGAATCTCACTCAATCTCACTCAAGATGTGCAATCAATCAAAGAGATGAGTGGAGGGGTTGTTCTCTAGCTCAAAGTATGTCTCTAGGTCTCAAAATGTGCAAGAGTTACCCTCAAACCCCGGCCACCATCTATTTATAACGAAGGGGTACGCAGCTAGCCGTTAGAAACGACGCAGCAGAAATCGCGAGCACCGGACGCTCCGGTCTGGGTGACCGGACGCGTCCGGTCACTACGCGACAGACGTGAACAGTGCTCGTCCAACTAGCCGTTACCGATAACCGGACGCGCTCGACCGAGCCACCGGACGCGCTGGTGACGACCGGACGCGCCGGTCCCGTGACCCACCGGACGCGCCGGTCAACACCGAACCGCGCACCGCGAAACATCCACCGGACGCGCTTAAGAAACCACCGGACGCCACAGTGCCCGCGTCCGGTGGGAGTCCAGTAAGCTCCCTGGACCACCGGACGCGTCCGGTGACCTATGACCGGACGCGCACCGCGTCCAGTGATCCTCGTGAACCGCTGTTCGCCTGACCGGACGCGCCGGTCGTACAGTGACCGCGTCCGGTGCAGCGTCCGGTGCACGCAGTGACCTCCGTTCGCCTTCGTTTCTTTTCCGACTTTCGGCGCAATAGAAAATAGGCATTTCACTTCTCCAAAAAGCGCCGAATCCCGCCTCGCAAGCTCGGCGGGAGGGAGAGAGGAACCCAAACCCCTCTCTACCACTTAAACTCCACCGCCTTCGCAAAAGTGCCAACACAAACAAGTGATCACCACCTTGTGCTCGTGTGTTAGCATTTTTCACAAACATTTTCCAAGGCGTTATGTTAGCTCTTTACTAGATCCTAAATGCATATGCTCAAGACATTGATCTAGTGGCACTTGATTCCCGAGCTAACCGTGATTGCCCCTCTTGATAGTCGGCTATGTATCCTAAACCCGGTCAATCACTTCTCTACTCATCTTAGACCGGCAAAAGGAAAACCCTATGGTTATACCTTTGCCTTGCGCTCATAGATCCTTCTCCTCCCCTTGATCATTATGTCCATGCACCATTTCTTTGTGATCTTGTGGCCACCACTCCTTGCCACGTACACCTTCATCACATGTGTTGCTTATGCCTAGCTTAATCACACTTGATACAATAGCATTAGCAACTTGGTGTCATTAATTACCAAAACCAAACTTGGGCTTTCAATCTCCCCCTTTTTGGTAATTGATGACAACCATCACAAAGATATGAAATGAAATCAATTTTCAATTTCGATAGTATTAGCTCTCCCTACATATGTGCTTCCATGAGTTTGGTTCAATTGTGCACATATGTATGGATTTGAATTTTGGGAGAGTTACTACTATCTAATTGATGCTAAGGTATATAGAATGGACCTTTGAAGCGTGATACCAATCGGAGTTGCCTTTATATACCATCCTTAGCATCGATGTAGCTAGACACCACTTGTAATACATCACTTGTAAAGATCACAAACACTAGAGTACCCCGTGAGATCAACATTATAAGCATAGGTGTCTAGATATCACTTAAAAAGCTACTCTCAGCAAATCATCATTCAAGTTCTAATTCTAGCAATCACCACACAAGCATGAATATGAATTTAAGCTTTGCAATGCAACAATTCATCATGTTAATGCGCATACAAATGCAACAAATAGTTCATGAGCTTGCTCCCCCTACTTATGTGCTCAAATTTAATTGATTCCTTTCCAAAGTCTTATCTTATGCTTTCTCTCCCCCTTAGTAACTTTTTCTCTTTGTGTCTTATCTTATGCTTTCTCTCCCCCTTAGTAACTTTTTCTCTTTGTGACTTTTCTCTCCTCTCTTATTATATCTTTCTCCCCCTTTGTGACTTTTCTATCTTTGTGACTTTTCTCTCCCCCTTTGTCAACAATCACCAAAAAGGTGCCAATTTTAGTGAGAGTTAAGTCAATCAAAATGAGGGAGTCCAAATTATGGTTCAATCTAGATCACTTGCCTAGAATATGTAATTCGGTTTGATCCAAGGACAAGCTTCTTCACACCTCATAAAGTATAAGGGTTATCTTGACCATGTTGAATTACACATCATGAGCTCATTTTCTAGATTCAACACTAGGTTTGCAAGCCCACAAACATGTCATATGCTACCACTAGATCAATCAAACATAGAAGCAATAGTGGTACCATATATACATTAAACTCATTTGATTTTCATGAATGAGCCTATTTGTTATGCAAATATGTCTATATGTTCTAAACATGTCCTTAGCAAAGTATGAATGATATGCCAAACAACTTTACCTTGCTATGTCGGAGGAGAGGCATGTCATATAAGAATGTGGGGGTGCACTCATTTCAAGTTGGAGAAGTCAAGTATGTTCAATTCATTCTTCAACTTGTAAAATCTCTTCTCATCAAGTGGCTTTGTAAAGATATCGGCTAGTTGATCTTCGGTGCCAATGCTCTCAATGCTAATATCACCCTTTTGTTGATGGTCCCTTATGAAGTGATGCCTTATATCAATGTGCTTGGTTCTTGAATGTTGAACCGGATTTTGAGTCATCTTGATAGCACTTTCATTGTCACAAAACAATGGTATATTCTTGAACTTAATTCCAAAGTCATTCAAAGTGGCCTTCATCCAAAGCAATTGTGCACAACAACTACCGGCACTAATGTATTCGGCCTCGGCGGTAGATAGTGCAACACTATTTTGTTTCTTTGATGACCATGAAACAAGAGACCTTCCAAGCAATTGACAAGTGCCACTTGTGCTCATTCTATCAATCTTGCATCCACCATAGTCGGAGTCCGAATATCCAATCAACTCAAAGTTAGACCCCTTTGGAAACCATAATCCAACATCATGAGTGCCCTTAAGATATCTCAATATCCTTTTGGTTGCTTTCAAGTGACTTTCTCTAGGTGAAGCTTGATATCTTGCACACTTGCACACACTAAACATTACATCCGGCCTAGAAGCGGTGACATAGAGCAAACTTCCAATCATAGACCGGTATTGCTTTTGATCTACCATGTTGCCACTTGCATCAATCCCCAATTGATCATTTGTGCCCATTGGTGTACTCATTGGCTTAGCATCTTGCAATCCAAACTTCTTGATCATGTCCTTGATGTACTTCCCTTGACTTACAAAAGTGCCATTCTTCATTTGCTTGATTTGAAGTCCAAGAAAGTAACTAAGCTCTCCAACCATAGACATCTCAAACTCATTAGCCATCATATTTCCAAACTCTTCACAAAAGTCTTGATTGGTTGATCCAAAGATAATGTCATCCACATAGATTTGCAACACAAACAAGTCATTTCCAAGCTTCTTGGTGAAGAGAGTGGTGTCAACCTTTCCCATCTTGAACCCTTTAGAGAGAAGAAAGTCCCTCAATCTCTCATACCATGCTCTAGGTGCTTGCTTCAAACCATACAATGCCTTCTTGAGCTTGTAAACATGGTTGGGCTTCTTGTCATCTTCAAAACCGGGAGGTTGCTCAACATAAACTTCTTCATTGATGTAACCATTGAGAAATGCACTCTTGACATCCATTTGATAGAGCTTGATGTTGTGTGCACAAGCATATGCTAATAAGATTCTAATTGCCTCCAATCTTGCAACCGGTGCATATGTCTCTCCAAAGTCAAGACCCTCAACTTGAGTGTATCCTTGTGCTACTAATCTTGCTTTGTTTCTCACAACCATGCCATCTTGATCTTGCTTGTTTCTAAAGACCCACTTAGTACCAATCACATTGTAGTTCTTTGGCCTCTCAACAAGTTCCCAAACTTGATTTCTAGTGAAGTTGTTTAGCTCTTCATGCATGGCATTTACCCAATCGGAATCCTTCAATGCATCTTCTATCTTCTTTGGTTCTTCTAATGAGACAAATGAGTAGTGCTCACAAAAGGATGCTAGCCTTGATCTAGTTTGAACACCACTTTGAATTCCACCAATGATTTGATCCAACGGATGATCTCTTGCAATGCTAGTAGGTTGGAGTATTGGGAGTTGATTGCTTTCACTTGTTTGACCTTGAACTTGAGCTTCATCATGAGTACCACTAGAGCTTGCTTGATTTGTATCAATTTGCACACTTTGGTTGATCACATGAGTATCATCATCATCATCAACTTGCCTCGGCCTTATGTCACCAATGTCCATATTCTTCATTGCATTTGACAATTGATATCCTCTCACATCATCAAGGTTTTGAGCTTCATTTTGAGATCCTTGGGTTTCATCAAACTCAACATCATGAACTTCTTCCAAGGTGCCATTTGTGAGATTCCAAACTCTATATGCTTTGCTTGTGGTAGAATAACCAAGTAAGAACCCTTCATCACATTTCTTTTCAAACTTGCTCAATCTAGTGCCTTTCTTGAGAATATAGCATTTGCAACCAAACACTCTAAAGTATGCAATGTTGGGCTTTCTTCCATTCAATAGCTCATATGGTGTCTTCCCAAGCTTCCCATGGCAATAGAGACGGTTGCTACAATAGCAAGCCGTGTTGATAGCTTCACTCCAAAATGAATGACTCACATTGTATTCACTAAGCATTGATCTAGCCATGTCAATCAAAGTTCTATTCTTTCTTTCAACTACACCATTGGATTGAGGAGTGTAAGTTGGAGAGAATTGATGTCCAATACCAAGATCATCACACAAATCTTCAATTCTTGTATTCTTGAACTCACTACCATTGTCACTTCTAATCTTCTTGATGGTAGTCTCAAACTCATTTTGCACTCTCTTCATAAAAGACTTGAATAGATCATAAACATCACTCTTGTCATAGAGAAAGAACACCCAAGTGTATCTAGTGTAGTCATCCACTATCACAAAGCCATACTTGTTGCCACCAATGCTAGTATATGTTGTTGGCCCAAACAAGTCCATGTGCAATAGCTCAAATGCCTTTGATGTACTCATTTCACTCTTACTAGGATGTTTATTTCCAACTTGTTTGCCGGCTTGACAAGCACTACAAGGTTTATCCTTCTCAAAGGTGACATCCTTCAAGCCTCTAACTAACTCATGCCTCAAAAGTTTGTTCAATTGTTTCATTCCAACATGACCAAGCCTTCTATGCCACAACCATCCCATACTAGATTTGCTAAGCAAGCATGATGTCAATTGTGTCTCACTATCATTGAAGTCAACCAAGTATAAGCTACCATGTCTAAATCCTTTGAATATCAAATTTGATCCATCAACACTAATGACTTCAACATCATCACTACCAAATATGCACTTGAAGCCATGATCACAAAGTTGTGCCACCGACAAAAGATTGAAATCCAAGCTCTCAACTAGCAACACATTAGATATGCTCATGTCATTTGAGATAGCAATTTTACCAAGCCCCTTGACCTTGCCTTTCTTATTGTTGCCGAAAGTGATAGCATCAAAACCACCATTTTGACTTGTATCAATTGATTTGAACATACAAGAATCCCCGGTCATGTGTTGAGTGCACCCACTATCAAGCACCCAATGCCTTCCTCCGGCTTTGTAATTGACCTACAAGACAAGATCAATTCTTTTTAGGTACCCAAACTTGTTTGGGTCCTCCAAGGTTAGTGACCAAGCTCTTTGGTACCCAAATGGCTTTCTTCTTTGAGCCCATCCATGGTGCACCAATGAACTTAGCATGAACACCATTTGTACCCTTGGTAAGTATATAGAAAGAATCAAACTTAATCGAGGATACTTTAGCATTAGATTTCTTGTTCATGCAATGTTGCTCTATGTGACCAACTTGCTTGCAACTTTTGCAATAGCTACCCTTGTTCTTCACAAAACGAGTCTTGTGAGGAGCAAAAGCGGCCTTGCCTTTCTTGGGGTTATAGCCCAATCCCTCTTTGTAGAGAGAAGCTCTTTGGCTACCCAAGCACATAAGCAAGCGGTCCTCACCACCATAAGCCTTGGCTAAGGTGTGATTGAGCTCTTTTACCTCCTTCTTGAGATTTTCATTCTCAACTATTAGTGTGGAGTCACAAGTGAAACCGTCACTACTAGATGAGGATGATGTAGATGAGCTACATGAAGGGTTAGTGGGAGCAACAACAATAGGCTTATGACAAGATTCATCAATTATATCACAAGATATGCCTATGTTGCAAGTTTTAGCTTTCTCAACATTAGTTGGCATGTTTTCACATTTTTCAACTAGAGAGGAATGAGCTTCTTCAAGCTTAGTGTGAGACTTTTGAAGTTTCTTATGGTCTACCTTTAGACTCTCATAAGATGTTCTAAGCTCATCAAGTTCTTGCATAAGGTTTTTCTTTTCCTTAAGCAAGCCCTTGCATTCCTTTCTAGATTCTTTATAATGTTGAGTGCAATCTTCTAGCATAGTGATTAGTTCATCTTTAGTGAATTCTTCTTCATCACTATCACTATCACTATCACTATCACTAGCATTATCATGATCACTCTCATTATCGGATGATACCTTAGTGGCCTTAGCCATGAAGCACGATGGAGTGTCGAAGAGGGAGACCTTCTCTTGGATAGCAATGCTAGCATGTCCCTTCTTCTTACTCTTGTAGTCATCCTCATCATCACTTGAGGAATCATCACTATCCCATGTAGCAACATGAGAATCATTCTTCTTCTTATGAGAACTCTCCTTCTTTTCTTGCTTCTTCTTTTGCTTCTTCCTTTCCTTCTTGATAGCGTCTTCATCATCACTATCATAAGGACACTTTGCAATGAGATGGTCCTTGCTATGGCATCTAAAGCATCTCATGGTATGCTCATTCTTCTTAGATGTGTTCTTCCTTCTCCTTGCACGATAGCCCTTCTTCTTCATGAATTTGCCAAATTGCTTGACAAAGAGAGCCATCTTCTCATCAATGTCATCACTATCACAAGAGCTTGAGTCTTCTTCACTTGATGATTCAATCTTGGATTTGCCCTTGGATGTGGTGGCTTTGAATGCCACACTCTTCTTCTTTTCATCATCTTTCTTCTCATTCTCCTTCTTCTTCTTCTTGACCAACTCATCCTTCTCATCATCTTCTCTATACGAATCATCGGTCATTACTTCTTGAAATATTTGTTGAGGAGTTGAATCCTTCAATGTAGTCCTCACTAGCACGGTGATCAATGTATCAAACCTCTTGGGCAAGCTTCTCAAGAACTTCATAGAGAATTGGTTGTCCTTGACTTCCTCACCAAGTGCCTTGAGCTCATTGACAATGACTTGCAATCTATGAAACATCTCCGGTACACTCTCATCATCTTGCATCTTGAAGCTTGAAAATTTTTCTTGCAAGATATATGCTTTAGCGGTCTTTGTGCCTTCGGTGCCCTCAAATGTTTCTTCTAGCTTGGCCCAAGCATCATGAGCGATCTCAATGTTCTTCACTTGCTCAAAGGTCTTGTCATCTAGTGCCTCATGAAGAGCACTAATGGCAATGTCATTGCATTGGAGCTTCTTCTCTTCTACCGGTGTAGGTGCTTCCGGATTAGCAACCTCAAATTTTGTTTCGGTGACCTTCCACACTTCTCTATTGATTGACTTGAGGTGTGCGGTCATCTTAACCTTCCAATATGCATAATTTGTGCCATCAAAGTGAGGTGCCTTCTTTGTGTTGTTGATGTGCAAACTTATTTGAGCCATTTCTTCTTCACCGTAGGTTGTTAAGCCTCAAATAAACGGTGCCTCGGCTCCGATACCACTTGTAAGGTCCAAATAGGCTAGAGGGGGGGTGAATAGCCTAATTAAAAACTTCTACACAAATTACTTAACCACAAGTTAGTACGAAAGGTGGCGAAGCACAAAGCACTAGCTCTAACTAATTAAGCAAGCCACCTACACAATTCTAGTACAAGGCTATCCACTAAACACAACAACAACAAGCTAGATACGAGAAGTAAAACGAGAGAAGAGCTTCGAGTGAATATACCGCCGTGTAGAAATGAGAAGTACCAATCAATCAATCACACAAGAGAATTCCTCGGCAAAGAGACGACACAATATTTTTTACCGAGGTTCACTTGCTTCCCGGCAAGCTACTCCTCGTTGTGGCGATGCACCCACTTGTCGGTTCGCGAGCTAATCAACTATCAAGAGTTGAGCCCTCGGCGGGCGCCGCACAACCGCACACAAGATGGGGATCCTCCAAGCCACGAGCTCCACTAGAGTATCCAATTCGCGAACTCCCGCGGGGAAGGATCACGAACCCCTTACAACACTTGGTGAAGGCTCCAACAATCTCCAATTGCGAGCTCAATCACCTCCGCTGCTCCAAGCCGTCTACCGTGTCGGGAAACACGGAAGAGTAATGAGAAATCCGCAGCAACTCAAAGATCAAGTGCCTCTAGAATGCAACTCTCAAGCAATGCACTTGAATCTCACTCAATCTCACTCAAGATGTGCAATCAATCAAAGAGATGAGTGGAGGGGTTGTTCTCTAGCTCAAAGTATGTCTCTAGGTCTCAAAATGTGCAAGAGTTACCCTCAAACCCCGGCCACCATCTATTTATAACGAAGGGGTACGCAGCTAGCCGTTAGAAACGACGCAGCAGAAATCGCGAGCACCGGACGCTCCGGTCTGGGTGACCGGACGCGTCCGGTCACTACGCGACAGACGTGAACAGTGCTCGTCCAACTAGCCGTTACCGATAACCGGACGCGCTCGACCGAGCCACCGGACGCGCTGGTGACGACCGGACGCGCCGGTCCCGTGACCCACCGGACGCGCCGGTCAACACCGAACCGCGCACCGCGAAACATCCACCGGACGCGCTGAAGAAACCACCGGACGCCACAGTGCCCGCGTCCGGTGGGAGTCCAGTAAGCTCCCTGGACCACCGGACGCGTCCGGTGACCTATGACCGGACGCGCACCGCGTCCGGTGATCCTCGTGAACCGCTGTTCGCCTGACCGGACGCGCCGGTCGTACAGTGACCGCGTCCGGTGCAGCGTCCGGTGCAGCGTCCGGTGCACGCAGTGACCTCCGTTCGCCTTCGTTTCTTTTCCGACTTTCGGCGCAATAGAAAATAGGCATTTCACTTCTCCAAAAAGCGCCGAATCCCGCCTCGCAAGCTCGGCGGGAGGGAGAGAGGAACCCAAACCCCTCTCTACCACTTAAACTCCACCGCCTTCGCAAAAGTGCCAACACAAACAAGTGATCACCACCTTGTGCTCGTGTGTTAGCATTTTTCACAAACATTTTCCAAGGCGTTATGTTAGCTCTTTACTAGATCCTAAATGCATATGCTCAAGACATTGATCTAGTGGCACTTGATTCCCGAGCTAACCGTGATTGCCCCTCTTGATAGTCGGCTATGTATCCTAAACCCGGTCAATCACTTCTCTACTCATCTTAGACCGGCAAAAGGAAAACCCTATGGTTATACCTTTGCCTTGCGCTCATAGATCCTTCTCCTCCCCTTGATCATTATGTCCATGCACCATTTCTTTGTGATCTTGTGGCCACCACTCCTTGCCACGTACACCTTCATCACATGTGTTGCTTATGCCTAGCTTAATCACACTTGATACAATAGCATTAGCAACTTGGTGTCATTAATTACCAAAACCAAACTTGGGCTTTCATGCGTGCCGATCCGAAATCAAACATATAGTGCGTGATGGCCCAAGCACTTGGGTACGTAGAAGCCGCATGAACCATGACCACAACGAATTGTTCTCTCCCTCTGCCAAAGCAAAAGCCATTGGTACTATCTGGTCCTCCGGATCAACCGCTGCAGCCATCATCAAAGTGCCCCTGTACTTTTCCGTTAAGAAAGTGCCATCAACAAGGACCACTGGCCTACAGAACTGGAAAGCATGCTCCGTCTGAGCAAACGACCAGAAAACACGATGTAGCACATGCCTCACCGAGTTCTGCAAAAACATCCCACCGGTGTCCACAAACCATTTCATGCCATGGTTGTAGTAATTCATTGCAGACAGTATTCGGGGAACCCAGTTGTACGTCTCCTCCCAACTACCCCATCAAATCGCCAGTGCAATTTGCTTTGCATGCCAAGGCTTGCCATACTTCACATGATACTTTACAAGCTCATATATGGACTGCTGTAAATAAGACACCGAGATGTCATTATCCTTGTCAACGAGCCCCAATATACGACGGGCAAGGTAACATGCAGTGAGCTGCGGATGATATTCTTTACCCTTGTTATCCAAGCATAAATGGGGTTGGACCAATTTACTTATCCTCCATTTGCCATCACTCGCTTTCTTCCTTGCAGTAAGCCTCCACTGGCATGGATAACCTGCTTTGCAGGTAATGTGGTACCTCAAGTTCTTGTCGGAATGAGTCACCAAGTATGGCCTATGGTGGTACACGGTATAATCCTGAAGAAAGAGCTTCATCTCTGACATTGTATTGAATATCATGCCCTTCTGAAGGATTATATGCTCATGGTTATACAGTGATTCTGCACACACTTGTAGACCTATGTCATAAACTGCCATATGTACCATGCTGACATCCCTGTAGTTTGGAACATCACTTAAAGGTACACCGCCCTGCCTCAGTTGCATGAGTTTTGCCTCTGTGTAAGGGGGCGGTGCAACATAATGCTATGCTTCGCTGATCCTACCCCACGAATCAAAATATGGCGCACCACCCTCTGGTAAATTATGGACCAACCTGCCCTGAGTCGGCATGGCATGAAGCACCGAAAGTGAAACATCGGACGTTGTAGCATGAACCGGTGTCGCATGGGCAGCTCTATCATCTTCGTCGTCATCATCATCGTCGTCGTCGTCATCGTCATCGTGGTCATCATGACGAACCAGTTCTCTTCCGCCTGCTCCTGCTCTTCACGTTCGAACTCCCTCACATCGAAGTCGTTGCTTATACAACCGACTGGATGTGAATGCAACTGCTCCTGCGTCAACTGACCATCCATATACAACTGACTAGATGTGAATGGAACCACTTCTTCGTCACCTCCAACATCGTCATGATGATCATCCTCCAACCTGTACTCATTCTGCACAACCACTTCAGCAATGGGTGAGTTCGAGCCTGCGAGAACCCTAGTGTAGCGGGACCAATGAGCAGGGTCACGCAAAGGCATCAGGACATATTTTGCCCGAGTCTTCCCACTGTCAAATCTCCCCTTTATTGTGAAATCACCGCCAAACTTTACGTTCAAACGCACACAAGGGTCATTGAAGCTCGGCGGTTCATCGAACCATTCGAACTCCTCTTCCATATCCTCAAATTCACTATCTTCCTTCCTAACAATTCCTCCAAAATAAACTCGGACACAACAATCCATCTGAAAACCATTCGACCAAAATTTATCAAGTCGTCCAAACAAACTAACTATACCAAGTTTATTAACAACACTATACTAACTAAACTAACTAAAGTAACTATTTATATCACCTATACTAACTTCACTAATCTAAACTAAACAAACTAACTATTCTAACTATTTATAATACCTAAGTAACTATTTATATCTCCTATACTAACTTCACTAATCTAAACTAAACATACTAACTATTTATAATACATATACTAACTTTACTAATCATACTAACTAAAATAACTATTTATAATATTTATACTAACTATGCTAGCTAAAATAACTATTAATAATACCAACTAAACAATTAAACTAACTACTTATACTAAAAATACTAAATAAAATAATCTAACTAGCAATTATAATACATAAAAAAAATGAAACTACCTGCTCGAGGAGGGGGCGGCCCTGCTGCCGGCTGCTCATGCGGGAGAGGCGCTGCTGCCTCCAGCGTCCTGCGCGGGCGTGGGGAGGAGGCGCGCGCGCGCCTGTGCCGCGCGGGGGGTGGCGGGCGGGCGCTGCCTGCGCTCGTGGCTGGGGACGGGGGCGCGCTGGCTGCCGTGCTCCGCCGGCGGGGGGGGGGGGGGGTGGCGGCGGCGAGTGTCGGAGGGTCGGCCTTCTTTGTCTCCGGCACAATGACCGTTCTACCTCACAACCGAAACAAAATAACCCCGCGCCTCCCGCTGCCGCTCCTTGATCTGGGGAGCGGCAGCCTTGCCGCTCCCCAGATCAAGGAGCGGCAGCGGGGGGGGGGGGGGGGGGGGGGGGGGGGGGGGCGTCGGGCTTCGCGACCAATCTATCTCGCGCGAAAGAAAACAACACACCCCCTGCTGCCGCTCCTTGATCTGGGGAGCGGCAAGGCTGCCGCTCCCCAGATCAAGGAGCGGCAGCGGGGGGTTTCGCCTGGCACACTTTTCCAAAACATCATGTGCGCCCCCGCTGCCGCTCCCTGGTCTGGGGGGCGGCAGCCTTGCCGCTCCTCCAGGGGGAGCGGCAGCCCCCTGCCACCTGTTCGGCACTGCCACCTCAGCAGCGTTGCCGCTCCTCCACGTGGGGAGCGGCAAAGTTGAAATGCCGTTCCCTCGTGTGGGGAGTGGCCAAAAGTGTTAGATATATATATAAAAAACTTTCGGTGCTAAAATTAAAAATAGTTTTTAAAAAGTGTTAAAAATAAAAAAAATTCGGAGAGGCGTGGTGCGGGAGGACGTTTTCACTTTTGCGATGCACCCTGAGTACCAGATTACCGCAAGCAGATCCTCTAATTGGGCTCCTACAGCAGCCCGTGTCACTGGTAGGTGGGCCTGGACCCAAAGTGAGAGGAGCCTCATCTCTTAGTATCACATTCACATAGCTATATTTCATTCCCCTAAAAAAAGGAATTATATCTAAAATAATATAAACAAGGATTATCATATGCATTTGGTTTTAATAAGGTAAACGTGTTGATTTGCCTAAATACATTTATTTGAAATGAGGTGAATACCTATTCTGAGCATTGCAAATGCTAAGCATAATCATGAACATGTACTGGTGAGTTCAATCTTCCATATTAGTTCATTTCATTCTCGACAACTCTATATAAGGTCAACAATAATGAGCGTGCTCATAACTGAGAGTGCGGCAATTTGAATTCATCAATAACATCTTGCTAAAAGTGTACAATTTTTCCCACACAAAAATAATGCCACCGCTCATAAACCCGTTCATCCGTAGGAGGTAACTCATGCCTCAACCTTTCCCATATTTGATCAAGTCATCCAATGGACGGTCGATTTAGCTAGCCCTCGTCTCTAGCCCCACAGAATCCACTAATATGATACTTGGCTTGCTATCAAGACACTGTCTCGTGGTGATCGACCCCACCCTTGGTCAATCTTTTAGCTCTTTCCTCTAGTTGTTTATGGATTAAACCATCAACTCCTATAGTTTGCAAGTACTGATACCTTCATCACATACTCGACTTCTACCGTTCTACCAAGCTAAGCATGAATTATATCATTTACTAAAGTGAACAAGCAACACTACAAGGTATGATCATGAACGATCAAAGATTAAAGGCTATGAGTGAGTTGCATCTAACTTAAGCCATACATACATAACATATAGTCAACTTCATGCGATGCAACAAGTTCAAGATGAGTAGGTGTCTTCCTTGGGGAGCAACTATAGGGTTAGTAGGATTGGGTTTGGCCTCAACCTCCTACTCAATGAGTGCCTCCACTGTTGTCTCCATCCTTACACGAGTGCAGTACATATGATACTTATGATTTGTAGTGCTTATGCATGAACATGTACCTTAGACATAGATTGAAAAATAATTAGGGAGTATAGGTTAACACTAGAGGATTAGGACATAACTACACTAGCTGCTGGTCAATACTGTCAGACCATCCATCTAGGGTGTCGGACCATCTACTGTCGAACTATCCATCTAGCACTTAAACTTTGGGACACAAGTTTAGGGGAACTCGACTCTATGTGGTTCCTACCATATGCCCAAACAATCAGACCATATGGGTGATTAGGTCTTGAGTATCCACAGGTGATGCATCTTTGGTGGGACTTCATGCATGGACCGTTCACGTGAGTAGACATACCATTCGCCCGATTGTTACAGAGATGGTGCGTGCTAATGGATTTTTTTGTGTCCACACACTGTCCATGCATGCATGGCTGATCATCAATGTGAACACATGGATCATCTGTGTGATCATTGCAAAACACACTTGCCTTTGGTGGTCAAGTTTTGTACTTGTGGACTGTCCATGGGTTCAGATTAGACATTTGCAAGTCTTATTGCTCAACTTGGTGCATGTGGACCATTTGGGTGTGCCATTGGACTATTAGAGGGTTTCAGACATAAATAACTAAGTCCAACTCTGGCGGATCGTCTAGTGCTGTAGGCGGACTGCCCGCTAGTGCTAGTGAAGAAGTTGAGATCCAATATCGATCTTGCTAAGAGAGGATTGGGCCATGTCTTTGGGTAAGTCTTAATCCTAATATAGTTGCTAAAGTACAGTGCATCTAGGGAGCTGCACTGGTGAGTTTGTGCATATATATGAAGCTCTAAGGCATCCATGGCTATCATATCATTTTGTGAGATTGGAATGGTTTTTAGGTGATGCTATCTAGGTTGGGTGGTAAAGCTTACCCTTTCTCTTCAAGAAAATGAGTTTAGGGCCCTAGGTTGGTGTAGAGAGATTGGGTTGGCTCCTCTTTCCCCTTCTCTTCTTGCTCCTCCCCACAAGCTATAGGGTGGGATCTCCTTGGCCTATCGTTTTCCTCCTCCTTTCACCTTCTTGTTCCTTGGTTCCTTCTCCTTCCTTGCTAAGAGAAAAAGAGAGGTGTGATGTATTTGGGAAGAGTAAGAGTGGAGGTGCATCGTTGGTGCTACTATGGGGGTGTGACAACACTCGTACTGACATGTGGGTCCAAGGAGAGGGTGATACAGACACCTCACAAACTACATAACCAAGCCGCCAGCATGTTCTAGTGAATATCCAATGTCTCGATTGGACTATCTGTCAGAGCACAACTCTGGCTAATAGAATGACAAAGCAACTGCCAGACCATCAGTTAGTTCCAGCTGACTCATTCACCAATGCTCAAAATTACTAGTTTTAGCAATGCATAATATATACCTTTTGCAAATATGAATTTTTATGATGAAATGCCCATGATGATCATGCTTATGTGTCAAGTGCACACTTGGTCGTTACACCATATGTCCTACAAATATTTTATGAAATTGTAAGGAAACAACCCAATCTCTTCTAGCTTTCACACTGCCATGTAGGATAACAACATGAAAGTAAGGTAGAGTTAAAATAGGGGATATCATGAATTTGCCAAAAATGGAAAGTAGATTGTTAAAATACTAATTAATAAATGCATACACACCGATTGTGGGTATTGAAGAAGAAACACGAGGATTCCCTCCTATCTATGCTTGACTATTATGACGGGATGCATCTAGGTCCACTCCTTTAATCTCAATGAGTTATCTCATATTCATAGGTCTCAATTCTTCCTTCTAGAAGTGGATTCAATTAGAAATGGGATTTAACTGGTTCATACGCCTATCATAAAGAGATTTTGTGATTACATATAGACAAAAACACAATGGAATCATGGTGTTCTATGTCTCCCTTTGTTAAATTCTTTGGCAATCTTGTTGTCTGATGAATTAACCAAACATGTAATTGTAAAACATACACAAATGAGGAAACATAGTTGAGATAGGAATCAAAGAACATGGGGACAAACAAGGATATATATAATTAACACAGACCAGCGAACACATACATATAATGGGACCACATTGATACTAGTTCATTGCAAAGTGCATGACAATGAAACTATTTGAAGGTACAAACACTTAAAACTACCATACATATTGTCTTCAACAAGATAGGTGTCCATGCATCATAGGTATACTGAACCTGTAACAACTACTACATTATGTTGTTCATTTCCATTCCCCACTTAGGAACAAAACCTCCAAGCTAATAATAACTGGTCCATTCCATTTGGGTCCCATCCTCCTCCATCATTGGAGCTGCAGAAGAAGGACTCGGTGTCTGCTGACCTCCAGTCCAGGTGATTGTCTGGCTGCTGCTCACCTGACTGGCAGGGCATTGGAAGGGAGAATAAACCTGTGTGAGGTTGTCCATGGAAGCGAGTTGGCCACCAAAGCCATAAGAGTATGGGTTGTAAGCATTGCTAGTGAAAGCCTCCCAGCTAGAGGAGTTGTCCTGCACCCATGGCTTAGCGTCATAGAGGCTGACGTCGTTGATGCTGTAGCGCTGCTTCTTTGTGGTGCTCTCCTGCCTACGAAAGAACTTCTGTGCATGGCTGGAGACTTGCACTGACGTTTTAGTGGTGACGAAGTCCTTAGAGATGTTCTTCCAATTACCACGTCCATATGCGCGCAGGCCAAGCAGGAAATTCCTGTAGTGAGATAAATAGGGTTCATCATAAACTAGTGAAATAACAATAGAGATCTCATGATAAGTGAAAAATCATATCTTGGCGCCTCGGGCTAATCAATTAATACTCCTCACCACATTTCTAATAATTTTACTAATAGTTAACATGAAAGAAAACAAGAATTTCCAAAGTAGTGCAAAGATCAATGACGTACCTGTGCTCCTCCAGAGTCCAAAACCTCCTTGAACGTTGCTTGTCCTGTTGAGGAACAACAACTTTCATGTGGTGTTGTTCCTCCACCATCCTCTTGGCCTTCATCTCATCTGTTAAATAACCATGCGACACATCCATGCCGTGCACGCCTGGGTTCTCCACCATCACTCCAAAATTGTCGACCACAAGGTCGTTGCTCACCATCATAGGCAGCCGGTTGCTGCTCATCGCTATTGCATTTACCATCTCCACCACTAGATCAACATACAAGTCAATTACCTGACGCTTATCCTTCCTTGGGAACCTTGCTTGGAGTTCATCTACAATGCCATAGTGCTTAGCATTCCTGTTGTTGGTGCAAATGCTGTTGGCGTCGTGACTAGCGATGATAGATCTCACCATCTCGATCTCGTTGGCACTCCAGTTGCCGTTGAACTTGGGATCCATGGGGTTTGAGGGTTGAGTATACTAAAACACAGTTGGTAGTATGAACTGTGAAGTGGGCTATTGGGATGGGAAGAATGACAAGCCAAGGCTGGGTATTTATAGGCCTTGTGGTGAATCTTTTTGCCCTGGTTTCAATTAATTGTGTATATCAGACTTAGACATGAAGTCAAACATGGAATTTTATATGATGAAATCAAAGATATGGAGTCATGCGGATGCGTCTGCGTTTGTAACTGGGTCTCGCAAAAAAAAATCTTAGGGATATTGTAATATAATCTCATCGTAATTGTCCAGTATCCTTCAATGGCTCACATAAGAGAGTGAGATATCGATGGCCTAGGATACGCAAGACCAAATATCAATGTTGTCTACTAGTAACAAAATAAATATATACCTTTTGTAATTAAGAAGATCCGATGTCATGGTTGATCGCTTGCTCATTTTAAGAGTGATATGAAGAGTGGACTTATAGTACACATGAGGACAAACCCTAGTGCAGCGCTTCCAGATAGTGTCGTGTGCTTAGCATGCTAATAATGAGATTTGCATAGTCATACTTTATTTTTTGCATATTCATACTTTATTTTTTATTGATATTATATTCTTGAGCACACAGGTTGGTAAGAACTCATGTCTGGTTTCGCTACTATCAGTTGACTCCATGCATTGTCAGTGGTGATGAAGTGCCATAACTACGATGCTGATAGTAGACACATGGTTTATACCTTTTAATTAGTGTGTTGCTACTACATAAATAATTGTGAGATATTCAAATCCTATATATATGCATATGTTTCCTTGTGATATTGCATTTACTATTTTGCCTTTATTTCTAATATAGTATGAGCGTGAGAAAATTAAAATTCATCTGGTGCAATGGACATTTTACAACTTATACAAATATGGTCTAATAATTTGTAACAGCCCAAAATGGGCCAAGTGGGCCCAATTCGCGGGATGGGTCGACGCACTGTAGCAGGACAGTGGGCCGATCACTGTAGCTGTGGGTTACTATAGCATCGCGAGTTACGGTGCGACCAGAAACTTAGTCTCGTATCGTGAATCCTGAGTTCGCCCAGCCAACTTAAATACCAGGGCCAGGGACGTGTAGTAACCTTCGGTTAACCGTTTTGAGCGAAGCGAGGACGAAAGCTCAAGCGGGTTGCTACGTAGGTGGGATTGCTCCTCGGTAGAGTGGGCCTGGGCCGTATATGCCAGGACTGGATGTTACATAATTCTAGCTGATGATTTTGGTAATTTCTCATTTTCTCAGGAGGTTGCTCTACTGTGGGATCAGGGATACTGACTAGAGGGGGCGCGCGCGGAGGGGGTGGGTGAATAGGTGGTTTCAAATAAAAAACATAATACTAGAAAGTGTTGATTCATAACACAAGAGAGCCCCCTATTTATACACTATGATCACTATGCAACAATTCAATTTCTAAGATGTAAAGTGCTTAATGTAAATTGAGCTCAAGAAATAACCGAACATGTGACAAGGATTTTATTCTGCAATATCGATGACTTGCCAGTCATTGTAGTTCACATTGAGGTGGATCCAATGTTCAACCGCTCCTCTTTTGAGGCACCACTTGATATTGAGCCATTAGAAAAAATAACCACTCCGCACCTCGATTCCACTAGAGTTGCTCTTCACCACTCTTGCGTGGAGAGCACAAAGGCTCTCACAAGAACAACCGGGGCACCTTCACAATCTTTTTGATGTGCTCCATGGATCCACAATCTCTAAGCTATTTAAGAGATAACAATCTCCAAGAGTAACAAGGCAATGACACTTACGTGAAGACTCCCTAGTGCCACAAAGCTCAAACACTTGAATGCACAAGGATGCTCTCAATCTCACAAGAATGCGATCTCTAAGCAATGTGTATGAGAGAGAGGTGAAAGAAGGCTCAAATATGTCATATAAGCTTGCCAAGTGTGAAGAGACCTCCCTCATGGGCAAGTGAGGTGTATATATATATCCCCACTCGGTTACTAGCCTTTGCAGAGCCTTTCTTGTGAAAATAATGATTTCACGGGCCATCCGCAACACAAAACCCAGTTGGTCCGCCGTTCAAACCAACAACTATATTCATTTTAAATGTTTATTAGAGTTGACAGTTAACTGACTGTTGGACCATTCATGGTACAGAGCTCGAACCATCCGTAGTACAAGAAATTGTTGCCACCTCAGCAACTCTAACATTCTATAGAAACTGGAACTTCTAGACAATGCACCACGTGGACCATCCACCCCTGGGACGTGCATAGTCTGTTGTTCAAACTTTGGCGCTATCCAGAATCTGTCCCAATTTTGCACAGGTCACAACTCATACTTGTCGACTGATTTCCCTTGGGATTGCCATCCGTGGCTCCATTGTTAGCAGTAATTAACAGAACCAGACTTTTGGTTTTGCTTTATGGGATATAGATACCTGTGGACCGTCTGTGCCCCCTAGCTGTATCATTTGTGGATACTTTCACAGCACACACCAGAACCAACAGTTGTTGCTGGACAAGACTGGCAAGTGGCCGCTGAACTGTCTGCGACACCCTTTCATCATGGTATAAAGCTCTTTATTTTTTTATAATTGGCTAAGTCAAAACTATATATATCCTCCGTATCAGGGGTGGATAGTCCCCAATTAAATCTGAGTTAGCCTTTTTTAAAAAACATTTTACAATCATTTATTATAATTTCTCAATTTTAGACCCTAGTCATTCATATGCATGAAATGCAGTGCAATCATTTGAGCAAAGTGGAACTAAAGAAGCGTCAAGTAAATAACAGTGCCCTCTTAATGCTATCTAGACTCATAACCCGATCATATCTCATCCTCTAATCTCCTCGGGACAGTTCAGAATTGAAAAACCTACCCTTATACCTTGCCTTGAGTTATCCATCATGTTTTCAAAGACATTGCACTATGACATCTCTAGTTTCTTAAATACAACGTACATACTTATATATGTTGTTTATTTACTACTTGTAATATGAGACATATAAATTTAAATATTAAGTTATGCCTGTGCAGATATATACCATGTCAAGCATATTCATATATTTTAGTGCCTAATGAGTAATAGTTAAACTTGTTGCATGTGTTCACCCATCTAAAATTTGGAGTGTGGTTGTAACTGGTTGACATGAAGACGGCTTGTTCCTTTGGCCGATTTATTGGTCTAGCTTTAATTTAAATGATCATATTGGAAAAAACTACCTTGCCTATTTAGTTATATAATGGTGGATGCTATAACTAAAACCATTAGCATGAAGAGGGTTCAAAGCTTGGATGTACTGCACTACTCTTGACATGAAGGAAAAGCATACCTTTCAGGAAACAATTTGTATCCCATGTAAACAAAAAAGAGACAAGATATATCAATTTCCGTAAGTAAGGATCATAGGACAAAAGGGAAGGAAATCATGCATGTATATCACTTCAGCCTATCGTACTTTGATAAAAAAAAAGACGATGCGGCTGGAGACCTATAACATTACATGCCATTTTTCTGATCCTCTGCTCTTTGCTTCTCCCTCGCTCTCAGCCTGTAGTGGTTTCTTCAATTAATTCTACCATTGAATTTATCAAGACTCAATTGCAACTTGAATGAACTAATCTCTAGTTAAATTTGACAAGGGAAAGATGCTACCTTTATAAAAAAAACAAAACTGAAACAAGGTAGCATCTTATTTCTTACCAAAGGCCAATTCATAAATGTTAGATGGTGACTCCTAGTGGGAAAAGACATGAAGCAATTTTCACTCCTTCAAGAACAACTTCCTAATGAAAAGAAAGGTACCCATCCATACAATAATGATATAACATTAATGCAAGAAAGTAAGCTTGGTTAGCAACTGATCACTTCATAAAAGGGATAGCTCAATCATAATTTGGTAGCAACTCAGTCCTTTGAAGAACTTAACTTTGGCATTTAAATGACCAGCATGTTGCACATGTGACTTCTAGATGTTTATATGAAATTAGGTTGTTTCTCTTCTAAGTGTTGAATGTCTTAGCTCAATCTTTATTCATTTATGTCCTGATAAGATTTTGATAGATTTTTAGATGTTTATATGAAATGAGTTTGTTTCTCTTCTAAATGTTGAATGCCTTAGCTCAATCTTTATTCATTTATGTCCTGATAAATTTTTTGATACATTTGAAGGAAAGCAACCCAGTCTCTTTTAGCTTCTGGGTATATTGCTAGTTCTAGTATTAATAAACGTTTAATTGAAGGGTTGAATGAGAATTTTGGGCATTAAACATTCTCAAATGGTAGGTTGTGCTCTAGAGGAATCGATGGTCCTAGAAAATGTTCATGCATGACCTAAGAGAGGAGGGTGATTTGGGTCACTTAAAAGTTTTACCTAGGGCTTTAACTTGAAACTACACTAACAAATATAAAAACTAACTAGAAAGAAGTGTGCGCCTAGATTTTATCTACTGCATGTAGGCGTGGATAAAACAGAGGGGAAAAGTTGATCTATCACCCCTTGTTGATCATCTCTCCACATGCCCGTTCTGTTTTGCATCTTCCTTTGTTGATTCTTCAAGCAACTAAGAGGGGCCATGGAGGAGAGAGAGTCTGGAAGAGAGGAAGCTTATAGGGCAAAAAAGGGTGGCCAAGGGAGGCTGAACTGTGAGGGAATGGGAAAAAAGGGAAGAAGAAGAAGAGTCGCGGTTGATTGCCATTCCATATCTATTCATCTTGTCCATTCTTTCTATGATCCTATGAATCATCATGATCCAAACTTCGAACACAACATATGAGTAGTCAAAAGTAGTGCACACTGAATGAGATCTACGCATCTATGGTTTCCGATCGTCCATCCTAGCAATGGAGTAGAAGCCTTTTTTGCCACTCATTAGAACTCCAAGTAAGTTATTTAACCCTTTGCACTTTCCAAAAAGCAAAACATATTTGCTACAAATTCATTCCATTAAACCACATGGAAAATCAATTTTAAAATATGAAACCACATATTTTCTAGGAAAACACAAAAGTCTGGTCAAATTTCTAGGGTATTACACAGTGGCGGATCCACGATTGGAATCCACCTATGGCGAAAGCATTTCACATAGGGTGCTGTTAACTGCCATCCACACCTAAGTGTCCCTTGGAACACAGGATCAAAGAAATCTTGAATTTCATAGAAACTAGTTCATTTTTAGAGGAAAACACAGGATTAGCTAGGGAAAAATCCCACATTCCAAAGGGGCTTAAGCTGGAATCTAGTTGCCTAGTTTCTTAAAAAGCATTGTAAAACAAATCATACATATGGTGTTAGGCGCAATGATGTGAAATGAAACTATTCAGTTCAACTTGAGTGTAGATTTACTGGTGAGCACAAGAACAAATTTGATAATGGGATGTTATAGAATATTACTTTTTTATTATGTTATAGAATATTACTAGTAGTAGTCCTAATAAACAAATTCATTTCTATTTGGACATGCAAAGATGCGCTAACCAATGTACGTGAGCAATAACTGATCTCCTACAGTGACCAATGAGAAAAGAGGAAGAATGCATGCTCGAACCGGCTGGCAAGTCTGGCTAGCGCTAGAGCTTGCCAGATTGTTGGATCCGCCACTGGTATTACATACATATAACATCCATAATGGAAATCATGAAACTTCTTATCTTTGTTAATTTTTTTTGCAAACCTTACCTCTGATGAAGTGATCAAACTTTTACAAAAAAACAACAAACCTTAACTCTGGTGAAGAAATCAAACTTAATATTGTACTATTCATTTAGATATAGTTGATATTTAGAATAAAGAACACGAGGACATCCAAAATATAGTTAACACATACAAACAAACACATATATATGGCAAGAACACATAATTGTATTTCATTGCAATGTTCTAGTAGTGAAATTGTTTGTAGCCCATACAGAAATAGTACTAGCACTTAACACCACATATTGTCTTCAACCAACTAGTTTTACATGCACCTGTTGATACTAAATCATAAAATAACTAGAAAACATATAGTCCATTTTCATCCATGGATTATGAAGGAAGCCTCCCCTATTGATGGCCAATACAAGTTGTCTGGTGGCTCCTAGCCCTCTCCATCACTAAAACTACAGAAGAAGGTTATTGCTCACCATGGTTGACCCCTAGTGATGTTGTTCAAGGCAACTTGTTGTCCACCGAAGTCATAGTAGTTTATGTTGTAAGCACTATTAGTGAAGGAAAGCACCTCCAAGCTAGGAGAAGAATTATGCACCGTTGTTGGAGCTACAGAAGAACTAGTTGTTGTCTGTTGATCTCTAGTCCAAGTGGCAGCCACTTGGTTGTTGCTCACTAGGTCAGCACATGCGAGGTTGTTCATGGCATTGTGTTGTCCATCAAAGTCATAGTAATTTGTGTTGTTAGCACCACTAGTGAAGGCGAGCGCCTCCCATCGAAGAGAGTTACTCTGCACCATCGTTGGATCTATGGATGAACTAGCTATTATGTGCTGACCTCTAGTCCAGGTGGCCGCATGTCTACTACTCACTTGGCTAGCATGTGCGAGTCTGTTCAAGACAGCATGTTGTCCCTCAATGTCATAATAATTTGTGTTGTAAGCACTGCGACCAAAGGCGAGAGACTTCGAACTAGAAGAGTTCTTCTGCACCCATGGCTCCGTGTCATAGAGGCCGACATCATTGATGCTGAAGCGTTGTTTCCTAGTGGTGCACTCCTTCCTATGGAAATACTTCTGTGCATGGCTACAGATCTGGTTTGGCGTCCTTGTGGGGACGAAGTACCTAGATATGTTCTTCCAGTTACCACGGCCATACACTTCTAGTCCATGGAGGAAATTCCTGTAGATATATATAAATGGTTAAGAATTAGTAAGTACATTCTTGTTCATACATTCAATATTGGTGAAAACAAAATCTCAATGCCTCATGGTATATGAAATACTATACACCACTAGCTTATTACTTGTACAAAAAAATTAACATTAAATATGTAATGAACATTTCAAAAAGAGAGCAGAAATGCATTACTTGTGCTCTTCATGAGTCCAAGTTACTGGGTGTTGCCTCTTTTTCTTAGGAACAATATTCAGCTTGTGCGGTGATTCCTCTACCATCTTCATGGCTTCCACATCATCCAGTATATAACCATGAAACATGTCCATGTTGTCCATGTCTATATCCTCTGTTGGCGCTCCAAAGTTATCGTTCACAAGAGCATTGCTCACCACAACTTGTTGGTTGTTGCTCTGCATTGTATTCATCTCAACTACTAGATGAACATACAATTGAATTACCTGATTCCTCTCTTTGTTTGGGAACCTTGCTTGGAGCTCATCAACAATGTCATTATGCATCTTGTTTGTGTCATTTGTGTAGGTGTTGTTGTTGTGACTAGCTATGAATGACTTCACCATATCTATTTCAGAAGCGCTCCACACACCATTGAAGTTGGGATCCATGGGTATTGAGGGTTGAGTACTACACAACAAGTTAATGTATGAAACATGATGCTTGGATGCAGAAAGTGGCAAGCACAGGACAAGTATTTATAGGCCTTATGGTGAATCTTTTAGCATTGGTTTCAATTTATTGTACAATAAAGTTTTATATATAGTCAAACAAGATTTTTTTCTAATCATAATGCTAAAGGTATTTAGCATTTGTACACATTTTTCTCTCATATTTGAAAAAATGAATGCAACACCTAGGATGTGCATAGGCCATACCACTATTTTCAAGCACACAAGTTGGAAGGACACAAATGTCTCAATTTGAT
The DNA here is from genome assembly GCA_038087645.1 of Saccharum hybrid cultivar R570. Classification (NCBI taxonomy): domain Eukaryota; kingdom Viridiplantae; phylum Streptophyta; class Magnoliopsida; order Poales; family Poaceae; genus Saccharum; species Saccharum hybrid cultivar. Next base: position 6,107,987 of record JAQSUU010000804.1, on the reverse strand, counting down.
ACTATTAGTTGACTCCATCTTTAGTGGTTATAAAGCGTTGTGTCTATAATTTTTAATCACATTACTTTATGTCTAACCAAATGCCTTACTATTGTGTTTCTAATAAATAAATGAATGTGAATAGATCAAATCATATATGCATATCTTTCCTTGTGATTGACATTTATTAGTTTTGTTTCTGTCTGATGTCCAAATATACTAGAAACTTGAGACTGGAAGTCAACTTTTGACTTTAGGTACAAGCCTCTTTCTCTCTCACTCTCCCTCAATATCTATATTTGTATCTATATCTGTATCTATATCTGTATCTATATCTATATCTATATCTACCAGACAATGTTTGCGCACACATTTTTCTCTCATGTTTAATAAAACGAATGTAACACCTAGGATGTGCATAGGCCATACCACTATTCTCGAGCACACAGGTTGGAAGGACACTAATGTCTGAATTTGCTACTATCAGTTGACTCCATCTTTAGTGGTTATAAAGCGTTGTGTCTGCAATTTTTAACCACATTACTTTATGTCTAACCAAATTCCTTATTAATGTGTTTCTGATAAATAAATGACTGAATTGATCAAATCATATATGCATATCTTTCCTTGTGATTTACATTTATTAGTTTTGTTTCTATCCGATGTCCAAATATACTAGAAGCTTGAGACTGGAAGTCAACTTTTGACTTTAGGTACAAGCCTTCTCTCTCCCTCTCCCTCTATCTCCATCTATATATCTATATCTATATCTATATCTATATCTATATCTATATCTATATCTATATCTATATCTATATCTATATCTACATGTATTGAGTTTTTTTTCTCATTTCTCTGCCATTCTATCCTTCTAGGTGATTACAGAGTGTACAAAGTGCATTTAACCCCATGACATTTTACATGTATGCATACAAGTCTATCTGGTGCATCGTACCACATAAATGATGTTAATGTAAAAACTGAGTTTGAAAAAAGGTTTCCATGAATGTATGTTTTATCCTACACTCATCATGAGAGACACCCACATTATTCCACACATCTTGTATTCAAATGGATATAGGTTGATACATTTGAGGAAGAAACTAAATTAGTCTATAGTGTGTTCAATATCCGCATATTATTGCTTATATTTTGCCTAGCAAATAAAATGCTTTTGAATTGAATAATTACATTCATCTGTGCTTGGAGTATATTCTTCATACAATTATTTTAAAGATAGTGCGATATTTAAATGTGTTGTTGATTCTCATGAGAACTCCTTTTTTCATACCATCAAGTATGCTTAAATGGGAATATAAATGACATCCACCATAGTCTTAAGGATTAATTCTAATCAATTCCACAAGTTTTGGTGGCTATGTGGATGTAGAAAAAAGGGTGACATGGGACATGGTAAAACACATGATCAAATTCCCAATTTGACAATAACATTACACTATTTAGCGGCCTAAACCAGCATAAATCGTTGTCTCACGTTCACCATCGAGTTTAGCTTACGCTGAAAGCCCACCCATCCTCGTTCCAAGTAGCCCCATAACAAGGTTGTCGGTCATCAGACATTGACAACTAGCGCGCCAGGTAGGGGCTTTTGGCAAAAAGATGATCGAAAGCTCAATGGACCTCAAGATCAATAACATGTTCTCAGCGGGATCAATATTCAACTTCGGTTCGTGGGCCTTCATGGAAGATGACTCCGGTAGCTCCAAGGTCACCTCATGGAGACTTCCACGGATCAAGCTCCTTTGGCTCCATGACAAGATGCGTTGGAGGATCTCGCCGAGAAGTTTGAAAATTTTTTGATTTCCAGTCCTACTCGGACGCAGAAACACCTCAAGTAGTTCGAGTCTTACTCGGACATGACTAGGTTTTCTGAGTTGGCTTCTAAGCCATGGTTCAATCGCGGTCCAAGCCTGGCTCAACTCCCTCTCAGGCCTAGGAACACCGCCTCTGTCAACTAGACGGTGGTCTCAAGACTTATGCTATCCACTCCGATCATGGAGGAGGAACAAGAAGAGATCCAACTGACGGGCGCCCAACTTGGCCTAGTTCCCACCACCATGTCAGAAGGGAAGATTGTGCATTGGGCAGGTGCCCGGCTACTCGGGAACTCTACCGATGCCCCAGGCCATCCTAGGCTGGCACCGCCCCACAGCCCCACACCGCTATGGCCCAAGCCAACATTTGCATTTGTTACAAAGAACAAGAGGGAGAAGGACTTCATTACCAGTCCTCTGGATGGCCCCATCAAACTGCTCCTTTCCTCCATTGACAGCTTGTACTAGAAGTGAACCTCCTCACTGGGATGCTGTAGGCGGCGTGTGATGGTGCGGCGGGCACCTCGGTGACCGGGGGAAGGTGCTTGGGTGGCAGTGGCGTGTACCGTGATGCTTGGGTGAGGTGTGGTGCCACGCCGGCGCGGGAGAGGGCAAGGCATGGGGGCAATGCCACTGGCGAGCGTAGGGGGAGGGTGCGGCATGGAAGGCAAGGCTGTCGATGCTAGGGATGAGGCTGCTCTCATCTGCATTGGGAGGGAGGAGGGAATAATGATAGGAGGAATAAGTCCGCATGCCAATCCGTTTTCAAGCGTGTTCCGTTCCTCCGGTCGAACCTACGGGCGAAAGAAAACAAGAGGTAGGGGCACAAGTGGAAACTAGGGTCAGCTTTTTACCCAGGAATTAAATGACTTCCAAACTCCCCAAAATGCATTCCAATGGCTTACATACATCCATTTCATAATGGCAAGTAGTGAATCTAGTTTGAGGGATGGCAATCAAGTGAATCTAGTTTCCCATAATGGCGGATTTGCAAAATCTTGGATTTACATGATGCGGAAATGTCCTATATATATGTATCCATTTTTTCTTATTTCTGGGTTAGCCCAACAAACAATGTACCCCATTGTCCAAGGCCCAATAGGCATCCCAAGTAGCCTAGTGCTGTGGCCCACCCTAACTGATTAGCACTACCCCCTGACACCAGGCGCCTCACTCTATCGCTCGCTCCGCACCTACTGTAACGCTTATCATCGCCATAGCCCGTCGCTCCATGCCCCTAGCTCTGCTTGAGATAGACTTTAAGTTGGGAAAGAACCACAGTTGTCCCAGAAATCCTGAATCTTGTCTTCTCCCTCGCTCGAGTTTTGGATTCTAGATCTCGAAGCTCTCATCCCGGACCTGGCTCTGAAATTTCCATGGATCATAATGAGCCACTTGGTGCAGTCTCGCCCCTCCATGTCGCTCTCTCTCCTTTGAGAGGTTGACATGGGACCTCGCTTGGATTTGAACTCGCTCCAATGTGGGGGAGTCCCGTGATCTCTCATGGGGGACTCCGGCATCCATCTTGTTGACCGTGTGCCTCTCCCGCCCAGGTTCACCGAGGACAATGACGTCGCCACCACCGACATCCTATCCCCACTTTTCAGTCATGCCCTCTGATCTTTCCGCTCAAAGCAATCGATTTAGATCTTGTGTATCTAAAAGCAACTCTAGAAACATGTGGTAAAAATGAAAGAGGTTAAAAGACAACCTTCTATTGACAAAAGAGTCAAGGATTAGCAACCCGGAAATAGTGGCTAAGAAAGCATAACATTAGTAAGTATAAGCTTCTATCGACAATAGATAAGTGTATTAAACATCAAATACGAAGATACCTATAGTGTTCCTAAAGCCAATATTGTGAAGGTGGGGCGCCAAACCATGCACCAAGGGTGTGATTGGTTTGATGACGAGAAGAGCCGGGCTCGCTTCTGCAAGCCAAACCAAGCTGGGTAGACTTACTGCATGTAGCACCTTAATGTTCGGTTGACTGAATGAATAAATCCAGGTTGAACATAACAATTGTTTTTGGTTGCCGTCTCGTTTGTCTACTACTAGAGTTGAAAACGGATGTGTTAAATCATGTCCCGACCTGCACTGTTTCCTATATTTCACATGTTTGTTTCCGTGTTGAGAAAAAAATAAATCCAAAAACAAAACAGGATTTGTTGGATTAATTGCTTGGCCCATGGTTAGTCTCCAGCAAATTTTATCAGTGAGTGGTTGGAATTCCATCATACCTTTCGTGGAAGGCCTAAATACTTCCCTGGAAAGGAACTGATTTTGCCAGGGAAGACAGACAGTAGGGCCTGGACTACATTCATTCAAACTACGAGCTACTAACTAACTGAAGTTTTGAACAAAGATGCAGCCAAGCTGCTGATGACTGAAACCTCCTTGCTCCTGTTCTACATACCTGCGCATGGTGATGACAGAGCTTGTCTGCTGCTGAACTCATGAATCCATTTGCTGCTACTGTCTCCTGCAGATAGCTAGACTCAAACAGACGAGCTGCTACTCCTATTTCAGAATTGAGTGATTAAATAGTTAGGCCAGTCTCAATGGGGATTTCACGTCACCGTTTTCAACATATCCAGATTTTAGAAACAGTGCAGAAGAGTTTCACCCCCATGAAACTCTCTCTACTCCCATGAAACTTTTATCATCTCTCTCTTCATTAATATGGTGTCATATCAGCATAATTAATGCCCATGAAACTCTGATGAAACCCCATTAAGACTGGCCTTAGAGCAGTCCCAATGGTCATTAATAATGGTTTCTATCTCTCTTAAATGAGATGCCACCTAAGCAAAAATACTGACATGGCAGATCAATTAATGAGGAAAGAGAATAGAAAACGTAGAAATCGTTTCTTCACCCAGAAACGATGTCGACGCTCGCCCCAAAGCACGAAGAAACGGCAAAATCGCCGTTGGGAAGGAATCACCAGTTTCTTTGTCGGGCCCATCTTGCTCGCCGCGGCAGCGCTGCGCCCGCCCTGCTCGCGCCACTCGCAACGCGCCCGTCCCGCTCGCCCTGGCAGCGCCGCGCCGCCCATCCCACTCGGCGCCAGCTGCGCCGCACCGCACGCTCGATCCGGCAGCGCCGCACCCGCCCTTCTCGTGCCGCCCGCCGTCACTGCTGCGTGGGCTCGCGCTCGCCGGCTGCCGCCATGGCTGCGCGCGCTCGCGCCGCGGGCCTCCCACTCGTTGGCCGCGGCAGATGCTGTGTGCGCTTGCGCCGCCCGTCCCGCTCGGCCGCAGCAGCGCCGCGCCGCCCGCTCACACCGGCAGCGCCGTGCCCGCCCATCTCGCGCCGCCCACCGCCGCTGCTGCATGGGCAGCGGGCCTCGCGCTAGACGGCCGCCGCAGACGCTGTGCGCGCTCGCGCCGTGGGCCTCGCGCTTGCCGGCCGCCGCAGATGCTACGCGCGCTCGCGCCATGGGCCTCGGTCTCGCCGGCCGCTGGCCCACGCTCGCTGTCCAGCCCTTGCCTCACCGGCGAGCAGCAGCCTCTCTCCCTCTCACGTGCTGTGCTAGTTCGGGTTGCTCACCAAGAAGAAGAAAGAATAGGCAGTAGTCAGAGGAAGATGGAGTTGGAGAGAGAAAGAAGGGAAAAGAAGAAGACATTTATTACGGGAAGAAATCATCACTGTGCAAGGTAGTTTCTACAGATGATTATTTGTTGACGTGTCCGTTTTGAATATCGTGTATAGTTTCTACACATAGTGACTGCCCTTAGGCCAGTCTCAGTGGGAGTTTCACATGAGTTTTATTTACATTAAATGGGTTGCCACATAGGCACTTTTGATGACATGGCAGTGTATTTAAGAAGAGAGAGAAGAAATGAGTTTCATTTAGATGAAACTCTCTTGGCACGATTACCAACTCTCTATAGTCTTGGAATTAAATGCCTATGAAACCACGGAATGAAACTCTCCATTGAGAGTAGGTGTTTCATCCAAGTTTCATTTCATTTCAAATGACATGGCAGTCTTGGAAACAACGTAATGAAACTCTCCATTGAGACTGGCCTTAGTGCTAATCCCATGACCAGGTAAATCCAATAGTATTGCCAGCACTGCACCGTAATTACTCCCTCCGGTCCTCTATATCTGGCGTGGGCAGGCTAATTCCAGAGACCAAGAAGGGTATTAACTCCGAGTAACAGCCGTGCCGTCCGGGAAGTCTATCAGTCAGCCGATACGAGTTGGCGCCGTCCTTAAGTTTCCCTCTGTATTTTTCTCAACCGAAAAGGAGTTGGCGCCATCCGTAAGCTTTCCTCCATATTTTTCTCAACTGAAAAGAAGTTGACGCTATCTTCTCGCCCGAAAACCAAAATGAAATCTGCGCCCTTTTCCTATCCAACTGATTCTTCCTCCCTTTTCTCTGCACCACTACACAAAAACGAAATCTGGACGCCAAGTGAAATTTTAAACAAGCATGAAACAAGGGACTGCATGGGACAACAGACTCACCGAGGTCCAGCTTCAACATGTCGTCGCTTGCGTCGACTGAATCCGGCACATGGTTGACGCCGAGAACCAGTGCTTCGCCACGAGCTGATTCGACCTCAACGCCGTTGTCGTCGTCTTCGCTTGCGTCAAATGAATCCGGTGCGTGGTTGACGCCGCGGACCAGTCTTTCGTCACGAGCTGATTCAATCTCAACGTCGTTGTCCTCGTCTTCGCTTGCGTCGAATGAATCCGGCGCGTAGTTGATGCCGTGAACCAGTGCTTCGCCACGAGCATCTTGGCTGTCCCCCTCGCCGGCGGACGCCACCACAGTCATCGCTTGTATACTGGTGGAATAGAAAGGAGAAAATTTCTTCATTGCCACTAAAAATTATAGTACTTTCTTCGTTGCCATCAAAATTTCCAAAACTTTCTCACTGCCATCAAATAATTGTTGCGTTTCCCTGGTTGCCATTACCGTTAAGTTATAGTCACTGACAACTGGACCCCACTGTTACGGTCGATTGGGCGCCTACTTGCCGCCGGCTTCGAGAACGAGAGCGCGATCGAGCGCGCCGGCTTCGAGGTGGCGCGTATGGAGGACGCGGCAGGCGTGGGCGCGGTGGCCCGCGAGGTGGACGCGAGAAACGCGCTCGTGCTCGTGGGCAGTGCCCCGCCCCACGTTCCCTGCCCCAGCGGCCCCGCCATGGCCAGGACTCGACTTCGCCCCCGCGCCGCGCATCGCACGCACGCGTTGCCGCCGCAGCAGGACTTGCACGACGACGACCAGGTCCCTACCCGATAGGGACGTCTCGAAGCAGCAGGAGTGCGCGTCCTCAGCGACGGCCTCGTGGCTCCTGGCGACGCCCAGCCACGCTTGGCCATCCGTGGTCAGTTGCCGAAGCCTCTCGTCTAGCTCTGCGTTACGGCAGCAGGCGCGCTCCAGCTCGGTCTCCACCAAGCGGAGCCGACCTGCTGCGGCGCGTTCCACCGCCGCGACCACCGCGGGCGCGTGCCGCCGGCGAGCCTCCTGGAGTCCCACGCGCATCCTTTCCATCTGCAGCACAACCATGCGAGCAAGAATCAGATACCGTGTCCACGACGTACGTATGGAGGCATGGACTCCATGGAGGAAGTGGACACCTCGTCACCAAACAAATCAAGAGGGGAGGGATCAATCAAGAATTGCAACGCACCTCGAGCCGCACCAGTGCGTCGATCTCCACGCCCTGGTGGTAGAGCTGCGAGAGGACGCCGCCATTGGCCACCACCGCCGGACCGCTGGTGGACGCCGCGCCGCACCCGCCCGCCCGGCTCTGCACCTCGCCGGCGAACACCCTGGCAGCGCCTGTGCGGCATCGGCAGGGGGAACCAGCCCCTGCTGCTGGTGGCCATCATCCAGGAACCCCGGCGCAACGCATGCCCGCTTCCTCGGGAGGAACACGTTGTTGTCCCTGCCGCCGCCGCGGCCGCTGCAGGTGAGCTCGCTGCGCGTGGCCGGGCTGCAGCTCGCCCGCGCCGCCATGGCCGGGGCTCGAGCTCACCCCCACCTCGCGCTGGCCCGCGTCGCTTCACAGGGTCAGGGTCGCGTGGGCACGGACGGAACAGGCAACTGGGTGCGGCATCCCCAGACAAGGCGCGCGAAGACGCGGGCGGCGAGCGGGCGGAGCAGAGGACGCACAGGCTGGAGCGCCAGGCAAGCAGCTGCGCCAGTCGGGAGCTCAGGCGCGGACGAGGCGGAATGACGGTGTTAATTGCAGGTGACGGAAATGGCAATCAAACAAACACAAAAAAAAATATTTGATGGCAATGAGGGAATATAAGAAATTTTGATGGCAATAAAAAAAATGTTATATTTTTTAGTGGCATCGAAGAAATTCTCTCAATAGAAAGAAGGAGCGAGAGAGAAAACACTTCGTATCTCAGTGAAAAAGGCAACCGAGCTGCATGGCTGGGACGCACGTATGCAACGCTTCGTTGCCGAGAACGCTTCGTTTAATCGGCTCTGTAATTAATTAGCTCTCGGTATCGTAAGTCCACCAGATATTACGTCCAAATCAAAAAATGGGCGTGCGCCAGTTATAGAGGACCGGAGAGAGTAGTTATTAAGAAACAAAATTATTTAGTGGTGGCTTCATAACTATTCCTTTTGCAAAAGAAAAATTGCAACATTTATGCTACTTTCTTCATCTTTCCAACATATTTAGCTTTCAGAAAACTTCAGACCAATACTGATGTTCCCTATTTCAGATTTTTGGATAACCAAACTATTAGTACATTTAGGCAAGTCTCAATGACAGTTTTACAGGAGTTCCATTTCCATGTAATGCTATGACACATCAGCAGAACTGCTGAGTTGGTAAGGTATTGATGAAGAGAGAGAAGAATAGAGTTTTATCCGGATGAAACCTAGCTGACACCGTTACCCAGGCGATGAAATCCGATGAAACGCCCACTGAGCAAGGAGAGTTTCATTCCAACGCGCTTGGCCGAATCTCCTGCGACGTGCGAGATTCTCCTTCCCGGCGGCGCCTCCCGCCTCCCTGGTTCACGCCAAATCCTTCCCTCCCCAATCCTATACTCACGCCTCCTTCCATGCCGGCTGCTGCTTGTGGGCATCGTGTTCCACGGCCACCGCCGGCTGCGCCACCGGCTGCTGCGCTGCCTCAGCCGGGATTCCCCTTCCCAATTGAAGGATTTTGGTCCAGAACTGGCAGCAGTGGTGGTGTAGTCCACTCCCCACGAGAACAATCAGCGAATATGTGGTAAGCTCATCTTCGCATCAAGTACTGTTGTCGTCTCCTCTGATCCTCTCCTATTAGATGCTAGTTCAGATGATGTGTATGAGCACTAGCTGGTTGGGAGCATCAGATGTGTTTTTGCGTCAGATTTCTCCGATGTTGAATATTGATGGCGTCTGACAGCATCGTTCGTTTCAGTGATGGTTGCTGCTGCTGGCCTATAAAGCCAGTAAATTGTTAGAGGAGTGCCGATGTCAAGTCAGGATGCAGAGTTGGAGAAAATCACCATTGTCATGATTTAGGTGCCCTTATTCCTGAATGTTTAAGAAGTGAACTGAAAGAGATGCTATCTGAATTTTTTTTTGAAATGAAAATCTATCTGCATTTGCCTGAATGTTACCAATGTACTGAAACTGAAAGCATATTGATGGTATATGTCACTGAACTGAAAGATTGAACTCGGCTGCAGTCAAGCTATGTCTATTTTGACTGAAAGTATATTTGATATGGTCTGACCCAAGAGTGTATAGGTGCAAATGTGATATGCCAATACTCGGCTACAGTTAAACTGTCTCCATTTTGATTCCAAGTTCACTTCATGTTTTCATATAGTTACTATTTGCTGTCCAATTCAATTATCTACTACTATAGCCTTGTGATAGATATGTTATTTTTTATTCCAACAAGGCTCACAGGAAGAGCATGAGGAGCATGCCAACAAGGCAAAGGCCTTGCCTGAAACAACTACAGAAAAGAACAAGCTGATCGTCGATGGGCTCTACAAGCAGCAGTCAACTGATGGCTACGGATCTCAAATATTGAAGTTTTAAGCTCTGAAAAAGGAAGAATCATGTATCTGAAAAAGTTACAATGTTATTTCACGAAAATTTTTGTATTGTGTATTGTGGCTTGTCGGTTGATGCTACATGGTGTTGGCCGTAAATAGAATATTGAACCCACTAGCACATCTAGATGAAAATGTCAATTGTCTGACATGCAAATCCCAGGAAGTTAGTTTGCTTCGTCGCTGCGTGTTTTCACGTAGTTCCTACTTATCGGCTATCAAATTCAAATGGCTACATAGTCCAAATGGCACATTAGATCCCAATAACATGTATATATTAAATGCTGCAGCTTGTCTTGGAAACAGTACAATGAAACCCTCCACTAGAGAGCCAGTTTCATTTCTCAATCTAAATCTGCAAAGCTGATGTGGCAGTCTTAGAAACAGTCACACATTTTAGTTCTCAACATTTGCTCTGTTTTGAGTCCATCATGTACCATAAGTAGTAATACCATAATGCTTTGACGAGGACGTCCGCCCGGGCATGTCCATCCAGACAACTCCGTTCCTGGGCCTTTGTATCAATTGGGCCCAATAGGCAATGTATTGTTCTTTCACTCCCGGACATTTTCCCCACTCGCGACCGCTACCGCTTTCACCGCGTCGTCCGCCTGGCCACTGCGCCATCTGCGCCGCAGCGGTCGCGATGCGCCATCCGCCCGCCTACTTTGCCTCTCCGTCGTGCCCCATCCCGTGCCACGTGGGGCATCCACTGCCACGACCCATCCACCTCAGTCGTCGCAGCCATGGCGTGCAAAGCACCACCACCACCCCCGTGCGAGCAGAAGGAGGTCGCCTGCCGTTGCTCTTGACGTCCCCCACCAGATAGATCATAGCCGTCGATGACGCCGTGTTTCAAGTGTTTCAGACATTTTAGATTTATATTTCAAGTGTTTCATCTGGATGTTACAAAAGTAGATCTGAGATGTTTCATATATTGCAATGAGAATATACACATGTTTCAAGCCTACGTTCAAAATGTTTCAGTTGTTTCAAACATATGTTTCATGTGTTTTCATCTAGATGTCACATATGTTGCTATGGCTGCACACGCATGTTTTAAGTGTTTGTTTTCATATGTTTCAGACTTATGTTGCAAAAATGGATCTGGATGTTGTATATTTTGCTATGGCTATACACACATGTTTCAAGAGCATGTTTCTAATGTTTCATCTGTTTCAGTTGTTTGTCGAAAATATTTCATCTTTATGTTTCAAAAGTAGATGTAATGCACATGTTGCATTGAGCGCTAGTGGCTGCTGCCAGGACGTCGTCGTGGTTCACGTGCGGGCGTGGGCGCGGCAGGCCTGGTGCTGCTTTCGGGGTGCCGCCGTGGTTCACATGTGGGCGTGGGGGCGCAGTTCCAAATGCTGGTGCGCGATGCAAGCAGGCACGGGGCGCCACCGTGGTTCACATGTGGGCGTGGGGGCGTGGTTCCAAATGCTGGTGCATGATGCGAGCAGGCATGGGGCGCGGGACGCGATGCGGGCGGACGTCCGGTGCAGGCGCGGAGCTCCGTTCGAACGACCGTCGCCTCTGGAGCAGGATTTGGCGTGGGGCGAAGGGAGTTTCGTGCGTCGGGTGAGGGAGCCGCGTCTAGACGCGCTGCTAGGCCCTGGAGCTAGTGAATCCTATTATATAATGATAACATAGCATTCCGTTTTTCGCATGCAGAGTCATTGTTCATCCAGGTAAATACAATGAGTAGACACATATGGTTGATTTGAAACCGGTAGCCACTTGCAACGCAACGTAGGCTTACTAGAGCTGATAATTCGTCACTACTAACACGCTACGGATGCACGTAGACACCCAAGGCATCCAGCAGGGATCCGGTCCTCCCAAAGAACCCCACGACGCGAGCGCCGTTCTGCAGTGGGACGCTGAAGGGCGTGCCCTGCCGCGGCTCGCCAAACGGCCCATGCTTGCCGACGTTGGTGACGAAGGTGAGCGACCTCACGATGCCGGCGTGGCCGTCGAAAGGGCCGTACGTCCCGGAGATCTCCTTGACCACCTCCATGTCGCCGAACCTGACCTCGTGCCTTCGGCCGCCGGAGCCGCCCCACCGCCCTGTGCTGCGCGACGTCCCGTCGATGCCGGCGTAGGTGAAGGAGATGGCGTCGACGGCCGCCTCGCAGCGGATCACCACGCTCTCGAGGCGATGCGGAGCGATGCCGGTGACCACGATGTCCCGCTCGTGGCCCCCGCTGCCGCCCCACGGCCCAATCTTGACTCGCCCCTCCATTCGCCGCCTGCAAAGAGACGAGGCGATAGATCGACCAAGAAGACTAGTGGTGCTCAACTTCAGCTCGATTGGTTGTTGTACGTGCAGGTGAAGGATCTATTTGCTTGCTCTATTTATACTACACCGAGGAGCAGCGAGCTCCCATCCCATCCCTCTGTCTTCCGCGTTTGGAGGCTCGAGGGCGTGTTAAATTCTCGAATGGCGTCGATTGGTTCATGTGAAGGCAGAGTGCCACCGAGCATCTCTAACAGGTTAGCCAGATCGTTTTCTAACTGTAAATTTGGTTATTGTTAAAGAAAAAATGTCTCCAACAGACTTGTAAATGACTCTTTAAATTTAGTAGCTTCTTATCCCATCTCATTCGCTCTCTACTTTTGGATAGCCTACTTCACTGGTCATCTGGCCTCTTAGTTTTACGGAGTCTATTCGAGTACTCTGATATTTTTTTTTGTCAAATTTATTTTAGAGAGTAACTAAATCAGTAAATTTATTTAATTTTTTTGGCTAATCTCTTGGAGATGCCCTTGTACACGAATTCCAAAGGGGTAGGCAGATGCAGTAGTGAGCACAAAGAGAAGACCAAGCGATTTCATTTCCATGCTGGTGAGAATAATAATTAACTTCTCGTTTGTTGTAAACGATTAATTACTGTATTAAAAAGATGTCTTTTGGCATACTTCCTCTCTACCTAAATAAATAGATTTCTAGAGTGGTAAGTCAAACTTTTTAAACTTTGACTAAATTTCTAGAAAAAACGTCAAGAGTTAAGGTGTCAAATTGGCATCATTAGATATAGCATTATATTTTTATAATATGCTCATTTTATGTCATTGGTATTGTTATTTTTTATAGAGTTGGTCAAACTTAAAAAAGTTTGATCGGCACGGATTCTAGGAATTGATTGATTTGGGGACAAAGGGAGTAAGAGCTTAGTATTCCACTTGATTAAAGAGATCTCCAGTATAAAGTGGATTAGGGCACCCCAACGCAGACCCAAGGATAGTTTCTATCCTTATTTATTACACTGCCACATCAACATTTTGATGATGTGAAAGACAATTAAACGAAGAAAGAGAATGAAATTGTTTCTTAGCGTGTACTTGCGCGACTGCCTGCGTTTTTCTTGCGCATGGAAGGAGAGCCGCATGCCGCCGGAGCAAGCAAGATGCGGTTGAGTTCATCATCGATGGCAAACAAGCAAAAGCAAGATAAGGTCCTAGGCCCACTTCGCCGACATGGTCCTGGCCAACGCTACCATCTACACCACCGACCCCGCCTGCCCCTTCGACGACGCCATGGCCGTCCGTGGCGGCCGCGTGCTCTGCGTCGGGACTTATGAGCCCGTCAAGGTCACGCTCGTCAATGCTTTGAGCTTGCGTGTCTCCCTCCCCCCTGCGCTTCTCTTTCCCTCCCGCGGCAAGCATGAAGGCGCCGCGATGCGGTTCGCACCTCTCTGCGGCGAGTATGGACAGGCCGGAGTTCATGGTATAGAGCACGGTTTGTTCATAGCGGGTGCAGAGGATCCAGGTACTGGAAGGTGAATGATTGGCTGGATGTTTATTTGGATCCTAGATAAAATGGCTGCATTGGGAAGAAAAGTTTCTTGGTACAATATCCAAGACTGTAGAAACTATCGATAGTTTTTGTATTATGAGTGTCCTTAGAGTGCAAAAATATAGCTCCAGCACACCTCTTTTTCTATTTTTTTTTCTCGATTGATTGATTCAAACAGCGGCGAGGGGGCTGCAATTCAATCCCATTTCCTTCTCTATGGCAGGCCGCCACGCGTGCACAGAGACGGGATGCCATCGCATTGGATCATCATCTCCGAGGTAGGCAAGCACGGGCAGCCACTTCGCTCCGCCGCTCCATGCAAGCGGGCGAGCAAGCAAGCATGCTATCCAAGCAGCCGAGCAGCTAGCGTGCGTGTGTGCTCTGCGGGTGGAGATATCCAAGTGGCCTCACCACTTTGTACACTCACCAGAAGGAAGAAGGAAGCCTCCCTTCCAAGTGGGGAGGGCCCACATGCAAGTGGGGGTCGGCCAATCCCAAGGGCGTCGTCCAACCACCCTTTTTTCACGGTTCACTTCCACCGCCTCTCCTCAAGTCAACATGCAAACAAACACAGCTTGATTTGATCTCCACCGTTGATTTGATGGCGGTTTGATCCAATGGAGGAGATTTGGAGTACAAGGATCCATGGGCCCACACTAAAAGTGATATAAATACCCCCTACTCCCTCACTCTCAAGTCATGACCACAAAGGAGCTACACATTCCACGCATGCGATCTTCTTGTAAGTAAACATCTAAGATTCTTTGTGGTAATTGATATCTGATTCTGGTAAGTGATATATAACTTGTTCTCATTAGTATGCCATTTTGCTTTGTTAGAGTGCTCTAACTTCGCTAAGAGAACTTAGTGGATCAGGGTTAGAGTAGTAAGATATAGTGTAGACATGCACTACAAGAAATCCTTTAATCCGTGACGGATTTCTCGTGACGATTTCACAAAACATCACTAACTGAGACTTTGTTGGGATTGGCAAGGTTGGATATCCAGCCCATGGCCCAGAACAACTCACATATATAATGGCGTCCAAAACCCTAACCTGACCCCAGCTGCCTCCTCTCCACAGCCGCACCCCGACCTCTGTCTGTTCGGGCTGCCTCCTCTTCCTGAGCCACCCACCCGCCGCCCTGTCTCCATTTGCTCGGTCCACGCGGTGGCCACGGACAGGCTCACCGCCCCGACCTCGCCCCAGCCCCGGACCCGGCCCCGGCCGATCGCGAGGCGCCGCTGGAGCCCTCCTCATCCTGGCTGCTGCCCTCCACCCAATCTCAGGGCTCAGCGCCGGTGCACAACATGGTGGAGGCCGAGGGTGGCGCCCCACCCAGCCCTCGGAGGGAGGAGGCCGGCGTGCGGCATGTGGAGGAGGCCGATGGCAGCCCCGCACCCCAGCTCCTCCTCTCCTCTGTTGTCGTGCGCCTACGCCGAAACCCTAGGCAAGTAGAAGCACAGCTGGATCTGAGTTGGACTACAACCTTGGGGATACCTCTGGTGACGGTGGTGACTCTGATCCAATTTGGCCCTGGCTGGCCCCAGCATCTCTCCTCTTGGGCATCGGCTGCTAGGTGAGCAGCACTTCTTTCTGCTTCTCTTGCAATTGATTTTGATTTTTTGGTCAGATTTGAGCACCACTGCTTGGGGGCCGGGTTGGATTTATTGCAGGACCACCATAGGAGGGGGAATCAAAAAGGCATGTTGGTGCTGGCTGTTAGGTGCCTACTATTTATTATTTATCCATCTTGCTCTTTTGTTTTTTAGGAAGAGTTGAGATTACATGAGACAGTAGATTTCAGCATAGAAGTTTTATATGAAAATGGTACTAGGTTTGAAGTAATTTGGTTAGAGCCTGTGTGTTTTACATTAGAAAAGGTGGTCAGTATTTGTTTATGGCTCTTAGATGTAGGTACTTAGTGTACTGGAGTGATAAACATAGGCTATTGTTGTTTACGTTAAGGCAGCAAGTTCTGTGAAAAACAACAGTTTGATTCATGTCTGCATGCCATATGTTTGACTTTATATATTTCCCGATCAATATGATTAAGTCCAGTGAACTGAATGTCTGAAAGAGAGGAGGTTACTGCTGCTAGAAAGAAGAATAACCATTCTAGTTTCGTTTAATCCCTGATGTCCAATTATCGAGATAGCCAAGATGGCCGTGTATTAATTTTCTGCAAGAGCATTCAGACATTCAGTTAATAAATCCATTAAATTACAAGCTTTGCAATGAGTGAGACATGAGTTGATAAATCCATCAAACTGCATCACGCCATCAGAACCCATAGATACATGTCTGGAAGAAAAAATAACTTTCTGTATTGGCAGGTATTAAAAAGCTGGATGACATATATCTCTGTTATGGGCTGTGAAGCTACTATCAGGTATTTCATCACTTCATATTTTCAATGCCACTACACTGTATATTATGTTTGAGTTGAAGCCTATACTTTTCTGCAACAACCATTGTAAGCCAATAACAGTACCTCTAAGACGTGATTTTATTGCACCAAGGTCTGCGTTTTGCATAATTCATCAGTTAAATTTCAGCATAGATATCATTGATTTACTTAAGTGGCTGATTTTGGATAAAATTCTGTACATGTACTTTCTCCCAAAGTTGATTTGTGTTAAGTTAAACTTGGGGTACTGTCCTGTACTACAGAAGAAATACTAGTAGTCTTTTTTCGCGACTCAGAAATACTAGTAGTCTATGTGAGTCTTATTTGCACCTAATAGCATGCTACTGTCCTGTTGGTCATCATATTGTGTTTTTTGACAGCTTTCTGATGCACAACTGTCTGCTGTCTCATTTTACAAATTCTTGAGGTACTGTTATTATTTTGTTTGATTCAGATCCATTTTTGGTCTACCCGTGTAGCAAGGCTCAGTTCACATGTTCTTGTGGTTTCCTAGTGATGAAATTTTGGGATTCAACCCTGTTCAAAACCTTAATCTTCCAATATTTTGGTCTACTGACCAGTGGCCATTCTTGTAATAATTGTAACAGCAGTCACCATCCTTAATGGATATTTTTCTGTTCCACAAATTAATCTGCTGTTTTACTCTGCCATGTAGTGGATAGTGGATACTTCCAGGAGAGCAACCAACATAGCAGCAGCCATCCAGTGCATGTCTTTAACATGTAGGCTGTTGTCTAGCTGCTAAATGTGGAGGTGTGTCTAGATTCCTCTCCCTCATATCTCTATATGTCGACTTCTCCTGGTTAGTGACTGCACACTAGTGCTGGTGATTTTGATTATTTCAGCACAGGCGTGCAAAGGACAAATCCTTATATTAGTTTGCAATTTCTGTACTGCATGCCATGTTTGTCGTTGCATATTGTTTCCCATTCCTTGTTGCCATTATGTTTTTTCTTTACAGTTCCTTGTTGCAGTACTAGTAGCAGTAGAATTCATTACTAAAAATGTGGTATTTCAGTATTTGGTTCGTAACTGTAGCAGACCTTTTATGCAACATTGATCTCTGTGTTACTGTTATTTAGAAAGTAATAGTGACTGCTAATATTATCTAGAAAAAATCTTGTGTGTTTCCAACTTTTATCCAGGAAAAAAGATAGTAGATTCCTCTCTAACCTATGCAGTTCTGTGAAAATATGTTCAGTTGCTCCATGTCTGTTAGTGAGGTGTGACTACTTATGGGTCAGTTATTAGTCCATATATTTGTTCTGAGCTGAAATTCTAAATATTTACTGAACTTCAACTATGAATTTAGGTCAGGTTTCCTAGTTGCCTGAAATAGGTCTTCATATGCGATTAGTTATCAGTTTTCTTTGTGCTCTGCAGCATGTCAGTACACCTGTAGATCATCTCGACAGTCATCTTAGCTGTCAGTTTAGTTTAAAACCTTTAACTTTAGCTTAGCTGTTTGCTTGCCTGTGGTAATGCTGTTTGATTGTGCTGTGCATATGCAACTTTGCTGCTTGCTCTTGCTTTAAATTAATTATAAGCCATGACTGAACAGTCATTTAGAGTTTTAGTTTACTAAATAATCTGAATTTTAGTTCAGATCACAATCAGCAGGTCATCCATTTGCAAGTCGGTGCAGCAGCATGTTTGAATTTTGCGAAGCGTCACTTTCATGCAATAGTGAATACATTATTTAGTAATTATTAGCTAAATAAAAGTCGTATGTGTATCTCCAGAGCATTTGCTTCTATATGTACTTACATTTGTGCTGTCTTTGCTGTAGGGTGACAAATCAAATGGAATTTTAGTGTAGTTTGGAGGATAGACAATGAAGTGGAAGACGATTGGACATAAATGTTATATATTGTCTCAACCAATTCTTGTAATTTGATCTCTTGGATGAAAACTTTTATGTGATCTATTGTTGGGTGAAAACATGAGACTTTGTATTTGATTATTGAATGAAAACTTTGATTTATTTTATGTGATGCGTGTTATGTCATTCCGAGATTTCTAAAAATTTCTAGAATGATGTCAGCATCCACGTCAGCAATGACATCCACATCAATGATGATGTCAGCGTCCACGTCATTGCTGTCTCAATGTCCACATTAGCATCCACATCAACGTAATGATGAGGTGGCTGTTTAATCCGTGACGGTTATTTTTCGTCACAGGAAATGGGTTTGGGCTGGACTAACTAGGCCTCGGGCTTTACTGTGACGATTTAAGATCGTCACCGATTCTATTAATCCGTGACGATTTTTGGTAAAACGTCACGGGAGTTAATCCATGACGCTCAATCCATGATGATATCTGAAATCATCACAGATGCTGCATAGTGACGGTTTTTTGGTGATCTGTGACGAAAATTTTTCATCATAGATTAACAGGTTTCTTGTAGTGATGGTGTCTAGGCTACATCTAGCCTGTGTATGCTATTTATCCCATGGATTGTTCATGGATGCTAATAGGTGGCAACAACCTTATCCGGTCTTTATATTCCACCACATGTTTTAAGGCAAGTTATTAAAATAGTAGGGCTCCCGTAACAAGTTAGTTGTTTTGGGCAAGGGTTTTGTCCTCTTGTTGCTTCGTGTTTCGCCCCATTAAGGGTGAGGTCACCGCTTGTATATCTATCTTACTTACCATATATCATAACCATAATAAATATCCTCTATACCCGACTATCATTAACCCCTTGTGTCATCATAGGACAAACTTGAATCTTTGCTAGTGCACTTCACGTTCCCCATAAAAATCGATATCTGGAATACTCCTGGTGAAAGCTACCGTGGCAATCGTGCGCTTGCAGTTTACCCGTTTGCCACCATTGGTATCAACAGCCACTTATACCCTGCTCTTAAAAGAAAATAACGCTAGTCACAAACAAACAGAGGAAATGAAGCCACTCGCTTGACAACCATTATTTTGGTACTATTCTTGAATCATCATCTCTTCCTAGAGTAAAAGATAGAGAAAGATGATAGATGGTAGCCTATAAATTAAGAAAGAAGCAAGTAAATCATTTCCTAGATGAAGTTCCTAAAAAACTAGGTAGCGATCCAAGTGAAAAAGGGTTAAGTCCCAATAAGAAGCAACTGTCCTACTAAACAAATAGCAACGAACAAGGTATTCATAGCATAGTTACTAGGAGCGGATTGGACATCGAACCAGTGAGGCCATCGGTTCATTGGTTTACTCGTCCAACCGTTAAGAACTGGTTGAACCGCTAATTGAATTGAATCGCCCACAAATATTTCAAACCGGTGAAATATAATAATATACAACAAAATAGTTAGCAATATATAGATGAACAAATATACAAATAAGATGATAAAAAATACAATCATAATGCACCGTAGCAAGATAAGTCTTAATTTAACAAGTTCCGTGAGTTTATGCTCTATAGTTATTTTATAGGACATGCTGAAAGTGCACATGAAAAATATAACATATGGAGCACTTAGAAATTGGTGAAAAATTAAATATTCAGTGTTGCAGAATAATCTCAAGTGTTAAAATAAAGTGCATCATTACAAAAAGCCTGCTGAGATAATCAAACAAATATATTAAATCTAATTCACAGTTGAGTCCAAAAATATAAAATTTTGAACGGAAATGCTTAATTAAGGGCGTGCACGCTTTATCGCTAGCGCCCGCACGCCTTCCACCTCTCCCTCGCCCACGACCCATCCGTCCACCCGCACACCTCTCCCTCGCCCACTACCGGTCCGTCCTCTCTCTCTTTCTCTCTCCGGTGACATCCTCACCGGTGTCTGGCGAGCACCTCCCTGGCGCCCTCCTCCCCGTGCCCACGCCCCATCTCCTCCCCGAGCCTGTGCCTGCGCCCGTGCCCCACCATCTCCCACGCGCGCTGCCATGGCGGATACGACGGCAGCGGATCTGCCAGATCTGGCGGCGGCGGCGGCGGCGGTAGATCCGCCAGATCTGGCGACGACGGCGGCGAATCCGCCGGATCCAGCGGCAAGTAGTCCTCTCCTCTTCCTCGTCCTCCTCTCTTTTTTCTTTCTCTCTCCTCTCTCTCCTCAAGGATCTGCTTTCTAGGGTTCCGGCTCTCCCTCAACTCCGGTGGACTAAAGAACGGCGGGCCGGGGGAGGCAGGTAGGCCAGGCGGTGGGGATGGTCGATGGGCAGCTTAGGGGAGCTGGCGGCGGTAGAGGCGGTCGGGCCAGGTCTGGGCGGGGGGAGGCTCGCCGGAGCTAGAGAAGATGGCAGCGGTGGAGGGGGAGGGGAAGAGGCCTGCCGCCGCGGCGCTAGGGTTCACCAGACCCGTAGTGAGGCGGTGGCCCGGCGGCGGGGCGATGGTGTCAGAGTCGGGAATAAAAGATGAGTCTGTCTCTGTGACAGGTGACTGAAGGTTTGTTTAACCATCGGTCACCCGACGTGGATGATCTTATCAGCAAATTAACCAGCCGCGCCAGCGCATCCCCATCCCCGTCCCGGCGCCCAGGATGCTCAGCCCCTAGGCCATCAGCTCCAGCAACCCTGCTCTCTCGCACGCACACCACCTGGGCGGCGGCGGTGCTCGCAGCAAAGCCGCATGGAGCCCCGTCCCGCCTGCTCAGCGACCTCGGCAGTCGGCACCCTGCGCGGCGGCGGCAACAGCGTCCTGGCTGCCGGCGGTGCCTGCGGCACAGCCGCATGGAGCCCCGCCCAGCTGGCCGTGATCGCCGCTGAGCCCCTGCACCACTGCTTTTGGAAAGAGGCAAAGGCATGCTCACCGGCCGGACTTGGACGTCGCCGCGGCTCGCCTCGCTTGGATCTCGTGGTGCTCCGTTCCTCACCTCAGAGAAGAAAGGTGGGACAGAGGAAACTGACGGATTCACGGACAGGACAACACAGAGACAGAGGAGTACGTATACATGATCCAGAGGGGAAGTGACGGACAGGACAACACACAGACACAGAGGAGTTTACATGAATCATCCACATCCCTTCATCTCACATCTGACGCACCACAGAAGTTGACTGACAAAAAGACAAACTCTCAGGTACCGTTTAGTTGCCAAGAATTTTGCCAAAATTTTCAGATTTCCCGTCACATCAAATCTTTAAACGCATGCATGAAGCATTAAATATAGATAAAAAATAAAACCAATTACACAGTTTAGACGAAATGGACGAGACAAATCTTTTAAGCCTAATTAGACCATGATTGGACAATATTTGCCAAATAACAACGAAACTGCTATAGTAGCATTTCGCCAAAAATTTTGCCAACTAAACAGCCCCTCAGGCGACTGCGAACTGGTAAATCTCATAAAAGATCTGGTCTGTTTTTTTTTTCCTTCTTTGGCAGCCAAAATAATTTCGTTCTTAAATTGGAGTGTGCAGCTGGAAATTAGATTTCCTGCAAGCGCACGCTCCAGTAAAATTCAATTTTGAAATGAAAAAGTCAAAGGCGCATGCGACCTCTCCAGCTCTCCATGCATGAAAAGCAAAACACCAGGGGAAGCAGCATGCCCGGCGGGGTCCACAGGCAGGTGCACATGCTCACGCTAGCACCACGGGCACGTGCGCCACACTGCAGCGTTGTAGGCACGAGTCGGGCGGTTCATTTGGAACCGGCCCTTTTCACCAGTTTCGTAAAAACCTACCAGTGTAACCGGTTTTTACTATCCGATTGCACGTACGTTCTTTAAAGTGAACCAGACTGCTATAGTCTCTGGTTCGATCTTTTACTGGTCGAACAGTCGGTCGAAAAAAAACAATACACAACTTCAATGAACATAAAGCCTATTACAAAATTGATCACTTCTATACATAGTGCTAGTTCATCTAGAATCTTTTTACAACTAACACATATGGAGAGAATGACTTAAACTTGGCACTTAAATTGCCAACATGTGGCAACCAACACTTGTTGTGTTGCTAGTTCTTTTGGGCAATGTCTATTCAAGGAAGGGAAATAAATGGGGTTGTTTCTCTTAGAAAGGATGCAGGATCTAATCCCTTATTGCCTACAAATGTTTTTGTGCATTTGGAAGGAATTAACACAGTCCCTTCTAATTCTCGCATTGCAATGCCCTAAGATAGAAGAATATTGAAAGTAGAAGGTTGAACAGAAATTAGGTGGTATTACACATTTCCAAAAATCTGTAAAGTCAATTATATTAACTTTGTATTAGAAAAAAAAAGATGCTTGTTCATGAACTATATGGAAACATGGAGGTTTGTTTAGGTTATAGGCCCCTTCGAATAACAACGTGTGCCTCATGTAAGCTCGATTATCAAGCATTTATGTAGGTCTATTTCTTCCTAGTTCCTAAATCTTGATTCAATCGTACGTGTACTCAATTTGTTCACAATCCTGATAGAACATGCATATATATAACATCCATAATGGAAATCATTGTAACTTCTTATCTTTGTTAACTAGATAATACCCCACGCGTTGCTATGGGGATTTTGTAGCATTATACATGATCACGGGTGGAGAAATTTTCTTTTGTTTCTTCATGATTTTAGCTCGACATATTAAATATATACATGCAAAATACATGACAAAAGAGGAGGACATCTTTGGGACCCACTGGCTAAAAAAAACCTCCTTCGCACGGTCTCTCTCGTGCATACAATGGGCATCCTTGTCCTCTCGAGTCTCCTCTTATTGGCTTGGCTTCTCTTGGTCACGGACGAATGCTCAGTGAAGCGCGAGACGGCAGCGACGGCCGGCGTAACTTGCGGGCGGGACGACCAGCGCGAGAGCTGAACGTGCTCCGCGCCTCTGCCATGGCCGCGCCCGCGGCAGGAAGGCCGGTCACATGGCAATATGTATCGTCGGCACCAGCCACACTCGCCACAGGGAGGCCGACCACAACCAGGGTAGTCTGCGTCCGCAGTGGAGCTCCTTCGTGTGGGCCTCTACTCCGCCGTCGCCGGCTTGGCGGGCGCCGTGGTGGCCTCGTCGCGTCCGAAGAGGTACCTATAAGCGAGCTCTGCCGGCCCTCGTAGTTAACGCCCCGGCTGCAGCCCATCCTATGCCTGCTCACTGCTCGACTGACTCTCTGATAACAGGTGAGAGGAAGCTACCTGCAGTGCCACCTTGGGTCACCGGAGGCAGCCGTCGGCTCCCTGCACGGCTGTGGGGGCGGGTGCACCGCATCGCGGTCATCGGTCTCGGGGTTTCCGAGGATTGGACGGCAAGGACCCGCGTCGGCGTCGGTGCAGGGTGGGTGGGAGAAGCTTGGCGGAGGCTGAGCAACGCCATGCGGTACTAGCGAGGAGGGCATGGCCAAGGTAGAGCAGACTTATTTAAAGTCGACTGCAGCAGCCCGTTCATTTTCTTCTGGATGCGTTACTTTTAGGTGCACTTGTTGTGGTAGACGAAGGGATGGTGCACGCACAATAATTTCTGTGCCTTGGTTGGACGCCGGATACAACAAGAGGATGACGCTGTTTAAGAAGAAGCCAATAAAATAAGCTAATCTCCTACTTAGTTATAGAAGATAGAAGATTTTTTTGGAAACCTTATCTCTGATGAAGCGATCAAACTTTTACGAACAAATACAACAAACCTTATCTCTAACGAAGAAATCAAACTTATTACAGTACCGTTCATTTAGGTATAGTTGATATACAGAACAAAGAACACGAGGGCATCCAAAATATAGTTAACACATACAAACAAACACATAGATATGGCAAGAACACATGATAGTATTTCATTGCAATGTTCTAGTAGTGAAATTGTTTGTAGCCCATACAGAAATAGTACTAGCACTTAACACCATATATTGCCTTCAACCAGTAGTTTTACATCCACCTTTTGATACTAAATCATAGATAACCAGCAAACATATAGTCTATTTTCATCCACTGATTATGAAGGAAGACTCCCCTACTGATGGACAATACAAGTTGTCTACTGGCTCCCAGCCCGCTCCAATACTAAAACTACAGAAGAACTAGTTGTTGTCAAGTGTTCTCTTCTCTAGATAACTACTTGGTTGTTGCTCACCATGGTTGCCCCCTAGTGATGTTGTTCAAGGCAACTTGTTGTCCATCAAAGTGGTAGTAGTTTGTGTTGTAAGCACTGCCAACGAAAGAAAGCACCTCCCAGCTAGGTGAAGTATTCTGCACCGTCATTGGAGCTATAGAAGGACTAGTTGTTGTCTGTTGACCTCTAGTCCAAGTGGCTACTTGGTTATTGCTCGCCTGGTCAGCACATGCGAGCTTGTTCATGGCATCATGTTGTCCATCAAACTCAATGTAGTTTGTGTTGTTAGCGCTGCTAGGGAAGGCGAGCGCCTCCCATCCAAGAGAGTTACTCTGCACCATCGTTGGATCTATGGATGAACTGCCTATTATGTGCTGACCTCTAGTCCTACTCGCGACAGCGCGTTGTCCCTCAAAGTCATAATAATTTGTGTTGTAAGCACTGTGGCTGAAGGCGAGAGCCTCCAAACTAGAAGAGTTCTTTTGCACCAATGGCTCTGTGTCATAGAGGCCGACATCATTGATGCTAAAGCGTTGTTTCCTAGTGGTGCACTCCTTCCTTTGGAAACACTTCTGCGCATGGCTGCAGATCTGGATTGGCGTCCTTGTGGGGACAAAGTACCTAGATATGTTCTTCCAGCTACCACGGCCATACACTTCTAGGCCACGAAGAAAATTCCTGCATATATATAGTTTATAATTAACAAGTCAGTCATGTTCGTACACTCAATATTGGTTTAAACAAAATCTCAATGCTGCCTCATGGTATATGAAATACTATACACCACTAGCGTATTACTTGTACAAAAAATTAACATTAAATATGTAACAAACATTTCAAAAAAAAAAACAGAGCAGAAATGAATTACTTGTGCTCATCATGACTCCAAGCTATCACTGGGGTTTGCCTCTTTTTCTTAGGAACAACATTCAGCCTATGCGGTGGTTCCTCTACCATCTTCATGGCCTCCACATCATCCAGTATATAACCATGAAACATGTCCATGTTTGTATCCTCCATTGGCATCCCAAAGTTACCATTCACAAGAGCATTGCTCACCACAACTTGTTGGTTGTTGCTCCGCATTGTATTCATCTCAACTACTAGATGAACATATAATTGAACTACCTGATGCTTCTCTTTGCCTGGGAACCTTGCTTGGAGCTCATTAACAATGTCATTGTGCTTCTTGTTTGTGTCATTTGTGTAGGTGTTGTTGGTGTTGTGACTAGCGATGAATGACCTTGCCATATCTATTTCAGAAGTGCTCCACACACCATTGAAGTTGGAATCCATGGGTAGTGAGGGTTGAGTACTAAACTACAAGTTAGTGTATGAAATACGATGCTTGAATGGAGAAAATGGCAAACACAAGGCCAAGTATTTATAGGCCGTATGGTGAATCTTTTAGTATTGGTTTCAATTTATTGTACAATAGTTTTATATATAGTCAAACAAGATTTTTTTTAATCATAATGCTATAGATATTTAGCATCTGTATTAACTTCTCAGTGATACACTAATTTTGTAGTTGACATACTTCAATTGCTCAGATCAATGACCACCGTATGGTGAATCTTTTAGTATTGGTTTCAATTTATTGTACAATAGTTTTATATATAGTCAAACAAGATTTTTTTAATCATAATGCTATAGATATTTAGCATATGTATTAACTTCTCAGTGATACACTAATTTTGTAGTTGACATACTTCAATTGCTCAGATCAATGACCAAGGACACATGACACGTAAAACTAACTCATAGTAACATAATGACTAGTTTCACTAAAGAATTCTGATTTGTCAATAAATGGTCTTTCAACGCACATCAATATTGGGTTGTGCAATTTAGGCTCGTTGATTAGCTGCTTATTTTTTGAAAAAAAACCAACTTAATCTCCAGGCCATGCTTCAAAGAATAACTCTTGTTCATAAGCAGACAATGTTTTCGCATCACACTTTTTTTTCTCTCATGTTTGATAAAACGAATGCAACACCTAGGATGTGCATAGGCCATACCACTATTCTGGAGCACACAAGTTTGAAGGACACTAATGTCTCAATTTGCTACTATCAGCTGACTTCATCTTTAGTGGTTATAAAGCGTTGTGTCTGCAATTTTTAACCACATTACTTTATCTCTAACCAAATGCCTTATTAATGTGTTTCTAATAAATAAATGAATGTGAATTGATCATATCATAGATGCATATCTTTCCTTGTGATTAACATTTATTAGTTTTGTTTCTATCTGATGTCCAAATATACTAGAAGCTTGAGACTAGAAGTCAACTTTTGACTTTAGGTACAAGCCTCTTTCTCTCTCCCTCTCCCTCTATCTCCATCTATATATCTATATCTATATCTACCACACAATGTTTGCACATCACACTTTTTTCTCTCATGTTTAATAAAATGAATGCAACACCTAGGATGTTCATAGGCCATACCACTATTCTCGAGCACATAGGTTCGAAGGACACTAATGTCTCAACTTGCTACTATCAGTTGACTCCATCTTTAGTGGTTATAAAGCGTTGTGTCTGCAATTTTTAATCACATTACTTTATGTCTAACCAAATGCCTTATTAATGTGTTTCTAATAAATAAATGAATGTGAATTGATCAAATCATATATGATCTTTCCTTATGATTGACATTTATTAGTTTTGTTTCTATCTAATGTCCAAATATACTAGAAGCTTGAGACTGGAAGTCAACTTTTGACTTTAAGTACAAGCCTCTTTCTCTCTTCCTCTCCCTCTATCTCCAGCTCTATATCTATATCTATATCTATATCTATATCTATATCTATATCTATATCTATATCTATATCTATATCTATATCTATATCTATATCTATATCTATATAGAAAGAAGGGTGCATGGGACATGGAAATGCACATGATCAAATTCCCAATTTGACAATACCATGTTGAAGAGCTCATCGAGATACATCAAATCGAGTTTTGGATCACCCAATTCGGAGTCCCGACAAGAAAGTTACGCCTTTCGGAAGATCGCAACACGGGTTAGGCTAGAAATGGGCACTAAGAGGGTCGAGCGACCCTATGGGTCGAGTGACCTAGGGATAAGCCCAATGGCCCTCAAACTTGGTCCAAAGCCTCTCTACTCAACAAGAAGCCCAAGGAAAGCAGTGTCGTCCCAAAAGCCAGAATTATACTTCGGGCAACCCAGCCCAAGGTTGGGCGAACCAACCATATATAGGCCCAACAAGAGTCTACTTCATCCACATGTAGAAGAAACACACTCAGGAGTCATCCTACATGTTGGTTGAATGATGGTTCACATCAAGGGATAGAATGAAGTCAAGTGGATATCACATGGATCCATGGGCCCATCCAACTGAACCAAATGAAGTCTGATTCGACCGATACTTCACCCACATTCATTAGGACCATAGATCATGGCACTAACAAAAAATGGATGGTGGGTATGTGGAGGTGCCAGGTTTGTTGACCTAGCCTTTTCACAAAACCACCTTGGTGATGGACCAAGATCCTAAGGGTTCCCCATATGATCGACTACCCGACAAGGAGATGGGCCTGCCCACGGTCTACCAGGAAGGCATGGAACAAGGTGGCTTGTATCCCAAGGCAAGAAGGATCAACCTAGTCGAATTATAGGGAAGTCTATCTCTGTAATAGGATTAGAACTCTTCTGTTATAACCGACTAGGACTAGATTATGCACATGCCCTCTGGACTATACAAAGAGAGGAAGGGGCACCCCCTTGTAGCATCATCATACACAATAATCCAACTCAAGGCAACACGCTGCACTGGACGTAGGGTATTATGCTATTTAGCGGCCTGAACCAGTATAAATTGATGTCTCACATTCACAGTCGAGTTTAGCTTATGCCGAAGCCCACCAATCCTCGTTACGGGTAACCCCGTAACAAGGTTGCTAATCATTAGACACTAATAGCTAGCGTGCCAGGTAGGAGCTTTCGGCAAAAAGATGATTGAAAGCTCGATAGATCTCCAGATCAACAACATGTTCTTGGTGGGATCAACGTTCACCTTTGATTCCTGGACCTTCATGACAGACGACTCCAACATACTCCAAGGTCGCCTCATGGAGACTTCCACAGATCAAGCTCCTCTGGCTCCTTAACAAGACGTGCTAGAGGATCTCGCCGAGAAATTTGGTGAATTTTGAATTTCCAGTCCTACTCGGACATGGAAACACCTCAAGCAGTTTGAGTCCTACTTGGACACAACCATATTTTTCTAGTCCGCTTCTAAGCCATCGGACAACTGCGGTCCAAGCCTAGCTTGACTCCCTCTCGGGCATAGGAACACCGCCTCTGTCTACAAGACGGTGGTCTCAAGACATATGCTATCCACTCCGATCACGGAGGAGGAACAAGAAGAGATCCTGCTAATGGGTGCCCAACTCAGCCTAGTTCTCACCACCACATCAAAGGGGAAGATTGTGCACTAGCCAGGTGCCCGGCTAATCAGGAACTCTGCCAATGCCCGGGCCCCCCAGGTTGGCGCCGCCCCATAGCCCACCCCGCTGTGGCCCAAGTCAACATTTGCATGTCACAAAGAACAAGAGGGAGAAGGACTTCACTACCAGTCCTCTGGATAGCCATAGGCGGACCTCCTCACTGGGATGCCATAGGCGGCATGCAACAGTGTGGTAGGCACCTTGGTGCCCGGGGGCAGGTGCTTGGGCGGCGGCGACGTGTACCCATGATGCTTGGGTGAGGCGTGGTGCCACGCCGGTGCTGCAGAGGGGCGAGGCGTGGGGGCGGTGCCATCGGCGAGCGCGGGGGGATGGTGAGGCGTGGGGGGCAAGGCTACCGGCACTGGGATGAGGCTACTCTCGGCTACATTGGGAGGGAGGAGCAATTAATAACAAGAGGAGGAAGAAGACCCCAGGCCAGTCCATTTTAAAGCGTGTTCCGTTCCTCTGGTCATACCTGCGGACGGCAGGCACAAGTGGAAAGTGGGTCAGATTTTTTTCTAGGAATTAAATGACTTCCAAACTCTTCAAAATGCATTCCCGCGGCTTACATCTATTTCATAATTGCAAAGTAGCGAATCCAGTTTGAGGAATGGCAATCTAGCGAATCCAGTTTTCCATAATGGCAGAATTGCAAAAATCTCCGATTTACATGATGCGAAAATGTCCTAAATGTTATCTGTTTTTCTTATTTTCGGGTTAGCCCAACAAACAAGGTACCCCATCATCCAAGGCCCAACATGCAGACCAACTAGCCCAGCACTATCGCCCGCCCTAACATGTTCCTGTTGTCCCCTGACGCGAGGTGCCGCACTCTATCGCTCGCTCTGTACCTGCTGTAACCCTATCATTGACGTCGCCTGTCGCTCAAGGTCCCTAGCACCTGCCCGCCGTCAGCCTCAAGCTCAAGAAAACGAGATCCACCATAGGCGCCTGCTGTGTCTTGCCCACTGCCGTGATCCAGCCCCTATGGCCCTGCGCGGTGTTCTGCCAGACAGAAGTTTGTCGTTGCTCTGCCAGTAGCGGTGCCCAATTACACATTTTTGCACAGTGGATTCAGAGTTTCAAAATTAATAGTGACTGGCAGACTTGATTCTCATCTTCATAGGTAGCGAAGGTTTCTCTGCCAAGTGACTATCGTCTACTAGTAGTCTAGTACTCTCAAGCTCAAGTGAGCCGTGAATGATACGAGGGTGTCATGAAAAAATGTTTATTTGCATGCGGTGATTGTCTAGTTGAGTCAAAACTAAAGAATAAAGGAGTTCTGCAATATGTTCTTCTTTTTTCATCTAAATATTAAGACTCTTATGATATTCTTTTTTTAACCGAGGGCATCCCCATTTCCATTACCAAGATAACAGAAATACCGAGTTATAGAAAGTTTTAGGCAGCAAAAGAAATGCTAGAGGAAGCTAGAACAGGCAAAAGTAGAAACTTAGCTAAGCTAGAATCTACCGCAAAGTACCTCCTTGGGATAACCAACTTGATCTCAAGGCCATGCTTCAAAGAGTAACTCTTATTCATAAGCACACAATGTTTGGGCATCACACGTTTTGCTCTCATGTTTAATAAATGTTGACGGTCTCTACCGCAAGAATAAACATCAATATCACTTGCATTTATTCTTAAAATCAATCACCAAACATAGGTTAGAGGTTTAAACTAACAAATTCCACAAGTTTTGGTGAATATTTGTATGCAGGTTGTTTTATCCAGAAAAGAGCATGTGGGCCATGCTACATTAGTAATACAAAATTATCCACGACGAAACCGACTCCCAGGACCTCTAATCCACCGTAAAAAACAAACCGCCAAAGATCAACACGAGAGGATGAGAAGTGGGGTTGGCCGACCCCACCCCTCGGTTGGCCGACTAGTGGGCCTAGCCTGTCAGGCTCCCCTTTGACGTGGAGTCTCCACCACCTTTGAGGATTAATCTCCACTGTGATTGAAGGTCGGTTTGTATCGAGGGACGAGATGGATCGTTGCCATGGATTTATGGGCCCACAGGGTGCTAGGTGCCCCTATGAAAGGACCCCCTGATCCCCTCCAGAAAGGCATCATTCTATCCTAGAGAAGAGAAGAAGCTCTTAGGAATTAGATTGTCAAAGTATAGCTAGTCAAGTGAGATTAAGTAGAGTTGGGCTATTGCTCAAGATTCTAGATCTGTCTATGGTGAATTGGTATAGCCATTGTATCCCTTTATATTTCATATTTACTATGACTTTGATCTTATTATATATTATGTTTCTAGTTGTTATGCTACTAGTTTACTCTAAGTATGCATTTGATATAGTTATGATTAGCTTTGAGTTTATACATGGGATCACATAAAGCTTAATTCAACACGCGATTGGATTGAGTAGCCGAATAGTATGTAAGCATGGTGCTTATATATTGTTTTGCCTGTGGATGCACCCTACATGCCGGAACGTGTGGTAGGCCGCGTGAGTGACAGCTGTGTTGGTCCTTTGTAATCCATCTCCCGTGTGTAGGTGTAACATCCGTGTTTTTGCATCATGTTAAAAACCACTAAAAATTTGAATTTTTAGAATTTTACAACAAATTAAAACTTGATTAGTTTATTTTCTACGGAACTGTTTTAGAAAAACTTTTCTCTAGAACCTTGCATTAAAAATTCACCATCTGCATTCTTGAGTGTTGTGTGTTTTTAGAATTGGTTTGTGGCACCAAAATATTTCCTTGAATTTCCCTCACATCCGTTCCTTGATTCCAATTCAAATTCCTTCAATATCCTTCTTTTGATTTTCTGGGAACCCCTTCACCTACGTAAATACAAACCCCCCTGGGCTCATTCTCTCCTGTCCCTTCCGTGCACACGAACGTGGCCCAGCTCGACACTTACTGCTGCCGATGCGTACACACCGCGTTGCGTCGTCATCTTCATGGATGTCGTCTTCTCACCATGATTCCCGTCGACAGCTCGAGCCTCACATGTGATGCGTGGACGCTGCCGCCCGGCCATGGCAACCGGCGAAGAGTTCCTCGGCCAGATATTTTGCCACTGTGTGTTTTCTTCCCAGCGCACGTGCCGTACTCCAATACCTTTCCCCAGTGCACCGGCGTGGACACTGCACCACTGCACAGTGCGCACTGCTCCCGCATGCCAGCGAAGCTCTCCCTGGCCGGATATTTTTGCCGTTGCCGTGTCGTCTTCCCAAAGTCGCCTCCCTTCCTCTCCGTGATTTTACGTCGACATGCTCAAGCGCGCCGGTGCCCGGGAGGGGCACGTCAAGTCCCATCGCCAGCGCCAGCTCACTCTGAGCGCTTGCCAACCCGAGCACGCTGTGCGCGCGAGGATGCTGCTGCACTGCCATGGACCATGGCTGCCGGCAAAAATCCCCTGGCCACCGAGATTTTTCCCACCGCCACCGTCTTACTATTGGCAAGGCTTGGCTATAAAAAAGGCCAGCGACCACGGTGTTGCGGATCAACACAGCCGAGCCCGAGCTGAAGTTCCGCTCTCCTTCCTTCGAGTTCCATCTCCGTGTGCTCGGCATGACGACGACTCGCAACGTCGCCTCGGCTGCAGCTGCCCCCGAGACACGGAGAGAAGCTAATGGGGTGCTCCACAGGCGCCCTGCTGCCTGGCCAACATGTGCCGGAGCTGCTGTCGTCTGCTGCCCTCTGCTACCTCTCCCTGTCTTCTTTGCTGCCATGCACGGGGGAACGAAAAATGCTGCCCCGGCCAGGACCGCGCTGGAGACGAGCGCCGTCAGCGCTGGAGTCCGCCGCCGCCGCCGCCGGAGCTGCGCCAGCCCGCGACTCCACCCCGGTAGCCGCTGTCACCGAGACTACCGGCCGCTGCTCACCGAAGCCACGGTCGCCGAGGACGCCGCGGACTGCGCCAACCCAATCCGCCGGAGCCGCTGCCGCTCGGAGCACCATCTCGCCCCGTCGCGCTAAGCGCCGCCGTTCGCGCCCTCCGCCAGTTGGCGCCTAGGGCCACCGCTGGCACATCTCTCTCTCACTGCTCTGCACTGCTCTATCTCCTTCTCTCCTTTCCGCCTGCACTCTGTCGCCGTGAAGGGATGAGGATGCCCGACGGAATCCAAAGACGGACTCCCAGCCACGTCGTCGCAGCCAGCAGGGGCACGCCACCTCGCCCCATGGACCCATTGGCTCCACCTTTCCCCCTCCTTCTATATTCCTCCATAGACCCGGTGCACATGAACCAAGAGACGGTGCGAGCAGTCACAGCACAGTGCCCTACACCGGCTCACCCGCACAGCGCCCTACACATGGGAAATGCTAGGTGCGCCCGGAACCATACACAGGAGATTAAAGGAAGCCTTTTCCCTTTCCAGAAAAATCCCAGAAAATTCCTATAAATATTAGAGACACTCCAGAGCCTACCCAGACATTTCCCATGCCTTCTCCACCATCTGAAATTCCAGAAATAATTTCCAATATCCTTGCCATACACCTTTCTTTGATAAACCTTTGATAATCCATATATTTTCCATCTCAAATCCGCATCTCTCGAACTCTACGCACCCATATCCTTTTTCATAATTTTTGGTGCCCATTTAAATTCTAGTTATATTTGTTTTTCTGTTTCCTTGTATTAATACTAACCCGTAGTTGCACCCAACCCCTAACACCTCCTAGCACTGTATATTCATGTATGTGTGTACACTATGACTCGTACATAAATACGTGAATATACACACATTCCAGACATAGAATAATAATAGCTAGCACCCATGCACATGCATGCGTGATGGGTGTATACATATATATAAAATATAAGCAAGCCTATATATATGTATATGTACCGAGCATCATCCGTATGCATGTCTAACCTCACGTCTACTTTTTCACCCTAATTAAACCCATGCATGTATAATGCATACATGTATGTGCCGCTAACCTTAGCCATCACCAACCCATCACCCATCTAATTGATTATGCTTGTGTTGTTTTCCTTGCTTGGTGTTTCCGTGCTTGTCGGCGCTATATAACATAGGATAGAAGCCGCAAAGAGAACCTAATGGGATCGGGAAGCACAGTACACGGAGATGGAGAAGTAAGAAACGCATGGATCAGGATTTTGGAATAAGGATATAATCGTCAGCGAGCGGAGGCAAGTCCTGACTCCCACCTCCCCTTTTCCCTCCATATATTATGCCACATCCATTCCACTACTCTTTCTCCTCCACATAAATTTACCACGCTCATAAACCACTCCCTTTTCCACTGCTCCGCCACTATCATATTCTACCGCTCCCACTATATTCCACCACTCCCACCATAAAGTCTCCCACTTCCCTTTATAACTAATTATTTAATTAAACTAATCATAAATAATGTTATCCATAATATCATGGGAACCAATGTTATGAGCATATATGACATGATGAATATTGTGATATATAATGAATAGTGTGATATATGATGAATGTCGTGATATATAATGAATAATGTGACATAACCTAAGAACATGGATATTAATTGAACTGGTAAAATGAACTTATTTTTGACGGGAGCGAGTGGGGATATTTCACGTGGTGTGGACTATCCTTTTGGGCAGGATCGCCTAGTGAGGGTTCCTGTTGGAGATACTCGCTTCGGTCATATAAGGACCGGTTCATTTGCCATCTCGCCTAGCCTGAATTTCGCCTAGACTTGATCTCACACCCCGTTAGATAGAAGTATAAATTCTACTAGGAGGCCGGAGTGGCAACGGACTATCAGGAGACGACACGGATGCTGGGTGATCTTCCGTGGTCTGCTCGGCATGGATGCTATGTGATCTTGCATGTAAAATTATTGTTGGGTCGTGTGCGAGCCCCTTTATATATATATCTATCGGATGCTATGTGATCATCCAAGTCATTGTCCATTGGATGCTGTGTAATCATCCAAGTCGTTTCCGACCCCCTGAGAAGCCGTGGTAGAATTATATGGACATCTAAGATAGCGCTCTTTCGGGTACGAGGTCTCGTTAGACCTGTTTCTGCCACCGTACATGGTTAGAGGTTGTGCCTATCATGTGGGGAAATTTGTACAACCTCTGCAGAGTTTATCAAATCTATTCGAATAGCCACGTCCTTGGAATGGGCAACCACTGGGATGAAGTCTCAAATGATTAGACTTTTTATGTAAAGAAACTGTGACAATCTGGTAAGTTACAAGTTATTAGTTATGGTAAGTTATAACTTATAAACTCCGGGAACTGGCGAGAAGGGTTAATACTCTCCCAGGGCCCAAACCTCCATTTTTGTAACTGTACTACTACCATATAAAATTCCACCATAAGACCACCTCCACAAATAGCCTCTGCCATACACTTCACCTCTACTCCAAAGTTAGGGCTTGCTGAGTACTTTATGTACTCAATCCCCTCCAATCTATATTTTTAGGAGTCAAGCTACAGGAGCACATATGAGGATGAAGCTTTTGAAGCTATGACAAGATGGGAAGATAGGAGTACGTACGATGATGGAGATGTACGATTACGCAAGGGAGCTACTCGAGGACCACTAGGATAAAGATATAGGATTGAGCTCAGGAATAAGGTTTACGTCCGCACTCCAAGTTGCCTGTAGGAATGGAACCACGTTGTTACAGGACTGCTGTCTTAGAACTCTGATGTACATTATAAGGCCAATAGCCCAAGCTATGTAATATGAACTTTGTAATGTGTTTCCCTATTATCAATAAAGTATGGTTTTTGATATCAATCTTGTTCGATCTGTGCGTATCAGCTACTGATCCAAGGACTGATACGTGATGCACATTGGACCCTAAAATAGGGGCCCGACAGTAGGACTAGTAGGACCCGTGTCACAATGGAGGAAGTATATTTTGCTATTCTCCTCTTTAGAGATGTCCTTTATGCATAGATGGAGGGTTTGTTATAATTGAAAAAAGTATATACTTGTTCGAATTATAACACAATAAGTAGAAATAACTTAGGAATCTTTGTCTTGTTTATTCCTTAGACTAGCTATTTCACATTTATGTGCATCTATCTCTATCTCTAAATTATTATATATTTATCATACACTTAGTTTACCCCTGCTTAGAGGAACTGTTTAGTTAATGGTTGCATCATAAGTATATATATTGTCAATCCTTCCTTTGCCATCATTTCTCCCGGTAGTAAAAAAAATATAAATAACAATACCTAGAATAATCTCGGTGAAATGCTACAATGGTACTTTGTGCGCTTGCGGAATTCTTATATTTTAATTTGCACTCATAAAAACTCAACAATAAAACGAAGGCAACAACTTTGCATGCCTCAACACCGATCTTGTCAACTCAGCAGCACAAAGACTGCACTCTTGCAGGCCATGATGGTTAAGATATACATATTTTATACCTAATACAGACCCTATAATGGATTTAGAGTACATGAGGACAAATATTGGTGCAAGTTCGTGTGCTTGGCATGCTGAAGTGGTTTTAAGGAATACATGCATCCATCACTAGGGTAACACCTAGTGCATAGGCCATACCACTATTATCGAGCACACAGGTTGGAAGAAAACTAATATCTCAATTTGGTACTATCAGTTGACTCCATCTTTAGTGGTTAATCACAATACCTTTATGTCTAACCAAATGGCTTACTAATGTGTTTCTGGTACATAAATGAATGTGAATTGATCAAAACCTATGTGCATATCTTTCCTTGTGATTGACATTTATTAGTTTGGTTTCTATCTGATGTCCAAGTATACTAGAATCTTGAGACTGGAGTCAACTTTTGACTTTAGGTACAAGCCCCTTTCTCTCTCCCACTCCCTCTTACTCCATCTATATCTATATGGATTGAGTTTTTTTTCTCATTTGTCAAGATGCCATTCTATCCTTCTAGTTGATTACAGAGTGTACAAAGTGCATTTGACCCCAAGATATTTTATATGTATGCATACAAGTCTATTTGGTTGCATTGTACCACATAAATAGTGTTAATGTGAAAACTGAGTTAGAAAAAAGGTTTCCAGGAATGTATGTTTTATCCTACCCTCATCACAACAGACAAACCACATTATTCCGCACACCTTGTATTCAAATGGCTATAGGTTGATGCATCTGAGCAACAAACTAAATGAATCTATAGTGTATTCAATATTTGCATATTATTGCTTATATTTTTCCTAGCAAGTAAAATGCTTTTGAATTGACATCCATCTGTGCTTGGAGTATATTCTTCATACAATTATTTTAAAGATAGTGCGATGCTTAAATGTGTTGTCGATGGTCACGAACTCCTTATTTCATACCATCAACTATGCTTACATTGGGAATATAAATGACATGGACCATAGTCATAGGGATTAATTCTAATCAATTCCACAAGTTTTGGTGACTACATGAATGTAGGAGCAAGGGTGGCATGGGACATGGTAAAACACATGATCAAATTCCCGATTTTGCCACACCATGGCAAAACACACCATTGCTGCCTCTGCCTCCTTTATCGCTAACGCCTTCATCCGCGGATGAATTAACCCTCTTAGCTTATTTTGGCAGGACCTTCTTCGACACCATTTCAATGGGACAGGCTTACTGCATACAGGACCATGATGTTTGGTTTTTTTTGATGGCTGACCGTTATGTTTGGTTGATTGAATGAATACATATAGGGTGAACATATCAATTGTTTGGTTGCCTACTCATTTGCCTGATGCTAGGGTTGAAAACGGACGGGTTAAATCACGTCTTGACCCGCATCGTTTTTCACATTTCACCCATATGTTTTTGTATTTTTGGGGAAAAACCAAAAATGGGACAGGACACCGTATATGGGGTGGCCAGACCAAGGACGGAAAACGGGAGGGGTTCCATCACGCCCGGTATTTAAGCATAATGACTCGTATTTTACCTGTTTTTCTTATTTCTGGGGATAGCCCAACAAACAATGTACCGCCATCGTCGAAGGCCCAACAGGCAGCCCAACTAGCCCAACACTGTCGCCCTAGCTAACCTATTAGTATACTTGGCCATGCAGCCCGAGGCCCGGTGGCCCGGCCCGCGGCCCGGCGTTTTGGCCCGGTGAAAGGTCTCGATGGCTAGAGGGGGGGTGAATAGCCTTTTAAAATTTTCTACAAAGACAAGCTAAACAAGTTTATCAATACAACAAATAGCGAGATGCGAGTTTTGCTTAGCCTACGGGGTGTTTGCAAGCCACCTATCCAATTCACAATTCTAGTATAATGGCACTCAACCGCACAAGTCAAACCGAGAAGGTAACTACAACTACAACTAGCAAGCTACACAAAAGAGCTACTCTAGCAAAGCTAACTAGCTAGCAAAGATAACTAAGAAAGTAATACGGAGTTGAGTTAGGAGAGTTTCACCGAGGGGCGAAGTATTGAGCCAACCAATATGATCAACAATGAATACCAAGACAACCGAACACCGGGATCAATCAATCACAATATGAAAGTGATGACACGAAGATTTATCCCAAGGTTCACGTGCTTGCCGGCACGCTAGTCCCCGTTGTGTCCCTCTTCACCACGTGGTTCGGTGGCTAATCGGTCTCACACCGAGCCTCTCAAAAGGCGCCACAAGAACCTACCAAATGGCAAAAGGTTGCAATGACACGAGCAATTTACTAATGTTGCCCTTGGCGCTTCGCCGAGGTAGGCACAAACCCCTCACAATCACCGGAGGTGGCCAAGAACAATCACCAACTCTTGCCAACGCCTCCAAGCTGCTCCAAGTCGTCTAGGTGGCGGCAACCACCAAGAGAAACAAGAATCCCGCAGCAAATCAACAACCAAGTGCCAACTAGATGCAATCTTACAATGCAAATGCACTTAGATCACTCAATCTCACTTCGAATATGCAAAGAAGCAAGAGAGATGAGTGGGAGGGGAGTTGCTTAGCTCAAAGTGCTCACAAGTATGTCAAATGTCCGAGAGAGAGCTTTGAGCCGGCCAACGAGTATTTATAGACGTACCCCTTCGAATATAGCCGTTACTAACTTGAAACAGCTGCAGTCGCACTGACCGGACGCGCTGGTCCAACTGACCGGACGCGCCGATCACACAACGGCTACTTTCGCTAAGCACCGACCGGACTCGCTGCACGCAACGACCGGACGCGCGAAGCTCGACCGGACGCGCCGGTCCCGTGACGGACCGGACGCGCTGGTCAAGCCTGAGCAGCGCACAACGAAACAACGACCGGACGCGCTGGAGAACTGACCGGACGCCATAGTGTCCGCGTCCGGTTAGAGTCCAGTAAGCTCCCTCAACGACCGGACGCACCGCGCGTCCGATCAACAAACTAAAACTTGCGCAGACGCTGAACGCTAACCGGACGCGTCCGGTCAAACAGAGACCGCGTCCGGTCCAGCATCAGGTCACCACTGTGACCTCCGTTCGCTTCCGTTTGATTTCCGACTTTCGGCGTAGTGGAAAAAAGTCGTTTCAATTCCTCGAAAACGCCTGAATCCCGCCTCGCAAGCTCGGCGGGAGGGAGAGAGGACCCCAAACCCTCTCTACCGCTCAAACTCCACCGCCTTTGCAAATGTGCTAACACCACCAAGTGATCACGTCATGTGCGAGTGTGTTAGCATTTTCACAATCATTTTTCGAGGCGTTATTAGTTCTATCCAAATGCATATGATTATGAAATGCACACTTAGAGGCACTTAGGAGTTCAATAGCCGCGTCATTCCCCTCTTTATAGTACGGCTATCTATCCTATAATGTAACCACACCCACTAGGTGTCTTGGTTTATAAAACACAACCCTTAAGCATATACCTTTGCCTTGATCATGTAGGGTTGCGTCCAAATTCAAGTGTGGCCATCATGATCACCATGTCCATCTTGCCACCAACCTTGGAATGTACTAATCCTCATATGCTACATACAACTTAGGCATAGGATTAGTACTTAGGCATTGTCACTAATTACCAACAGCAAACATAGGACTTTCACCCGGCCCGAGCACGGCACGGCCCGAGGGACCAGGCCGTGCCTGGGCCGCCACCTAGGCACGTGGCACGGCACGGGCACGGCCCGGTCCAAGAGGCGGCCCGTTAAATTAATAACCATGTGAATATTTGGCACAACCCACTGCAATCCATACATATATATATAATATCTTCATCACTTCGAACCCTAACTTCCTCCCACTCCCACTCTCCCAGACAGCGCTGCTCTTCCCTTCCCCTCCCCATCCGTCGCGCCGCTCTTCCCTTCCCCGCGCGCTGCTCTCGGGCCGCCCGCGGCACGCAGGGCACGTCGTGCTCTCGGGCTGGCCCGACAGCCCACGGGCCGTGCCTTGGGCCGGAGGCCAGGCACGAGCACGCCACAGGCACGGCCCGTCAGGCACGGCGGCCCGAGGCGGCACGACGTGGGCCGGCACGGCACGGCACGCCGTCAGGCCGGGCCGGCACGACA
This sequence comes from Saccharum hybrid cultivar R570, assembly GCA_038087645.1. Classification (NCBI taxonomy): domain Eukaryota; kingdom Viridiplantae; phylum Streptophyta; class Magnoliopsida; order Poales; family Poaceae; genus Saccharum; species Saccharum hybrid cultivar. The sequence goes on along the minus strand of JAQSUU010000804.1, from coordinate 6,068,043 downwards.
CGGCCTGTGGACATCTATACCTATTAGCACTGCCGCCCCAGGGCCACAAGCCAGGCGCCGCACTCAATCTATCGCTCGTTCTGCACCTGTAATCCCTGTCAATCTGTCATCCCATCGCCCGTCGCTTAAGGCCCCTAGAGCTCAAGAAAGCAAGATCCACCGTTGGCGCCTGCTGTGCTTGCCGACTGCCGTGATCCAGCCCCTGCTGTGGCCCTACGCGGTGCTCGGAGGGACGTCATGTCTCTTGCCGTGTCAGACAGAAGTTTGGGTGTTGCTCTGCCGGTAGTAGTGCCCGGCCGATTACACATTTTTGCACTGTGGTCTGTGGATTCAGAGGCTGTGTTTAATTTCATTAAAAAATCCACTATGCAAAAAAGATTTCCCATCACATCAAACTTGCGATACATGCATAGAATACTAAATGTGGATAAAATCAAAAACTAATTGCACAGTTTGGTTGTACTTTGCAAGATGAACGTTTTGAGCCTATTTAGTCAACGGTTGGACAATTATTACCAAATACAAATGAAATGCTACAGTGTTACTACAATGAATTTTGTCCCCCAAATTTGACAACTAAACACCGCCAGAGTTTCAAAATTAGTAGTGACTGGCAGACTTGATTCTCCTCTTCAGAGGTAGTGAAGGTTTCTGTGCCAAGTGACTGTTCAAAATTAAATGAGCTGTGAATGATACGGGGTATCATGATAAAATGTTGATTTGCGTGCGGTGAGCGCTGATTGTCTGAGTGAGTCAAAACTAAAGAATAAAGAAGTTATGCTGTTCTTTGTTTCTTTTAAAATATTAAGATTTGTATGCTAATTCTGTTGTTTCTGAACTTCGTCAAGAGTCAAAACTTCTTGTATATATTGCTCTTGTGCATGTGCTTGTAGGCGGCAGGCATATGGCCATGGCATGGTCGCCTAGTCCTTCCTGCGTTGCTGGTGCTGTGCTACAAGCCTGCAGGCTGCAGCCAATGTAGGCGTGCCGTGCCTGCGTGGAAGTGCAGCCGGTGGTGCAACAGACCGGCTAACAGCTAGTGTACGAGCCCTGAGCAAGCGTGTGTGGTATTCCGGCTTAAGTTTCTGCCATCTGGCCGTTATCGTTGAACTTCCGTCCATATATTGATTTGTTTTTCATATGCCCGCATATCCCGACTTTGTTTGCAAACCTAGTCCCGTTTTCACCAAGAAAATATATATAGAAACAAAAACGAGGGACGGATTTTTTCCACCATTTTCCATCATCCATGTCTGCTGCTGCCCCTACGCTCTCTCTGGCAGAAGCCACGACATGCGCTCGCGGCTCGCCCGATCAAGGCCCGAGAGAAACATAAATAATAAGTGATTCGTGTCTCTCCGGAGCTAGACTCTGCGAGGCATTTTGCATCCAAACGGCTAGGCTGTGGCAGCCGTTCAGGGAACTGTTGACAACTAAAAATGTCAATTTTGTAAAGTTATCAAAATGTGTAATGGACTTCACCATTGCGTTCCTCTCGTCGAGATGGTCAAAAAAAACATATATGAAATGTCTAATTTGGGGTCCGGATGAGAGAGTTGTGTCTCAAAAAAAATATCTATCTAGGCTACCGGTACTTCCGGTCCGAGACCGGAACTTCTGGTGGCTGGCGAAGAAAGACGCAGTTTTGCGCGAAAATGAACTACCGGTACTTCCGGTCAGGCTCCATCGGCGGTTTCGGACCGAAAGTACCGGTAGGTGTTTATTCCGAATCTGACTTTCAGATCTCGAACCAATTTGTTTCTAGATCTGTTTTTGGACGTGGGAAACTTGGAAAATAAGCCTTGGAGAGATTTCCTATTAGGATAAGACCAGGCCCGTCTCATGGGGGAGGGCAGCAAGTGCGACGGCCGGGGGCCCATGGTGCTTGGGGCCCATGAGTATACCCATGTATAGTACATGTATTCCGGCCCAATGGCTCATACGGTCGCTCTTTAGGTCCATTTGATAGCTTAGGTGCTCGCTAGTCGCTTCTATTCACGTGGCATGCGTGACTGCGTGAGTTGTGCAGGGAGTCGGCGAGTCACGACCCTTCCAATTCGCGATCGCGAGTCAGGGCTTGGCTTCGCAGCCGCTGGCCGGTGACGGCGTGCTGCTGCAGGCAACGGCCGCGACCTCTGCGGGCAGCGGGCGTGAATCCTTTCTCCGCGGCCTTTGTGATCCATTGTATCTCTGGACTGGCCAGCGGATAGCGGTAAGTAACTGCAGTTCATAGTTCATTAGTTCAGTTTATCAGTTATAAGGATAGGGCTTGGCGTGGCTGTGATGGTCTGCACTTGCAGAGTTGCAGATTGTTTGATCTAATTAACTAAATTTCTAAATTCTAATTCAATATATTTTTTTGAACATGTTAGATGTTGCCAAAAAAACATTTTTCTAGTGTTCAGAAAAAGGAAAAAAAAGAAAACAAGAAGATCAGTTCATTGAAAAATTGTTTGATGAACTATGCTACAAGAAAGATTGAATGGCTTCGCTATGTGCAACATTGAGAAGGATATTTTAGATAAAATTGATCTCGACACTGTTCTTGAAGATTTTGCATCAAGAAATGCTGAAGACGCTTTTTAAAAGCATTAAAGCTCTATAGATTTATTTGAGGTAACCACAATAGTTATTACTTATTACTTTACCATTCTTCTAGCTTTTTTATGTACAGTCATTTTTTTATGAACTAAATATATGTTGCAAGTTATTTCTTATTAATAGTACTATATACTTTATTAATTGTCATATTAAAATATTAGATTACCGGACCTTAGTGTCTTACTTACCCAAGGGCCCTTAAAATTATTGAGACGGGCCTGGATAAGACCACCCCCCTCTCTATATATGAGAGGATCATGGCCGATTGAGTTCACATCTATCCAATCGACAAAATAACAACCAAAACTCCTATCTTACCCTAGTTTTCTCCTCTCAACCTTCTACCCTGTTGTTCGGCAAGCCTCTCCACGAGATTTGTCGGCATCCTAGGCGGCTTTGCTGGTCCTAAGAGATCCTCCACGTGCTTCTCCCCGACGGATCCTTCCAGAAGTGGTTCGGGAGCCGTTTCGGTCAAAAACGAGCTCTACATCGGCCCTATCGGTCTCTAGATCGGTTTGGTCGATTACGTTGCGTTCTTGCCGTGTTGCAGGTCGTGTGTGCGGCCTCTAGGGCGTCCAAAGCCCATCGGTGTGTTGGCTCGGATCCGTTTCAACGTCAACAGGAACCAAATGGCATGTTTCAGCACACCGCCGGCCAGGGCAGCCTGGATGGGGCACCAAACACGCCCCAACAAACTTCATAGCAACGGGCAAATGCAGGAGGTAAAATGCAGGCCCTGAGCAGCCCCGTTAGTTATGTTGATACAACAATGACCTGGCTCCCTGTGTTGGCCCAGAGCAATAAGGGCCTGATTGGTTACGGTTTTTTTTTTTTTTTTGATAAAGGAAGTTTTTATTAGAACCTCAGAAGCAATACATCGAGTTGATACAAAGCCAAAGAGGGTAACTTCCGGCCTCTGCCTAACATGAGGCACACAGCCAAAGAGAGAAGAAACCTTACACAATCTAGTGACTATCAATTCGTAAACTAGATCGCCACCCATGTGCCTAGGAGAAAAAATCCTTGGCCACCTGCGTCAATTGTTGCAATACCGCTACAACTATATCCTGCAAATCCGGCTTCTGCATAATAGCCCAAGTACGTAGCCAGTGGGTAACCAAATAGATAACCTGCACAGGATAAACAATTTTTTTCTTTTCAAAAAGAATACCATTCCTACTGAGCCAAATAGATCAACAAGTCGTAGCTCCTAGCAGGAGTAAAAGCTTGACATCTTTGTTGACACCTCTTAGCCAGCCATTGAACATATGACCTGGTTGGTTACGTGTACAAGACTTGCATTGCATTGAGAGTTATCCAGCATAGGCTACGCCCGTAGTGATCTGTGTTTGGTTGTACAGTACAACTTGTACTGCACATCTGATTTTCGCATGGCCGGGCATTTCATCGGAACACCCTCCCTGCATGGCTGCATGAGCTTCCCGCTGGCTAGAGCACATCGACGACGTACTCCGCAGGAAACGTTGACGCCAAGATGGTTGTCGTTGACATCGGAGAACTCCATGTCTATGTCCAGCACCGTGGCCGAACACCCAGCTGGTCTCGTCATTTGTGAGCTGCTGCAGCCTGCAGGAGGCCGGAAGAGGTGGCCACGGCCGCCCGCTGGTCGTCACGTGCGAAGCCGGCGAACTCAGCCGTGCTCGGCTTGTAGAGCTTCCGGCTGCAATAATCTACACGCCGCCGACGCCGAGCATCTGGGATTCTGGCGCGCTAGTTAATCTGCGTTAGAGAATCTACTGATGTCTATATATATAACACGAAGAGATTTGCAGGGCAATCTCTGGCGTGTGCGTATCCTTGGGCCACGCCTCTTCCAATTCCCAGCCGTCGGATCGTTCTACGCACAGTGAAAAATCCTAGCGTGTGCCAGCCATAGGGAGTAGAGTTTCTAGCTCGTTGGTGAGGCGCGTGCTTGATGTTGCTGCCAGAGACACCAGCCAGGCCGGCGGCGGCATAGAGACATTGGCGGATCCAGGGGGGGCTGGGGGGGCTGCAGCCCCCCCGGGAGGGTCATATCTCCACTAAAACACTGTAGCAATTACTGTAGCATAGCATTAAATTACCATTAAATCTTAATTGTAAATCAACATCTTCCTTAATTAGCCCCCCCGGGGTGTCAATCCTGGATCCGCCACTGCATAGAGAGTTTGTTGAACTCGTGTGTCCTCCCTTCTTCCCGTTCGAGCAGCGCCGGGAGCGACGGCGAGTACCATACAGGTCGGCGCCCGTCGGAGAGCACGGTCCCGTCGAGCATCTAGGGCGACCGGCCTCGTCGCCTTGCCCTTGCCGATCACACGTTCCAACAGCTAAGCTACGCAACGTCAATTGGGCAATTTGGGCCTAAACAGCACCGTGGCGGAAGCCGCTGCGACAGCCCACAATGCGTGGGGCCACGATTCCAATCCCCGTCAGTCGCCCACGGCCGTCGGAGTTAATGGGCCTCACAGCCCACCTCTATTTCCCGATGTGCTATGCCCATTGTTCGCGGCCGACGCGGGCGATGGTTGCCGCTCGCCTTACCCGTTGCTCACATGGTGTTTGTTTTTCGACGAAAGAAGAATTATATTAGATAATAGCTCAACACGTTACAAATATTCTGGATTACATAAATATCTAGATTTATATCTAAATTGTACCCACACTGTGAATAGCTCTAGATCTCAAAATCAAACCTATACGACGTTTTGTAGTATGGATGACCGCATAGACAAACACTCGACAAAAGGTTTAAGAACAGATGCCTAACAAATGACGGTCAATATTCATATAGGCGGAGTTGAGAAACTTCTTCTTTCTGGTGTATTCCTCTTCTTCTTGCTGCCACCGAAGAATGAAGAAGACTCATCTGAAACTTATTCTCCCTAGTCCTTCATCGTAGCCAGATCTAACCACAGTAAAACGGAGAAGAGACCGGAGAAAATTATTCTATAGCGGCAACACCATCTCCGTCTTGATGTTGCCGTTTGAAAATAAAAGTCTCCATATCGTCATACTGGTGAGGATGTTGACATCGTAGTTGTCGCCTCCATGTTCAACAGAACTGTTATGGAGAAAGCGATTTCACCTTGTCCTCTCGCCGTCACCGAAGAAGAGGATGAGAGGAGATAAATCCCCATAAAAAAACTTAGCAAAGAGAAACCCTAACCCTAAAGACTAAATTTACTGAACGGCCTCCGGCGATATGCCGGAGGGGAAGGAAGGGGGACCAGCCATGGTGGAGACGGGGGCGCGGCGGCGCTCGAGTCGCAATAAAGTGCCCATTGTTTGCAGAGTGCCATCGTGATAAGCGCCGTTTCTTTCTCCGTCCTTTTCATTCGTGGCATACTCTTCTGTATGTCAAACTGCACTTTGTACAAAATGCCTTTTGTTAACTGTGGAGACACAAGATATTCTCTAGGCATTGCTGCTGCTCCCTGCACCATCTATGCAAATCTACCTTTCCCAAAAAAAAAACAGAATGTTCTGCCTCCGAAAACCTACCTTTAGCATACTACGTATTTACTTATATAATTTATACATATGTCAAACATAAAGGACGGATGTCTTACATCTAAAATTAATAACTTCTGAGATTATAATTTACTTATGATTGTCCTGCAGTGCAATACACGCTTTATGTTTGTAAGAGTAGTACAGCATGGAATATCTTTTTTTTTCCATATATTAAGATAAGCCATAGGATAAAATTACGGGTATAATAACTCTGTAATATACCTGTTGAAGTTTGTATATTCAGATGTAAAGGTTTAAGTGACCAGCAAAATCTCAGTTTTATCATTTCTCTCTCAATCAATCTGCATTCAAATAAACACCAAAAGAACCTATAGACTGTAGTTGCAATATGGACACGTACACACCTATCTTCTTTGCATTTCTAATGAATGTTTGCAATTATAAGCATACTAATCACAAACATGGGTCATAGAAATAACCTTCGTGCTTCATCGTACACCTGCCACACACGCCATAGGGAGGCCGACCACAACCAGGGTAGGCTCAGGGCCGTCTCTTGGGGGACGGCAGGAGGTGCGACCACTGGGGGTATATATATATATATGTATGTATATATGTATATATATATATGTGTATATATATATGTGTATATATATATATGTATATATATATATATGTGTATATATATATATATACACACACACATATATATATATATACACATATATATATATATATACACATATATATATATGGTACCTGGGTACCAAATAGCTATTCAGTACCCAGCGTCCTATTAAGCAGGCAAACAGGCCCACACTGCCGTTCGGGCCCGGCCCACCCACCATGAGATCGAGCGGCATAGCTCCCCCACCCACCCACGATTTATCTGCGGTTTCAATTTGCAGACCCCGTCGCCGGCACTGCTCCTCGGTTTCCTCTCCCTACCACCGCTCCGTACCACCTCCCGCCGGCGCCGCCCCTCGACTCTTCCGCATCCGGCGCTGCTCCTCTGCGCACCCACCGCTGTCGCCGCTCTCAATCCATCCCCGTCGTCGCCGACCGTCAACTTTCCGGCTCCCCTCCACATCCCTCTTCCATCTGCGCCGCCCCTCGACATCCCTTCCCCGTCGGCGCCGCACCTCCACATCCCACCCCCGCCTACCGGAGTTCTGGACCACGGCATTCAGGTAGGCATCCCATCCCGATCCGATGTATTTTGGATTAGGATTGGTAGGTATCCCGATCCGATGTGTTTTGGATTAGGATTGTTGCTTTATCGTACAATGGCATGTTCTACATGTGTTTGTACTATCACAGAGCAGAGGACAACAATAATTTCGGTTTTAATCTCAGTTGCAAATTGATGTATGTGAAGATTAGCAACGAGAATGGTGGGTTAAGGGTTTTTTATTTTTACTTTTGAACAGAGTTGGCCACATAGTACCACCCCCTGGTTCAGGTGCCGAATGTTTGATGAGCAGGAGTGCCGACTGCCAAGCTTTTGGCAAGAAGTGGGGACAAGAAAACGGTACTCTGTGTGTGACTGTCTAAAGGGATTCTAGATTTCTTCTACTATATGTGTGGTAACAAGCTAGCTCACTGTCATGCCATGTTACTTATATGTAACGTCCCTAGCTAGGTATTGTATGTTGATAGATAAATTAAAGGCAGGACGGGTTCGATCCATCTACATGTGTTTTGGCCTCTGGATCTTCCGAATCTGTACTAGTAACTTAATAATTAATTGGTTCCTACTCCTACATAGCAGCGCGCTGCATGCAGGTTCTTATCCATATTATTAAACGGTACTGCTGCATTTTACCTGTATGAGCAAGAGGAATTGAGTTCCTTTGATAGGATTGTGATTGGCTTTTTCTGGCCGTTATTCAATCTGCTGTATTTTACTTTTATGGGCAAGAGGGCGCGTGAGAGAGATGACACTGTGATTGGCTACTGCCTTGCTAGCACTGACTAGGCGATCATTAGCATAGAACATAAGTCCGAGATTGGGAAGTGGTCAGTAGATGATTTCTGTCCAAGTTAATTCTTGTGCGAGTGTAAGTGGTCACTAGATGATTTCTGTCCTGCTTAATTCTTGTGCAAATGTATATTCTAATGCTAATTCATGCCAATTGAAATCATAAATGGAAAATGTATTGTAAAGTACAGTACTAATCCAAACAGTCAGCTTGTGTTGTGGTTGGCCATGCAATCCGTTGGGGGCTTTTCCAGATGCATGGCTGCAGGTCCTCTTTGTCTAGATTGGTGATGTGCCTATGTGAATAAGTTCAACGGTTCTGTCCTATACAGTTTTCTCAATGTTTTTCTTACTTTAGAATAAAAGTAAAGTCAATTAGTCAGTATGCTTACACTGTCAAGCTGGAGAAATCAAAAATAAAAAACAAAAAAAAAGCAAGAAGATGTATTCTGATTAACGTCAGTCGACTAAGATAGCATTTTTTTTAGCTTTAACGTGTTTACAACAAATCTTCTTTGGTAGTTCTTTTATTTGTTACATTCTTCTATTATCCTTATTTTTTCCTAAATTGTTTTCCATAGAAAATGCCCCACTTATGTCAAACCTAAATTGTTAAGATATGCATTATTTTAACTAACAACATCTTCTTGTTGTAGGTACAAGCTATCCTAATGCAGCACCAATGCAGCCTCTTCAATTTACAATAAATTTGGTGGCATGAATATAGAAAGGAGATATTCTCAGTGCGCACTGGGCAATTCCCAGTCTTTCAAGTTTTAGAAATGGAGACAAAAAAGTGTACATGTATGAAATACAATTCTTTTCTTTTTTTTCTGGCGCTCCAAAGTATAATGTGTACATATATGACGAATCCTTCAAAGTGGTGATAAATGTTATAGATTATTACTATCATTTGCCGAGCTATATGTATGATCGAAACAGCAGATGAGCAGTGCATTTCACTCTTCCATACCTGATCTACTGTATATAAGCTATTAGTACACATATACAATGTGTTCAGATAAAAAAATCTCAGTTTATACTACTTGTCTCAGATTAACCATTATTTATAAAATCAATGTCTTAAAATTGCCCTCTACGCATGGTTTTATTTGGGGTTAGGCTGCTTTAATTATGTCGTTACCTATGCAAAAGGGGAGCAAGCAGGAATATAAAAATAAACAAGCAATCTCGATCTAGCTCAGAAATAAAAAGGAAACAAAAGCTGGCTGTATTAACTGAAATCCTGATCCAGCATAGAAATTAAAAAAAACTGGCTGGATTCAGTAGGTCTGTGTGCTCGGCCTGTAGTATGGGCTTGGACGGCCTGGTGCGAGACAGCCTGGTGCACGGGGGTGCCTGGGTACCAAATAACTCTTGAGTACCCGATATCAAATAGGGTTGGCCTATATATATATATATATATATATATATATATATATATATATATATATATATATATATATATATATATATACTCTATAGCTAGCTACAGAATAAGTTATTTTGTAGCCACCTCCATTTACGATAATTTTATATACTAATTTACGACAGTGTCAGTATATATTTACGATAGTTGAATTACTATAACACATAGGGATATTTACCATAATGTTATAGTAAATCATATAGTAAGGAGTTACTATAATCTCGTAAATTAGCATAGCAATTATCGTAAATCAAAGTGGCTACGGAATAAGTTATTTTGTAGCCAGCTGTAGGGTATATATATATGCAAGTTTTGAAGGTCAGCGTCTTTTCATATTTGATACTGTTCTTAAAGATTTTTCATCAAGAAATACCCGAAGGTGGTTTTTTACAAATCACTGAAGTATTATTGTTTTATTTGAGAGAATCGTAATAGTTATTTCATTGTTCTTTTAGTTCTTAGTTGTACTATCGTTATATCTTTTATGAACCAAACATGCGCTGCAAATTAACTTTTTGTACTATATACTTTAATTGTTCATAAAAGTTTAATTTAATAGGCCCTTACGATCGTGCTTGCCCAAGGGCCTCTAAAACCATAGAGACCGCCCTGGGTAGGCTGCGTCCGCAATGGAGCTCCTCCGTGTGGGCCTCTGCTCCGTCGTGGACGGCTTGGCGAGCGCCGCGGTGGCCTCATTGCCTCCGAAGAGGCACCTAAACGAGCTCTGCCGGCCCTCGTAGTTGACGCCCCGCCTGCGGCCCATCCTACGTCTACTCGCTGCTCGACTGATTCTCCGATAGCATGTGAGAGGAAGCTACCTACAGTGCCACTAGTCGTCGGATGCAGCCGTCGGCTCACCGCACGGCCGTGGGGGCGGGCGCATTGCATCGCGGTCGTCGATCTCGGGGCGTCCGAGGATTGGATGGCAAGGACCTGCGTCAATGTCGGTGTAGGGTGGGTGGGAGAAGCCTGGCGGAGGCGGAGCAAGGTCGTGCAGCTCACCAGTGCAGGGTATGGCTGAGGCGGAGCAAATTTATTTAAAGTCGACTGCAGCGATCCGTTCATTTTCTTTTGGATGCGTTACTTTTAGGTGCATTTGTTGCGGTAGAGGAATTGATGGTGCGTTGTGGTAGAGGAAGGGATGGTGCATGCACAATAATTTATGTGCCTTGGTTGGACACCGGATGCAACAAAAGATGACAACGTGGCTTAAGGAGAAGTCAGGAAAATAAACTAATGGGGATCTCCTATTTAGCCTCTGTTTGGCAGGGCTCGTGCATGGGCTTTGGCTCCGGCTCCTGGAGGAGCTGTACCAAACGGCGCTGGACAAAAAGGCTCCGCCGGCGGAGCAGCTAGAGAGCCGGAGCCCTGAGCCAGGATATAGAGCTTCACGCGGCTCCACCTAAGGCATGCAGAAGCAAAGACGATGGTGCCCTTCTAGCCTTCTATCCTCGCAGAGGCGACCCCGGCACAGTGCTTCACCATTCGAGCGAAGCATGCAGGCAGTGGTTCAGGCAACTGAGTTGCGCGAGCAAGCGGCACTGCGGCAGTGTAGGAGAGCGGCAGGCGGCGGCATGGGAGAGGGTGTGTGCGGCGAATAGTAGCGCCAGCGCCGATGCAAGCATGCCATGGGTGGCGGCGGCCTGTGCGAGCGCACAACAAGGCGATGCAGTGGCACAGAAGGGTTATGCGATGGCTCTGTTTTTTTCTAAGAGAAACGTGGTGGCTTTGTTAAAAGGAAGGAGAGGGAGCGCTGCATGCCGTATGGGCTTGGCCCAAAACGTTTTGTCATTTACTCCCATTTCTTCCTTAAGGCCTTGTTCGGATGCGCATGTATTCATCCCAATTCACATGTGCTAAAGTGGATTGAAGTGGAATTAAACTAAGTTTCATTCTATTCCACTCCAACACATGTGGATTGAGTGAATACACATGCATCCAAACAAGGCCAAAAGAAATCTTAAAATATGGTTTACTTTAATCATGACCAATAGTATGATTTAATTAGTACACAACCAAGTTAAATAATTAGGGACACTATGGACACAACCAAGAAAGAAAGAAAATAATAAGTAGGGGTATTATAGACATTTACCATCTTTCACCCTTTCTGGACAAACAGGAGGAGCCGTTTCATCAAACATTTTCAGAATGGCTTTAGCTTCTTAAGAGGAGCCACTTTTTCAGAGGAGCCAGAGCCGGAGCTGTTTTTGGAGGAGTCAGAGCCCTGCCAAGATTTCTTTGAAAACCTTATCTCCAACGAAGAGATCAAACTTTTACGAAAAATTATCTCTAACAAAGAAATCAAACTTATTATTGAACTGTTCATTTAGATATAGTTGATATATAGAATAAAGAACAAGAGGACATCCAAAATATAGTTAACGCATACAAACTAATTAAACAAACATAGATATGGCAAGAACACATGATAGTATTTCATTGCAATGTTCTAGCAGTGAAATTGTTTGTAGCCCATACAGAAATAGTACTAGCACTTAACACCATATATTGTCTTCAACCAGCTAGTTTTACATCCACCTTTTGATACTAAATCATAGATAACTCCATCACTAAAACTACAAAAGAGAACTGGTTGTTGTCAACTGATCTTTTGTCTAGGTAACTACTTGGTTGTTGCTCACCATGGTTGACCCCTGGTGATGTTGTTCAAGGCACCTTGTGGTCCATCAAAGTCATAATAGTTTGTGTTGTAAGCACTACCAGTGAAGGAAAGCACCTCCCAGCTAGGTGAAGTATTATGCACCGCCATTGGAGCTACTGAAGGACTAGTTGTTGTCTGTTGAACTCTAGTCCAAGTGGCTACTTGGTTATTGCTCGCCTGGTTAGCACAAGCAAGGTTGTTCATGGCATCATATTGTCCATCAAACTCATAGCAGTTTGTGTTGTTAGCACCACTAGTGAAGGCAAGCGCCTCCCATCCAAGAGAGTTAGTCTGCACCATCGTTGGATCTATGGATGAACTGCCTATTATGTGCTGACCTCTAGTCCAGGTGGCAACTTGTCTACTGCTCTCCTGGCTAGCATGTGCGAGTTTGTTCAAGACAGTGTGTTGTCCCTCAAAGTCAAAATAATTTGCGTTGTAAGCATTGTGGCCGAAGGCGAGAGCCTCCGAACTAGAAGAGTTCTTTTGCACCCATGGCTCTGTGTCATAGAGGCCGACATCATTGATGGTGAAGCGTTGTTTCCTAGTGGTGCACTCCTTCCTATGAAAATACTTCTGCGCATGGCTGCAGATCTGGATTGGCGTCCTTGTGGGGACAAAGTACCTAGATATGTTCTTCCAGCTACCACGGCCATACACTTCTAGGCCACGAAGAAAATTCCTGCATATATATGGTTTAAAATTAACAAGTCAGATGATAACATATGTCTTGTTCATACGCTCAACATTGGTGAAAACAAAATCTCAATGCCTCATGATATGAAATACTATACTCCCTGTGTCTCTGAATAAATAGATTCCTGAAGTTGTCTTAAGTCAAACTTTTTAAACTTTGACTGAATGTCTAGAATAAAATGTTAAGATTTATGGTATCAAACTAGTATCATTAGATTTAGCATAAAATATATTTTCACAAGGTGCTCATTTTATGCCATAGATGTTGTTACTTTTTTCTATAAAGTTAGTCAAACTTAAAAAGTTTGACTACCATGGATTCTAGGAATTGATTTATTTGGCGACGGAGGGAGTACACCACTAGCTTATTACTTGCACAAAAAATTAACATTAAATATGTAATGAACATTTCAAAAATAGAGCAGAAATGAATTACATGTGCTCTTCTTGAGTCCAAGCTACTGGGTATTGCCTCTTTTTCTTAGGAATAGTATTCAGCTTGTGTGGTGGTTCCTCTACCATCTTCATGGCCTCCACATCATCCAGTATATAACCATGAAACATGTCCATGTCTGTATCCTCCATTGGCGCTCCAAAGTTATCATTCACAAGAGCATTGCTCACCACAACTTGTTGGTTGTTGCTCTGCATTGTATTCATCTCATCTACTAGATGAACATACAATTGAATTACCTGATGCTTCTCTTTGCCTAGGAGCCTTGCTTGGAGCTCATCAATAATGTCCTTGTGGTTCTTGTTTGTGTCATTTGTGTAGGTGTTGTTGGTGTTGTGACTAGCGATGAATGACTTCACCATATCTATTTCGGAGGCACTCCACACACCATTGAAGTTGGGATCCATGGGTAGTGAGGGTTGAGTACTAAACAACAAGTTAATTGATGGAACACGATGCAGGAATGGAGAAAATGGCAAGCACAAGGCCAAGTATTTATAGGCCTTATGGTGAATCTTTTAGTATTGGTTTCAATTTATTATACAATAAAGTTTTATATATAGTCAAACAAGATTTTTTTAATCATAATCCTAAAGATATTTAGCATCTGTATTAATTTTTTTGTGATACACTAATTTTATAGTTGACATACTTCAATTGCTTAGATGAATGACCAAGGACGCATGACACGTAAAACTAACTCATAGTAACGTAATGACTAGTTTCACTAAAGAAATCTAATTTGACAAGAAATGGACTTTCGGCGCAAATCAATATTGGGTGTGCAATTTAGGCTGGTTGATTAGCCGCTTATTTTTTGAAAACCCAACTTGATCTCGAGACTATGCTTCAAAGAGTAACTCTTGTTCATAAGCAGACAATGTTTGCGCATCACACATTTTTCTCTAAAGTTTGATAAAATGAATGCAACACCTCAGATGTGCATAGGCCATACCACTATTCTCGAGCACACAGGTTGGAAGGACACTAATGTCTCAATTTGCTACTATCAATTGACTCCATCTTTAGTGGTTACAAAGTGTTGTGTCTGCAATTTTTAATCACATTACTTTATGTATAACCAAATGCCTAATGTTTCTAATAAATAAATGAATGTGAATTGATCAAATCTATGCATATCTTTCCTTGTGATTGACATTTATTAGTTTTATTTCTATCCGATGTCCAAATATACTAGAAGCTTGAGACTGGAAAGTCAACTTTTGACTTTAGCTACAAACCTTTTTCTCTCTCCCTCTCCCTCTATCTCCATGTATATATCTATATCTATATCTACCAAACAATGTTTGCGCATCACACATTTTTCTCTCATGTTTAATAAACAAATGCAACACCTAGGATGTGCATAGGCCATACCTCTATTCTCGAACACACAGGTTGGAAGGACACTAATGTCTCAATTTGCTACTATCAGTTGACTACATCTTTAGTGGTTATAAAGCATTTTGTCAGAAATAATTTTTAATCACATTACTTGATGTCTAACCAAATGGCTTATTAATGTGTTTCTAATAAATAAATGAATGTGAATTGATCAAATCATATATGCATATCTTTCCTTGTGATTGACATTTATTAGTTTTGTTTCTATCTTATGTCCAAATATACTAGATGCTTGAGACTGGAAGTCAACCTTTTACTTTAGCTACAAGCTTCTTTCTCTCTCCCTCTCCCTCTCCCTCTCCCTCTATCTCCATCTTTATATCTATATCTATAGCTATATCTATATATCTATATCTATATCTATATCAACATGGACTTAGTTTTTTTCTCATTTCTATGCCATTCTATCCTTCTATGTGATTACAAAGTGTACAATATATATTCTTCATACAATTATTTTAACGATAGTGTGATACTTAAATGTGTTGTTGATGGTCATGAGAACTTCTTTTTTCATACCATCAAGTATGCATAAATGGCAATATAAATGACATCCACCATAATCATAAGGATTAATTCTAATCAATTCCACAAGTTTTGGTGACTATGTGAATGTAGAAACAAGGGTGACATGGGACATGGTAAAACACATGATCTAATCCTCAATTTGACAACAATACGCTATTTAGCGGCCTGAACTAGTATAAATCGTTGTCTCACGTTCACCATCGAGTTTGACTTACACCGAAGCCCACCAATCCTCGATCTGAGTAACCTCGTAACAAGGTTGTCGTTCATCAGACACTGATAGCTGGCGCGCCAAGCAGGGGCTTTTGAAAAAAACATGATCGAAAGCATGATCGGCCTTAAGATCAACAACACGTTCTCGGCAGGATCAACATTTACATTTAGTTCCTAGACCTCCATGGTAGCTTACCCCAGCATGCTCCAAGGTCGCCCCATGGATACTTCTACAGATCAAGCTCCTTCGGCTCCTCGACATGACGCGCTTGACGATCTCACCGAGAAATTAAGTGAATTTTCGATTTCTAGTACTACTCGGACGCAGAAACACCTCAAGCAGTTTGAGTCCTACTTAGACACGACTAGGTTTTTGGAGCTGGCTTCTAAGCCATGGTTCAACCGTAGTCCAAGCCTAGCAAAAGTCCCTCTCGGGCTCAGGAACACCATCTCCGTCTACCAAATGGTGGTCTCAAGACTTATGCCATCCACTCCAATCCTGGAGGAGGAACAAGAAGAGATCCAACTGATGAACGCCCAACTCAGCCTAGTTCTCACTGCCATGTTAGAAGGGAAGATTGTGCAATGGCCAGGTGCCCGGCTACTCGGGAACTCTACCGATCTTGGGCCACCCTAGGCCGGTGCCGCCCCATAGCCCTACACCGCTACCGCCCAAGCCAACAATTGCATTTCTAACAAGCACAAGAGGGAGAAGGACTTCATTACCAGTCCTCTGGATGGCCGCCACTGAACTGCTGCTTCCTTCCAATGATGGCTTGCACCAGCAGTGGACCTCCTCATGGGATGCCATAGGCGGCGTGCGACGGTGTGGCGGGCACCTCGGTGGCCAGGGGAGGTGCTTGGGTGGCGATGTGTACCATAATGCCTAGGTGAGGACTGGTGCCACGCCGGTGTGGGAGAGGGCGAAGCATGGGGGCGGTGCCACCGGCGAGCACAGGGGGAGGGTGAGGCGTGGAAGGCAAGGCTGCCGGCGCTGGGGATGAGGCTACTCTCGGTTGTGTTGGGAGGGAGGAGGGAATGATAGGAGGAAAAAGAAGACCCTAGGCCACTCTATTTTAAAGCGTGTTCCATTCCTCCGGTCAAACCTACGGACGGAAGAAAACAAGAGGCAGGGCCACAAGTGGAAACCGGGGTTAGCTTTTTTCCTAGGAATTAAATGACTTCCAAACTCCCCAAAATCCATTCTATCGGGTTACATCCATTTCATAATGGAAAGTAGCGAATCCAGTTTGAGGGATGGCACTCTAGCGAATCTAGTTTCCAAACAATGGCGGAATTGCAAAAATCTCAGATTTACATGATGCGGAAATGTCCTTTATCCATTTTCTAATTTATAGGTCAGCCCAACAAACAATGTAACCCCATCATCCAAAGCCCAATAGGCAGCCCAACTAGCCTAGCACTGTCGCCCACCCTAACCTATTAGCGTTGCCCCCTGGCACTAGGCGCCGCACTCTATCGCTTGCTCGGCACATGCTGTAACCCCTATCATCGCCATTGCCCGTTTCTCAAGGCCCCTAGCTCCGCTTGAGGTCGACTTTGAGTTGGGAAAGAACCACAGTTGTGCCCAGAAATCTTAAATCTTGTCTTCTCCCACGCTTGTGTTTTGGATTCTAGATCTCAAAGCTCTCTCATCCCCGACCCAGCTCCAAAATTTCCATGGATGACAATAGCCACTTGGTGCAGTCTCGCCCCTCCACGTCGCCCTCTCCCCTTTGAGAGACTGACATGGGGACCTCGCTTGGATTCAAACTCTCTCTGACGCGGGGGAGTCCCGCGATCTCTCATGGGGGACTCTGGCATCCATCTCATCGACGATGCGCCTTCTCCCCTTGGGTTCGCCGAGGATGACAATGTGACCCCAACTGACAACCTATCCCCTCTTTTTCAATCATGCCCTCTAATCTTCCACTCAAAGCAATCGATTCAGATCTTGTGTACAAATCTAAAAGCAACTCTAGAAACACATGGTAAAGAAGAAAGAGGTCAAAAGACAACCTTCTATTGACAAAAGAGTGATTAGCAACCCTAAAATAGTGGCAATAAAGCATAACATTAGTAATCACAAGCTTCTATCGATAAAAGATAAAAGTCTATTAAGCACCAAATACGAAGATACCTATAGTATCCCCAAAGCCAATATTGTTAAGGTGGGGCGCCAAACCATGCACCAAGGGTGTGATTGGTTCGATGACGAGGAGAGCCTAGTTCGCTCCTACAAGACAAACCAAGTTGGGCAGTCTTACTGCATGTGCATGTAGTACCTTAATGTGTGGTTGACTGAATGAATACATGCAGGATGAACATAACAATTGTTTTTGGTTGTCGGTTCGTTTAGTCTACTACTAGACTTGAAAACGAATGTGTTAAATCATGTCCCGACCTTAACCGCTTTCTATATTTCACCTGTTTGTTTCCATATCGAGAAAAAAAATCCAAAAATGAGATGGGGTATGGGTAGCCAGGACCAGGACGGAAACGGAAAGTGCTCCATCCCACCCATATTTACATCATGTGGAAATGTCCTATATGTTACCATTTTTCTTATTTCCAAGGCCCAACAGGCAGCCCAACTAGCACAACACTGTCGCCCTAGCTAACCTATTAGCGCTACCCCCAGGGCCCAGACACCAGGCGCCGCACTCTATCGCTCGTTCCACACCTGTAACCCATATCATCGCCGTCACCCGTCACTCAAGTCTCCGCTCCTAGCACCTGCTCGTCGTTGGCCTCGAGCTCAAGAAAGTGAGATCCACCGCTGGCACCTACTATGTGCTTGCCCACTGCCGTGGTACAGCCCCTGTGGCCCTACGGAGTGCTCTGCCAGGCAAAAGTCACTACTACAGATTTGACATTCACTGTCGGCTCCATCACTACCGGTTTTTGGCTAAAACCGGCAGTGATAGTACCAACCGATATTGATATTCGGGTCTCCACTGTCGGTTCATATCACTATGGGTTTTAGCCAAGAACCTGCAGTGATATTGGGTCATCACTGCTAGTTTTTGGATAAAACCGACACTGATACTATCACTGACGGTTTGTGGTTTGAACCAGCAATGATATGCTGCAAAAAAACTTCATAACTTTCTCATATGATGTCCGATGAAGACGAACTTTATATCAAAGCAGTAGTACTCAACGAGATCTACAAATTTATAGTTCAAACTGTTTTGATTTGAGATCGTTTGGGTGTCCAAATATACACTACAAGATTTTGTAGAGTCAATACCTAAGGAGTCCATATGCTCCATAGTCATAAGTGACTGTGCAGTGGTAGTTAAGGATCTCGGATGGAGAAGTGCCCAAAACAAAAGTTGTAAATCTCAAAAAATTATCCAACTTTGTAGTTCACAACTTTTTTGTTTGAAGTCGTTACAATGTCCCTCTATTTGATTCGCAAGATTTCATAGAAGTTAACACCAACTAAAGCCATATGTTCTATAGTCATAAGTGTGTGTAGTGATATTAAGGATCTCGGATGGACAAGTGACCAAAACAAAAGTTTTAGATCTCGAAAAGTTATGCAACTTGTAGTTGACAACATTTTCATTTGAAATCATCTATCTAATGAAAATCATGTTTGCTCAAATTTAAAATTTGAATTTTTCAAACTACCTCGGATGGAGAAATGCCCAAAACAAAAGTTGTAGATCTTGAAAAGTTATGAAACTTTGTAGTTGACAACCTTTTCATTTGAAATCATCTATCGAAGGAAAATTATGGTTGAATTTTCTCACATTTGAAATTCAAATTCTTCAAATGACCTCAAATGGAGAAATGAATAAAACCAAAGTTGTAGAGCTTAAAAAGTTATAAAACTTTATAGTTGACAACTTTTTCATTTTGGAACCCAAATATTCATTTCAAAACTAGAATGACATAAAATGAGAACAAATATCCTAAATGGACACAAGCGTCTTACAGGTGAAGTGGTTAGGTGATGAATACGCGAAGCAGGAGGTCCAGGGTTCAAGCGCCGGTGGCCGCCAAACATGTGTTTTTTGCGCAAAAAAATCGCATGACTAGTGACTTGGGACGTGTGACCATGTGACTGTCTAGTGTGGTCTCTCCCGATATTAAAAAAATCCTTATGTTTTAGCTCATTTTTTAGATTTTCTGGAAACCACATCATTGTCAATTTTTTAGAACTGAATCCAGCAGTGAAGAGGGGTTTTAAACCAGCAGTGATTTGAAGATATGTACTAGTGAGTTTGGCGCTACCCTGCCAATAGCGGTGCCCGAT
This sequence comes from Saccharum hybrid cultivar R570, assembly GCA_038087645.1. Lineage (NCBI taxonomy): Eukaryota > Viridiplantae > Streptophyta > Magnoliopsida > Poales > Poaceae > Saccharum > Saccharum hybrid cultivar. Next base: position 6,048,331 of record JAQSUU010000804.1, on the reverse strand, counting down.
TACACATTTTTGCATAGTATATTCAGAGTTTCAAAATTAATAGGACTGGCAGCATCTTCATAGGTAGTGAAGGTTTCTCTGCCAAGTGACTATCGTCTACCAGTAGTCTACTAGTACTCTCAAGGCTCAAGTGAGCTGTGAATGATACGTGGGTGTCATGAAAAATGTTGATTTTCGTGCAGTGATTGTCTGATCGAGTCAAAACAAAAGAATAAAGGAGTTATGCAATATGTTGTCTTTGTTTCATTTAAAATATTAAGACTTGTATGATATTTTGTTGTTTTTGAACTTCAATTAAGAGTCAAGACTTCTTGTGTATATTACTCTTGTGCATGTGCTTTTAGGCGGCAGGCAGTGGTGCACCCAGGGGCAGGGCTTCTCGTGCTGCAGCCCTGGTCCTTGGCTAAAAAAACTCTATATGAACTTACGTCATCAGCTATAAAAATTAAAGGAACCATTCTAACGAAACTCTATTTGCATCCCGACGGCCAAGCTCTGGCGACCTTTCAGGAAACCAAATGGCAGGTTCAGCACACCAACGGCCAGACCAACCTAGCCTAGATTCAAGGCACCAAACATGCCCCAACAAACTACATAGTAGCTGCCAAATGCAGGAGGTACAAAGGAGGCGCTGAGCTACCTCTGTATTGGTACACAATGCCCTGGCTCCCTGTGTTGGCCCAGCAATTAGAGTCTGATTGGTTACTTGTACAAGACTTACATTGCATTGAGAGTTATGTGGCATAGGCTATGCAATGCTTGCAGTAATCTGTGTTCATTTCATCGAACACCCTCCCTGCACGAGCTTCCCGCTGGCTAGGGCGACATCGACGTACTCCGCCAGCATCGACGCAACAGACATAAAGCTGGAAACGTTGGCGCCAACATGATTGTCGTTGACGTCAGAGAACTCCATGTCTGGCACCGTGGCCGAACACCCAGCTGGTCTTGTCATTTGTGAGCTGCTGCAGCCTGCAGGAGGCCGGAAGAGGTGGCCACTGCACGGCCGCCCGCTGGCTGGTCGTCACGTTCTCACATGCGAAGCCGGCGAACTCAGCCGTGCTCGCACCCGGTTCCTAACCCCAGTGCCGGTCATACGATTTTGAGGGCCCTCTGGCGAACTTGTCGCGACGGACCCTCTAAACCATGTATAAAATCTTATAATGTATAGGTGCTAATTTTATTTGCAAAGTGAAAACAATCCAACGATATATTTGTAATTTAACATAAGTTTTAGGTGCTCCTTCTAGTCTTTTCGTTTTCTTTTGTTAGCCCCCGACAAATGTTTGTTAGGTAACATTATAAAATTCTAACATAGTACAAGTCCTATAAGAAAAAAGAGCACTAGTAGAAGTCTGAAATACTATAAAAATAATTAATTTGGCTTAAAAAATACTTAGGGCCTGATTATGGTGAATAAAACTGATCGTCGTCGTTCATCGGTGGAGCCTTGGACCCAGAGGCCTGGATGCCTGGTTGCCACCGGCGGGCGTTGTGTCCATCCGATGTCCGTCTCTCCGCGTCTGCGGCGGCGCGGCTGGTGGCTCCGCGCGTCGCGCAACTCCTCGTATCGCTCGTCACTCGCGGACGTCGCGGTCTCTGCGTGACTGCTTGCGAGGCCATTAATTCGCTAATGGACTATAGGGCCGGGGGTTTTGTATACCTTGGCTTGGCCCCTCCCTCGCCTGGGCCCTCGGCCGTTGCACCCCTTGACCCTCCCCTAGGGCCGGCACTGCCTAACCCCCTTTACTCCCGGTTTTGGAACCGGGACTGCAGAATCGGGACTAAAAGTCTCGAAATTCTCCATGTTCCGTAAGTTCGCGTTTGTTTTTATGTCTCGCTTTACCGGTTCCGCTTTCATTTTCGTATCAAATACAGAAGTGGAAAACGGTTAGCCAGGACACAGTACGTCAAGCAGCGCGGATGAGGCTGCGGGGCGCACCACTGGCGTGCTACGTGCTCGTCGACTTGCCCTTGCCGATCACACGTTCCAACAGTTTTTTTTTTTTTTTTTTGAGGGGAACACGTTCCATCAGCTACGCAATGTCCATTGAGCAATTCGGGCCTAAACAAACAGCACCGTGGCAGAAGCCGCTGCCGCAGCCCACAACGCGTGGGGCACGTGGAGGCCTAGCTGCAGGACGGGAGCACGCCTGGCGGGCCGTTCGACGCCGCGTTGAGTGGGCTCGACTGCTGGAAGATGGGCAGGGCCGGTGGACACGATGGAAGAAACTCTGCGTCTCCCATCTCTGACTGTTTTGCTCGCCACAGCTATCTGCCCGCCGTCGTCACTGGCCTCTCGCCATGCCCGTCGCTCGCATGGTGTTCGATAAAATGCACATTGTGGGCAGGGCCGGTGGACACGATGGAACTTTACTTGCCCGTTTTCCTAACATCCAGGACCTCAAAGTTGAGACGCATATGGCTTCTATGAATGTATTTTTCTGATTCTGAATGCTTGTCAGTGTCAAGGTATGTAGTTGTTTTTTTAACGTTACGTCAGGAGCTCTGTCTTTCAATTAAGATGAAAAAGAGGTTTTATGTACAGGCTGGCCTCACGGCCTTTGAGGAAATACACGGCCACGTGACCCCAAAGTAACAACAACAGCAGGAGCGTTAATGTTGCGTAGTTGTAAAAGCCCTTTTGTATTGCGCTATGTCATCCTTGACACGCCCTGCTACCTGGATGGCTATGGAGTATATGTTATAAAAAATCCTGCAGTTGCGTTCCTTCCGCAAAGTTCCACATGATGTAGATGGCGAAGCCACAAGATATGCAGTTGTATCCTTGTATTTTGTGAGATGATTATCCACGAACAAAGTTTGAGACTAAACTTTTGTGTGTATTTCCATGCATTTTTCTTAAGAAAATATTGTCGTACAGTTTCGACGGATCATATTGATGTTTGAAAATTACTGTTGAGTCGCTTTAATTTTATATACAACTTGTACAACACTTTAATTTTATATACAACTTGTACAACATGAGCAGAGAGCCAGAGACACATATCTTCTATTCATGCTTGCTTATATGGATTCGAGTTTTCTGTCTCATAATGTTCCTTACATACACCAACTATAAAACTGAATCAACTTTAGAACTTTGTGAATGTGACAGGAACTCTGAAACAGAATGAAGTTCAGAACCCACGCGACAAAGTTGCTAATGACATTATTAGTGTTATTAACAAAAAAAAGAGAATATCATGTATCTTTTTTGTTGGAAAATAAAGACAAAATTCAGCACTAGGGGAATAATCAGGGCCTCCCACTGAACTGAAAAAAAAATACTTAATAACTTGACATCTAATTCAGCACCGTGTAATATTCATGCAGGATTGCAGATTCCTCACTAAAGTCGCGAAAAAAACAATCATATCCATTCACTGTTAAACATCTGCGTGGCCTCCACCTCACCTTGTCGGTTCATGGAGCTTCGTACAAATTAATTGAGTAACTCATTGCAACTTTTGAGCAGCTGAACTCTGAAACCAAAGTTTGAAACAAAGCATCTGACGAGGTAGCCTATTTTGTGGAGGGGATCGAAGCAACTGGAGATGCTGCAGGGGGCTACTGCATGGGCAATGACGCTCTGTTGACTGTCACTAGGTGGCGCCGCCGCCAGCTTAAATCCGCAGGATGCAGCCCGGCACACGAAAATGAGCGCAACGAAGGTGATTAGAGATGCGGTGGCCGGGCTGAGGCGTGGCACAGGACGCTCTGTCGCTGGGTGCCGCCTGCCGCCGCCGTCCGTATGCACGATGCACGCCGGCGAACTAAAAAAACGCAATGGGCCATCTGGGTTTTGAATTATCAAATCAAGATGATTAGGTGGGCTGGGGCTGGACTTGGATTGGGTATTGGTAGGGCCAGGCCCAAACATCACCCATCACGAAATTAATTTAAATAATTACCAATTTGCTTTGAGATTCGCGCAATCCTTTTTGAGAGGACCACCGGAGCAAAACTGTCTTTATAAATGTCAAACATAAAGGGCAGATGTCTTACATCTAAAATGAATGACTTCTGAGAATATTAATGAAGGCACAGGTGCTGGTGATTGCACATACAATCTATTTACCTATTACTGTCCTGCAGTGCAATACACGCTTTATGTATGTGAGAGTAGTAGAGCATGGAACTTTTTTCCATAGATTAAGATAAGCCATAGGATAAAATTACGGGTACAACTCCGTAATATACCTGTTGAAGTTTGTATATTCAGATGTAATAAAGGTTTAAGTGACCAGCAAAATCTCAAATAAACACCAAAAAGAACTTATAGGCTGTAGTTGCCATATGGACACGTACAAACCTACCTTGTTTGCATTTCTAAAGAATTTTTGCAAAAACAAGCATACTAATCAAATTATTTTTGATAATATGCAACCCAGAAACATGAGATAGGCACAACTCTGTAATATACTTGTTGATGCTGGCAGGACAATGATTATTAAGCATCCCAACCCGATCATTCCTAGTGGCAGTCAAGCTAACATGTCTCCTTGTTGATATCCTAAAGCTAGTAGGTCTAGGTAAATCCACCATAAGCCGGCTTCTATACAATCTTATTAACTTCAAAGTAATCATGCCCCACTCATCTCTTCTATTAGTCCCAACTAGCTGTCAGATACATCACCAACGGTCATTACCAGCTGACGCTGGCGGGAAATTAATTATTAAGCATTCTAACCCGATCTTTCCTAGTAGCAGTCCAGTTAACATGCTCCATGTTGATATCCTAGAGCAAGCAGATCTAGATAAATTCATGCCATAAGCCTTAAATTCTGTGACTATATTTAATTCTCAAATCGAATTTTGATTCTCTCGTGAAAGCTTTGCAAGAATTACTTAAGTTTCGCTATCCATAGCCTTTGGAACCTTGATCAAGGGTCACACGAAGTCGCCCAACCTACATCTTTATCTATCTGTTAAAGCCATTGGATCGAGACGTAATTCAATCATCATCGCAAGACTGTGTCCTCCAATATATTATTTTTCTACTTGAACGATATCTCCAAATCAATACAGAAACCACTTTTATACACTCTTGTTAATTTCAGTAAAACTCCCTACCCCATTCGCTCTTCTATTAATCCCAACTAGCTGTCACATACATCACCAGTAGTCATTGCTAGTGTACCTAACACTGGCATGACATTGATTAAGCGCCTCAGCCCGATCTTTCCTGGTGCCAGTCCAGCTAACATGCCTCGCCGTTGAATCGTAAAGCTAGCGGTTCCAAGTAAATCCATGCCATAAGCCTTAAATTCTATGACTATATTTAATTCCCAAATCAAATTTTGATTCTTTCGTGAAAGCTTTGCAAGAATTAAAAGTTAGATCTAACTGCCCATCGCCTATAGAACGTTGATCAAGGGTCCTCACTCGAAGCCACACGGCCTACATCTCCATCTATCCGTTAAACCGTGTAGCTTACATCTCCATCTATCCATTAAAGCAATTGGATATAGACATAATTCAATTGTCACCACAAAACCGTATCCTCTCATATATTAAATATTATTGTTCTACTTAGACGATATCTCCAAATCAATACGAAAACCACTGTGCGGGATTCTTTGCAAGATTTTTTGCTTTTAATATTAATTAATGTATATGGTGATGCATGTTACTAGTATATTTCCTCTTGGTGCACTGATTGTGTGCGGCTAGCAAGCTCAAAAGAAAAGAAAAACCGTAAAGGTTTAAGCGACCAGCAAAATCTCAGTTTTACCATCTCTCTCTCAATCAGTTTGCATTCAAATAAACACCAAAAGAACCTATAGACTGTAGTTGCAATATGGACACGTACACACCTATCTTCTTTGCATTTCTAAAGAATTTTTGCAATTACAAGCATATTAATCAAATTGTTTTTGATAACATGCCACCCAGAAACATGAGTCATAGAGCGTACAGAAGATGCTCAACATCGTGTACATTTCAGACCATTGAACGAGACATGGGAAGGATCAAACGGCACAATCAAAAGGGCACGTCAACGCCGCGCCAGTGTTTCTAGTTACAAAACTAAACACGAGCTACAACTAAATCAATATACTCTCTCCGTCTCCAAATAAATCAATTCCTAACTTTATAAAAAAAGAGTAACAACATCTATGTCATAAAATGAGCACCTTATAAAAATACATTCTATGTTAAATCTAATGACACTAGTTTGATACCATAAATCTTAATATTTTTTCAAGAAATTCGGTCAAAGTTTAAAAACTTGACTTAAGACAACTCTAGGAATTTGTTTATTCAGGGACAGAGGGAGTATCTTTGATAACATTTTCTAAACCAATAAATGAAAGGAAGACAAAATTGAAGTTGTTTTTTCATTCCCTAACTTTATAAAAAAGAGTAACAATATCTATGTCATAAAATGAGCACCTTATGAAAATACATTCTATGTTAAATCTAATGACACTAGTTTGATACCATGAGTCTAAATATTTTTCAAGAAATTCAGTCAAAGTTTAAAAACTTGACTTAAGACAACTCCAGGAATTTGTTTATTCAGGGACAGAGGGAGTATTTCTAATAACATTTTCTAAACCAATAAATGAAAGGAAGACAAAATTGAAGTTGTTTTTTCATTCCTGGGGCAAAGACTAAAGATAACTATTATTGTAAAATATAGAAGCTGGTTTTAGCTGGACAACACAATATCTCACTCAATTTCAATCAGCAAGTTTACGTCACCCTAGCGACTAAAGTAGCACAAATGGTTGAGTGCAATTCCATTAGCAAAGTAGGTATAGAGCATGCCCCACTCTATCAGAAAATGGATATTTCTATGAACAATGGGGGATCCAAAACATCAAGCAACAAACTGAAGCAGCAGTATCAAATATTATAAATCATACACTGGACATGATAGAAGGTAATGGCAGCACACTACCAGGGCACCTTTTTGTCTAAGTTACACTCGTATCAGCTGACCATCAGGTCTACACTGGACCAGCATGAGAGGTGAAATCAACTTCTCCTGACGGCCGGTCTACAGGAAGCAATTCCTATCGGTTCATATTGACCGGTGAAAATCAGATCCTGTCAGTACGGCCATCAGGAATTCCACCCGGACATTATAGATCGCACATGAAATAAAATATTGTAGGCTTTTAATAGTGGTACAACACATGTGGCAAGATCAGTGCCAAACTGACTATCTATTAAATATACAGAGCAACTCATTGAAAGCCATTGCTCAGAGTGCAATTGGAAGTTTGGAACAGGTAGATGCTACAAACATATACACAGAGAAACTCATTGAAAGCCATTGTTCAGAGCGCAATTGGAAGTTTAGAACACATAGATGCTACAAACACACAAGAATCAGTTGTATAACACACCTGCATTTCGGCTTCAAATCCTGTTTGTCCTACTACTTCTATGTTTTTAGATCCAGCCATGTCCACAAGCATTAACCTTCCTCCCACATATGGGAGATCCAGGATAATCTAAAGATGCAAGCATACCTCGTAAAAAGCTTGGTTTAAAAAAAATTTAATGCTCAAAGTGCTGGTGGCTGAATGCAACAAAGCATGCAATAGCTCCGCGAACTTCTCTCGTTACAAAGTGTGCTCTTCACCGTTCTTCGCTTTTCCACTTTAGAAACTTCTCTTGATATCCTCTCAGCTTCATTTCCAGATATAAGTTGTGCTTTTTGCTTTCTTCCCCATTACTTCCAGACTCGCCTGTGCATAGATACAAAACTATGAGGCTTCAATGATACATTGATTTACATCAATTCATAAATTTACCTTGACAGTGACCAAGTACAAATGAATGACAACATTGGTAATCATGAGCATGTATCCAGGATAAGACTGATGGTCACCAAGCTGTTTATTCATGGACAAATTATCTATAGTAACGAGGTAAAAGAATTTTAATATCTGAGGAACAGATCAGCAGTAAGGTAAAGTATAGCACAATAAATGACAGGAAGACAGAATTGAAGTTGTCTTTCCATTCTTGAGGGCAAGGACTAAACATAACTATTATTGTAAAATACAGAAACTGGTTTCAGCTGAACAACACAATATCTCAATTTCAGTCAGCAAGTTTTCACCCAAGGCTAAGGTAGCACAAATGGTTGAGTCCAATTCCATTAGCAAAGTAGGTATAGAGCATGTCCCACTCTATCAGAAAATGGATATTTCTATGAACAATGGGGGATCCAAAACATCATGCTACAAACTAAAACGGCAATATCAAATATTGTAAATCATAAACTGGACATGATAGAAGGTAATGGCAGCACACTACCAGGACACCTTTTTGCCTAAGTTACACTCCTAACAACTGGCCAGCAGGGATGGCCGATAGGACCAGCTCGAGAGGTGAAATCAGCTTCTCCTGACGGTCGGTCTACAGGAAGCAATTCTTGTCGTTTCGTGTTGACCAGTCAAAATCAAATCATGTCAGTATGGCCATCAGGAGTTCCACCCAGACAAGATACCTTGCGTTATTTCGGACATTTGAGGCCGACCAAAAGGACAACCAGACTGTCATCTAGTCATAATTTGTACTAGGACTCTCTCATAATACCACCAATATCATCCATATTTGTGTGCAATTTATACATCAACTCACAAGTCACATTAGACATTAAATTTAATAACACAAATGAAATTCACATGTCAACCAAACCCAAATGGCCCTTACTACTCAGTACAGATTCATTGTTCCTCACACTAGGAATAACAACATGACAGCTCCTATACTGAGTTAAGAATGCAAGTTCACAACACTGCATGTTCAGCTCCTAGCTATATTGGCAGCTTGACAAAAGGAGTCTGTCTACATCATACTCCTACTAACTACGCAAAAGAAGCTCCTAGTAATAACAACATGACAGCTCCTATACTAAGTTCAGAAATCAAGTTCACAACACTGCATGTTCAGCTCCTAGCTAGGTGGAAATTCATTGTATATGTCCTCTATGGAGGAAGGCTTGTCTCTAGCTAGGTGGGCTATGAATGGTCCTATGCGAAGGCCCTTGATGGCAGCCTCGGTTGCTACTTCTTTGGGAACATTGGGTGCCTGCGCTCTAAGGTGTAAGAACCTTTGGTAGTATGTTTTGAGGGACTCGCCCTGTTGTTGTATGCATTGTAAAAGATCATAGGCTATGAAGGATTCACTTGAAAATCCTTTGAAGTTCGCCATTATCTTGTCTCGTAGGTCTTCCCAGGAGTATACTGACTTGGGTCTAAGCATGGAATACCTAGCTAGGGCATCCCCCTCTGCTGAATGATGAAGGACATGGCAAGCACTATGTCATTTCCTCCTACCGAGGCAACGGCCGCCTCAAAACTCATTATGAACTATCAGGGGTTTGTCTGCCATTGAATTTTGGTAGGGATATGGGTTTGTAGGTAGGTGGCCAGGACGAGGTTTGCAGTCCTTAGGATAATGGGGATTTGTTGTCTATGGGTTTTGGGGATGGTATGAGACTGATTGGTGTGCCAAAGGTTCGCTAAAGTTGTGGACTTGGTAGGAGGTTGTGTTGCCTTTGTAGGCCTAGTAAGGGATGGTTGGAGTTGTTTGATGGTGGAGGTTTGGTAGTAGGCTTTGGATTTCTGCTTGTAGTACAGCCAACTGCTACCTTGCTTTTGTTACTTGTTGAGACATGAGGGCTGCTCTTTGATTTTCGGCGAAGGCTACTGCTAGCCTGTCTTTTTCCTACCAAGCCTACTGGAGCTAGGCTTGTGACTACTGAAGCAGATGTTCTAGCATTGGGTTGTGGACTAGCTGCCCTCCATCACCTGCTGGTTGTTCTGCTGCGGGAACCTCTTCTTCTTCGACCTCTGCATTTTCTTGAGGTTCTGGGTTGATGTAGGTATTGCGCCTTGGCCTTCCCCAAGCGGGGGCTTCGGCTTGGCTTCGGGCGAAGGTCTTTCTCTTTGCTGCCATCGTGGGTTTATGCTTGGCCCCACGGTGGGCGCCAATGTTGGGATAGAGGGGTCCTGACAAGACTAGACGGGGGGAGCGCACGGCTGCTAGCCACCCGATTGCTGAAGGTCTCCCTCAAGAGCGAAGGCCTTTGATTTCAAGCCATAGTATATTTCTCTCTCCTTTTTGGGAGTTGAGCTTCCCCTTTATAGGGTACAGTTACAAATAATCGCATGTACAATAATACCCCTGCAACGGCTAAGGCATATTCTGCCCTTCGGTGAGCCATCTCCCAGGACCCTAGCATCTTTTACATTTTCAGCCACCATTACTGATGAGCCTTAGTCTAGCCGACTCCCGGCCTAGCGAGTTCCTTAGCTGTCGGCGCTACTGTGCCCTCACTTGTTGTTGCCCTATGCGCCATGGGGCTACGTTGGTTCAAGCCGCCCTGCCTACATATGTCGACTATTCCGCTATGACGCTTGCAGCCTTCAATCATCACGCCAGGATGATGTCGGCTATTTCATCGAGACGCCCACGACCTTCGCCTGTCGTGCCAAGGTGGTGTCGGTTATTTCACTGAGATGCCCACGGCCTTCGCTCGAAGGCTCTTTACCCCCTATCGGTCCTTCACTCGAAGGGTCTTTACCCCCCATCGGTCCTTTGTCGACGATTCTGGCCAAGACACGCAGAAAACTTATTAGTGTGTTAGCGAATCCTTCTATCGCAAGGAGCTATATCCCGACAATTCCCCTTCGAGGCTGAGGTCTAACACAGATGAGCTTGGCCCTCGAGGCGCCTACAGACTTCGTTCAAAGGCTCTTACCCCCGATCGGTCCTTCAGTGGTGATTTTAGCCGACGCAAAAAACTTATCAGTGTGCTAGTGAATCCTACGATCGCAAAGCGCCATCCCGACAAGCATCACTACACTCCAACCCATGGAGCAAAACAAACAACAAGCACTATGTTCAGCTAACAACAGCATAGCTTCTTGACATTTATGTATCTTTAAATATACAAAAGCATTGATAGTAAACAAACACATATTTAGAAACTACAAAACAAGGCCTACAACTTTCATGAAGACGCACTATTTTTATTTTGAACTTGAGATGGCTAAACTTCAGTTGAACTCAGACAATGAAATCTGCCTTGAATTCTGATAGTCATGGGGTAAAATATTGATATCTACTAAAACACTTATCCAACAATTATGAAACATTTGTTCCATAGACACTTTCAGTAAAAATCATAAAGATGTCCTAATCAAGGTAGTAATATCGAACACAGAATCTGACAGCCGAAAATAATAACTCACTTCAAAAGCATATATCTGAAGTTGTGTTTTAGATATAACAATGCATTATACATTGTTGGAAAGATACTGAAAAAGTCCACAACTTTCGTATTCATTCAAAAAACTAGTTTGACCATTAACATTGTCAAAAACTGAATCAATCCACTACTGTTCAGATCATCGTTGAAATAGCAACAGCCACACGAAAAAAACATAACTCCTAAACTACAAAGCCTAAAATCATGAAATTTCATGAGCAGAAGGATGAAGGAAATATTTATAACTTTGGTATTCAAGTGTTTCACCAATTCGGCCTCTAACAAAGCCAAAATCCATGACCTATCTATACTGCTGAGTCTAAAAATTCAGATTTTTGTGCAGCGATCGATCTGGCTTAAAGGCGACTTAGATCTTCGATTATCCAAATTTAAACTTTCTAAAAACCTTGGATCAGGAGGGGAAAAGTGTGGGAATACTCACCTAGGGTTTCCTTTGGACCAACAGCTAGGAAAACAGAGGGGGAAAGTTGATCTATACCCCTTGTTAATCATCTCTCCACATGCCCGTTCCGTTTTGCATCTTCCTTTCTTGATTCTTCAAGCAACTGAGAGGGGCCATGGAGGAGAGAGAGTCTGGAAGAGAGGAAGCTTACTGGGCAGAGAGGGGTGGACAGGGCAGGCTGAACCGTGAGGGTAGGGGAGAAACGGGAGGAAGAAGAAGAGTCATGATTGATTGCAATTCCATATCTATTCATCTCTTCCGTTCTTTCTTTGATCCTATGAATCACCATGATCCAAACTCCGAATACAACATATTAGTCAAACGTAATGCACTCAATGAGATCTACGCATCTATGGTTTTCTATCGTCCATCCTAGCAAGGAAGCAGAAGCCATTTTTGCCACTCATTAGAACTCCAAGTTATTTAACCCTTTGCGCTTTCCAAAAAGCAAAACATATTTGCTACAAATTCATTCCATTAAAACACATGAAAAATCAATTTAAAAATATGAAACCACATATTTTCTAGAAAAACACAAAAGTCTATGGACAAATTTCTAGGGTGTTACATATATATAACATCCATAATGGAAATAATGATAACTACTTATCTTTCTGAATTTCTTTGGAAACCTTACCTCTGATGAAGCAATCAAACTTTTACAAAAAATACAACAAACCTTATCTCTGATGAAGAAATCAAACTTATTATTGTCCTGTTCATTTAGATATAGTTGATATTCAGAATAAAGAGCAAGAGGACATCCAAACTATAGTTAGCACATACAAACAAACACATAGATATGGCAAGAACACATAATAGTATTTCATTGCAATGTTCTAGTAGTGAAATTGTTTGTAGCCCATATAGAAATAGTACTAGCATTTAACACCATATATTGTCTTCAACCAGCTAGTTTTACTTGCACCTGTTGACACTAAACCATAAATAACTAGCAAACATATAGTCCATTTTCATCCACTGATTATGAAGGAAGCCTCCCCTATTGATGGCCAATACAAGTTGTCTGGTGGCTCCCAGCCCTCTCCATCACTAAAACTACAGAAGAACTAGTTGTTGCCAGCTGATGCCTTATCTAGGTAACTACCTGGTTGTTGCTCACCATGGTTGCCCCCTAGTGATGTTGTTCAAGGCAACTTGTTGTCCATCAAAGTCATAGAAGTTTGTGTTGTAAGCACTGCCAGTGAAGGAAAGCACCTCCCAGCTCGGAGAAGTATTCTGCATCATCATTGGAGCTACAAAAGAACTAGTTATTGTCTGTTGACCTCTAGTCCAAGTGGCTATTTGGTTGTTGCTCGCCAGGTCAGCACATGCCAGGTTGTTCATGGCATTGTGTTGTCCATCAAAGTCATAGTAATTTGTGTTGTCAGCACCTCTAGTGAAGGCGGGCGCCTCCCATCCAAGAGAGTTACTCTGCACCATCGTTGGATCTATGGATGAACTAGCTATTATGTGCTGACCTCTAGTCCAGGTGGCCGCATGTCTACTACTCACTTGGCTAGCATGTGTGAGTTTGTTCAAGACAGCTTGTTGTCCCTCAATGTCATAATAATTTGTGTTGTAAGCACTGTGGCCAAAGGCGAGAGACTTTGAACTAGAAGAGTTCTTCTGCACCCATGGCTCTGTGTCATAGAGGCCGACATCATTGATGCTGAAGCGTTGTTTCCTAGTGGTACACTCCTTCCTATGGAAATACTTCTGTGCATGGCTACAGATCTGGATTGGCGTCCTTGTGGGGACGAAGTACCTAGATATGTTCTTCCAGTTACCACGGCCATACACTTCTAGTCCATGGAGGAAATTCCTGTAGATATATATATGGTTTAGAATTAGTAAGTCAGATGATAACATGTCTTGTTCATACACTCAATATTGGTGAAAACAAAATCTCAATGCCTCATGGTATATATATGAAATACTATACACCACTAGCTTATTACTTGTACAAAAAATTAACATTAAATATGTAATGAATATTTCAAAAACAAAGCAGAAATGAATTACTTGTGCTCTTCATGAGTCCAAGGTACTGGGTGTTGCCTCTTTTTCTTAGGAACAATATTCAGCTTATGCGGTGGTTCCTCTACCATCTTCATGGCCTCCACATCATCCAGTATATAACCATGAAACATGTCCATGTTGTCCATGTATGTATCCTCCGTTGGTGCTCCAAAGTTATCATTCACAAGAGCATTGCTCACCAAAACTTGTTGGTTGTTGCTCTGCATTGTATTCATCTCAACTACTAGATGAACATACAATTGAATTACCTGGTTCCTCTCTTTGCTTGGGAACCTTGCTTGGAGCTCATCAACAATGTCATTGTGCATCTTGTTTGTCTCATTTGTGTAGGTGTTGTTGGTGTTGTGACTAGCTATGAATGACTTCACCATATCTATTTCAGCAGCGCTCCACACACCATTGAAGTTGGGATCCATGGGTATTGAGGGTTGAGTACTACACAACAAGTTAATGTATGAAACACGATGCTTGAATGGAGAAAATGGCAAGCACAAGGCCAAGTATTTATAGGCCTTATGGTGAATCTTTTAGTATTGGTTTCAATTTATTGTACAATAAAGTTTTATATATAGTCAAATAAGATTTTTAATCATAATGCTAAAGATATTTAGCATCTATAATCATTTCTTAGTGATACAATAATTTTGTAGTTGACATACTTCAATTGCTCAGGTCAATGACCAAGGACACATGACACGTAAAACTAACTCATAGTAACATAATGACTAGTTTCACTAAAGAAATCTAATTTGACAACAAAAGGTCTTTTGATGCATATCAATATTGGGTGTGAAATTTAGGCTGGTTGGTTAGCTGCTTATTTTTTGAAAAACCAAATTGTTCTCGAGGCCATGCTTCAAAGAGTAACTCTCGTTCATAAGCAGACAATGTTTGCGCATCACACATTTTTCTCTCATGTTTGATAAAACGAATGCAACACCTAGGATGTGCATAGGCCATACCACTGTTCTCAAGCACACAGGTTGGAAGGACACTAATGTCTCAATTTGCTACTATCAGTTGACTCCATCTTTAGTCATTATAAAGTGTTGTGTCTGCAATTTTTAATCACATTACTTTATGTCTAACCAAATGCCTTATTAATGCGTTTCTAATAAATAAATGAATGTGAATTGATCAAATCATATATATATATATATATATATATATATATATATATTTCCTTGTGATTGACATTTTATTAGTTTTGTTTCTATCTGATGTCCAAATATACTAGAAGCTTGAGACTGGAAGTCAACTTTTGACTTTAGGTACAAGCCTCTTTCTCTCTCCCGGCCCTCTCCCTCTATCCATATCTACATCTATATCTATATCTATATCTATATCCATCAGACAATGTTTGCGCATCACACATTTTTCTCTCATGTTTAATAAAACAAATGCAACACCTAGGATGTGCATAGGCCATACCACTATTCTCGAGCACACAGGTTGAAAGGACACTAATGTCCCAATTTGCTACTATTAGTTGACTCCATCTTTAGTGGTTATAAAGCGTTGTGTCTATAGTTTTTAATCACATTACTTTATGTCCAACCAAATGTGCCTTATTAATGTGTTTCTAATATATAAATGAATGTGAATTGATCAAATCATATATGCATATCTTTCCCTGTGATTGACATTTATTAGTTTTGTTTATATCTGATGTCCAAATATACTAGAAGCTTGAGACTAGAAGTCAACTTTTGACTTTAGGTACAAGCCTCTTTCTCTCTCCCTCTCCCTCTCCCTCTTTCTCCATCTACATATCTATATCTATATCTATATTTGTATCTATATCCATATCTACATCCATATTATATCTATATCTATATCTTTATCTACATGGATTGAGTTTTTTCTCATTTCTATGCCACTCTATCCTTCTAGGTGATTACAGAGTGTGCAAACTAGGTGCATTTAACTCCGTGATATTTTACATGTATGCATACAAGTCTATCTGGTGCATTGTACCACATAAATGATGTTAATGTGAAAACTGAGTTAGAAAAAAAAAGTTTTCCATGAATGTATGTTTTATCCTACACTCATCATGAGAGACACCCACATTGTTCCATACATCTTGTATTCAAATGGCTATAGGTTGACACATTTGAGGAAGAAACTAAATTAATCTATAGTGTGTTCAATATTTTCATATTATTGCTTATATTTTGCCTAGCAAATAAAATGCTTTTGAATTGAATAATTACATTCATCTATGCTTGGAGTATATTCTTTATACAGTTATTTTAAAGATAGTGCGATACATAAATGTTTTGTTGATGGTCACGAGAACTCCTTATTTCATACCATCAAGTATGCTTAAATGGGAATATAAATGATGTCCACCATAGTCATAGGGATTAATTCTAATCAATTCCACAAGTTTTGGTTACTATGTGAATGTAGAAACAAGGGGGACATGGGATATGGTAAAACACATGATCAAATTCCCAATTTGACAACACCATGTTGAAAAGAGCTCGTCGAGATACATGAAATCAAGTTTTGGATCACTAATTTTGAGTCCTGACGAGAAAGTTACACCTTTCGAAAGATCACAACACGGGTCAGGCTGGAAATGGGCGCTGAGAGGGTCAAGCGACCCAACTATGGGTCAAGTGACCAAGGGCTAAGCCCAATGGCCCTCAAACTTGGTACAGGGCCTCTCTACTCAACAAGAAGCACAAGGGAAGCAGTGTCGACCCTAGAAGCCAGAATTGGACTTGGGCAACCCAGCCCAAGGTCAAGTGAACCAACCATAGGCCCAGCCAGAGTCTACTTCATCCACATGCAGAAGAAACACACTTAGGAGTCATTCCGCTTATCGGTTGAATGATGGTTCATATCAAGGGATAGAATGAAGCTAAGTGGATATCACATGGATCCATGGGCCCATCCAACTGAACCAAATGAAGTCTAATTCGACCGGTACTTCACCCACATTCAATAAGACCATAGATCAAGGCACTAACAAAAAATGGATGGTGGGATGTGGAGGTGCCAGGTTTGTTGACCTAGCATTTTCACAAAACCTCCTCGATGATGAACCAAGATCCTAAGGGTTCCCCATAGTGTCGACTACCAGGCAAGGAGATGGACCAGCCCACGGTCTACCAGGAAGGCATGAAACAAGGTGGCGTATCTCACAAGGCAAGAACGATCGACCTAGTCGGATTATAGGAAAGTCTATCTCTGTAATAGGATTAGAACTCTTCTGTTGTAACCGACTAGGACGAGATTATGCACCTGTCCTCTGGACTATATAAAGAGAGGCACGGACACCCCCATGTAACATCATCATACACAACAATCCAACGCAAGGCAACATGCCGGACTAGATGTAGGGTATTGTGCTATTTAGTAGCCTGAACCAGTATAAATCGTTATCTCGCATTCACAGTCGAGTTTAGCTTATGTCGTAACCCGTAACAAGGTTGCTGGTCATTAGACATCAACAGCTAGCGTGCCAAGTAGGGGCTTTCGACAAAAAGATGATCAAAAGCTCAATAGACCTCTAGATCAACAACACTTTCTTGGTGGGATCAACGTTAACCTTCAGTTCCTGGACCTTCACGACAGACGACTCCGGCATACTCCAAGGTCGCCTCATGGAGACATCCGCGGATCAAGCTCCTCTGGCTCCTCAACAAGACGCGCTAGAGGATCTTGCTGAGAAATTTGGTGAATTTTTTATTTCTAGTCCTACTCGGGCGTGGAAACACCTCAAGCAGTTTGAGTCCTACTTGGACATGACCAGGTTTTTCGAGCCGGCTTCTAAGCCATCGGACAACCATGGTCCAAGCCTAGCTCGACTCCCTCTTGGGCTTAGGAACACCGCCTCTGTCTACCAGACTATGGTCTCAAGACTTATGCTATACACTCTGATCATGGAGGAGGAACAAGAAGAGATCCTACTGATGGGGGCCCAACTCGACCTAGTTCTCACCGCCACATCACAAGGGAACATTGTGCATTGGCTAGGTGCCCGGCTACTCGGGAACTCTACCGATGCCCAGGACGTCCCAGGCCAGCGCCGCCCCATAGCCCCACCCCGCCACAGCCCAAGCCGGCATTTGCATTTGTCACAAAGAGCAAGAGGGAGAAGGACTTACCGTACCAGTCCTCTAGATAGCCACCATCGAACTGTCGCTTCCCTCCATTGACGGCACCAGGAGCGGACCTTCACACCAGGATGCCATAGGCGGTGTGCGACGGTGCAGCGGGCACCTCGGTGGCCGGGGGCAGGTGCTTGGGCGGCGGCGGCGTGTACCCATGGTGCCTGGGTGAGGCGTGGTGCCGCGCTGGCATGGAAGAGGGCGAGGCGTGGGGGCGGTGCCATGGGCGTGCGTGGGGGGAGGGTGAGGCGTGGGGGGGGAGGGTCAAGGCTACCGACACTGAGGATGAGGCTGCTCTCGGCTGTGTTGGGAGGGAGGAGGGAATTAATGACGAGGGGAGGAAGGAGACCCAAGCCGATCCGTTTTAAAGCGCATTCCGTTCCTCTGGTCAAACCTGCAGATGGAAGAAAACAGAGGCAGGCACAAGTGGAAAGTGGGGTTAGCTTTTTTTCCCAGGAATTAAATGACTTCCAAACTCTACAAAATGCATTCCAACGGCTTACATCCTTTTCACAATTGCAAAGTAGCGAATCCAGGTTGAGGAATGCCAATCTGGCGAATCCAGCTTTCCATAATGGTGGAATTGCAAAAATCTCCGATCTACATGATGCGGAAATGTCCTATATGTTCCTATTTTTCTTATTTCTGGGTTAGCCCAGCAAACAATATACCCTACCGTCCAAGGCCCAACAGGCAGCCCAACCAGCCCAGTACTGTCGCCCGCCCTAACCTATTAGTGCTGCCCCCCTGACGCCAGGCGTGCACTTTATCGCTCGCTCCGCACTTGCTGTAACCCCTACCATCGCCGTCGCCCGTCGCTCAAGGCCCCTAGCGCCTGCTCGCCATCGGCCTAGAGCTCAAGAAAGCGAGATCCACCGCTGGTGCCTGCTGTGTGCTTGCCCACTGCCGTGATCCAGCCCCTGCGGCCCTGTGCGGTGCTCTGCCAAACAGAAGTTTGGCGTTGCTCTGCCAGCAGCGGTGCCCGATTACACATTTTTGCATTGTGGATTCAGAGTTTCAAAATTACTAGTGAGTAGCAGACTTGATTCTCATCTTCATAGGTAGTGAAGGTTTCTCTGCCAAGTGACTATCGTCTACTAGTAGTCTAGTAATCTCAAGCTCAAGTGGGCTGTGAATGATACGAGGGTGTCATGAAAAAATGTTTATTTGCGTGCGGTGACTGTCTAATTGAGTCAAAACTAAAGAATAAAGGAGTTATGCAATATGCTGTTCTTTTTTCATTTAAAATATTAGGGATTTGCTAACTTCTTTTCAAACGACCGTTATTGCATATATTTTATATTAAAATTATAGCTTTAGTTTGTTGCAATTTCTACAGGCATAATCCGCAATTTTTTTAATTCAAGAATAAAAAAACCCGTTAGATAAAACTAAAAACCGGACAAAATATGATTTGTGTTGGTACAAAAACAATTTACAATTTATAATTATATAAAGACAAGTTTGATATGTTGTGACACAAAAATAATTAACAAATCACAGATAAATCCCATACTCTTCCGTGTATTTTTTTTAACTAATTAACATTAACATGTGCATTTGATATGTTATAGACCTGGATGCACAGCCATTGACCACCGACGGGGCAGCCAAATTCAGCAAGGTGAGGCTCCATGCGCACGCCTGCACCACCGCAGGACACGTGGCCGCTCGCCGAAGCAGCAAGCGGCAGAGCAACATCGCCTGAACCGGACTAAAAAATCAGTCTACTGATGAGTAGGAACTGTGAAAATATTAAGACTTGTATGATATTCTGTTGTTTCTAAACTTGGAGTCAAAACTTCTTGTGTACATTGCTCTTGTGCATGTGCTTTAATTAGGCGGCAGGCATATGGCCATGGCATGTCCGGCTAGTCCTTCCTGCGTTGCTGGTGCTGTGCTACAAGCCTGCAGCACTGTAGGCGTGCTGCGCCTGCGTGGAAGTGCAGCCGGCGGTGCAACAGACCAACAGCTAGTGTACAAGCGCTGAGTAACCGTGTGGTATTCCGCCTTAAGTTTCCACCGTCTGACCATTCCGTCTGTATTGGTTTGCTTTTTATGCCCGCATATCCAACTCTGTTTCTGAATCCGGCTTTTTCAAATGTAGTCCTATTTCCGCCAAGAAAATATAGAAACGAAAACAGAAGTGCGGTTTTTTTGCCGTTTCCGTTCGTTTTCATCCCTAATTGCTGCTGCACCTTCTCTCGCACAAGTCACGTTGTGTGTCCGCCAAAGCCAAACCTGAGAGAAACAGAAGTGATTCACGTTTCTCAGGAGCTAGGCTCGGCAAGGCAGTTTGCATCCAGACGGCCAATGGCTCTGGTGGGCCATTCAGGGAACCAAACGGCAGGTTCATCACACCACCAGCCAGGCCAGCCTAGCCTAGATGCAAGGCACCAAACACGCCCCAACAAACTACATAGCAACAAGGGAAATGCCGGAGGTACAGAGGAGGCGCTGAGCAGCCTCGTTATATGTTGGTACAGCAATGCCCTAGCTCGCTACGTAGACTCAGCAATAAGGGTCTGATTGGATACGGGGGCGAGCACCGTACCGGCCGGTCGGCCGTCGGAGCTAAGCTAGAGCGGCCCCGTCGAGCAGCTAGGGCGACCGGCGCCGGGACACAGTCAGGCAGCGCAGATGAGGCTGACTGGCGCGTGCTACGTGCTCGTCGCCCTGCCCTTGCCGATCACACGTCCGAACAGCTACGCCGATTGGGCAATTCGGGCCTAAACAGCACCATGGCGGAAGCCGCTGCCACAGCCCACAACGCATGGGGCACGTGGAGACCAAGCTGCAGCACGCCTGGCGCGCGAGGTCAGCAATACCATCGGCGTCCAGGAGAGCCCACGCTTCTCCCTTCCCCGGCACGGCCGCCGGAGTCGATGGGCCTGAGAGCCCACCTCTATTTCCCGATGCACTATGCCCATTGTTCGTTCGGCCGACGCGGGCGATACTTGCCGCTGGCGGGCCGTTCGACGCCGAGTAGCAGAGTGGGCTGGTAGACGGGCAGGGCCGGTGGACACGATGGAAACTCTGTGTGTGTTCGATAAAAATCATGCACATTGTTTGCAGAGTGCCACCGTGATAAGCGCCGTTTCTCAAGCCTTTTCATTCGTGGCGGTATGTCAATCTTCGCTTTGTACCAAATGCCTTTTGTCAACTGTGGAGACACTGGATATTCTCGCTGCTGCAATACACGTTTTATGGCCCTGTTCTGCTGGTTATGTTTCGGCTTGTTCAGCTTGTTTCAGCTTATTCTCTCTCACATAATACTATTGAATCAGCCGAAACCTGCCAACTTTCCTACCTGCCGAACCAGCCCTATGTATGTGAGAGTAGTAGAGCATGGAATATATTTTTCTCCATAGATTATTAATATAAGCCATAGGATCAAATTACGGGTACAACTCTGTAATATACCTATTGAAGTTTGTATATTCAGATGTAAAGGTTTAAGTGACCAGCAAAATCTCAGTTTTATCGTGTCTCTCAATCAGTCTGCATTCAAATAAACACCAAAAGTACCTATAGACTGTAGTTGCAATATGGACGTACACACCTATCTTCATTGCATTTCTAATGAATTTTTTGCAATTACAAGCATATTAATCAAATTGTTTTCGATAATATGCGACCCAGAAACATGAGATACATACGACTCTGTAATATACCTATTGACGCTAGTGGGACATTGATTATTAAGCGTCCCAACCCGATCATTCCTAGTGATAGTCAAGCAAACATGCCTCCTTGTTGATATCCTAAAGCTAGCAGTTCTATGTAAATCCACACCATAAGCCAACTTCTATACAATCTTGTTAATTTCAGTAATACTCCATGCCCCACTCGTCCCAACGGTCATTGTCAGCTTACCTGACGCTGGCTGGAAATTAGTTATTAAGCGTCCCAACCCGATCTTTCCTAGTGGCAGTCCAGTTAACATTCCTCCATGTTGATATCGTAAAGCTAGCAAATCTAGGTAAATCCATACCATAAGCCAACTTCTATACAATCTTGTTAATTTCAGTAATACTCCATGCCCCACTCGTCCCAACGGTCATTGTCAGCTTACCTGATGCTGGCTGGAAATTAGTTATTAAGCGTCCCAACCCGATCTTTCCTAGTGGCAGTCCAGTTAACATGCCTCCATGTTGATATCATAAAGCTAGCAAATCTAGGTAAATCCATACCATAAGCCAACTTCTATACACTCTTGTTAATTTCGGTAAGACTGCCTACCCCACTCGCTCTTCTATTAATCACAACTAGCTATCAGATATATCACCAACGGTCATTGCCAGCTAACCTGACGCTAGCGAGACATTGATTAAGTGCCCCCCAATCCAATCATTTCTAGTGGTAGTCCAGCTAACATACCTCACTGTTGATATCCTAGAGCTAATAGATCCAGATAAATTCATGCCATAAGCCTTAAATTATGTGACTATATTTAACTCCCAAATCGAATTTTGATTCTCTCATGAAAGCTTTGCAAGAATTACTTAAGTTAGACCTCGCTACCCATAGCCTACGAAACCTTGAGCAGGGGTCACACGAAGTCGTCCAACCTACATCTTTATCTATTCGTTAAAGCCATTAGATCGAGACGTAATTCAATCATCATCGCAAGACCATATCCTCCAATATATTATTTTTTTTCTACTTGGACGATATCTCCAAATCAATACAGAAACCGCTTTTTATATACTCTTGTTAATTTCAGTAAGCCCCCTACCTAAGCCTAGGCACATTACCCATTACCCATTACCCAAACCCGAAATACCCAATCACTAATTCAGATACCAACTCTGAAAACCCGAAATTATTTTGGGTAATTCGGGTTATATGTCTAGGTACCCGAACTACCCATATAACCCGAATTTTAAGTAAGGCCGTCCCAAACTGTGAAATGTGAAGTGTCCATGAGACTATCTAGTTATCTATGTCATGTCTATCTATTCTGGTCTTCTAGAAATGTTATCAAAAAAACTGATGTTTGTTGCTTGTATATTTTTCGCTAAGAAATGTTATCAGAAATCTGTTGTTTATTGTTGTAAAGTGTAGCCAGAATTTTGTTAAAACTGATGTTTTTTATAATTCTGGGTATAACGGGTACTACCTGAACCTGAACCCGAAATATCGGGTACCCGAGAATTTGGATAATGCTGTTTTGGGACAAACATTGGGTAGCATATTTGAAAACCAAAATTTCTTAAAACCCCCGACCCAAATTTTTCGGGTAACCCGAATGCCCAGGCTTACCCCTACCCCATTTGCTCTTATATTAATCCTAACTAGCTGTCACATACATCACCAGCGGTCATTGCTAGCTAACCTGACGGTGGAGAGGGACACTGATTAAGTGCCCCAACCCGATCTTTCCTGGTGGCAGTCCAGCTAACATGTGTCCTTACTGATATCCTAAGGCTAGTAGGTCCAGGTAAATCCATGCCATGAGCCTTAAATTCTGCAACTACATTTAATTCCCAAATCAAATTTTGATTCTCTCATGAAAGCTTTGCAAGAATTAATTAAGTTGGATCTAGCTATCCATCTCCTATTGAAGGGTCCTCGCTTTAAGCCGCCCACATCTCCATCTATCCGTTAAAGCCATTGGATAGACAAGTAATTCAATCATCACCACCCGTATCCTCTCATTATTATTTTACATGGAGGATATCTCCAAATCAATATGAAAACCATTGTGCGGGATTCTTTGCAAGATTTTTTGCTTCTAATATGAATTAATATATATGGTGATGCATGTTGCTAGTATATTTTCTCTTGGTGCACTATTTGTGTGCGGCTAGCAAGCTCAAAAGAAACAAAAAAACCGTAAAGGTTTAAGTGGCCAGCAAAATCTCAGTTTTATCATCTCTCTCAATCAGTCTGCATTCAAATAAACACCAAAAGAACCTATAGACTATAGTTGCAATATGGACACGTACACACCTATCTTCTTTGCATTTCTAAAGAACTTTTGCAATTACAAGCATATTAATCAAATTGTTTTTTATAACATGCTACCCATAAACATGTCATAGAGCGTACAGAAGATGCTCAACGTCGTGTACATTTCAGACCATTGAACAAGACGTGGGAAGGATCATACGGGACAATCAAAAGGGCACGGCGACGGGAAGGATCATACGGGACAATCAAAAGGGCACGGCGACGCTGAGCCAGTGTTTCTAGTTACAAAACTAAACACGAGTTACAGCTAAATCAATATATCTTTGATAACATTTTCTAAACCAATAAATAAAAGGAAGACACAATTGAAGTTGTTTTTCCACTCCTGGGGCAAAGACTAAACGTCATAGTCTTCCAAGAGATCACCTCAAGATCTATATGCAGCATAGAATTTGGGGGGCACTGCAGCTTCATCTCCAGAAGCTGGTTTTCCTTGTTCCCCGAAGCCATCTGATCATCACAATGGACGCACATACATCAACTACATCAACGAGGGTTGCTGCTGATTCCAAAATGAAACAAACGAAAGGCCTAATTACAATTTCTTATAGACTTACATTGTGGCCAATTCCAAAATGAATCATCAGGATTTTGGATTTGTCATCCTTGAATGAATCCTGAAATACAATAAAGGTAATATTTAGATCAGTGTTAGAGAGGAGGAGAGGCTGTATCAATAAATGTAAAATTTTAGAGTAGTGTGCCTGTAGTAGCATTGTGAGCTTGCTGTTCCTAATGGAACATGAGAATCACCATTAGCAATAGATTCAATGACTCAATGTTATCAGATCGTCCGATTAATCGTCCTTATCGGTACCTAGCACTCAATTAGGCACTCCGATTCGATCAGAGCGATCAGAAACCTGATCGTCTAATTTATCGTCGATTAATCGTGATAAATAGTCCGATAAGGTGTCCTGACCGATCAGACACGACTGCTTCAGACTGGGCTAAGCTCTGTTTGGGACAGGCCCATTAGGGTTTCTCTTTTATACCTCTCCCCCACTCTTTCCCTCACCTCCTCAGACCTCACCCCCAGCCTCCAGCGTCAGCTGCACTTGCTGTGTGTGCAGCTACATCTCTCCCCCTCCTCTCTCCTCACTCTCTCCTCCCTTCCTTCCGGTTCCAAGCTTCCCTGCTGCTTCATCCTCCCTCCTGCAATCCGGCTGCTTCCTCCTCTCTGCTGCAGTCCCGCTGCTTCCTCCTCCCTCCTGCAGTCACACTGCTTCCTCCTCCCTCCTGCTGCAGGGTCAAGAGAAGGTTGCAGGTGTGCAAGCCACAAGGAAGCACGCCAATTCTCTTCCCCACCTGCAGGCTGCAGGCTGCAGGTCCAAGGGAGCATGAAGAAACATAGTCTTGATGCTCGATTTCTACGATATAAGTATATTTATATGGTATATATATATACCATACATATATGACATATGTCCTGCTATATACAGGACGATTGTATGGACGACTTGACCGATAATAGGTCAATTAATCGTCCTGATCGTCGACTAATTGTCCCGATGGTTGACTAATCGTCCTGATCGTCCTTATCGGTGCCAGGGCGATTAGCGACGATTAGCCGATTTAATAACATTGCAACGACTCGCTTCAAAGCTGTGTTCCCTTGGTTATTTTTTGCTGTCTGGAAAAATTGGCAACATTATGATCACACATGTAATAAAATATTATAGGCTTTTAACAGTGGTACAATTCATGTGGCAAGATCAGTGCCAAACTGACTATCTATTAAATACACAGAGCAACTCATTGAAAGCCATTGTTCAGAGTGCAACTGGAAGTTTGGAACACATGGATGCTACAAACATATACACAAAGCAACTCATTGAAAGCCATTGTTCAGATTGCAACTGGAAGTTTGGAACACAGATGCTACAAACATACAAGAATCGGTTGCATAACACACCTGCATTTTGGCTTCAAATCCTGTTTGTCCTGCTGCTTCTATGTTTTTAGATCCAGCCATGTCCACAAGCATAAACCTTCCTCCCACAGATGGGACATCCAGGATAATCTATAGATGCAAACATAGCTCGTAAAAAGCTTGGTTAAAAAAAAATGAATGCTCAAAATGCTGGTGGCTGAATGCAAAAAACCATGCAATGGCTCCGCGAACTTCTCTCGTTACAAACTGCGCTCTTCACAGTTCTTCACTTTTCCACTTTAGAAACTTCTATTGATATCCTCCCAGCTTCATTTCCAGATATATAAGTTGTGTTTTTGCTTTCTTCCCCATTACTTCCAGTTTCGCCTGTGCATACATACAGAACTGTGAGGCGATACACTGATTTACATCAGTTCATAAATTTACCTTGACAGTGACCAAGAACAAATGAATGACAACATTGGTAATCATGAGCATGTATCAAGGATAAAGACTGATGTTCACCAAGCTGTTTATTCATGGACAAACTATCTATAGCAATGAGGTAAAGAATTTTAATATCTGAGGAACAGATCAGCAGTAAGGTAAAGTATAGCACAATAAATGACAGGAAGACAAAATTGAAGTTGTTTTTCCCATTCTTGGAGGCAAGGACTAAACGTAACTATTATTGTAAAAATACAGAAACTGGTTTCAGCAAACAACACAATATCTCAATTTCAATCAGCATGTTTTCACCCTATAAGAGCTAAGGTAGCACAAATGGTTGAGACCAATTTCATTAGCAAAGTAGGTATAGAGCATGCCCCACTCTATCAGAAAATGGATATTTCTATGAACAATGGTCGATCCAAAACATCAAGCAACAAACTGAAGCGGCAATTTCAAATATTGTAAATCATACACTGGACATGATAGAAGGTAATGGCAGCACACTACCAGGGCACCTTTTTGCCTAAGTTACACTGCTAACAGCTGGCCATCAGGGATGGCCGATAGGACCAGCTCGAGAGGTGAAATCAACTTCTCCTGACCGTCTACAGGAAGCCTGTCGGTTCATGTTGACCAGTCAAAATCAGATCCTGTCAGTATGGCCATCAGGAATTCCACCCGGACAGGATACCTTGCATTATTCCAGACATTTGACACCAAACGAAAAGACAACCAGACTGTCAGGTCTTTATTTGTACCAGGACTGTCTCATAATACCACCAATATCATCCACATTTGTGTGCAATTTATACATCAACTCACAAGTCATATTAGTCATTAAATTTAATAACACAAATGAAATTCACATGTCAACCAAATCCAAATGGCCCTTACTGCTCAGTACAGATTCATTGTTCCCCACACTAGGAATAACAACATGACAGCTCCTATACTGAGTTAAGAATGCAAGTTCACAACACTGCATGTTCAGCTCCTAGCTATATTGGAAGATTGACAAAAGGAGTTTCTCTGCATCATACTCCTACTAACTACGCAAAAGAAGCTCCTAGGAATAACAACATGACAGCTCCTATCCTGAGTTAAGAAATCAAGTTCACAACACTGCATGTTCAGCTCCTAGCTATACTGGCAGCTTGACAAAAGGATTCTTTTTCACTATGTACATCATACTCCTACTAACTACGCAAAAGAAGCAGAAACATCATTTCCAGCATGGGATAATCAAGTTACCTACAAGGCTACAAGGAGTAGAGTTACAATATTCAACCTGAGTTGACTCAAAATTATCATGGGATACAAATGCATGTTGTAATATCTTATTTGCATTAGCTGTTGAACTGCTGTACAGGCTGTTGCTTGTATTAAATACTGAGCTGTAACCATGCCTGTCTAGTACCCTAGCAGTATATATCAGTTCAAATGTCTTTACTAAACAGAAGTAAGTGATGAAGCTATTCTTAACAAATATAGCACAGGCCTAATTTCTCATACCAACGTAACCTTTTGTTCAATATAAATTAGAGGCCCAAGCAGACTTGATGTTTACAACATCAATAATGCCCAGCATATGATACTTTGGGAATCAACGTAATAACATGATGATAAAATATAGGCAAAGAGGCCATCATCTAATAAAAACAATTAGCATAGGCCAGAACTAATTTCAACAATTGAGCGAACTATTCCATTGCTAAATTATTTTCTCACTAGCCCAGTGAATAGTGGATAGGTTTTAAATAACTGAGAACTGCCCAAAAGGAATATATACACTTACTGGTTTAAGAAGTCAACATGATCAACTTCAAGAAAGGCATATGCAGTTAAGAAGGCACTTACAGCTTGGTGAAAATTACTCTTTATCCTGGATAAATGAGGCAACCTTCGTGTATCCAGCATAATGACTGATGTTCACCAAGCTGTTTATTCATGGACAAATTATCTATACCTCAATACTTAGTTAAGAAGGCACTTACAATGTTTGTGCATCATATGGCAGTTCATTCGCGACCCCATGATTTCATATGCAACGCAAGCTCTTACAATCTGCAACATATCAATTTAGGCTAGTAAATCATTACAAGATGGAATGCAAAGGACATATATTTCAGGTGTCAGAATGAATGCCTCATTGAGTCATTGGCTTGAACAAGTTAAATGGCTAGCTCCACTGAATCATGGAAACATTGCGACTGATGACAGAGAAACATCGAGACTATGAAAGACCAATTGGATTATTAAATAGATATAATATTTTTGCCGATTGCAATAGGCTGCAACTATGCTGCGAACATTTGTGCGGTTTATTTGCAAAGGTTCAGTACCTATCTACATCTATTCCATAGTAGTGATGAAATGCAGGCCATATTCTCTTGTTTGATTATCATAGCATGACCAAAATAGAAAAGGAATCAAAACATATTCATGTAGTGCAAAAATCACAAATGAGCAGGCTAAGTTCAGACCTAGTACTTCTGCATTTCAGTACATGGCGATGCGGAAGCCGGTGGCAATTAATCTCTTGAGATGCAGCGGTACATCGGACCAAGTAGCAGTTTCGGGGAGGAATGAATCACCTCAGACGCAGCCCGCGGTGGCAGGCTTCAGTACGTCGTGCAGACGGCAGATGAAGACGACCTACTTCCTGCGCCTCTTTTGGATCTCCACCTCTTGGGTCGCCTGTGGTTCACTCCGACTCCACAGCCCTCCAGAAGCGGGGCCAGGATGGGATGCCCGGCTCTCGGGGACGAGGCTTCTGAACAGCTCCTGACGAAGAAGACGGGTTCGGGGTCGCGGATCTGCTCGCTCTTGCCCGCCATGAGGAGGAAGGTGGCGTCGGGGTCAGTGAATCTGCCCGCTCTCACCCACCACGGCGGTGTGGTCGTGGATCAGCCCGCTTCCGCCCACCCTAGGAGAAGACGGCGGCTGGGTCATGGATCCGACCGCCCTGGCCCGCGCCGACAGCGGAATGGGCGTAGGCGGAGGAGAGGACGGGGAGACGCCGGAGGGTGGGAGACGCCGGTGGCGCGTGGTGCTGGCGGCACCAGGCAAGGGATGCGACGGTGCGTAGGGGCGCTGCCGGCGGTGGACGCGATTGGTTCGGGCGGCCGAGGCGACAGGCGCGCCGGGCGGGGATTCGGAGGAGGCGACAGGGAAGCCCAAGAACGATTGTGGAGCGGGGTTTTAGCGAGGCGAAGTGAACTCGGCCCGTGAACTCCTACCGGCCCAAGACCGACGGGAAACAGAATTCTCTTTGCCGTCACCGTCACCGTCAGTAACCGACAGGAATTTTGCGCTTACTAGTATTCGATGTATCTGTAGACCAAACCTTGAACGTTTGATTTTATATCTCAAGTTGCTTCAATTGCTCATCGATTGGACATAATATATTTCAGTTATCTCCCATCTCATCCCCAACCTGTTAAAGGCAACCATGATTATTAGGCAAACTTTTGCACAGTCGTCTAAACAACTGAGTATGATTAGTTCTTGCATCACAATATACTGAGGCCGGTTCTAGCAGGAGTTTCATTCTCATTTAAAGCAATGACACACCATTTATTTACTTACTTCGTCCCATAAAGAGCGTCATTCTCATTTTCCGAGAAGCATTTTCAACTTTAACCAAATATATGTAAGAAGATATTAATATTTATGATGCATAATTAGCACTCCCTCCTTACAAAATTATAAAGTTATTTTAACTTTTTTGGAAAGTCAACTTCAAAACGGCTCCTTATCCATGCGAACATGAAGAGCAATAGTGTCGTAGCTAGAGCCACACGAAGCCTCTCCAAAAACAGGCTCTCATATGTCACATTTGATCATAGCACCATATAACAATTAAATGACGTGGATGGCCTATAAAACTATATGCATTGAGACAGATTATTTTATTTACTTGTAAAGTGCTGATGTGCACTCTTGATAAGAGTATATTGAAACTCTGCATTAAGACTAGCCTAAATGTTGATTCTTAGTTGCTTAAAATGCTAGGACTATATATATAAATGAACAAAAAAAGTTTCAAAGTGAATTCGTATATATGAAGATAATTTCTTATCTTATGATATAAATGAACAATATATTAAATGGGAAATGTAATATTGCATTCAATTTTTAGCTAACCAATAGGAAAAGGGCAATGAACAATATTCCTGCAGTTAAAATGGTTATAGTTTGATAAGACACATCTTGTATAGTTTTTCGTGCATACGATTCTCCGTCAACGATGGATCCCAATTAAATAGCCGATTGATGTGTGCGGCAATAGTTTGGTGATGAGCGCATGCCAGCATGGGAGGGATAAATGATATGATGCTAATCCGTGAGATCTTGCACACATGGAGAAAACTAACAGTAGGCTCTGTTTGCTTATCTTATAAGTCATATTTTTTCAACAAACGAACAATATATTTTTCTCATAATAAATCAGCGAACAGTCCTTTCTTAGCCAAACGAACGGGGCTACTGACCATGCTGGTGTGGCGTGGTTCTGGTACACAGATGATTCTTGTTTGGCGCTTTGACCTTTCCGATCCCTTGTCAGTGTTGTAGGGACATCTGGCACACGAGTGTTGGATGCCACCTACTAAACACTCGATTGGGAATAGAAACAAAGTCAAGTGTTTCCGATTCATGGGAATAGAAACAAAGTCGAGTGTTTCTCATTCATGGAATTCTCGATTGTCATGACCATTGGATCCAAATCAAATGAACCAAATAAAACTTATCAAAATAATACAAAAAATATTAGACAATCAAAACAAAAAATAGCCAGTTTATTTCTATGGAAGGCAAGTTGAAAGACTTCAAAGGAGAACCAAATAAAACATATAGAAAATAAAAAAGCCAAAAAAAGATCAGATATATGTTCGAGTAATTCTGACCATCTCATTTATTAACAATCAATTTATGTCAATTGAATACAAAACTTACACCCAAATATAAATAGTAAAATATGGTCTAATAAGATGTAATCTGCAACTACTAAGCACCGCAAGGCTTTTCATAACTTTCTCGCCCAGTACTTGACCCAGCGACGGTGACCACCCTTCCCATTCTTCTCTTTCCCTCTGGAGGATCTGGCGCCGTGCAGGCATGGGTCCATGGCAGGGCCCAGCGACTACTGTTTTTTCAAAACCCGATGCAAGGGGCGAAGTGGGCAGCCTGTGGGCCCGGACGATTTTCAAGACGTGGGAGTAGCGGTTTCCAAGTTTCCAACTCTACAGCCCTGGTGGGGCCCATCATGCCGACGCAGTCTCTGACACCTAGAGAGAGATGCCGTGGGACCCGCGGCGGCGCTGGACTGAATTCAGGCGGGGGCGTCAGTGGTGATGCGCGGTGAGGAATAGACGCACAAGATCAGCGGACCAAAGGATCTAACGTCCAGGAAATCGCGCGCGCGGGGAGAGAAACACTCGAGCAACAGATACCTTTTTCATAACTAAATTGTTTGGTAATTTACTAGTAGTTAACTAACTTGCGTCCTGCAACTACTGTTTTAATTTCTGTCGTCCCTTGTTTAGGAGCTCCGTGTAGTATGTGGAGAACGGGAACACGAAGGAGAGTTTATTTGAATCGTCAACCTGTTTCTATTGCGTCGCCTTTTGTACAAAACGTGGAACAGCAAACAAGATCAATTCAGACTTTGCCAAAGAGGGACACATGCATCTCTCAGAGCATCTCCAATAGTTTGCCATCCGGTTTTTTCATCCTTAATTTTTTGGTTAAATGAGAAAAAACCTCTCCAATAATTTGGCATCCTCCCTCCCCATCTTTCTCAACATCGCAAAAATCTATCCTGAGCGCGTATATATGCGCGCGGCCTAGGAGCGCGCATTCGGAGTTTCTCGGGCCGTCTAGTAAAAAGGAAGAAAGACAGGGTTATAGATGAGAAAAGCACAAGAGAGAAATATCTGGGGGAAGGGCTTAAACGCGTACAGAAATAAATTTAGGGTTCCTAATACAAAACAAGAGGAAGAGTCATAGGAAAAAGTGCCGAGAGAAAAAACTTTTAGGATAGAAATATAGGAAACTCTTGGAGATGACTTCTTTTTTCTACCCATACTAATTTAGAAATTAGTAAACACCGTATTTTAGGGAACAACATATGGAAGAACTCTTATAGATGCTCGCTTCTCCGGTAGGTCGTAATTCGCGAGCATTTAGGCCCTGTTTAGATGCTTCAAAGTTCTAAAAATTTTACAAGATTCCATATCACATCGAATCTTTGGACGCATGCATGGAGTATTAAATATAGGTAAAAAATAACTAATTACACAGTTTGGTTGTAAATCACGAGACGAATCTTTTGAACCTAATTAGCCCATGATTGGATACTAATTACTAAATAAAAACGAAAGAGTTAATGTGCTTCCAAAAATTTTACACCACCATCTAAATATGAACCACCTGCTCCATCGGAATTAATTAACCGGCCGGCACACACACATGAAATCGCTTGCTATTGAAGTGCCCTAGGCCGATCGAGGTGTTTCGAAATGAGGGTGCAGAGGGACTCGGGGTATGGGGTATCAGCGTCCTTCTCTCGCCTGAACTACCATGACCCGGCCGTCTCGATCCTCGCATCTCGTCGCCGTTGGGGAGGCTGTTGATAGGCGGCGGAGAGGTTGGGCGATATATAGAAGCGATCGATCGGACGGAGAGACCGCAAGGCTGCGGCAGTTGCGGGAGCAGCGACGCCGGCTAGCCGGCCGGTTATTCACCGCAGGCCAGCAGCGGAGGCCACAAGTTCTGTGGGGGATGGCGGCCGGGACTCTCTCTCTCTCAGCTGGCCTGGGAAAAAGACCGGGGGGATGGGGCGAGGCCGCGAGAGCATGGGTTCCATGGCCGTGTGGGCCCAGCGCGCATCGGACGGTCCAGCTTCGATCGAACGGCGGGTGCACACTGTACTGTGGCTCCACAAAGAGTGATGAACTGATGATGTATCCTTGCAGCTGCAGGGTGCCAGCTGGCAGGCATACGCATCAAGCATGCATGCATGCTTCGTACTTCACGGTACTAGCTAGGGTTTAATCCCTGCCTCACTATAATCTCCTGTAGTTTACACTTTACAGTGAGATAGATCTATCCTAGCTAGCTGGCGGGCTAGTTTCAAACCTAACCATATTAGACTACTAGTAGTAGTTTGTACTCCTCTGTCCCCAATTAGATGACGTTGTAGGAGATCTTACGGAGACCATGCCAAAGCAAAAAGACACTGCCACCCCTATACAAGAATCTTGCAGCTGAATGTGACGTGAAGTCTGGGAGCAGCACTCCGGCTAGAGATCATTTTTTTATTCAACTCTCCATACTTTAGAGGGCATCAGTACATTGTTTATTGCTTTTTAATTCATGTTAAGGCGAGTGGATGACAGGAACTGACGTTTTGATGGTACCTTGAGTATGATCAGACACATACGCAGAGCTAAAACGTCAACTATTGTGGGACAATTTTTAAATCCTTCAACGACATGTATTTTGGGACGAAGGGAGTATGTATCGAAAAAAAAGGCTTTAACTAGCTAGCTACTAGTAGTAGGTCACACACGTCACGTTAATTACCATCCGTTCATGAGGACAGCTACACAAAGATTATTATTTAGTAGTACCTTACATGCATGCATGTGTCTAAATTAACTTCAAACATAATTAGCTCATTTAATTTGTTGTTGAAGATTATATTTAGTATTTATCCTCAGATTCACATGCGTCATGCAGCAACCTGCTGCGGGCTGCTTTCTCATGATGCAGTGGAAAGATAAGGAACACTGTGGCACTGTGCTCTACATCTGAACCGCGCGTCTGGTGAACCTGCACCTAATAATAATAGGTTGTTTATGCGCCCCACTTCGAATATTATGCAGCATATATACGATTTCAACTTTACGCAGCTTAAACAACCTCTCGAAATAATTGGCTATGCAACAAAGCTATATATTTTACTGATTATAATTCATGTTGGGGTAAAAACTAAAAAGACCTCTTGTTTTAGTAATTTAACAAGCAGACATAGGCACTGTTTGTTTCCTTCTGAGTCTCGCTTATAAGCTGAGCAGGATTATCTGATAGCCATAATCCGGAGAATCTGATTTCTGAATGAGTTGGGTGTTTGGTTGTCCTGATTATTTTTGGTGGAGGACGGCCAGAGTATGGAGGGAGGCATCGTGCTCGAGGCGGCCGGCGAGATCTCAGAGGAGGCCGAAGCCCGGTGGAGCATGCTTGCATCCTGGAGGCCGCCGGATGCCGGGACGAAGGCGGCGTCCTTTGGGAGGCTAGATCTGGTGAAGGCTGGTGCCCTAGGGGAGGACACCGGCTGTCAGGAGAGAGGAGGACGTCGGCTACCGGGAGGGAGGTGGCGTCCTTCGAGAGGCCACCAGATCATGTGGAGGCTGGCGCCCTGGAGGAGGCCGTCGATGTCGTGGAACTAGAGGTAGCATCCTTCGGGAGGCCAGATCCGGTGGAGGCCAGCGCCCTGGAGGAGGCCGCCGGCGTCATGGAACTGGAGGTGACGTCATGGAACTAGCGCCGCCGACAGATCTGTGCCAGGGGAGGCCGTAGCCGGGATGGAGGGAGGCGATGAGGGGGAGGAAGGCGACAGTTGAGATCTAGAGGACGGCACGACGCCTGCACAAGAGGAAGGGACGAGCGCACGAGCGAGCAGGGGGAGGGGATGATAGGGCAGTCGTGGGAAAGCGAGTCACGTTTTCCAAATCGTGGGCTTGAGGTCGCGTTTCCAACAACGTTGCGAGCGATACTCCAACGCGGACGCGAGGTCACGTTGAGCGGGCCGTCACCAGGCGTTTGGCAGGCTGTTCCGACTTATTAAGCTCAAACGCACCGCGACCGTGGAAACAATCAGAGCTAGAGAGAGCAAAAAGGCAATGAGGAAACACAGCTTACTATTTGTCTGTATACCTTGATTCCCAAAAATCGATATTTCACACTACTGTATATTTCTATTTCTATTACTATTTATACTCACCACGACAAGGTATATACTATACTTTTTAGCTACTGTAATAAATATTTATATGCGGACAATATTAGTGATTGCTCGTATCGTATACGTATGGACACTTTTTCTCCACTGACATCCTGGTAGCTAGCTAGGCTATCTAGGTTTCCCATCATGTCAGGAACGAACACTGTACACACCCCCACCCACTGAAAAGTGAACACACTACTCTCTCTGCATATATGCCTGCCCATGCCCATGGACCAAATTACAAAAGCCATACCACCACCTGGCTGCCTGTTGTGTCTAGCTCCATCAGATCACACGTCATGCGACCGGCTACACAACAAACAGCTAGTGCATCATTTGGTGCTTAGACGGACCGCACCGCCCCATCTGCACACCGCACGCTAAGGGGTGGGGTCCACTTGCCAGGCCCGATACCGGAGGGAGGAGCTGCCGCGCGCCGAACGGTACCCTGCCCTCTATCCGCTCCTCCTCGCTCCGTCCGCCTCGCCCTTCTCCTCGCCGGCGGCGCGCCCGAGCGCGCGCGGTGGCACTTCTCCTCGCCGGCGGGATCCGGCGGCTCGGGGCGCGGCGCTCCTCCCTCCGGCAGCTCAGGGTCCGGCGGCTCGGGGCGCGGCGGGATCCGCGCGGCCCCAGCGCCCGCGGCGGCTCAGCGGCGCGGGGCTCGGCGCTCCTCCCTCCGGCAGCTCGGGGTCCGGCGGCTCGGGGCGCGGCGAGCTCCGGTGGCGGTGGCGGCGGCGAGCTCCGGTGGCGGCGGCTCGGGGTCCGGCAGCTCGGGGTCCGGCGGCACCGTGAACCGGCGGGGCCCGAGCGCGGCAGCGGACACCCGGCGGCGGCGGCGCTGGCGACCTGCGTCTCCCCCTCCCTCCCTCCTCCTTCCCGCGTGGTGCTCCCGCCGGCCATGGAGGTTCCCCGCGCCAAGCTCGCCCCCTGACGCGGCGGTGGGCTCGAGCGCAGATAGCGTGAGGAGAGAGGAACGCCGGGGTTGCCGTTTCACTGTAGCGAACTGAAGCATCGCGTCGTCGATAGCGTGCTGCGGTGCGGTGATTCGCACGCTAGATTTAGCGTAGCGTGCCGTTTCACGTACGCTAGATAGCGGATAGCCTGCATCTGTATATATATATAACTAAGCTGTACGTACGTGTGCATCATACATGTCGTCCTAGCAGCATGTTTTGCTTGGGCTGTGTTTAGATCCATTAAAAAATACACTATGTAAAAAAGATTCCCTGTCACATTAAATTTACGATACATGTATAGAGTGCTAAATGTGGATAAAATCAAAAACTAATTGCACAGTTTGGTTGTATTTTGCGAGACAAACGTTTTGAGCCTAATTAGTCAATGGTTGGACAATTATTACCAAATACAAACGAAATGCTACAGAGTATTTTGACACTCCAAATTTTGGATCTAAACCCATATTAGCTCATATGATGATGTCAAATCAGAGCTAGTGCTTCCTAAAGCTTGTCCCACGGACCCTAAATTATTAATAGTCCAACTTGCATGGCAGCTCGTACGTTGGATCGAGATCCAACGACCCACGTTAACTATATATACGTAAGGTATTAATTAATTTAATTTTGACATGCATCCATCCTTTATTATTTGCTGCCTACCAACTGCTCCTAATAACTCCATGAGACATCGCGCAATATTATACAATAAAAAATAGAAAGAGTTCAATATTATAAAATTACTTCGTCATAATGAATCTAATAATGGCAATTCATCTTATGTGATTAATGTACATAAAATTTAGATATTGACAAAGAGAAAACTAGAAAAAATAACTTAGAACAAATTTAGATGCATGCACTTGTATCTCGTGTAACGTAAAATATACAGTATAATCTTATGATGCTATGCATTGTTTTCAAAGGAAAAAAAGGTCGTAGTTCTATAGCTAGATGCATGTTTCTTGGCCCGACAATCTTTCGAATAATTTCCCCAGCTAAGGGGGTGTTTAGATCCCTTCAAAATTTTAAATTTTTACGTTCTCTCTCCATTACATCAATCTTTAGACGTATACATGAAGCACTTAATGTAGGTAAAAGAAATAACTAATTACACAGTTTGGTTGTAAATCACGAGATGAATCTTTTGAACCTAATTAGTTCATTGTTGGACACTAATTGCCAAATACAAACGAAAGTGCTACAGTATCAAAATTTCAATTTTTTTTCATCTAAACACCACCTAAGATCTGAGAACCCTCTATTTTCCCTAGTCATGTCGATAGGACGTTGCAGTTAATTGATTCCTAGGTTTTTCCACCCAAGGAGTAATGCTTTAGGTACCGGACATTGTACACACCTATATATTTACCCGAAGCACCAAACTTCTCCGGCAGCATATTCGCTTGTTGCAAGCATGAATTGATGTTCTAATGTTCGATGGACCTATATGAGTACATAGGAAGTATATAACCAATGTACGGTGCAAATATAGGACGCATCAGTGAACAATTTTTCACCGCATGCTTTATAGAGCTGATACGATCGAGCTAGTACTGCCCTAGCTTCAAGAAGCAAATATTGCACTAGAAAGATTGAAATAAAGAAAAAGTAATTAAAATAAACTTTTGGAACGCACGCTGAATGCATCACGTACACCAGTAGCTAGTCCAAAAACAAAATACATATTTAGTAGATGTGTCAAACTCAGCATGTTGCACTATGTTAAAAAATCCATAATATATATTTAGTACACATGCATACCGATCATCTCCCAGAACGTGTATGAAAAAACAGCTATTAAGGAAGCCAGTTTTGAATCCTTAATCGCTATTATGTTCAGCAGAGAGTATGACTACTGTATCAACTATGTTCTACTGACACAAAGAGAGTAAAAGATGGAAAGTAGAAAGGCAAAAAAACGACCTTGCTTCTCGTTCAGAATATACCTTGCTTGGAGTAGCTGTTCTGTATCAATGGATCCATGTACACAACACGCTTCAGTGGGGAAAACATGGTGTGACTGTGCGCAAGCTAGCATAAGATAAGAAAAAAAAATTGTGAAGTTATGCACGCGCCTAGGAGTATATAGTATATATACGAGAAAGTGAAAACCAATTTGTCTATCTACAATAGGATTGTATATTTTTGCTAGTTAAACGAACATATGGTTTTAAAAACAAAGGAAAACTTGGACCATATCTATGGTCAAATAGTTAAAATATATATTTTTTTTCTTTATAGCACAGCGCTTTGTTAAGCATTTCCACACACGTACACGATATATATATTAGTTAAGGAAAAGAAAACCTAGCTACCTTTCTTTTACTTTAAATGCATTGTTGATTGTTAGTTTTAGTTACTGCCAAAAGCCAAGTCATTCATGTAAATATAAGTCTTTTTGTCCTTCATATAAACTGGTTAAATTTTGGTGTCCGTCTATTTATAAGGTAATTTTGGTTTCCTTTTTGTCTAATCCATTTTTTGTGCTTTGCATAATACATTCATGCATGTTTAGTATATAGTTGGATTTTATCGTATCATCTAGAGCAATTCATTCCTTTTAGCCATGGCCCTCCCCCTTCTCTCTCCCCTACCTTCCTTATCAATACAGTTTATTCTCCTCTCGTCAGCATCACACCTCATCATCAAGATTCTA
Organism: Saccharum hybrid cultivar R570; assembly: GCA_038087645.1. Classification (NCBI taxonomy): domain Eukaryota; kingdom Viridiplantae; phylum Streptophyta; class Magnoliopsida; order Poales; family Poaceae; genus Saccharum; species Saccharum hybrid cultivar. The sequence continues at coordinate 6,009,532 of JAQSUU010000804.1, read as the reverse complement.
GCTTCTATACACTCTCTATTCATAATTAACTTCATTTAGTCTCACCGCTCCACTGCTCTTCCATCCCCACTGTCAGTATGCCGCCGCTAGTCATCTACTCATCTCTAGCTAATCCCATTCTAATGGGAAATTGACTAAGCACTAGCCTACTAGCTAGCCTGCTTCTTCGTTGATACTCAAAATCCACTAGATATAGCTTCTATACACACCCTTAATAATTTTAATAAGACTCCTTGCCCCCACTCGCCTCCTCTACTAATACCCTCTGTCAGATATACCGCACCAACAATCATTGCCAGCTAACCTGACGTTGGCGGGACACTGAGTAGGCACCCCAACTCGATCTTTTCTAATGGAAGTTCAACTAGCATGCCTCCATATTGGTATCATAAAGCTAGAAGATCTAGATAAATCCGCACCATAAGCCAGCTTCTATACACCCTTGTTAATTTCAGAAAGACTTCCTACCCCACTCGGCTCCTATATTAATCCCAGCTATCAGATACATCGCCAATGGTCATTGCCAGCTAACTTTAGAATGCTAGCTAGCGGATATTGGTTAGGCACCCCAAGTTTTGTCTAGTGTAGTGGTAGTCCAGCAAGCATGCCTCCCTATTGATACTGTGAAGCTAGCAAATCCAGATAAATCCACACCATAAGCCAACTTTTTATACAACCTTGTAAAATTCTGTAAGACTCCCTGTCCCACTTTCCAATCTTCTCTAATAACCCCAATGGTCAGATACACCGTGAACAATCATTGCCAGCTAACTTGGACGTTGGTGGGACATTGATTATTAAGCGTCCCAACCTGATCTTTCGTTATTGGTAGTCAAGCTAACATGCCTCCCTGTTGATATCCTATAGCTAGCAAATCTAGGTAAATCCACACCATAAGCCAGCTTCTATACACTCTTGTTAAGTTCAGCAATACACCATGCCCCCTCGCCTCTTCTTTCCCAACTAGCTCTCAGATACATCACCAACGGTCATTGCCAGCTAACTCGATGTTGGTGAGACATTGATTATTAAGTGACTCAACCCGATCTTTCATAGTGGCAGTCCAGCTAAGACATGCCTCCCTGTTGGTATCCTAAAGCTAGCAGATGTAAATCCACACCATAAGCCAGTTTCTATACAATCTTGTTAATTCCAGTAAGACTCCCTGCCCCACTCGCTCTTCTATTAATCCCAAACTAGCTGGTAGATGCGTCGCCAACTGTCCTTGCCAGCTAGCCCGACGCAGGTAGGACATTGATTAAGCGCCCCTAGCCCGATCTTTCCATTTGGTAGTCCAGCTAACATGCCTCACTATTGATATCCTAAAGCTAGCACATCCAGATAAGTCCACGCCAAGACTTAAATTCTACAATTATATTTAATTCTCAAATCGAATTTTGATTCTCTCGTGAAAGCTTTGCAAGAATTAATTAAGTTAGATCTCGCTACCCATCGCCTATGGAACCTTGATCAAGGGTCACAAAATGAAGTCACCCAACCTACATCTTTATCTAACCGTTAGAGCCATTGGATCGAGACGTAATTCAATCATCACCACAATACCGTATCCTCCAATATATTACTATTCTACTTGGATGATATCTCCAAATCAATACAGAAACCGCTTTATACACTCTTGTTAATTTTAGTAAGACTCCCTACCCGACTCCCTACCCCATTCGCTCTTCTAATCCCAACTAGCTGTTAGATACATCGTCAACGATCATTGCCAGCTAACCTGACGTTGGCGAGACATTGATTATCAAGCGCTCCAACCCAATCTTTCCTGGTGGCAGTCCAGCTAACATGCGTCACTCTTGATATCCTAAAGCTAGCAGATCCAGGTAAATCCACGCCATAAGCCTTAAATTTTGCGACTACATTTAATTCCCAAATCAAATTTTGATTCTTTCGTGAAAGCTTTGCAAGAATTAATTAAGTCACATCTAGCTACCCAAAGCCTATGGCCTATGGAGCGCTGATCAACGGTCCTCACCCAAAGCCGTGCACGCAGCCGGCCCACATCTCCATCTATCTGTAAACCATGCAGCCTACATCTCCATCTATCCGTTAAAGCCACTGGATAGAGACGTAATTTAATCATCACCACAAAACCATATCAAACATATATTATTATTCTACTAGGACGATATCTCCAAATCAATACGAAACCACTACATGGGATTCTATGCGAGATTTTTCGCTTCTAATATTAAATAACATATATGGTGATGCATGTTGCTATAGTATATCTCCTTGGTACACTGTTGTGTGCAGGTAGCAAGATCAAATCAAAAAGAAGAAAAAAAACGTAAAGGTAGCTTGACAACAACCTCCATCTCTTGAATGCTCCAAAGCCCCCACAGAGCACGGCACGGCACTTTCAATCGCTGGCCCTGGACCGGGCCCACCACCACCCCACCCCCTTCCTCCGGTTAGCTAGGGTTACTCGCGGTTAACCAACCTCTAGTTAGCGTCTAGGGTTAGGGTTAGGGTTTGCTTTTCATCCTCCGTGGTAACGTGGCCTAGTAGCTGGATCATGTGTGGCCTGTGGGCGTGCCGCCTGCCTGCCGCTGCTCGGTGGGTGGACGGAGCAGTAGTAATAATAAAATAATAATTTAAATATTAAATTAAATTTAATAAAGAAAACAAAGATAGTGGGATGGGTGTGCCATGTGTGGGCATGGATGGATGGAAGGATAGAGGGGGCCGGATCGGGTGTGGCGCATCGGCTTCCGCGCCGTCGCTGTGCCTCGCTTTGCTTCGTGTGGGCGACGTCCTTTGCCAGGCAGCTGTGTCTGCGTGTGGGGCCCGAGACGTAGCTTAGGGCATCCAGAGCGCGTATTGTTAAGGCCAGCGTCGTTTTCAGGGCTGGGCCCCGCACCCAGATTATAATAAAAAAGAAAAACCCTCGCCTCTCGCCAGTTCGTTCGCCACTCTCGGCTCTCGCGTGAAATTCCCCTTTCCCCATTCGCGTCCCCGCAGACCGCAGCGCTCGGCCCTCCGCTCCCACCGCCGCCGCTCTATCCGCGCCGCGCCCGCCCTATTCCCCACCGCTGCCGGCGCGTGCTCGCCCGATTCCGCGCCCACCCGCGGTGGATTTCACCTCCCAGTCTCGGATCTGGTCCGTGGCGGCGGGGAGGAGGAAGGCGAAGAACCCGAGCGCGCGCGGTTGCGACGGCGCCGTAGACGGCAACACCAGGCGACGCCGCGGCGGCCATCGACGACGACCGTGTCGAGAAGGAGCTCCGTCCAGCCGGCAGCTTCACCGCTAGCCTCCGAACCACCTTCCCGCATCCTGCTTCCGGCGCCAACCCGTCCGCCGCAGGAAGCCGTGTAAAGCGGGGAACGTCCGTCGGCGCAGCTCCACCACACCCGACGCCTTCAGCGCGACGACAACAGCAAAGGCACGGGTAAAAATCAATATTTTAACACTTGGTTGATGATGAGGTCGGGTCGGGCCGGGTCTTTGGCTTCGGAAGCTTTTTCTGCTTAAGGACTTCTTAGATCGTTCTTGCTCCGTCCGCGGTCGACTTTAGCTCTACTTTCGCTGTCTGCGACCTGCTTATTTCCCACCCTCCTTATTTTGCACACGCGAGATGCCTTACTGTGCCCGCACGGAAGCCGTGACCACCTATATTTCATGTCGCGAAAAATGCGGGCTTTACTTGGATTCTTGCAGAAACGAGTGGCCAACCCTGTCAGAGTTAACACAGCAGCCTTGCTGGCATGGACATGCATGGAAGTTAATCATGTTTTATCTATCTCTGCCTTATTTGGTAATTGACGTTCCAGTTTTATTTTTATATATAGTCCGGGAATGAATTAATTAGAGGTCGGTTGTATTCATTTCTTCCCTTTGTTGCGATGTGCATATGGCTCGTTATGCTGTGTTCTATTCCATGAACGAACCAACGTGTGTTTGGTTTCTTGTACAGTAACGCAAACGTAAACAACATCGGTCGCCAGCTAGTTCAAATCTATTCCCTCTGGTAACGTCCACAGCTCAGTTTCATTTACGTTTGCGTTTTCATTGGTACAACCAAACAGCATGTAAGATGTATAGTCTCGTTATGTTGGGATTTACACAATCAAGCCTGCTAGTTCCTTATTCCTGTGTTGTACGTTCTTTGTTTCAGCGTACTAGCTATCTCTTTCTGCATCAGTCTCGATGAAACAAGATGTGTAGGATAAGTCATGCAATGCTTGCTGTTTCTTCAGGCCTGTACTGTAAGGTGTGTGGTTCGGTTCCAAGATCATCACGACTCAAGTGACAAAGTTGTGCTGCACACTGTGCTTCTAGCAAATGGAAGCAGCTGCTCTTGCTCGTAGAGCTAGAGCAGTGGAGGAACTACGGCGTCTAACTGCAGTTGCTGAATCTGATGATACACCAGCAGAGCGTCTATCTACAGTTGCTGAATCTGATGGCACACCAGCAGAGCAGGAGTGCGACCACTTCTCCCTGAGGTATTCATTTTCCATACCCAGTGCAGATGTCTGCGTTTCTTCTTTGACTTCCATTCAATGATGCATCTCTATCTAGCAGTGTAGCACTGTTTAGTTGGTACTGTGTGAGCACGGTTAATTAAGCATACTTATTAAACAGTTATTTGTTGTATGCGAGCACAATGAATTGGCATTATATTATTGTGACACAATTGATCAACGTCCAGGTGAGCGTGGTTTATCAACTTTCTGCCTTATACAGTCATTTGTTGTCTGCAAGCACAATGCATGGACATTATTATGATACAATGCTCAATGTCCATGGGTGCATTTGGTTCGATTATGTTTAATGGGTGATCATGGTTTGTCATACTTCTGCCTATACAGTCATTTGTTTTCTTCAAGCACAATGCCTGTGCCTTATTGTGACACAATACACATTGCTCAACGTCCATGGGTGTTGTTTGGTTTGATCTGAAGGGTCAGTTGGTCCATTGGCTCCAATACGTGTCATGGACACTATTTATGTTGCTTGTTTTATTTTCCTTCTGTCTTGTGTAATCTTAATTTACTATGTATGTATTATGTCTTTACCATCTGATTGGTTTTGTTACACATGCTTGTCTATCTTTATTTATCAGTTGTCCATTCATGTATTTTTCTGGGTGTGTGCATGGATTGTCCTTCCGATAACTATCTTTCTATGCTTTTGTGATCTCAATTTGAAAATGTCTGACGTTATACTTGATGATTTTAGCCATATAGTTCTTCCTTTCTGTTTAATACCAGCTCAGTAGAAATGAATGAATGATGTAAATGTTAATTTTTCTTTCTTTCTTTATTACACATTCACAAAGTGAGGACAAAATGAGATTCATGAGTAAAACTGCCTATGCACAACTTCTGATTGAGAATTGCTTTTCGGTACTGATCCTTTCTTTTTATCTAGAGCAAACATTTGATGATTTGTCTATGCATATATATCGTAAGTCTCATTGTTGATTGATGCTTTTATCAGGGGTTATGTTGCTATGATGCAGAAGAAGGATCCGAAGCTTTGCTCTCCTCATATTTTCCATAACCAGCCACAATGTCATGAGCACCATTCGTCCCCAGTTTTGGTGTCAAAGTGTCATCAATGGGATTGCTCAAAATGTCTTGATAGAATGAAAGTTTCAGGCCATAGACCTACACCTGAAAATGTTTCTATGGAGCAGGATGGAATGGATGATGGCTGCTCTATTTCAATTGTTCGGATTAGAAGACTGTTTCCTTGCACACAGCAATCATCTGATAGATTGACCCTTTCAAAGGCCGCCCAAGAATGCAATTCAAAATGCAGTTCTCCTGGCAACAAAGCAATTACTGCGATGAATGTTCCAGTAGCTGAAGAAAATGTCCCAGAGGCACTCGTTGAAAGAAGTGTTCCAGCGACACAAGGTATGGCTGAGCATGTTGGATTCTTAATTACTCCCTCCATCCCAAATTATAAGACGTTTGACTTTTTTGACACCAAGTTTGACCACTCGTCTTATTCAAAAATTTGTGCAAAATATCAATTCTTTTATCGTGGCTTGGTATATTAATAAAAGTTCCTCAAGAATGACTTAAATTTAACTATATTTGTACAAATTTTTTGAATAAGACGAGTGGTCAAACTTGGGATAAAAAAAGTCAAACGTCTTATAATTTGGGATGGAGGGAGTAATACTTTTTGTTGTATACAATAAGCTAATAGACAATATTTCCTCAGATTTACAGGCCTCTCCCAATAATATGGATGTGTCAGTAAATATCTTGAATGCTGTCTCCAAGGATGTGAGCCATGTACCTGATGATGTTCAAAATATATCAATCATTGAAGAAAATGGCACACAGGATCCACCTAGTCCAAAATCTTGTGTGGCTCCAAATGAAGACGAGAGCAACATAGCTCAAGATGTTCCCAATGATGACCCTAGTGAGCCTAATGTTTGTAAACCAGTATCTGGGCACAAAGGCAAACAAATATCTGGGGACATTAGCAACCAAGTCTGCAACAAGGGTCCACGCCGAGCATCGTTGAAAAGAAATGTTGGATCTGATCATAAGAAGAAAAGGAACAAATCCACTGAACTGCCAGATATTTCAGATCTCAAATTTTCTCAGAGAAAGCCAAAAAAGATGAGGCTGTTATCAGAGCTCATAGGCACTGACCAGCAGGTAGGGGCTTCTGCAGATGCCATTCAAGTGGACCATGCAAACAGTGTTGATCCCTGTGAGGGTGGTAAAAGAAAAATGCACCTTGAGGTTGGAAAAGACAATGACACTCCTAATGAGAAAGTGGACGAAATCCAGTCAAGAGCTGTCAAGAACAAGGCAAAACACACAGTAGACAAGGTAGACGATGGATCCTCTCTAATGAACTGGCTGAAAAGCACTCATAAGAAAGTTAGAACAGAGAAAAAATACTCAGAACACAAGAATCTTGATTCCTCTGCCGTTCAAAACTCTTACCCAGATATAGTTGCTTCTAATGATATGCATCATGATTTCCTATCCTCAGTTGGGGATGTGGGCCAGGAAAAGGTGCCATCTACTACCAGTGCCAATCATGGCAATGGAAAGGCAAAGAATGACAACCTGGAGCAAAATATGCAGAAGGTGGATGATCTGTGCCAAAATGAATCCAGGAACTTGAAACAGAGGTTCTTCTCAAATGAAAAATCAACAATTTTGCTAAAGAGAAAGGTGCTGTCCACTTCAGTTGCCCATGACGAGAACATTGACATTGAGAACAGTACTATAAAGAGAGATATGCTCAGGTCAGATGATTTACCTCAAATGGAACCTGAAGGCTCTGTACAGAGATGTTTGGCAAAGGTATGATTAAAGAAAAAAATCCTACTGAATATATAAATAAATTATTACATTCATTTACCTGTTTTACCTAATTTTGCTGACCTGAATTGGGGACCTTTGTCCAGTATAGGATTTTTAATCCCTATAATGTTTGTGCATTTCTGTCTATGCCACTTTGCTCCCATGCCATCCGTGCTTGCTGTTGTGTACACCACTAGAATTTTTTGGCACTTTTTCTGAGTTCTGACATTTGAGTTCACAAGTCTGCACGCATGCCAACTGAACTAGCTTTTTGTGTGTGTAACTAGTTTGGGATGGCAAGTGAGCAGATTAGCAAATCCCAAATTACATACACTTTCGTTATAAACTATAACGATATATTATTTTTACAATGGTGCAAGCAATAGGAAATCCAAACTGAAAATTTACTCTGCTTCTTTACAAATATTGTACCCTCTTGTACCCTGATCTGAATTTGCGGATATTATGAAATATTGACATTTATTCGTTACCACAGGTCTCTCTTGATAAACAGAAGATCCAGAAGGTGCCTGGCCTCCGCAAGAAGAATATACCAAAGAATAAGAAGAAAGGAAAGGAGGAGGTGCATGAGAAACAGAATGTGATAGATGACTTCCCCATGGACATTGTTGAACTTCTCGCCAGAAATCAGCATGAGAGACAGTTGATGACTGACACCATTTCTTTGGAAAACTGTCATACTCAACCCAAGGTAGCTCAAGTTGACTGTGCTGAATTTGCAGCCAAGGATTGTCAAATCAATGCATCAAATGAGTTCAACACTAATTTCCAGAAATCTTTGGCATCGGAAAGTCAGCAGAAGTCCTTACAGGATCATGTATCATCCAGTACAGAGGCTGCCAACATGACTCCGCAGGATTTACATACTCAGAAGTCATCACAGTGTCATGCAACATCCAACACGAGCACCGAGGTTCCAAATGGTCATCCTCCAGAATCACAAATGCAGAATTCGCTTCAGGTTCATGCATTACCCATCACACGGTCTTTCAATGTGTACCCTTCAAAATTACCTGTCCTTGACATTTTGGAGTGTACACAGGAACAACAGACACAATTCCACAGGGACGAAGAAGTCACCATTGCATGTACCTCACCTATATTTCAAAATCATCAACATATTGCTGAAGTGCCTGCTCGGAGCTGGAGGGATAACGGGGAAAAGAAGTTGATGTGGGATTCTTTTAAGACAGCTTCAAGGAATTCACCAACATCATCATATGGTTTTCAATTTGGAAACAGACTTCAAGAAGCTGATTCAGCTCCCATTCATGCATATGGAGCTTCTAGTAACTATGTAGCTCACCAGCCAGTAATTGTGGCCGTAGATCCCTACACAAAGGAAGCAGTTAGCCTGGTTCAGCCAAGAAGTATTCCAAGCACAGCATTGACTATGGGGTCTGGTAGGCTGTATGATCAAAGGATTCCTGGACAGTCAAGCCTTTATCCAAAAGAGCCTATGCCCGCTACACATCTTCTGAGGCTGATGGACTCATCAACAGCTTCAGGCTTCACAAACTATCAAAGACCTGACAGGCGCCGGATGGAACTTCATCAAACACAAACTCTCGGTACACAATTTACACAGCATGATCAGTATAATGCATCACCGAGCACATCATATGGAAGCCACATAATTGAAGAGGTTCCACTAACACTGCAAGACTTATCTCGGCGTCAGATCCAGCCAAACTTGCACAGGCCTGTACGCCCTCATCCTCGAGTTGGCGTGCTTGGTTCATTGCTGCAGCAGGATATTGCAAACTGGACTGAAAACTGTGGGCCACACTCTGGATACAGACTAGGTGATTCTAAAGGGACAACATCGCTTGATATGAACAGAAAAGGATATGAGGCCTTGAACTCAGAAATGTTCTCAGCAGGATGGAATGCTCTGCAGTTGGGTTCTGTTACCTCTGTTGCCAATCCAGAGTACCAATTGCCAAGGTATGGTACAGGTCAACCTTCTACCAGTGGCAATGGGAAAACAGTTCATCCGCTGGATAAGCTTGTGAGGAAGGATATCTGTGTGACTAACAGAAACCCAGCTGATTTCACTGTAATTAGTGACAAGAATGAGTATATGAGAAACATTTGAGTCTGAGGCAGGGAATAGTGTTGTAGCTGGAATACATTTAGGTTGTGATACATTTCACCTTATCAGTGCCAAGGAATCATCATTGGTAGAGGAGGGCTTTGTTGAATCTTCTGCAAGGTAAAATACCCTGTCTCTTATTTCTTTTTATTAACAGAATCACTTTGATGAAACTTGAATAATTTCTTACTTTAGATGGATGGTGCATGCAGGCTTTTTGTAAGACATTGATGGATGTGCTGTTTCCTGGACGCAGAGCAGCAGCTACCATAGCCAGGTGCAGTCTCCAGTTTATTGTTGCAAATGTTTTATACATGGCGAAGAACTGATGTCAGGTTGCCATGGAAAACCCCAATAAACTTATATCTTGTAGATAGGCAAATGTACAAGAGAAGCATGTGCGGCTGTGGCCATAGTAATGTTTTTTTTTGCCTTTTTTTGTCCTGTCCCAGAATACTCTGCAATTCTACAATTCAAAATTTATCCCAAAAGAATGGCCCATATAGGTGTGAGATCTAATGTACTCTAGGCTAGCAGGTGTATCAGCTTACTGTACTCTATGTCATGTGGTTGAGCAATGTGTAAGGTGGTGAACTGGTTCTGGCTCCGAGTGTTGTATAGCATCAGACTGCCCTGATGAAGGCTTATTAAAAGAATGGCCGGTTCTTAGATGAATTATGCTTCTCTGTTGAAATCTTTTATTGGGTTTTTGTCCCAGAGGCAAATGTTGGTGCTAGTTGTCGTTCTTCCGTTGTTCGGTGTCTGAGTGGATAAATCAGACTGAATGAAGCAGCAGCTTGTGATGGCTGCACTGGTGAATGGTGAGTGGCAGAGCATCTTTGGGGTAAAGTTTCCGCAGGCGTTGCCGATGTGATGACCGTGTGGCAGAGGTGTTGCAGGTTGATGTGCAGTTGCTGGTAAAGCAGAGTATGGTTCCTCTGATTCTGAAGCTAGCCTACCTTTTGCGTTATCTGAATCTGAAAACGCAGCTGGAATTCAGAAGTCATTCGAGACTTCAGAGTTCAGAGTCCGAACGCGGTGGCTATCCCGAGTCTCCGTGGAGGGAATCATCAAGGTCTCCTCCGTCCACTAGGACATCTACTTCGCACCGGCCAAGCTCCGTATAGTAGCGACATAAATAGAGTACATGCCAGTCCGGCCTATGGTGTAATGTGACTCCGCAAGCTCCGGGTCCAGGGTCAGTCAGTCCGGCCTATGGTGTAATGTGACTCCGCAAGCTCCGGGTCCAGGGTCAGTCAGTCCCATTTCGTAGCGGTTTATGTGACAAATTTTTTTTTGGCAATATATTGATTTTGTTTTCACAAACTCAAACGGGTGATGGGTCATTTGTACACACGCATGACCCTTCCACGCGCCACCGTCGGTTAAGAGTAGGATCCGGGGTTAAGGTTTCTAATCACTGGCGGACCTAGAAGCGGGTTTGAAGTAGTGTGTGTGTGTGGGGTGGGGGGGGGGGGGGGGGGGCTGTGTCCTGGCGGTTTAGCGAGGTCATCGTCGAAGCCACAAGTGGTAGGAGGATGGGGCTTGTTGCAGGGAGGGCGGGGGTCAAGACGATGGTAGGAGGGTGGTGGAGGCGTGCGAACAGGAGTGGCAAAGGATGGGCGCGATGAGGAAGAAGGGGTGCGTGTTAACGTGCCCCTTTTGTCTAAAGAATCTAAGTTATATAAAAAGAATTAGTAATTTGCCGCCAAACGCTCTTAAAACCAGAGCAAATTATCGAGGATCAATGCAGAATTCCAAATCAACCCTCCCCCCACACAAATTACTTGTCCAAAATTTTAGAGGGACGACATGGTTGTCGTTCATTTTCATGTCGTACCTTTCACATAAGTTCGGTGTCCGTGTACTACGAGTACATTACACATATTAGATTGCCCAATTTGGTGAACCTACTCTTTCAAGAAAAATTGCTTTCTTTGGCACCTAGCATTTGGTTAGTAATATCACAACTTATTTTTTTTTTCAGCTGATGTGCTTTGGTTTTTTTTCTTTTTAATACATTTTAATGAAACTACAAAAATATACCTTGAATTCAAAATATAATATATTGTCATCTCCTTAAAACAATTTAACGATTTTGAGCAGAGTCCTACTATTGTAAAATGAAATTATCGAATTTCGTTTTATGGGAAAACAGTTTTATTTTTTGTAAACAAAAAACATGATTTCTTCTTAAAGTCCTTTTATGGGTAAACTATCTCCCAAAGTCGTTCATCCAAGGAACAAAATTCAAAGCTACGTGCTTTTTTTAAAATATTTTTTTTGTCAAGTGAAACAAAGGATCCGGGGACATCTAGAAATCTTGTAATTCTATAAATATTTGGTAAAATTGAAGCATAACCCATCTTTCTAGTACCTGGCATCATAGATTTTGCACTTTAGAAACTAATTATTTCCTAGAATGCTATACTTGAGTTTTTGATTAAGTTGTTTAGCTTCAAAATGTTTTTTGAAAATACAGAAAAATCATCTAAATTCAAAGTTGGGAATTAATATTTTTTCATGTAATTTCTCAGTATACGTGCTCAAGTGAAATTCAAAGTTCCTTAACAGAGCACATGCTCAAAGTTAGGTTTTATATTGAAAATTAAATTTTAAAGAATTCAAAACAAAACTCAAAAGCTCATGGCATGTGTCCATTATCTTTAGCATTCATGAAAAAATTGAGCATATTTTGAGTCCTTTTAAATTTAATTTTAAAATACAACCTAATTTTGAGCATGCATTTTGTTAAGGAACTCTTGGTTTTACTTGAGCACGTATGCTAAGAGATTACATGAAAAATTGCCAACTTCTAAACCATGACTTTAGATTATTTTTTCTCAGATTTTTGGAAAACAATTTTTGGAAGTTTAATTTCAAAACTGCAAAAGCTATGGTCAGATATAAGCAAAATGAACTTTGTTTGAATTTTAGCATCAAAATTTCATTCCGTGGATGAGCGACTATGATAAATAATTTCCCATACACAATCTTAAGAAGAAGTCATATTTTGTGTTTCCGAAAATAAAATTGTTTTTCCTAGTACGAGTGCACCCAAAATTGCTTTACGACGAATGAGTTTTTTTTTTTTTGAAAATCGCTCTACTGGGATATTCAAGGTATATTTTTGTCATTTCTATATCAAAATGTACTAAAAAAGATAAAAAGTTTGGGATAGAGAACCCGAACCGAATATACTTTTTTGGGCACCTTTTCTTTTCTTCAGCATTTGTTCTCGGTCGGAGCAGTTGGGCAAGAGATATGTCGTGACAGTTCTTCACCAATATTACGTATTTTTTGTTCATATATATAATCATTCCACGGATGCAACTTTTTGGATATTTTTCAGCACAAGAAAGCAAACACGTAAGGCAACAGGAATAGGGTTGTATGACCGATGCATAGACATGCTTCTTGTGAAAGTTTGTTTCCCAGAAGGAACCATAACTACTTGGCTATGTTTCCCTGCAAGGAATTTTGCAAACAACCAAAGTAAAGGCCAGAATATTTGTAGCTCAAGAACATGGTCCTTTCAGAACAGATTCCCAACCCAAGCATTTCAGGAATCCAGTGACTCAGCAAGCAGTTGCCTTTATCTTTTCAAATAATTATGCTCGGCTCTCTCTCATCCTTTTTCAGATTTAGACAGGCCGAGTGCTACCTTTTTTTTTCCCCTCTGAACCAAACTACGGATAGTATTCGGACTGTCTGTATGTTCAGAAAACAGCTCTGCGCATATAGACGTTTCAAAGCAAGAAACCAGAAAGGGAGGATGACGTTGGAGATTCGGAAGGAGTCCAGGCTCTCCAGCGAGGTGGGGGACATCGGGAAGCAATGGATGACAGCCTCCAGGCCCAAAGGCTCTCTCTCACAGCATCCATTGATTGCTATGAAAATGGGTAACAGGAGCTGTGGATCCGGTTCCTGGTCGTGCTTTGAGAGCCGCCCATAGTATGTTGAAAGGACAAGTTGGCACATGCAGGAGGACCTAGTAGACCTGAGAGAGGCAGATGCCAGTGCCGGATTGGCAGGACTCCGAGTCCGATCCATGCTTTGACAGATTCGGATGACAGTGATAAGGATGAAGATTACACCCTGCCACCTTCACTTCACCACAGCCATCTCTCGAGAGCACCTCATGGTGACTCGCAAGTGGCTCAGGTCATGCTAGAGAGGACACCCCACTTCCTATCACTTCAGGTGAGACAGCCACATCCACTCCAAGGATCTCAGAGTCCTTCCTTGAGCTTCAGCGCCAGATGGTTGGGATGCAATCTCAGCTCGTCCAGATGCCGAGAGAGCGGAAAAAGATAGGTTTGAGACGCGACACTGTGCAGGGAGGCACGAGGAATAGGATGCCCTAGAAGCTTTGATCGGAGGGCAGATCAGAACACACTTCTTGAGCATATTAGAGAAGACAAAGCACAAAATGCATACTGTATTAGTTTGCATACGTCTATCACCAGATAGGCTTGCTACCCTCCTCAGCTCAGCCCCTAGCTTCTCACCCATCGGCAGCTTAAATCACGACTAATAATATAATTATAGTCCGTTGTTGGCTATATGTAAACTTACAACCAATCTATGAGCCCACTTATATAGCAGTTAGCTCACTTAATTATAGCCTACTTATTTGTCTCACAAAATTTCTTAATTCTCGTTTCTCTTCTCTCTCCTCCCCTCTCTCCATCACCTCAGCATACAACCGACCTACCTATAGCCCCTTATATACTTACTCTTAACCATCTCCTATGTTCAGACAAGGGCAGACAATATCTTTTCTTCAGGAACCCTGCTCCCAACCATTCTCTCTATAAATGACAGTTAGTGCTTTAGACACCTCATATCTCAAGGCATGTCACACATTTTATAGTTGGCAACATTCAGTTTGAGTCTCTAGGTTCACTATTTGCCACTCCAGTCTCTTCAGCTCCTCAAACATACTTCCTCCATCTCTAAATAATTGTCGCTTTTGGTTTCCGTGCCATAAGTTTGACTGGATTTGTAGAAAATACGTGCAACATTTGTATCTATAAATAGGTTTATTATAAAAATAGATTCAACGATCTATCAAATGATATCGATTTTGTAACATAAATATTAATATTTATATATATATTTAGTCAAAATTGTTTTTTGGGAAGCGAAAATGATAGTTATTTAGGAACGGACGGAGTAGAACATTCTACTCAACGTGACCCTTGGGAGCCCAACGTTTTAGGGTATGAACACTAGCTCCATTAGCACTTCAAGCATCATGGCTGACTCAACCATAGTCACAACACAACCAGCTGCCAAGGAGAAGCCTGATACTCCTATTGATAAGGCAATTAATCAGCTGTCCAACTCAAGTGACGAAACATATGCTTCACAATTCATTGTGACTCCACAGGTCGCAACGCCCCCTCTGACCTTTTGATGCTTAGATTAGTACTCTTTTTGGTGCTTAGATGCTAAAGCGGGAGAGAGGGTGTGAAATTCAAAGGGAGCATAAGAGTTTGGTACATTAAGAACGTGGTTTTTAAGCATTTCACTTTTGTCTATGGTTGTGAACTTAATGCATTGTGATACTATGCGTGTTCTTAAGCTAACTCGTGGTTTTTGGTGACGTTGTTTCTTAAAGTTTTATTATATGTTTCTTATCACCAACACTTGTTTCAGGGGCTTTCTTATGAATCTTAATTGAAACAGTAGCGTCCACCCTGAGATATAGCCGTTGGCCTTGTGCTATCTACATATAGCATTATATTCATCGAAAGGTCTGGTTAGGTCACCGGAGAAATCCGGTGCCTACCATGTCGACTAGCCGTTGAAGTAGCTGTTGCCACCGTTGGAGGCCTTTCCTCTAGTGCCCTTTCTTAGGGGTGACCATTGGAGGGTTCCAGTGCCCCTCTGTCTTCTCCGTGTAGCTTCTATAGGAGTTCCAATGTTCCAGTGCCCTAGCACTGAAGTTTTCGGTGTCTCTACGGAGGCTCTGTTCTTCTGCCCTATTGACTATACGCCGAGCCTATGCTCCGGTGCTCGGCAACACAGCACCACTGGAGTTCCGGTGACTGGTGCTCTGCCAGGGGCATCATCAGAGTATTTCAGTGCTCCTGTTCAAAGCCCGTTTGACTGTGTTCCTTCACGTCTTCTCGTTTAGGCTTGGAGTTCTCGCATGTCTTCTAGGGTCTTCAACACTGCTCCATGTCTTTGCTTGAGGTGTTGATCACTTGATCTTCATGTTGCCTTTGTCCAAATCTGTTGTTGCACCCATTGAACTACATACCTTGTATACTACAAACATCCTTAGTACAAATAGTCATGTTGTCATAAATCACCAAAATTATATATGGTCCTAGCTAGGTGCCATTTTCCTTACACTGCTCTTTGGAAAGTCACCTCTTGCTCGTCTTCTAAACATCACAACATTGATCACACATCGACACATACAAGCAACCAAAAGAAACAAATTAAAAATAGTGCAAAAACATCCAACAATATAAATAGTACACTAAACTATAGTACTCATAACAGCGATCACATGGGCGCAAGTTTCATCAAAAACGAATTTAGAACATTAAAGTTATGATTAAAACAGGTCTCCGGGGGCTAAATCTTGAAAAAACATGTTTTAGTGACTTTCCTTGAAAATAGCTGAGATCCATATATTTTATTTACAAAAATAAGAAATTATAGAGGCTTCATCATAAAACAGGAACGGCTAATGGGATCCTCCCCTTTTGACTGGGCAGTTGACTTTGGTCAAGGTTTGATCTATGCCGTTGATCTCGATCAGACGGTCGAGATGACCTCCTCTTAGGCAGTGTTATCCTAAACACTAAACGGTAAACAGTCGGTTACCCATTGTTTAGCATTTAGGCCGTTTAAATGGTGTTTAAATGGAGTTAAACGACCGCAACTTGTATAGTAACAATAAAATATATATATTTATGTACGTAAAAGTCAAATATGCTAGCAAGTCTATATATTTACACATGTAAAAAGTAATTATTCTATCAAATAATGTTTTTGGAAGAAATCTAAATCCCATAACACTTTATATACGTAAAATGCTAATTAGTTCAGTGTTGATTGTGGTAGTTGTGTAACACCCTGTGTTTTTCACCATGTTAAAATCACTAAAAATTTGAACTTTTAAAATTTTACAACAAATTAAAACTTGATTAGTTATTTTCCTGCACAACCGCTTATATAAATAAAATGCTTTCCGAAAACCCTGCATTAAAATTCACCATGTGCATTTAGTATAGAAGGCTTGAATTGGTTGCTTGCATGAAATGTTTGATTGCTTGACTGCTTGTGTGCTTTTTAGAATTTATTTGTGGCACCAAAACAACTTGCTTAACTATAACCGGCGTTCTGGAACTTCCCTTTATAATATATACGCATCAATGTTTTGTTACCTTCTTTGCTCAAGTTATAATAGCTAGCATAATAATAGATTCCGTTCCCAAATTTTATGTTAGTTAAGTTCTATGCACTAAAGATATATTCTGAATATTAATATTACATGCTTTGCTTGGAAACTAGAAAGTCCTTCATTGTTTAATATTTAGTTAGTCGTGTCATAGTTATAAGTGAATATATTTAGGGATACGTCATGGGTACTAGTGTCACACCCTTCATTTAGCAGTACATCATCTATCTAGGAAATAATACTTAAAAATATACACGGTTAAATTATCTTTACTAATTAATTTCTTGCCTTGAAATACTTAGAAATGCACGATGTGTATGTAGGTATATATATATATACATCATATATGTCTTGTCCCCTCCTTAATCAACTGGATAGGTATATATATATATATATACCCACAGGCTTTAGTATACATACATCATCATCTTGTGCATTTCTTAATTAACCACAAACTAATTAAATCATACATATAGTTGCATTTTTAATTACAAATAGAAATACAAAGAAAACTCCTGTGTACAATCTTGGTCCGAGCCCAGCAGCAAAGCAGCAGCCCATCCACCTTCTTCCCTTCTCCTCCTCCCTCACTTGCACCGCAGGCCCACTCGTCAGCCCCTCCATCTCCATCACCCACCCAAAATATCAGCCACCACACCCACGCACGTGAACCGTGTGTCCGTCCGAAGAAAATATCGCCTCGTCGTTTTTCTGCGTTAGCCCCGGATTTCCGTCGACAGCTCAACCATGGCTGCCGGCAAAAATCTCCCTTGCCGGAAAATATCGGCCACCGATGAACTGTGACGAACCGACCTACCGCTCCTATAAATGGCGACGAGCTCGACGTTGAGGAGGCACCAGTGGAGACGAACTGGAGCACGCGATAGAGGTGCCCGGGCCGCTGCCGAGGCCGGAGCTCGCCGGGGCCGTGGAGGCCGCTGCCGCCGTCGTAGTGCTCTGTTCTCTCCTCCTCCCCTGCTCGCTGCTCGGAGCCGACGTCACCTAGGCCCGCATAGGAGCATGGTGCTCCTGCCTTCGACGCTGGAGCCGAGCCGCCGAGCGCCTCCGCTTCACCAAGCCCGCCGCTGGAGCCCTTCTCTTCCCCTGCTCCACGCCCTTGCCAAAGCGCCGCTGCCGCGCCTCGCTTCCTCGCTCCGCCCTGCCGAACCGCCACCACCGCTAGCCACCGCACGAACAAGCCTTGGCCCACGCTGCCGCCGCTCACGCCGCGGCCAGGCACCGCCTCCACTCCGCCAGCTCTGTCGCTCACCATGGCCTGCCGAGGAGCTCGCCCCGGTTGAGCTCGAGCTCCCCCTCTCCCACGAGCTCTTCCTCCTCCTCCCCGCTGCTTCTCCTGGGTGCGAGCGCGAGTGCCGTAGTGGACGCTGCCCTCGGCCATCGCTTTCCACTCCCTCCGCCATGGGCCGCCGCCCGGCTACACGGCCAGCCGCGATGGGGCCATGCCTGCCGCCGCAGACCTTGCCGCCGGCGCCCATGGTCTCGCACCCTCCATCTCCTTTCTCCTCCCCCCTTGCTCTAGTGCTCGTGGAGATGCAGTGAAGGTACGCCGCCGGCCCTATGCCGAGCCGAGGCCACTGCCGTCGGCACCCTGCGACTTGCTCTCCGTCACGCCCTGCTCACTTGCTTTCTCTCCTTGCTTCCTCTGCTGACCGCACGAAAGCAGAGCAGACGCAGCACCGAGAGGCATCCAGGGCCATCGGCCTGGGCACACGGCCACGCCACGTGAGCCAATGGAAAGGCGTCACGTCGTAACCACGGGACCCAGCTGCAAGGCACTTGACTCCCTCTCTCATGTACGTGAACTTGGTTCACGCCGACACCCACAAACAGCAGGTGAGTCCACAGCGCAGTAAGGACATGGTCCGCGGAACAGTGCAGCAGGCCGAGCACACCAATATGGGCCCACGTGTCAGCCAGGGAAAAGTAATGCTACGCGTACACGGGATTGTACACAGGAATATAAATGGTAAGCTTTTTAATTATATAAAAACCCCAGAAAATTTTAAAATAAACTAGAACCTTTCTAGATCATATTTATATACTTGTTACTCAATCTAAGTAGATAAAAATTGTAGAAATATTCTTCATGCTTTATTCATATGCAATTAGACGGTAGATTTTAATAAATTGTATCTCTCTCATTTTGATTCTGAATCCCGAAATTGCTTCGCCTAAAATAAAACCCTAGTTAATCATACCATTAATCTTAATTGTTGGTGCCCAATTAAATTCTGGATATGGTTGCTTCTCATTGTTTAGCCGTGGATACGTTTATTAAATAACGCCCGTAGCCACGCCCGTAGCCGCATATGTCCAAATACATACATATGCACTACACCCCGTATACACACATGTATAAATGCAACATATAACCTAGTAATATATCTGCACCCATGCAAAAATAAACGCCGTAGAAAAGTAAAATATACGCGATAGGAATATATAAACCCGCACATATATAAATAAATAAGTAGTTTGAGCACCGATAGTTATGCCTACACGCCTCGCGCAGATAATGTAATAACTCATAGCAGCAAACCTCCGCCGTAGTCATAGTTAGCCATATATTCGCATACGTGCATGTACCCCGCACCTAATCACATGAAATGATAGTTTAGATTTAAGTCCACTAACCAGCCAGGGCCAACCTATCTAGGACTGTTCTCTTTATTTGATAGATTATGCTTGTTTTGCTTGGTGTTCCTTGTTTGTCAGCGCTAGACAGCATAGGATAAAAACGTGGGGAGAATCTGATTGAGTCCGGAAATACAATTACACGAAGATAGAGAATCAAGAAGCACAGGAATCCGAACCTAGGAATAAGGATATTATCGTCAGCGAGCGAAGGCAAGTCCTGACTCCCACCTTTCCTTTTTCCTCCATATATTATGCCTCATCCATTCCGCTACTCTTCCTCCTCCACATAAATTTACCATTCCTAAACCACTCCCTTTTTCACCGCTCCTCCACTACCATATTCTACCGCTCCCACTATGATCCACCGCTCTCATCATAAAGTCTCCCACTCCCCTTTATACTAATTATTTAATTAAATTAATCATAAATGATGTTATCTATATTATCATGGGAACCAATGTTATAATCATATATAACATATGATGAATATTGTGATATATGTAATAAATATTGTGATGAATATCGTGATATATAGTGAATAATGTGATATATATGCTATGAACTTTATGATATGGATAATCTAAGAATAGGGATGTTAATTGAACTGGCAAGATAGAACTTATTTTTGACGGGAGCGAGTGGGGATATTTCACGTGGTGTGGACTATCCTTTTGGGCAGGATCGCCTAGTGAGGGTTCCTGTTGGAGATACTCGCTTCGGTCATATAAGGACCGGTTCATTTGCCATCTCGCCTAGCCTGAATTTCGTACAGCCACATGTCTATATGGGTAGACTTGATCTCACACCCCGTTAGATTGAAGTATAATTTTCACTAGGAGGCCGGAGTGGCAACGGACTAACAGGAGAGGACACGGCTGCTGTGTGATCTACCGTGGTCTGATCGGCATGGTTGCTTTGTGGTCTTCCATGTAAAATTTATTGTTGTGCCGTGTGCGAGCACCCTTTTATTATTTGATCTGGATGCTATGTGATCATCCATCGGATGCTGTGTGATCATCCAACCACTCGATATTCTAGGATGTTGTGTGATCATCCTGATGCTTGTGGGTTCCGGTCCCTGAGTAGTCCGTGGTGAAATTATATGGAAATCTAAGGTAGCACCATCCGGGTACGAGGTCTCGTTAGGCCTGTCTAAGCCATGACGATGGTGTCGACTACGCCTATCATGTGGGGAAATTTGTACACCTCTGCAGAGTTTATCAAATCTATTCGAATAGCCACGTCCTTGGAATGGGCAACCGCTGGGATGAGGTCTCAAATGATTAGACTTTTTATGTAAAGAAACTGTGACAATCTGGTAAGTTGCAAGTTATTAATTATGATAAGTTATAACTTATAAACTCCGGGAACTGGCGAGAAGGATTAATACTCTCCCAGGGCCCAAACCTCCATTTTATATCACTCTACTATTACCATATAAATTTCCACCATAAGACCACCTCCACAAATAGCCTCCGCCATATACTTCACCTCTACCCCAAAGTTAGGGCTTGCTGAGTACTTTATGTACTCAATCCCCTCCATTCTATATTTTTAGGGAGTCAAGCTGCAGGAGTACAAACGAGGATGAAGCTATCGAAGCTACGCCAGGTCGGAAGGATAGGAGTACGTACGAGGACGGAGATGTACGATTACGCAAATGAGTTACTCGAGGACCACTAGGATAAAGATATAGGATTGAATTTAGGATTAAGGTTTACGTCCGCACTCCAAGTTGCCTGTAGGAATGGAACCACGTCGTTATAGGACCGCTGTATTAGAACTCTGATGTATATTATAAGGCCATTGACCCAAGCTATATAATATGAACTTTGTAACGTGATTCCCCATTATTAATAAAAGTATGGTTTTTGATATCAATCTTGTTTGATCTATGCGTATCAGCTACTGATCCAGGGACTGATACGTGATGCACAGTGGACCCTAAAGTAGGGGCCCGACATGTAATTCTCATAATTGACTAAATTATTACTTAAATGGTCATTTAGCTCATTTAAACACGTTTAACTCGATTATGTTTAGGGGCCGTTTGGATCCATTCATTTGGAGGAATTGAAATCTACATGATGGATTAGACTATTTGACTTGGAATTTGACATTCCATAACTTTTTCAAGCTCACAAGTAAGCCTATCTCAAATTCATTGGGTGGAAGATGGAAATAGATTCTATATATCACTCTTCAACTTACAGCACACTTTTTAACTCACTTCCCTACCATAGAGATACAACATATACCAAGCTCACAAGTAAGCCTATCTCAAATTCAATGGTATTCAGTTGAATACCTTATTTTTTTGCCAAAATGTTCTGTATATATAGTAGATACATTTTTTAGCAGAATATACAGTAGATACATATGTGTATTACAGTATTAGATAGAAAAAGAAGAAAATAAATAAAGCCAAAAATAAATAGAATGTCCACTATTCATCCCAAAACATGCATTTCCCCTTCTCACCCGACGGCCCAACAAGCCCAGAGGCCAGTGGCCCAACTCCTCCCCCACCAGGTAGCGTACAAGCACATCGTGGGCCAGTGACATCGACACATCGCCCACTTGAGATAGCTGAGGTGAACAGGTGCTCCTTTTCTCTTCCATTTTCTTTACCAACCCTAAACCCTAGAGCCTACCGGCGGTGGCAGCTGGGTGGCGGACTCCGGCAAGGGCACATCGGCGTTGGCGCGCGTGAGCTATGTGCAGTGGCGCCACGGGTACAGCCACACGGGGCGCTGTGAGTCGTTGTCCCAGCGCAAGCTGCAGGGTGCAGGGGGTCATGAACCATATGTTTATATAGGCCCTGTTCACCCGGCTTATAATCCGTTTTTTCAGCTTATTTTTTTCAGTCGGAACAGTGTTTTTCTCTCACAACAAATCAACCAACAATATTTTTCAGCCGGCTTATCAGCACAACCGAACGGGCCATAGGTCATGATTCATGAACTCATGATCCGCATGCATGATCAGATGCTTATACAAGTCATTGCATGTATATGAACTTTTCATGTTTATATAGGTCATGATTCATGAACTCATGATCCACATGATCTGATGCTTATACAAGTCATTGCATGTATATGAACTTTTCATATAGCTAGCTCTATTTTGTATGTGTCACGTTTAGTTTGTCCACAGATCGAGAAAGATGATCCAGACATGCAATATGTTACTCCTTAGTCAAGCCAGTCAAATTAAACATAAACCTAGGCACAAGTGGAAGGGCAAAGGCCGGAAAAGTCACTTCTTCTTCTAACTTTAACGCAGCCCAGGCAGAAGTTGAGAGAGCAAAGCAAAAGTCATGAAAATTGAACATTACTGTTCTAACTTTACTCGAGATTGATTTTTCGGATTTGCCATCATACATGGATGGACCATGCTAAGAACAAGTGACAAAACTAACAATGGTCAAAGATGAAAGAGAAAATTGCAGCACTATTTTTTTTGCGTGACATTCCCTTTGAAATAACATCCCTCCCTCCACAATTTTGAATATCCAAGCTAGCTCAAATATATTGATGTGGACCCGCCACTGCAGCACCGGCGATCCTTGCCCCCGGTTCGATTCCGTGCATGTCACCCGCTGCCTGAGAAAACTGGCATGGGAAGCAGTTGCCGGAGGATTGCGGCGGCGGAGAACCTTCCGTGCGGTGGCGCCGCTAAAGAATCTCCGAGCGCCCGTCTCGATGGAGGAAGAGGAGAAACGACGACGACGCTTCTTGCTGTCGCCATGATCCTCAACACGAACCTCATTGTTGATGGCAAGGCGGCGGGCGGCGAGTTCAGAGCAGCGACCTCGGGCGGCGGGCCGGCGGCTTCACGTTGTCTAGGGCTCAGAGGAGGATGCTGCGCGCAGGACGTCAGGTAAATGGTGTATGCTTTAGAATGATGCATGACATGCATCATGCATGATGAGAGGCATACAAATGCATTGACGATAACATAACAAGATTAATTAACTTGAGTATAACTTTCCTTCACAATATAGTTGTAAGTATTTATCATGCATGAATCACTTTTAGTTATCCCCTTAACAAGTCAATTTACTTAACAAAGGGTAAAGCATATCACACATCGCATAAGTCCAACAAGTCATGGATATGATCATATCAACTTATCATTTTAAGGTAACAAGGTATAACAAGCTTAATCTACAAACCATTGGTTAACTTAACATTCATATTGACCAACTAAAGCTATATCATGGACATGCACAAGCAAGGTATAAGGAGATGCAAAATTAGATTATAATATCATAAACTAGTTAAACCTTTTTACCCAAGGGTTGCATCCAAAAAGGCAATCAAGATTATATACATGCATTCACTAATAAACTTAAAAGCATTTCAAATTTTTATTAACTCAAGTTGATCATGAGAAACACACTCAAGTAATTATTTTGCCATGAAACAACAGGGGTGAAAGTGCTTCATGGTCTACAATCAACTCCAAAATTACACCCAAGTCTTATTATAATTTACTCTAATCATTTTAGTATCTACTCCATCTATCCCAAATTATAAGACATTCCAAGAATCTTGGAAAGTCAAAGGATCTCAAGTTTGACCAAATTTATATGATAAAATAATAATATTTATGACACCAATTAAATATCATTATATTCTTCATTAATTATATTTTCATAGTATACCTATTTGATGTTATAAATTTTTGTAATATTCTCTATAATTTTGATCAAACTTAAAATGCTTTGACTCTCCAAGATTGTTAGAATGTCTTATAATTTGGAATGAAGGGAGTACTAACTAATTAACTAAGCATATAATTAAGGATATAATTAAAAATAATCAAATTATTCCCAAACTTTTTGTGAAGGTTGATACTAGCGTAAAACAGTTACACAAAAAGTTTCATGATCAAAATATTATTATTTTAGCCTAAAAAATCATGCAACTAGCATTTTTCTATTTACTGAATTTTTCAGCATACAAAATTAATATTTTTCACCATTTAATATTTTTCCTAGATAGATAACATCATGACAAGGCTACACAAAAAGTTTCATAATTTTAGCATGCACCAATAAATAGTTATGAAATTCACAAATTTCAGCTAAAAACATAAAAAGAAAAAGAAAAACCCTGCAGGGTACTATTCATCTGAGTCACAGTCAGTGCAGTTAGCCCCCTGGAAGAGTTTCTATTGTCGCGCGAAGTCCTTCGTCGTGAATTGGAGCAGAGCACGCGCACGGGAAAGCCGGCTCCGGCCGCGGTGGTGCCTGCCGGTGGCAAGGAAGTAGCGGGGAAGCTCCATGGAGGCGAGGCGTACCCGTGGGCACTAGCAGCGCGGGCCGAGGTGGTCCGTGGCCTCCTGGGCACGGTGAGGTGCTCGCGACGGCCATGGCGGGCGGCCGCGACAGGAACGACACGCGCGTGGCCAATTCTGGTAACGAGGAGCGGCATGAGCGGGTCAAGGAGGTGCGCAAAGACGTGGCGCAGATTCCGGTACGGGCTATTGGATGGAAATGGCGCGAGCGCGATGAATTCGGCCGGCGACTGGAAGAGCATGGCGGCAACAGGAAGGAGAGAAAATGAGGGCGATGGCGATGCTTCTGGGCGTCCAACACCTGCTTGTGACGTGGCTGCGGAAGCGGTGCGTGTCCCAAGCGCGAGAAGACGGTAGAAAACGCTCGGCGGGCGGGCACCGACGTGGAAGCAAGCAGGTAGTCTCGCCGGCGTTACTGTAGCAGCCTGACAGTCCATCTTCAGCTTCCAATCTCTCTCGATTCCATATAGAAACTTGAAAAACTCCAATAAAAAAAGTTGTTCATCTTCATGTCGACTTCAACTTTACTTTAAGGCTCAAGCCCTAATTCTAAACGATTAAGAAGATCTAAGTTAGGAACATAGGTACATGCAAACTGAAAACTGCATTCAGTTAATGGGTTTTGAAAATCAGTTTCGGTTAACAACTTGAGCAATTAAATAACAACTAATTACTGATCAAACATTACATCTAACTACACATTATTAAATCTTAAACATAAGACCAATCAATGGAACAAAAGTTGGACACATTTTATTTATGAAAATTCATTGACTAAACCTCCAAAAATTGAACTTTAATTACTGTTTTTCATGACTTTACTAAAAAGCACTATACGAAGAAAACCACATTCAAACTAAATTCTTGAAGCTCACATTCAACACATTAACTTGAAAACATTAACAAACTTTAATTCTAAGAAAAAGTACATGCTTTACATAATAAAATTTATTCTTAGGAAAATTTTAATTACTTAGGCAAACCTCTCATATCTAAATTCACAAAGAACCTTAAACTTTAATATTGACATCATTTCATGTAGCATATGAAACATATTTTAAACAACATATGAAACACTACCATGCAACATAGACAAGGTATAAATGAAACATAGAATGAAACGCTTGAATCATGGAATGCATTTATGCCTTAATACTTCATGATTATGCACGATGATGAATATGATCAAGGTTTTAATAAGTGCTTAACACCTAGGGTGTTACACCGGTTGCACGGGATGCCAACTCATATCATCTCGGATCGCGACCGTATCTTCACAAGTACATTTTAGCGCAAGTTGTCCCGCCTCGCCCACACTCAGCTGTGCATGAGTTCGGCATACATCCTCAGTCAGATGGCCAAACTGAGTGCGTCAACCAATGCCTCGAGACATTTCTCTAGTGCTTCGTTCATTCTTGCCCCCGCCAATGGATCAAGTGGATTCCGCTGGCCGAGTACTAGTACAACACCTGCGAGCATTCTTCTCTGCGTCGAGCTCCCTTCGAGGTACTCTACGGCCACCCTGCCCGTCACTTTGGCATATCTGAAGCTTCCACCACCTCTGTGACTGATGTCGAGACTATGCTGTCTGAACGTCAAACAATGGTGGCCAATATTCGCGCACATCTACACTGAGCTCAACTACGCATGAAGACGCAAGCTGACAAGAAATGATCTGATCGTGTGTTCGCTGTCGGCGACTTCGTCTACCTCAAGCTCCAACCCTACATCCAGTCTTCGGTCGCTCCACGGGCACATAAGAAGCTCTCCCACCGCTATTTCGGGCCATACAAAGTGCTTGAGCGCACCGGATCCGTTGCATACAAGCTTGAACTTCTGGCATCTTCATCAGTACATCCGGTCTTCCACGTCTCATTGCTGAAGCCGGCTTCTTCCACCAACTTCGCCGTCTCAAGCTCCCTGCCAGATGTCGACGACTCCCTCCAAGTGCCCGAGCCGGTGCTTCAGCGCCGCCTTCATCATCGCGGCCTCGACACGGTACCGCAAGTCTACATCAAGTGGTCCGGTCTGGATACATCGCTGGCGACCTAGGAGGACGAAAAAGCTCTGCGCCAGTGGTTTGCAGCTGCTCCCGCATGGGGTCATACCGCTGCCCAAGGGGAAGGGGATGTCATCACACCACATCTCAGCCCAACACCAGAGAAGGCCGGCCCAAGGCGCAGCAAGAGAGCCCGAACCAAAAGCTCCCGTGTGAGTGGCCTAGAATGGGCTTGTACCCGATGCGACGCTGAAAGGAGTGGTATTTAGGCAGAGGAGAAGAGGAAAAACGATATCGAACGTGTATTAGCTAAATTCGTTCCTCGGAAAGGAGGAAGAACTCCTCTATAGCCGGACCACGTTGGCCGACGATCCCATCTTCTGCTTCTCGTTCGCAGTCCGGCAGGTCGGCTGCTAACACCGTCCTCGCGCCCCAACAGGCCGTCTCGCCCCCAGCGGCCGCGCTGTCCAAGAAGACGCTAGCGTCGGACGCGGCGTCGACCCCCAAGCGCAGGGCCGCGAGGAGGAAGACGCTCTGCGACATCATCACCAACCTGAGCAAGCGCGACCCGGGCAACTTGCCGGTTGTGCCGGACTGCCGGACGAATCTGCTTGCCCGGCAGCGCCGGCACCGGCGAGCGCGGGCGGTGTTGAGGAATTTGCACAGCTAGTCAAGGTAAGATCGCCCTTCCATAATCCCGTCTTCTTCCTGATTGTTGTCTTGGCGTGTATGACTAACGTCGCTCTTCTTTTTTTTTCTTCTACCGGAACAGAAGAACAAGGAACTCGTGAGGCACCTCTCGGAGAGAGAGTAAGTCTCTGCGCGCTCTGCTCCGCCGAATTCTTCTACCGGTCATGGTTCTTGGGCAGTAGTGATCTTGGGGTGTTCCCTTTTGGTCTGACTCCATTGGGTTTTGGTTTGGGTGTCTGTGCAGCGAGATCATACAGTTGAGCGGGGCCGAGATTCAGAAGCTGTGCGTTGCCAACTGGAAACTTGCGCGGACCAATTTCCCAGATGATGGCGGTATGTTCCTCTGCTTCGTCCTCCAATTATCGGCAAGAAAGCTTAGAATGTTCAGTTCTTGGTTGAAGTCTTTGCAGCTAAGTATCTCTGCCATGGGCATATTTAGTCGCTCATCGTTTTGTTTATTAATTTTGCAGGAGGTTAACCTAGCAAGAAACAGGGTAAGTACAGTTTGACATCGTCAGACACGGTGGATTTCTTCATAGCATGTTCAGCAAGAATCTGAGCCTTGATTTCTTTTCTGACTCAAGTTGAAAGCGTTGCAACATGAGCTTGCGTGCTCAAGACTACGCCGGATCCAGGACACTATTTTTTTTCTCCCTATAATCAGTTCATCTCCATGTCCGGTCATTTTCCATTTTGATGAACAACGGTGTGCAATGCAGACTCTTGTGTTCTTGCTACAGGATGTGAAGAAGACGATGCAGCGGCGTAACGCACCTATGCAAAGGACGCAGCATCTGGGTCCTGACAGAGCTGCGCAGACCAAGGATGGAGATGTGGTCGATGCAGAGCCCGATTCGGACGCATCGCGTGCGATGAGCATCCAGAGATCCGGGAACGCCAGCAGGAAACGGGCGCTGAGATCTCGATGTAATAATCCCCAATCCTCAGTTACCCGATTATCGTATCCCGCATGACCTGGTATCGACTTCGTCTGAATGCCTGACCGAATGCCCAATGTTTTTCAGCTCTAGGACCTACGACATCGGCGAAAGTGGCGCTTCCGAAGGATAAGACTACCTGCAGTGGGTACTCTAAAGCGATACTCTAAACCTTTAGAGTATGAATATAAAGTAAAAACTGTTGCACTGGGTACTCTAAAACGATACTTTATCCTTTCTCTTACTCTATATTTAGAGTGGTACAGTACTTACTCTATAGTGGGTAGTGGCGGACCCCACTAGCTAAACAAAGGAAAAAATGCTATAACTCACAAATCAAAAATCCAAATTAAATTTCGATCGCACCATTAAATTCGTCTCAATAAATCCTTCAAAACTAGATCACACATGGATATATTTAGATAAAGTGATAAGTAAGTCCCACAGTGGATAGAGTGAATAGAGAATGATATAGAGGATGGATGGGTGCGGGAGAATTGAGTATAGAGGAGAGAATCTTGCTGACTAGGACGTATAGAGGATAAATATAGAGGTCCATGAGTGAGGATAGCCTAAGGATAGGGATGCCTCTCAGAGACGGTAAAACAACACTAGTTCAAAACCCTTGCTGAAGTTTTGAGTTTGACAGTTGAGTTTTGCTAAGGCCCTGTTTAGTTGCAAAAGATTTTGCAAAATTTTTCAACATTCCTCGTCACATCGAATCTTTGAACGCATGCATGAAGCATTAAATATAGATAAAAAATAAAACTAATTACACAGTTTAGACGAAATGGACGAGACGAATCTTTTAAGCCTAATTAGACCATAATTGGACACTAATTGTCAAATAACAACGAAATTTTCTACAGTATCATTTTGCAAAAATTTTTGCAACTAAACCAGCCCTAAGATCATTGGCCTTCCCTCTGCAGAAAGTCCATGAGAATACCTCAGCCAAGCAACCGCACGGAGGACTTGTTCGAGATAGAGGACGTCCAGCTCGCCATCAGCAGCTGCAAGATCGATCCAGAGATCTGGCAGTGACAAGCTTGGGCACCCAGTTCTTGCGCAGATCATCTCTTGGAAGGCCGCTGCGGCAGGCCAAGGAACGAGTCACCACCTACAAGGAGATGCCTCTCCACGTTAAGCTCAGGAGGCCCTAGAGAGTGGTAGGTTTTTAGGCTTCGAGTTGCAACGATTCTTTTGATGTCTTCTGCAGCTGTTGAAGTGCAGAAGATCGTGTGTAGTCTCGTGTGAAAATCTGGGTGTGCATTTCGCTTATCGGCGTTGGTACTGAAGGTTGCTAAGATAATTTGTTTATCCAGTTTGTGAATTTGGTTCTTTTGCAATGCATAATCGAGGGCAGAAGCTGTATTCCTTCAGATTCTAATGTTGATCCAGTGAAGAAATATCGTAAGTTGATAGGCACCAAGTATATGACAATCAAACAAACTACAGTACATCTATGAATAAACTTAACAGTAAACCACAGTATCCACTAAAACTAGTTCAGTTTACATTCCAGAATGTGATGTTCATTCGTCTAGGAACCAAAGTCGAACTTAAGCTGAGTCATTGCTCTGAACTGTATAGCTAGCAGATGCAAAGTGTTCTTTCACCAGAGCAAGAGCTTTCCCTCTGTGAGATATTTCATTCTTCACTGACTTGGGCATCTCAGCATATCTGCATTACATGTTATGCAATCAGTGTGAAGAAGGATGCAGGAGGAGTGTGAACTGTCAGGAAAGTACTGTACTCACGTTTGTTCAAAACCATCTGGCTGGAATACAGGATCCCATCCAAAATCATTAGGACCTCTAGCAGGTACGATCTTTCCCTGCACAAAGAGAGCCAGTCTCAAAACATGACATTCCAAAATAGATATGCTGCAGCATTCATCAAAGTGCTATGATACAATCAAATTATCTGGGTGAAACAAGGCAATCATGCTGTTAGAACAAGGCTAACTAACAATCCGATAGAGCTAACGGTTCATTATTTTTCTCTTTATGCTCCCAATAGAAAATTTGTATACATGTTACTACATTATAGTTCCACTGTGGTTTGCTACTAAAACAAAAGGAAGTTACTAAATATACTCCACAAAACTCCACAAAGAAAAAATGACATCTTACCGCAGTTTTTCCAACAAATGTGATTGGTTCCTCTCCAGGTCCAAGAGCAAGAGAAAAGATGCACATAGCAAATGCTGATTTATCTTCGTAAGCTTTTAACAGATTGTTCAAACCTATAAAAAATTGGTGAACAAGGTTATTTAGTCAAAACATAAAAGAACCAGGAACACAAGAGATGAGAATCAGTTGGCTCTATAACCTTCATGCCCAATCTTCTCAAGAAACCACTTTCTGTTCATTCATGTATGCAAGATATCCAAACAAAGAGCAGATACATTAGTAATGGCATTGAAGGCTCCAAAGATTAAGATACAGTCTGTCAATGAGTTATGCTGGCCAAGGATGTTTATTAAGTGTGACTTAGGGATAAGATTGTACGGTTAGAATGCTTGAGCAATAAAAGGACTTACATGTAGGGTCCTGCAGCAGAAAGATGCGCATGTCAAATTCTGCATAATCAATTTACAAGAACTCAACGGGAAGAACAATGCAAATAAATCACCTGGTAGGCCTTTGAGTGCATTAAAACATAGGCAGGTGTCCTCCACCAGTACAGGCCCATTCACCTATATGAAGAACAAGATGGCAGATTTCAACCAGACCTGAAAGTTATTTCATTGGATGTATATCCCAATATGCGAGCGGTCAGAAACATGGAAGTACCTGAGATGCAGCCATTCGTGCTTTCTCTTTGGATATGTCCTCTGGCTCCCCTTGCAGTTCTGGCACTGCCAAATACAAATTTAACAGACAAGGTGTACAAAGATTTATGTTTTGTATTAAGAAAGAAAATAATAGCAATACATGAAGTAATATGAAGCAGTCCCTCCATTCCAAATTATAGTTCACTTTGGGTTTGTCCTAAATCAAACTTCTTTAATTTTGACTGAGTTTATAGAAAAAAGCATCATATACTATATCTAGTTTTCATTAAATTCTCCATGAAATACATTTTGATGGTGCATTTATTTTAAAATTTGTAAATGTTAATATATTTTCTAAAACTTGATCAAAGTTAGAAAAGTTTGATTTAGGACAGAGCCAAAATGAACTATTTGGAATGGAGAAAGTAAAGACTATCATCAAAAGCTTTAGATGTAGTGGTCGTGGTGAACTTGTATGAGTTCCATCAGAATTTTTTTTAAAAAATATTGTTTTAACATTTGATATGATGTTTGGCTATTCTGGGGCATTTGGCAGTACACTGGAGATGCAATATCAATTCTCAGTGTAGGATGTCAGAATCTGATTTCAAATGTGGGTAGCCCAGACTTCCATTTCGATGCACCAAACTACATATGATTCTTGTATCTTTGCCCACCACTGATAACCCCAACTATTAACAAATTCTTAGTCAGTATTAATCTCAGAACAGCAAAAGAAAAGAATCACAAGGCTGCGTGTAGAATTCTGGTCATCAGTAACTAAACAACACTTTGGCTACAAGTCTATTTAACCCGGAACGCCTGATGCAGTCCACCTGCCCTTATATATCTGTATTTTTTCAATGTTTCCTACCTAACTGTTGCATGAATTTCCTGATTATATCACACAGCAAGTCCTTGAGAAACTTCAGCGAAGCTTTGCTATCAAACTACTGACACCCTAAAGAATTGACTGGTCAGAGAAAAGGGAACGTGGTGTTATCTGTCCTGAATCTCCGGTTACAAAAAAATCCAAAGAATTCGGTACCATCAGCGATATCAGCTGATCAGATATAACAAGACCCGGGAGCTCCTGCGTTAATGTATCAGTGCATCTCAAATTCTCAATTCCTCAATTGGCAGATAACCACAGGCCCGAAGGCCACAACTCGGCGACGCCAGCCACCGAGTCATGCTGGCGCGCACTTGAACCGCTAGCGCTAAAACCTTCTCTGCTAGGCTGCTACTCGTGTAAGGCTGCAGATGCGGGGCGACAAAGATGGATTGGGGAAGAGAGAGAGGAGGTACTCACGGTCGAGCTTCAGCGACTGGAAGGGGATGGAAGAGCCGAGGATGGCGCGGACCTCCTCCAGCTTCTTGGCGTTGCCCGTCACGAAGGTCACCGCCTTCGGCAGCACCCGCGCCGCTGCCGACATCGTGCTGTGGTGGGATGTAGCCCGTCAAACACTTGTTCCGCAGGATACGGCGCGGGAAGCCGCAGATACCAGCGCAGCAGCCAGTGGCGGATCCAGCTTTTCCTCAAGACTAGGGTAGGGCCTCGTCAAGCTAAGAATGTTGTACGAGATGAAAATAAATACCCAGTGTCTAGCATTCATCTTCCATGTCCTCGTCAAGCTCTGCATACGAATAAGATCAAAATATAAATGAAAAAGTCATAAAAAAAAGACCTCTTGATTGTGGAGATCCTGTAAATCCATCAATTTCAAATCAATCCAATTGAAAATTTGAATCATTAAGGAAATTCGGCACGGAAAGTCAGAAACTAACGAGGGGGCAGCCGGACAGGGGCAGACGGTCGACGCCCCTGGCCTCGAGTCCTCGACGACCAAGCCGCCAGGAGCAGGAGCTGGGGCTAGAGCCTAGAGGCCTGGATCTAGAGGGCAGGGGCCGACGGGCTAGTGACGTGCAGCGGGAGGGCAGGGGAGACCGGCGCGGCGACCTGCGGCAGTGTGGCGTGCGACACCTCCGGCGGCGTGCGGCACCTGCGCCCTGCGCGGTACACCGGCGGCGTGCGGCGGCTGGTTGGGTGGCGCCGGCAGGCAGCTAGCTCCTCCTCCTGTGCGGCCGCGCGTTCGTGCGAGGGAGATGGTGGATGAGGCCTGAGCACTCTAGTTTTGCTGTTGGGCCTGTTATTGGGTTCGAAACTACATGGGGTATGTAGCGTTACTGGGCCGACGACTAGGGCGAGGGGTGGGACGGCGAGTAGAGGGTGAAGGGACGGGAGAGATGTCTTTGCTGGTTTCTGTTCCGAGTGGACCTGAGCAAACGTGGCCCGGCCCGGCCTGAGCCCGACGGCTAAGTGTGGCCCGTGTCTGTTTGGAACTTTAGGCCATGCTTGATGAAGATCGATAGAAGGCCAAATCACTTTCATTTTTACTTTTTTTTTCTCGAAAACAAAATTGATTCGATATTGTCGGAAGCGAATACGGCGCCGATATTCCATTAATTTTGAAAACGATAGTAGTCAATCAAAAAATACATCGATAACGATCGGAACCCATGAGAACGATATTATCAAAAACGATAAACATGCAAAATCGTAGAACATGAGAAGATCCATATAACTTGACTCATCTCACACGACAATGATAAATAAAGACACAATTAATGAGATCACAAGCTAAAACCACACAGTTCACATCATCTTAGGTCTCAAACAGTGACAAACCACGCAACAATACGACAATTCTTGACAAAGACACAAATAAACGACCATGTTCTAATAAGTTGACTCGACGTAGCATAGTGATCAAAACATGAATTATTGGAGTTACAGGTGCAGCAAGTGATTGTGTGATAGGCTGATTGCCTTCTTGTTATACAGATGAAATACTTCCGTATAGATAAGTTCCTTTCAAAAAAAATTTGCCTTATATGCTTGTGTATGCAGATGGGTTCCTTTCAAAAAAAATATTTACCTTATGTGCTTGCGTGTGCAGATCGTAATGCATTGTATAGTCTATAAATAAATTAGGATTGATTAATTAAAGGCATTTGAATCGGTAATTACCTACGATAAATTACTGGTTAAATATGGAAATCTTCGAAAACGATTGGAAGAGGACAAAAATTATTTTCGCTTTCATTTCCGATTATTTTTATCGTTATCGTTTTCGTTTTTTCGATTACCGCTACCGTTTTCGTTTAGGCCTAAAAATCGGAAAAAACTCGAAAATAATTTCTGAAAATCAGAGATTGTCATTTTCGTTTTCATCCTACTTGACAGAGATGACCAACCCGGTCAGATTCATCGATTATCTGGTGTTTAAATCCAGGAGAGGGAGGATACGGGAGACGGGAGAGGCTACAGGACGCTGGGCCTCTGTAAACTACAGCCCAATCTTTTTTTTTTGATAGGGGGTGGGGTCGTGGGGAGGCGGGATGGAATGGGACAGACCTGTTTCTGGAGGCGTTTGGGCCAGATGTGGAACCAGGTCGCCCCTGAAATTTTGGCGGACTGGCCCGTTGGACGAGCGCTCTACGCGCAAGCACGCAGCGGCAGCGCACACAGGAGATGGGCAAGCGCGAACTCCGGCGGTGGCGACCTCCGTCTCCAACTGCAGCTACAGTGTGGGGCGAGGCATGGACGCCAGATGTGGGCGATCGAGAACCAGCGGCGAGGCCCGCCTGCAGGCGGCGCAGGAGCCGGAGGGCGGCGGCTAGAATCCAGAGGACGACGGCGCGGGAGGGGAGGTGCGGAGGGCCTCGCGGAGTCGCGGGCATGCGGCGGGGAAGATGCATGATGCGTCAGGAAGAGAAAGAGAGAAAAGAAAAAAGAAAAAACGCTGACAGGTGGACCCTACATGCAAGCGTCTCATCATGCTTTCCTAGTTTCTGTAACCTTGAACCAGAGGAAGTACCCCTAACCCCATCAGCTCCATCCAACTTTTGCCAGGCTCTGGAAATTCCACGTAGCAGACAAGCTTCAGAACATCACAGCAGAAATAAATAACAGCAGTGAATATAACATAGATCCTCGATTTGATTCATGACAAATATCAATTTCCAGTTCTGATTCAAACATTTGATAACACGTAAGTCACATAACTCTCCTCGTTCCCAACATTTTCTCTCTCGTTTCTAACAAATCGGCTGACAATCCTCCTCTGATTAGGTACACATACGAATATAGATCCGAGGAAAAATACAAAATCGCCAATTATCAATGGTCACTGACAAAACCAGACTCCGCTCAACTTTGTCCGGAGCATCGATCATGTTGCATTGTTGCTTCAGTTCAGTATGCTGAAACTCAACAGCCACTGCCCACAGGAATAAGCACAGATGTCAATCCAGCCCTAGAGGTCCCAAGCAGAACTGCTGAAGTGACCGAGCTTGCATGCGTGTCTGGTTTTGCAAACATATCAACCTCCTATAGAAATCGCAGTCAGGGAGATTGGTAAAGATGTTGCCCACTGAACTAAGTATTTCCCAGAACAACCTAATTCTTTGTGCCAGCAGTGCAAAGATATTTCAACAAGTACTCATTAGAAGAGCATGTATCTGCCAAATCCTGATGTAGTCTTGTTATAGACTTCTGCAATGATTTCAGAGAAGGAAGCAAAGTTCTGGAGTTCTGTTGAATATAGTGGCCATGGACCTTACATAGTTCCTATATGATAAAAAGAAACGAATGAGATTAATATATATGGTATATTAACCAAAACATCGGTTTAATCGTGGGAAGAAAATGAGGATGATACCTGCGACCACAGGAGGATAAATTCCAGATGGGGACAACTTTCCAAGAGACCAGCGAAAGCATCAATCAATCTTTGGAGATACTTGTAAGGAATTGCCGAACAAATTGCTCTTACATCGGATGGATCAACTGCGAATATGCACTTCTTAATCAAGGAGTCCTCATTTAACCGAAGGCTAAGTATAAGGGCTCTCTGCTGTTGGTTTTCTGCAAGAGCTTCCTCTACTTTCTACAAATACCAAACACAGAAATTTGCAAATTGATTAGAGTAACTTCAATAGGTAATACACAACAAGAAAGGGCATGAAGTAAATACCTCAGGCGTAACATCAATATCAAGGTCCGTTGGATCAAAAATAAATGATTCATCAACTGAGTACAATAAAACACCATCAGTGGTTGCTGCACCAAACGATCTTCCTGTTGGAGCAAACTTAACACATTTTGTCCGAGCTATGGGTCTTCCACGATTTGCCATTGATCCAGGTAAACCAAGCCCTAAGTTTCCTCTAGTCTGTCGATCAATTCCTTCTTCAACATCACTGTCTTCATTGTCAATGAGATCTAGTGCACCAGCATCTGTCATCTTCTTTGAGTTCAGAAAATCAAGAACTCCATCCAATGAGAGATTGCGAGTGATTTGGAATCTACGCAACAGCACCTGCTCAAAGAAACACATTAAAACAAGGGTGATTACTAAGCTTCCATCGCATACCGCCATATGCTCACCATTCAAAGATGCCAACCCACAATGAATGGCATTTCACGAATCATGTAGTTTCAGTGGTACATAATGGAATTTCACTAGATAAAATGAAAGATTTCTAGCATTATTCCAGACCAAGATATGTGTACAAGCAAAAATAACGTAAATATCATGTAGTTATGTATTTTAGCCTAAAAGTATGTTCACCATAGCAAATGGAGAAAAGTCAGACTACTACAGCTTCAGATTTGGGTTCCTAACTAGCTGTTGATGTCATACAGTTCATGGCATGATGACAACAAGTAAAAATTTCGAAAATTAAGCAGAAAGATAGAACATTGGTTAGATAATAGTAGTAAATAATATCCAGTAAGTGTCCAGAGAGTATTCAAAATGCAGGACCAAAACTGAAGATACACTCATAGTTGTTGGTATTATAAAACTATGCTTCAAGGTACAAATACAATCACGCCAAGAAGGATTTGCTGACCTGTTCTCCAACATCATACATGCAAATATATTTGGTGTTTCCTCCAGCTAAAATAGAACTTCCATCAGCAGAATAGCACAACGTTGTGAAGTACTTTCCTATACTTGTATTAGCTGCAGATCTCCTGTCAGTCATGAGGCGACCCCCAGCAATATCCCTGCGACCCTCAATGGTATACATCAACAAACCTTCAGATGGATCCCAGAAATGGATTAGGCCATCTAAAGTACTGCATGCTATCTGCCTTCCATCAGGTCGATAAGCTAAAGTAAGAACATCATGTGAGTGCTGAAAAGTTTCCACTGCGCCCTTGCTCTCAAAGACATCCCAAAGGCGAACAGTTTTGTCCCATGATGATGAAGCCAGAATAGCCTACCAAACAAAGCCCAGTTATTGCTTTGATGAACTTACATAACATACAGGACAGAAAATACTGAAATGGATCAAAATGCTCTTGCAGAATCATAAAGTAGTGACTTTTGTAACTAATTGTACTTCTGAAAAGAAAGTCAAACAAAATATATCAAGCATTCTCTTACATTGATTGGTGAAAACATTAGACCATGCACTGGTCCTTCATGGCCACTGAGTACATCCAACAATCGACCAGTTTTCATTGACCAAACAAATATCTGCATGGAAATGTTTTGGTTGTCAAGGGAGCTTGATGTGAAGCATAAGACATGAAAATTTTGGGGGATAAAAGGTTGCTGCAGACACACACACACCTCAAATGAATCAAGTGTTCCAGCACATATTACTTCTCCACTCTGGTCTGCGGTTAAAGAAACAAACTGCCTAGGTGAAGGAGTGGTAAATGTTCTGAAGTTGCGATAGCGGAACAAATCCCATGCTCGAATAGTCCCGTCAAGGGAGGCACTTAGAAGAGAATGGTTATTGGCCATAAAATGA
Organism: Saccharum hybrid cultivar R570; assembly: GCA_038087645.1. Lineage (NCBI taxonomy): Eukaryota > Viridiplantae > Streptophyta > Magnoliopsida > Poales > Poaceae > Saccharum > Saccharum hybrid cultivar. The sequence continues at coordinate 5,971,486 of JAQSUU010000804.1, read as the reverse complement.
ACTGCAGTAACAGCATTTGTATGCTCTGAAAATGTTATGAAACAGAACCCAGATGAAACTGTCCAGACCTGCAACACATCAGTTACATTGTCAAACTTGCTGTGCAGGACATTAACACTAACTAAATGGATTTCTTAAATATTTTTGCAAAATTAATGTTATCGCCAAATACCGATAGTAGGCACTACTCTTTCGTTTGAATAAATAAGCGTGGTATGAGTAAGCAGCTCAATGAGGCAAGGACAGAGTTAACTTTTAATTGCATGAAGATGGAGGGCCAGTTTAGTGATTTGGACTTAAATTATGAAGCAAATTTTCTCTGGCTGTCTCACAAAGCACTAGATAGTATGATCAGGGAAAAGATCGTCATAAGAAAAATTCAGTTTTCAATGGATTAAGCAAAAAGGATTGCATATCAACAATTCATGTGTGATGAGATTGTGTTCACAGAAACAATGGAGATCATGCATAGCAAAAAAGAAGAGAAGGGCATGATTGAGATCGTAAATGCTATTGCTTAGCACACACCTTGACTTTGTTATCATCAGCTCCAGTGGCCAATAACTGAGAATCTGGTGAGTATGCGATGCAATTCACATCAAAGTAGTGTCCCTGCTGTTTCAAAATGTAGCTCTCCGACCGCCACTCCCACACCAGAAGCTGCCCAAGTTTGGCGCATCCAAAGACAAGCCAATTCCCCAAACTGTTGAAAATAGCAGTGGTGATCTTCTCTCTTGATATTGACAGCAAGTGGAGGCACACGAAGTCTGGCATCTGGTACAGCCCAAATACTCCACTAGAGAATCCAACCACCACCATGTCAAGCTCCCGGTGGTAATCACATGCTGTTAACTTAGCCGGTGACTGCATGAAGAAATGCTTCTCCTGCAGCTCCCACTTTGCCAAATGCAGCTTAGTATCTGGTTCCTCCAATTCTCCCAAAATCTTCCTTTTCCTGCTCCCACCATCGAGTTCCATGACATCATTCTGTTCTGACCCCTGCTCTGGCGTCCCTGGTGATGGCGGAGGTGAAGTATCATTTTCCTCATTTCCTTGCACCAAATTCCATGTAAAGATAGCTCCATCCTTGGAGACTGTATAAACCCCCTTGACTCTCCCTGTCTTCTTATCCGTGGCAAAGAAGGCACCTACGACAGCCGCGCGATGGCCAAGGAAGAGGAAGGGCTTGCCTCCTAGTCCCTTCTTGACAGGCAAGAGCCGAGCTGTCAGGTCCTTGCAGGACGCGAGGAGGAACGCAGAGTCCGGGGACCAATCAAATGCTGTGACGCCAGCGGCGAAGCCCGGGAAGGTGCGGAGGAGGTGGAAGGGGAAGAACTCCCTGCGGAAGCCCGGCGAGCGCCAGATCTGCACGACCTTCCCGACGGCGACGGCGATGAGCTGACCGTCGGGGCTGAAGCGGACGGCTGACGGCGCACCCTTGAAGGAGACGCGGTGGAGGACGGCGCGGCGGCGGAGGTTGGCATAGAGCGCGCGGCCGTTGTCATCGGCCGCGAGGAGGAAGTCGCCCGAGGGGGAGGCGGCCAGGCGGGTGACGTTGGACGAGGACTCGAAGGGGAGGGTGAGGGACGATGAGGCGGCGAGGTCGGTGGAGGCCACGCGGTTGCCGACAGCGGAGAGGAGAACGGATGAGTCTCCAGCGAATACGGCGTCGCCGCCGCGGTACGGCGCGCCGAGGAGGTTCTGGAAGCGGTAGTTCATGGCGGGAGAAGAGGGAGGGGGAAGGCGGCCGCCTAGGGTTTTGGGGGACGACGGGAACCGGCTCGACGACGACGAGGGGGTTTTAGTTTTGAGTGGGCTGTGGGCTTGTGGCTTCTTCTGATATTCGGGGCGCAGTCACAAAAGGGCCAGATAGGGCTTATGTAACGGTGGCCCAAAACATAGAAGAAGGTGAAGGAAATTTTCAGGTGCTCCTTTTATTCTTCCTGATGAATGATGATCTAGGGTTTCAACAAGGTTTTCATCTACACCGTCAGTTTGACCAATCCAACCGTGGAGACGGAGATGAAGTTGTTGGACCTTGGGCCTTTGGGCTATTCCGAGCATATTCAGCCCTTTACTTTTTTTTTATTTTTGACAAATTAAGGTCTTTGGGCCTTTGGGCTATTCCGAGCATATTCGAGCCGTTGGCCATGTCTTTGGGACCAAGTTTTACTCATTTCAAATTACCCGGTTTTGGCTTTTCTTTGGCTTTTGATCATTTGGGTGAGCTCCTTGTTTTCTCTTCTTCTTCTTCTTTTTCTTTGGCTCAAGTTGTTCATGTGTTGGTGTTGACAATGCACTCATCAAGGGGAAGATTGCGAATACAAGGTTGATATATGCCCTTGTAATTTATTTTGTGATGAGTGATTGTCAACGTGATCCACGACCTAGGTTGAGTTGGTGACTAACCATGGCGTGAGTTGGGTTGTGCGACATGTCTCTTGACTTGTGGTGTGCAGGTGTGGAGCTTGGAGACGGTGGTCTACGGCGAGATGAAGGTCAAGTAGAGACGTGCCGTGCCGATGGACCAGGAATGGGTGAAGGGCGGACGTGAGGCTTGGACCGAGGGACCAGGAGGCCGGGTGACTAGACGCGGTGGCTGACATCTGGGACATCGATAAGCGCAAGTGTACATAAGAGTGACCGTGTTGACCGAGTCAAGACGACAGATGTGCGAGTCGAGCGGGGCTCAGGAGGACTTGACGGATGGCCGGTCGAGGACGGCGGTGACATGTGTCGAGTGGCGGGGGATGCGTATAGAGTACGCTACTCGTGAGCGGTTTGGCAGTTTGGGCCTCAAAACCATCGGTGGCCAGGTTTACGGGTTTGGGCTTCAAAACCCGGGCGGAGGTTCCAAGGAGGAACGGATGGCACGTGCGGCATCGAGGAATTCGCGTCGAGGCGAAGCTATCTCATGAAAGGCGCGGTGGCGATCGGATGAAGATTATTTCGGGTTGACCCATAACGCTCTCGAATTATGTGGTTCGACTCAAAATATCTAAGGACAAAATTAGAATTGCATAATAGCCCTATTAAATAGGATGAGAGAGCCCCCATCTCCCTCACCTCTTTCATTTTTCTCTTTCTTCCTTCCTATATCCCCCTCCCCTTAGGGTTCTTGTGAGAGAGGTCCACAAATTGAGAGATTTGTGTAAGAACTCAAAATTTTACTATGGGAATGGTGGCTCTTACCACCTCGTGTCCTCTAGGATTCGATTTGTGGTGAGCTTCTTATTATTCGTGTTTTGTTCTTTGTGTTTTTCCTCTTTCCCTTTTCGTTCTTGCCTCGATTCATCATTTTGAGAGCGTTTTGACTCGTTCTTTTTTATCTGAGATGGACTAGGACGTGAGTTGATCCCTTCCACCGAAGGATTTCATCTAAATCCTCACGAGTTCATAGAGTTCTAGGGTAGAAGAACTAGGGTTTGTTGTAATTTTGTGTTTTTCCGTTGATTGATTTTATCTTGGGCAATGATCTTCTTGGAGTAGCCTACAAACCTCGTGTTTATCCTTTATGCAAAGTTTCAAATCATTCCGAGGTGATTTGATCGAGTTTTGGGCTTCAAATCGATTTTTCCCAAGAGCTGCTTCTAAGATACAGGACGTGTCTGGTATTTCAAACTTTTGAGTTTGAAGCTGAAATCTAGTGGAGACCTTTCCCATCATGTCTAGTAGCTATATTTAAAATCTCATAACTTTTTGTCACCATTTGCTAGGGTTATCAATTTTTCTCCCAAAGTCGTTCTATGTTGTCCAGCATATCGGACATGTCTGATATCGGGTCTGGTATTTGCTGACTACACTCAGTTCAGCAGCAATTTCTTCCGCAATTTGTGCGTTTGAGCTCCGTTTTACGTTTCGTTTGTTGCATTGGACTTCTACTGTTCCATAGACCCTATCTAAGTGCTCTTGTCACCGGTTGGCATGTATATTCGAGATTTAGGATCTTGCTTCTTCTCTATAGAAATAGAGTGTCTTGTTTTCTTGTCTTTTGATTCGGTGCTCTCCCGTTCTTTGTTCCGCTTACTTTGTGGTGATCCGTTGTATTCCGAGGGAACATCCACCTTTTTTAGGGTCATGATTATCACGGTGTCTGTGTTTGCTTCTTGGGTTTGATTTTAGAACGGTGATCAAAAGTTATGAAAGAAATTTGAGGCTCCCATTTCTAGTCGCCGTTTCTAGTCCTTGATATGTACGTCCGCTCCGCAACTCTGTCGTGAGAATGCTTTGCCTTTGCAGATGACAGGTGCCGCATTATCCAAGCAACCCTGGTTGAAAGTGGTCATGCATATACGTATACTGCTGCTCTTGTGTTACGGAGGAGTTGCCAGCATCCATTGCTCGACGGTCATGATGAGAGCAGCCAAGATCTTCGCTCGCTGCTCGATTTCAAGCAGGGTATTACCAGCGATCCACATGGAGCCTTGAGCAACTGGAACACGAGCTCCCGCTTCTGTCAGTGGAATGGTGTCATGTGCACAGGGACGCGACCATACCGTGTCTTGGGGCTCAGCCTCATCGATCAAAGTTTGTTTCGCCAAATCAGCTCTTCCCTTGCCAACCTTACTTTAATTCAGTATCTTGACCTCTCATATAATAACTTTGTTGGTCCCTTACCTCTCCTTGGCCGCCTGCAATATCTTCGAGACCGTATCTTGTACGACAACAATTTGGCCCTGTTCATCTGGCTCATAATCCGTCTTATTCGGCTTGTTTTTTCAGCCGGAACAGTATTTTTCTCTCACAAAAAATCAGTCAACAGTGTTTTTCAGCCGACTTATAATTCCAGCCGGGATCATTCCAGATGCACTAACTACTTGCTCTAACTTGGTCGTCTTAAATTTAAATTCAAACACTCTACTGGATTCAATCACTCCGAAATTTGGCTTACTATCAAATCTAGAGATTCTCTATTTGGGTTCAAATCAACTCGAGGGAAGAATTCCTAACGAGCTTGGCCAATTGGTGAATTTAGAAGACTTGAACCTAAGTCACAATAGGCTTTCAGGTGAAATTCCACATGTCATCTTTACTCTATCTTCTCTTCAATATCTCTTGTTGGCTGGAAACGGCTGGTCAGGACAAATTCCACGGGGCATAGGGAATCTTAGTGCCTTATATTGGTTGGATTTAAGTGAAAACAATTTTAGGGGTACGATTGAAGGATTGATCGACAACCTAACTCAGCTGAAACACCTTGACTTTCACGGAAATGAACTTGAGGGTCCCATACCAGCCAGCTTGGGAAATCTTCCGCGCCTGAGACAGTTGTACATTACGATAACAATCTTCAAGGTTATATTCCATAGAACTTTGGAAGCATTCAATTCAACCACAACTCATACTCTGACCATAGCCACAACGATGTACAAGGTAACTTAACGTTACTACCTCATGTCAACTAAAGTTGCAGTTTCAGAAAAGAATATTAACTTGCTTTTGTACTAGTTCATTATTGTAGTCTAAAACGCATCTTTTACTGACAGGAGGGAGTAACATAACTCTAGATCGCAAACTTACTCAGTTGAGTAACCTACATCTTTTACTGACAGCAGGAGTAGGAGACGTAGAATAACCATCTCTACTCTACGTCTCCTACTCCTGCCCCTGGGTGTGCCGATGCCTCTTTCGCTGATAGCTGGTGTCCTGGTGACATTATTGCAGCTCAGGTTCCAAATACGTGATGCTCGCAAGAGCCAGGGGTGATTGTGGATGGAGCTGAAGGTCTTGTCTCCAGTTTTGACTCACAACCAGACGGCTCTTGGTGTAGGACACGCTTAAGGCAACTAGCTTCTCTTTTCTGTTTTGGTTTTGTTCTGGCCACATTGATTTAGCAGAGCATCAGCTCCTGTAAGCGTTGATTTGTGATTTTGCTGTAGGATATAGAGGTAAGGAGCTTACTGATCTGCCTGCTAAATCGACATAAGTCGAGTTGTAACCAAGGTTTCTGTATGATAATATACCAGTGATTGGTAAGCGTAGTGTACGTAACTCAATTTTTTGAACGATGAATCCAAAATGAACGTGATTGTTAAGCCAACTCGAAATGAATGTAGAGTAGTAGGACCTGTGTGTTTTAGAGAAGCGCAAATAGATCTTCAGAAGAGAGAACACTTAGATTTGAGCTATGTCTCTCCTGACACCTAAAATAGGTCATACTCTATTGGAAGCTATATGTATTGAGTTGGAGACCCATTTTAGATTTAGATTCCGCAATGGGTCTCCTGTCGGAGACAGCCTTAGTAAGGTTTAAAGGTGACAATGGCAGATTGGCAGGTGAAGTGTAAGTATGTGGTCGTGACTCGTGAGAACGCTGTGAAACTGTTTTTGAGCCCCATATGGCCTCATCACGCAGCAGCTCATCAATTCTCACACAAATCACCCAGCAGAACCACGCAGATCAAAGGGCTATAAGACTAGCCGCAATGGCATACTGTAAACGATACTCTAAAGCTTTAGAGTATGAATATAGAGTAAAAACTGCTGCACTGGGTACTCTAAAACGATACTCTATCCTTTCTCTCACTCTATATTTAGAGTAGCACAGTGCTTACTCTATAGTGTGCAGTGGCGGGCCCCACCAGCTAAACAAAGGAAAAAGATGCTATAACTCACAAACAAAAAATCCAAATTAAATTTCGATTGCACCATTAAATTCGTCTCAATAAATCCTTCAAAACTAGATCACACATGGATATATTTAGATAAAGTGATAAGTGGGTCCCACAGTGGATAGAGTGGATAGAGGATGATATAGAGGATGGATGGGTGCGGGAGAATTGAGTATAGAGGAGAGAATCTCGCTGACTAGGACGTATAGAGGATGAATATAGAGGTTCATGAGTGCGGATAGCCTAAGGCATCGTGTGCTCCGTCCATCCAACACGGGTACGTACGGTCATCGATCCATCCTGGCTTTAGGTTAGTATATATATTTGCTACTGAACATGTCTTCTAGCTCTTCTCCTGGCTTTAGCCCCCTTGTCGAATGCAATTTTTCACTAAGTACTCTATCCATTCCAAAATAAATAAATTTCTAAAATCACCCAAGTCAAACTGTCTTAAGTAAGACCAATTTATATAAAAGTATAACGTCTATAAGGAATAGTACATTGTGAAAATATATTTTATTATGTATCTAATCTAATGATACTAATTTGAGGCTAGCTATCAATATCGATGCTCTTTTTTATAAATTTAGTTAAACGTAAAATAGTTTAACATTTTTAAAAGACCACTTCTGACAAACTCAAAAAGTTGATTTAATTTGGGACGAAGAGAGTAGTAAATTTGGTACTATTCAATGTTGTTTAATGCTCAATTACATGATCCGACTCTCCCCTGTTTCTATGGTCAAGCTCAGCCTCTACTCGTGTCAACGAAGGTGCTGGCAACTATACACTTATGCTTTGACTTGCAGATGGCAGTTGCATTATCCAAGCCACCCTGGGTGAAAGTGGACATGCAAATACATATACTGCTGCCGTTGCTACTCTTGTGTTACGGAGGAGTTGCCATCATCCATTGCTCGAGAGTTCATGAGAGCGGCCAAGATCTCCGCGCGTTGCTCCATTTCAAGCAGGGTGTCACTAGCGATCCATATGGAGCCTTGAGCAACTGGAACATTAGCTCTCACTTTTGCCGCTGGAATGGTGTCAACTGCACCTCCACGAAACCATATCGTGTCTCGGGGCTCATCCTCTGCAACCAAAGTTTGTCAGGCCAAATCAGCTCTTCCCTTGGCAACCTTTCCTTCCTAAATTATCTTGACCTCTCTCTCAAAATAACTTAATAGCTTGTTCGCTTGAGATTATCAGCCAAACCAGCCAGCTGGCCAGCAGTGTTTTTTTCTCACAAAAACCAGCCAGCATTACTTTTAGCCAGCCAGATCAGCCCAAGCGAACAGGCTATTTGTTGGTCCCTACCTCTCCTTGGTTGCCTGCAACAAATACAGCTCCTTTATTTGAACAAGAACAGTTTATCTGGGATCATTCCAGATGCATTTAATAATTCCTCCAACTTGATTGCCTTAGATTTATCTTCAAACTTGCTAGTGGGTAGATTTTCTCCAAAATTAGGACATCTTTCATGTGAAATTCCAAATGCCGTTCTCAGCCTATCTTCTATACAATATCTTTCCTTATCTGAAAACAGATTGTCAGGTCAAATTCCAAGGCGCATTGGTAATCTTAGTGCCTTAATTCAGTTGGATTTAGGTGAAAACTATTGTAGCGGTACAATTGAAGGATTGATTGACAACCTAACTCAGATGGAATACCTCGACTTACATGGAAATGAATTGGAGGGCCGCATACCAGCCAGCTTGGGAAATCTTCCGCACCTGAGAGCATCTCCAAGAGATTCTCCATATTCTTCCTAAATGCTAGGAATAGAGATTTTAGTGAAAAACTACCCTCCAACAGCTTTTCTAAATGGTCAGCCAAATATAGTCATTTTCTATTTCGGATTTTTCGCTAGCCAAAAATAGAAGATGAGAATGACTCTCTAGAGTGTGCATGAGATATAGAAAAACTATTGAAGAGTAAAAAGATATAGAAAGCGATTTTTATATAAATGACTCTCCAAATGATGATTTAGAGAGTGAGATTTAGAAAGGCTCTTGGAGATGCTCTGATACGGCTGTACCTTAACAATAACAATCTTCATGGTTATATACCATAGAACTTTAAAAGCCTTCAATAACAACTCGCACACTGACCATATATATCCACAACAATGTACAAGGTAACATAAATGTTAGTACCTCAGCACAACTGAAACTGCAGTTGCTTTTGTAGTTAACTATTGTTGTCCAAAACACCGTCTTTTGCTCATGGGAGGTAGTAACAAAACTATGTACCCTGTTTGGATCGTTGGAACTAACAACTAGTTGGCTAAACTTTAGCCTTTGAGGATCAAACAGGTGGACTAAGGGTGGATTAAAGTTTAGCCAGAGCCCCAACCAGTTGTTAGTTCACTAGTTTATAGAACCCAACTATCAAGGGCTAACAACTAGTTCTAGTCTATAGAACCCAACAGTTAGTTCAGGATCAAATAGGTATGGACTAACAACTAGTTGACTAATTTTTAGCTGACTATTTTTTTTAGCTATGGCTAACAACTAGTCCTAGTGGATCTAAACAGGACCTTAATTAGCTAAGTGACCTACATGTTCATTTATCATGAGACAAGCTTAAGAGGGAAATGCCATATACTTTTGGACCAGTGTTAACAGCTAACCCTTCGGATGGATCGAAATTACCTCACCTCATAGCCATGAAACATTCCAACTTTCAATGTCCAGACTCCAGAGCAGGGTTAAAAAAACCGCTCAGTAAACCGCGGTTTACCGCGGTTACCGGCCTAACCGGACCGGACGGTTCCGGTCCGGTCCGGTAATTTGAAAAAAAAATGCTGAAAAAATTCCTAAAAATAGTTCATGATTTATAGAAGCCAATGGTGTAAAATTTTTTCAAATTCGAGTTCGTTTAGTATTTATTTATACGTATAGAAGTTTGAAAAAAAAAGAAAAAAAAATCCCGGTCCCGGCCCGTTAAGGCCCCCAAATTCAAATTTAAAATTTGAAAAAACAAAAAATGCTGAAAAAATTCCTAAAAATAGTTCATGATTTATAGAAGCAAATGGTGTAAAATTTTTTCAAATTCGAGTTCGTTTAGTATTTATTTATGCGTATAGAAGTTTGAAAAAAGAAAAAAGAAACTTCCAAACTCAAACCGAGCGGTAAACCGCTCAAACCGAGCGGTTACCGCTCCAAACTGCCCGGTAAACCGGTGACAAACCGAACCGAAGGCGCGTTTGAATTCAAATTCAAATTCGACCGGTTACCGACCGGTTACCGGTAAACCGGACCTGTAAACCGGAACAGGAGGCCGGCGGTTTGGGGTGACCGGTTGGTAAAAAAAACCCTGCTCCAGAGTCTGAACACAGTAAATCTTTGACACAGCAACTTGGCAGTCACTGTTCTGATCATCTTTTTCCTTCTGACGAACCTATCAGGCTACCTGTTAATAAGCTTTCATCTTTCACACAATAATAATCTCCAAGGATAAATAACAACCGTATCCCAGGTAGGATTCGAATTAGTTTGGTCTGAAAACAGAAACCCAAGTGGAGCGGACATGGACAGCGACACAGCGCATTAAGGACAAGTGCTAGTGCTACGTGGAGCAAAGAAAAGGAGCACGCAACAACGTTGAACTGAAGCAGAGTGACAAAGGCAGCAACGTGTTCGTTTCACCTGTCACGCTGGAGCAAAGAAAATTCGTGCGTCGCAAACGGACGATAGCACAGGGTATGCCGTATAAAAAAATTTATATACGATTCAGTAAAAATCATTTATTAATTTGATAAACAAGTAGAAAATATTGCAATGTAATTTGTTATACAAACACTAATTTATATAATAACTTTTAAATTTACTAAATTATAATATGTAATTCAAATAGTTTGAAGTATAGGCACAAGAGACTTACAATACTACTTATCTGACTTTTTTAGCTGGCGCTTTCTAAAGGACAGATGTTTTGTTTATATCGTTTCATCCACGTTGAAGAAAGTATCAAGCTCCATGAATGTGATTAAACAATCATTCGAAAAACTATCACCCATCTTCTTCCTTAATTGTTGGCAGCATGTTTGTAAAAAAAGAGATACAATGTCTGCAGCATTCCTCTTCATAATCGAACAATTCTAAAGCGAAGAGCAATGTACTATATATTAGTACGACAACTAGCAGTAAGTATAACATGATGAAACAAAACTCACATGTGACAATTCTAACGGTGGGTGAATTGCAAACCAATGCCTATTAATCTAGTGATGAGTGATCCACTAGTACTAATATCCCTGATACAGATACACAAACAATTATTGATAAGTAATTATATATGCAAGATTCTTTTTAGAAATAAAATAGATGATTCAGCAAGCACCTGACAGTAGCACGACAACATAATACAAATCTGATGGAGTGACGGCCAGATGCAGATGGGGATGGGAGACTACAGCTGCAGGGCAGACAGCGTATGGTGGCTAGGGAAGCAGGCATAGCCTGGCCTCTCGTCGGACGTGAGACTCTACAGTGTGCCGTCTGCTCGAGTGGACGGATGGGTGTTCGTCCCGACGCCGCGTGAACACTCAACAGCGGGGCTGGGGCATGCCGCCGGCAGGGCCTAGGCCGCTAGGGGCGACCGAAGACGCTGCATTACTGCCGCACCTTGTAGAGATCGCCGGATCGGCTGGGCTGCCGGCGTGGAGCGGCGTCCCTCAATCTAAAAAGTTTTTTCTTTTTTTTACGTATATATTCTGTGACTGGTTGCTGGGCCAAGGTTGTAGGTCCGCCGCTGGTGAGCAGGTAGATCATACGATTCTCCCAGTCCCCCGGCCGGCCCTCCACTTTCGGCGACCGCACGATCTCCACCGCCGCCGCCGGCCGGCTCGTCAGATGGCGCGGTCGGCGCACGACGAGGTGACCGACTCCGGGGCCTTCGACCCGTCGCTGTCTACCTTCCGGAGCTTCGTGTCCAGGGACAGCTCCGCCCGGTTCGCCGCCGCGCCGGGGAGGTACCACCTCTACGTCTCCTACTCCTGCCCCTTGGCGTGCCGGTGCCTCGCCTACCTCAAGCTCAAGGGCCTCGACCACGCCATCGGATTCACCGTAAGAACTCACCAAAGCTCGACCTTTGCAGCCCATCTTTGAGATGATGAATAAAAATCCATTGATTTCTTCACTCTCTGGCTCTGCGTGTGTGAATTGGATTCTCTAGTCGGTGAAGCCCATCTTTGAGAGGACCAAGGAAACCGACGACCACATGGGGTGGGTGTTCCCTGCCGCCGGAGACGAGGAGCCCGGCGCCGAGCCCGACCCTATCAACGGAGCCAAGAGCATCAGGGAGCTCTACGAGATCGCCAGCGCAAACTACGCCGGGAAACCAAGCGTCCCTGTGAGACTGCCAGAAGATATTTCTTCTTCTCATTTCTTTCCTGTCCATTCAACGACCTTTATTGTGCTAGCTAATGCGTTGTGTGAGCAGGTTCTGTGGGACAAGCAGCTCAAGACCATCGTCAACAACGAGATTTCCGATATCATCCGGATGCTCAACAATGAGTTCAACGAGTTCGCCGAGAATCCTGGCCTGGATCTCTACCCTGCTCATTTACAGGCCTCCATAGACGAGATCAATGAGTTGGTGTATGAGGCGATAAACATTGGCGTCTACAAATGTGGCTTTGCAAAGCAGCAGGGGCCATACGATGAGGTAAATCCATCGGTTATTCATGGCTTGCTGGAAATAAAATTGGGTGTGTTTCCTATGTTTGACCAGCACTGCTACTTCTTTTGCTCTGAATTTGTTTGTAGGCTGTCACGAAACTGTATGAGGCTCTGGACAGATGTGAGGATATTCTGAGCAGGCAACGGTTTCTATGCGGCAATCAACTTACAGAGGCAGATGTTTGCTTGTTTACAACTCTTATAAGATTTGATGAGGTATGGATTTCTTCATAAAAAAAACATATGTAAAATCTAGCATTAGCTGTGTTACATCTTGTTGAGTTCAGTTTGTAGGTGTAACCCAATGTATCTTCAGTAGTTCATGCTCCCTTAACCTACTTGAACAAGAGAAACGAAAAGTTATATGGGACGAGTACTAGAGGGATTTAACATTCAGCGGAGTTGCTGATCTCACCTGGCAAATTTTTTGGTGTTACATCTTTCTTGTGATGCTGGTAGCTGTTAGCATAAATGTTCATCTGGTGTTCTCAACAAGAGTCAGAGCACCAAATGAGTGAGATGCAGAGTGTGAATAATTTGGTGTCAGCCTTAAAGAAATGGCAAAAACCATATGCGACAATTGTCAGACCATATAAAGGTGGACACATCACACATAAACATACTGAATATAAGGGGGCACTTTCTATGTAGATGAACAATACCTAAAACGTTTGGTTCGTAATTTACAAATATTTCCTTTTGGCTTGTTTTCATTACAACTTATGATTAATTTTTCTCTACAGGTTTACTCTGTTTGCTTCAAATGCAACAAGAAGCTTATAAGGGAATATCCAAATCTGTTTAATTACACCAAGGACATCTACCAAATTTCTGGCATTAGCAGCACGGTTAACATGGAGCACATTCGGAAGAGCTACTATGGAGGTCACTCGCCCATAAATCCATACGGGATTATCCCTGTGGGCCCAAACATCGATTATAATGCTCCGCATGATAGAGAGAAGTTGAAGGCTTAGAAGATTTCCTTTGGTGACTTGAGTATATGTCATGTTTATTGTTATAATATTTGGCATCTGTTCTTGTGTTTGGTCATTGCTAATCTCCATGTTGTAGATGTGGCAACTGTGTGCTGATAATAATACTGGGGCGTGTATAGAAAGTTTCTTGTGCAATAAATAACTAAAAGTTTCTTGTGCAATAAATAACTAATTCTTGGTGCCCAGAGTTTACTATTCATGGATAAATTTCACACTGCGTACTCTTGTGTGGAGGGGCCATATATTTGTTCTCACTTATATTCATCTTTTTTTTGAAGAACCAGCAAGAATTTGTTCTTTTATCTATATCTATATTTATATCTATATCTTGTCTATATCTATATCTATATCTATATCTATATCTATATCTATATCTATATCTATATCTATATCTATATCTATATCTATATCTAATAATAAAGAGGCAAAATTTTAGCTCATTTTTTCGTCCACATCCCCTAACTAATTCCGTAAACGTGGAAGTTATCTCTCTATTAGTCTAGAGCCCTCCTATTTAGAAATCCTAGATAGTTAGGAATCCTAATTCTAATAGATCTCTGATCATAAATCACTTGAATAGGAATTCTAATCCATATCTATACGTATCTGTATATTTCTTTTCTATTTTTTTTCTTTTCCTATCCCTAAATATTAAAATGAGAATATAATATTAAACCGAGAACACAGTTTCTGTTTTGAATAGGAATTCCAATCTATATCTATATGTATCTATATATTTCTTTTCTATCTTTTATCTTTTCCTATCCCTAAATATTAAAATGAGAATATAATATTAAATCGAGAACACAGTTCTGTACGTCCTGTTTTCGTTTATGTTGGATTCTGCATCTTTCATCGTTTTCTTTTCTGTTTTCTCCTATTCAAGTATGGAACGGATGCTTTTTTTTTGTTCTGCCTTTCTTTTGTTTTTTCTGTTCAATTCATGTGTTTCTTATCTGATTTTTTCTTTTCCGTTTTGTCTCCTTCAAGTCCGGTTTGGCCATTTTTTTCCTTTTCTGTTTTTTTCGTTTGTTTTTTTCTGTCTGAATTTCTCCTTTTTTGTTCGATTTTCCATCACCTTCTCGTCCTAATTTTTTTTCTCTTTTTCTCATCAATATAAAAGATTGATAATAAATATAACATATGATCTTTGAGCCCTTGACCAAGAGATATTTCCACCCCAAAGTTGTTAATGCTTTTTATTAGAGACAAAAAAATATTTTATTATAACATGGTTCATCCTATGGTCCAAGTAATCGAAGTTTTTGTTATCCAATCTAATATATAAATAAATGTGTCTTCAAATTGTTTGTATGTGCCGGTGCTCCTGGCTCCTGCTGTTGCCTTTCTCGGTGGAGAGAAAAAGAATAGGAACCGAAGGATTTTCGCAGAGCACTGTGAATTGAGAATTTGATCAAGAGCTTTGTTTTTCGATTTTTGGAAATCTAAGAAAGATATAAAGAGATAAATATGTGATCATATATTTGGGTTTAAATATATCATGTTACTCAAAGAGCAATTTCTAGATCTCGACACTAAGGTCAAACTCAACTAGAGAGTAGTTTGGACACGAGATTTAAAATTTGAAATGACACCGAAAATTGATAGAATACTCACTATGGTTAATTTTTGCCTTCCCTACTCTCGCATGAATCAGACGTCTGCCCAAACCCACCTGCATCCCCAATAAAATTTCAAAACATTTTATTTTGTACCCGAAAAATACCAGCCTTCTTATAGTCTTATGGGCGATGTTGTACAAGCAATGACTGGTACCCTTGATGGAGGTTAGGGCCCATTTGGTAGAGCTTCGGCTCCGGCCAGAACAGATTCATTTATGGCTTCACCTGTGGAGCTGATTCACTCCGAGAGTTGTAGCACTTAAAACAGCTTCACCTTATGATTGAAAATAGTGAGATAGCCACAATACCCTTCTATTTTGTTTTCTTTTACTCCTGTGCCTTCCTACGCCTGAGGCTATTTTTTTTTCTTTTTTTCCTTCCTTTTATTTTCTTTTATTTTTTCCTACTACCTTATCTGTCAGCTTCAGCTCGTCGTCGCGGCTGTGGCGGCGGTTTGCCTCACCGTCGCTGTCGCGGCCTGTGCATGCACTATGCCTTGCAGCCTGGCCATCACGACTCAAACGGGCATTTCGGGTCTAGCCCGACAAGGACGGAGGTTGGAGCCAATGAAGCTCGTTTTTTCGGCTCCATCTCGTCGAAATGGCTCCGGTCAGCGCGATTTGCGGAGGTCCACAGGTGAAGCAGTTTATTCGAATGATGTTTGGTTGGTCGAGCAGCAAAACAGCTCCAGGAGCTGCCTCGGGAGCCATACCAAACGGCTCCTTAGTGTAGCCTCACCTAACCTAGAAGTGCCATGCTCACAAGTGCCAACAAAGGAGATAGCAATATCCTCCAAACACCGCCCTTGAGCACCTACGAGTGCTCCTCAATGCACGTCCGGAGACACCGGCCCAACCTAGACAAATGGATTGCAACTCATATGGGTGACTGGACAAGATAGAACCAGGCGTAGCCCGGGCGAGCGGCTATGCCCATGACAAGCGATAGTTATGGTAGTTGTGCTCAGCTAGCGACAGCGGCGGAACAAGGCAGATGTGTGAGCAACAATGGTTGTGTGCTAGGTTTTCTTCCTCCCTCACAACGCACGAGCATATTTTCTAATGTTAATAAATCAGGAGACTTATATTCACCTTTCAAATTTATTAGAACAGTTTACTGTTTTAAGTGTAAAATGTTGACCAAATTAAAAGTTTCTGTTTTCATTATCTTTAGTTAGATAATAATAAACTTCAAAACAAGACTGGTGAGTGTCAGCTCATCTTGCTCGCCATCATGAGAAAATTGGCAGGGTGCGTGCGGCTTGACAGATTCAACACGCATTGCTATATTCTGTTTTTTAATCTTTTTTTAAGCAAAGGGTTTGTGGTAATCCTTCATTTTCCATATTTCTTTTTGGCTTGACAGTTCTATCTTACTTAATTTTCCATTTTGGCTTGTAGGATCAGTGGATCACAAATACAAGTATTTGCTACAGGAAGTAAGAGAGAGCTGGATATGAGTTTGAATTTGGTTCGAGATACTGAGACAACATGTTGGAGTTCTGTTGTGTAGCATGGAATAAGGGTGGGCAAAATACCCGATACCCAATTCCCGAACCCGAATTACCCGAACCCAGACCCGAAGTATCCGAAACCGAATTACCCAATCACAATTTCGGATAGCGATTGTAAAGACCCGAAATTAGTTTGGGTAATTCGGGTAATGTTTTCGGGTACCCGAATTACCCGAAATATCTCAAATATTTGCTCTTCTATTCCTAATATGAAGACATGAGGTAGTTCAATGCCATATAAAAATATTATTTGGCATGAATTAATGTAAATTTATGCTAACTTGATCAATGATTTGTTGGTAATTGATATGAAAACGTGATGTGATTTAAAGGACTATTGTTTATTGCTTTAAAATGGTACTTGAATTCTTTCAAAATGGTTGGTTTGTCAATTTTGGGTATATCGGGTAAAACCTGAACCCGAATTATCGGGTACCCGAAATTTTGGGTAATGTTTTTTCGGGGCAAAAATCGGGTAGCAATTTTCAATACCCGAATTTTCAACTACCCAAATTACCCGACCTGAAATTTTCGGGTAACCCAAATGCCCAACCTTAACATGGAATTTCAGAAAACAAATTTACGATGCTTTGGAAAGTGAACTAAATGTCTTGGATTAGTATCCAATTAGTACATGGCTGTTGGGTTCACCACGCATGCAGTAAACTCCGTCGTCTGTGCGTAGCTATATATCCACTTTTTTTTTTTGAGGAATCAGGAGGAGGGGCTCTACTGCAATATATTAAAACTAGCCGGTACCCCGCGCGTTGCCACGGGCGTGAGAATTATGATCGGCATCATATATAGTTGTCAGTTAAACTGCAAAAAGATCATAAAACCTTAAGTTGCATGCCTGTTATCAGTATATATGGAAGAAAGTTTGGAAATTGGATAATTTCTGACAAACCCCACTGTTTCGCCTCATAGAAAGGGTATCTTGGAGAGATGATTTAAATGATCTTAGCTTGAAGCACAACATGATAAGATATCTATGGGTATGCAAGACTGCAGGAGCATCTGTTTTTAGTGCTGCTAAAGTTCAAAGCAAATCAAAACTTTACTAGTGGCAGGGCGAGCGCCATCGCGCGCAAGTGCGGGTAGAAATTTGAAGATACAGAAATGTACACTCGATACTGGATGGCATGCATAATATGGACTAATATAGTAGTGGGTTCGAGCATAATTATACAGATATTATACATGGAGGTATCTGTATAGTACCTGGCAGTAGTCTAGGAGTACATGTTTTGGGTCTACATATATACAAACAAAGACCTGGTTTGCTAAACCATGAAGTATGGTAGGTATGCCAAGGTATTGCAGTTCATTGGGTCGAAATATAATACAAGGCCAGGGGCAAGTAGATGTGGCAGCGTCTAGTATGTCTGGTAGTAATTATGCAAAAGCTTGTCAGAGCGCTGGCCATAGATATTGTACAAGGCCAGTAGTAATAGCAGTTCTAATTAGGTAGCCGTAGTTGTAGCTGCAGTAGCCTGAATATTATACAATCAACAGGCTTTGAGAATGGTTCCTTCCCTAGTCGTAGAGCACACCATTTTTTTGGTTGAAGTTGATACTGGAGATCTAATGTACTTGCTCTGCAAACGATTGAGGTTGGTACCTTCGTGGGTGGTGCAGCCTGTATCAAGCTGAACATAGCTGTTAACAAAACAAGCAAAATCATTGGAGTGGAGTGATTATGTAGGAAGAGACGAATGCTTTTTTTGTGTAAATATTTATAATTCGAAACTAAATTGTATGAGACCTACATGTAAGTCCATACCAATTAGCGGGCTATACAGAATCAGGAATTTGTTAGTGATTGATGAGTGTTACGTGCAATATTATTCATAGATGGTGTGTGATTAGTACACTATACACCTATCGCTTCTGTGGATGGGGTATATGACAAAAAAAATATGCTTTTGAAAGCATGGTAATGCCTAGTTGTAGGATTACCAATCCCTGAAGATTATTTTTAGAAAAGGTAATGTAGCTAATAGAGAGATGTAAAATAGCTGATTTACTGTCATGATTAAAAAAATAATCCGGAGCTGCTCTACTACTAAAAATAGTGCAAGGATCTACCAATATTTAGAAAGGACTTGCGTCAAAAAAATATTTAGAAAGGACGGCAAAAGCTTTGCCGCAGATTTTATTAGACGATGGGATCTACAAATATTAGTAGAGAAAGATACATGTAAAACATTTTCAAGATTAAGAGCTGCTGTCTTATCATCTTTGTGATTGTTGAACAAAGCCAAAGGTGGCCAATATAATAACGGGTACTATGAAGTATGTTCAGGCTGAGACTGATGTAGAAGAAGTAGATCAATGTTCGGTAGCAAAATGATGAACATGATAAATGAACTGTATGGTACTCACTTGGCACATGTGTATTTTAAAAAAGGCGCAGCAGCAATATCTCCACTGTACAATTATGGTCCAAATTTTTTGTTACCTTATCAATCCAAGAACCTATATCAGCACAACAGAAATAGGAGGAAGGTGTATATATTAAGAGCCTTTTACTTGTATGCCATTAAAAAAGATGGTGTAATCGTCCATGTCCCTCGAAGATGGGTTCTAACGCTCTTGTCCCTGGGTCTGAAAAGTTTTCTCTCCCACGCCATTCCGTCCGCCTTTTGTTTGATTTGCGTCGTTTGGCAGTCCTGACAAGTGGGGCCCGCTGTGGCAATTGACCTCGGTTGCCCCTGGCCGCTGGAATAAAATGTGGAGGCTGTGTTGACCGGTATTGACCCCTCTCACTCTCCTCATCTCGCTCGACTCCGCTTCCTCCCATCCCCAGCTCTGTAACCCTAGCGGCGATTGCGGGCGGCGGTGTGGGGTGACTGAGCGTCAGCGGGCTGCTGCAGCTAAGGGGAGAGAAACGCATCCGTGGTTGCGCCGGCGGTCGCATGGGATAGTGGAGCAAGGGAGGTACCGTGGGCCGCATTGGCGGCGTATCGCGGCGAACATGGCGGCGACCGAGCGCCCTTCCTGGTTCCGAGAAGGGTGAGTTCCACTTTTCCCTTGCTTGCTTGTTCGTGGTGATTGTGGAGAGCTAGGACTTAGTCTTTTTTTTGTGATTGTTGCTCTTCCTAGTTTGTTTCCCCCTTTGTGATTATTGTTGTTCATATGTAGGATGGACCCAAATAGTAGCTACAACCTAGAATTTCGGATTATTGCTGAAAATACTCGTGGGGGGAAGTGGTATTGCGTGAGTGAAGTTGTGGATGCTGATCATGCAAACTACAAAAATGTGGTTCTAGGTATTGTGGATAAGTTTCCTGGGCGCTATGGGGAAGCTTATAGTGTGTTTTACTGGTGCCATGAGACAAAGAAGAACATCCCCCTCACCAATGACCATGACTTAGTTCAAATGTTTGCCAAAAATGAAGCTTCCAAGTGTTGTTTGATGAGTTTAGCCTACTATGAACCCAACAAAGGGCCTCCTGTCATCCCTTCTTGGGATCCAATTGCTGAGCAATCTGTTGAACCCCCCCCATCACTCCTTCCATTGCCATTCCTTCCAATGCACCTCCTAGCATTGCAGAACCATCCCAGACACAGAGCACAACATGTGCAGATGATGACATGCTAGCTAACCCAAACCCAGAGAATGAGCATGTGGGTGTTGATGATGAAGGTCTGTACCTGCTTGACCTTCCACCACCTCCAATAGCACAGCTCCCAGCTCAGCTCCCACCACCTCCAGAAGTTGAGATCCAAGCAAAGATCCCACCACCTTCATCTGCCACTGAAAGGGAGTGTCCAAGTCCTGTGCCTGATGAACACTCTGAAACTGACAGTGATGCTAGTTCAGTTTCTGATGATGACTATGATCCTAAAATGGACCCTGATGAGGCAGATGAAATGGTGAAGGATCATGAGCCTGACTACATGGCACCTGTTGATTATGACAAAAATAACCCCTCCATGTGTGTTGGAAGCATGTATGCAGACATGTTTGAATTTAAGATGGCTTTAGCTACTCATGCCGCAATAAAAGAGAATCGGTATTTCATTCAAAAGAGTGATACAGGAAGGTACAGAGTGTACTGCCTCTGGAGGAATGACGGTTGCCCTTGGAGAATACATGCATCAACCATGAGGGATGGCAAAACAATTCAGGTGATTTTCTCTACCATTGTAATCATGCATTGCTGTTTTCATATTCATACTTGGTGTTTTCATAGCTGTTTGCATTGCTTTTTCCATTGTCAGGTTAAGAAGAATCCATCTATCCATGAATGTCAGAGCCAGAAGAGGACTGGTGTTCCAGTAGGCTGCACCAAGTATTGGGTTTGTGAGAAGGTGATTGACTGGCTGAAAGAAGATGGGACTTTGGGTGCAACTGAGTTGATTAAGAAGCTCAAGGAACATTTTAAAGTGGAGATGCCCTACATGAGAGTGTACTATGGTAAGAACCTTGCCATGGACAAGCTTTATGGGCCATGGAACAAGAGTTTTGACAACCTGTATAGATTCAAGGCACAGATAGAGAGTGAGAGTCCTGGGTCAGTTGTTGTGATTGATAACCACATTGTAGACAACAAGCTAAGGTTCAACAGGCTTTTTTTGCAATGAAGGCTTGTGTTGATGGATTTCTTAGGGGTTGTAGGCCCTATTTGGCAGTAGATAGCACTTTCTTGTTTGGTAGATTCAGGGGACAGTTATGCATAGCATGTGCAGTTGATGGGCACAACTGGATGTACCCAGTTGCTGTAGGTATCATAGATTCTGAAACCAATGAGAACTGGGTGTGGTTCATGGAGAGGCTGAAGGAAGCAATAGGCACCCCAGATGGTCTCTGCATCAGTACAGACTGTGGACATGCAGTGATGCATGGGGTCAGTGAGGTTTTTCCAGATGCAGAACATAGAGAGTGCATGTACCACCTAGTACAGAACTTTAAGAAGAGGTATAATGGCAAAATTTTTGATGATCATCTCTGGGCAGCTTCTTATTCTTGGTCATTGTACTGGTTTGACTTGCATTACGATGCAATGGCTAAGGCTAAACCAGAGTCAATGAAGTATCTTAAACAAAAACACAAGAAGTTGTGGAGTAGGAGCCAGTATAGGTTTGACAGCAAAGTTGACTATGTAACCAACAACTTGGCAGAGTCCTTCAACAACTGGATAAAGAAAGACAAAGGCAAGCACATTGATGACTTGTTGGACACTTTTAGGCAGAAGTTATTGATTAAATGGAATATCAGGAAGAAAGTTGCAAAGAAATTTGAAGGGAAGATTCTACCTCACATTGTTAAGAAGTTGAGGGAGGACAGCTATAATTTAGACATTGATGTCATTACTGAAGGTGATGGAATTGCAGAATTATGTGCAAAGGGCAGTAGTGACAGGGCATTCAGGTTTGTGGTGAACTTAAAAGAGAGGACCTGTGCATGCAGAAAGTGGCAAGGGACAGGAATACCATGTAGGCATGCTATTGCCTACATCACCTCCATTCCAAGTGCAAAGCTGGAAGACTATGTAGATGACTGCTACTCAGTGGAGAGGTTCAGAGCTGCATATGAAGGTGTGATCCCATCCATTCCAGACAAGACCATGTGGCCCAAAGCCACACATGGCTTTTTTATGCACCCACCATTATTGAAGTCCACAACTGGAAGAAGCAAGAACAGACACAAAGGAGCCCTAGAAGGAGGGAGCAGGAAGAAGATAAAGAGGCATGAGTGCCCTATATGTCATCAGTTAGGGCACCACTGGTACACCTATAAAAATGGTGATCCAGCAGACATAGCTGCAATGGAACTGGAAAGGTAGACATCATGACTTGTTTCATCAAGCACTTTAAGCACATTGTAATATTGACTAACTTTTGTTTAATG
This sequence comes from Saccharum hybrid cultivar R570, assembly GCA_038087645.1. Classification (NCBI taxonomy): domain Eukaryota; kingdom Viridiplantae; phylum Streptophyta; class Magnoliopsida; order Poales; family Poaceae; genus Saccharum; species Saccharum hybrid cultivar. Next base: position 5,949,204 of record JAQSUU010000804.1, on the reverse strand, counting down.
TTGCCTGCAGGGGTCTCCCAAAGAAGAGGCAAAAGAAAGCAGCTTTAGCCAACACAGAGACAAGCATTGTGGTTGCTAGACAACCTGTTGAAATGGTGTACCCACCAAATGAGGTTGTGGACAATGCACTGGTCCAGAAAAGGAAGAGGAAGTCCTCATCTACATCTGCATCAAGTGTCAAGAAAAGCAAGTCCTCATCTACATCAACTTCAACTCAGAAACAGTTCTCTAGCAAGTATGGTTGTATGCATCTTTTTCATATCATTGGAACTGCTTTGTGACTGATCTGGAACTGCTTTGTATGCATCTTTTTCTTGAAGATCTAGAACTGGATCCAATCAACCTCTTCCTCTCCAAGCTGTGTACCTAGCCCCTTACAATGCCAGCACTGAAGCAACAGGCAGTGCCACAGTGATGGTACCACTGAAGGAACAGGAGTCTGTCCAGGTTGCCAGTCCTCCAAGGACAAAAATGACTGTGAAGAAGAAGCTCACACCAAGAAAGGGTGACCTTGGCAGTCCTGTCAGGGCAAATGTAAGCAAGGTTGCACCTGACCCTTCCAGCCCAGCTGCTAATACCAGAGGCAAGAAGAAGCTACAGCTTGGTTGAAGCACAGGTGACTCCTACTCATATCCTTTTGCTTGGTAAACCTGAGAACATGTTTGTGATGTGGGGAAACCATTATCTTTTGTTTGGATGGAAATTTGTTGGAGAACACCTTATCTTTTGGTTTGTTGAACTGCTGAGACAATGTTTGTGAAGTGATGATGTGCTGTGATGTAATGTTGGTGAACTGAACTAAACTTATGTTGGTCATGTAATGTTTGGACAAGTTAATGCTAGTTTCATCCAGTTTGGACAAATTCTTGTTGGTCATGTTGGTAAGCATTGTTTTGGTCTAAAATACCATTGCAACCTTCATTCATTGATTGATTGTTCATCCATACATGCATAAACATACAAGAGCTGGCAAACACACACAGACACACACCTACTTCTTCATTATTGCATACAAGGCAAGAAATATTGCAACAAAGACCAGCTTCTCAATCCATTTAAGCTGTTGCATAACTCCATCTGCCCTGTCTTGCACTTCACCCCTGCCAGCAGCCAGGGGAGCTTCATTCTTGTTGGCCACTGGAGCTGAACCTGCTGTAGGTGTTGCTGCCACTGTCTGCATGGCCACTGGAGCCACTGGCTGCATGCCCACTGGAGCCATTGCCTATATAGGCAATGGCTCAACATAGCCTGCCTGTGATGGAGTAACATCCATCTCATCCTCCCACCTCCAGAACTGACACCCACCAGCCTGAGCAACAGATTATTAGAACACGAGCACAGATTAGAAGAACAAGACCAGAGCATGAATGAACAGAGAAGAGGAACAAACCGAGAAGAAGGGACACTTGTGGAAGACACGATTGGTGTTTGTCTCTGTCCTCGAGGTGAAGCGATTGGCAAGCACCCTACAGTTGAGGCAAAAAACACGCCTACTCAGCCGCCTCTCTATGGAGCTTGAAGCTTCAGTCATGGCGATGGAGAGGAGAGGGATTGAGTAGTGAGAGAGGTGAGTGTGAATGGAAAGGAAGGGGTGGCTATAAATAGAGCAGGGCAGTTGGCGCCTAAAGCCAGCATAGTTGGCGCCAAGGCCAACCTTGTTGGCGCCAAAAGCCAGCATGTTAGCGCCCAACAGCTAGTGGTGCATGAGCAACAAAATTCTCAGGGGCATTGAAGTCCTTTGCCACCACCTTTCACACCGTTAGTGCTGGAAACAGACGGAATGGCGTGGGAGAGAAAACTTTTCAGACCCAGGGACAAGAGCGTTAGAACCCATCTTCGAGGGACATGGACGATTACACCATCTTTTTAAATGGCATACAAGTAAAAGGCTCATATATTAATTGGCACAAATAAGCTGTCACAAATAAAGGTAGAACTGCTGCATACCTCAGTTATCTGAATTGAAAGAGCATCTCTCATGAATATGCAGGAAAATCTAGAATGGTGAGGCCACCGTGTGGAACTTTTTTTTTTCTATAAGAGCACGAGCACTGAAACAGCTGCCATGAATTGAAACAGCATCTGCCATGAACTAATTTCCCACAAGAAATAGTAGCATAAATCAATATAAGGAAGCGTGAGATAACCATGTAGCAAAACAGAGGATGGTAAGGGATTTTGAGAAACATTTTTTGGTAGAAGGAGATGGAAAAATTCAGTGCAGAGCGGTAGATAAATAATAGCAATTCCCTATGGCATTTTTGTGTAATCTAACATGTTCTTTTAAAGGTTTGCGAAATTTTTATTGCAGTAGTAGAGAAGGTATGAATTTTTGTCAATGAAAACAGGATTTTTAGAGGCCTCAAAAACATGCCAATGATCATTTGTTCATCAACCTGGAGCTTCAAGGCATGCTAAGAAATCAGTCACTCTAACAGGTCATGCCCAGTACCTCACAAGCGAATAAACATCAGATCATATCCTGGACCTACGGGCATGGACTTTTCATCATAGGCTGAAGAAAGGGAAAAAAAATATAAGCAAATATGTGATGGAAAACGAAAGGCAGAGCTCAGATTTCAGATTAGACAAAGGACGAAATCATCACCGGCAATGACTTCAGGATTTGAGATTTCATAAGAGGCAGTTCTAGCTGCATATATATCATGTGACTGCATAGGCAACAAATACCAGTTCTCATTAGCGCCTTCAAAAATACAGAAGACAGAATAGGTAGGAAGAGATGGCAAAAAAAAAAGGAAACCAATTGACCTAGGTAGAAGGAGATGAAAAAAAATACAGTGCAGAGCGCTAGATAAAGAATAGCAATTCCCAGTGACATCTCTCTGAAACCAACATGTTCCTTTAAAGGTTTGCAAAATCTCTATCGCACTAATGGAGAAGGAAAGGTTTTTTTTTCAACGAAAACAGGATTGTAGGCCTCAAAAACATGATAATGATAATTTGTTCATCAACCCGGAGCCTCAAGGCATGCTGAGAAATCAGCCATAGGTCATGCCCAGTACCTCACAACCGAATAAACATCAGATCATATCCTGAACCAACGGACATGGACTTTTCATCACAGGCTTAAGAAAGGGGAAAAAAGGCCCACGCGCGGCGCTGCAGCGCTGCCTGGGAGCGTCATCGCGCAACTCTGTTCAGATGCATAATCCATGCAGTATTTGTTCCCGCAAAGCAATGCCAAATTCAAAGAAGATCAAAACCAACCAGAGCTAACATGAATATGTATCAAAATAAATTAGGTATTCCATGTGACTGTACTGAATATGGCATCACCATCCTGCAGCTAGGGGAAACTTGCTCTCCTTCCCCTGCCATCATTGATTTGTTTATAGAGAATCATTAAACAAGGAAATAAGCAATATGGCTTTAAAAACTGAGAAGAGGTGCCAAATCACTAATGTTGTTCAGATTATATAGGCAACACAGTATAGGTACGGAGTATGACGTATGAACACTGTCTCATAATTTAGTGCATGGTCCGACTAAAACATGCAGGGAAACAGAAGAAACCACTAATACAGTCTAGGAAAAAACGTTAATGAATCATCATGATAATTAAAAGAAACTGTAAAGGGGCGGCTGCTTTTGGATTATTCGTCTTTCTGCCCACTATATTCTACCTTCCTCAGAAATCAGGTGGATTAAAATGTATGAATGAAGTCATTATATGATGACACACCCTGCAGCTAACTTGTAAAGGTTTATTTACAAATCGTGAAGGCAGTGAAACCCCAGCTAAATGCATGTCTGCAAACTTTAATGGAAATCATAAGACAAACCAATCCCAATAATTTGTGGCACTATGTATGGCATAAATACTCCATTTTTTTACGCTGAAGTGTTGCTACTTTTAGCACTCCCAGTCTTCGACTCTGTCCACTAACACCTACAAAAACAGAGGGAAAATAGGTTGCTATGTATAATCTTTTATTAGTGCGGGAAACATACATGATATAATGCAAATGGCATGACAGCAACCGCTCCCCTGCAGCACTGTGAGACTCCCCTTTCTCGAACCAGGGCCAAGAACAAAGGAAATCCAGAGCATCAATCGAATGTAGCGGTCTGTGTTGAAAAAGGAAATCGATAGCATCAATCCAAAGGCTTGCCTACACAGATCTGACAGGAGGAGCATCAATCGAAGCCGCTAGGCCCACCGTTGTGGGCCTCCGCTGGCTAGGAAGACCGAGCAGGCAAGCCCAAATGGACGTTCGTCCTTGGCACCGGCAAGGGAAGGGGAGGGGGAGCGAGAGAGAGACAGAGAGCACCTTAACAAGCGCGGACGGGGCCGGCAGCGGTGGTGGTCCCGCTCCCGTAGCTGCTGCCTACGTGTCTGGGGTGGCCGGTCGGGCACTAGGGGCAGGCCACGCGGGGGGCCGTGCCCGCGCCGGCCGCACGCTCACCGGCGTTTAGCGACCAACCAGGGTTGTGGCGGCGGCCGACGTGAAACCGGACAACAAGCCAGCTGGCCGGCCAACAGGGGCCATGCCACGCAGGGCCTGTGCCCCCCGTGTGCTCACCGGATTGGCCTTGCCGGGGGGGGCCACCACGCCGCTGCACCGCCGGGGGGCTCGGCGGGCCCGCGCCTCCGCACCGCCGCGCCTGCGCCACCACAAGGAGAGGGGCCACCGCACCGCCGCGCCTACGGGTCGGGCCGCGGCCACGAGGAGAGGAAGAGGGAGAGGGAGAGGGAGAGGGAGGGAGGTAGGAAAGAGCAGATCTAGGGTTTGGAACAGAGTCGGGAGGAGGCAGCGTCGAGGGGGAGGCGCGCCGGGGGGCGGCGGCGGCCCCTGGTCGCGGCTCTCCATGGAGGGGATGGGCACCGCGGGGGCGCACGCGCGGCCTGCCAAGGGCGCCGCTGCCGGCGTCGGGGGAGCGAGAGCGAGAGTGGGCGGCGAAGAGAGAGAAAGAAAGGGGAAGAATCCATGCTGTATATATTTGGTGGGCCGGCTCCGAAGGAGGAGCTGTAAATTAGCAAGAGAAGCACGGGAAAGCCGAGAATTAGACCCAGAATCCGCTCCGGGGAGAATCTGATCCAGGCAATCATGACCATCCGATGAAAGATGTGATGGCCAGAAATAATTCGGGTGACGTGGACGGTGGTTCTATTCGAGAACCCCTCACATTCTATAGAGTTAAAAATAAATAGCCTCGGTGTAAAAAGAAAGGAAAAATAAAACTTCCTACATCCTACAGCACATAACGCACTTAAACTATAGTTCCAGCTAGTTTACGCAGCAACCATGAACATATGTTGATTGGAAATAATTTAATATTCAGATTTGAACGCCAGGTACAAGTCTATCAGTGAATCAAAGAAAAAGGTACAACAATGAATTCTGCATATGATCTTGTCACAGAAATTAATTGGGCAATTGTCAGCAATCATATATTCTCAGAAAGGCTAAAGAGCCTAATTAGCTTATTCTGAGAAATTAATGTTGGAGGTAACACAGACTTGATTAGCCTGAAAAGCAACAAACCCCAGGCCGTCTCCTTGATTATATATAGAGATAGACATTGCATTGATTACAAACAGCTCACTAGAGCATAGCTAATCAGATAGGTGCCTTGGCAGCCGTACACACCTCTTGGGCTGCCCAAGGTCTTTAATGACTATAATTAACTAGCATAGTTATCTAGGAAGTGCTTAGGAAGCCGGGCTTATTAACTACAATTAACACATGTACCTCCTGACGCTTAATTGATATATTCTCAGAAAAAATACATTAGCTTGTATTAAACACATCATCTCTAAAGTAAAATTGGAGAAAAAAATTCTTCACTATGTTTTAACACAGGAATTCATTCAGCTGCAGTTCAGAGTGGAATTCGGAGAAAATAAAAGCAAACCCCATTCAATTACGAACTAGAAAAGGTAGCTAACTCAAACAGGCATTCAATATTTGACATGCAAGCCGATCACACAATTAGCAAGATCCAAAATTTTAAATGCATTGAGTAGTCAACTTTTCACAGGAAAGCATGGGATGGGTAGGGGATAAACTTACACAGTGTAGATCAATAGCACTAGGCAGTGCGTGCTCTCCACAAGGTTGACCCTGCAAATTCACAAAATCTAATAATCAACAGCGGATTTAGATTGAATGCTACAGTTAATGTCAGACTGATTTGTTGGTTGGACCAGCTGAAGCTCAGGTCGCTGGATGGTATTTCCAAACCACACAGGAGGCCATGACGAACAGGTAAATCTAACTTACCCATACAAGGCGTGCCAAATGAGGCCAAGAGAAGGCAGTAACCAGCTGAAGCTTAGGTCGCTGGATGCATAACAAACACTATTATGCCTTGTATAAGGAAATTTCTCGTAGTATTATTAACTCTATATTTTCGTAGTATACCTATTTTATGTCATAAATATTTATAATTCTACAATTTTGGTCAGGGAGCGACTAGCACCCGGACGTCCAGACGCGGCGTCCGTCCGGACGTTGCTCCCATGCCCATCCAATGCATGCCCCGCGCCCATCCCTACTCCAGAGGTAGCGTCTATCCGGATGGAGCTTCCCGTGCCTGCACTCGACGCACGCAGCATGGAGGGCCACATCCCATCCCACCCGATGCGGCACGCCCGTGCCCATCCCGATCCACATCCCGGCCGATCCGCCACGGCATCCTGCCCACGTCACTCTCGTGTCCGCGGCCTTCATCTTCATCACACCAGAGCCACAGCAGCTGGAATGCTGAGGGCTTAGGTTTTCTCCACACCTACATCCAGATCTATTTTTGCAACACTTAAATGAACCAATTACAACATACATCTGAAACAGATGAAACATTCGGAACATACACTTGCAACAAAGTCATTTGCAACATATACAACATCCAGATAAAACACTTGCAACGTATGTCTGAAAAGATATGAAACACTTAAACATGCTCTTAAAAATGCGTGTATAGTCATAGCAATATATGCAACATTCAGATCTACTTTTGCATCATCCTGTTAAAACACTTGCAACATACATCCTAAAACATCCGAAACATTTGAAACATATGTGTATTGCCATAGCAGCATATGCAACATACGTCTGAAACAACTGAAACACTTGAAACATAGGTTTTCAACATATCTAAAAACGCCTGAAACACTCGAAACACAACGTCACAGATTGTCACGGCCTACTTGGTGGGGGATCTATAGTGGCGCAAGTCTCCCCTTCCTACCAACGGCGCGAGGTGGATGGGGGCACAGGCGCAGGCCTCCCCTGTCTCCCCTTATATGAAGGGCGAGGTGGACGAGGGTGCGAGCGGGAGCGAGCAACGGCACGCGGGCGGGCGAGGCACAGGGCGCACTGACCCAGCGGCGCAGGCAGGGCTCGCGGAGCAGCGGCACGGGCAGGGCGCGAGGAGTAGGGGCGGGTGACGCAGGCAGGTTGCACGGAGCGGAACATCCGGACGGGACAAACACCCGTGACGTATCATTTCCGTTTTTATCAAATTTGAGATGCTTTAACTCAAAAAAATAGAATAACTTATAATTTGGAATGGAGAGAGTACTGAAAATATATCCATTAGATTGGCATATGTATTACATACACACAACAGCAATTAGCCTTACAAACGGTCCTCGCCACTGAATCGAACATCGAGGGCATGAATAACAGAAAATCCAAGATGAACACCAAGAACTGAAATTTGCATCAACATTTGCAACCCGCTGCAAAGAACAAGCTGTGCCTCCGGTGGGCCCTTGTGCAATCCTACACGTCTGGGGGAGCCGCCGTTGCTGCTGCTGCCACGAGCCCAGAGCCCCGCGCCGCCGTGAGACCCGAGCCCGGTGCGGCCGGGGGAGCCACTGCGAGGCTCGAGCCCCTTGCAGCGGCGGTGATGTTGGACTGGCAAGACGACTTGGGGATTGTATGCCGGGCCTACCTACTGCCTTTGGCCCTCTCTGCACTGTCACTCCGTTACCAATTACCGTGTTGGACTGTTACGTGGCTATGAGGTGAGGTAATTTTGATCCATTTGGAGGGTTAACTGTTAGCACTGTCCAGAAGTATATGGTGTTTCACTCTTAAAGCTTGTCTGTTACTCCGTAAAATGAACATGTAGCTCACTTGGCTGATTAAATTTGCTATTCAAAGTTATGTTACTCCTTCCGGTCAGTAAAAGATGGTGTTTTATTAGACAACAAAACTGAATTACAAAAACATGTAAATATTCTTGTCTCAAACTGCAACTTTAGTTGACTTAAGGTGGTACCATTTGTGTTACCTTGTACATTGCTGTGGCTATGGTCAATTGGTCATTGTACGAGGAGTTGTTGAAGGCTTTTAAAGTTCTACTATGGTATATAACCTTGAAGATTGTTATTGCTCAGGTACAACCGCTGCAGGCGCGGAAGATTTCCCAAGCTGGTCAAATTCATTTCCATGTAAGTTGAGGTATTCCAGCTGAGTTAGGTTGTCGAACAATCCTTCAATCGTACCGCTAAAATAGTTTTCACCTAAAATCAACGTAATTAAGGAGCTTAGATTCCATATACCACGTTGCATTTGACCTGACAATCTGCTTCCAGACAAATATATTGTATAAAAGATAGACTAAAGGTTGGAACTTTACCTGAAAGCCTATTGTCATCTAGACTCAAGACCAGTAAATTAACCAATTGGAGAAGCTCGTCAGGAATTCTTCCCTCGAGTTGATTTGAACGCAAATCCAGATATTCTAGATTTGATAGTAGGCCTAATTTCGGAGTGATTGAACCCACTAGCAAGTTTGAAGATAAATCTAAGGCGATCAAATTGGAGCAATTAGTAAGTGTATCTGGAATGATTCCAGACAAACTGTTGTCGCACAAGATAAGGTACCGAAGATGTTGCAGGCGGTCAAGGAGAGGTAAGGGACCAACGAAGTTATTTTGTGAGAGGTCAAGATACTCGAGGGAAGTAAGGTTGCCAAGGAAAGAACTGATTTGGCCGGACAAACTTTGATTGTTGAGGCGGAGCCACGAGACGCGATATGGTCGCGTCGAGGTGCACCAAACACCATTCCACCGGCAGAAGTGGGAGCTCATGGTCCAATTGCTCAAGGCTCCATATGGATCGCTGGTGACACCCTGCTTGAAATGGAGCAGCGAGCCAAGATCTTGGCTGCTCTCATGAACTCTCGAGCAATGGGTGCTGGCAACTCCTCCGTAACACAAGAGCAGCAAGGGCAGCAGTATATGCATGTCCATTTTCACCCAGGTTGCTTGGATGGTACACCTGTCATCGGCAAGGCCGCCAGGATGTTCACTCGCAGGATAGAGTTGCAACAGGAGAAAAGCTACTAGAAGAGATGTTCAGTAGGAACACTAACCTAAAGCCAGGAGGGGCCAATGATGCCTTTTTGATCTGCTTCTGCTTGGTTCTGCAAGCTGGGTGAAGGTGTGAGAACTGATCAGTTTGTTTCCTTTTCAATCTCGACTTCTGACGCAACTAAGCAACTATGCATTTAGCGATTTCCAGCCCATTAGTTGAGTAAAGGTTAAGTTTTCTTAAGTAAGTAGTTCTGAAGCAATATTAATTATTATTCAACTTCAAATGAAATGCATACTCATAATGAAATAAGTAGTCAGCATCCAAAATAGGGTTCATAGTAGTGGGGTGCCTGCCTGGTCATGTCGTCCTAATGACTGAGGATGACGATGACGATCTATACACGTCCTCACCTTCTAAATGAATCCTAAAAGAAAGAGGGGATCTAATAAAGAAAGATACCGATGATTGGATAGACAAAGGAGGATCTAGATTGGGAGATCAAGATTTGGAGCTTTGGGAAGAGAGATTCAACAAGGCTCTATGATTGCACTATTTTCTATCTATTGTAGAGAAGGCTATTGACCTCTTGGGTAAGGGCTCTAGGCATTGCAACTTCTCTGTGAAATCCATGCATACTCCGCTAGGGATGGCGGACCTTCCGTTAAAACACAGCCTGGGATCAACAACTCATACTTTGGCTCTGTCGCCGAATACTCTGGTAGGAAATAGGTGCTCTCGGGTTTCTTTGGAAAGTGGCCTCTATAAATTGGTAGACTCTCCGCATGTTGTGGCAGACCCTTTGCCATCTCACTCAAAAGTTGAGCTAAGAGGTTTGGCCAACTCCAGGGCTTGGCAGACTCTTCGTCGGGCATGACGGACGCTCCATTGGTCCAGTGACATAACCTATGCTCTAAGCTTTTCATATGACTTACTAGGCGATTCAACTTTAGATGATAGGATCTGTGCATCTTGCATGTATCAGATGTTTGCAAGATGGCTTAGGTAGGTTACTAGGCTCAAGATTGCTAGGGTTTGGAGCTTGGTTATCAAGTGCACTATATGATAAAAAATTAATCCATAAATCATGATAAAACGAAGGCAAATCCTAGATATTGGCCATGACAAGTTAGCTTGGGATTTGATGGGTTCCTTGCCACCAAAAATGAAGATAAAGCCATGAGCATCCTTGTTTCCAAGCCAAGAGAGAGATTTGAGGATTCCTTGCAAAAGTTCCATCAATCCACATGAGAGAGAAAGCTTAAGAAAACTTGAGAGGATTGAGTTGTAGCAACTCTGGATCTTACTCTAAAGATGATGGGGAAACTTCCAATGTCCATGATCCATTCACGCATGGAGATAACTTGAGGATTTGGGGGTTGAAGCTAAGAAAACGAGAAGAGAGAGTTCTTGAGCTAACCATGGCATGAAGAAGATGGTGAAGCTCAAGTCCATGCTCTTGGGCTGATCTTGCTGCCCTTTTCATGCTTGTTCTTCCATCCAATCTCCTTCTCCACTTTCTCACTCTAGTTCATCTTTTCCTTCCTTCTTCTTCATTCTAGAGAGAGATAGGGAGTGAGGGAAATGAGAGAAGGATGAGTGAAGTTGAGAATCCTCTGCTAGTATATTCTTCCATTTCGTGTTGACATGTGGGTCATCCCTCATGAAGTGGAAAATAGCTCATGAAACCACTCAATCTGCTGTCTCTGTGGAGTGGCGGCAGACGGTCCACTAGCAGTGACAGAACGATCCGTCAGTCCACTGCCTTTGAGCAATTAACCTTGGGATTGGGGAATGTTGGCATTGGAGTTATTCTTGAGGCTTATGGGTTAGCTTGGCTCTCATGAAGAAGTGCGAAACCATGACCGACATTCTATGAGTAACATTCACTAACCTTTTGACTCTAGTTGACCACCGAGGATCTTGGGGTAGTTTCGGTTATTAGATAGGAGACTTGGTTCAGATTGGGCTATGAACCTAAATCCTTGTCCTAGTAGAGAAAGCTAGGAACTAATAAAGCTTCATTTGAGAATTCGAGAATTTCGCTTGGAACATTTGAGATAAGAGTTTTCGTTGCAAGGCTTCAGTTTTTAACGACGCGGGTCATTACAATAGGCATATACCATCCAAAATTGAGCGTGCATGGTGCGCTATCGATGGCGTTAGCCCTTAAGGGGGTGGGGTGAATGTAACACCCTAGTCCAGTAGAAGCATGTAGTAGTTGACCCATGTGTCCCATGTGTGGTTACAGTTGGTGGGTTTAGTACCACCTTGGAAGTTTATGAGGTGACGACCAGCTTATAATCCTTGTCACTCCCAGCTAGCACATCTGGGTTAACCCTTTTACATGAAGCGGGGACAAAAGTGTAAGAGAGGTACTACGTGTATACAGACCTGTTCCATGTGCAAAGCTGGAGCGTAAGCAGACTTTGGATATGGGGTGTTACAAAAAGAAAATGACCAACAATGACAATACATAATTATATACAATCATTGTAATGTTCATGATATACCAAACAAAGGACATAAGACAGACAAAATATGTGTTACAAAAAGAAAATGACCAACAATGACAATACATAATTATATACAATCATTGTAATGTTCATGATATACCAAACAAAGGACATAAGACAGATAAAATATAACTAACACATACAAACAGATACATTGATATAGAAATAACACATTGATAGTATTTCATTGCATTGTTCTGGCAATGAAACTATTAGTAGCCCATATCAAATGGTACTAATGACACTTAACACCATAAACTGTCTTTCACCAACTAGATTTTACATGCATCATTGGATATTGAACCATAGATAAAAACTAGTGAATATTGTCCATGTCCATCCACTAATTGTGAAGAAAGCCTCCCAGTTGATGACCATTACTGGTCATCTGGCTCCCATTCACCTCCATCACTGGAGCTACAAAAGAACTTATCGTTGTCTGCTGGTCCGTAATCCATGTAGCTACCTGGTTGACACTTGCCTGGCTAGCACATGCAAGGCTGTTAAAGGCAACATGTTTTCCATCAAAGCCATTGTAGTTTGTGTTGTAAGCACCGCCAGTGAAGGTGAGGGCCTCCCAGCTAGAAGAGTTGTTCTGCACCCATGGCTGTGTGTCATAGAGGCCGACATCATTGATGCTGAAGCGTTGTTTTTTGGTGGTGCGCTCCTGCCTACGGAAATACTTTTGCGCATGGCTAGAGATCTGCACCGATGTCCTTGTGGGCACGAAGTACTTGGAGATGTTCTTCCATTTACCACGGCCAAACACTTCTAGTCCACGGAGGAAATTCCTATAGTAAGATTAATAATCAGATAATAATAGATGTCCTATCCATACTCTAAAGATTAGTGAAAATCAAATCTCAAGGTATGAAATTCTAAAGACCACATGCTAATTAATTGTACTAAAAATAACACTCAAGATGTGACAAAAGTTTCCAAATCAGTGCAAAAAATAAAATACCTGTGCTCGTTTGTAGTCCAGAACCTCACTGCATGTCTCCTTTGCTTAGGAACAACATTTGGCATATGTTGTTGTCCCTCTACACGCCTCGTGGCCCTGATCTCATCCATTAGATAACCTCGCAACATGTCCATGTTATCCATGGGTGGAGCCTCCATTGGCATCCCAAAGTTATTGTTGACACAGGCACTGCTTGTGTAGGTGTTGTTGGTGATGTGACTAGTGATGAGTGACTTCACCATATTGATCTCGGAGGTGCTCCACATACTGTTGAAGTTGGGATCCATGAGGTGTGAGGGTTGAGTACTACACAAGAGGTTACTGTATGAACCACGATGTTTCGATGGAGTGGATGTCAAGGACAAGGCTAGATATTTATAGGCCCTGTCGCAAATCTTTTTGTCCTGGTTTCAATTGATTGTACATCTAACTTTTATATTTAGTCAAACAATTATTTTTTAAACCATAATATTAATGATATCTAGTCATGTGTATCCATATCTTGGTGATGCTATAATTTTATACTTGTAGATCGACATGCTTCAATTGCTCAGATCAAGGATTGAGATATCAATGACCAAGGACAAATGTGACCATATATCCACTAACTCATAGTAATGTAATGATCATTTTAACTAATTAAAGAGAGCCTATTCCACAATAAAAGGTCGTTTGACAGAACTCAATACTAGGAGTGCAATTTAGCCTGGTTGGTTAGTTATTCATTTTAGGACTAGTGACGAGAGTCTAACATAGGAGTATGTTAAGTCCCCGTGTTAAGGGCACGACAGTCCGACTAACCCCCGAGCTCACTCTCTCAATCAGCCGGGGGCTCAGAGGTTACACCCATTGGGTGCACCCGCGTGCACCTCTAGTAAACAAGGTTTGACTCAGCAACCCGGAGACAGCCCTCTCCCGAGAGAGTCCCAGATATCAGAAGGGTGAGCCAAGAAAGGCAAAACCCTCACTCTGGCCATTTTCGCTCGAGGCTCAGTGGCTCGGCCAAGACACAGGGATTCTCGACCCAAGGGGAGCCCCGGCCGATCCACACGCAGTTGTCCCAACTCTAGCTAAGGGTGAACACTCGCCCCAGGCCAAGCTAGAAATCAGCTTGAGAATCTGTCCCGCACTCAGAGCCTGACTTGTGCAAAAGCACTACACTGCCATCCTGTTCCTTAGTCGCGAGGCACTGTCGGACACTCCTTCTGCAGGATCACGCTTGGGGCGTGATGCATTAGGACAAGGAAGTCCCTGAAGCCCATGAAGTGGGGGGCTCTGACCCTGCTTGGCAGACCCTTAGGGCAGAGGGAGAAGCTTGGGGGTCCTTTGGATTGAAGTGTTGCCAAAGGAATTTTGGAGGATTGAGTTTCCTAAGGATTGTTTCCTATGTGGCTCTTTGGTTCACAGGGAAAGTAAAGGAACAATTCCTTAGGATTCCATTCCTATGGCCTATTTTATAGGAAACAAAACATGAGCTCAGAGCTCTTGGAAATTTTCCTGGCGCGAAAAAAGTCACCTCGCTCGCTCGTTTCCCGCTCACTAGCATCGCTTGGCCCTTGTGTTTAGATAATGACGTCAACCCGGTCAAGCAAAACAAAAGGCCCTTCCCCATTGTGGGTGACGACAGCGGCCACCCCATCACCGTCTTACGCGAGGGCCGATGGACACCTATCGTCCGCGCACGCGACGGCCGCCCCATCACCGGTTCATGCGATGGCCGCCCCATCACCGCTGCATGAAACGATGTGAGGCCCTCCCCATCACCCACCATCGACTCGTGGTGTCAATAAGGCGTCCCGAAGGCAGAATGAAAGCTATGTCGCTTGAACCCTCAAGTATTTCATTTATGTTCTATACCTTTTAAATTTTTAATACAATAAATGTTTGTGAACTCATTGCCCCGAAACCATTTTTTCTAAGACATTCCTTCTAAGCCCTCCACCACGCTCGACCAACCCAAGCATGGCAGGGCACTCGGGGGATCCCTAAGCGTGTATCCATGGGTTACCTTCACCCGATGCAAATCGACCAAAAATACCCAATGCGCGCTCGTTCCTCTGTTCCTAACCAAAATTTCTCTTGCCTTGTTCATGCACCCATGGCCACCAACCGAGCAAACGCCTACACCTAAGCACCAAAGGGTGAAAGCATCTAGGCCGCGAGAGTTGGTTTCGGCAATTGATGACAACACATTATTACCATGACTAACGTGTGTTTTGTAGAAACTTTGGTAAGTTAGGTCATGGGGTTGATAACTGCTTTGGGCACTATGGTATTCATGTCCCTTGATGGAAATCGTTTTGGTTTTCAAAGGATCAACGACAAGATTAAGGACGGTTAGTTCCGGATGTCAAGGTGTTGAGTTACATTCGGAATAGTCGTTAGGATCTTCGCCTTTTTCCTTTGGCCGTACTATAAAGGGGGGGCATGAGCGAGTAGCTTGACCTAGGTGAGTCTTTTGTTTAGGTGTGATGCACACTTGTCAAACTTAGCACTAGGTAGCTCAAGAAAAGCTCAAAGTTCAGTTGGAAGCAACTTGGTTCAAGTTGCGTCGCGTTTCGAAGTAGTTTGAGCCGTTTTTGTAACACCCCAGGTGTTATAGTGCTAACTAATCTGCCATGTCATCATAATGCATTGCAAAGCATCCCTATTAGGTTAACTTTGTTATGCATCAACTAAAACAAGTTTTCTTATCTAGATTGGATGTGCTTCTCTGTGGTGTGATCCGAACCCGAAAACCCTAATTTCGAATGCCACCGCAAATACTTAGTCCATGCCCTGCGTAATTTGAGGTGCGCGACTGTGTTGCACACTAGTGTCAAGTGTAGGGTATGAGCTCAAGTACAACATCTAAAATGAAGCTCCAAATTTGAGTTTGAATTGGAGTCCCAAAACTTGTCACGAGTTTTCCGATTCGAATTCGAATTCAAATCTGGGGAGAAATGTAAAAGAATTTCAAAAGCTAATTGGTCAACCAAGAGTGGCATTTGGTCAACCATGTCATGTTGGTCCAAATGATGCCCTTGGGTGAGGTTTTGATCACTAAGTAATCACAAATCAAAGTAGCAACAAATTCCAATTTAAAATTCCTCCGAAAACCCTAAATTTCAAACCCTGTTTTACCCCTTTTGAAATAATTCAAAATCTAAGCAAAATTTTGGAAAAAGTTCAAAACCAAGTTTGTATAAATTTTCAAGGGCTATAACTTTGGTGTTTTGAGTTTTCAAAGTTTTAGTGTAAAATGTGGAGCAATTTTGAAAATAAACAAATTTCAAATTTAATTCATTTTTGTCCCCAAACTAAGATTTCAAAATGGAGACAGAATTTGAAAAAGTTGTGAACAGCAAAGTTGTAGGTCTGGTCAAGATATACAACTTTGATGTTTGGAGATTTTGAAGTTTCAATATAAAATCAAAAGTAATTTCTAAATTACCAAATCTGAAAAATGTGTCCCTTTTTGAATTTAAACTCAAATTTCAAAATCCCGTGAGAATTTGAAAAAGTGTTCAATACAAAACTTGTAGAGCTTGAAATTCTGAAGATTTCATACATTGGAAGTTTTTCAAGTTGTTACATGAATTTGAAAGTAATTTGAAAAATCAGTTTGAAATTTCAGAGTTTGGGGGGGAGCTACAGTGTCGGGCCAATCACCGCCGACCACCGCGCGGTATGGGCGCCGGCGAGACGCCGGACGGCTTCGGCCGGCTTCCAGGCGTGCCCTCGATCGCCAGCGCGACGACGAGCGTCTTCCAACGCTGTAGTCGCTACCGTTGCCTATATATACGTCGAGTTCACAGTGGCGATTTCTGTTTTCACCATTTTCGCCACCGCCGCCACCGCAGCTCCGCCGCTCGCCGCTGCCGCCACCAAGCCATCTCCGGCCACGCCAACCGCACCCTTATCATCAAGCATCATGTTTATCACGGGCATCATGTTAAAGCATGTTATGTATTCGTGTAGTCTCCGCTTTCGAGGAAGCCGAAGTCGTCGAGCAAGTTTCCGGAGAAGAGCGATCGTCGGTGGGTTCCGGACCAGACGTTGGAGTCCTCGAGTCTGAGTCAGTCGTCGTGTCAGAGCAAGGCAAGCCCCGGTGCATTTAAACCCTACCTTGAATTTTACAAATATTTTATTATTTATATTATGGTTTATTGCATTAAGTAATTAAGAGTTGAGTGATAACCTAATTGCTGCATTATCATCCTTGATTATTGCGATATTAACCTTGATACCTATTTTACGGAAAATGCGTAGTATGCTTCGCCATGCTTAGAAGTTAAGCTTTTAAATGCAATGTTTATATAGCCATGACGGCATGTTGAATGAATATTGAAATATATGAGAATGAACTTGAAAGATCGGGCGGGTGGTTTGGCCACTGCTAACATGCATTGGGAAAGGAGTCTCAATGTAGTGTTTCCGCCTTATCAGTTAAGGTCCGTTCGTTGTAAGCCTGTTGTGTTCGAGACTTTGCAACTAGCCTCATGCCTTGGGTAAGCCCAAAATGTTAGTGATTCCATTACGAGAACGTCTAACCTCGCACTAGGAGTGGAGAGATGGCGGGAGTAGCGTGTACCCTCGGGGCTAGAATCGGGCCGGGTTCGAGGAGTACTGTACTCTCGGGTGGCGATGGACACGTTCTGGTTTTGGGAGATCTAAATGAGGGTTGATATATGCAGATTCGGTTCTACATATGTCGTGATGTTAGGGATCCCCAGCTGGGTATAATCGGTTCGAATCGACGTTGCTCCTCGGTTATGGAGACTTGATCACCTGACTTGCATCGTAGTTAAGAACTGGAATGAAAGAAAGAATGAGAAAGGATTTGATGATAATTACTTTGATCTAGATTAGGATCACCTAGATTTGGTTAATGAACCATCAATGGTAAAAGTAAAATGTTGAAGATAAGGACTTACCTTAGTAAGCTTTTCTGCAAAAGAAAATTTTGATTCTGGATTACCCGTACCTTGATTCCCTAAAGCTAGCATGCCTTTGGAGTCGTTGTCTTAGTTGGGTAAGTCTTGTTGAGTACTCTCGTACTCAGGGTTTGTTGAACCCCTTGTTGCAGGTGCGGTTCATGAACAAGTCTGCTTCGAGCCTTGTTGCATGACCGTCGTGGTTGAAGAAAGTGACGACGAGTAGACTGTGTGGCCTTTTGTTCAAGGCATCTCGCTTATGTGGTGTAATAAAGTTACTACCGATACTTCTCTACTACTGGTTTGTAATAATGTTACATAAGGTTTGAGATTTGAAAAACTGGTTTGTAACCCTAAGTTATTGTAAGACTTCTGCTACTTTACTCTGTTGAATATTTTGAATAAACTGTTGTAATATTGCAATACTCCTGTGATTGGATCTTGTTCGGAGGAAAGCATGCCTTTTAAGTTATGGTGAACATAAGTACGGCTGTCAGAGGTCATTATGGCAATGACGGGTGCTTGTGGGCCATCATAATTAGGAGGTTCTGTGACAGCTGGTACCAGAGCATAATCACTCGAGTTATTGTAGTATTACTTTGCAAAACTTTAAAATGTTTTGGGTCAAATAAACTTAATACTGATATTTTGGTCCAAATTGCTTTTGCTTATCTTAATCTATTCTATAGTTTCCTTAGCTCATATTTGAAAGCTTCGTAGTGAAGTATCATGTATAGTGCCCTATGTTATAAAGATTGCATGTGTTACTTAATCTTTCTATTAGATCATAAGTACGGTGCATGCATCATGTTTAATTAACCTGCTTAAGTTACCTTCCCTTTTAAAGTGGTTTGGGTTAAGTAAGGTTCAATCCTATTCATGCTAACCTTCAGATCCCCCTATCTGTTCTCATCGTCCTAATTCTATCTTGCTTTAGGATGGCACGTGTGAAGACGACTCCTCGCAAGAAAAGTGGACCGCAAGGAGTGCCACATCATCAGTTGGTCGTTAGAGGTGATGGAGCAAGTAGTAGCCGCAATCCGAACCCGGATTCAGAATCAGAGGTTGCAAGGCTTACATCAGAAGTGGAGCGACTGAAGCGCAACATGCGTTTTTGGAAACAGTTCCAGAATGAGTCTCTGGAAAAGGAGACAGAAGCCAGGGCTCGTGTTCGTGAGTTAGAGCTTTATGTGACACACCTGGAGTAGTACAACACTGTTCTACATGAGGAGGTCCATAGGCTACATGATCTGATGAATCCCAATCATCAGCCCCAGGCAGTAGAAGATGATGTCGGTACCGTGGTTGTTCCTGGTGGAGAGGACAATGAAGAAGATCCGGAAGAAGATGAACCCATGATGGAAAGTGGGGATGATGCAAGTCATGTCACTGGTGCAAGTGCTCCAGAGGTTGAGGATGGAGTGATCGTGATCAGTGATGATGATGAGGAATGAAGGGTCGACATGGATGGTTGTGTAACATAGTAGTCTTTCCTGCTTTCTAAGAACCTTAGTGGGTAGTTTCTTGCTTGCGAGCAAGTTTGTAATGAAATAATATAAGATAAGTTTGTGTGTGTATACAAGTACTGTGCTACCTGCTTTTTAATTCAATAAAGCGATGTAAATGAATATGGTTTGTGTACAACAGATGGACGGTACTGGAACTTCCCAGGAAGGGGACAATACTCCGAATCCCCCACCGTTTCCACCCACCTTGGCAGAAGCTATTGCCGCACTGGTTAATGCCACTACCCTGTTGGCTCAGAATCAGAATCAGAATCAGAATGGAAACCAGGGTCGTCGAGGCCGTAACAATGGAGGGGAAACCACTTATGTGGATTTCACCGATACCCGTCCACCAGTGTTCTCAAAGGCAGATGAGCCGCTAGAGGCGGATGACTGGCTCCGTACCATGGAGCAGAAGTTTGAACTTTTACAGTGCACGGAGCACCAGAAGCCCGTGTTTGTAGCACAGCAACTCAGAGGTGCCGCAGGGGCGTGGTGGGCGAATCTGGTCGCCGCACGGCCTGCTGGCCACCGTGTCACATGGCAGGAGTTTCGTGAAGCCTTCAGAGCACATTATATCCCAGATGGTGTCATGGCTATGAAATTAGAAGAGTTTCTCTCGCTGAAGCAAGGGAACCAGACAGTTCTACAGTATGTGGGCAAATTCAATCATCTGTCCCAATATGCAGCTGAATATGTGAATACCGATGCGAAGAAGAAAAGTTGTTTCATGAGAGGTTTGAGTACCAGAATCCAGGAAGCATTGGTCACCTGCTATAATGCCACTTACCATGAGATAGTCAATGTGGTTATTGCGTCAGAAGAGAAGTCCCGACTGCACAAAGAGTCGAAGAAAAAGAAGCCAGTGTTTTCAAGCCCGTCTGGCGGCATTAAGAAGCGCCAGAAGTTTGTTTACCACCCTCAGAAACATTTCCGCCCAACTTATCGTCCACCGCAATACCAAGCTCAGCCGCAGACGTTTTTCCGTCCTGCCGCAATCCCGCAATATCCACAGCAGTCGAATGCCCCTGGTATTCGAAACCAGACTCCAGTAACCCATAACTTTCCCTGCTACAATTGTGGAAAGCCAGGCCACTTCTCCAAGGACTGCCCGTATCCAAGGCAGTA
Source organism: Saccharum hybrid cultivar R570 (assembly GCA_038087645.1). NCBI lineage: Eukaryota > Viridiplantae > Streptophyta > Magnoliopsida > Poales > Poaceae > Saccharum > Saccharum hybrid cultivar. Next base: position 5,928,885 of record JAQSUU010000804.1, on the reverse strand, counting down.
CAATCCTAATTATCCCAGAGCTCCCGTACCACAACAGCAACAACCTCAGAGCAAGAATAATAATCTAAATGTTCAGAAGGGTAAGGGTGAGAAGAAGAAGACCGGACGTGTATTCTACACTCAAGCAAGTGCAATCCCAGAGGGAGAACCTGTTATGATGGGTATGTTCCCTGTTGCTAATCATCCAGCAGTACTGTTATTTGATTCAGGTGCATCGCATACATTCATAAATCGCACCTTTGTTGTTAAGCATGACATTTCAATTATGGGAACACAAGAAGATTTCTTTATCCAGTCGCCTGGGGGACGACTGTGTACTAAGGAGATGGTACGTGACGTACCTATAGAGTTAGGTGGGCATATATTCCCTACCTCAATGATAATATTACAGAAACAGGATATAGATGTAATCCTGGGTATGAATTGGATGTACCAAAGAGGAGCCCTTATAGATGCACTGCATAGAACTATAAGGTTGAACCTGCCAGATAATAAATCTCATCTTCTTATCCAACTTCCTATCCCAAAGAGAACAGTTGAAAGGTTATGTGCAACTTCAGTACAGGAGATTTGTGATATACCGGTAGTCTGTGAATTTCCAGATGTGTTTCCAGATGATCTACCAGGTCTGCCACCAGACAGAGATGTAGAGTTTGTGATTGAGTTAAAACCGGGTACTGCCCCAATATCCCGGAGAGCTTACAGAATGCCACCCAATGAATTGGCAGAACTTAAGGATCAATTGCAAGAGTTACGTGACAAAGGTTTTATCAGACCCAGTTCCTCACCATGGGGATGTCCAGCTCTTTTTGTCAAGAAGAAAGATCAGACTTTGAGGATGTGTGTTGACTATCGGCTGTTGAATGAAGTAACCATTAAGAATAAATATCCGTTGCCTCGCATTGATCTACTCTTTGATCAGCTTGCGGGGGCAAAGGTATTTTCCAAGATCGATCTTCGATCAGGGTACCATCAAATCAAGATTCGATCGGAAGATATCCCAAAGACTGCATTCACCACCAGATATGGATTGTATGAGTACCTAGTTATGTCTTTTGGTCTCACCAATGCACCGGCACATTTCATGTATCTGATGAACTCAGTTTTCATGCCGGAGCTTGACAAGTTTGTGGTTGTGTTTATTGATGATATTCTGGTGTACTCAAAAAGTGAAGAAGAGCATGTTGAGCATCTCAGAGTTGTTCTGACTCGTCTGAGAGATCATCAACTGTATGCCAAGTTCAGTAAATGTGAGTTTTGGTTAAGAGAAGTGCAATTCTTAGGACATGTGTTGTCAGCCGAAGGAGTAGCAGTAGATCCTGGCAAGGTGGAAGATATTCTGAATTGGAAACCACCAATCTCAGTTCATGAAGTCCGAAGTTTTCTAGGAATGGCGGGTTATTACCGTCGATTCATACCTGACTTTTCAAAGGTAGCCAAGCCAATCACAGAGTTGTTGAAGAATCAAACTAAGTTCATATGGTCTCCAGAATGTGAGAAAGCTTTTAGAATTTTAAAGAAGTCATTGACAACTGCTCCAGTTTTGGCACAACCAGATATAGAAAAGCTCTTTGATGTTTATTGTGATGCCTCGGGTATTGGCCTTGGTTGTGTATTGATGCAAGAAGGCAGAGTCATTGCTTATGCCTCGAGACAGTTGAAGCGCCATGAAGAGCATTATCCGACACATGATCTTGAACTAGCAGCTGTGGTTCATGCATTGAAAATCTGGCGTCATTACTTGTTAGGTAATACTTGCCACATGTATACAGATCACAAGAGCTTAAAGTACATCTTTACTCAGTCAGAATTGAATATGAGGCAAAGAAGGTGGCTTGAGTTAATAAAGGACTATGATTTAGAAGTACACTATCACCCTGGAAAAGCGAATGTTGTTGCCGATGCACTTAGTAGAAAGAATCATTGCAATTGCATGAGTGTAAAACCAATGGATTACAGTTTATGTTATGAATTGGAAAGATTGAATATTGAAATAGTTCAACAAGGTCAGTTGACTAATGTCACAGTAGAGTCAACAATCAAAGATCAGATTGTATCTGCTCAGAGAAAGAATTCCGGAGTAGCTCACATCAAAGAAAAAGTTAGAACTGGTCAACAGACAGATTTCAGTATTGATGATGCAGATGTGTTATGGTTTAAGAACCGGCTAGTGGTCCCAAAGGTTCCAGAGTTACGTCAGCTCATTCTTGATGAAGCACATAGTACAAGGTTTTCTATTCATCCAGGAAGTAATAAGATGTATCAAGATTTGAAACAGAGATTCTGGTGGACCAAAATGAAAATTGAGATCACCAAGTATGTTGCCAGATGTGACACTTGTTGTAAAGTGAAGGCAGTACACCTGAAGTCGGCAGGAATGTTACAACCCTTGCCCATTCCATCCTAGAAATGGGAAGATATCGGTATGGATTTCATTACTGGGTTACCCAAGACCTCAAGAGGCTTGATTCAATTTGGGTCATTGTGGACCGACTGACAAAGTCATCTCATTTTATTCCAGTTAAGGTGGACTATTCTGCTATAACTTATGCAAGAATTTATATTGCACGAATCCTGAGTCTTCATGGGGTACCAAAGACCATTGTATCTGATAGAGGTACGCGGTTTGTCAACAAATTTTGGAGACACTTACATGAGTCCCTGGGTACAAAACTTTTGCACAGTACCGCTTATCATCCACAAATAAGTGGTCAGACTGAAAGGGTCAATCAAATTCTAGAAGACATGTTAAGGTCATGTGCACTTAACTATTTAGACACTTGGGACGAGTGGTTACCTTTAGCAGAATTCTCCTACAATAATAGTTATCAAGTGAGTATCAAAATGGCACCGTTTGAGGCATTGTATGGCCGTAGGTGCAGAACTCCATTGAATTGGTCAGAACCGGGAGAAAGATGGTTTTTCGGTGTTGATCTTGTGAAACAAACAGAAGAAAAAGTTAGACAGATCTAGAATAATTTAAAAATTGCTCAGTCCAGACAAAAGAGTTATGCTGATAAAAGGCGTAGACCTTTGGTATTCCAAGTAGGGGATTATGTTTATCTAAAAGTATCACCCATGAAAGGAGTTAGCAGATTTGGAGTCAAAGGCAAACTCGCACCACGTTATATTGGTCCTTTTCAAATCATTCAACAATGTGGAAAGGTGGCATATAAGTTAAAGCTGCCTGAACAACTGTCAGCCGTGCACAATGTATTTCATGTATCACAAATGAAGAAGTGTCTACAAGTACATGATCAAGTAGTTGATGTTGAGGGAGTTGAACTTGAACCGGATTTGACATATTCTGAACATCATGTCCGAGTTTTGGATCAGAAAGATCGTGTTACCCGAAGTAGAACAACTAAATGGTACAGAATCCAATGGAATCAACATTCAGAAGAGGAAGCTACCTGGGAATCGGAGGATTACCTGTTGGAGAATTTCCCGGAGTTCTTTGCTTCTATCTAGGTTGCAATTGCTTCTTTAAACTGTAACCTATCCTTTTAAAATCTTTGTAATGTAGAAAACCCCTACCTGTTTTGTAGACAAGTCTTGGACGTGTTTGCTTGACACGTTTCCTTTTCCATTACTTAACTCAAGGCATTAAATCTCGGGACGAGATTTCTTTAAGGGGGAAGGGCTGTAACACCCCAGGTGTTATAGTGCTAACTAATCTGCCATGTCATCATAATGCATTGCAAAGCATCCATGTTAGGTTAACTTTGTTATGCATCAACTAAAACAAGTTTTCTTATCTAGATTGGATGTGCTTCTTTGTGGTGTGATCCGAACCCGAAAACCCTAATTTCGAATGCCACCGCAAATACTTAGTCCATGCCCTGCGTAATTTGAGGTGCGCGACTGTGTTGCACACTAGTGTCAAGTGTAGGGTATGAGCTCAAGTACAACATCTAAAATGAAGCTCCAAATTTGAGTTTGAATTGGAGTCCCAAAACTTGCCACGAGTTTTCCAATTCGAATTCGAATTCAAATCTGGGGAGAAATGTAAAAGAATTTCAAAAGCTAATTGGTCAACCAAGAGTGGCATTTGGTCAACCATGTCATGTTGGTCCAAATGATGCCCTTGGGTGAGGTTTTGATCACTAAGTAATCACAAATCAAAGTAGCAACAAATTCCAATTTAAAATTCCTCCGAAAACCCTAAATTTCAAACCCTGTTTTACCCCTTTTGAAATAATTCAAAATCTAAGCAAAATTTGGGAAAAAGTTCAAGACCAAGTTTGTAGAACTTTTCAAGGGCTACAACTTTGGTGTTTTGAGTTTTCAAAGTTTTAGTGTAAAATGTGGAGCAATTTTGAAAATAAATAAATTTCAAATTTAATTCATTTTTGTCCCCAAACTAAGATTTCAAAATGGAGGCAGAATTTGAAAAAGTTGTGAACATCAAAGTTGTAGGTCTGGTCAAGATATACAACTTTGATGTTTGGAGATTTTGAAGTTTCAATATAAAATCAAAAGTAATTTCTAAATTACCAAATCTGAAAAATGTGTCCCTTTTTGAATTTAAACTCAAATTTCAAAATCCCTTGAGAATTTGAAAAAGTGTTCAATACAAAACTTGTAGAGCTTGAAATTCTGAAGATTTCATACATTGGAAGTTTTTCAAGTTGTTACATGAATTTGAAAGTAATTTGAAAAATCAGTTTGAAATTTCAGAGTTTGGGGGGAGCTACAGTGTCGGGCCAATCACCGCCGACCACCGCGCGGTATGGGCGCCGGCGAGACGCCGGACGGCTTCGGCCGGCTTCCAGGCGTGCCCTCGATCGCCAGCGCGACGACGAGCGTCTTCCAACGCTGTAGTCGCTACCGTTGCCTATATATACGTCGAGTTCACAGTGGCGATTTCTGTTTTCACCATTTTCGCCACCGCCGCCACCGCAGCTCCGCCGCTCGCCGCTGCCGCCACCAAGCCATCTTCGGCCACGCCAACCGCACCCTTAGCTCTGCCTTGACCTCGCGCACCTCGTGGACCACCGGAGTTCACTGTTCTCGCACCCGAACCCCCGCACCGCCTGTTCCCGTGCTCAACTCCGGCGACTGCCCGCCATCCTCGCCTTTCCGTGGCCAGGCCACTCCAGCTGCTCCCCGTCGCCACCAAGAGCTCCACTGCAACCGCGGTGAGCCGCTGATGCTTCCCGACCCTTCAATTTAGTCTCTACCGCTTTATGTGCGCCGGCGTGCTGCTCCCGTGACCACCGTGCCGCCATCGCCGTCGCTCGCGGGTCGCTAGGGCTCGAACCATGGCGCTACCTAGCAAAATGGAATCGCGGGGAGATGTAGATGGTGCTGGTAGGGTTTAATTGTCGACCGAGGTCTCGACCGCCGGCCGGCCACCGCGGGAGAGCGAGAGGGAGACGGGGGTGAGGGATGACAAGTGGGGCCGCGTTGTCAGCGAGAGAGAGGGAGAGCGGGCGCGCGGGCAGAGCAGGCCGCTGCTGGGCCGCGCGGCTGGGCCGGTCGCGAGCGAGGGCGAGCGCGCGAGCACGCGGGCCGTTCGCTGGGCCGGACCGGAGGGAAGCAGCCCGGTTCGGATTTCGATTTTGTTTTTCTTTTTCAAATAAATGAATAGTGCTATCATTTGTTTATTTCATTAAAAATTTTGTAGAGTTCCAAAATTCATGAAAATTTTTGTGTAAGCTTCTCAATGTATAAACTATCTAGGAAAAATATTGAATCATGAATTTGAATACTTTGTGCAGTAGAATTAATTGGTTCCAATAAAGATTAAATGCAACTTCCAGGAATTTTAATAATTAATTTATTAATCCAAAAATTATGAAATTTATTATGACACTGTTATAAATCATTCTTAACCCATAGAAAAAGTTTGAGCTTGTTTAGATAAAGTTTGATCAACTTCTAATTATGCCCTAATTATTTAAATAGTAAATAAATATTAATTTGAGAACTTTAAGTGTTGTGTGCCCTTTTGATTGGGTGATGTCCTTAGGTCACTACCCTTTGGTGATCTCTGGCACCTTAATTTCATGTTTGAGCTCGTTAGTAACTTGTTAGGTTAAAAGCTGGTATCGCTGGAAATCGTCGCTACTAGTTAGTAGGTTTTCTGTTTGCGACTGTACCGTGAAGGGAAGTTGTACTCAAGTCGTAAATCGTAGCATGTTATCATCAAGCATCATGTTTATCACGAGCATCATGTTAAAGCATGTTATGTATTCGTGTAGTCTCCGCTTTCGAGGAAGCCGAAGTCGTCGAGCAAGTTTCCGGAGAAGAGCGATCGTCGGTGGATTCCGGACCAGACGTTGGAGTCCTCGAGTCTGAGTCAGTCGTCGTGTCAGAGCAAGGCAAGCCCCGGTGCATTTAAACCCTACCTTGAATTTTACAAATATTTTATTATTTATATTATGGTTTATTGCATTAAGTAATTAAGAGTTGAGTGATAACCTAATTGCTGCATTATCATCCTTGATTATTGCGATATTAACCTTGATACCTGTTTTACGGAAAATGCGTAGTATGCTTCGCCATGCTTAGAAGTTAAGCTTTTAAATGCAATGTTTATATAGCCATGACGGCATGTTGAATGAATATTGAAATATATGAGAATGAACTTGAAAGATCGGGCGGGTGGTTTGGCCACTGCTAACATGCATTGGGAAAGGAGTCTCAATGTAGTGTTTCCGCCTTATCAGTTAAGGTCCGTTCGTTGTAAGCCTGTTGTGTTCGAGACTTTGCAACTAGCCTCATGCCTTGGGTAAGCCCAAAATGTTAGTGATTCCATTACGAGAACGTCTAACCTCGCACTAGGAGTGGAGAGATGGCGGGAGTAGCGTGTACCCTCGGGGCTAGAATCGGGCCGGGTTCGAGGAGTACTGTACTCTCGGGTGGCGATGGACACGTTCTGGTTTTGGGAGATCTAAATGAGGGTTGATATATGCAGATTCGGTTCTACATATGTCGTGATGTTAGGGATCCCCAGCTGGGTATAATCGGTTTGAATCGACGTTGCTCCTCGGTTATGGAGACTTGATCACCTGACTTGCATCGTAGTTAAGAACTGGAATGAAAGAAAGAATGAGAAAGGATTTGATGATAATTACTTTGATCTAGATTAGGATCACCTAGATTTAGTTAATGAACCATCAATGGTAAAAGTAAAATGTTGAAGATAAGGACTTACCTTAGTAAGCTTTTCTGCAAAAGAAAATTTTGATTCTGGATTACCCGTACCTTGATTACCTAAAGCTAGCATGCCTTTGGAGTCGTTGTCTTAGTCGGGTAAGTCTTGTTGAGTACTCTCGTACTCAGGGTTTGTTGAACCCCTTGTTGCAGGTGCGGTTCATGAACAAGTCTGCTTCGAGCCTTGTTGCATGACCGTCGTGGTTGAAGAAAGTGACGACGAGTAGACTGTGTGGCCTTTGGGCAAGGCATCTCGCTTGTGTGGTGTAATAAAGTTACTACCGATACTTCTCTACTACTGGTTTGTAATAATGTTACATAAGGTTTGAGATTTGAAAAACTGGTTTGTAACCCTAAGTTATTGTAAGACTTCCGCTACTTTACTCTGTTGAATATTTTGAATAAACTGTTGTAATATTGCAATACTCCTGTGATTGGATCCTGTTCAGAGGAAAGCATGCCTTTTAAGTTATGGTGAACATAAGTACGGCTGTCAGAGGTCATTATGGCAATGACGGGTGCTTGTGGGCCATCATAATTAGGAGGTTCTGTGACAGTTTTCCCTTGACCGGACGCGGTCTCAGTCTTGACCGGACGCGTCCGGTCAGTACTAACAGTTACTGCGTTTTAGCACGGTTGACCGGACGCGGTTCTTGCGAGGACCGGACGCGGTGATCATGCTGACACGTGTCTCAGAGGGTAAAACGTCTAATCGGACGCGACTGGGAAGTGATCGGACGCGTCCGGTCACGTTCTAGTAAGGTACTTTGCTGACCTGACGCGTCCGGTCATCACTAATCGGACACGGTCAAGCGTCAGGTCAAAGTAGAGTAAGGACCTTGCATAATCAGACGCGTCCGGTCACCTCTGATTGGTGCGTCCGGTCACTCAGCAGTGTTGTTCAGGTTTTCGATCGTTACGTTCGACCGGCGCGTCCGGTCAATGCGTATTTTGCTGAGTTGGTAGGTAATGGTTGGATTTTACTGTGGGGTGTATAAATACATCCCCTCCACCTCTTTTAAAGGTCTCTTGCTCATTTGTTCAGCTGAGAAACACCTTTCAAGTGCAAGGGAGTGAAAGAGCTCTAGTGAGGGTAGTGATTTGAGAATCAAAGTTTGAGAATCCCTCATTAGTGACTAGGGAGTAGCAAGTGTGCATCCATCTTCTCATTAAGCTCATTGTGGTCAAGTGAGAGTTCTAGCTTGTTACTCTTGGTGATCGCCATCACCTAGACGGCTTGGTGGTGATTGGGAGTTTGGTGATCATCCGGCGGAGCTTGTGGATGACCCAACTCATCTTGTGAGCGGTTTTGGGCGATTCATCGTGACGGAGTGTCGAAGAATCAGCCCGTAGAGAGCACTTGATCCTTGCGCGGATCAAGGGGGAGCTACACCCTTGTGCGGGTGCTCCAACGAGGACTAGTGGGGAGTGGCGACTCTCTGATACCTCGGGAAAACATCGCCGTGTTCCTTACCCTTACTTTCAAGCATTTACTTTCTCGTATTACTTTCATTGCTTGGTTTACTTTCCTAGAATTGCCATGCTAGACTAGGATTGGAACTTAGGGTGCAAAACTTTTTATCGGTAGAATCACAAGGAACACAAGTAGGCACTAGGGGTGAAGTTTGGCTTGTAGGATTTAATTCTTGCAATTAATTTTTAGAAAAGCCCAATTCACCCCCCCTCTTGGGCATCTTGATCCTTTCAAAGGGGATCAACCCTAGCCAACGAGGTTACAGCCGAGACTTGTGAGGGCCTAGAGTTCTCAAACATCAAAGAAAACACCAATCAGAAACACGAGAAACAGAAGAAAGGAGGCAACGTACGACTTATTTACAAACTTAACAAATGTTTTCTCTGTCTTCGGGGGACAATGCCCATCCATAGACAACAACTACTATTTCTTAGGTTTTCTCTGTCTTTGGGGGACAACACCCATCCATAGATAACTACTACTTTTTCTTTCTTCACTGCAGGGACGTGGGGTACACATGGCCCACCTCTTTGGCCGCCCCTGCCCATGTCATGGCAGGCATGGAGGATCGCCTCCATGTACACCTCCACCAAGATGGTGTCGTCGGCCGCCACGAGGCTCTTAACCAACGCCGCAGTTTCCTCCATGTCTAGCCCCTTCGAGAATTCTTGCTCCACCTCATGCATGTCCACTGCTTAGCCAAACTAAATATAAAGTTGGGTGGCAGCCAAGGTCGTGGTGACCCCTTGGTGAACAGCGTCAGACACTACAACCCAAACACGGTCCGGTCCCAAGCACAATGCCACCGAATGATCTGTCGGGCTAGGCCCAACTAATTGGTGCATATTCTGAGCTCGTTAAATTTAATCTCATCCAGTTCAACATCTTTGAAATCCTTAACTTAAAACCTATCTAGTGGAGCCACTTAGGCTCTGACTTTGTGAGACATGATAGTGTATCACTTGTGCATATCCAAATGCTCTCAACTGGAACTCCCACCAAGTTGCATGTCATGGGCAACCCCCTGGCCCTTAATAGTACGACCATAGGAAAATAAATAAAGCCCTATACACTCTGTGTCAAGTGCCTCTAAACACCAAACTTGCACTTGACCCTATAGAATCTTTAGTCTTCACTAATATCCTTTGCCTCATAGTACTTGTCATCAATCATTAGGGCCAAGAAAACCATGTGGTCGGTAAGTGACTAACTGATGTGAATGCCTACAAAGCACGCATTAGTCACAAGCATTTAATAATCAAAACCCCAAAGCTGAAATTGGGGCCTAGATGCATTCACCCGACTAGCAGAGAGAAGGTATCCATGGGACAAATTACATCATGACGGCTAGACCCGGTATGGCAGGAGATAATCTGGATTCTGTTAGGATAACGACTTGTCATACACAACAATATGAGATCACATTGAATTAGGATCATGCCCTAGTCCCCATAAATGGGAATAGGGGTTCGATGGAAGGACACATGCATGATTGCATCAAGGCACCTGGCTCAATTTCTGTGATTGATGAACAAAAGGATATGTGGCTAACTTTGTTTTGCAGGGTTAATGACAAATAGTCAGTCACATTGAGGCCACTTGGTTATATTTCCTCCCGGTGATTGGATGCGACGTATGGCCCAACGATATTCATGAAGGCTAAGGACACGATAATGTCTAATTGCGGACTTGGTGTTGGGAACATTTAGACTTAGTGTTGGGGTTTTTGTTTTATCTTTGGCCATACTACTAAGGGAGGTCAATATTAGTAGTTTGATCAAAATTGGAGTCAAAAGCACTTTGATGCACACATGAGAGTTACTCTGAGCAAAGTTTGTCAACAGCGGCTACGATAGATAGAGGATAAGTCAAGGATCTCAAAGAAGTTAATTGGATGAGATTAGGCTTCACATAGAGATTGAGTATAAGATTTTAGGGCATAGAATCAGTTGACTAAGACCACCGGATTGTCTGGAGATGTTGTGGCATACTGAGTCTTAAGCAACGTTGCCCACTAAAAGATACATGAAGGGTTCTGTGTGGACCTGTGCAAGGATCATTTCTTCTTGGGCATGCTTGTTGGAGTGTACAGTATGATCTGGTGGTACCTTAGTGGGCTTGGTGGATCATTCGGTGGTACTGTGCAATGGCCAATTCATTTTGGGCGTGCTTAGCGATGTGTATCGTATGATCCGATGTGTACCTTAGTTGTTGTAGTGTACCATTTAGTGGGAATATTCGTGAGTATTTAGTAGTCATAGTTAGAAAAACAATAAAAGTAGGGTCACTGAATGATCCAGCGCCCCTCAGTGAGGCTTTGTGAAGACAGATTGAGGGCAATTCAAGTAAAAAGGAGTGTGTGAGTTACTTGGTGTGCATCTTTGTGCGCTTAGCTCAAAGGTTTGATCAAGTGAAGATCGAAGACTTTCTACTATTGGAATATATCAGCTCAATTTTCGGTGTCATCTCTAATTTTAAATCTCGTGTCCGAACTACTCTCGAGTTGATTTAGACCTTAGTGTCGAGATCTAGAAATTGCTCTTTGAGTAACATGATATATTTAAAACCCAAATATATGATCACATATTTATCTCTTTATATCTTTCCTAGATTTCCAAAAATTGAAAAACAAAGCTCTTGATCAAATTCTCAATTCACAGTACTCTGTGAAAATCCTTCGGTTCCTATTCTTTTTCTCTCCACCGAGAAAGGCAACAGTAGGAGCACCGGCACATACAAACAATTTGAAGACACATTAATATATATATTAGATTATTGGATAACAAAAACTTTGATTACTTGGACCAAAGGATGAACCATGTTATAATAAAATATTTTTTGTCTCTAATAAAAAAAGCATTAACAACTTTGGGTTGGAAATATCTCTTGGTCAAGGGCTCAAAGATCATCTTTTATATTTATTATCAATCTTTTATATTTATGAGAGAAAGAGAGAAAAATTAGAACGAGAAGGTGATGGAAAATCGAAAAAAGGAGAAATTCAGACAGAAAAAGACATAAATGGCCGTACCAGACTTGAAGGAGACAAAACGGAAAAGAAAAAAAATCAGATAACAAAGACATGAATTGAACAGAAAAAAAGCAAAACAAAGGCAAAACAAAAAAAACCATCCATTCCGGACTTGAATAGGAGAAAAAAGAAAAGAAAACAACAAAAGATGTGAAAACGGGACGTACAGAAACTGTGTTCTCGGTTTAATACTATATTCTCATTTTAATATTTAGAGATAGGAAAAGATAAAAAAATAGAAAAGAAATATATAGATACATATAGATATAGATTAGAATTCCTATTCAAAACAGAAACTGTGTTCTCGATTTGATATTATATTCTCATTTTAATATTTAGGGATAGGAAAAGATAAAAAAAATAGAAAAGAAATATAGAGATACATATAGATATCGATTAGAATTCCTATTCAAGTGATTTATGATCAGAGATCTATTAGAATTAGGATTTCTAACTATCTAGGCTTTCTAAAATAAGAGGGCTCTAGACTAATATAAAATAGGATGGCTCTAGATTAATAGAGAGGCAACTTCCACATTTACGGAATTAGTTAGGGGATGTGGACGAAAAAAATGAGCTAAAATTTTGCCTTTTTATTATTAGATATAGATATAGATATAGATATAGATATAGATATAGATATAGATATAGATATAGATATAGATAAATACAACAAATTCTTGCTGGTTCTTCCAAAAAAAGATGAATATAAGTGAGAACAAATATATGGCCCCAACACACAAGAGTATGTAGTGTGAAATTTATCCATGAATAGTATACTCTTGGCACCAAGAATTAGATATTTATTGCACAAAAAACTTTCTATACACGTCCCAGTATTATTATCAGCACACAGTTACCACATCTACCACATGGAGACTAGCAATGACCAAGCACAAGAACAGATCCCAAATATTACAACAATAAACATGACATATACATAAGTCACCAAAGGAAATCTTCTAAGCCTTGAACTTCTCTCTATCATGCGGAGCATTATAATCGATGTTTGGGCCCACAGGGATAATCCCATATGGATTTATGGGTGAGTGACCTCCATAGTAGCTCTTCCGAATGTGCTCCATGTTAACCGTGCTGCTAATGCCAGAAATTTGGTAGATGTCCTTGGTGTAATTGAACAGATTTGGATATTCCCTTATAAGCTTCTTGTTGCATTTGAAGTAAACAGAGTAAACCTGTAGAGAAAAATTAATCATAACTTGTAATGAAAACAAGCCAAAAGGAAATATTTGTAAATTACGAACCAAACGTTTTAAGTTCAAATGAAAACAAAAATAAATTACGATCCAGCTTCAAATAATAATATCAAACTCTAGGTATTGTTCATCTACATAGAAAGTGCCCCCTTATATTCAGTATATTTATGTGTGATGTGTCCACCTTTATATGGTCTGACAATTGTCGCATATGGTTTTTGCCATTTCTTTAAGGCTGGCACCAAATTATTCACACTCTGCATCTCACTCATTTGGTGCTCTGACTCTTGTTGAGAACACCAGATGAACATTTATGCTAACAGCTACCAGCATCACAAGAAAGATGTAACACCAAAAAAGTAGCCAGGTGAGATCAGCAACTAAGCTGAATGTTAAATCGCTCTAGTACTCGTCCCATATAACTTTTCGTTTCTCTTGTTCAAGTAGGTTAAGGGAGCATGAACTACTGAAGATACATTGGGTTACACCTACAAACTGAACTCAACAAGACGTAACACCAATGCTAGATTTTACATATTTTTTTCCTTCTATTAAGAAATCCATACCTCATCAAATCTTATAAGAGTTGTAAACAAGCGAACATCTGCCTCTGTAAGTTGATAGCCGCATAGAAAGCGTTGTCTGCTTAGAATATCCTCACATTTGTCCAGAGCCTCATACAGTTTCGTGACAGCCTACAAACAAATTCAGAACAAAATAAAGAAGTGCAGGTCAAACATAGGAAACACACCCAATTTTATTTCCAACAAGCCATGAATAACCGATCGATTTACCTCATCGTATGGCCCCTGCTGCTTTGCAAAGCCACATTTGTAGACTCCGATGTTTATCGCCTCATACACCAACTCATTGATCTCATCAATGGAGGCCTGTAAATGAGCAGGGTAGAGATCCAGGCCAGGATTCTCGGCGAACTCGTTGAACTCAGTGTTGAGCATCCGGATGATCTCGGAGCTCTCGTTATTGACGATGGTCTTGAGCTGCTTGTCCCACAGAACCTGAAACAGACAGGTCAACCGAATTGTTGAATGAACAATCCTGTCTTTGACAGTCACTCACAGGGACGCTTGGTTTGCCGGCGTAGTTTGCGCTGGCCATCTCGTAGAGCTCCCTGATGCTCTTGGCTCCGTTGAGAGGGTCGGGCTTGGCGCCGGGCTCCTCGTCTCCGGTGGCAGGGAATACCCACCCCATGTGGTCGTCGGTTTCCTTGGTCCTTTCAAAGATGGGCTTCACCGACTAGAGAATACATGGATTTTATTCATCCTCTCAAAGATGGGCTGTGAAGAATAGTTTGAGCTTTGGTGGATTCTCACGGTGAATCCGATGACACGGTCGAGGCCCTTGAGCTTGAGGTAGGTGAGGCACCTGCACGCCCAGGGGCAGGAGTAGGAGACGTAGAGGTGGTACCTCCCCGGCGCGGCGGGGAACCGGGCGGAGCTGTCCTTGGACACGAAGCTCCGGAAGGTGGACGGCGACGGGTTGAAAGCCCCAGAGTCGGTCACCTCGTCGTGCGCCGACCGCGCCATCTGACGAGCCTCCGGCGGCGGCGTGGAGAGCGTACGGTCGCCGGAAGTGGAGGACCGGCCGGGGACTGGGAGAATCGTATCGTATGATCTACCTGCTGCCTTTGTCGTGCTCCTTTTCTTTGCTCCACCTAGCACTAGCACTTGTCCTTAATGCGCTCTGTCCCTGTCCATGCCTAACTTGGGTTTCTGGTTTCAGACCAAACTAATACAATAACTGATTGTAGGTTCGAATCCTACCTAGGACTGGAATAGGCTTGTTATTTCTCCTTGGAGATCGTTGTGTCAAAGATGCAGCTCACTGACAGGTGATGCTTAGGTTTGTCAAAAGGAAAAAGATGGTAGGAATGTTGCTGTGTGAAGATTTACCGTGTTCAGATTCAGACTCTGGCCATCGAAAGTTGGAATGTTTCATGGCTGAGATAAAAGGTGCCCTCCATTCCAAATTATAAGTCACTTTAGCTTTTTTGATTCATTTATTTTTCTATGTATCTAGACATATTGTTATATATACATAGCAAAATATATGTACTAAAAAAGTCAAAGCAACTTATAATTTGAAATGGAAGGAGTAGTACAGAAGCAAGTCAATATTCATTCTTTTCTCTGCAACTTTAGTTGACATGAGGTAGTATAGCATTTATGTTACCTTGAACATTGTTGTGGCTATGGTCAGTGTATGAGTTGCTGTTGAAGGCTTTCAAAGCGGCCCTATGGTATATAACCTTGAAGATTGTTATCGTTTAGGTACAACCGTTGCAGGCGCGGAAGACTTCCCAAGCTGGCTGGTATGGGACCCTCAAGTTCATTTCCATGTAAGTCGAGGTGTTTCAACTGAGTTAGGTCGTCAATCAATCCTTCAATTGTACCGCTAAAATAGCTTTCACCTAAATCCAAGAAAGTTAAGACACTAAGATTTCCTATGCCCCGTGGAATGTGTCCTGACAAGTTGTTTCCAGCCAACCGGAGAGATATAAAGTTGGTCGATAGGTTACTGATCGACTGCGGTATAGGCCCCTGCAGCTCATTGTAAGCCCTTGTTCCCAAAAACTTTTCTAAAAAGTGCTACAGCAGCCGTCACATCGAATCTTTGGACGTATGTATAGAACATTAAATGTAGGTAAAAAAATAACTAATTATACAGTTTGTCTGTAAATGTCAAGACGAAACTTTTGAGCCTAGTTAATCCATAGTTGGACAAATTTTGTCAAATAACAACGAAAGTGTTACAGGAATTTTCCAAAAAAAATTTGCAATCTAAACATAAGAGAGTGAGAGATATTTAAGATATCTACAGTTTCGTAGTACACAGAGAAATGCCCAGTCCTGGTTGTTCCTTGCTACGAGCTGGTTGTACTCAAGGTTTAGACTAATCAAATTTTCTAGTTTTCCAAAAGTAGTGGGAATTTGCCCTGTGAATTTGTTATGTGATAAATCTATATCTTCTAGATCTAGAGCATTACCTAGGGAAGCTGGGATGGGGCCCTTAAATGTGTTATTTCTCAATGAAAGTTCTATGAGATTAGGAAGAAGTTCTCCAATGTTAGGTGGCAATGCCTTGCCTACCAGCATATTATTCCGTAGATATAGGCGATGTAGAGAAGATAGACAAAAGACGGCTTGTGGAATCTCACCTGAAAGCCTATTGTTACCTAGGTCCAGCAATGTTAAATTCATCAATTGGCCAAGCTCATCAGGAATTCTTCCCTCGAGTTGATTTGAACCCAAAACGAGAAATACTAGATTTGATAGTAGGCCGAATTTCGGAGTAACTGAACCCTCTAGCAAGTTTGAACTTCAATATAAGTTGATCAAGTTGGAGCAATTAGTAAGTGCATCTGGAATGATCCCAGACAAATTGTTCTCGTCCAAGTAAAGGTACTGAAGATGTTGCAGGCGGCCAAGGAGTGGTAAGAGACCAATAAAGTTATTTATAGAGAGGTCAAGATACTCAAGGAAAGTAAGGTTGCCACGGGAAGAGCTGATTTGGCCTGACAGACTTCGATTGAAGAGGCTGAGTTCTGAGACGCGGTATGGTGGCGTCGAGGTGCATGTGACACCATTCCACCGGCAGAAGTGGGAGCTCGTGTTCCAGTTGCTCAAGGCTCCGTATGGATCGTTGGTGACGCCCTGCTTGAAATGGAGCAACGAGCGAAGATCTTGGATGCTCTCATGAACCGTCGAGCAATGGATGTTGGCAACTCCTACAAAGCACAAGAGCAGCAAGGGCAGCAGTATATGTATATGCATGTCCACTTTCACCCAGGGTTGCTCGGATTGTACACCTGTCATCTGCAAGGCAAAGCACAAATGTATTATCCCTGGCAGGATGTTTACTCGCACGACAGTTGCAGACAGAAGAATAGCTAGTAGATTTTGTTCAGTAGGAAGACTAACCCAAAGCCAGGAGGCACCAACGATGCCTTATAGCCTTTTTGATCTGCTTGGAACTGCCGGCTGGTTGATGGTGTGAGACAGTGAGAGCTGTGTTTGTTTGGATGCTGTGACTGTGTGTGATGGAGGCTGCTGGATGAGGCCATACGTGGTTTTAAGAACAGGTCACACGGCCTCCTACTGCTATCTTGACCGCAGTCGCCCTCATACTTGTACTTTACCTAACCGTGACCTCCGTTTACCTAACCATGACCTCCGTTGCTACGAAGACCGAAGACCTTGCACTATCACAATCCTGAATTACCTTAATGCTAAAAATTTTCTTGAGGACCAAAACAAAACCGCTAAGTAGGGATGAAAACAGATCGGATACGAACAGATATCACTGATATTACATTTATTTTCATATTTCTGTCCGGATTCAGATTCAAATACGAATAGTGAACCATACCGGATAGGATAAGATTGGATATCGATATCATAAATATACAATTTGAGTATCCGAATACGGTATCGGATGTTTAATATTCGGACTCAGATACGGATAGACTTCAACCCCTCTAAACGGATTCGGTCTCGAATACAGTCGGAAAATATCCGTACCGTTTTCATTCCTACCGCCAAGAAAAGAATATATAGTTTCCTCGGCGGTGCTACTAAACTCTCAATTGAGTCCGTCAATCAAATTTGCTAGTTTAATAAAGACCAGATGACTTAACTGTTTCAACAGGTGCTGTGTTGTTGCAGACTTGCAGTTGGATTGGGACACGCTTCCAGCTTGGGGATCCTCTCCAGCTCAGGTTCTACCTCTCCACATTCATTTCGAGTGGATTTTACAAACACGTTCATTTTGGATCCATGACATAAACAATTGAGTTACGCTTACCCATTGCGGGTATATTATCAAACAAAAATCATGGTTACAACTCGACTTGTGTCGATTCAGCAGGCAGATCAGTAAGCTCCTTACCTCTCTATCCTACAGCAAAATCAGAAATCAACGCTTACAGGACCTGATGCTCCGCTAAACGTGTCCAGAACAAAGCCAAAACAGAAAAGAGAAGCTAGTTGCCTTGAGCGTGTAAGTGTGTGGGTCAAAACTGGAGACATGGTCTTCAGCTCCATCAAATCATCCCTGGCACGTGCGTTCATCACGTATGTGGAACATAAGCTGCAATGATGTCACCAGCTATCAGTAAAAGAGGGCAAAAATGGTGAACGAATGATTACTGAGCGATCACCTTAACACCCACGTAGAATGTAGTAAATATGAAGGCAAGGGCAGGCATGGCTGCAAAATGGGAATGTGTATTAACCACAAAGGCCACTGGACCATGTACATCTGACTGAATGAAATTCATCGCAAGTTATGGGTGTGAAATTGCAACTCACCATCTTTCCCAGCCATTTTTGAGATCAGAACTTTAATCCCAGATGGTCCCACAACATAACCAACAAGGTTTGCCACCTGTGCGCGAAACATCTCAGAAATAGCATCGACATAACAATATATGAATGGCTGATCTGATGTACAGCTGGATTTCCTTTATGCTCGCCATTGTCCAAATGATCATGGCACATTTGAATTTTCCATTAAATATTACATGGATGATTTCATGAAGTCTCTTAGTATTTTCTTGGTTATGTATTGTTCAATATCTTCAATTCTTTTACTGCTACTAGGAGATCAGGTAAAAATTGCATGCGTTCTTTGCAGAAACAGATATAGAACATACCATAAGACAGCTGATTGTCACAGCACCAGCAATTGCTTTAAATTCACGGTGAACAAGAATCCCAAGGGAACTACTTGCCTGCAAAAAAAATTGAATATATATTAGATGGTAGCATTGTTAAATTTCCATGAAACATTTTGCAAGAATGCCGAAATATCCAGGCATCTTAGAAAAATTATTCCAGCGGATATCTTGAAATCTTTTTTATACCATATATATTGAAATGGAGTTATTTGGATCCTCAATAAATATACCATCCTTAACTCAAATCAAAATTACAAAATGGATTGATTTTCTCAAACAAAGACAACTTGATATGTTTTAAGTTAGTATCTTGCTGTAGCTGTTTTTAAACTAGATTGTAGTAACTTCTAAGAGCCAGATGAACTGCAACCACAGCAGGTCTACCGATCACAGTTCTCTAAATAAACTTTACCTGAAATTTGTTGGACAGAGATTTGACCAATATCTCTGGAACAAAAAATAAGCAAGTTAACCACGCCCATGAAACAAGTTTCCTGTTTAGGCAATCAAATAGAACAATCCAGGTCACATCTGATGTATCAACAGAGTAAGCAAGCATGTCAACTGTAAAATTCTGCAGAAGCTACCATTCCAAATCATGCCACACTGCTACAAACGTGAATATCACCCAGATACTCAGTAGCTTTCTTTGAGAACCACCAAGAGGAATGTACAAGTACCTGCAATAACCAAGAGGCCAATCAAACAAAGCAACATGGACAAATCAATGTCTGTATATTGGTCTATGTACCAACCCTATTAGTATAGACATGTACCTATATACAAGCTTCATGCATGGGATTCAAAAATATGGTGTAAATGGATGCAAAACTATAAAGTAAACATTTGTTGCAGCTTCCATGTGCATCAATCAAAGAATTGTGAAGCTATAACCAGAAATTAACTATATATTACTTCAAGCAAAACCAAAAAAAGAAAAAGCAAGACAAATACAAACGTCCCCAGGAGATACATGTGGTAACCCAGAACAGATTTAAACCACCTGACACATACCTAACCAACCATCTGTTAAAAGAAGCATGCCAGCTTTTCCAGAAACTCTCCAGATCGTGGCAGTTATTTATGCACCTAGGCATGTTTTCAGGTGTCTCAACTCCTCCAACCTGAGATGAAGTGCTCAGCTTTAAATTTTATCAAAAAATAACATAAAACAGATGCTGAGATCAGAATAAAGTTTGTGTTGATACCAGCACTATCCATTACATAAATAATTGTTCGAGACAAATAAAACATATAATACTTTACGTCAGAGTAGGACTGAATACAAAGTTTAAATATTGAAGTACCAGTGACCAAAACCGGAAGTAGCGCCAAATAAGAAAGAATTTCAACCACATAAAGTTTAAAACCTGCATTGAAAAGTTTGAGAAGCCAATGAGCTTGATTATTAACCAAATGAACCAAGCCAACAAAGCAGCTCCAGAATGTTAGCTAAGAACAGAGGTATAATCCATACTGAAGTTGGACATAAAACCAACCCAGACAGTAATACAAAAAATGAAAAGCCATGATGCTCGGATAGGTGGTGCAAGAAAACTTATATACAGGTAATCAATTAACAAAATCTAACAAATAAGGAACAATGCAAATACTGCTTCACATTGACTAAAAAGGAGACAAATAAAATTCCATAAGTGACAAACTCAAAAGTAAGGCCTGGAGCACTTACAGGAAATATAGTATGCATAAAAGTTATAATGTAATCTTTTTTATGAGAATGTACAATATAATCTTACCCCATAACTGATGATGAAGATCTCAAATGGGGATAAGTGCTGCCATAATCGGCTGTCGTCAGAATATTTAATTTAAATTTCAGAATATAGTATATAACCATTATAGGAAGGAATAAAAAGTTAACCACATAGTATGACGACAAGCAAATACCTTACTACAAAGGCATTGTAGTGGAAAAAGTGTGTCATGCCTTCCATAATGAGGAAACTTAAGATCCACCTCAGGCCATACAAAGATATTTGTGCAAGTGAATAATTTTTCTGAGGTACCTCTAACTGCAAGATCGCTACATCACAAACAGGTTAGTATGCAACTACTGGGACATTTCTATGGAACGCTACTATTAAACCGCTACATGAATTAGAAACACAACCGAAATTCATCTCCAAAACTCTGCATGCAATTTCTTAAGTTGCCCAGAAAAATATGAGGTAACTTAAATAAAGACTGGAATTCATGATGATGAATGATATATTACAATTAGCCATATCGAAATTCAAATTGAAAATGCCTTCCATATTTCTTTCATTCTTTGTCTTGAAAGGAAATCCAGAGTTCCAGACTAAACATCTGCCACGCTATAGATTGGCCTATTTCCTTTGAACTCCATTTTAGAAATTCTACAGTTTATATGGCAAGGTGTGTGCAGGAATAGATAGAACTTACTGGGTACCATATACCAGTTGGTACCATTATGCTGAATGGTACAAAACTAAAAACTACAACCTCCTTGCAGAATTATGCAAGTGTAACTGTGTAAGGCAGTCTAGAAAGTCCCTACCCCAGACCCCAGCTTGTCTGATACCTTTCAGCACTGGTTACACCATTTTTTAATAAAGCAATTTGAAAATACAAACTAAGAATATGTTCATCATGGAAAATGGTTTCCATTTCTTTAAGCATAACTCATACATGAAATATCATCCTAAAGTGCTTCTTCTGCTTTCACCTTGATAACAAAACAGATTCAATAAAAAAAATACCTATAGGGAAAACAAACCAACCTGAGCAGCAAAGGCATTGTATCCAACAATAGGACCAGCAATGTAGAGTGGAGCATATGTCAAGTAGCATAAATACGTGAGGAAAGTGTACCTGTCAACACTGAGCCCTCTTTCCTGCCAAGAACATTACTTCTATCACCGGAACAAAAAAAACAGATATAGACATCGTTCATCTTCATAAGGGAATTGATTAACCTAAATAGTAACAGATGCTAAATAAAAATCAACAAAATATATAATAATATACCATAGTGCAAACTATAAAAAAATGTCGGGGCCCCTGGCCCACTTTACAGACAACCTAGAAGATGTATTTTATATTCACCAACAGGCCAACCTATTAGCAGAAACTAATCATTCCTTAGTAAGTATTCTTCCACCTATCTTTACTTGGGAGGCCTTATTCCTCTCACCAAACAAATCCCTATGCCAGTCAGTCGATAAGCAAAATAAAAGGAGCTAGCCCAGTAATTATTAACATATCTAGATTAAAAACATACTAGTTTTGTTCTTGCCCGTGTAATTGTCCAGTTCTCATGAACACCCTCTTACATGTGTCTAGAACTAACAGTGGTGTATCATGTACCACCTTAGCATATTAAGCAAAAATAGATACAAGAAAAATTGGACGAATAAAATACCTGCAAAGCAAAGTAGCATGTTTTGCCAGAATAACAAACCTGACATCTTTGCATATGTTTCTGTACCGAGAGTGCTCATGTTAGTATACTACAGTACTGAGCAAGACAGTGCATTTTGTGTATATGAAAGCTGGTACATCAACACATGTGACTATATATCAAAGGCACAGTTAAGAAAATATAGAGATGTAGATATCCATGACGACTATGAGCAAAAATTATTCCTTTACAAAATAAGGCCGATTCCAAACATTGTTTTGAAACCTGACTTTCATACAGATTCTGTCAGATATCAGATACACTACAGTCCAACAAGTATGTCAAGCTAGACAGATCAACTTTCTCAAACATTAAAGATCTGATGCTGAAAAACTAACATGTACAGAAAAGGTATGTCATTAGGGAACATAGTACCTTGTGATCAAAGTGAGAAGAATGAACTGTCCAGCAGTAATCACATCCAAAGCTAATCATCCGTAATACAACTGCCACAGGAAATTAGAAAGTTGCCAATATTGAATCAAGTAAACTAGACATACTTGATGTCACATAAACGCAGACATCTAACTGAGTATAAAAATTGGCACAATACTTATGACAAATGAATACAAAGAAACTCTTGTGATAGATGGATCAAGCCTAATGCAACTTGAGACAATACATGCCTTAGCTTTAGGCATATTGCAAGATAATCACCAAAATAAAGTAGCCCAGATCAATGGCATCTGACCTCACAGCATCGAGAGAATGAATAGTCCCATTGAACGGCAAAAGCGAGTATCTGGTTTCTTAATTCAATGGTTTAGAAGTTTTAATCTGGGAACATGTTCATATCAATTGGGATAATAATTATCCATAGCTGATAATCTGTGGACCAACAAATCTAAAACATACCTTAAGAAAAAAAAACTGAAAACACTAGTCCTTTTTAAGTCAACACAAAATCTTTCATGGCTTCCCAGATCTGAAGAGAAACTAATTTGAAAAGCTAAAGTAAACTTTTATATACAAATGCACAGAATACATAGATTATTTCGATCAAATAAGAGTATAAGACAACATAAGGTGAAGCATACCAAAATTGAAGCATATGTGCCATCGAAATGTACCCCGATAATTGTCTAGAAAAGCCAGATTTTGCCTGTTTCAGTATGAAAGTTAGATCTCATCAAATAAAATGAAAAGATACATAAGAAAAAAGATCCTCCTGCATCATTCAAGAAAAAAAAAGGAGGGGAAGATGAAGCAGCAGCTTAAAGAATCTAACCCGAACAATGAGAATGAATAGCCTTCATAAACTCGGTTAAGAACAAGAACAGATAAGTTGAAGCTCCAAATGAGGCTTGTGCAATACTTATAATGAGCAAATAGCTGCAAAATGTAGAACTATGATCAGCCAGAGAATGAAACAGATATTAACCAAAATTACGGTAGCAAAAGTTCCAGATCCATTTATCTACTCACTCTACATCCCTTAAGATTGGTTTTATCTGATGTCAGTTAGCAGTTAGTGATGTCACAAAACAAACCAAGTGGCATTGTGCACTGGATTATGGATATGATAAATTCACAGATTTAGAAACACATAATTACAATATGGCCACTTCTTAATCTGTTTACCGCCTACTCGATATTATGTGTATCAATGACTGGAGTCATTTCCTGCTTTTGACACAACGTTCAGACCACACACAGTTTCCAGAATAGGTTCATCGACTCTGAAACAGAACAGTAACTGTTTGTTGTACTGACAATGAGATCAGATTCTTCTATCTAACTTTATATGTAGTAATTTTTGTATATCCAAACGACATGGGGGAAAAGACTAAGACAGTTTGAAGCAACAGTGGGGAGGCACTGACCTTGACAATAGAGTAATTAATCAATGAAATTAAAAGAATGAAGACAACACTGCCATGAAGACAAACAAGTTAGAGGATTACAAAAGGAATGACAAAGAAGCCAAAACAAAATGGGCTGGCGAGTTGCATACCAAGTACCATGAAGATAGCACAGATAGCTCAAGGAGAGCACAAGCCACAACAAGGCGGTCCCTCGACCCTTCAAGCCATAGCAATATCGCAGTCCATTAACTAACACCAGAAATGTTCCCATTACAGCGGTCAGAATAGGCAAGTTCCCGCGGAAGTTTCTCCATTGCGCGTCGGACAGGTCCTGCAACAGAGGGCAAACGAGATCAAACAGGAAGCTCCGTAGTCTTCAGATGAGAGACAGAAACAGAACACTAGCAGAAACCGGCGAAACGTCACGCACATTCAGATGCCCCGCAAGTGATCCCGCACGTAGTCCGTAGAGCCTCCCGGAGTAATCTGCACCACCAGCGAAGCAGATGTGAGACGGGCGGCAATCGCTGAGAAGAGAAGGTAACGGGAGGGGTGAGGGCTGCCGCCGCCGCCGTACCGTGCGAGAGGCGAAGCGATTTCCGGATCACGACGAGGTAGAAGCCCAGCGCGTAGAGGACGAGCGCCGCGAGCTCCACCCGCTTCCAGGGCAGGCCGCCCATCTCCGCCCCGACCTCGAGCCTCCCCCCGCCTGGGAAATGGGGGGCAGAGCGAGCTGCGGGAGACACCGGCGGAAGAAGGGCCCCGCCTAGCGGGGAATGCGCGGCTGTGGCCGGGAGCAGAGGCAGCGGGGCGACCGAGATCCGGGGTCAAACGGCAGCAGCGGACGCCGCCGCAAGAATGGGACGATGCAGGCGGAGAGGCCACGGCGAGGCCTGCTGGACGGGGACTCTGGGAGGGGAGATCCTCGTCGCTGGCCAGACCTCAGGTAGGCCCCACTGGATCATCCGACTCGTGGGCCCAGTGTTACGGCCTTGTGCACCATTCAGCAGAAGAAGACGGGGTAGAATTAGAAGGATCCTGGATTCCTGGTGGGCCGTTTGGGCCTCGTAGGTGGTAGTTGAAACTAAATGCTTATTTTTCTTTTTTTCTAAAAAAATACTGAGTGCTTATGGTTGAACTGATTTATTTATGAGGCACTATTCATTTGTGACGCCCTATTTGATTAGGTTTATTTACAAACGACTACACTTGAGAAATTAAAGGAGACACACTTAGATGTCTTTATATCCTTTTAGTTTAATAAATAATAGTTTTTCCTCACTAATTTTGTAGAGTCGTTTCATGAGTTAGCGTTTAGCAGAACTTCACCCAAGAATAGAGCTGAAGGTCCTCCAAAAAGGGAACCTAGAGCATCTCCAAGAGTTTACCAAATCAACTTAGCATCCATCTATTTTTGGCAAAACAGAAAAAATTGTGCTCCAACAGTTTGGCATCCAACTTGGCAAATTTTAGCAACTTGACAAATCTCCCCCCTCCACGCGTATATTTGCGCGCTGAGCGCGAGCGCGCATCCGACTTCACGTGCAAATTTAAGCGGGGCTCTTTGTTTCTTAACGGGGCTCTTCGTTCGCTTAGCGGGTCTCTTCTTATTTTACCAAGTCCAAATGGCAAACTCTTGGAGAGAGTCTATTTTTTCACTTGCCATATATTTTAGCGAGTTGCCAAATCACGATATTTGCCAAGTGAATTTTGCCAAACTCTTAGAGATGCTCTAACTCACTCCTCATATCCTAAGTTACCTATGCATTTCAATCTAATAGGAGGCCACAAATCCATCGCCCCCCCCCCCCCCACCCCCACACCCCCGCGCACAGCCCCTGTCATTCCTTGCCTCATCTTGGCTTTGGGCCGACCAGGGTTCATTTTTTTGGTGAAATTTAGCCAAAAATTCTTAAATTTTGGTAATTTCAAGGTTGGCCATAAGAAAATACGGGGTTTCAAATTACACTAATGCATGTGCTTTATTGTAAATATATGACTCTATGCTCATATTTTCTATATTTATATTGCACATTGTTCTACTCAAGTCAACAGATGTGTAGTTATAAATCATACTAAATATTTTTCTAATCTAGAAATTCTAGAAAATTATACCTCCTGTTGAAGTCTGAAAATAACTTCGCTGACATTTTGTAAATTTCGGTGACCGGAATTGAAAATAGTGGTGGCGACTGGCGAGTGACAATATTGGAGTTTTATCTTTAGGCCCTGTTTAGTTGCACCCCAAAATACCAAATATTTTAAGATTTCTCGTCACATCGAATCTTTGGACGCATGCATGAAGCATTAAATATAAATAAAAAATAAAACTAATTACACAGTTTAGACGAAATCTACGAGACGAATCTTTTAAATCTAATTAGACTATGATTGGACACTAATTACCAAATAACAACGAAAACGCTACAGTAGCGTTTTGCCAAAAATTTTGGCATCCAAACTGGCCCTTAGGTCTTGGAGTTGCTCATGTCGTGTATCGGTGTATGTGTATGCAACTATGCATATCGCTGGGTATGCATGCTGCTGTCACGGAGTCCCAGTGAGAAGAACAAACCGTAACACCCTGCCCCGGTTGCCGATTGTGGTTCACCATCGGAGCCTGACGTCACGCCACACGCCACGCGCCGTTGACACGGCCGCCTCGCGGGCTGCGCCTGCACCGCCGGCCGCCAGGTGTCCCCGCGCCCCTCCGGCCTCCCGTCCGTCACTGGACGGGCCACGCGACTGCGCTCCCCGCCGCACGAGCGCGACTGCGTTCCAGTTCCAGGGGACAAAAGTCTGCTGTCAGTTTCTGCAATTGCTCAGATTTTTTCCGCTGTGCTTTCAGGGGAGCGAAGAACATCACCGCCTGATATTTTTGTTCTTTTCCAGCAATTCAGTGCGGGATTCTGCAGGACTGACCTGATTCTTCCGTGCTCCGACTCCCCTGCTGCTGCTAGGAGCGATTGCCGCCGTGAATTCCACCAAGCTCCGGCAAAGATCAATTCTTTCATTCACGGCAGGATGCGCGGAGTGCGGCGGAGCGCGCGCGGGGAATCGTCCCGGAAGGCGGCGGACCGGGACCGGGAGGTGGAGCGGTTCACGCTGTGCGCCAAGATGTCCCACCTCACCAGGACCACGTCGGAGCCGTGCCGCAGGGCTCGCGGCGCCGCTCCGGCGCTCCGGAAGAGGCCCTTCTCGGCGTTCGAGCTGGTATCGGCGAGGGAGGCCGGCCGCGCGGGCGGCGCCGGGTTCTCCGCGGCCGACCGGGCCTACGTCGGCAGGCAGCACATCCCCACCAAGGGGCCGTGGGGCGTTGACGACGTGGACAGCGAGGCCTACGTCTCGCAGTTCTCCGCTGATGGCTCCTTGCTCATCGCTGGGTTTCGGGTAGGTGGTTGGTCTTGCTGATACAGTGGATGGTTTTGGTCACTGTTGGTTCTTTGTGCTTCTGCTCATGAGAAGTTGCGTAGTGGCTGACGATTCTTCTGTGTGCAAAAATGTGATGTGATTATAAGGGAAGCCGCATCAGAGTCTACGACGCCGAGAAAGGGTGGAAGATTCATAAGGATATAAGCTGCAGAATGGTGCACTGGACGGTTTCAGACATCGCCCTCTCACCTGACCAACGATTCCTTGTAAGCATCTTGAGCACCAAATTTTCCTTTTCGACTGGATCCTGGACCTCTTACTGCTATTCTGGGAGCACATTTTGCACTGTGTTTGATCCGACTAGAAGAGACCTATTTTGATGCAACATCTACCAGGTTAAATTTCCTAAAAGCTTCTTCTGAGGCATAATTTTGGTATCAAAATTACAGGGCTTCAGAGCCTTCCACAAATTTAATAGTCTTTGTATATGACTGTGAGTTGGACCTTTGAATTTACAACATGTTCACTGTATCTAGGGCCGCCAATGACCATACTAGCTGGATGCCTGTATTCATACAAATCTCCTAACATTAAACTACTCGTTGAGAATTCTAATAGCACGGAAGCTATGGGAACATCAAAATGATTGTGTCTTTAACAATGCTTCTCCATGTGCATTCTTGATCGTATGGACAGTAGAGGAAGGAAACCTACGGTGTGCAGCCGGGGCTCAGGGCTTCCATAGGTTTTCTAGAGCGTCTTGTCCCTGTGGTCGTTATGTAATTCAAGTGTGGCACGCATGGTCTTAACTCGTAAGTGCTTTGTGATGTTTCTGGTATCTTAGACTCTTAGTGTGTTGTGTGACTAGTGTTGTACATTTGGTAGCCTTTCTTCTTAATGAACTGACACAAAATAAAGACTTATCATATATCTGGTCCATACCCTTCTTTCAAACTTACAGTCTCTCTGTCTATAATCATTTATCCCTAGTATGTATTCCTTCTTCAAAATTTACTATATATGGTTGTTGTGATTTGCAATTCCGGCAATTTCTTACATTTTTACAAGAATCTTCACCAGGTACAGGAGATTTTATCGCTATAACAACAACTTTAACTGGGTGTGATGGTTGCTGTTAAGTAGTCAATATGTCTATTTAAAAAAGTTGCAACAATTTATTAGTAGCACTTACTTGACACCAATGTTTATTTCCTCTTGCCATAATAAGGTGTTTTCAGATTAGTAGGAAAATAGGCACCCAAGCGGACTGCAACTTTGGTGCTCTGGAATATTCCTGTTTTTTTAGTTTACCACTTAAAGTTTATTTTTTAATCAATTTTATATGCACTGCTTCTTTTTCCTGGAAAGGGACCTATCTTGTGGTCTATTTTGTATACAGGGTTTGTTGTTAACTTCACCAAGTCGCGTCTCATGTTTGGCATGCCTAGTTTTTTCATCGATGCATCTGATCACTTTGCAGGCCTATGCAAGTTTGTCGCCTACTGTTCACATTGTGAATGTGCAGAGTGCTGGAAAGGAATCGCATGCTAATATTACTGTATGCTCTATTCCCAAACCTTTTTGAGCTGTTGTCATCTATTAAAAACTTCAGCTTCATGCTCGTGCTGCGTTCTTAAAACGTCACTGATGTGCTTGTAATCCATGTTCTGCAGGAAATTCATGAGGGACTGGATTTAACTGGTGGTGATGAGGATGAGGACTTTGGAATATTTTCTGTTAAATTCTCAAAAGATGGTAAAGAAATTGTTGTTGGGAACAATGAAAGATCAATATATGTTTATGACCTTGCAACAAATAAAGTGTCAGCCCGCATCCGTGCTCATAAAGTATGTAACCATCTGATTAACACTATCTTTTTTTTCTCGAAAAACACAGGAGAACACTATCTTATTTGATATGCAATTATGCATTGTTATGTTTGTTTTCCACGTCAGATGGGAAAAAATAATTAGTCGTGTCTGGTGGCCCAAGAATTCCATAGAGTCAATCGGAAGTACTCTCTAATGATGGCATACAATGTTAGTGCCTTATGCAAGAGAATGATTGCACGCTTCAGAAGGAAATATAATAGGACGAAGTGAAACAAAACTAGTTTCAAGTGGAGTCAATTTATGTAGACTAGGGATCAGCAAGCCACAGCCATTGTACAATTACTGCTTAATCATTTAATAGATTACCTGTAAGACAACTTTTTTCTAATTTCATGATGTGGTTGAAACTTGTGAAAACTGGGAAGTACAAAACTCATATTGCTTGATGATGGAAAAGCCACAGCCATGCTTGAGTTGGGTGGTATAAATTCGTGATACGGTTTAATGTCATAGGATTGGAATATGGCAGCTAGAAGTAAATAAATATTTATCTCTTGTACGGGTTGTGCTAGGAAAATCATTTTTTGTGATCATTTATTTTCCACTTTTTCTCTAAGGCTGATGTCAATGCTGTTACCTTCGCTGATGAAAGTGGAAATGTGTTGTACTCTGGAAGTGATGATAGTTTCTGTAAGGTTAGTATTGTCTGATTGTTTCTTATTCCTTTTTGCTTTCCTTGGTCTTACTTCATTAGAATCATCTGTTTCATCTAATAGATCATAATTTAGTATTGTCTGAATGTTTCTTATTCCTTTTTGCTTTCCTTGGTCTTACTTCATTAGAATCATCTGTTTCATCTAATAGATCATAGGTTAGTATTGTCTGAATGTTTCTTATTCCTTTTTGCTTTCCTTGGTCTTACTTCATTAGAATCATCTGTTTCATCTAATAGATCATACAACTACCACAAATTTTCTGTATGATAAATATAATTAGACCTGAATATGTGATAGGTAAAACATTGCTTTATGGTATTGTTTGAGGAAAGTAACTCTATTGATTTGGGCTAACCCTAGAAGGGTAGCTATATAGGTAACCATACATGGGCCACATGGGCCTTAGCCTCATGGGCCTAATACACATACTCCAACACCCCCCGCAGTCTGAACTACCGGCGCAGCGGAGTTCCAGGCTAAACAAGAAAAAACACACACAACCCCCCCCACAGACGCAACTAGCCGCCGGTGATGTTGAGGCTGGAGAGAAACTCGGCGAAGGTCGAGGACGGGAGGCCTTTGGTGAAGATGTCCGCGAACTGGGAGGTCGTCGGAACATGAAGGACCCGCACCTCGCCCATGGCCACCCGATCACGGACAAAGTGGAGGTCGATCTCCACATGCTTCGTCCGCTGGTGCTGGATGGGGTTGATGGAGAGGTAGACCGCACTGACATTGTCGCAGTAGATCAGTGTGCTCCGGGAGGGCGGAGTGTGCAACTCAGTAAGAAGCTGCCGGAGTGTGCAGGCCCTCAGCCCAGAAGCGAGCAGGAAGAGAGGCCTGAAACAGAAGGGTGCGTACGGTGTCGTTGGTGGTGCGAATCATCCGCTCAGCCTTGCCATTCTGCGAAGAGGTATATGGACAAGACATGCGCAACTGAACACCGTGAGAGAAAGAATGCTCGGGAGGTGGAGTTATCAAACTCGCGACCATTGTCACACTGGACGGCCTTGATGGTGAGGCCGAACTGTGTGGACACCCAAGTGAAGAAGTGAAGGAGCGTGGTAAATGTATCAGACTTCGCACGGAGGGGAAAAATCCACGAATAATGCGAAAAATCATCAACCACCACAAGAATACTTATAACCGGAAATACTTAGAACAGGAGATGTCCATAGGTCGCAATGTACAAGATCAAAAATGCGGGCCGCATGAGAAGTAGAACTATGAAAAGGAAGACGAACATGTCGGCCCAATTGGCACGCATGACACAGTTGCTCATCATGAGCCCGAGTACATGGAAGACCGGAGCTACGACTGAGCTGTATCAGGGCATCACGTCCAGGATGGCCGAGGCACCGGTGCTAAGTAGTAGAGGAAGTAGAAGCGGCGAAGGCAGCTGACAAAACGGGCGGCGAAGAAGACGAAGGAGCCGCCGGGAAGCGAAGGGTGTAAAGGGGCCCGGTGCTGTCACATCGGAGCAGAGGACGCCGGGAAGCCAAATCCTTTATAGTAAGACCAGAAGAGTCAAATTTCACAAAACAAGAATTGTCAGCTGTAAAACGACGAATAGAAAGAAGGTTGTGAACCATAGAAGGAGCAACAAGAACATCAGGAAGACGGAAGGAGCCATGAGCACCGGCGGTACCCACAGACGTGACTGGAAGACACGAACCATTTGCGACCATAATGGACGAAGGAAGAGAGGAAGATGGAGAGTGGAGCGACGAAAGTATACCAGGGTCAGGAGTGGTGTGGTAGGTGGCTCCCGAATCAGCGATCCACTCGGGTCCGACCAGAGGTGTCAGGCCCATGGTGCTGAACGAGCGAGCCAGGGCCGCCTGGTCCCAGCCGGCGACCCCTGGTAGAGTCCCGGAGGGTGGAGCCCACGGCGTAGCAGGGAAGGCGCCGGGAGGAGGACCAGCAGGAGGAGCTCCGGTGAGCATGGCCACCGGTGGACGAGAGTCGGCCCCGGGGGCGTGGTAGGGCCACATGGAGATGCGCCCGGACCACGGGTTCTGGAAGGAAGGCCATGGTGCCCCCCCTGCGGCCCATCCGGTGCCGGAGTCTGAGTGAGGCCACCCCGGCCGCCCCCGCGACCCCCTCCGCGGCGACGGCGACCGCCACGACCCCCCCCTCCGCTCAGCCCAAAGGGAGGGGGGGCCAGGAGAGACTGTGGCGGTGGAGCGGTCGACCGTGGTGGAGCAGACGGACGCGGCGGAGTAGCAGCCAGAGCCGTTGAGGAAGACAAGGACCCCGGAGAAGCGGTGGATCCCGGCTGGATGCCCTGCGTGAGCTCCTCCATGACGAGATCGTCACGGACCTCCAGGAAGGTGGGGAAGGGCTTCTGACGGGTGATCCACGTCCTGAGGTGGGCGTAGCGGTCGCTGAGCCCGCGGAGGACGTTGAGGACCAAGATGCGACCCTCCACGGGCCACCCGAGGTCCCCCAGGGAGTCTGCCATGCCCTTCATCCGACGGCAGAACTCGCCGACGGAGAGGTCACCCTGGACGAAAGTCCGGAAGCTCGCATCGAGACGGAGAGCCCGGGCCTCGGCGTTGCCCAGGAACTGTCCCTCAAGGGCAAGCCATGCCCGGCGCGCATCAGGGGAGGTGCGGACGAGGTCGTGGAGGTCCAGAGAGATCGTCCCCAGGATCCAGGAGAGGACGATGCTGTCGAGACGGAGCCACGACGGCGTCTGGGCGGCGACCGAGGCGTCAACAAGGACGTGGTCGTCGAGGGCGTAGCGGCGGAGAGTGAGAAGCACCAGATCTCGCTAGCGGGCGTAGGAGGGCGACTCCGGCTCGAGGACGACCGGCATGAGAAGGCGAATGTTCTGGACCCCCCGGCCTGGTAGTGCAGCTGTGCAACGAGTGGGTCAGCCGGGTCGTGCCAGAGGACGGCGGTGTGGGAGGCGCGGCGTCCCGACGAGACGGAGGAGGTGGCCCCAGCATCGGCGGGAGAGGCGAGGAGCTGCTCGGCCTCGGCGATCTGGCGGGCCAGGGCATCGGTCGCATCGCGCTCCCGCTCCCACACGAGTGCAGCCGCTCGCACACGGGCCTGCCCCTCCGCGGCGGCAGCCCGGGCAGCGACAAAAGCAGCGGCGAGTGCGGAGTCGGGGTGGTTTCCGGGAACGGGCAGCGAAGGCGGAGCGGGGAAGAGGAAGGTCGCGCCTTGTGAAGTGATTCCCGCGCCCCCATGCTGTGAACCGGCCGCCGCGGCGAGAGCACCAGCAAGAGCGGCGGCATCTCCGGCGCCCAGGGGAAGAGAAGGAGCTACCAGAGGAGTCACTGGAGCTGCTGGAGTGGTGAGGGCAGCGGAAGCACCAGAGGCGGCCACCACCGCATCCCCCCCGGTGTCCGCCTGGACAGGGGCGGCCGCACCAGGAGGGGGCGCGCCAGCAGCCGCCAGCGCCCCAGCGAGCGCGGCGCCCAGCAGAGGAGGGGGCGCGCTGGCTGGGTGCGGCGTGGGGAGGACGGGCGGGCCTGCGCCGCTGCCCCCAGCGGCGGCTGGGAGAGCCGCGGCGTCTGGCCCAGGCAGGCCGACGGCGGCGTCAGACGCGGCAGCAGGGGATGGAGACCGAAGGACTTGGGCCCAGGATGGGGAGGAGAGGGGAGGGAACGCGGTGAAGTAAGAAGGAGGGGGAGGGGGCGGCCGGCCATGGCCACCGGCGGCAGAGGAGGCCGGCGGCGGCAGGAGATGGTGGCGGTGGGGAGGGAAGAGAGTCAGGCTGCTGATACCATGTTTGAGGAAAGTAACTCTATTGATTTGGGCTAACCCTAGAAGGGTAGCTATATAGGTAACCATACATGGGCCACATGGGCCTTAGCCTCATGGGCCTAATACACATACTCCAACAGGTATGGCTATGAAACTTCTTGAAGCAAACAAGTTATAATACTTTAAAATGGCAGTTGGAGACATACCATCTAGATCCTAGGAGGTAATTATGAGCAACTACAGCACAAGAAACTTCAGTGAATTGCCTATTGGATCATCCATATATTTTCTTTTGTGACGATCCGTTCATGTATTCGTCGTTAATCGTCTATGTATAGAGTTTTACCTTCACTGACTAAATTTTCAGGTGTGGGACAGACGTTGCCTTTCAGGGGAAAAGTCAGCAGGTACTTTGACAGGTCATTTAGATGGAGTTACATTTATCGATAGCCGTGGTGATGGGCGTTATTTCATCTCCAATTGCAAGGATCAGAGAATCAAGCTTTGGGACATCAGGAAAATGTCTTCCGTCGTGAGAGCGTAGGGTCTTGCTTTATAGCCATTTATTATGTAGGATAATTTTGCTACTGGACCCTAAGCTTCTGTGAAATTTGCTATAGGACATTAAAAATTCTTTATTGTAAGACACCGCCTAGTGTCTTCTAGCAAATAATTTTTTTGACAGTGCCAGGCCGAAATAAAAAGTTTGGACAATGTCTTAGGGCAAAATTATCCTATTATGTAATGTTAATTAAGTTCCATCTCACTTTTTTGTGGGTAATGTCTATCTTTTTAATTTGATTCTGTTGATTTCACAGTCGCCCAGTGAGTCTAGTGGACTGGGACTATAGGTGGGAGCTATTTCCATCAGAAGCCCACAATTTTAAGCATCCAGATGATCAGTCTGTGGCCACATACAGAGGCCATTCAGTTCTGCGAACACTTATCCGTTGCTATTTCTCCCCTGTGCACAGGTCAGGAAGGAACAGCTGATATTTTTATTTATGTCGTCAGCGTACTGGAATTTTCCTTTGAACTGCTTTCGAAAGGTTACATTTGTTAGTGGAAAGTTGACCATTGACTGAGTAGATTGTGGGGTTTGCAATATTATCCTATTGGACAGTTGACACAACTGTAATCTGGATACTAGCATGCAGATTAGGATCGTGAGCCAGATTAAGATCACACATCTAAAACAATTACCAGTGATGAGTTTCTTGCACTCTTCCCTTGTGAGCCAGAGTTGAATAATTCAACAAAAAACCATGATGTCTTCTGCTGGTTGCTCCTCTTTAGTCACGAAAGTTCAGTAATTTTATATTACATTTGCACCTTATTAACAGTGACATAAGGTCAATATATATATATATATATATATATATATATATATATATATATATATATATATATATATATATATATATATATTATCAGATATTTAGAAGCACATTCATTTAGTGCAAAATTTGAATATCATGCACCAAGTCTATGATGTGCATTTCGGAAATTTAGGTGCACTTATTCAGATCATTCAGCTTTCTTTGAACATTGGGTATCCAACTTTCGTGTAAGTTTATCATGTAGAAGTCAAATATGCGAACGATGGTTTATCTTGCTAGCTTAGAATAGCATGTTAAGAGGGAACAATGTAAATTGAATTTTGGAAATAATTTACTGAAATGGTAATATCAATCAAATATTACATGTTATCATCTCTTGGTTTCTAGTGGGCTTGGTTGCTGTAGTCTTTATGCGCAAAGTTTAAGTTTTTATCTTTTCATCCATTGCTGTGTTTTCTGTTTCAGCACGGGTCAGAGGTACATATACACAGGATCCAGTGACAAGTCTGTACATATTTATGATGTGGTATGCTGCTTCCATCTTCTCCTTGAATTACTCTTTTTATGTTTTAATTTTGTGGTAAAATTTAATATTTCCAAATGATAGCCTGCTGAAGTCTGAAGTCTGGTACAGTTTTTGGATATCCAGTTACATTACATCAGCATTGTGTTAACTATCAATTATCAACTACAAACAGTAATATCATGATGGTCTTGGTTAGTCCCTGTTGGTAACCAACCATTTTCCCCTAATGTGGTTATGATCATACACACAACTAGATGGAGATTTAGGGGTTCCTTGGTTGACAAATGACAACAATACAGCATTAGCTGCATATCCCATGTGCATCGACACGTTTGATCTTTCAGCATAAATACTCCGTTTGTCCTGGGTCCTTGCTCTGAACCGGCTGAACTTTACTGCTCGTGCAGGTAAGCGGGAAGACTGTCAAGAGGCTTTCTTGGCATGGCTCGATCATCAGAGACTGCACCTGGCATCCATACTACCCAACGCTCGTCAGCTCCTCCTGGGACGGCTATGTTGCCCGCTGGGAGGCATCAGGCGACGACGACGACCCTTCAGTGCTCGTCCACGGCGAGAAGAGGGCAACCCGTTACTTCCGGAGATACGCCAATCCCTTCACAGATCCCTTCATGTGAGATGCTTGTTCCTCGTCTGCAAAGAGGTTACACCAAATGGTGGTGAACATAGTGTTTGGTTTGTTGTCTGGGAATTGCAACTGAGCAACATGTACAGTGCCGTTTGGCTCATATAGTTATAAAGTCGTGCGATAATATGTTGCTTTTAGCTCACAAAAGTAAATGCTTAAATAATGTTGTGAAAGTTTTCCAGTAAACTTCCCCGTAGGTAGGGATAAAATCAGAACAGATGGTATCGAAGCGACTTTCCTATCCTTTTTCGAATTTTGATTGGATTAGAATACACGGGTGTGGATAATATACCACATCCACCGTTGTTGGATTCAGAAATTATCCATTCATCCACGTGTGTGGACAATTACCCATCATATATTCATACAGAATTATAAAATTCTTCCCCATCCTTGCCAATCGGATTCGGGAATTATCCATTACACACGGGTCCGAGCTTCTTCCCCATCCTTGCCAATCGGATTCGGAAATTATCCATTCCACACAGGTCCGAGCTTGTCTTTACCATCTATTAATGGTGGTATTCATCTAACCACGCCAGCCCAGGTATATGAGTACATTCATGAATCCAGATACCAGATCCTATGAAACTAGCTTCAACAGCGAGATTGTATAGCAACAGCCCGCATCAACAGAATCAATACAAACAATAGGCCCTCTTACTATCATGAATTCATGTCACATCCGTTAAGTACTAAACAACTCCTAAGATCCACATAGCAAAGAAAAGAACAAGAGATTGAAAGGGAGAAACATTCTCTGCCCTACTAGGCACTGAACATGCAAATGGAGATGTAAATGCCTTAAGACAAGCTCTTTGCTTATAACAGGGACTTCTCATCTTTATCAATTCTAGTAGAGCCTCTTCAATCCCTCTGACTTGCCCTCGGTATTGTGTGGGGACAAGGTTAAGATCACCATATCATCCATCAAATTGGAACTTGACTTCTACCGATGTTTGCTGCACATGGATGAGTTTGTAGGTTATACATCTTATATTGTAGTATAAAAGTACAATGTTCTCGACAGGTGAACTCAATATCAAGTTATATGAGGACAAATTACACAGGAACAAGAAAAGCTTCAGATCCACAGTATGAATGTAACAGATTGACTAACTTTTCAAGTTTAAGAATTGTCCCTTTAAAACAGTGATAACATAACTTCCTAAAGCAATGTTTTTTTAGAAAATAATTATTTGTGGACAACGAACTTAGGTGAATATTAATCTGTAAGGTTTTATTGAAAATGATCATTCAACTGATAGCCAAAAAAAAAA
Organism: Saccharum hybrid cultivar R570; assembly: GCA_038087645.1. NCBI lineage: Eukaryota > Viridiplantae > Streptophyta > Magnoliopsida > Poales > Poaceae > Saccharum > Saccharum hybrid cultivar. The sequence continues at coordinate 5,891,625 of JAQSUU010000804.1, read as the reverse complement.
GGACTAGTTGCTAGATTGACCAGATGCATAAGACATTACTGCAAACCCCTGACAAAACACCATAAAACCATCAGACAGCCATGCTGGATGTTGAATAAGTATGTAGAAGTGGGGTAATACACAAATGACAATACAAAACAAATGGACACATGCTGAAAGCAACAGTTCAAGAAGGCTATCACAATATACGTAAGCCTTCATGTCAGTCAGTATGGCATATTCAAAACTGGTTACCTATAGTCAACAACTCTTTTGAAGGAAAAACAAAAGCAAACCTTATTCTCTTGCTTGGTGCAAGTATTCCACGTTTCTCAATGCTCTTGAACCGATCCCTCGCAAGATTACAACAACCCTACATGAATTTTATAGTTAACTACTGCAGAAAAAATAGAGAATCAACAAAACAAGAAGCAGTTGTTACCTTTAGCTTTCTAAGAGAGCCACTAATCTCTTCCGTCAATAGAACTTGAACAGGAGCTGGTTCAAATCTGTTACATTTGGAGTCTTGTGATTATTAATATAATCATAAAACTAAAAAATGAACACATGTACCAAGGACAACAGCTAAATATATCTGTGCCAAAATGTTCCCCATAATCTACCATCATATCACTACATGTAACTAGTGTGATGATGTGATTTGCAAAGCATCTAGTATAACACAGCCATTTTCATCACAAATGATTATTGGAAAACTTATTAGTTAACTAAGAAATGTACTTGTGTCTGCCCAGACGAGGTGGGCCTGATTTACGCCTCTCCTCTTTAACCACAGTTCGCCGTATGCGCCTCTTCTCCTTTTCCTTGTCCTCTTTAGCTATCTCATCCATTATATTTGGCAAGCTGCAAAAGTAATGACAGAATTACAGTTTTGCTAAGTACATTTACAGTAACCTCGATGATCCAAGAACATAACCACCTACCTGTCAATTTCTTTCGAAATATTTTCCATCTCCTTTGCTTCCGCTTCTGCTCTTAACCTCTCCTTCCGGCGAGCTCTTTTGTTCAGTTCTACTCTTGTAACTCTTTTTGTTTTGTTCTTCCTGAAAAGAAATAAACCGAAAATTTAAAATACAATAAGATCTTCAAATATAAATAGGTCACAATAAGAAACATCTTGACTCCAATACTTTTTGTGAAGAGAATATCTTGAAATTTAGACATTTCCAACAGAATGTTTACCCAAGAATGCATACGATCCCTCCACAGATCAGATTCCAAAATTTTATGGTCATTCAGAAACTTCAAATGTCAATTCTATAGTTTAGTTAATCGCTCAAAGAGCATGCCTTGCTTTATATATAGATAGATCTCCAAAATACTAAAATAACAATTCACTATGCAGAACATATAAATAACTATGCAAAAGAAGAACTGATAAAATTTCTACAACCATCATTACCAAGCCATAACCATGAAAGCTTCGATGACGGATGTACTATGTACCGAAGCCAATTTGGCAGCACAATTACTCTAGCTCATTAGCACTGTCCAAGACCATGATATATATTGGGCTAACTAGTCAACCAAGGGAACCAGTATTTTCACAATTAAGTTCGGGCACATGATCACATCTGCAGATTTGTCAAGATTTTTTTAATATTACTACTTTACAGGCTTCTGGTAAACATATTGCAATGCAACCAGCATCCAAGGTGCATTATGTTTGCAGTATTATCTATTTTGCCAAAACAATACCAATGTCACATAATGAGGTACTGCCATAGATTTTCAGGTCTAACCTTTGTCCAACCGAAGTATCAGCATCCTGATCTCCATCATTTTCTGCAGCATCTTCATCTCCATCATCAGCATCAAGAAAGAATTTCTGCATGCCACATAAATGGTTAGTTAAACGCTGTGCTGAAAAATATTTATCATCACAAAGCACATGTTAATAAATAAGATGTCAAACAAGTCTTTCAAAGGTAAACATCGGAAGCAACCTGAACATAAGAAACACATTTTCATGCTATATGTTAATGGACGTGCTTTTTTACCCTGGTGAATCACTAGAAACATCTATCTAAATATGGATTTCTGCATCCCTACGAAAAGAAAATCAAAAGATGCAAACTAAATAGGCATGCAGTTAAAATCACAAACAGGGGCTTCTGCTCTTCTTGTAGGACAGGGCAATGTCCAAATTGCAAAATAGCTGTATAAGCGTCAGAGATAAAACATACATCTTCTTCAGTTATAGCTTCACCAGGAACTATGAGTGGTACAGGTGCTGGCCCCAACTCTTTCATGTACTCTTTACGCTTTTCGTCAGCTACAGCTTGAGCAAGAGAGTCCTACAAATACCAACACAAACTGCATAAGTCAAATGACTTCACTTTTAACAAAAGCAACAGCAGGGTCCTCCTGTTAGGCTGTTACTGTCATCATTGAAAAATATAGCAGTATCTACTAGCAATTTTTAACTAAATAGAGTACATTGCCCATATCAGGTACTTCTGAAAACAAATGTTGACACATACTTGATGCGCTTCCAATGGAGGATTAAATGAACATCCTGCAGGCTCAACTTCAACAGCAGGAATAACTGATGTAGTAGATCTCTGCAAGTAGAAATACAAAAACACGCATTTAGTTTGACCATATAAAAAATTGCAGATGCCACCAAACTCAGCATTACAAAAACAGAGATCGGTATGCCATGCATAGAACACCGTATACTTTGCAAATGCAAATTCACGTGCTTTTAGATACAAACAGTATGTATTAATGAGACTTCCATCACCTTTTTGGCCTTGGAATCACCTTTACCATCCACAGCCCAGATGTCAAAGTTCTTTACTACAGAATCACCTTCCTGTGGAGAAAAAAACAAACAATCCCGTCACTTAGCAAGCAGCACAAATAAACTGAAAACAAGACAATCATTTTTTATAGATACCATAGGGACACTTTTCTCTCCCTGTGGATCCTGCAAATCCTTCTTCTTTGCCTTCTTCTTATCCTTCTTGCTCACCACAGAAGATGGGATTGGTTGCACAAATGGATTCCGCTTCAACAAACTCTCGTGGTAAAGAACCTTCTCCCTCTTCTTCTCAATCTTCCTTTTAACAGGAATATCTGAAAACAGTAACCAAAATTTCAGCTATGGCAGGGCATGAATTAGCCCGAAAAGTATTAAGTTATAGCTGTGGCAACAGAAACAGTAATCAAGTAGATATGCTTTAAACTCCACTCCTAAGCTACTATGACAATTACATCACTGATATGAACCACCTAGTTATGAGGATCAACGGGACCTGTTTAAGTATTACACACAAGGGTCTAGAATTTGAAGATTGACTAGTTATCATAGTATCATAAACAGATACTGTGCAATTCAGTAGCACAACAGACGCATCAATCATCATGAATTCATTGGATGTGTTACTCTAGCAAAGTAGCAAGTAACGTTTACCATGTTGCATCTCAAAAAGAAATTGAACTTTATACTCTATCAGAAACTACCACGGTAGTTTTGTAACTGAAACCAAGCGGGAGGGGGAAGAAGTTAGTGGCGGCGTCAGGGACGGAGGTGACCTTTGGTGGTTGTGTCCGAGGCGCCGGCGGCGGAAGTGGACGCGGAGGCGGCGGGCTTGTCGACAAAGAAGAGTGAGTCGGAAGGAAGGGAAGGGATGGCGGCGGCGCCCGCGTGGGCATCGCGCGTCTGCTTCTCGAAGAAGTCGTCGATGTCGTCGGTGCTGATGTTGGCGCGCCACGCCTTCTTCCCCTTCCGCGAGCCCTTGGACGCCTTCCCCATCGCCGCGGCCGCTCTCCTTCACGCGCGCGCGGTGGAGGTCCGCAGGGGAGGGAAGCCGCCGGTAGGGAGGTCTGGGAAGGAGGAGGCGGGGGACGGAGGGGAGGTGACTAGGTGAGGGGTTCTGGAGGGAAGCTAGGGTTTCGGCGGTCGCGGTGGCTCACTGGCAGGTGGGGTCACAATAATGCTCGTTCCGAAGCAGAATTACAGTGTTACAGAAAATCGTGTCCCTCTCATCAAAAAGTAGTAAATAAATAAATATAAAATGCATTTATATTTTTTTAGTGTTACAAATTCACAATGGACATTTTTGCATATACTCTGACAGACTTTCCTCATTTCCACATGAATTTATATTTTGAGGTAACACTTCCCAAGAAAATTGTTTTTTATTGGAAAGAGAGCAATTTTGCATCCAATTTTCACATATTTTGCATAGCTGTTGGCTACAGCTACATCGCATCACAATGAGTTTGTTTCGGCCCCAATAAACATATACGCCAAGCACAAATCTGAGTATAAATTTCTAGTATAATATCTACACCCTTTGTTTCAAATTTATAAGACATTTTGGATGTTTAAGGTACATAGATTTTATTATATATAGATATAGCATATGTGTAGGCGCATAGAACTTATAGTATCAAAAACCAGAATGTCTTACAATTTACAACGGAGAGTGCTTGTTTTACTCTTCCATTTTGAGGACCTGACACCAAAAAGTACCAACGGTTTTGTTCGCCAATACACCAATGAAACAAAAAAAAGTACCAACAGTTTTGTTCGCCAATACACCAATAAAACATGTTCGCCAAATACACCAATAAAACCTGGCCACAAAGTTTTTGATTTAACCAAAAATATATATATATAGGCACGGCATGATAGCAGAACTGAAGTAAGTAAGCAACCCCCAATTTCGGTTTGATGTGTAATGAAATTAATATTTAAAGGAGTTACAAATTCATGCCAAGAAGTCCATACAGTATACTATAGTAATAGTAATCCTAATAAAGTTCATAAGCTTGAAGGTACTTCTCAGTCGTAGTAGACCTGGTACCTAGTCTACGGGGGTACTCCAATGTTGAAGGACTCCATCAAACAAACAGGTCGAGGCCATAACTGTATGCTGACATTAGAATGATGGGCGCCCTTTCGAGTCCGACGACGAACTGAAGTGGTTTGACCTTCTTCTTCCAAGGGTATTCCATGTGAAACTGTTTCCCTTCTGTAAGCCGCTAGTAATGACTTCGTCTTCGCCATCATCTTCAGTCTCGTCCTTGCTATATGATGAAATTCCAGCCCTTCCTTTGTCAGGTGTCCACGTTGGGTTGCTTGCACCATCTGCGCTGTTTTCTACAGACCTAGGCCTTTTCCTCCTTTCACTAAACTCAACTTGGATGTCAGATGAGTAAGCAGTCTTCTTCGGCCTTGGAGTCGCCTTTGGAACGTCTTCAAATCCCTCATCAGATTTCATCCACTGATCACCAAAAGAGTCCGAATAGATAACCTCCTTTCTACGTCGCTTTGCACCAACTATTATATTCTGGAATTCATCTGCCACAGTTCTCTTGGGTAAATCATTATTGTTGGCAAACACCCAATCTGGAACCTCATTCCCATCCATAAGTCTAGATTTGTAGTTTTCTCTAAGCCTCCTTTCTTCATCCATCTTCTCAAACAACCAGAATTCTTCATCAGTTCGCGCAGCCAAACGATTTATCTCACGCTCACTGGGGATATCTGTTCCCAGCGAGCTTGTCCCCCTCCTAAGGATCTCCTGCAGCAATGCTCGTCTGTCCTGTGCTGTAGTGGGAATGAACATGAAAATATGTCATGAGTTTCAGTACAAAGTCTACACGTAGTAGGCAAAAATTAAATAAATAGGAATTAGAGTATTCAAACTCACCTGTGGAAGTTGTGTTAAACAACCCAGCCTGGATAACTTTTGCATCAATACCCATCTTTTGTTTTGCACGGTCCAGGATCTCTTCTTCAATTGAGCCAACACTAACAAGAACAAATACACGCACTTCATTCTTCTGCCCTATACGATGGGCACGGTCTTCAGCTTGTTGGTCCATTTGAGGGTTCCAGTCACTATCAAAGATAATGACAGTGTCCGCCGTCTGCAAGTTCAACCCAAGGCCTCCAGCACGTGTGCTGAGGAGAAACATGAAATATTCTGAATCCTTCTTATTAAAATCTGCCAGTAACCTCCCTCGTTCCTCAGTCTTCGTGGATCCATCAAGCCTCATGTACTTGAAATTGTACATTTGCAAATATACTTCTAAAATATCAAGCAGTTTCGTCATTTGGGAGAAAAGTAGAACCCTGTGACCAGCTCGCTGCAGTTTTGGAAGTAGACGATCAAGCAATTCAAACTTCCCTGATGCTCTAACAATTTCCTCCCGCTGGTACATGTTATAGTGCTCTACAAATAGGTAGGGGTGGTTGCAACATTTCCTAAGTTGCATTGACAGATTTTGCAGAGCCTTTGATCTGAGCCCTGCACACACACACAAATATAACAATAGGCACATTACTAACACAAACACAAGGAAAAGGAAGTGCAAGACTAACACAACAATAAGGTAATGTAAAAAATAAACTAGCAATACAGATAAATCCAAATTGCAGTAACATTAAAGTAGCTTTATACTCCATCAAGGTCTGGAAAAGAATTACAAATTTTATTTCACTCAGAAATTAATTCTCTAGAGGGGAAAGGATTAGTAATACTAGGACATACCAGATCCTAGTGCAACCTTTTCCCTGCTTGTGACTTGTTCATAGTATGCTTTTTGCCAAGCAGACATGTCACACTTGAGAATTACTTGTGTTTTCACAGGGAGATATTTTTCCACTTCATCTTTCTTCCTCCTCAGCAAAAATGGACGCAAAACCTGGGCAAAAAGAAAGGGAGCAACGAATAAATCTAGATGTTCCCAAATATAAAATTGGCCATCAGCTTTCTTTGCATCCGTTATGTGCTACCAACTCACATTCTCACTACATGGTTGCAGACAACCAAAAGTATGAGGATGCAAGTGGAGGATCATGTGGCAACATCTGAGGGGGTTAAAAGAATTGAATAACTGGAGGGCGTATATCGGAGGCAGCATTACTCACTTGATGCAAACGATGTATGATTAGTAGCTGTTCCTCATCATTAAGACTAACATCACATGCAAATGGTGCATTAAACCATTCCTCAAAATTCTGAGATGAATTAAAAATATTGGGCAGAATAAAGTTAAGCAAAGACCACAGTTCTTGTAGGCTATTTTGGATTGGAGTGCCAGTTAAAAGTAGTCTGCGGCGGATCTGATATCTGTAAATCAAGTATCAGCAATCTGTAAGTATTATTGCCAAATGGCCCAAATAAACTAATTTGCTGTCTTTAAGGAAAAAAAAATAAGTAGGTTAATAGCAATCGCTAAATGAATGAAGAATGGACAAGGTAAAATGGAAAAATGAGAGTAAGCAACTAGCGATGACAAGAGAATAGTAATGAAAAATGAATAAAAAATAGCATCTCAATCATATCAGTTACACTCCCACAAAAACTTTGTTCGTATATATTTGGTAAATTTGGTATAATACCTAATAGAATGATTACCACTAAAGCTGGTAATTAATCACATAATTATATAATATACAATATCATGACAATTCAATACTTTTTTAGACCACAACTTAACCAAATTATGAGCCAGCACCAAACACTACGTGATCAATATAAAGACTTGTTTACAGTGTTCCCATTATTTTTTACTATCAAGGATAACCTTCTTCAGAAAAGGCAGAAGGTATGTCAATGTGACAACCTGCCAAGACAAGGCATTTAAGATCCATCTGTGAATCTGTGAAATGCTGCAAGGTCTAGAGCCATTGTCACCACATATGAACAAAAGTTATGTGGAAGCTGTCTGACAAAACTAGTTTAATGATTGATCAAGAACATTCACAGGGTTCTGCGGCCTAGTACTAAATATGAAACTTGAAGTTGTTCAGTTGCTGGTATTTCAACTGTCAATGTGTCAACTATCAAAAGGCCATTACTGGCAATCAGAGCCTCATACAATAATTAAGTGCATACATGTCATCCAAAGCCTTAAGACAGTAAAAAGGATTATGAATAAAGTGTATACCCCGAAACTAGTGTGCGAGCAAGAGCGCATTCATGATTTTTCAGACGATGGCCTTCATCAACAATCAAATAATGCCAGTGAACTTTCTTTAGGAACTTCTTATCTTTCAGTATCAAGTCATAATGCGTGAGCAAAACATTAAATTGCAATCCATCAAAATTCTTTTCCCTTAAAAGCTTCCTCTCTTCTGGACGACCATCATACAGAATTGTCCCAATGCTGCAACAGATAAAACCATGTTGACTTAGGGTGGCTCTGGTATATAGTGCAATGGAATGTACTCGCAAAATTTTGATCATACAGTGAAACATTACCTGGGAGCCCATGTTTTGAATTCATTAGACCAATTTGGTAATACTGCTTTTGGAGCAATTATTAAGTGTGGTCCTGCAACCTCCTTCTTTTCCAACAGATAAGCGATCAAAGCTATGGTCTGAATTGTTTTACCCAGACCCATTTCATCAGCCAGAATGCCATTCAAATTGTTGTTAAACAAAGAAAGCATCCATTGGAGACCCTCCAGTTGATATGGCCTCAATTCCCCACCTTCAAGAGCTGATGGTTGTTCTGTTACCTGTAAGTGCAAAGAACACAAGAGAAACATTAAGAGTTGCTACTTCACCAGAAGTACAAAGGATCACAGATTACACTATGATTTTGCCAAAAAAAAAGGGGGGGGGGGGGCAAAGGTCAAATTAATGAACAAAGGAGCATAAATTCAACTGAGGAGACAAATGGAATCAATTAGCACTTGAAGTTTTCTATTGTTAGACCTTTGGAGTGAAATATCACAAATTTTAAAACCAGAAAGGAACAATCAAGATCAGTCACAGAATCTTTATACTACCCCCCCCCCCCCCCCCCCACACACACACACACACCCCACCACCCCACCCACACAGACACACATTACATGAGACATAATGAGGCAGCAATTGTGGGCAGTTGGATCCTACAGAAGCAAGAATTCAAATAAATCAGCACATTATCTACTAGTACCAATGCTCCCCCTGCTGTATTACCTGAATAACATTACCTACTATCATAAGGCATACAGCTGAAGCAAGCACCAGTGCATCGCAAGAGAACACAAAAGCTGTTTGATAATTACGGATATGGTCACAAAAGTGCATTCATTCTAAAAACTGTTGAAGCCAACACAACCAACCATCTGTCAAGCAATAAGTTCAATATATAGCTAGTGAAATTTTGCTATACCTTTTCTTCAATGGAATGGACAGTAAAATCAAGTCTACGACCTGCATTGAATTTACTTTCATCTGCAGGGCCAGCAAAGTCTGCATCATCTTCTGAAGGAGACTCCCCAGGTGATTCACTCTTGACACCTGAGATTTGAGAACAATCCTCAGACTCTGACCCTTTTGGCACTTCACTCCCTTCTGGCTGACTAACATGCTCAGCATCTTTTTGTCGCTGTACAGCTTTTCCAATTCCTTCAAGAAGCTCATTTGTTTTGTCGAGGAGCATTTTCAGACGTTCATTCTTGCTCTCCTCGACCATCTTCATATATGCTTCTTGATCACCAATTTTCAGAAGATTCAACCTACTTTTCTCTTGCCGTGAGATACGTTGACGTGCCCGAACATGCCATGCCTACAATTGGCAAGTGAAAAAGGCTCTCAAGCTTGGCACATCCAGAACATGAGTATCTATAGGATAAAATCATATTATACAGGAATGTGGTTTACTGTGGAAAAAATGCAACGATGTGCTAACAAAGTAGAAATTAGAAAACAAGATGGTGCACATACTTTCTAAATATTTCAATTTTGTTCTCAAGATTAAATATTAATTATGTTGAAATTTGCACCTTCCATAATCACAAATGGCAAGCTATAGTTTACTGATGAGGTTAGACAGATAAGTGGTTTAGACTGCGGGCCTTAGCCTTGTGGATGTGAAGGACATAGGACCATGCCGCATCTATAGATTGATTTGGTGTTAGGCAAGGATCTCTGTGATTGGTGCTATTTCTATAAACCAAAACCCTAGAGCATCCTTGCCTATATAATCCTGTACTCTATTCCCTCAATCAATCTATTATTTGCCGCCTATTATCAACATTTCAGATAGATAAACAGATCGGTCAAAAACAACTAGGTGATGCCTACAGAATATTGTTTGAATTTCAAAAATAGACGGTTCCAACAAACCATACCTGAACTCCATCATTCCGCTGCTTTCTTTGCTTGAATGTAGTAGCTAACTGCACCTGGTGTTCCCTAGAAGCATTTAGAATTTCTGCAAAGAACTTCCTCTTCCTGATATCTGCCTGATTTTTTTCTTCCTCTTCGAGTCTCGACATCCTCTAAAGTTCGAAAGCACCAAACATTGGGATCATGGTTTCAACTAAATGTAAACTGCAAAAAATATACGAAGATGTATTGCACAAACCTCTGTAAATCTCTTTTTGCGGTGAACATCATCAGCATCCATTGAAAGGATATCTCCTATTCCATACATGGATAAAGGATACCGTATCCGCATCAGCCCCCAATCAAAAAGTTGTCTCTCCGGATATGCACATTTCTTGTGTAGCCAATATTCTGCACTGATATCGGATCGCACTTTCTTCTGCAAATCTAACAACTACACAATATATGAACAATCAGCAAGAATTGATGACACATATCACCACTTATGGGCATGTAAAAATCATGTGGCAAATGAATAATGCAAGCATAGCGATAAATAACCCATATATTTCAGATTGTATCATTTGTTGGTAGTAATCTATACATTCAGCGTTAAAAATAAATATCAAATGAACAGCCAGTAAGAACAAAGTAATCTCTGGTTCTATATACTGCATTACTGATTTTACCTTTAGCCCATACAATTCAAGCAAACACTTCATTTGCAAGTCTTCACCCCTAGTAGAAGGTAATCCTGGCAACAAAAAAGAAATAAGTGATGATGTAGCAGCAGAGAGACAATACCGATATCCAACAACTAAAGTTCTTTAAAGAAGGCAAGAAATAAAGAAGCTTTAAAGGCAGCTGCAAGGAAAATAAATGCAAACACGTGTGAAACTGTATTTTCCGTAGGATCAACATTCAATAACAAGTGGATATCATCTATTGTACAATCAAATAAGAAAATGTAATCCTAAATTGCAGTTCCTAGCAGAACAGTGGTTCGCTAGGTTCATGGTACGGGGTTCATGATTTGTGGTTCACCACTTCATAAAAGTAAGGTTCATAGCGCCTTGGAGGGGTATGCTTCTTTGGGTTCATGATTCAGAATTTGTGGTATGGCCATAGAAACTCCCTCTGTTTCGTTATACAAAGCGTGGGAAGGGAGTTTGCAGATACCAAGACGTCCTCCGTCGCGCGTGCAAACGTATTAACTCACCGGCGAACGACGCTGCACTCATTGCTCGCATGTGAAAATAGGAACGCAACAGCGAGCATCCACGTCTTTATTAATGGACCAAAGGGGTCATTCCCATGCATCCGACGCTTTGGTGCTAGGCCTCCATGCATGCATCCGACGCTTCGGCTCTTTGGAGTAATTACCTGGCTCCTTGGCACTCGAGCCCGCCTACTAATACAGCCGAAGCCAAAAATGCGCGCACACATTCTATAACGGAACGGAGGGAGTATATAAGTACGCAGCAACCACAAAGATCTCCCCAAGACACCAAAAATTGGAAAGCTTATTTAGAGGAATCAATTAAAGAGTTTGGAGAATACAAACTGGAAAAAAAGATGTGCGCCAGCAGATGTTGGCTGGTCCAGCCCAACCAAGCCACCATGCATTCTCCTAATCTGCCCTAGCATGCTCTGTTCACTCCCCCACACAGCACACAGCCATCTCCGTGGAATGGCGATACAGCAAAAAAAAAATCCAGCGCAAGGGAGATGGAATGACAAAGGATGCTGCAATGGGGACACGTCTTTGACTCTGAAGGCGTGAAGCAGCACCATGGCAACCAGTGGCGAAGCTAGGTACACTGTTGTGGGTGCCAATGCACCTACAAAAAATTTGAATACCAGTGAATAGGGTCAAATTTTCACCATGGTTGCGGATCAAGTTCACGCATCTACAAGGTAAGCACACCCCCTCCAGTTTACTCTAGCTTCGCCACTGATGGCAACCTCAATCTATTGGAGAAAGGCAGTGGAGGTGCAAGCATCCCTCTCTCATCCATGATCTACCGCAACAAACCTTAGTGCACAGCAGCGGGAATCAGATCTTGGCATCTGTCTTAAATTTTGGTTCGGCAAGGGGCGTGCACAGCCTGCCAACTCAGGGCGAATCTGAACGGATCGGACACCACAATTTGGTCCACGCAACCTGAATCGCAGCACGTGGCCTCTTTAAATGATTCCTATAACTATGGTTTCACCTTCCCAAAGTTCCATTATGCATTCTTTTTTACCAAAGTCAAACTTAGCAACTGAGCTGGGACCAAGGTGGTCACAAGACCAAAAGAAGGCTTAGAACCGATGCCAAACCAAGAACCATCAAAGGCATTAGACTTAGTTCAGTTGACATGGAAGACTAAAAACAAAAATACCCAGCCAACACAACCAGGTTTTATAAGACCATAAAAACGAATTTGGGAAATGAAAGCTCAGAAATGTGTTTCTTAAAACTAAAGTGACCTGGAGAATTAGACAGCTAACAGAGTATCAAAAATATAAGACCTTCAAGTTCAGCTAGCCGATGCTGGATGGATGCATTGAATCGCCCTTCTTTTAGAGCTGCCAACTCTGAGTAGGATATTGGTGCTTTTTGATTCTTATATATTGCATCTTCAAGCTCTTCGATCAAGGAGCCCCCCTGTAAGGTAACAGCTTTAGTCTCAGTGAAAGCATAAGAGGATAAGATCATTCAGGAGCTATTTCAGAGAAAGCACTTCACGTCAACCAAACCAAAAGGAGGTAAAGTACCCAGTTATCACAATGACAAATATGATATTTAAGGTTACATCAGAAACAATATGGCAAATACCGCAACACGTAATGAAGATGGGTGCTTTTTATCATTGTTTCAGTGAGTAATCAAATTCTAAACCAGAATACATTTTTAAGAAAAGGAAAACTGGAAAACTGGTTAAGTCAAGCCATCCACCAAGGGCAAATGGGAACTGATAGTTTATCCCTAGTCAAACTTCATCTGATGTATAGATTAGTTATTACTAAAACAACACCCTATTCATCCATTCACAACAGATCAAACTTCAGAGAGCACAAACTCCAGTCACCACAAATTCTTGGCCCTGTTCGGCAGGCTGTTTTTTTGGCTTATAAGCCGGCTGTGGCTGTTTTGCTGTGAGAGAAAAATACTGTTCCACAGCTGATAAGCCGTGCTGATAAGCTCAGCCGAACAGGGGCTTCAAAATAGCGGCTGCAATCTCAGACGTCTCTAAAGATTTCAGAGCATACATGTATGTTGATCAGATGCCGCTTTGTCCCCTCATGGTAACAAAAGGGGGATGAATAAGCCCATCACAGTTCCCAGCTAACTAAACAGTGATGATTTCGAATACTACCTAAGTGAGATCCAACAGATAACACTTCAAAGGTCAACAAATGCATATTGCTGTTGGAGAAAAAAAATAATGCAACACAAAATCCAATGCCAAGAGAAGTAAAGCAACCCACATTCCCAACAATGTCTTGTCAATAGCTAAGATTAGAAAGTTGTACCGAGATGTTACTAATTAGTTATAAATTCAAGAATATGTGCCTAATAAAAAACAAGAACCAGAAGGAAAACCTGGTCTACCCGAGCACTGATGACACCCAAGAGAACAAAAGAATAGCATGCCATGCTTATTTCAGCATATATATTATATAAATATAAACCATACCACATTAGCAAAGAACAAAATATAAATTTACGACAAATGATATACAGAATTATGTATTTTCTAAAGTGAGCAATATATTGCTGGTTCCAACACAGCATCAGAAGGGCGTGGAATTTCAATCAACTGGGAAATATAAATGCTCGATCCTACATTATCCAACAGAGTTGCCTCATCTGGATCTCAAACAGGCAAGTGTATTAGAAACCTTGTCCCTTGCAGCAAAATCAGGCAATTATGTCCAAATAAAATAATTCACCTAATGAATATGAAGACCCCTAACGGAGAAATTTGCAGAACCTCATACAAGCGCATCAGCCGCCAAATACTAACCATCAAAGCTACTAATGCAAGGGAGCAACCAATTGCAAGCAAAAAAAAACAACGCCCAGGTGCAGTCCACAATCCCAGCACAAAGCTCGCTCGAATCTAGAAATACTAGCAAAAATTACAAGCCAAATCACGTCGAATTCCACAATCCGTAACAAGCAGGGCCCCAACAGCGCGACACCAATCCAACACACATCCTCGGGAACACCCGAACAGAAGGGGGGAAATCCACACACGAACCAGAAGAACCACCCGCACGCACCTTGGTCGTCGCACCGTCAGCGGGGTCCTCCTTGGCCTCCGCGACCCCATCCGCGGCCGCCATCTCCTTATCCTCCCCTTCCTTCTCCGCTTCCCGCTCTTCCCCCTCCTCCTCCTCCTCCTCCTCGGCACTTCCATCGTGGTAGATGGACGAGACCGCGCGCAGGACGTCGGGGGGCAGCGGCAGGTTGCGGGAGAGGAGGTTGAGCGCGCCGATGAGCGTCCTGGCCTGCTCAACCGCGCCGCCCGCCTCCTCCACGGCGGTGGGGGGCGCCACGCCCACCGCCACCGCCGCAGCAGCAGCGTCCACGGACGCCGCCATCGCTAGGGTTTCGCCCCGCGCCGCCTCCGCGGGGCGAGACGGCGTCGGCGTCGGCGTCGGCGCTTCCCCCGGCGGGTTCGAATCGGCGCGCGGCAAACGGTCCGCGGGGTTTTGAGCGGGGTTTGGTTGATGGGGCGGGGCGTTTTCGCGCCGGCCTTGTGTCAGGGGAAGCCGAAGCTTCGATCGATCGGGGGAGACGGGCACCGCGGCGGATGGGGAAATTTGGTGATTTGTTTTTTATTGTTTCTAACAGCGTTCGGGCCTCGGGGTATATATTGGGTCGGGTTGGGCGTGGACGGGTGGGATCCGATTCGGCGGGTTTTTTTTTTTTTTTTGAGAAACATCCGATTCGGCGGTTGGGTGTGTGCAGCTGGTATGGGCCTGGGCCTCAGCCGGGGAGGCCGGCCTGTATACGAACCTGACCAAACTGGCTTCGAAAGTTTTTTTTTTCTCAATCACGCATAAGATTTGCGCGTTTTTATATTAAGAAGGGATTGTTCAAATACAGAGGGGTGCCAACAACATTTTCAATCCACTCATGGTCACCCCGAAAGAAAGGAAGCAAGCAACACTAGCCTATTACTCGCTGCAAGAGACAACCAAGGTGCTTGGCACCAGCCTGCACCCATTGCTTCGAAAGTAAACTGAAAGTTTCACAGCGTTTTACATAGGTTGCTTGGTTTAATAATAAGGACAACCTTCACGTGTGCGCTCCCCTTCCCCTTCTTCCTCCTCGCTGCCTCGCTGGTACCTCGTCCTCATCCCAGTCCCGCCACGGCGCGCTAGGGCTTGGTTGGAGCTCCGTGACCACGGCTCCGGGCAAGCCCTAGTGTGCTCGCGATGGCCGCCTCCCCCCCTCACCGGAGCTCCCCCGCCCTGACATGGCCCAACCGCCTCCGCCGCCGCCAAGGCCCATAACCACCCTTCAGTCATCTCCATCGTCTGGTCGGCCTTTGTCCTCCCTAAATCTTCCCTTCAGTCCGCTAGAGTTGGGGGAAGACGAAAGGGAGAGGTCACCAGAACCCTAGTTCAGAGATCTAGGAGGAGGAGGAGGGGGGTGTCAGTGTTTGATCACCGATAGCCTGCCATGGGAGTACCCGAGACAGTTGTTCGGACTTCGGTGTGTGCTAGAACTCGACGGTGAACGCAAAGACAGTCGATTTATACTGGTTTGGGCCCTCGATCGATGATTGGGTAATAACCCTACGTCCAGTCAGCGTTAGCTTTTGCGTTGGATTGATTGTGTTGTATCGTCTCTGGTTACAGGGGTGTCCACAACATTTCTTTATATCGGTAGAGAAGGCTATGGTGCAGTTACAATCCTAGTCGGATCCAAAGAAGGTGTCCTAAACTAGATACAGAAGTTACTTTCTATAGGAACTCGGCTAGTCTGGCCTATTCTACTCGGATTCGGCGCAGTGGATGCTACATCTCTAATAGCTCCAGTTCGTGGGCCAGGCCAGAGCCCATGACTCGTAGTCATATTGTTGGGAACCCCTGTGGGTCCCGCATCGACAGGGAAGGAGGCCTAACTTGCTAGATTCACCATATGTCCGCCGCCGGATCCGCCATGTCCAGCGTGGGTGGGGGGAGGAGCTCAACACAGGTGCGGGGAGGAGCTAGTCGGGCGTGGTCACAGCCGTCAAGAGGTCACCGGAGAGAGAGAGAGCGGGGGAGTTGCTAGCCGCACGCTCGTAATAAAGTCATTGCCTAATAATAATGCTAAAACTAGTCAAGAATGATGAACATCTTCATTTAGCTTCATAAATGCCGAGAAGGGGAGGAAAATAATAAGAAGAAAAATACAAGAATAGACTATAATAAATAAAAAAAGGTAAAAGAAAAAACCTACGTTCATGCTTTATCATGGTGTGCTTTGGTGCGAGATGCTTCAATCGATATCTCTAAAAAATAAAAATTAAGAATAAACATTCCCAAAATATATAATTGTAGTGTCCGAAAACTCAACATAGAAGAACACGTACGTGAGAGTAACTCCAAAACTACACTTCTCAAGCACTATGGAGTTCATCACCAAATACATATTTCCATCGATTACCAAGGTCAACACGCCCTTAGTATTTGGGACCATTAGTTTGCATTCTCAGAATTGTTGATTTGTGCAAGTATATGTCATGTCGTTTTGATTACCATAATGTTTTAGTATGGTTGTTTTGTCGACAAATCATATGAATTATAATCCTTTCATCGACAAATTAGATTAAGTATTACTGTTCTGGTAGCAAATTATATTAGATACAGTTGTTTCAGTATATATGTAAAAGGAGACACTTTGCATTGCTGAAAAATAAAAGAGCCCACACGTTGTTAGTGAACAAACATAAAGAGCAAACATTATGTAAATTACATCAATAGAAAACATTTATTTATGAAAAAACAAATAGCCAATATTTAATTGGACCTCAATTAGACAGTCGTGTAGATGTGGTTCCTCTACGAGATTAGATATTTTTAGTAGTTGCTTGGGTAATTTATGAGATTAGATATTTCGGTATTTGTCTGGTCCAAAACAATGTTAAGATATAACTAGCAATGTTTGAATGAGGAAGCAAGGACATCGACAATACAAGAAACTACAACCACTCATGGAGTTAACCCAGAGATATGATGGTAGAAGTACTAGAAAGAAATGCTAGACTTTGTGATCATTATTGCTTTATAAGCAACTTCAATTAGACTTGATTGAACATATTTGGCATGAGTTTGGGAATTCCTACTAGGTATTTATAAATATTTTGTTGAATAAACTATTATGAGTAGATTTATTGTGCTATGTACCCATTTATATTATATGAAGTACTCCTTTCGTTCCAAATTATAAGTCACTCAGACTTTTTTTGTTCATCCATTTTACTATGTATCTGGACATAATATTATATCTAAATGCATAGCAAAATGAATGTACCAAAAAATTCAAAGTGGCTTATAATTTGAAGAGTGGATAATATAAAAGTTTTCATTTGTTTTTACTAAAAACTCACTATTTAACTATTTTCATTGTATATGATGACTTCGGAGTTCTCTATGGCGTCTGTGGAGGTGCTGTGCATCTAAAGTACAAGCCCGATGAGGGATGGACTAATGATAGCGATTCTACCTAATTTTGCATTTATCATGCATTCTCATTACCCAACGAGAGAGATAGATTGGATGATGGATACCTATCTAGTTTAATATTTATATATTGTAATGCTTATGAACATGGCTATTTTGCTATCAAATATGGTACCTATTACTTATGAATTGGTATTATTTTTCCCGAATACAGAGGAGAGCTGCATATCTTTGTATCACAGAGAGAAAAAACGGCCCGTATACATTACCAACTCATGCTAGGACCATACATGAGAAGGTTGGAAACACTTTACAACACAATTACTCGAAAAATACTTTTAACGACCAAACAAGGCAAAAAAGCTCCCACCCTATGCAGTCCGAGAGCATGAAGTTTCTTAGCTCCGGCTATGCACCAAAGCTTATACTCATCTCTAAAGTGACACAAAAGCTCACTAACAAAAGGTAAGTCTCCATAAAAACATAGGCATTACGGTGCTTCCATAGCAACCACACAATCAAAATGATGAGATATTTTGCTCCTTTCCTATGCTTCTTACTAAACATGCAGAATATATTAGCCCACCGATCAGCAAAACAAAGATCATATATGTGGGAGCTTTGCTTCCTGAACTCAAAGGCGACCAAATATTGAACCAAACTTGTCGTGCAAATGTTGAATTGTCTCCTCTTGATCACATGAGGGACACCTCTCTGGGTGTGAGAATCCCCAACATTGATATCAAATACGGTACCTATTACCTATGAATTGCTATAATTGTCAACGTGGTTGCATGAGATATATTGTATGTGTGAGTGAGATGGACTAGATGTATATGTGTAGGCTACTTCGTTGCTACCACAATTGATGCATCTTTTTTGGTGTGTATTTAAGTTGTCCTCTGTATAGAAATTGCTATAGAAACTATGAGCCGTGAAGGATACTTTATAAAGAACATTAATTGTGCTCCCTCTTGGAATCTATCCATAGAAACCATGGGTTGAAGACGATGATAGATAAATAAATAACTCAAAAGTATTTAAATAATGATGAATATGACACCAAGTAAATTTTCGATAGTAAATAAGCAATCTTCCAATCCGTGAGGACCTGTTTGGAACAGAGAGATGTAAAACAAAGGAAATGAGGAAAACATATAAATAGAAAATGAGTGTAGGTAGAAAACAAATGATTGAAAAACATAAGAATTTTATAGGAACGAGTGTTTGGAACACACAGATAGAAAAAGTGAATAAGGGCTTGCTTATCTCTCTAAAAAAATTATACTCCATTTTGTTAAGGAAAGCAAGCCTTTTCATAGGAAACGAAAACTTCGTTCCTCTATTCCAAACACCATATGATATAAGCAAAAAAATATAAATTAAATTTCTTTAAAATTCCTCCGTTTCAAATAAACCCTTGATTGTTTTGAAAGGGAAATTCCGTTCCTAGAGACCGGGAAGCCCACCGGATCTGGACAGAAGGCAGCGAGCCCTTCTGGTCTGGGGCCTTGTTTAGATTGAAAAAAATTTCAACCAGATAAATAGTACCACTTTCGTCTTATTTGGTAAATATTGTCCAATCGTGGACCAACTAGGCTCAAAAGATTCATCTCGTGATTTCCAACTAAACCGTTGTCGGTACCAACGGTATAGGGGTACCCACATCTAACGATAATAAAAATCAAAACGACTAAGCCACGCCCAAACTCGGCCGCACACCAGGTCCGCCTCGTACGAGGGCAGCTCGACGGAGCGCCTCGACCGCGCTCCGGCTCCGACTCGTACGAGGCACCCTCGACGGGGGCACCTCGACCGCGCCCCGTCCCGCACAGCGGGGTACCTCGACCGCGCTTCGACCCGCGCGAGGTTCGTCCGCCCACTGGGAAAACTCTGACTCGCGTGAGCCCGGGTCGAGATGCTCGATCCCTTCTCTTTACCTACCCCAGGACAAAAGCTATGGCATTTAATGCGATTACCTACTACCACCTACCGGCATGGCTGCAATCAGGATCGACGTGGGAACAATGCCAGTGTCAGTCCTCACTATTTTACCGCCCATCCCGTGATGGGAGGTGAAAACCGTCACTGTACACGCCTTACCGCGCACTGTACGTCACCAGTTACCCTCGAGGGAGGATACGACAAAGCCCGTATACCACAATCCCTGGGATTCGGCCTTATCCATCCGGTCTCGACCCGGCCTCGACCCAACCTCGACGCCCCGCACAGTTCAACAGGGAAAGAAGTACGGCATGGCACGGCACTCCGGGTCATTTCGGCGTCTCGTCCTCTACGTCACCGTGGTGTCCAGGGATGGCCTTCCATTCCTAGGGCACGTCGCAATAATCACCTTAACAGGGATCGACAAAACATCGTCTCAAGGCTCCCCGTCGTCCTGGCCTCCTCTCGCCCTATAAAAGGGCAGGCCGGGGGACTCCAAAAGACAAGGGACAACAAGCCGGACACCGGATAAAGATCAACATCTCAAGCAATCATCCTTGTACTCTTTTTTACCCTCTTTGAGACTTGGGCTCGCGGCCCTCTCTCGCAAGCTTGTAACCCCTACACAAGCACCTCGGTGCAAGGAAATACAAAACTCTCTCCCCCCCTCGCTGGACGTAGGGCCTTCTTTTGTCCGAACCAGGGTAAATCCCCATGTGTTCTCCTTGCATCACCATCCAGGATAGGGACACGCAGCACTCACTCATCGGTTTAGGACCCCCTCGGGACCAAACGCCGACAGTTGGCGCGCCAGGTAGGGGATCGCTGCGTGCCAACGTCGCTTTCCCGCCTTTTTTCCTAGATGGCTGACCCCGAACGCCCTATCCCGTTGGCTACGGTGATCTGGTTCGGGAGTTTGGAGTTCATGTTGCTCGGCTATGGCTACGATATGGTCCTACTCCCGCCCAGGCACCCAACCGACGAGGATTACGAGCTCTCCCAGCCTGGGGGAGCAATCCGCCGGTACTGTCGCTCCAGACAGGTGTGAGCCGCCCGACGTCGACGAGCCCGGTGCAACCACCGTCTTCACCTCGCGGAGGGTGATGGGATTCCCCGGTCCGACACCCCCCAGCCGGGCGCCGGCCCAGATTTCCTCATTGAAGATCTGGGTAGGATGAGCTTGGCTGAGGGTAACATGCCGACGGAGAATCCCGCCGCTCCCCCGTCCGATGAGACACCACCACCCGGAGCATCCGTTCCGGCGTGGACAGCGACATCTCCATCGCCATTCCCGTTTGGGCTAGACTCGGCTGCCCGGACCTATGCTTCCTCTGTAAGCACTAGCATGAGTGCCTACGAGGAACTCCCCGGGCACCATCTACGCTCCACTCTAGACCTCGTTGCATCCACGCCAGCCTCTGATTATCTGGACTCTACAGAGACTCCGGAAACAGGGCCCCGTGAGACCGCTTCCCGGCGTCGCGATCACGGGGGCGATTCGCAACGGCCTCACATTCCCCCGTCATACTACTACTTTGGCGCTCCTGACTCCAACTCGGCTGATGACACCTATGATCCGACCCGCGAATGCTTCAACATCGATGTTGAAAGCACGTCGGAATCAGAGGACGAAGAGTCAGTCGAAGGAAGGCACACGCCACCCCATGTCGAGCTTCCTACTGAGCAAGACGACCCTCAGTTCCTTGCGGATCAAGGAATGCAGCTCGAGCAAATTCACGAGTTACAGGACAGGCTTGACGAGGAACGAGAAAACCTGCATCTATCCAACAAACCCTCGAGCGTGAGCGTGCAGAATGCGCACTTGGCGGAAGAGCTCGTGAGAGAGCTCGTGACGTCAACCGTCGCATCGACGAGGACCGGGTGGTCGACCCCCCGGTTTTCGCTCGAGCCAGCCAGAACGTCGTCGCCGCCGCCATGCTTCTCTGCAACATGCCCGAGCCATCAAACCCTGACGCCCGACGGGCTCGAGACGAAATCCGAGAACTTCTCGAGACCGCTGCCATGCAGCAGGCCGAGAGCTCTGCCTCGAGGCGACGCGAGCCTGCCTTGGAGCGGATCGTCGAGCCCTCCTGACAGGAGAGAGAAGCCTCGGTTCATCCCGAGCCTGCCCGGCGAAACCGGGTAGCTCCAGCCCCTGAGCCCACCACCCACGACCGCGAACCTCGAGACACCCGTGGCAACATCGTCGAGCGCCGCACGCGCAAGCATGGTGACGGCGTGGCTCGAGGCTACCACGTGCACAGGGGCGGACGCTACGACAGCTCGGAAGATCGTAGTCCTTCACCCGAGCCGCTGGGCCCTCGGGTCTTCAGTAAAGCTATCCGTGAAACGGTGCTCCCGGCTCGGTTTCCCCCCCCACGACTCTCACCAAGTACAACGGCGAAACCAAACCTGAACTTTGGCTAGCCGATTTTCGCTTGGCGTGTCAGCTGGGCGGGGCCACCGATGACCGGGTCATCATTCGACAACTCCCCCTGTTCCTCTCTGACACCGCCCGAGCCTGGCTTGAGGATCTACCACCTCGGCAGATCCACGACTGGGACGACCTCGTGAGGGTGTTCGAGGGAAATTTCAAGGGGACCTACATGCGCCCCGGCAACTCGTGGGACCTCCGGAGTTGCAAGCAGAAACCGGGTGAATCCCTCCGGGATTACATCCGGCGCTTCTCCTGGCAACGCACCGAGCTCCCCAACGTCACCGACTCCGACGTAATTATGGCCTTCCTCTCCGGAACCACCTGCAAGGAGTTGGTCCGAGAGTTGGGCCGTAACACCCCACTCACTGCCAACGGGTTGATGGACATCGTCACCAACTTTGCCGCCGGCGAGGAGGCGGTTGGTGGTGACCAGGACAAGGGGAAGCAGAAGGTCGACGATCCCGCGAGCTCCACCCGGGGCTCCAAGAGAAACAACCGGAAGAAGAAGAAAGGCCAGCAAGGCAAGCTCGAGACCCCGGCCGACGAGCTTGTCGCTGCTGCCAAGCGCAAGAAACCTCGAGGCCCCCGGTGGGGGCATCTTCGACAAAATGCTCAAAGAACCATGTCCCTACCATAAGGGACCCACTAACCATAATCTCGAAGATTATCACATGCTCCGCAGGTACTTTGAGGATGTCGGCGTCAAGAAGGACGACAAGAAGGAAGACCCCAAGGGTGACGACAAGGATGGGGGATTCCCCGAGATCCACGACCGCTTCATGATCTACGGAGGACCCTTGACCCGCCTCTCAGCGCGCCAGCGCAAGCGAGAGCGGCGTGAGGTTTTCTCTATACAGACGGCGGTCCCCCGCTTCCTTGACTGGTCTCAGATGGCCATCACTTTCGACCGTGATGATCATCCTGATTACGTCCGCAATCCTAGAGTATACCCCCTCGTTGTTGATCCCGTCATCGCCAACACACGCCTCACCAAGGTGCTCATGGACGGCGGAAGCAGCCTCAACATCATCTACGCCCAGACCCTCGACCTTCTGGGGGTCGAGAGAGCGCGCCTCCAACCTAGCGTCGGGGGCTTCCACGGAGTCGTGCCAGGGAAACGAGTGGAACCCCTCGGACGGGTCGATCTGCTTGTCTGCTTTGGCACACCGGCCAACTTCAGAAAGGAAACACTCACTTTCGAAGTAGTCGGATTCCGTGGAACGTACCACGCTATCCTTGGGCGCCCATGCTACGCCAAGTTCATGGCAGTCCCAAACTACACCTACCTCAAACTCAAGATGCCAGGCCCGAACGGTGTCATCACTGTAGGGCCCTCGTATGAACATGCCTACGAGTGCGACGTCGAGTGTGTTGAACACAACGAGGCTGTTCTGGAATCGGTGACCTTGGCTACAGACCTCGACGGTCTCGCCAACGAGATCCCTGACCCAAAGCGCCACGCCGGCAGCTTCAAGCCCGCGGAAGACGTCAAGCTCGTACCCCTCGACCCTGCTGATCCCAAAGGAAAGGTGCTGAGCATCAGCGCCACCCTCGATCCCAAATAGGAAGCCGTGCTCATCGACTTTCTCCGCGCAAACGTCGACATCTTTGCGTGGGGTCCCTCGGATATACCAAGCATACCCAGGGAAGTCACCGAGCACGCCTTGGAAGTCAAGACCGGGTCCAAACCGGTGAAGCAACGCCTGCGTCGCTTCGACGAGGAGAAGCGCAGGGTCATCGGTGAGGAGATTCACAAGCTGCTAGAGGCCGGATTCATCAAGGAGGTTCATCATCCTGAGTGGCTAGCTAATCCTGTATTAGTTAAGAAAAAGAGTGGGAAGTGGAGGATGTGTGTAGATTATACTAGTTTAAATAAAGCATGTCCAAAAGTTCCCTTTCCTTTGCCACGCATTGATCAAATCGTTGATTCCACCACGGGATGTGAAACTCTCTCATTCTTAGATGCATACTCCGGCTACCACTAGATCAAAATGAAAGAGTCCGACCAGCTCGCGACTTCATTCATCACCCCATTCGGCATGTATTGCTACGTCACGATGCCCTTCGGTCTCCGGAACGCAGGGGCTACGTATCAGCGATGCATGCAGCACGTTTTCGGGGAACATATCGGATCGACCGACGAGGCCTACGTCGATGACATCGTTGTCAAGACCAGACAAGCCAACAATCTGGTAAACGACCTCGACGTTGCGTTTAAGTGCCTCCGGGCAAAAAACATCAAGCTTAACCCAGAGAAATGTGTCTTTGGCGTTCCTCGAGGTATGCTTTTAGGATTCATTGTGTCTAAATGCGGCATCGAGGCCAACCCCGAAAAAATCTCCGCGATAACCAAGATGGGCCCCATCCGAGATCTAAAGGGCGTACAGAGGGTCACAGGCTGCTTGGAGGCGCTCAGCTGTTTCATTTCACGCCTCGGCGAAAAAGCGCTCCCTCTGTACCGCCTCTTGAAGAAATCGGAGCATTTTTCCTGGACCCTCGAGGCTGAGGAAGCTCTTACAAAACTCAAGGCCACACTCTCTAACTCACCAATCCTCGTCCCTCCGACCCCAGGGGAACCGCTCCTACTTTATGTCGCCGCGACATCGCAAGTAGTCAGTGCGGTCCTGGTTGTCGAACGGGCCGAGGAGGCACGTACCTTGCTCGTTCAGAGACCGGTCTATTTCATCAGTGAGGTGCTCTCGGAAACCAAGGTACGGTACCCGCAAATCCAGAAACTGCTATATGCCATCGTCCTGACACGACGCAAGCTTCGACACTACTTCGAGGGTCACCTAGTTACTGTGGTTTCTTCTTTCCCCTTGGGAGAGATAGCCCAGAACCGGGAAGCCTCGGGTAGAATTGCCAAATGGGCAGTCGAACTCATGGGCGAGACCTTATCCTATGCGCCGCGCAAAGCTATCAAGTCACAGGTATTAGCAGACTTCCTGGCTGAGTGGACCGACACCCAACTCCCTCCTGCACAGCTCCAGGCGGAGCTATGGACCATGTACTTCGATGGGTCATTGATGAAAACAGGAGCAGGCGCGGGTTTGCTCTTCGTCTCACCCCTCGGGGTTCACATGCGTTACGTCATCCGGCTTCATTTTCCTATGTCAAACAACGTCGCCAAATACGAGGCGCTCGTCACGGGGTTGAGAATTGCCATCGAGCTCGGGGTCCGACACCTTGACGTTCGAGGCGACTCCCAGCTCGTGATCGATCAGGTCATGAAGAACTCGAGTTGCCGTGACCCCAAGATGGAAGCCTACTGCCAAGAAGTACGGCGCCTCGAGGACAAGTTTCACGGCCTCGAGCTCAACCACATCGCTCGCAGGTATAATGAGGCCGCCGATGAACTGGCAAAAATCGTGTCCAGTCGAACTACGGTTCCACCAGACGTTTTCGCAAAAGATCTCCAGCAGCCATCCGTCGACCGTGGGCCAGACGGAGGGGTCGACAGGACGTCACTCGACCCCCCACCTGAGGCAGAAGCCCCCTCGACCAGGGCTGAAGCCATGCAGGTGGAAGGCTTGACCCCACCATCTGACCTCGAGCCTGACTGGCACGTTCCGTACCTCGACTGGACCTCCCCTCGGATAAGACCGAGGCTTGACGGATCGCTCGCCGAGCCAAAACCTTTGTGATCATTGGCGACAGTAGGGAGTTGTACTGCCGCAGCCCCACGGGCATCCTCCAACGCTGCATCACAAGTGAGCAAGGCAGGGACCTGCTCAGCGATGTGCACTCGGGGGCTTGCGGTCACCACGCAGCGCCTCGAACCCTCGTCGGAAATGCCTTTCAACAAGGATTCTATTGGCCAACCGCGGTCTCCGACGCTGTCAAGCTAGTACGCTCCTGCAAGGGTTGTCGGTACTATGCGAGACAAACCCATCTTCTGGCACATGCCCTGCAAACTATCCCCATCACATGGCCATTTGCCGTTTGGGGGCTTGACCTTGTCGGACCTTTGAAAAGGACAACCGGCGGCTTCACCCACTTGCTCGTTGCCATCGATAAGTTCTCCAAGTGGATCAAGGCCCGCCCCATCACCAGTATTAGGTCCGAACAAGCTGTGCTCTTCTTCACCGACATCATCCATCGCTTCGGGGTTCCCCACTGTATCATCACGGATAACGGCACCCAGTTCACTGGTAAAAAGTTTTTGGATTTCTGCGACAACCACCACATCCGTGTGCTTTGGTCAGCCGTGGCCCATCCAAAAACAAACGGCCAGGTGGAACGTGCCAATGGCATGGTCCTACAAGGCCTGAAACCCAGAATCTTTGACAAGCTAAACAAACATGGCAAAAGATGGGCTGCCGAGCTGCCCTCAGTCCTGTGGAGCTTAAGAACAATGCCGAGTCGAGCCACGGGGTTCACTCCGTTCTTCTTAGTCTACGGGTCTGAGGCAATGCTCCCAACTGATATAGAATACGGATCCCCAAGGTTGAAGGCCTACAACGAAAGAAATAACGACGCCACAAGACAGGACGCCCTCGACCAGCTCGAGGAAGCCAGAGATGTAGCTCTATTGCATTCTACCAGGTACCAGCAGGGTCTCCGACGCTACCACGACAGACATATCCGCAGGCGTGACCTCAACGTCGGCAACTTGGTGCTACGGCGGAACCAGAACACCAAGGGACGACATAAGCTCACGCCACCATGGGAAGGACAGTACATCATCGCAGAAGTGCTAAAGCCGGGCACCTACAAGCTATCCAACGAGAAGGGCGAAATCTTCACCAACGCTTGGAACATTGAACAGCTACATCGCTTTTTTCCTTAGAAAGCCTCGAGGCTCTGTAATTTCTTTTTCATCAATAAAGAATACAGCAATGTTCAAACTTTCATTTCACAATGAGGAAGGATCGACTCTGCACTTCCAGAATTGACCCTCCCTTGGGGGCTACAAGGGGGGAACCCCCCAGTCCCCGAAAAAACTTGCACTCTTTTTTAAATTTAAGAACCGCTTCTTAGATCGACGGCACCGCAAAAGCGCCCTAAGGTTCGAAAGGGCTCTCGAGCCAGGAGTATCCCTACGCCTCCGAGGCTATGGTACTGAAAGGTCTTGATGGCTAGAGGGGGGTGAATAGCCTTTTAAAACTTTCTACAAAGACAAGCTAAACAAGTTTATCAATACAACAAATAGCGAGATGCGAGTTTTGCTTAGCCTACGAGGTGTTTGCAAGCCACCTATCCAATTCACAATTCTAGTATATTTGCACTCAACCGCACAAGTCAAACCGAGAAGTAAACTACAACTAGCAAGCTACACAAAAGAGCTACTCTTGCAAAGTGACTAAGAAAATAATACAAGAGAGAGTTAGAAGGGTATCACCGAGGGGCGAAGTATTGAGCCAACCAAACAATAAGATCAAGAGATGAATTCCACAATACACAACCACCGGGATCGATCAATCACAATAAGAATGATGACACAAAGATTTATCCCGAGGTTCACGTGCTTGCCGGCACGCTAGTCCCCGTTGTGTCCCTCTTCACCACGTGGTTCGGTGGCTAATCGGTCTCACACCGAGCCTCTCAAAAGGCGCCACAAGAACCTACCAAATGGCAAAAGGTTGCAATGACACGAGCAATTTACTAATGTTGCCTTTGGCGCTTCGCCGAGGTAGGCACAAACCCCTCACAATCATCGGAGGTGGCCAAGAACAATCACCAACTCTTGCCAACGCCTCCAAGCTGCTCCAAGCCGTCTAGGTGGCGGCAACCACCAAGAGAAACGAGAATCCCGCAGCAAATCAACCACCAAGTGCCAACTAGATGCAATCTCACAATGCAAATGCACTTGGATCACTCAATCTCACTTCAAATATGCAAACAAGCAAGAGAGATGAGTGGGAGGGGAGTTGCTTAGCTCAAAGTGCTCACAAGTATGTCAAATGTCCAAGAGTAAGAGCCTTGAGCCGGCCAACGAGTATTTATAGACGTACCCCTTCGAATATAGCCGTTAGGAACGAGATCCAGCTGAAATCGCGTTGACCGGACGCGCTGGTCCAATTGACCGGACGCGCTGGTCACGTAACGGCTAGTTTCGCGAAGCACTGACCGGACGCGCCGGTCGCAACGACCGGACACGCCGGGCACGACCGGACGCACCGGTCCCGTAACGGACCGGACGCGCTGGTCAACACTGAGTCACGCACAACCAAGCAGTGACCGGACGCGCTGGTGAACTGACCAGACGCCACAGTGCCCGCGTCCGGTCGGAGTCCAGTAAGCTCTCTGGACGACTGGACGCGTCCGGTCGACTGTGACCGGACGCGCTGCGCGTCCGATCAACCAACTGAAATACGCGCAGACATTGAACGCTGACCGGACGCGTCCGGTCACACGGAGACCGTGTTCGGTTGTAAGGTCCAAATAGGCTAGAGGGGGGGTGAATAGCCTAATTAAAACTTCTACAAGAAATACTTAACCACAAGTTAGTACAAAAGGTGGCGGAGCTAAATGCACTAGCTCTAACTAATTAAGCAAGCCACCTACACAAGTCTAGTACAAGGCTATCCACTAAACACAACAACAACAAGCTAGATACAAGAAGTAATACGAGAGAAGAGCTTCAAGTGATTATACCGCCGTGTAGAGATGAGAAGTACCAATCAAACAATCACACAAGAGAAATCCTCGGGAGGAGAATGACACAAGAATTTATCCCGAGGTTCACTTGCTTCCCGGTAAGCTACTCCCCGTTGTGGCGATACACCCACTTACCCACTTGTCGGTTCGCGAGCTAATCGACTATCAAGAGTCGAGCCCTCGGCGGGCACTGCACAACCACACACAAGATGGAGATCCTCCAAGCCACGAGCTCCACTAGAGTATCCAATACGAACTCCCGCGGGGAAGGATCAAGAACCCCTTACAACACTTGGTGAGGGCTCCAACAATCTCCAATTGCGAGCTCAATCACCTCCGCTGCTCCAAGCCGTCTACCGTGTCGGGAAACACAGAAGAGTAACAAGAAATCCGCAGCAACTCGAAGATCAAGTGCCTCTAGAATGCAACTCTCAAGCAATGCACTTGAATCTCACTCAATCTCACTTAAGATGTGCAACTAAGCAAAGAGATGAGTGGAGGGGTTGTTCTCTAGCTCAAAGGATGTCTCTAGGTCTCAAAATGTGCAAGAGTTACCCTCAAACCCCGGACATCCTCTATTTATAACGAAGGGGTACGCAGCTAGCCGTTACAAATGACGCAGCGAAAATCGCGCTGACCGGACGCTCCGGTCAGGGTGACCGGACGCGTCCGGTCACTACACGACAAACGTGAACAGTGCGCGTCAGAACTAGCCGTTGCCCTGACCGGACGCGCTCCTTCGATTGACCGGACGCGACAGTGCCAGCGTCCGGTCGCGTTCCAGTAAGCACCCGATGAGACCGGACGCGTCCGGTCGCACGTGACCGGACGCGCCAGCCGCGTCCGATCGCGCTTCGCTGCGCTCGGCCTCTCTGGACGCATGACCGGACGCTCCGGTCTCGTGAGGCACCGGACGCGCCGGTCGCGCGCTTAACTTTTACGCCCAGTTGAACTGACCGGACGCGCTGGTCAGGCCAGACCCGCGTCCGGTCACAAACCCTAGCACCTGCTGCCGCGATGAACTGACCGGACGCGCCCCGCGTCCGGTGCAGCGTCCGGTCACCGCAGTGACCGCCTTTCGCCTCCGTTTCTTTTCCGACTTTCGGCGCAATAGAAAATAGGCATTTCACTTCCCCAAAAAGCGTCGAATCCCGCCTCGCAAGCTCGGCGGGAGGGAGAGAGGAACCCAAACCCCTCTCTACCGCTCAAACTCCACCGCCTTCGCAAATGTGCTAACACCACCAAGTGTACACCACCATGTGCATGTGTGTTAGCATTTCACAAACATTTTCCAAGGCGTTATGTTAGCTCTCAACTAGATCCTAAATGCATATGCTCAAGACATTGATCTAGTGGCACTTGATTCCCGAGCTAACCGTGATTTCCCCTCTGATAGTCGGCTATGTATCCTAAACCCGGTCAATCACTTCTCTACTCAACTTAGACCGGCAAAAAAGGAAAACCCTATAGTTATACCTTTGCCTTGCGCTCTTAGATCCTTCTCTTCCACTTGATCATCATGTCCATCATATTATGTGTGTCTCCACCATGATCTTGCTCATCATTTCATGCACCAAATCATGTGGTCTTGTGGCCATCTCTCCATGCCATTTCTACCTCCATCACATGTTGCTTATGCCTAGCTTAATCACACTTGATACAATAGCATTAGCAACTTGGTGTCATTAATTACCAAAACCAAACTTGGGCTTTCAATCTCCCCCTTTTTGGTAATTGATGACAACCATCATAAAGATATGAAATGAAATCAATTTTCAATTTCGATAGTATTAGCTCCCCCTACATATGTGCTTCCATGAGTTTGGTTCAATTGTGCACATATGTATGGATTTGAATTTTGGGAGAGTTACTACTATCAAATTGATGCTAAGGTATATAGAATGGACCTTTGAAGCGTGATACCAATCGGAGTTGCCTTTATTTACCATCCTTAGCATCGATGTAGGTAGACACCACTTGTAATTCATCACTTATAAAAATCACAAACACTAAAGTACCCCGTGAGATCAATATTATAAGCAAAGGTGTCTAGATATCACTTGTAAAGCTACTCTCAACAAATCATCATTCAAGTTCTATTTCTAGCAATCACCACACAAGCATGAATATGAATTTAAGTTTTGCAATGCAACACTTCATCATTTTAATGCACATACAAATGCAACAATTAATTCATGAGCTTGCTCCCCGAGCTTGCAACAATTAAAATTGATCCTTTCCAACCCCCTTAGTAACTTAACTTTTTATCTTTGTGACTTTTCTCTCCCCCTTTGTCAACAATCACCAAAAAGGTGCCAATTTTAGTGAGAGATAAGTCAATCAATATGAGGGAGTCCAAATTATGGTTCAATCTAGATCACTTGCCTAGAATATGTAATTCGGTTTGATCCAAGGACAAGCTTCTTCACACCTCATAAAGTATAAGGGTTATCTTGACCATGTTGAATTACACATCATGAGCTCATTTTCTAGATTCAACACTAGGTTTGCAAGCCCACAAACATGTCATATGCTACCACTAGATCAA
Source organism: Saccharum hybrid cultivar R570 (assembly GCA_038087645.1). NCBI lineage: Eukaryota > Viridiplantae > Streptophyta > Magnoliopsida > Poales > Poaceae > Saccharum > Saccharum hybrid cultivar. The sequence continues at coordinate 5,860,358 of JAQSUU010000804.1, read as the reverse complement.
TCAAAACATAGAAGCAATAGTGGTACCATATATACATCAAAATCATTTGATTTTCATGAATGAGCCTATTTGTCATGCAAATATGTCTATATGTTCTAAACATGTCCTTAGCAAAGTATGGATGATATGCCAAACAACTTTACCTTGCTATGTCGGAGGAGAGGCATGTCATATAAGAATGTGGGGTTGCACTCATTTCAAGTTGGAGAAGTCAAGTATGTTCAATTCATTCTTCAACTTGTAAAACCTTTTCTCATCAAGTGGCTTTGTAAATATGTCGGCTAGTTGATCTTCGGTGCCAATGCTCTCAATGCTAATATCACCCTTTTGTTGATGATCTCTTATGAAGTGATGCCTTATGTCAATGTGCTTCGTTCTTGAATGTTGAACCGAATTTTGTGTCATCTTGATTGCACTTTCATTGTCACAAAACAACGGAACATTCTTGAATTTTATTCCAAAATCATTCAAGGTGGCCTTCATCCAAAGCAATTGTGCACAACAACTACCGGCACTAATGTATTCGGCCTCGGCAGTAGATAGTGCAACACTATTTTGTTTCTTTGATGACCATGAAACAAGAGACCTTTCAAGCAATTGACAAGTGCCACTTGTGCTCATTCTATCAATCTTGCATCCACCATAGTCGGAGTCCGAATATCCAATCAACTCAAAATTAGACCCCTTTGGAAACCATAATCCAACATCATGAGTGCCCTTAAGATATCTCAATATCCTCTTGGTTGCTTTCAAGTGACTTTCTCTAGGTGAAGCTTGATATCTTGCACACTTGCACACACTAAACATCACATCCGGCCTCGAAGCAGTGACATAAAGCAAACTTCCAATCATAGACCGGTATTGCTTTTGATCTACCATGTTGCCACTTGCATCAATACCCAATTGATCATTTGTGCCCATTGGTGTACTCATTGGCTTAGCATCTTGCAATCCAAACTTCTTGATCATGTCCTTGATGTACTTCCCTTGACTTACAAAAGTGCCATTCTTCATTTGCTTGATTTGAAGTCCAAGAAAGTAACTAAGCTCTCCAATCATAGACATCTCAAACTCTTTTGCCATCATATTTCCAAATTCTTCACAAAAATCTTGATTGGTTGATCCAAAGATAATGTCATCCACATAGATTTGCAACACAAACAAGTCATTTCCAAGCTTCTTGGTGAAGAGAGTGGTGTCAACCTTTCCCATCTTGAACCCTTTAGAGAAAAGAAAGTCCCTCAATCTCTCATACCATGCTCTAGGTGCTTGCTTCAAACCATACAATGCCTTCTTTAGCTTGAAAACATAGTCGGGCTTCTTATCATCTTCAAAACCGGGAGGTTGCTCAACATAAACTTCTTCATTGATGTAGCCATTGAGAAATGCACTTTTGACATCCATTTGATAGAGCTTGATGTTGTGTGCACAAGCATATGCTAATAAGATTCTAATAGCCTCCAATCTTGCAACCGGTGCATATGTCTCTCCAAAGTCAAGACCTTCAACTTTAGTAAATTCTTCTTCATCACTATCACTATCACTATCATTTTCATGATCACTCTCATCATCGGATGATACCTTAGCGGCCTTAGCCATGAAGCACGATGGAGTGTCGAAGAGGGAGACCTTCTCTTGGATGGCAATGCTAGCATGTCCCTTCTTCTTGCTCTTGTTGTCATCCTCATCATCACTTGAGGAATCATCACTATCCCATGTAGCAACATGAGAATCATTCTTCTTCTTATGAGAACTCTCCTTCTTTTCTTGCTTCTTCTTTTGCTTCTTCCTCTCCTTCTTGATAGCATCTTCATCATCACTATCATAAGGACACTTTGCAATGAGATGGTCCTTGCTATGACATCTAAAACATCTCATGGTATGCTCATTCTTCTTGGATGAGTTCTTCCTTCTTCTTGCACAAAAGCCTTTCTTCTTCATGAACTTGCCAAATTGCTTGACAAAGAGAGCCATCTTCTCATCAATGTCGTCACTATCACAAGAGCTTGAGTCTTCTTCACTTGATGATTCAATCTTGAATTTGCCCTTGGATGTGGTGGCTTTGAATGCCACACTCTTCATCTTCTCATCATCCTTCTTCTCATTTTCCTTCTTCTTCTTCTTGACCAATTCATCCTTCTCATCATCTTCTCTATATGAATCATCGGTCATCACTTCTTGAAATATTTGTTGAGGTGTTGAATCCTTCAATGTAGTCCTCACTAGCACGGTGATCAATGTATCAAACCTCTTGGGCAAGCTTCTCAAGAACTTCATAGAGAATTGGTTGTCCTTGACTTCCTCACCAAGTGCCTTGAGCTCATTGACAATGACTTGCAATCTATGAAACATCTCTGGTACACTCTCATCATCTTGCATCTTGAAGCTTGAAAATTTTTCTTGCAAGATATAAGCTTTAGCGGTCTTTGTGCCTTCGGTGCCCTCAAATGTTTCTTCTAGCTTGGCCCAAGCATCATGTGCAACTTCTATGTTTTTCACTTGCTCAAATGTCTTGTCATCTAATGCCTCATGAAGAGCACTAATGGCAATGTCATTGCATTGGAGTTTCTTTTCTTCCACCGGTGTAGGTGCTTCCGGATTAGCAACCTCAAATTTTGTTTCGGTGACCTTCCACACTTCTCTATTGATTGACTTGAGGTGTGCGGTCATCTTAACCTTCCAATATGCATAATTTGTGCCATCAAAGTGAGGTGCCTTCTTGGTATTGTTGATGTGCAAGCTTAATTGAGCCATTTCTTTTTCACCGTAGGTTGTTAAGCCTCAAATAAACGGTGCCTCGGCTCCGATACCACTTGTAAGGTCCAAATAGGCTAGAGGGGGGTGAATAGCCTAATTAAAACTTCTACAAGAAATACTTAACCACAAGTTAGTACAAAAGGTGGCGGAGCTAAATGCACTAGCTCTAACTAATTAAGCAAGCCACCTACACAAGTCTAGTACAAGACTATCCACTAAACACAACAACAACAAGCTAGATACAAGAAGTAATACGAGAGAAGAGCTTCAAGTGATTATACCGCCGTGTAAAGATGAGAAGTACCAATCAAACAATCACACAAGAGAAATCCTCGGGAGGAGAATGACACAAGAATTTATCCCGAGGTTCACTTGCTTCCCGGCAAGCTACTCCCCGTTGTGGCGATACACCCACTTGTCGGTTCGCGAGCTAATCGACTATCAAGAGTCGAGCCCTCGGCGGGCACCGCACAACCGCACACAAGATGGAGATCCTCCAAGCCACGAGCTCCACTAGAGTATCCAATACGAACTCCCGCGGGGAAGGATCAAGAACCCCTTACAACACTTGGTGAGGGCTCCAACAATCTCCAATTGCGAGCTCAATCACCTCCGCTGCTCCAAGCCGTCTACCGTGTCGGGAAACACAGAAGAGTAACAAGAAATCCGCAGCAACTCGAAGATCAAGTGCCTCTAGAATGCAACTCTCAAGCAATGCACTTGAATCTCACTCAATCTCACTTAAGATGTGCAACTAAGCAAAGAGATGAGTGGAGGGGTTGTTCTCTAGCTCAAAGGATGTCTCTAGGTCTCAAAATGTGCAAGAGTTACCCTCAAACCCCGGACATCCTCTATTTATAACGAAGGGGTACGCAGCTAGCCGTTACAAATGACGCAGCGAAAATCGCGCTGACCGGACGCTCCGGTCAGGGTGACCGGACGCGTTCGGTCACTACACGACAAACGTGAACAGTGCGCGTCAGAACTAGCCGTTGCCCTGACCGGACGCGCTCCTTTGATTGACCGGACACGACAGTGCCAGCGTCCGGTCGCGTTCCAGTAAGCACCCGACGAGACCGGACGCGTCCGGTCGCACGTGACCGGACGCGCCAGCCGCGTCCGATCGCGCTTCGCTGCGCTCGGCCTCTCTGGACGCATGACCGGACGCTCCGGTCCCGTGAGGCACCGGACGCGCCGGTCGCGCGCTTAACTTTTACGCCCAGTTGAACTGACCGGACGCGCTGGTCAGGCCAGACCCGCGTCCGGTCACAAACCCTAGCACCTGCTGCCGCGATGAACTGACCGGACGCGCCCCGCGTCCGGTGCAGCGTCCGGTGCAGCGTCCGGTCACCGCAGTGACCGCCTTTCGCCTCCGTTTCTTTTCTGACTTTCGGCGCAATAGAAAATAGGCATTTCACTTCCCCAAAAAGCGCCGAATCCCGCCTCGCAAGCTCGGCGGGAGGGAGAGAGGAACCCAAACCCCTCTCTACCGCTCAAACTCCACCGTCTTCGCAAATGTGCTAACACCACCAAGTGTACACCACCATGTGCATGTGTGTTAGCATTTCACAAACATTTTCCAAGGCGTTATGTTAGCTCTCAACTAGATCCTAAATGCATATGCTCAAGACATTGATCTAGTGGCACTTGATTCCCGAGCTAACCGTGATTTCCCCTCTGATAGTCGGCTATGTATCCTAAACCCGGTCAATCACTTCTCTACTCAACTTAGACCGGCAAAAAAGGAAAACCCTATAGTTATACCTTTGCCTTGCGCTCTTAGATCCTTCTCTTCCACTTGATCGTCATGTCCATCATATTATGTGCGTCTCCACCATGATCTTGCTCATCATTTCATGCACCAAATCATGTGGTCTTGTGGCCATCTCTCCATGCCATTTCTACCTCCATCACATGTTGCTTATGCCTAGCTTAATCACACTTGATACAATAGCATTAGCAACTTGGTGTCATTAATTACCAAAACCAAACTTGGGCTTTCACCGGTCCAGCGTCCGGTCACCACTGTGACCTCCGTTCGCTTTCCGTTCGATTTCCGACTTTCGGCGTAGTGGAAAAAAGTCGTTTCAACTCCTCGAAAACGCCTGAATCCCGCCTCGCAAGCTCGGCGGGAGGGAGAGAGGACCCCAAACCCTCTCTACCGCTCAAACTCCACCGCCTTCGCAAACGTGCTAACATCACCAAGTGACCATCACCATGTGCATGTGTGTTAGCATTTTCACAATCATTTTTCGAGGCGTTATTAGTTCTATCCAAATGCATATGATCATGAAATGCACACCTAGAGGCACTTAGGAGTTCAATAGCCGCGTCATTCCCCTCTTTATAGTACGGCTATCTATCCTATAATGTAACCACACCCACTAGGTGTCTTGGTTACTAAAACACAACCCTTAAGCATATACCTTTGCCTTGATCACGTAGGGTTGCGTCCAAATCCAAGTGTGGCCATCATGATCACCATGTCCATCTTGCCACCAACCTTGGAATGTACTAATCCTCATATGCTACATACAACTTAGGCATAGGATTAGTACTTAGGCATTGTCACTAATTACCAACACCAAACATAGGACTTTCAATCTCCCCCTTGTTGGTAATTGGTGACAACCCTTTCACAAAGATATTATGATAAAATTTTGATTGAACCCATGTCACATTGTCCAAGTATATTACCATGTGTAAGAAGTATGGACAAGTGATCATGAATTCAAATTGATAGCAATGGCTCCCCCTACATGTATGCTATATGTTTGGATTTTGGAAGCATACATGTTAGATAGGAAAGATTAGGAGCATTGACTACCAATAGGTGCGAAGTGTTCTAGATTATAGACCTTTGAAGCGTGATACCATCGGAGTAGCGATAAACACCAACTTAGCACCTTGTGTAGTTAGATATCACTTGAAAAAGCACAAACAAAACTAGAAACCTTGTGAGATCAACATTAAAAACAAGGTTCTAGTACCACTTTGGAAAACATGAAGCAAGAGAAATCTAACTACTTCCTATTCATGCTAGTACTTCAACACACCATTCAATTGTATACTAGCAAAACATCACACAGGCAAAGTATCGGAGAAAAAGAAATGCATAACTATGCATCATACATATGAAGTGCACAAAGAAATGCAACATTCATGTTTAAGAGCTTGCTCCCCCTACTTGTGTGCTCAAAATTTTAGTTGATCCCCTTCTTTCATCAATTTTCTCCCCTTTTAGAATCTATCTTTGTGAACAACATTTTTCTCCCCTTTTGTGCTTCTCCCCCTTTGAGTTCTATCTTTGGGAACAACATTTTCTCCCCCTTTGGCACCAATGACCACAAGGGACCAATTTTAGATAGATTATCATGTTGAATTATGGGATGAGGATCAAGTTTGTGATTCAACCTAGATTGCTTGCATAAATAAAATGCTTCGGTTTGATCCAAGGGCAAGCTTCTTCACACCTCACTAGAAGGGTTATCATGCACCATGTTAAAGCAAATATTTAGACAAGTGATCTAGATTAAACACTTAGGATCACAAGCTACTCAAACAAGTTATATGCTACCACTAGATCATACAAGACATGGAAACAATAGTGGCACCATATAAACTTCAAATTCATTTGATTGTCATGAATGAGCCTAGAAAATACGAAATCATGACTAGATGCACTAAACATGTCCTTAGTATAGAATGTATGACATGTCAACCAATTGTACCTTGGGGTTCGAAGGAGAGGCATGTCATAACATTGGGGTGCATCAACTCATGTTGGAGAAGTCAAGTATGTTCAACTCATTCTTTAGCTTGTGAAATCTCTTCTCATCAAGTGGCTTGGTGAATAGATCGGCTAATTGATCTTCGGTGCCCACACTCTCAATAGCAATGTCACCCTTTTGTTGATGATCTCTAATAAAATGATGACGAACATCAATATGCTTTGTTCTTTGATGTTGAACCGGATTGTTGGTTAGCTTCACGGCACTTTCATTGTCACATAGCAATGGCACATTCTCGAAATTAATTCTAAAATCCTTCAATGTTGCCTTCATCCACAAGATTTGTGCACAACAACTACCCGCGGCAATGTATTCGGCTTCGGCGGTAGATAGTGCAATACTATTTTACTTCTTGGATGACCATGAGACAATTGATCTTCCCAACAATTGACAAGTCCCGGAAGAAGTGCTCTTTCTCTCCACTTTGTCACCGGCATAGTCGGAATCCGAATATCCAACTAGCTCAAAGCTTGCACCTTTGGGATACCACAATCCAACATCTTATGTATGCTTTAAGTACCTCAATATTCTCTTTGTTGCCTTCAAATGACTTTCTCTTGGTGAGGCTTGAAATCTTGCACACATGCATACACTAAACATCACATCGGATCTTGATGCCGTCACATAGAGTAGGCTACCAATCATTGATCTATAAAGCTTTTGATCCACCATGTTGCCACTCTTATCACTATCCAAACTTCCACTAGTGCCCATTGGGGTTGTAATGCCCTTTGCATCTTCCATGCCAAACTTCTTGAGCATATATTTGATGTATTTGGTTTGGCTCACAAATGTTCCTTCCTTCATTTGTTTGATTTGAAGTCCAAGAAAGAAACTAAGTTCACCAATCATTGACATTTCAAATTCCTTTGCCATCATTTTTCCAAACTCATCACAATAATCTTGATTGGTTGAACCGAAGATGATATCATCAACATATATTTGCAATACAAACAAGTCTTTCCCAATCTTCTTGGTGAATAGAGTAGTATCCACTTTGCCCATGACAAATCCTTTGGTTAGCAAGAAGTCCCTCAATCTTTCATACCATGCTCTTGGTGCTTGCTTCAATCCATACAAAGCTTTCCTTAACTTGTACACATGGTTGGGTTTCTTATCATATTCAAAACTGGGAGGTTGCTCCACATACACCTCTTCTTGAATATACCCATTTAGAAATGCACTCTTCACATCCATTTGATATAGCTTGATATTATGAGCACAAGCATAGGCAAGTAAGATCCTAATTGCTTCTAATCTTGCAACCGGGGCATAAGTTTCACCAAAGTCAAGACCCTCTATTTGTGTGTAACCTTGAGCCACTAGTCTTGCTTTGTTCCTTACTACTATTCCATCTTGATCTTGCTTGTTGCGAAAGACCCATCTTGTTCCAATGACATTATGATCCTTAGGCCTCTCAACTAGTTCCCATACTTCATTTCTCTTAAAGTTGTTGAGCTCTTCATGCATTGTATTTACCCAATCCGGATCTCTCAATGCTTTATCAATGTCCTTGGGTTCTTCCATTGACACAAAAGAAGAGTGAGCACAAAATGATGCCAATCTTGATCTAGTTTGAACTCCCCTTTGTATGTCACCAATGATGGAATCCAATGGATGGTCTCTTGCAATGTTAGTTGGTTGAAGTACTTGGACTTGATTGCTTGGATTCTGATGTTGATCATGAGTTGGAGATGATGAACTAGCCACTTGTTGATCTTGTTACACTTGAGATGATGTACTAGCTTGATTTTGCATTAGAGAACCACTAGCTTGTGTAATTGGACTTTGGAGCACTTGATCTTTGTTGTCATCCACATCAATTACTTGCTTTGGCCTAATATCACCAATATCCATTTCTTTCATAGCATTGGTCAATTGAGTTCCTCTCACATCATCCAAGTTATTTTCCTTATCTTGAGAGCCATTTGTTTCATCAAACTCAACATCATGAACTTCCTCAAGTAAACCACTAGCCAAATTCCAAACTCTATAAGCTTTGCTAGTAGTGGAGTAACCAAGTAAGAATCATTCATCACATTTCTTCTCAAACTTGCTCAATCTAGTGCCCTTCTTCAAGATGTAGCATTTGCAACCAAATACCCGAAAGTATGCAATGTTGGGCTTTCTTCCATTTAAGATCTCATATGGTGTCTTCTCTAGAAACTTGTGGCAATAGAGGCGGTTGCTATAGAAGCAAGCCGTGTTAATTGCTTCGGCCCAAAATGAATGACTCACATTATACTCATTCAACATTGATCTTGCCATATCAATCAAAGTTCTATTCTTTCTCTCAACTAGGCCATTAGATTGAGGTGTATACTTGGCCGAGAATTGATGCTTGATTCCAAGCTCCTCACATAACTCATCAACTCTTGTGTTTCTAAACTCACTTCCATTGTCACTTCTTACTTTCTTGATTGTGGTCTCAAACTCATTTTGCACTCTCTTGATGAACTTCTTGAATATGTCAAATACATCACTCTTGTCCCCAAGAAAGAATACCCATGTGTATCTAGTGAAATCATCCACAATCACAAAGCCATACTTGTTGCCACCAATGCTTGTATATGTAGTTGGCCCAAATAGATCCATGTGCAACAACTCAAATGCCTTGGAAGTACTCATAATGCTCTTCAATGGATGAGTGTTGCCTACTTGCTTTCCGGCTTGACATGCACTACATAGCTTATCTTTCTCAAATGTGACATCCTTCAAGCCTCTAACTAAGTCATGCTTCACTAACTTGTTCAATTGCTTCATGCCAACATGACCAAGTCTTCTATGCCATAACCAACCCATACTTGATTTGGTGAGCAAGCATGTTGAGAGTTGAGTGTCACTAGCATTGAAATCAACCAAGTATAGATTCTCATATCTAAAGCCCTTGAAGATCAAATTGGAGCCATCAACACTAACTATCTCCACATCATCAACACCAAATATGCACTTGAAACCTAGATCACACAATTGAGCAACCGAGAGAAGATTGAAGTTCAACTTTTCAACTAGGAGCACATTGGAAATGCTATGATCATTTGAGATTGCAATCCTTCCAAGAGCCTTCACATCACCCTTGCTATTGTCACCAAATGTGATACTATCAATGCCACTATCATTTGATTTGAGAGAGTTGAACATTCTTGAATCACCGGTCATATGTTGAGAGCACCCACTATCAAGCACCCAATGTCTTCCTCCGGCCTTGTAATTTACCTACAAAATAAATTAATGTTTCTTAGGTACCCATACTTGTTTGGGTCCTTGGAGGTTAGTAACTAAGCTCTTTGGTACCCAAATGACCTTCTTCTTTGGACCAACAATTGGTGTACCAACAAACCTAGCATGCACACCTTTCTCACCCTTGGTAAGCACAAAACAAGAATCAAAAGGATTGTAATCCATTTTAGCATGAAACTTGTTGTTGTTCTTGTTCATTTTATTACAATTAATCTCTAGATGCCCAACTTGCTTGCATCTATTGCAATAACGACCATTGCTCTTCACAAAGCGAGACTTTGGAGTAGCAAAGGCCGCCTTGCCCTTCTTGGGAGTATAGCCCAAACCCTCTTTGTTAAGAGAGAACCTTTGGCTACCCAAGCATTTTAGTAAGTGGGCATCCCCACCATAGGCATTGCCTAGTGCGCGGGTGTGATCATCCACCTCTCTCTTGAGAGTCTCATTCTCAACCACAAGTGATGAATCACTAGTAGTAGAGGTAGAGTTGGTTGTGGTGGATGATGATGAGCTACATGAAGCATTAGTAGGACCAACAAATAAAGAATCATCAATAATATCACATGTTAGTCCAATATCACAAGTGACAATCACTTGCTCCTCCTTAGCTTCCTTCATGAGCTTCTCCAACTTGAGGTCCTTCTCCTTGATGAGCTCAAGTAGAGAGGAGTGGGCTTCCTTAAGCCTAGTGTGAGCAACTTCAAGGTCCTCGTGGTCTTCCTTTAGACACTCACGAGAGGCCTCTAGCTCATCAAAGGATTTCCTAAGAGCTTTGAGCTCTTGTTCAATTCCTTTGCACTCCTTACTCTTTTTGAGAGCAACAAGCTCCTTCATCAAGGCATCATTTTCATTGCTCTTGGCAATGAGCTCTTGCTCTAAGATTTTGCACTTTCTTGGTTGTCCTCTTGTAGCCCTTGCTCATTTGATCTATTATGCCTAATAGATCATCCTTGGAGTAGTCCTCATCCTCCTCATCATCACTCCTACAACCATCACTAGCACAAGAATCATCATCACTATCATCATATTTTACCTTGGTAGGCTTGGCCATAAGGCATGTCGATGTAGTGTCGAAGATGGATGGCTTGTTGGAGAGGGCGATGCTTGCAATGGCTCGCCGAGTGGTCCTCTCATCATCACTAGAGCTATCATCATCACTATCGGAGTTATCACTATCCCAAGTGACCACATAGCCACCACCCTTCTTCTTCTTCTTGTTGATAGTGAAGCTCTTCTTCTCTTTCTTCTCCTTCTTATCCTTCTTGTTCTTCTTCAACTTCAACTCCCCATCATGATATCTTTTGTCTTCATAGGGACACTTTGCCACTACATGATCGGGGCTATTGCAATTGTAGCAAAGCATCTCCTTTGCCTTCATGAAGTCCCTTCTCTTTCTTGCACCATATCCTTTCTTCTTCATGAACCTCCACATCTTGTGCACTAGGAGGGCCATGGTCTCATCATCGAATGGATCATCATCATCGCTCTCCATCTTGCTCTTGCCCTTAGAAGATGAAGCCTTGAATGCAATGGGCTTCTCTTGCTTGACCTTGATCTCCTTCTTCTCATCTTCATCTTCTTCATCATCATATTGAGCATCGGTCATGACATCTCCAAGCACTTGGTTTGGAGTCACCTTGTCCAAACCCTCTCTTTGGATCATCTTCCTCAAGATAGCAAACTTCTTAGGTAAGTTCATCAAGAACTTATGTGAGAAGTCCTTGTCCTTGACATCTTCTCCTAGGCTCTTGAGATCATTGACAATAACTTGTAGCCTATAGAACATCTCCGGTATGGACTCATCATCCTTCATCTTGAAGCTTGCAAACTTATCCTTGAGCATATAGAGCTTGGCACTTTTTACCGTTGAAGTGCCCTCATATGTTTCCTCTAATCTTGTCCACACTTCACTTGCCATTTCAAGATCCTTGATTTGCTCAAAGACCTTTGCATCAATCCCATTGTAGAGAGTGTTGAGAGCCATAGTGTTGCATTGGTTGTTGATGCGGTCATTGTTGGTGAGGTTGTCGGGATCAATGATAGCATAATCATGATGTGTCACCTCCCAAACCTTCTCATTGATAGAGCCAAGATATTGCTTCATCTTTCTTTTCCAATGATCAAAAGATGAGACACCATCAAAGAATGGAGGCTTGCCCCCGACATGGTTGAACACAACTTGAGCCATCTTACACCGAGGTTGTTAAGCCTTACAAACGGTGACCACGGCTCTGATACCACTTGAAAGGTCTTGATGGCTAGAGGGGGGGTGAATAGCCTTTTAAAACTTTCTACAAAGACAAGCTAAACAAGTTTATCAATACAACAAATAACGAGATGCGAGTTTTGCTTAGCCTACGGGGTGTTTGCAAGCCACCTATCCAATTCACAATTCTAGTATATTTGCACTCAACCGCACAAGTCAAACCGAGAAGTAAACTACAACTAGCAAGCTACACAAAAGAGCTACTCTTGCAAAGTGACTAAGAAAATAATACAAGAGAGAGTTAGAAGGGTATCACCGAGGGGCGAAGTATTGAGCCAACCAAACAATAAGATCAAGAGATGAATTCCACAATACACAACCACCGGGATCGATCAATCACAATAAGAATGATGACACAAAGATTTATCCTGAGGTTCACGTGCTTGCCGGCACGCTAGTCCCCGTTGTGTCCCTCTTCACCACGTGGTTCGGTGGCTAATCGGTCTCACACCGAGCCTCTCAAAAGGTGCCACAAGAACCTACCAAATGGCAAAAGGTTGCAATGACACGAGCAATTTACTAATGTTGCCTTTGGCGCTTCGCCGAGGTAGGTACAAACCCCTCACAATCACCGGAGGTGGCCAAGAACAATCACCAACTCTTGCCAACGCCTCCAAGCTGCTCCAAGCCGTCTAGGTGGCGGCAACCACCAAGAGAAACGAGAATCCCGCAGCAAATCAACCACCAAGTGCCAACTAGATGCAATCTCACAATGCAAATGCACTTGGATCACTCAATCTCACTTCGAATATGCAAACAAGCAAGAGAGATGAGTGGGAGGGGAGTTGCTTAGCTCAAAGTGCTCACAAGTATATCAAATGTCCAAGAGTAAGAGCCTTGAGCCGGCCAACGAGTATTTATAGACGTACCCCTTCGAATATAGCCGTTAGGAACGAGATCCAGCTGAAATCGCGTTGACCGGACGCGCTGGTCCAATTGACCGGACGCGCTGGTCACGTAACGGCTAGTTTCGCGAAGCACTGACCGGACGCGCTGGTCGTAACGACCGGACGCGCCGGGCACGACCGGACGCACCGGTCCCGTAACGGACCGGACGCGCTGGTCAACACTGAGTCGCGCACAACCAAGCAGTGACCGGACGCGCTGGTGAACTGACCGGACGCCACAGTGCCCGCGTCCGGTCGGAGTCCAGTAAGCTCCCTGGACGACCGGACGCGTCCGGTCGACTGTGATCGGACGCGCTGCGCGTCCGATCAACCAACTGAAATACGCGCAGACATTGAACGCTGACCAGACGCGTCCGGTCACACGGAGACCGCGTCCGGTCCAGCGTCCGGTCACCACTGTGACCTCCGTTCGCTTTCCGTTCGATTTCCGACTTTCGGCATAGTGGAAAAAAGTCGTTTCAACTCCTCGAAAACGCCTGAATCCCGCCTCGCAAGCTCGGCGGGAGGGAGAGAGGACCCCAAACCCTCTCTACCGCTCAAACTCCACCGCCTTCGCAAACGTGCTAACATCACCAAGTGACCATCACCATGTGCATGTGTGTTAGCATTTTCACAATCATTTTTCGAGGCGTTATTAGTTCTATCCAAATGCATATGATCATGAAATGCACACCTAGAGGCACTTAGGAGTTCAATAGCCGCGTCATTCCCCTCTTTATAGTACGGCTATCTATCCTATAATGTAACCACACCCACTAGGTGTCTTGGTTACTAAAACACAACCCTTAAGCATATACCTTTGCCTTGATCATGTAGGGTTGCGTCCAAATCCAAGTGTGGCCATCATGATCACCATGTCCATCTTGCCACCAACCTTGGAATGTACTAATCCTCATATGCTACATACAACTTAGGCATAGGATTAGTACTTAGGCATTGTCACTAATTACCAACACCAAACATAGGACTTTCAGGTACCTCCACTCACCCCTCACGCCTTCTAAAGGTGCGACTTCACGCTAGGGAGATCTAAATAACGGTTCCTAACTTTAAAAAAGAACACACTCCCTGTCGCCCAGATCAGGTTCTCATGCGATCTACAAGGCCGCAACATCACCCTGAAGCTTGAGGGCGGTTGAGTCGTGAGATCACCTACGCCTCTGAGGCTACGGTACCTCCACTCGCTCCCTTACGCCAAAGGACGCAACTGCGTGCTAGGTAAATCATGTGAGAACACGATCCAAGCGATAAAAGGAAGAAAAAGCTCGAATAAAACTAAAATAACCACGAACCGGTTTATGTTTCGAGTTTTTAGGGCCTCCGAGGCCACCACAACCAAAATTCAAAGTACTAACTTATTACATGGGCCTTTGCGCCCAGATTTGGCTTACAGGCCCTCATCGTCAGCAGGCGGAACCACCTCGGCTTCAAAAAGCGAGGCCAGACGGCTCCCAGGCTCTTCTGCAGCTTCAATCAGCTCCAGGCAGGCATTCTCGTTCTCCTCGTCCGTCCGATCCGGGTCTGTGATGAAGCCGTCAGAAACGAGCTCCATGTCGAACACAAACCCAGAACGGATGATGGCCAGCGCCCTCTTTACGCCGTGATGGAGGCTGTCCCGTATCTTCTCCCGGACGAGGCGGCCCAGCGCCGCCATCCGACGGATGAAGGAGTTCCCCGGAACATCTTCCCCGGTGTCGGCGTCGGGCTCGACCCCCAGGCCGTCACACACGGTGGTGATCGTGCCCTGGAGCAGCTGGGTCCTCCGGGTCTCGGCTTCGAGGAGGCTCTGGAAGGAATTGGCAGACGACTGGGCCACCCGATTCTCCCTCTCCAGCTCTGAAACACGATAAAACAAATTAATACCTAACACGGGGCCTCGACGCCATGGCCGTAACAATCATACTTACCCTCGGTATGGGTCTGCAAGCCCACGACCTCGTTGCGAAGCCCCCCGCACGTCCGCTCGAGCTCTAGGAGGGCGCCGTCCTTGTCACTGATGGTCGCCTTCAGCGCCTCGATCTCCTGGCGGGCGGTCTGGAGTGTCGCGTCCTTCTCCTGGATGGCTCCGTTCAGCGCTGTGATCTCGTCCTTCAGCGCGCTGAAGCGAGCTAAGACCTGCCCGATCTGGACGTTGAGGGCGTCGCGCTGACGGCTGACCTGGGAGACGTCCTCCTCGAGCTCCTTCACCCGTGCCGACAGGGGCTCGAGATCCCTGCGGGCCTGGGCAGCCTCCTCTCGAGCCTTGTCCACGTCGGTGCGCATCACGGCCTCGGCCGCCCAGGCCTGCATCGCCTCCTCCTTCACCGCCGCGTATGCGACGCGCAGCTCAGCCATCTCGGCATTCCGATCGGAAAGCCATTTCTGGGCCTCCTCGACCAGGACCCATTGCTGAGACAGCGCGGCCCACACGCCACTCTCATCCCAGATGAAGAGTGACTTGCGGCGGGAGTACTCCTTCAGCTCCTGATCACAATTCGAAAAAACCAAAAAGATTAAAAAGCCAAGGGAAAAAGACACCAAGAGAACCACGAAGAAAGCCGATGGATCGAACATACCTCGGTGGCATCCCGCATACCTCGTGACACGGTCTCCGTCGCCACATGGAGCACCCGATCGAGGTGTCGGCGGAGACCCTCGAGGTACTCCCAGCGGTGCACCTCGTCCCTGTCGTTTAGGGTGAAGATGGGCTCGACGTCGGGGTTCGCGGCGTCCCTAAACTGGAGGGACGGACCCCCCCACCGTGGGATCTCCGCCTCCGCCCGCACTATGGCCAGCACGGCGATGTCTGGCCACGACGACGACGACCCGGCCGGGGCATCTCCCGGCCCCGCGGAAGGACCGGCCTCGCCCGCAGTTCCCGCCTCTCCGACGGCCGTCGAGGCACCGGCCTGGTCCGCGGCCTCACCCCCCTCGACCCCATCACTTGTTTCCCTTTGTCCAGGGGGGAATCGTCGAGGGTGAGGTCCACGGTCACGGGTGCCCGCCCTTCTGTGGGAGCCGGCCCCTCGATCGCCGGCACCTCCGGAGCCGGCGCCTCGACCACCGGCGCCTCTTCTTCTGGAGCCTCGGGCGGGGGCTCGACGGCCCCGTCCTCCACCGTACCCGCCGGCTCCGCCGGCGGGTCTTGCTGTGGCCGCGGCTCCCTCGCCTATGCCACTTCCTATCCCGCTATCGACGGGACCTCCTCCATAGTCACGTCAGCACCCGCCCGCTCCACGCGCGCGGACGGATGCTTCGGCCGTCACGGCCTCGACGGCAGCCTCGGCCGTCGGCAACGGCCTGGGCTCCGCCTCGCCCGTACTGGGCGCCACCGCCTCCGCCGGTCCTGACCCCTCCGTGGTGGGATCGGAGCCAGCGACCACCGTGGCATCTGCTGCCACCTGAGCCGCCCCCTGCTGCTGTTGCAGGCGCCCCTTCGCGGCCTCAACCCGCTGGACCCAGGCCGTATCCTGCTCCACCGTCCGGTTAAGGACAACGACGCTGGCTCGCAGCGACTACACGGGGGGTAGGCCCCATCGGCTCCGCCTTCCGCTTTAAAGTACAAAACGAGAAGGAACGTCAGCAAACGGATCCGGAGAAAGGCGGAAGAATCAAGCATAAACACCTATCAGGAAATCGGCACCAAGGGCCTCGACCCCGTACGATCCGAGCCTCCCGGGGCGGCCGGTGGTGGCCTCGCGGCGGCCCCACCAGCAGGCCGGGCACTCCTTGGGGCCCTGGCCGACGCGCCGCCCTGCGTCTTCTGCGCCTCCAAGGCCAGCTGGCCTCGGGTCCTCACGCCTACCTGTGGCGCCACCGATGACGACGCCGGTACCACCGTTCTAGCCTCCGCCCGAGCTTGCGGGGCCTGGGCTGGTGCAGGCATCCCCGTCGACCCCTCCTGCTGGGTCCGGGGCAAGGCGGCCCCTCCCGTCGAGGGGCCCGCCTCCTTCTCCGTCTTCTCCGTCTTCTTTCTCTCCTCCTCCTCCTCCTCGGTCTCCTCGACCACGACGACCGAGGAGGACGCCCCCCTGATGGGCTCCAACAGGGGGCGGATGTTGGGGAGGTCCCCCAGGCCGGTCGCGGCCTCATACCACGACAGAGCGTCGTCGTCTTCGCCGTCGCTGTCGTCGTCGCCCTCCCCTAAGATCGTCTCGGAGGGAGACTCCGCCAGAGGGACCCCGTCGATGGTCTGCTGGTGCCGGAGTTTCTTCAACACCTCCGCCTCCTTGGCCTTGCGGATCGCCCGCTTCTTGGCCGTCTCCTTGGTTTGTTTCTTCTTGGACGCGTGCTGGCGTTGAGCCTCCCGGGGCGGGCCGATCCTCTGGGACTGGCGGCCGCGTCTCCCGCAGTGCCGACAAATCCTGCGCGCCGGCCTCAACCAAATTAACGGAATCCAAAAGTAAACAAGATAAGCGAACATACTGACCCAAAAACACTTACCACGGGCTCGAACCCCTAGGTAGGTCTCATGGGGACCCGGTCGACCTCCTCCACCTTGAAGTTCTCGACCATCCAGCGCGCTCGCCGGAGGACCTCCTCGAGGACAAGGGACTCGTGGGACATCCGGGTCCCCTCCAGGGATGCCTCCGGAGTCATCTGGTCGAGGCGGAGATGACGCCGGCACAACGGCATCACTCTGCGCCGGTGGAAGGCCGTAGCCACCGCCGCCGCCGCCAAGCCCGGAAGGCGAAGCTGCTGCAGCACCGCCAGCAGCGGGTCCAGGCGCGGCTTCTCGGCCTCTGGGACTCCGTAGACCCAGTTGTCCTCTCGAGCGATCAACACTCGGCTGGTGTACCTCGACAACTGATTTTCATCGTTGCGGAGGTAGAACCAACCCTCGTGCCAACCACTGTTCGAGGAGATGAGGCGAGCCGGGATATACAGATCCGCCCGGCCCGACCTCACCTGCAGGACGCAGCTCCCTACTCGAGCCGCGCACAGGACCCCCTTCTCCCCCGCCTTCCTGGCGAAGAGCTCGGCCTTGAAGAGGTGAAGCCATATGTTCCACTGCGGCTCCACCCCAAGGTAGCCCTCGCAGACCGCCGCAAAGATGGCGGCCTGCGCGATGGCGTTGGGGGCAAGGTGATGCAGCTCCACCCGGTAGTAGTGGAGGAGCGCGCGCATGAAGGCAGACGCCGGTACGCCAAACCCCCGCTCGTGGAAGCAGACGAAGCTCACCACGTACCCCTCAGGGGGCGCCGGCTCCTGGTGGGCAGGAGGCGGCGCAATCCACTCCGGCTGCGACCGACTCGTCCTTGGCCGCAGCAGCCCGTCCTCGACCAACTCCTCTAACCTCCTCTCCGTCACCGAGGAGGCGGCCCAGTCGTCAGCGGGGAGGATCTGGCTCTTTCCTGCCATTGGTGCTGTCGGGAGGGGGGTGGGCGAAGAGGATGCGGTGGCGGCGGCGATGTGGGCGGAGAACGCAAGAAGGCAAGGGCTGTCTGAGGCAGAAGATTGCAAGAGCGCAAGGGACCGGTGGGGAACGCAGACCCCTAGGTTTTGATTTTATATGCCCTAGCGGAAGCCCAACGGCCGCGTGAAAAGGTAGGAACAGTTTCCCGCATTAAATGCGCCCACCTAACCGTTTCCTCCACGTCTCGCAGGAGCCGGGCACGTGGCCGTCCCCCACGCCGTAACCGAACGCCACGTCGCCCACTACCACGCCGATTTCGCCCTAAAAAGGCGCGCCTGACTAACGGGCGGGGCGAGATCCGTGGACGGATATTCCTAGATGCCTGGTAAACGGCCCCCGAGCCCGTCATAAGTCTCGAGGGAACGGAAGCTGGCCCTCGACCCGGGTTCGACAGCTGCCCCCGAGCAACAGAGCTAGGGACGTCTAGAGGTGCGCCCGTACATGGCCAGGGCTCGAGCCACGCTCTCGAGGCACCTCAAGACGTATTCGAGGTCAAAGAAGGAGGTCAACGTAGGAATCCCCTCGAGGGAGGCACCGAGTCCTCGGATCCCGTCGAAGGGAACCGACATCCACACGACCACTCCTTGACATTTGTTGAGGGCGTCTCCGGGCCACTAGCTGACTCCTAACGACTGGAGCATGAGCTCTCACTCGAATTCCCCCGCTAGCAGCTCTCCGGAGATCACTGGAACTCGCCCAAACAGGGGTAGTACGGTGTTCCCCACCCCTCCTCCTTTCTGAAGGAGGAGCGTGAGGGTCACATAACGGAAGATGACCGGGACTCTGATCAACCTCGTGCGCACGAGGCTCGGAGGCTCGACCGCATCAAACTGTCCCTTGATAAAACACGTAAAAGACCTCGGAGGAGTCTTCAACACTCCACCGAGGCCTCGGGGGCTACACCCGGCGGGTGCGCTCGCGCGCCCCCACCGGAAAAGTCAACGGCGCTACGACTCCAGTTCATCAACAAAAAAGCCTCTAGGAGAGTGATCGCACACTCACCAAAAGGCTCGGGGGCTACTGTCGGTACCAACGGTATAGGGGTACCCACATCTAACGATAATAAAAATCAAAACGACTAAGCCACGCCCAAACTCGGCCGCACACCAGGTCCGCCTCGTACGAGGGCAGCTCGACGGAGCGCCTCGACCACGCTCCGGCTCCGACTCGTACGAGGCACCCTCGATGGGGGCGCCTCGACCACGCCCCGTCCCGCACAGCGGGGTACCTCGACCGCGCTCCGACCCGCGCGAGGTTCGTCCGCTCACTGGGAAAACTCCGACTCGCATGAGCCCGGGTCGAGATGCTCGATCCCTTCTCTTTACCTACCACAGGATAAAAGCTATGGCATTTAATGCGATTACCTACTACCACCTACCGGCATGGCTGCAATCAGGATCGACGTGGGAACAATGCCAGTGTCAGTCCTCACTATTTTACCGCCCATCCCGTGATAGGAGGTGAAAACCGTCACTATACACGCCTTACCGCGCACTGTACGTCACCAGTTACCCTCGAGGGAGGATACGACAAAGCCCGTATACCGCAATCCCTGGGATTCGGCCTTATCCATCTGGTCTCGACCCGGCCTCGACCCAACCTCGACGCCCCGCACAGTTCAACAAGGAAAGAAGTACGGCATGGCACGGTGCTCCGGGTCATTTCGGCGTCTCGTCCTCTACTTCACCGTGGTGTCCAGGGATGACCTTCCATTCCTAGGGCACGTCGCAATAGTCACCTTAACAGGGATCGACAAAACATCGTCTCAAGGCTCCCCGTCGTCCTGGCCTCCTCTCGCCCTATAAAAGGGCAGGCCGGGGGACTCCAAAAGACAAGGGACAACAAGCCGGACACCGGATAAAGATCAACATCTCAAGCAATCATCCTTGTACTCTTTTTTACCCTCTTTGAGACTTGGGCTCGCGGCCCTCTCTCGCAAGCTTGTAACCCCTACACAAGCACCTCGGTGCAAGAAAATACAAAACTCTCTCCCCCCCTCGCTGGACGTAGGGCCTTCTTTTGCCCGAACCAGGATAAAACCTCATATGTTCTCCTTGCATCACCATCCAGGATAGGGACACGCAGCACTCACTCGTCGGTTTAGGACCCCCTCCGGACCAAATGCCAACAACTGTGTAATTAGTTATTTTTTTACCTACATTTAATACTTCATACAAATGGATAAAAATTGATGTGATGGAGAGTGAGTAAAAAAACTTAGAATTTTGAGGGGAACTAAACAAGGCCTGGAAATTGGGACCTGCTGACCTGCACTGCACTGCACTGCACTGCACCTATCAAAGCCGGGCAGCTCGCGCAGCCTAGGCAGCGGTAGCGGGCCCACACTCCAGCTCCCACACGGCGGCGGCCGCGCCCGCCATTTACTCCGCTCCGACGTACTCCTCCCCTCACTCCTGAGCTGTCGCTGACAGCAACCCCCCATTGACTCCCGACACCCACAGCCGCACTTACCCGCGTGCTCCCGACACTCCGGCCCCACCATATTAACCCTCCCCCACCGCCACCCGGGCCCCGCCGCGTTCCCCACCTTACCCGCCGTCGTCTCCCCCGTCCTATTCCCGAATTCCGAATTCCACTGCGCTGCGCTTCTGCCTTCTGCTCCCCCCCTTTCTCTCTCCGTGCTCGCTCCCTCCCTCGGATCCCACGCGGCTGCGGCGGCGGCCGCGGGCTGCGGCGGTGGCGGCGGCCGAGCCTTAGGGTGTAGCGCGGGGGCGGAAGGAGCTTAGGGTTTTGGGAAGAGGAGGAGGACTTGGAGGAGCGGATGGGGACGGCGGGGAAGGGCGCGTGGGTGGTGCCGGCGCCGGCGTACAGGGAGGTGGAGGGGTGGGAGGGCGTCGGCGAGGACGCGCCGGGCTTCAGGTGCGGCCACTCGCTCACCGCCGTCGCGCCCACCAAGGGCCACGGCCCGCGGCTCATCCTCTTCGGCGGCGCCACCGCCATCGAGGCCGGCGCGTCCTCGGGCCTCCCCGGCATCAGTTCGGTCCTCCCGTTCCTCGCTCGCGTCAGCTAAGCTTTAGAGTCTCGCCCTTCCGGGTTTGCTCCTTGCGTGATCTAATGGCGGCGTCCTTTGGCTGTAACTGAAGGGCTCGCGGGGGTGACGAACTCGGTGCACTCGTACGATGTGGAGAAGCGCAGGTGGACTAGGTACGCGTCACTGCTGTCTTTTAGATTTTCTTCTTCTTGCTTCCTGGAATGCGGGCATTTAGCTCAATTGCGAGTCCTGCTGTTGCTTCGGAGCTTATTGGAGGCCAATTCTGTAGGTTCTGTCTCTGTGCGATAATGGTTTGTTTAGTGTGGTGAACTTTGTATGTAATTTTAATCCTGATCAATATTGCATAGAATTGTATGCTTTCCATCCATAATTCAGTGCCTGTCATCGCGCTTGCTTGTTTGGAATGTGTCTCCGTGGTTAAATGCTCAGGGTTAAATTCTACGTTTCCATCCATAATTCAGTGCTTGTTTGTTTGGAATGTGTCCATGTGGTAGTTTGGTGACTACCAACTTTGCATAACAACAAATTAACAACGGTTGTTGTGAAATGGATTCTTTAAATGCTCAGAGTTAAATTCTATGACCCTACGTTTCTGCAGGTTACATCCTGCTGGAGAGCCTCCATCTCCGAGGGCCGCGCACGCTGCAGCTGCAGTGGGCACCATGGTTGTTTTCCAGGTACTAGGGACTTGGGATCTTCAAATTCCATTTTTCACGCCAATTTTTTCAGTTTTGATTTAGACAATGTTGATGTAGGGTGGGATTGGACCAGCAGGGCACTCCACAGACGATCTCTACGTCCTTGACCTCACAAACGACAAGTTTAAATGGCACAGGTTAGGTTGACTCAAGATGCACCGTTTCTTTTTACCATGTGCTTTCCATTTTATCTTGTTTGTCGGATTGCGATCTGACTTGTCCTCTTTCTGGCACTTGATGCAGGGTCGTTGTTCAAGGGGCAGGGCCTGGTCCTCGCTATGGTCACTGCATGGATTTGGTAGCCCAGCGGTATCTTGTCACTGTTTCGGGAAATGACGGTTAGCTCCTACATGCACAGCTCCTCCTAAATGTATTTCTCTAATAATTACTATGACGTCACGCTTATTTTTAGAAGGCCATTTTATTTGACCAGTAACACTCTTTTAACTTCCTTTTTCCATAATGTGTCCTTGGATTCCACTAACAAGATAAGTAGATAAAGGAACTACAACATTGTATGTTTTTTCATCAGAAATACTTCAATAAATCCAGGGCATGTTTGCTTGGTGCCCACCAGGCAGTTGGGAAGCCAGACAAAGATCTAGACCCCAGGCCAATGAAATCCAACTCCTGGGATCTCTTGCCTGGGCCAGGCAACTTTTGAGTCCGCTAAGCAAACAGCCCCCCAGTGTTTTAAACTGAGACATCTAATCTGCACCAAGGAATGCTCTTTTACAACATTTCTTGTCATTTCTGTTCTGTGCAGTATGTGAATACACAAATAATTTTTCCAATGTAACAAACAGAATTGCTCTAACAAGATAAAGTTGTCATTATAAATTTCACAAGTACTTGTAGAGGTTCTACCCCCCCAAAAAAAATCAATTAGTGTTTATTTAGAAGATAAGACAGTTTCTTCAAAAATAGATATGTCCTGTTTCAGTATTCTGGTTCTCAGTAGTAAACTACAGTCTACTTGTTAGTTTGTTACTCGCAACTCATGATTACAATTCAGCCAAGTGGTGTGATCTATTTTGTTTCTTTTAAGGGCTTGTGGTCAGTAGTTCTTTACTTAATTTCCTGGGCTTATCCCCCATCTTTTGATACAGGAAAGCGGGTATTGTCAGATGCTTGGGCTTTGGACACAGCACAGAAACCATATAGGTGGCAGAAACTTAACCCTGAAGGTGATAAACCTTCAGCAAGAATGTAAGTTGTCCAATGACCTTCATGACCTCTATATTCTTTGTTCAGTATACTGACTTCTGTATATTCTTATCATTATCATAAAATAATTGTCCTCCTTTTCTCCCTTTTTCCAAGTGTATCCTAGAACACTATTAGTTGATCAACAGAATTGAGTTCCTACTAGAGGGTAGTTATTTCAGATTTTTGTCTTTAGTTTCTGCAAACTTCTCTTCAAGTCCTACTACTTTATTTGGATTTTGTTGAATCTTTGTTGGACTTCTAGTTCTAGCTGTATAGATGAACCATCTCCAAGAAATAGGGAAGGACCATCAATTTAATAGGTGGATTAGTTTAATATACTTTATTCGCTCTAAAAGAATTGTAAGGAAAGTCACATATGCTCTGATTGCATGCTGGGGGACATTTCCTCAATGCAATATTATTGCTATATGCTGTAAATGCGACATAAAGCTGGCGATTAAGGTCTATTAGGCATCGTGTCTGCATTGAATTTCAAATGTCTGTATAAGTATGCAATGTTTTTCTTTTAGCTGTTTTAATTTAAATCACTACAGGTATGCTACTGCCAGTGCACGCTCTGATGGCATGCTTTTACTTTGTGGTGGAAGGGATGCTTCTGGCACGGTAGACTTCTCTGCTTTTGTCACTGCTTGATAGATTTAAAAGACTGTGCCTATTTTGTTTGTTATCGTGTTGGCTGTCAATATTTAGCTCTGCTCTGCTAACCTAGAATCTTACATGTTATATATGGTAATAATGATGATCACCAATCAAGGCCTATGTAATACTTATAATCCAAAGAGTCACCCCTTCATTAGTTTCGCTGCATATTTTCAGCTTACCTTATATGTCAAATCTTCTGTTGTAATGATCTATCTTCACAATCTGGAGGAAGCATAAGGAATGCAGAATTTTCTCATTGACATTGCAAAGAATTGAAATTAGAGAAATAGCATTGCAAGGCAGTTATATTGCTAACTGACTTTGCAGTTCCTGTCTTCTTATGGAAAATAACATGTGGTTAAAGCCATGCTTTTGTCCTTCTCGTGGAATTGGGCCTGCAATGAGTTTCATAGTACATGGTAGTGTAGCATTGTTTACCATGTGGGATACCTGCAGTGGATTCCATGCTAGGATCTGGAGGGATTTATCTTGTTAATCAATTTAGCTACTTCCTTCAAAATTCTGTTCAGTTTTTCATATTTCCCATTCTATCTGTTGAAATTTATTTGACGATAATTGCAATGCATTTGCAGCCACTTTCTGACGCCTATGGACTATTAATGCATACAAATGGCCAGTGGGAATGGACTCTAGCCCCAGGGGTATCTCCATCTCCAAGATATCAGCATGCAGCCGTAAGTCACCTATACCATATGTAAGCTGAATTACTTGTTAATATGCTGCAATCACAACCAACTGATTTGCATAACTGCTCCAGATTGAACCTTTTGACCTTAACAGTGTATTTATTTATTCTTGAAAGTGATTCCTTCCTTATTGCTCTAGTTTGTTCACTTAAGTGTTAATCTTAATTTGCTTTGCCTCTCCTGATGGTCTTGAACTCTAGGTTTTTGTTGGTGCTCGGTTGCATGTTACTGGAGGTGTCCTTAGAGGAGGTAGAGCTATTGAAGGAGAGGGCGCAATAGCAGGTAAGCTTATCTTTTTGCTCCTCCTACCTTCAGAAACATCTATTTGTCTCTTAAGCCTGACAAAACCGCACATTGTGAAGTCCTGGACACTGCTGCTGGAGTTTGGTTGGATAGAAATGGCATTGTGACCTCTCGTACTTTGAAGTCATCCAATGAGCATGATGCTGCTTCGGATCTACTTCGGCGCTGTCGTCATGCTGCTGCCTCAGTTGGTTCTCAGATTTACATTTATGGCGGACTCAGGGGAGGTAAATGATGATGGATATCATTTTTGGTGCTTCTCTGGCCTTTTTTGTTTTGGTTCATCTCAAAACCAAAACCCTTCTAATTGGCATTATGGCAGTTTTTGAGGTTGTAGACTTGTAGTTTCCTTTTGTTATTAATAGATAGCCCTACAATAGCAATGGTTTGTTATTCACTTATTCTGATGTAGTGGCTTGTCACTCCAATGTGTGTAGTGTAGGCAGCCCATACATATTCGGATAACTAGACTCATAACGTGGTGGATTCTCACAGCATGCAGCATTATTGTAGCAAATTACTGAGTTTCTGATGTTAGGTAATGGTAGGACCACCAATGTTTAGCAAGCCACTTAACACTTACATTTTTCAGCAAATGTTTGAACAGATGGGCAAATGACCTGCTCCTTATTTCAGTTAGTTTATGTTGTTTGATTCATTACTGAAATCTAGGTCACCCCTAGTGCAATTTTCGGTGTGATGATTAAGTTGCCATCAATTCGTGCCACAGAAATCTGACATTCTTTTCCAACAGATGTCCTCCTTGATGATTTCCTGGTTGCTGAGAATGCACCTTTCCAATCAGAAATCACTTCATCTATGTACAATGTTGATAGAGTCCCTAGGGGTGAATCTCAAAATAGAAACAATAGTTTTCATTCAGATTCACCTGTCCATCAATCTACAAATAACAGGCAAGAGACAGCTTCTGGTTTCAGGTTCCTAACTTGTCATCTTTGGTGCTAATAGAGTTTTTATGCTTTTGACTTCATGAAAGCTAAATGAGTTCACATCGTTTCCAGTGCGGACAAGAAGTCAATTGACATGTTGATAGAGGCCTCAACTGCGGAAGCTGAAGCTGTCAGCGCTGTATGGCGAGCTGCTAAGGAAGCATCCGCAGCATCTTCGGAAGATAGTCTTTCGGAGGGAATAGGATCAGAGTCCCCACTGAGTGAAACTTCACCAATGCCTGAAGATTTCGATGATGGGGGATCCCTAGAACCAGATGTGAAACTACATTCTAGAGCAGTATGTATTCTCATGGAAATTCATTCCATTTCCTTTTTAAAATTGGATACTGACAAGATCATAATTACAAAATAATTGAATTCAAGAAGAGTCCTTTCCTTACCATTTGAAGGTAATTATCCAATGGTTGTGAAGCATAGAGCTGGGACTGGTTGGCTAACTGTTTTAGTACAAATTTTCTTCAATTAGAATAACCAATTACCTAAGTAGAAACCTATTCAATCTAATATAATAATGTGGCCTCTGCAATTAACTAGGCTTTAGCAATATCCTGAATGAGATTTCATGGCTGACTGTGTTATCCAAAGGTTTATGTATGATTTTCTTGCAAATGAAGCTGTTTTCTTCATCCAAGCTCTATGCTTTCTCAATTTTTGGTCAATGCAAATTATTGATCCTGAACTCCTGATCTTCGATTTTGAAGGTTGTGGTTGCTAAAGAAGCAGTAGGAGATTTAGGATGCTTGGTCAGACAGCTTTCACTGGATCAATTTGAGAATGAAAGCAGACGGATGCATCCTTCAAACAATGATCAATCTTATCCAGGCAGGAGAACATTAAATAGACAACGATCACCACAAGGTTTGCATAAGAAGGTATGTCCAAAATTTACTTTCTCTTAATTTTGTGGCAGGAATTCTCTGTTCTTACTTTTTTGTTGCAGGTTATTTCATTCTTACTTAAGCCAAGGAATTCTCTGTTCTTTTTTGTTGCAGGTTATTTCGTTGTTACTTAAGCCAAGGAATTGGAGAGCTCCTGCTGATAGAACCTTTTTTCTGGATTCTTACGAAGTTGGCGAGCTATGCTATGCTGCCGAGCAGATTTTTATGCAAGAGCCAACTGTTTTACAATTAAAAGCACCAATTAAAGTATTTGGTGATCTTCATGGGCAGTTTGGGGACTTAATGCGCCTTTTCGATGAGTATGGTTTTCCGTCAACTGCTGGTGACATAACGTAAGTAGCCCCTGAACTTCATACCTCTTTTGCAGGGGTGGAGCTTAGTGTAGACCAAGCTCTCTATTGTCTAAACAGTGATTTTTGTACTGTTAATTAGTGTTTAATCTTCAATTATATAGACTGCCCCCCCCTACTCCTGTGGGAAAGCTCCGCCACTGCTCTTTTGAATGTGCATTTGAAACTACTGAACCGAAAGTTTTGGAATTTGTTTTTTTTCTGTACACTATGTTTTTGTATTGTTTTGTGGTCATGTTCTGCCATGCACTCTAAACTTACCCTTTCTGTTATGTAACACACTTACTTTTTTAGGTATATTGATTATCTCTTCTTGGGAGACTATGTTGACCGAGGTCAGCACAGCTTGGAGACAATAACTTTGCTTCTTGCTCTTAAAGTGAGTACCAATACCTGAAATGCCTTTGTTGTTGCTGCAACCATTTGTATAAAATTTAGTTCTGATTTTTGAGAAACATTACAGATTGAGTACCCTGAAAATGTACACTTGATCAGAGGAAATCATGAAGCTGCTGACATCAATGCTCTTTTTGGCTTCCGCCTTGAATGCATTGAGAGAATGGTAGGCATGCATTTCTGCATATGTTTGTTTGAATTGAAATATTGCATGCATTAGTTGAATGAACCCTTTGATGTAGGGTGAAAGTGATGGGATATGGGCTTGGACAAGATTCAATCAACTGTTCAATTATCTCCCACTTGCTGCCATGATAGAAAAGAAAATAATCTGCATGCATGGTGGCATAGGAAGATCAATAAACACTGTGGAGCAAATTGAGAAACTTGAAAGGCCTATCACAATGGATGTTGGTTCCATTATCCTCATGGACCTCTTATGGTATTTGGTTGCCCATTTCATCATCTTTACATTCATCTATAGCATGATTATGAATGCTTTTTTCTTGTATAAATGCAGGTCTGATCCTACAGAAAATGATAGTGTGGAGGGTTTGAGACCTAATGCACGAGGGCCCGGCTTAGTGACATTTGGGGTATGTATGACCTTATGATGGTTCTGTTGCTATAGAATTCTTAATAGTTGTGTTTTCTTTTACTCTATCACGAGTTAGTCCCTCCAGACTGAATATTGTGTTCTATTTTTTTGGAGAATCAATCTTATCTTAATTTTGTTGTTGACCCTGCTGATTAAACTTGTTTCTTATTAAATTTTCAGCCTGATCGAGTGACAGAATTCTGTAAACGGAATAAATTGCAATTGATCATAAGAGCCCATGAGTGTGTTATGGATGGGTTTGAACGTTTCGCTCATGGACAATTGATCACTTTATTTTCAGCAACAAATTACTGTGGTATATATCTTGCACCTTCTAGCTCATTTTAAAATTATGTTTCTTTTTTTTTTCGTTTTCTCTTAGACCTTTCCTGCACCAGGTACTGCGAACAACGCAGGGGCCATACTTGTTGTTGGCAGGGGCTTAGTTATCGTGCCAAAGTTAATTCATCCACTTCCACCGCCTGTTAATTCACCTGAGTCCTCCCCTGAACGTGGGGATGCCACATGGATGCAGGTCAGAATTAATCTTTTTCTTCTTTTACTTATTTCGTTGTAAGGGTCTGAGGGAAAAATGAGGATTGATCAAGAATTGTAAGTTGTTGGAAATTACTGAATGCATATTAATTAAAAATATGTATTTCTGTGCCTATTTGATCACTGAATGCCTCGCCATGAGTTATTCTTCTGTCTTCGGTTGTGGATTAAAAATAGGCTAACTTACAATGGTCTTGGAACTCTAATTATCTGTAGGAGCTTAATATTCAGCGGCCACCTACTCCAACCAGAGGGCGGCCACAAGCTGCCGGTGATAGGAGTTCTCTTGCTTACATATGATACTTGACAGAGCCACCTCAGACTTCTGGATATGTTTGGTTGTAATCAGAAATTTCTTTACCAGTTTCAAGGTACATATGGTATAGCCAAGAAGAACAACCAACAGGACATCATGGATACACTTGAGATCAGTTCCCTGGTAATCCATTGTGATGCATCGGTTTTAACTGTAGTTGTGTGCTACCGTGACTTCAGCTCCTCACCGGGAAGCTACATAACAGCATTTCAGATCTCAAGCAACATTATATGCTTCCCAGCCTGATTTGGCGCTCAACTCCATTGTTTGGACCGAAAGTTGCAATACCGGTGGACAATAATCAAGTCTGATGTAGTTGTAATAGCTAATCTGTAATTTTAGTGTACATGGATAGATTGTTCTTTCCTCAGAGTAAGAAGGTTTGCAAATGTTTGCATACCATGCTGCAGCCTGGGACGCTGTTTAAACAGGACAGCCATACAAGTTACCAGATCTGAGTTAGATTGGGCAGAGAGACCTGAGCCATTTCATTTGCTCTTTGCGGAGCATGAATGTAAGGGGTTGTGTTGTGAAATATTGAATTTGTTATAGGTGTTTGTGCAGTAAATTAAGTTTTGCTTGATTCAGTGAATGCTTTGATTTTTAGTGACCCGAGTTACAAATAAATATATTTCGGAGATCAATTGTCTAATTGTTTTGGGTTATCTTAAGTAAACCATTTGAAACTTTGGTTATAAATTACCTTTTATATGTTTATTAGTTTAGAAATTTCAAAGTGATACAAGTAGATTGTCTCCAAATGGGGATTAGTAAAAGTATACCTAGTTATGTTTCATAAATATTGCTTTACATAACTTGGTGGTGTTTAAATTCAGGGGCTAAAATTTAGGGGTGTCACATCGGGTATCACATGAGAGTGTTCAGATAGTATTAATAAAATAAATTACACAAGTTTTCAGGAATTCACGAGACGAATTTATTAAGTCTAATTAATTTGTCATTAGCACATGCTACTGTAGTATCATATTGTTAAATCATGGACTAATTAGGCTTAAAAAATTCGTCTCGCAAAGTAGTCGCAATCTGTGCAATTAGTTATTTTTTAGTCTATGTTTAGTTTATTTTCAGTTGTCTAGTATATCAATAGAACACATCAGGTATTGTTCATTCAAAAAAAAAATGTTTTGGACCCTTCCTTCCCATGCTTTGTTTTTTTGTTTCTCAATTTTAGTACACCGGCGTATGATATGGTTAGTGTAGTTTTTTTTTTCTATATATAAACACCATGTTTCTTTTGCTTCTTCCTTATAAGCACCTAAAAGGTAGGTATGATATAAGTGACAGACTATAGTTTGAATTTCTATATAAAGTTGTGTTTAACCAACTTTCATTTATAGACACATCTAAGTCATGTTCTGCAATCAAATCTCAACGAACCTCGTGCTGCAACAACTCAAAAAAACTAGCCAACAAAGAGGACCAGCACCGCCGAGCTCTAAATGTGACTGACAGCCACTAGGCCACGAAGAAGCCACAAACGCTCCTCCCTAACCAACAATGCCCAATCGCATACCGTTTAGAGCATGAACTGCTCCTCCCTAACCAACAATGCCCAATCGCATACCGTTAAGAGCATGAACTCCTGGACGTCGGTATAAAACGGTGCAAAGGAAGTCACATTCTTTTATTTGTTGTGCAAGCCATGTCATATGCATCACACTCTTATATACTTGTTGTCACACGCTTGTTTAGACACCCCACGGATTCCAAAATATAGAAGAGTTTTTCACCTTAATGTATGGAAATATAATGACTTGGTAAAGTTTTTTTGAATTCAATCCCAATGCATATATTAAAGGGGAAATTTCTCTATATGTGGGGTTCAAAAGCTTTAATTATATTTATCTTATGTAATCCGAAATTGACTTGTCATCAATCACCAACATAGGAGAGATTGTAAGTGTATTTGGCCCCCCTATGTAGGTTTTGATGTATTAATGACAAAGCAATTTATGAACTAATCAATTTGATGAGATTCAAACGTAGCTATTAATCCCTTTGGAGAATGAATTAAGCTTTGTGCGACCCCTCAATTTTAAAGAAGCGGTGCTCAACTCAATAGAAGCTTTATTTTTTTTATATATTTATATTTTGATATTGAGCATAGAAAACGCCATACTATAAAAGGGATACAAATCTCAAAGACTTGAGGAAGATAGAGTGCTCAAGTTGAGTTGGTCAAGAGGATAACACTCGGTGGTTTAGGTGGATTAACTTGGCATGCACTCGGACTCTTGTAACATCAAAATTGGTGTTGTGTGTTTTAATAGTGCTTCATCAAATTTGGCCATGTTATTAGTCTCTACTAGGGACGAGTTGAAGTCATGAAGCTTGGAAGGGGCTTGAGGTATCTCATTCCTATTGGCCATGACACCTAAAACGATTTAGGTCTCGCTTGTCTTGGGTCTTCACGTTTCTTGTTGCAATTGTGATCTTGTTTTTTCTGTGTGCCTATTTGTGTGTGTGTGTGTGTGTGTGTGTGTGTGTGTGTGTTGAAGTGTGGCTTGTGGTGGTTTTCCCCACTTTTTCCGCTTTTAATATAATGATAATTTGTAGGTCTCCTTTGTGTTGGAGAAAAAATGTATACTTATTTGCGTTTTTTGTTGAAAATTATGTTACTTAACAAATTATTGTCAAAGTCGTATTTTGAAGACTATGCCAATATACAAATGTGACACTTATTTGTGTGTAAATGGAAATGCGGTTAAACACAAGTTTATTGGGGGGGAAACTATATTGCCATATTATACTTATCAGTAGTACCACTAAGAGATGACACAAAAAGGGAAAAGAGTCTAAAACATGCACACGAGATACCAAAGGAAAATCTTAATTTTTAGAGGAATTTTTAACTTCCAAATCAATTTATGAGAGAAAGGCATATTCTGATTCATCATGTGAAGATACATAGAGCAGATTGTAAAATGACCCGTGAAATTAAGTCAGCACATATATATATAGCCCGTTGATATATCTTTATTATTCTTTGGATTATTGATACTTCTATGTTACTATCTGGGTTGTAGATCGATTTTTAACGCGTGCATCTAGCCAGAAATTGACACAATAATTGGGTCATGCGTTTGAAACGTCGTGGTGCGCATAATCACTTTAAAATTGGAGTAACGAGGGAACACACATGCTAGATTATAAAATTTGCATCCACAGCATGTTAATTGGTGCTTCCATGATACTATCAGATTCTACGCTGATTTGTCAACGCATCGAGAAGTTAACACAATTTTGCATCTGTTTGAAGAAATGCGTATATGCTTAGTTTATTCAGTCGTAGAGCGTATCATAGGCTGTAGTTGGCCGAGCACCGAAAAAGCACCATATTCACACAATCACACACACCCAACACGTACGACGGGCCAACCACGAGGATCTGCTTCTACTTTTAGTAGAGCGCCACCACGCGGCACCACCAGTGAGCCCCACAACACGCCACGCACTCCATGGAGGTGATGAAGAAGCCCTGGTACTGGAAGCACATTTCAGTTTCACTATCCCAGGGCCGTCTCCTTTTGCTGGCACTAGTCATCCTTGGCGTCGCCCTGTCCGGCAGCAATTGCAATGCCCAGGACGACAGCGCCAGGGCCACGAAGGCTTGGAGAATGTGTGTGGGGATACTCTCCCACAGGTTGTAAACTCAAAGCTATTGCTCTTCGCCAAAGGGTCTCCAGCCTAGTGGTTATAGCACCTGGCCAGCATCCAGCAAGTCTGAGTTCGACTCTCCGTGAAGAGCGAATTTAAACAGGTCTGAAATAAAAAATATAAAAAAATAGGTTGGGTTTTCCCTGTTGTCTTTGGTAAAAAAAATGCTATTGCTCTCCACGTGCTCGTGACGCGAAGCTGCCATGCTCGCCGTTTCGTAGCTTGCATGCCATTGCCGAGCGCCGCTCTATATGGCGCGCTCCTGCATCGCCAAGTTGGGGAGAGGAGGGGGAATTGCCGATCGAGCCTCGGAGTCAGGGATGGAGCAAGCGGCGACAGGAGGGGCTGGTAGCGGGGGCAGAGACCCAGAGTGGCCTTGGCTTTTCTAACCTTTGAGTTGAAGCCTAATTACGAATTAAGTTAAAAGCCAAGTGAGGTACCTGGCCCAATGTCGCGGATTGAGTGACCGTCTTCGACCTTATACATGGCAGCAAAAAAATGGGGGTGGAGGGGTTCCAGACTCTAGTAGTTGTAGGAGCAAAAAAAAAAAATGAGGGGTAAGGTCCTATTCATCTGGTTTATAATCCGTAATTTTCAGCTTGTTTTTTCAGCCATAACAGTGTTTTTCTCTCATAATAAATCAGCCAACAGTGTTTTTCAGCCGGTTTATCAGCACAACCGAACGGAGCCTAAGAGTCCAAAACATGTGAACGTGACATTTAAAATCCAGAAAGAAATGTGACATATAAAAAGGGAGAAAGAGTCCAAAACATATGCACGAGACATTTAAAATCCAAAATACTACTAAGAAATCACAACAAATGATATACAACCTGTTCGTTTCGCTGGTTTATTGTGGCTGAAAGTACTGTTCGCTGGTTTGTTGTGAGAGAAAAACACTGCTGGATGGCTGCTGATTCCGCTTAATAGTTCAAACGAACAGGGTGATAGAAAATACAAAACAAACACGTATAGGAGACATTTAAAATCCAAAATATTGCTAAGAAATCACAAAAAATGATGTAGAAAATACAAAACAAAACATGCACAAGAGACATTTAAAATACAAAGTAAAAAGGAGCAAAAATGAGGAGAGTCAAAATATGTGCACGAGACATTTAAAATCCAAAAATAGCACGTGGACGAGACATTTAAAATCCAAAAGTGATGACACAAAAAAGTTCCAAAACATGTGTGCGAGGCAATTAAATCCAAAATATTGCTAACAAATCACACCCAAAAAGTGATGGTAGAGAATGCAATACGTAGAGGTGGCATTTAACTTTTTAAAAATAAATAAATAAAGCAAAAAAATGAGATGAGTCCAAACTTGTGCATGAGACATTTAAAATCCAAAAAAATATGTGCACAAGACATTTAAAATTCAAAATGAAAAACATGATGGTAGATAATGCAAAGCAAAGCAGGCACAGGAGACATTTTTAAAAGTTAAATAGAGAAAAGGAAAAAAAATCGCTAGAAGGAGGGCTTGAACCTCCGACCTTGTGGTTAACAGCCACACGCTCTAACCAACTGAGCTATTCCAGCTTTTCTTGTGCAAGGTGCTTCTAATTTATATATTCTTATTTAATTATACATAGCATTCATTGTGAACGGCGGCGATCAGAACAGAACTATCAAAGACGCTTCCAGCTGCGTTTCTGAGTTTGTCAATGACAATATTATTATCAAAGATGCTTCCAGCTGCGTTTCTGAGTTTGTCAATGATAATATATTTTAGTTGCTTCTATCTATGGATCCAGGAGGTGAGTATATACTTCAACTGTTTGGGTGAAAGACAACCAAAAACAGCTTAGTTTCTCCTACGTTGGTCACATTTGTTAATAAAAAACCACCTAATTCCTTCTAGATTGGTCAACATTTCAGTCTCCACAGACTTTTACTAACAGGCGTGAAGCAAATGAAAACTTCGGTCATGACATTCATGCACTGCCAGATAAATGAGTCGCAAAGGGTTCTTGTCCAACAAAGTTAACCGACAATCTTTTTAAATCAAACCCAACAAAAAAAAACAAACCCAAGAGATGAATCCCAGCCATGTAAAGAGGCAGCACCTGTCCATTGACGCGGTGGACTAAGTGTTGAATTTTTCTTTGTTTGGAAACATGATCTATGATTTCTCTCGGTTATGTTTGGATTATCAAATCCGTGTAAACACGAGTAATATTAATTGGCGTGTGTCATCTGGTTTGAACCGATGCTTCAAATCAGGGGCGAATCTAGGATAAATTGTCAATGGGGTCGTCCTGGACTTAGGGCGCATTTGGATGGCATCCAACTCCTGTCGTGTGTCGTCACACCCCAAGTGCGGCACGTCGCAAGGGCCAAACACCCGCGGCACACTTTGCTAGAGGTTTGGCGGCTCCCACACCGGCCAGTTCAATTTCGGCGCCCGACATTGCCAACTGTGTGGCAGACGTCCGCCACACTTGCGGCGTGTACGATTGCGGCGCAGGCCAAACGCGCCCTTAGAGCTATGATATCATTATTTAGAATTGCATCAAGAAATTCTTCTTCAACGAAGCAAATGATACGATCATTCAATGTGCTTTGATTGCATATAATTATCAGTTGCTAGGGTTAATTTCCTTTTCAAAAAATGATCCAATGTGCTTTGATTGCCAATCAAATTATTCGATCAACAAAATTTAACATACAATTAGATATTGAATGCACAATTAGCTGTACTATGTTTGCTGTCAAGATGAGCAGATGAATGTTGCACGTACTCTCTAGTATCGACTTTGTTGGAACACAAGCAGATTGCCTTTTGCTTAAAAAGAAAAAATACCATAAGCTGCAGGCATCTCACAATTGTAGATTGGGGAACAAACAATAATTTTGAGATAAGATTTGAGATTTTAGGTTACCTCGTAAAATACAGGCAGGGGTATTCTGTACTGGAGCAGGATCGATCGAGTAAAGTCATCAACAGAGAGTAGCGGCGGTGTGGCCGTTCGCCCGTCTGTCATCGCCGTCGAGCGGTGGCCGTGATCACGGAACGACAATGAGAACACCAACACACCGACGCGGAAGTTTGGAAGGTTGGATTGAGGGAGAAGAATCGTCGAATTCTGCGGCAAGCTACCAGCACTGATTGCGACCATCCTCTTTTCCCTTGGGCTGTGGGCTCTTGGCTTTTGCGTAGGCCTGCCAATGTTTCACAAACTGGGCTGCCTATTAAATTTAGCTGTGTTGGGCTGTCGTTGGTGTTGGCCACCGGGGTCAATGTATATTTTTACTGGGGTCATGGCTGGTGAAAAAATACGTGTACTAAGCATTCGTAGCAAACCGTCGGTGACCCCGACGAGTCCACATAGATTCGCCCCTGCTTCAAATAAGTTTATCTACCACCATAGCATGGCTACAAAATTTTTTGTACAACAGTACCCCACAAAACCCTCTTAAAGACATCTCATCTCATCCCTGATTTTACATCTCCATGCCGTCCTGCGCCATATTCTGCAGATCCTCCTCAGTCAACAGCGTCTTCTTGCCACCGCTTCCCGTCTTGTCATATGGCTGTGCCATCCTCCGGAGAAACTGTTGCAGAGCAAGTGTTAGAGCATCACTATGACAAGCAACAGAGCAGGTTTGGTCGATGCTAGTGATAAAGAGAGACGAAAATGCTAACACTAAACAAAGTTAAATATACAGTGCTATTCAAGCTGTTTTAGTATTCTTAAACTAAGAGGGGAAGGAACCTTGTAAGTTGTGAACACCGAACCTGGTACTATAGCTTCTGGATGATAATAAAATTGGCAGCAAATTGCTTTGCAAATCACAATAGCCAAAAGCAACAAAAGCTTCAAGGAACCAATCAAGAAAACAAATTTGTAAATCATACCTCACGAGCTATATGGAGAGCCATATCAGTGCTCAGATTTAGGTGCGCATCATGCAAATGCGAGAGTATCCACCCAGGCAACTTAGACCGTTTATCATGCCGACTGTATCTGTAAGCAAGAAAGGAATTTACCAAAGGTGAAACTTCACATAAAACATTAACACAGCAAGGAAATGAACACAACAAACAGCATTATGTGTCATGGAAGTATGGATGCAATTTTGCTGGAATTCAGATCTAAAAATAACTAAAACTAAGCTGTCTGCTTATGGTCCATAAGACCCAAAATAAAAGGAGTAAGATATGCATAAAGGTCCATAACACATAAGTATCAAACCAAGCAATGGTTATTAAGAGAGTTGTTGGTGAAAAGAAACACAGTGACCAAATGCACATTTTTTAGTTGAAAAGTTCACGTTCATGCATAATTTTAATACTTCATAAGCATGCCACCTTTGCTGATATTGTAATAGAGGTTTAAACTAAAGCAGCTTGTTTCCAGATACGTATATTGGAGTAATAAGATGGCACAAGATTGGAGCTGGTTCGTTAGCATACAACTATACATGCGGGGTTCTTGATGCTCAGCTATGCTAGAACTCAGTGCGTCAAGGCAGTAATCAAGTACCTCTTGTCAGCAAATATCATCATCCCATAATCAGCTTTGGAGCGAATCACACGGCCAACACATTGGGCTGCTTGCCTCTGACATTAATGAGATTTCAAATTTATTTCAAGAAATTTTGTTAGAAATATGTTGACAACATAAGAGGTGACAATGAAAAGGAGTTGTTTTTCCTAAAAGTAATAATGTTATTACCAAAGCATCAAATGTTAGGAAGTCACCCTCCTTTATCTGGAAAGTTTCCCGGAGGTACTCCAACCTAGCAAGCAATATCCTGCAAATCGTATAGAGACAAAACAAAGGCAACTATTATGAAATCATTAAGCCACCACAAATTGCAACTGTGTACACGCATCAAACTACCTATACATACGAAGTAACTATAACTTAGCACCAAAATCAAGGGGTAGAGAGGATTGAAGCTAAATGTGAACAGAACTCACCGGCTCAGTGTGTACTGGAAAGGAACACCAAACATGATAACTAATCTGCCATAGTGCCGATCAAAATCAATACCTTCAGCAACTTTGCCCCTGCATTAAGTGTTAGCAAGAGTGAAACTATAGCTTCCAATGGTGACAACATTTTTTTTTATCTATGTTACATAGTCACAGTCACATCACTGAATATTTAACATAACCAAAAATAAAATTAGGAAGGTTGCTTTCATATCGCAAATAATAAGGTGGACCAACCTGGCAACAGAGAAGAAAATGGCACCTCTTCCACAATCACATGCCTTTCTGTAGTTATCGAGAGCCAATGTTGTCTCAACGACATCTGGTGTTTCAATGAACACTAATTTATGTTGCATGATGTCCTGCAAAACAGTAAGACCAGGTTTTCATTATTGGAACTAATGTATATGTATCTTATCTGGGCTACAGAAAATTTACAGGTATTTCATTTTCATAACACAAATGACTAGCTTATCTTTGTGGATAACAAAAATTTAGCACCAATGCCTGGCATATCCGTTTAGATAGCAAAACTGCAGATATGATAGATGTAATTCTTTGTCCAAAGACTAGATAGTATCTATTTAGTACCAAAGGTAAGACTTAAACCAACCTATGCTATGCATGTTGCTGATGTAATAAATAACTCAGCAGTGTCTATACGAGTGCGATAGTACTGGTAGATACTTTTAAGTCTTAATGCAACTTGAGACTCTTATTATCAATATAGATAGGTGGATGGAAAATCCAGAACATGCAATGAAAATATGGCATTAGATGCTTAGACACCATTTCATATACTTACTATAAACCGATGGTGTTCCAGAGGACCTGCCCCGTTATCTAACAGATATGGATGATTTATGAACTTGGCTGAGTTGCATAGGTGTTACACGATTAGACCCATTCCTCATTGCCATATTTATATTTTATCTGAAGTGTAGGGTTTATATGAGAGAAAAATATACAAGTGAAAGAAATAACCTGCAGAATTCCCATTTCGTGCCAGCTGTTGACAATGCCATCCATATAGGAATAACTGACAAAAAAGCAAACTATGCCGTCTGGAACAGCAGAAGCCATTTCTAGCAAGAGGCGGCCATAATTCCTCACAACACCAGGATCACTACGCATATCAAACTTTGTACTCACAGGTAGCTGGTCACTGAAAATGATGGAATGATTGATGTTTACACAAAAGTGTACAATACTACCAGTAATATGAAATTTTGGAACCAACTAAAGATGTCATAAAAGCTTAACATAAGTGTCATATGATCCTTAGTCCTTAGGAATAAAAAGGTAGCCTCTATATGCAATGCAGTGTTAGCATTTCCAAATCTAAGAGTATGTTGGCAATGCTAACACTTAAAGACTTGGGAATACTACATTATTAAATTTTGAAATACGAAGTTCATGTGGGACCAGAACCACTCATACCTTCCTCGAGTCAAGACCATGGGGCAAATACAATCTCTTGTTAAGGACATTGTGAAGCTTCTGCTTATGACAGGATTAAAATTCAAGAGACGAGGATAAAGATCTATTGGGCTGAGAGTTCCAGAAGTTATCACAACCGTTTCAAAACGATCAAAAACAGGTCTTATTGCGAGTGAAGCATCATGGCAACTCAGCTGCAAAACAGACGAGTTCATTAGTAGCACATTAAAGAAGCAGTAAGATCATCAAGAGTAGTCTGGGTACCTGAATAACAGGATCACGAATATCAGGCATTCTCTCATCATATGGCTCTATTATAATAGAAAAGCCGCGTGTATAAGTTCCAATCAGTGTGGCAAAGTCACATATAGTCTGTATGTGCATGAACTCATCTGTATCAGTTATCTCTAATGTCATCATTAGGGAGTGTAGCCGGTCATAACAAAACCTTAGCATTTTTTGGTCGATTCCAGCCTGGGAATGGATTGAAGCAACAAAGGAAACAGGCATTTCATTCTCAACGTTTTCTGTATCAAGCCGGCCATCAAGGAATCTCACAAGCCTCCGCAAGACAGCAAGAAAGTGTTCAGCCCTCCTTATGTTTCCAGGAACAGCTTCCTTCAGAATATCATCAGGCAAAGCCGGATTCGCGAGCCAGGCATCCGATACTTCATCACAAGATGCACAATACTGTTAGGTATCTGTAGAAGGCCATAGTTGACAGCGGGAAATGCAGTAATAGTGACAAAAGGCAGTGCTTACTTGGTAGATTTCCTCTCTGCGCCAGTCCATCCACCAGTCTGTTGTATTCAGCACGAAGCCTATTGGCATCGGTGGCCTTGAACCTTCCTACCAGATAAAGCAGTTAGCAAGCGAGCTTAATTACCCATCACAAAGTTGGATAACAGAACCTATCATTCAGCGACTATTATTAGTGGCTGAACTTCAGTATATCCAACAGTTGAGAGTAGTACCTGTCGATCTCTTGCGAGATGCGCCGCAGGTTTCGCTCAGCGCCTTCCAGCGTCTGCTTGCGGATGCTGACGCTCAGCGCCTCTATGCAGACATTGTCAATGTTGTGAGCCTCATCGAACACGACCACACACTCCTTCTGCATCTCCCTGGACACAATGCTGGCCACCTTGGGGTCGAGCAGGTACTGGTAGCTGTACACCACAACATTGGCGTACTTGACCATCTGCCTGGCGAGGAAGTAGGGGCAGACCCGGCGCTCCCTCCCGAGCGCGCGGAGGTCGGCCAGGGTGTATACCCCGGGCGGCATGAAGGAGGCGAGGTCGCCAGCGGCAGCGGCCCGGTCGAACGTCTCGTAGAACTCGCAGAGCGGGGTGGAGTCCGGGTCGGAGGCGGCCTTCTCGCGGACCCAGGAAGCCGTGAGGCGGCGGCAGGCGGTGTCGACGGAGTCCCGGGCGGCGGCGGCGGACGCCTGCGGGTGGACGCAGAGGTTCTTGCGGGAGGAGAGGCCGAGCGCGAGGAGGGAGCGGGAGGCGGCGGGTGGGAGGTGGGCGAAGAGGAGGCGGAGCTCGGCGAGGGTCTTCTCCATCTCGTGCACGGTGCGGGTGCAGTAGATGAGGCGGAGCGGGCGGGACGGGTTGGCGAGGGAGTAGGAGGTGACGAGGGAGATGAGCGCCGCCGTCTTGCCCGTGCCCGTGGGCATCTCCAGCAGCGCGTGCCCGCGCGCGTCGAGGGCGCGCTTCAGCTCCCCCATGTACGCGTGCTGCTCCGGGTAGATCGCCGCGTACGGGAAGTGCACGGGAAGGCCATCCAGGTCGAACCGCATCGTAGCGGAGGGGAAGGGCAGCGGCAGCCGCGGGGGAGCGACGGAGTGGGAGGGTTTGATTCGCCGGAGCCGGAGCCCGCGCCGCCGCCGCGGGGATGAGAGCACGTGAGGTGATGGCCCCGTGCGAGGAGATGCTGGTGGGCTCGTGACGAGTATAGGCTTCTGGGTTGGGCCGCAACAGGCTCCAGAGAGCCTGCGGGCCTCGAATGAAAGAGAAAAAAAACGTCACTGGTAGAATTTAAAAATTTAGATTTTATTTTGTTTGGTTATTGCCTAAATTGTAATGGAATGCTGCTATAGATTGCAATAGGCTACTGGAATAATTCGAAAGTGACATCGCGTATCTCGTGGTGACACTCAGAACTTTTTTTTATGGAGCAAACCCCTTTTTCTCAATTGGACATGTTTCTTCCAAACGGAGCTGCTAGCGCTATGATCCGGACGCTAGTGTCCGGACGCTCGTGTTTGCTGCGTCTCCGCGTACGCATGCTGCTGTGCCTACTTCACGTGGGGCCCATGCGCTCCATTTTCCGTGCATGCTCGTGCCCACGCGGGGGCCGTGTCTCGATTTGCGCTCGCTTCGTTCTCGTGCCTGCTGCTCGCGACCCATCCGCTCCCACACGCATGCACGGGGCCCAGCAGCTGCAAGCAGGTGGGTGCATCAAGTGGGAACCACCACAACATATGCAACACGTCTACTTTTGCAACATTCAAATGAAACATTTGTAACATATGTCTAAAACAGATGAAACATTGAGACATACACTTGAAACACCGTTGC
This sequence comes from Saccharum hybrid cultivar R570, assembly GCA_038087645.1. Lineage (NCBI taxonomy): Eukaryota > Viridiplantae > Streptophyta > Magnoliopsida > Poales > Poaceae > Saccharum > Saccharum hybrid cultivar. The sequence goes on along the minus strand of JAQSUU010000804.1, from coordinate 5,818,678 downwards.
AACATATCCAGCATTCTGATCGACTTTTGAAATATCCAGATACAACACTTGCAACATAAAGAAAGACAGATAAAACACTTGAAAACGCTTAAAAGCCATTGCAAACATACGTAACATCCAGATAAAACACTTGCAACATATATGTGCAACATCCAGATAAACACACTTGCAACATACATTCGAAAAAACATATAAAACATTGGGGGAGAGACGCTTGCAATATAAGTGTACAACCATTGCAACATATGCAACATTCCGATCTACTTTTGTAATATCCATATGAAACACTTGCAATATACCTCTAAAACATCTGAAACATTTGAATTGTACACCTGCAACATGCATCGTATCCTAGTGCGGCCTCTTTCGCCGTCTGCATCGGGGTACCGGCGCACCATAACCGTAGCAGGAGACGAGGGCAGAGGGCTTCCGCGCCAAGGCCCGACGCTTCTTCTTGCGCTGGCAGCGCCTGTCGGCGTCGTCCGGCGGGGCGGGTAGCGGAGCATGAGCAGCAGGGCGCGTGGTACAGCAGCAGCATCAGGAGCGGTGGGGAGGCGCGGCGAAGCAAGAGCAGGAGCCGGGGCGGCCGCGGTGCGGGGTTGGGAAACGCCGCTCAGCCCATGTGAATGGGAAAAATATCACTCTTTTTGTAGATAAAGTGTGTGTGCTTGGGAGCAAGTTTGTGGCCCGGGCCGCAGGCCCAGCCTAGGAGCGTACTAACGGACGGACGCGAGACAACGGCCGCGGTGAAGCATCACCCGTTCTTCCAAACTGGAGCATTGTTTTCCCTTCTTACTGTGGAGATGTTGCATTAATTTTTTTTTGGCTCGAGTCTCACCTTGAGATATGCAGCCAAATTTTATTTCTAACAGCCTACGCGATGAGTCGATGGCGTCCACAAAATTTACGTAGTTAGGGAGGCTTAGTTCGAAATTTATTTATACTTTCACCATACATATTAGTGTGTGTGTCTATATATATATATATATATATATATATATATATATATATATATATATATATATATATATATATATATATATATATATAGTACTCCATCTATTTTAAATTGTAAGAGCATCTCCAACACTATTACCTAAATAACACTACCTAAATCTCTATTTGGGTAGCCAGCTATTTCTATACTACCCATTTTTTTTGCCTTCAACTCCAACAACATTGCCTAAAATAGACTACCTAAATTCATTTGCAGAGTCAATGACATGTGGGGCCGTGATGTCATCTTCTCACTCTTCTTTCTCTACGCTGGCGAGGAGAGAAGGCACGGAAGGTCGTTGCGGGGAGGCGGTGCGCCCGTGCCGGGGCGGAGTTTGTCGTGGTGGGGAGGAGGGCGCCGCCGGCGAGCGCCGTCCGCGGGGACGAGACCTCCTGCGAGCCGGCGTCGGGAGCCATGGCCGCACCGGGAAACCGCGACCGCGTGGGGTTGGCCGTCGATCCCGTGCCTGGGGAAGCTGCTCGCGTTGCGCGGGGGTAGTCCGCCGCGTTGCTCCGCGCGGGGGAAGTAGGGCAGGGGCAGAGAAGCTCGCCGCGCCGAGGCTGGGGAGCCCGCCACGCCCTTGCCGAGGAGCAGGGTGCCATCGGTGCGGAGCTAGGCGACGCGCTGGTGAGGAGAAGGGTGGCGCCGGTGGGAAGAAGGGCGGCACCCGTGGAGGATGGAGGATGCGAGCGTCGCGCGCGTGTGTGAGCGTGGAGAGAGAGAAGCGCGTGATGAAGAAACATGACAGAGAAGATTTGGGTAGTCCTCTTGGCCCAATAGAAATAGGTAGAGAAGAGGAGGATTTAGGTAGCCAACAAATTTGTTGGGCCATGTAGGTAGCCTACTGGAGCTGTGTTTCTTGCTTCCACGACCTAAATTGAGGTAGGTAGTCCATTTAGGTAGTCTGTTGGAGATGCTCGCTGTTCCTTTTTCTTTTTTTTGTGTATATATAATTTTTACTATACATCCAAATCCAAGATATGTCTATATATATATATATATAGTAAAAGTTATTTGTATCTAAAAAAAAGCCACGTTAAGAACCCTCACGAAGTCACAAATTTATCCCCAGATATATATGCCAATGTACTTGAAGTGCCAAGTTAGTTGTGCAACTAGCTTGGAACCTTGCCGATGACAAGTAACCCTGTGTTTTTTTTTTGTGTGAATGTGTATTAGGCATGATATTGAGTTCATTCTTTTTAAAAAAAAAGAAAGAAAGAGAAAAAAAACACTTCATTCAGCTACGTATGCTGTCATTCATTCTGTCGAGACAGGGGAGGTGAAAGGTGATGGCATTACCGTCATGGTGTACTGATAAAAAGTGATAATGATACAGTTGCTTCACATTCTGTGATAGCATTGTCACTGTGCTGTGCATTCTTATACCTTGGTTGGCTACTATGCGTTTTTTTTCTTGTGCTGCGGCAACAATTTGTGTGGAACATCAATTCCTGAATCCTTCATACTGACAACCAATGCCACATCCTTTCTTGCAACAGTGAAATTGTTCCAGTGTTGTCAACTTGTCATCGAGCTAGTCTCTTGTCTGCTTCATTCTATAGCCTATTAGGGCACGCCCAACGGGGGCATACATCCTTGTTAGCTTCAGTAAAAAGCAGTGATCCATGTATGTATCAACCGGACGAAGCCACAGGACTCATAGTGCAAGGTAGCTTCAGTTCTTTTCCTGTCATACGTCATGTCGCTTTCAATGTTCTCTCTCCTGTCTTCTCCCCTCTCTCATTCTCTCTCATAGCAACGTCATGGTCCCGCACCGAACTATGTTGGGGCATCTGCTAGTTCTCCGGCAACGCATGCTTCGTTGTATGCTCTGTAATTTTGTCAGGTGAAACCACCGGCTCCCCTGCAAGATGCTGTCAGGCTCTGCGAGGCGACTCATTGGCGTGACATGGAAGCTTGGTGCTCGCGTGGACATTGGGGCATACAGCCAGCGTGGTGCGTTGGGGCTGGCCTTACACATTCAGTTGCAGTATTCACGAGGCAGTCATTTCAGATCATTCACCTCTTCACGAGGCAGGCATCTTCCAGCTTGCACATTGGATCTAGCACTAAAGTTCAGTAGATATCGCATTGGGTATTTAGGTACTAATTAGAAAGACTAAATATGTGTCTAATTAGGTTTAATAGATTCGTCTCGTAAATTAATTTCAATCTATGTAATTAATTTTGTAATTAGTCTATTTTAATACTCTATGCAAGGGACTAAATTTTAGTAAGGAGAACCAAACACCCACGCTAGAACAGTAGAACTAAGTCAGTCATATTGGAAGTCGAAGGATTCTGTGGACGAGGACGCGCCGCCATATTGAATGGCACTGGTGGGCCAAGGGCCCAAGACGTCAATGACCTTTCAGCCTGCAGAGCTGGTTGAGGCCGTCAATGACCTTTCAGCCTGCAGGGCTAGTTGAGCCCTGTTCGCTTGATCTTATAGTGCGCCTTATCAGCTATGATATAGTATTTTTCTCTCATAACAAAACAGTATCAGCCACAAAAACCATCAGCCGAACCATGAAACCATCAGCTCCATGCATTCTTGCGCGTGCTTTTTTCTCCATGAAAATCAGCCCAACCATGACCATCTCGCCGTGGTTTCAGACTTTAAGTTCTTGTGCCATGCATATTTCTTCATCTTTCATTTCATCACATGTCGTCCTCACTCCTACTAGTACTACTCCTACCTAGGAAGGGTCTCAGTTCGCTTGCCCGCTCACATCTCTCTACCCCTGAGCTTCGTGTCGACGTGCCTCTATTTTGTCCAAGCATCAAATAGATGTTATGTTTGAAAGCATATATTGCAAGCGTTTATTTCAAATGTTTCAGATATTTTAGAGGTATGTTGCAAGCGTTTTATATGAATGTTACAAAAGTAGATCGGGATGCTGCATATATTGCCATAGTTGTACACGTATGTTGTAAGGTTCCGTTCCCAATTTTTCATCTGTTTTTCAAGACGTATATAGTGAGCGAGTTTATTTGGATGTTGCATATATTTTCACACATATGTTGCAAGTGTTTTATCTAGATGTTGTGTATGTTTGCAATGTTTTTCAAGTGTTTTTGCAAGTGTTTCAGTCGCATGTTTTAAGTGTTTCATCATTCTTGCTTTTATATGTTGCATGTGTTGCATCTGAATGTTTCAAAAGTAAATCAGTTGTTGCACATAAGATCTGTGTGGGAAGGGGAGGGGCACAAGCGATTCCCGCGCGGACGACATTCAGCAGCGCGGCCCCCGCGTGGCCACAAGACGCAGACGCGGGCAAGCCACGTTAGACTGACGTGGGCCCATACGTGGATGCAAGAAAACGTACTGCAGCTACGGTTATCCGTCCGGACGTCTGGTCGATAGCAGTGCCGTTCTCACCTAGAGATGTGCCGCCGAATGTATTCTAGCAGCTTACACACGATGACATCCACAAAATTTACGTAGTTAATAAGAAGGCTAAGTTCGAAATTTATTTATGCTTTTATGGATACATATTATTTTAGTTTTAGTGTATGTATGTAGTACTTCTTTATCTGTTTTATTAAATTATATAAGCCGTTTTACTTTTTTTATGTATATATAGTTTTTCTATGCATCTAGATATGTCTATATACATAGCGAAATTATGTATCTAAAAAAATCAAAATAATTTACAATTTAGAACGGAGGGGTATATGTAAGGACAATTCATGTCAAGACAGTCTCTGCTAATTCAGTAATAAGGAGAGGCATAGTCGTGCCAATCACCCTCTTTCGTAAAAAAAAAACAATCTTAATTTCCCTTATGAAATTGCTGGTCAATCAGTGACCATTCTGACCATTTTCAAGTTTTTCTATCACACAACCACTACGAAATGTGAAAAGGCATGACATAAACCACTAGTACATCAACCCAGGATCTCTATTTAAACGGACGAATAAATGTATAAATCCTAACTGTGTTGAGAGCAACTAGTTTCACAATTTCCTTTGAAAAAACTATTGGACTTGGCGGTTCTTTTTGTTTATTTTTTGGGCAGTACAAACGTACCTATGTTAATTTCTTCAATGAGACTATCACCTGTTTATAAACTCTTGGAGGGGGAGTCTGGACTCCGGAGTGGATCAGATCACCCGCTGACCCGCGTGTTCCACGGTACGGAATGCAGGGAGCCGGAGGTCATCCCGGTGCACCTGTTCACTTGAACTTATCAGCCTGCCTTATCGGTACAGTGTTTTTCTCTCACAACAAATCAGTTTCCGTCAGCTTATAAGCCGCAGAAACTATCAACTGAATAGCTGTACAGTTGTACTCCATGGTCAGTATCTCTCCATGGTCAGTATCTCGCCATGCTTGTACAGTTGTACTGCATATAACTTGAGCTGTCGGTTTCCGATGCTAGATTGGGGGAAACTGCTTGTCCTTACATTGTAGAACAAAGGTTTGTCAATGCTTTCAACGGCAGTTCTCGGCTTTCACACAAAAAAGAAAGGTTTACCAATGCTTGATGATAGTACTAATAACCATTCAGCGTTCGCTGGAGGGAGATTTGGTAAAAGATGTCTTAAGGATGGAGAGATGTGTCTTGAAGGAAATGGGGTTTGTTTGACACGTTAAGAACCCTCACAAAGTCACAAATTTATCCCCAGTTATATATATGCCGATGTACTTGAAGTGCCCAAGCTAGTTGTGCAACTAGCTTGGAACCTTGCCTAACCCTGTGTTTTTTTGTGAACGTGTATTAGGCACGATATTGAGTTCATTCTTTTCTCAAAAAAAAAAAACCAGTTCATTCTGCTAGGTATGCTGCCATTCATTCCGTGGAGACATGGGGGTGGTGATGGCGTTACTGTCATGGTGTATTTACAAGTGATAATATTATAATTGCTTCACATTCTGTGATAGCATTGTCACAGTGTGCTCTGCATTCTTATACCTTGGTTGGCTACTATGCATTATTTTACTTTTCTTGTGCTGCCTGCTGCGGCAACATTTTTGTGGAACATCGATTATTCCTGAATTCTTCATATACTGACGACCAATGCCACATCCTTTCTTGCAACAGTGAAATTGTTCCAATGTTGTCAACGTGTCGTCGAGCTAGTCTACAGCCTATTACACATTCAGCTGCACTGTTCACGAGGCAGGCGTTTCAGTCAGTTCATACTGCTCTTCTGAATGTCCGAGATCTCTAGCTAGTAACAACTCTATGAAGTTTCTAAAGAGGACCAAATTTGTTCTTTTTTCCTTTCAGCTTGTGCAAAACTTTATGAAGTCACTAGCAAAAGTGTCAGTGCGTTGCAACGGGGTCGTTATCGATTTCTAAATTTTGTCCCTCATTGTCTACATTCGGCGGTGGTCGCCTCGAGCTCGTCGTACGGTAGGCAGGGACAACAGCAACGCCAGTTGACTTTATTAGGTGGAGGCGAAGGCGCATTGAAGGTGCGACCGAGGTAATCTACATGAGGATGGGTCATCATTTCGTGGATGCAACACGGGTGTGCCAGAAACGAAGAGCCCCTCACCTGCCAAGGCTAGGGTCAGGGGCTTGACGGTCGCCATTGTCGATCAGACAAGGGGATAGGTAAGGCACTGATTTTTTTGAGATCAGACACACAACTATGGTAGGGGAGGCCAATGGGTGCACGCTTTTTCTCTCTCCCTGGCGCTATTCTTCTTCCTCTTCTCTGGTGCCTTTCTTCTCTCCTAATGGCGGGCGGGCTGGATCCAAACTTTTATAATCCATGATTGATGGATCCAAACAGCCTCGCAGCTCAGCTTCTATAGTTTAGCTTTTAAAAATCGGATTCCACGATCCATGGGTATCCAAAGTTTGAAAATGAGAGATGTTTGGTTTGCGGCCACAGTTTGTTACACCGCAGATTTTGGCGAGCCACAAAAATCGAATTCCCTATTTGGTTGACGATCGAAACCAGACGGCCATACAATCTCAAAGAGCAGATCCTGCCATAAAGTGTTACGGCAAAAAATAACTGCGGCACGCCACAACTTGCTGCACTTTGGACATGGCCCAGCTTGGCCAATATCCAAACACGCTCAAGGACACTTTACATTGAGCCGATCCGATTTATGCTACAGTGCAGAAAACTGAAATATTGGCTGCATCTGCTCGTACCATTTTTCTATTAGAAAAGGGACCGACAAAAGCTGTTTCTTGAAGCTTCATTCTTTCATTGCGATAGTACAGCAGCACGAGCGGCATCTCGATGTGACTTGTCTGAATTGACCCTCCGACGCCTCCTTGGATTTTTTTTTTTGAGAGGACCACCAGCATGCGGCCACGCGCTGCTGCGGCCAGGCCAGAGTCTTCAATCTTGCATCCAGCCAATGATGAGTGGGTCCCGGAAGACCTTTTGCGAGGTCGACTCAAGTCAAATGGTACTATCATGAGTTCATGACATTTGCATGTGTGGCGCGTTTATTCAGAGTTGGGCAAGTCCTACAACAAGAGTACTAGAGTTTAGGTGAAAAGATCAAGGTTAGTAAGAAATTACATATATGTTCCTATAAAAATAAAATTATTGCATCTTGGAAAGTGAAAAAAATAGAAAAAGACAAGTGAAGTTAGTTTCACGGAAGGGGCATAGAGAGTGCACTTATTTTAGGACAAATTTTGAATTATAGAAGTGCACTTATTATGGAATGAAGGGACTACCGTATATATTCGTGGAAGGGGCAGGGAAAGTGCGGCGAGACCCATCTTGTCGTGTTTCAGCCTGTTCGTTTCGCTGGTTTATTGTGGCTAAAAGTACTGTTCGCTGGTTTGTTGTGAGAGAAAAACACTGCTGAATGGCTGCTGACTCCGCTGAATAGCTCAAACGAACAGGGTGTGGGTGTTTGTCTATGCTCGATTGTGAGACCCACCGATCTGCCCATTTCAATTTCCAACGGATAAACATGCTGGACAGTTTTGTACTAACAGTCTACTCCTATTTGATACTAAGTCAGAGCTAGTTATAAATTTTAGACTAAAAATAGTTTAAATTAGCTAAGGTTATTAGTCATTTAGTTAACAACTAGTTGAAAGCTTGGCTAATAAATTACCCTACCTATTAGACTCTTGTTTAGATGAGCTAGAGTTAATTTAAGTAATACTTTTAGCTAGCTAATAATTAGCTCTTGATATCTAAATACTCCATCCATATTGTTAATTCAAGTCGTTTTGGACAGCGAAACGACTTCCAAAGCATAACTTTGACTTCATATTATTTTTATAAAAATATTTATTGGAAAATGATATAGGTATATTTTTATGAAAGTATATTTGAAGACTATTTATATAGTTTTCACATTTCTAAACTCAAAAACTTAAAAGTTATTCATGATTTATGACCCAAGTCTTATCTAAAACGACTTGAATTACCAATACGAAGGGAGTACACCGTATGCCCTAAGTATTGAGCACTGTCCAATAAGAAGCTCCAAAGCTTAAACAGCTGGACTGGACGAGGACGACGCCATATTGGATGGAATTGGTGGGCCAAGGACCCAAGACGTCAATGACCTTTCAGCCTGCAGAGCCCTGGTTGAGGCCGCGCGTGGCCTAACAAACCTTTGCATGCGCGTGCTTTTTTCTCCACGATGAAAATCAGCCCAACCATGTCGCCGTGGTTTTTCAGACTTTCGGTTCTTGTGCCATGCATATTTTTTCATCTTTCATTCATCACGTGTCATCCTCACTCCTGCTAGGTACTGCTCCTACCATGTTCGCTGCTCTGTTACTAGTCAACGGGCAAATCTGGAAAGAAAAAAAAATGCGCCCACCATCTAACACATACTCCCTCCGTATCGGATTTAGAAGTCGTTTAGGATAGCGACACGGTCTCCAAAACACAACTTTGACCTCTTGTTTTTATAAAAATATTTATGAAAAAGTGATATATGTATACTTTTATGAAAGTATTTTTCAAGACAAATCTATTCATATAATTTTTATAATTGCAAACTCAACGACTTAAAAGTTATTGATGATTTATATTCTCAATGTTTGACCTAAACCTTATCCAAAACGGCTTCTAAATCCGATACGGATGGAGTAGACATATCTGCTTTGGAGTGAGGTCCTACAAAAGGTCAAAGAAGAGTCAACACCTTGGGAACTACTCCAATTTTTGGCCGCTTTGGTGGCTACAGCGAGTAAAGTGCTCTATGTGCAGATTTTTTTTCTTGTTTTTGTTCCTATATAGGCAATGTGATTCATGAATATTGTAGAAGTTGGCTTCTAGAATCTAATTAGAGGTCAAGCAGCCATAGCTTCTAGAGCTTCCAGAATGTAGACACCTCAAAATTCCATGATCTGGTAAGCTTAGGGAACCTAGCTTCTAGACACCAAAAACTATTTTATCCCTCTGTTTCTTCATATAGCTACAGCATAAAATCAAAGAGTGAAGTCATTATGGTAATATTACTCTAAAAACTTGTCCTCAACTTTTATAATCCATGATTCATGGATCCAAATACTCCCTCTGTCCCTGAAAAAATAAATTCCTAGCAAATTTAGGACAGATTAGCAGACAAAGAGAAAAGATCTTACTACCCCTTGTTAAGCTTCTTAACTTTAACTGCATTCACCATTTATCGAGAAGTTAAGGCAATAAGTTTTGGTGTTTCCAATAATATATTAAATGTTGTTGTATCTACTATATCAACCATTGGAGCATGATGTACAGTAGAAATAAATGAGTACGTTGACCGCTGGAAAAACTCCGAGGAAATAAATAGGTTTGATGGGTGGTGAGAGTCTAGAAATTGATTTTATACATGGACAAATTTTCAGCTTAAAAGTCTATTCTATATGGGACGAGGGAGTAGCTTCACAACTCAGCTTCTTATCATCTACGTAGCTTTTAAAAATCAGAATCCAAGTTCGCGAAATATTTTGGGTTTGGCTACTGTAGCACTTTCGTTTGTATTTATCAATTAGTGTTCAATCATGGACTAATTATGCTCAAACAATTCGTCTCGTGGTTTTTTACTAAACTATGTAATTAGTTTTTTTATCTATATTTAATACTTCATGCATGTGTCTAAACATTCGATGCGACCGGAATCTTGAAATATTTTGAGAACTAAACGTGGCCAAATTGTCTGCATCTGCTCGTACTTTTTGCTATTAGAAAAAGAGGCTGTGTTTAGATGACTTGAAAAGTACACTATGCAAAAAAAAGATTCTCCGTCAACATCAAACTTGCGATACATGCATGGAGTATTAAATGTGGATAAAATCAAAAACTAATTGTACAGTTTGGTTGTACTTTGCGAGACGAATGTTTTGAGCTTAATTAGTCAATGGTTGGACAATTATTACCAAATACAAACGAAATGCTACAGTATCGCTATAGTGAATTTTGGCACTCCAAGAACTAAACACAGCCAGAAACGACGTGGTTCTAGACGACAAAAGCTGTTTCTTGGAAGCTTCGTTCTTTCACTGCTGTTTCAGATTGGCAGTGATTACTGTACGTGTGTGGTGTGAACAGCTCGAGCGGAATCCCGATGTGACTTGTCTGAATTGACCCTCCGAGTGTCCCCAGGTCCAGGATCTTGCGTGATAGGAGCAGGAGCAGCACGCTCGCGCTGTTGTGGCCAGTCTCGGCCCTTGTTTAGATGACATCAAAATTCCAAGTTTTTTTACTCTCTTTTCATCACATTAATTTTTAACCACTTGTATGGAGTATTAAATATAGATAAAAAAATAACTAATTACACAGTTTAGTTGTAAATCACGAGATGAATCTTTTGAGCCTAGTTGGTCCACGATTGGACAATATTTGTCAAATAAGACGAAAGTGGTACTATTTATCGGGTTGAAATTTTTTCCCAATCTAAACAAGGGCTCAGTCTTGCTCACCCAGCCAGTGATGAGTGGGTCCAGTAGTTTTGTGAGGTCGACGTCAAGTCAAAGTGGGACCCTGACATTTGCATGTGTAGTACTACTGTTCATATATTCATGGAAAGGGCGTGGAAACTGTGGCGACACGCATCTTGCGTCTAAACTTGGCAAGTCATGATTATTTACGTAATTTTGGCTTGCCAAATATTTAGCATGGCAAATTTTGGTTGTAAACCAATCAAACCTGTTGTCTTGTTTGTCCATGCTCGATTGTGACTTGTGACCCAACGATTTGTCCATTTCAATTTTCAAGAGTTTGCCAAATTAACTTGGCATCCATCTATTTTTGGTAAAACAGAAAAAATTGTGCTCCAATAGTTTGGCATCCAACTTGGTAAATTTTAGCAACTTGGCAAATCTCCACCCTCCACGCGCATATTTGCGCGCTGAGCGCGAGCGCGCATCCGGCTTCGTGTGCGGGGCTCTTTATTTCTTAACGGGGCTCTTCATTCGCTTAGCGGGGCTCTTCGTTTCTTAGCGGGGCTCTTCGTTCGCTTAGCGGGCCTCTTCTTATTTTACCAAGTCCAAATGGCAAACTCTTGGCGATAGTCTATTTTTTCACTTGCCATATATTTTAGCAAGTTGCCAAATTATGATATTTGCCGAGTGAATTTTGGCAAACTCTTGGAGACTAATCACAACTTATCCAACGGGCCCTTTATAAAACTGTCCAGTATGTTTATCATTCATTCACGTGTCATCCTCACTCCTACTAGGTACTACTCCTCCTACCTAGGAAGGGTCTCAGTTCGCTGCTCTGTTACTAGTCAATTGGGAAATCTGGAAAGAAAAAAAATATGCCCACCTTGTAACTAACACACAGAAATATCTGCTTTGGAGAGAGGTCCTTGATAAAAAGGTCAAAGAAGAGTCAAGAACTCGGGAACAAGTTGCACAAAATTTTTGGCCGCTTTGGTGGCTAACAATGAGTAAAGTGCTCTATGTACAGCTTTTTTCCTTGTCTTTTGTTCCTATATAGGCAGGGCCGTCTATTTGTAAACTTGTTTATTTATCAATATACCATTGGCACATGTGTGCGCCTTTGTTCAAAAAATAATAATAAATAAAGGCAAAGATATTCTCTAATCCCTCCATACTGAATATAATGCAGTTCTAGCTGTCCTTAGTCAACTTTGTTGAATTTGACAAAGTTTATAGGAAATGATATCAATATCTATGACACCTATTATATATATGCTATGAATACATGTGCTATTATACACCTTAGTTGTAGAATAGCACTGGCGTTCTATAAAAATGTATTTCATGATGAATCTAACTATACTTATTTGATATTATAAATATTGATTTTTTTGCAAACCTTGATCAAACTCATGATGGTTTTACTTTTTTTTAATCAGAAACTTCATTACTCATTAGACTCAGCCAAATCGCTAGTCACCAAATTCTCAACAAAACGAGGTACATCCCCCCCAAGTGATTTGATCATCACTGGGACAATTACACCCAAATGCCGCTAAAGCATCTGTAACTTTATTACATAATCTAGGACACACTTGTACTCTAGCCTCCACAAACTCCGACATTACTAGTACTACACTAGAATTGTGTATTGTTATTTTTTCAAAAGGACGGCAGAAGATTTGACCCACATGCAACATATCCACACTTCCAAAGCTAGTGTCAACAAACAAATTGAAGGCTGAAATGTATATTCTTAGGGGTAAGTATGAAATTATGTTGTTCTGTTAAGTCAGACACAGTTCGTTACGGGAACTATTTGCTCGTACCTTTGTTTTCAAATAGGGTGAACATCTCAACTTTTAATAATACGAAAGACATGATATGAGGTCTTTGTTTAGATCCCATAGTTTAAAGTTTAGCTGCCTAAAGTTAATGGTTAAATTTTAGACCACTTTAGCTCGCTTGTGTGGTCTAATGGATTTGTGAGATCTTTTTGTGGGGTTTGCTGAACTTAGACCACTTGTTTGGAGCCTCAAGAGTTAAAATATCCTAAAGTTTAGTGTTAAACTTTAGACCATGGGATTAAAAAAGTGTCAAGTTGGTTTAGAAAGTTCTGTTGGTGATACTAGCCTATGGGCCTGTTTGGATTCATGAAGATTGTAGAAGCTGGCCTTTAGAATCTAAGTAGAGCTCCAAGTAGCCATAGCTTCTAGTTGGTTTCTGGAATCTAGAGACCCCTAGATTTTATAATATGGTAAGCTTAGGAAACCTAGTTGGTAGACACCAAAGACTATTCTGCCCCTTTGTTTCTACATAGCTACAACATAAAAAATCAAGAGTGAGGGCAATATGGTAATGTTACTCTAAAAGGTCATCCTCAGCTTTTACAATCCATGATCCATGGGTTTAAACGGTCTCACAACTCAGCTTCTATAGGTTGTGTTGGGTTCCATCTAAACTTTCATAAGCTGGTAGAAGCTAGGTTCATTCAACTTTTAAGATTGTGGAAGCTGGCTTGTGGAGTTGGTGGATGTTTGGAGACCATCAAGTTAGATTGTGGAATATGATAAGATCCAAACAGACCTATATCTTAGCTTCTAACAATCTACTCCCTTCACCCCATAAAAAGAGTCATTCTCGTTTTTCAAGAAGCCAACCATCTTTAACTTTGATCAAATATATATAACAATCTTCATGAATCCAAACAGGCCTTTTTATGTGACGGAGGGAGTAGCTTAGGATAAAAATATATTTAAAGGTCTATCTAATGATACTAATATGGTAAGCTTAGGATAGTTATTTGGATAGATCTTTGAATATATTTTTATAATAAATTTATTTGGAGATATAAATATTATTAATAATTTTTACAAATTTAGTTTGACTAGCATAAGTCTTGCTCTTTTTACGGGACGGAGGGTGTAGCTTTTAAAAATTAGGTTCAACAATCGAGGCAGTATCCAAAGTTCCAAACATGGCTTATTACGATTTGTGCTACTGTACATAGGGCTGGTTTAGATGCAAAAAATTTTGCAAAATGGCACTGTAGCTCTTTTCGTTGTTATTTGACAAATATTGTCTAATCATGGTCTAATTAGGCTTAAAAGATGCGTCTTGTCCATTTCGTCTAAACTGTGTAATTAGTTTTATTTTTTATCTATATTTAATACTTCATGCATGTGTCCTAAGATTTGATGTGACGGGGAATCTGAAAAATTTTGCAAAATTTTCTCGAAAGGGCCATAGAAAACCGAAACAGTGGCTGCATCTGCGCGTACCTTTTTTTCTATTGGAAAAAGAAATGACTTGGTTGTACACGACAAAAGCTGTTTCTTGGAAGCTTCGTTCTTTCATTGCTGTTTCAGGTTGGCAGCGCGAGCAGCATCCCGATGTGACTTGTCTGAATTGACCCCCCGAGGCCTCCTGGATCTTGCCTGAAAGGATAGCATGCGGCCACGCGCTGCTGTGGCCAGGCCGGAGTCTCAATCTTGCGTCCAGCCAAATGATGGTATTTATATTTATAACTCCAAATTAATTTATTATAAAAATATATTTCATAATTAATCTAATTATATTTATTTGATATTATAAATATTTATAATTTTTTTATTTATAATTGGTCAAAATTTCTTTTTAATCATATAATTGGTCAAAGTTGATATACTAACACGTGACACTGTTCCAGAATTACATTATGTTTCAGAATTATATTTTTGGGGACGGCGGGAGTACTAATATTCATATACGAGTATTTATGGAAGAGGCATGGAAACTGCGGCAAGACCTGGCTTGTCCATGCTCGATGATTGGGAGTTGTGACCCACCGACCTGTCCATTTCAATCTCCAACGGATAAACATGACGAATGGTTTTATACCAATGGGGTATGTTTGCATAAATTATGGTTAGTTATTAGCTAGGCAAAAAAATAGTCTAAATTAGTTAAATTTGATCAGTTAGTTGGCTAATAACTAGTTAGAGATCTTGTTAATAAATTAACCCACCCATTAGCCCCTGTTTGAATAAGCTAAGGCTATTTTTTGGCTAAAAAATTAGCTAGTTAGCAATTAGCCCTTCATATCCAAATATGCCCTAAGTATCGAGCACTGGCCTATTTAGAGAGCTACAAAGCTTGAACACCTAACAACTAACTGATGACGATGACATTGTTCTTTTTATTATATGTGGCTCGCTATTTCTTCATGTCATGGTTTGTGTCATCCCGACCCATTTCTTAATTAGGGCTTGTTTGGTTCAAACTCTGGTCTCGAATGCTCTAACTGAGCACATCCTTCCCACCTAGACATGTTATGGTTTGTGTCGTCCCGGCCCCTTTCTTAATCATGGCTCGTTTGGTTCAAACTCTAGCCTAGAATGCTCCGGCTGAGCAAATTCACCCCACTTAGACATCTAAATTGGACGTCTGAGACGGATGTCTTGGTTAGACACCTTGGTAGTCTCAAAAGCAAACACATATTTAGTGTGTGATGGATTTGAAAACATCACAACAGGTGCTTCTCTAATGGTGTAAAATGTATTGTGCTATACATGGACAGGTTGCCAACGTGACATGAGGAAAATAAGTTTAGTCTAGTTTAGTGGGGATCTAGTTTGTACGTTGAAGAAATATTTTGAGAACCAGATTTAAATTCTCTCATTAAATGTTTTTTATTTTTAGGATAATATGTGAAACACCTTTTGTGTCTGACCCTGTATCCTAAAACCATTTAGTAGAGATTATTCTACTTTCCATCACTTACTAGGCAAGACAAACGTACTAAATTGTCCTAAAATCCAGTAAAATCTTGTATCTGTGGAAGAAGTGAGATAGATCCTTTTTCTATACAAAAGATAATATTTACTATGTTTCAAAACGACAAACATATTTTAATAAGAGTAACAATAGATATTAACCTTTAATTTCTATTACATATATTGTTGTTTGCTAAAGAACCAATTTCATTTCTGAGTTATTTTGAATATAAATTTGCCCTACTAGCGCCCGGACTCCGGACGGACGTCCGCGTCTGGACACCGGTGCATGCTGCTCCATTCACGCGCGTCCACGCGCACGTAGGAGCCCGCACCCCCCACAACACCTCCCCATCCAGACACCCGAGCCCTATCCCGCTTCTCGCCCACGCCCCCGCTTTCGGCATGCGCATGCTACGCGGGGACCGGCTGCGCCCTCCCGATCGGCTTCCGGCGTAAGTTTCCCATGCCGCCCCAAAATGTCACCAGCATTGGGAAGAGAAGTAGGGGGCGGCGGATGCCCAGCCGGCACCCGAAGGAGAAGACACCAAGGCGAGGCAACATAAAAGTGGTGAGGGAGATGCAACGACTGATTTACTTTTTAAACATCGAGATGCAATACTTGCAACATACGTCTGAAAGCAGATGAAACACTTGAAACATGCTTCTCAAACACTTGCAAAAAAAAACCTGGAAAACGCTTGAAAACCATTGTAAAAATATACGCAATATCTAGATAAAACACTTGCAACATATGCGTGAAACATATGCAACATCCAGATAAAAACACAATTACAACATAATCCGAAAGCATAGTGAAAACATTGGAAACAGATCTTTGCAACATACGTGTACAACCATTATAACATATGCAATATCTCGATCTACTTTTGCAACATCTGCATGAAACAATTGCAACATACCTATGAAACACCTGAAACACATGAAACATACGTTTTCAGCACATTGCAACATCTCCTTGCTGCTTGGGAGAATAGAGGCTCATCGGTGTATGGAGTTCGTTGAAGGCAGCGGCCCGACGGCGCTTGTTAGCGGGTAGGCGGCATCAGCCACTTGACGCAGCAGGGAGGCATTAGCCACGCGATGCAGCGGGGAGGCATTAGCCACACGACGTGGTAGGGAGGCAGAGGGCAGCTGTGGCTTAGAGGCGGCCGCGCGCCCGCGCCTGGCAGGCAAGGCCGGCAGTCCGGTGGCCGAGCGCTGCTCCTCGGAGGCGGCACATGAGCAAATAGGAGCAACGAGCGGATAAGAGCGACAAACATGTTTTTTTTATTAGAAATGGACAATAGGACTTGAGAGGGTCGTTGGGTCGGTCCACTGCGCATCTGAGAGACGTGTCCAGACGGGCAAGGACGGACGGATATCCTAACTCCAGCATTATCATAAATTTATTTATGTAAATTTTATGTCCTAAATCTATATATAATTTATAAAGATTATAAAGTTTGATTTTTTTTATCACTAGATACTCTTATCTTTCTGGAACGAAGGGAGTATATTTTCACACACCGTTAGTCAAAGTGCCATCTGATATTCTAATAGACACATATTTTTAATCGGAGGAAGTAAACATTTATGCGCAAATTGGCCATATTCTCCACTTGGTGTAATTTAGTTTCCGTTTGATATTTGATTGATATGATAATGGAAGGCGCCAAGCAGCAGCGGCGAGCGGCCAGCAGCATCTGTTCTTTGCGCACTTTGGCCACTCCACTCCCTCCAGTCCAGTCCTGATCTCTGTCCAGCGCCTCCAGCCGTCCAGCGGCGCGACGATTCTTCCTCTCCCCGGCCGGAAGCCCCCACACGCCGCCGCCCCTGGACGACCCAGGTGAGACCCTCCGCCAGTCGGCCGCCCCTTTCCATTATTCAACCTCCGTTTGTCATGTACTTGTGTGGAAGCGCGCGCGCGGCTGTTTGATTTCTTTCTTTCCATCTTTGACTTCGATCCTCGCGCTCAACCAACGCATTGCGCGATCTCGCCTGCACCCGTGAATCTGGTCCGTACCGCCGCCCAGATTCGGCCGCCGCCGCCGCCGCCAACGCACGGTTCCTTCTCATTGGTTGCATTTGTTTGCTCTGCACAAAGCCAAAGCTTGCGCAGCCATTAGATGGCGATCTCACATGGTGTGGTATAGGTTTGTGGGTGAGGGCGGGGATAGTTGCTTAGCAGCCGGAAACGTGAAACATGGCGACGTTCCTTGTTCTGTGAACGTCGTTCTAGGAACATTCACGTTTCCATTCTGAGAACATTTAGTACGAAAACATTATAAAGTATCGCTCCATGTTCTCGTTCCCGTTCCACGTTCCCGGCTGCTATGATAGATGCATAGAGTTTCCTATATGCTCCACATATACATACGCAGCAGTCAGCAATGCTTATCTCCTCGCCTTCCTTATCATCAGTAGCTAGGACAGTAGCTTGTGTGGATGGTTGGCCCTGGCTGTCAAAACCAAATGCTGGTACAGACGTACAGTTGCTTCTAACGAAGTGTATATATTAAGGTGGGAGGAGATACTACCTGTCGATGCAGCCATCCTTTACTTCTTCTTTTTGCCCCCACAAAGCCAGACTTTATCAGTTGTTGACCAAGTGGCAGCTCAAAAATAAGGAGCACATTGTTGTGTTTGCCGTGTTTGTCCAGGGAAGTGTACAGTCAAAATCACTTCTTCTTCTCCTTCTTCCTCTTTTACAGCTGAGTTGTGCCAGTGTGCCAGATGGATAGACTCGACGGTTCTGCCCGCCTCGTGCTCGTCTCTGATCTTGACCAGACGATGGTGCGTGTTTCAGTTCATACCTCGGTCTAATTTTCCTGATTCAGTATGAGCTGAATCATACTTTTCAGTTGTGTACCAGATCATCAGTTCTCAAACTTACGGATTATTTATTTACTCGCAGATTGATCATCAGGATCGAGAGAACCTGTCCTTGCTTAGATTCGAGGCGCTGTGGGAGGCCGAGTTCTCCCAGGATTCTCTGCTGGTCTTCTCGACTGGAAGAACGCCAATCAGTTACAAAGGTTTGCGTAAAGATAAGCCTTTGATCACACCGGACATCACTATCATGTCTGTGGGAACCGTGATAGCATACGGTGAAGAGATGATCCGTGATGTTGGCTGGGAGGAGTATCTGAACAACAATTGGGACAGGACTATCGTCGTTGAGGAGACAGCTGGGTTCCCTCAGCTAAAGCCTCAGGCATGTCCAGTTACTTTGCTACAACGATTTCTTTTTGCTGCTTAGTCCCATTTTGATGGCTGAACTAGAACTGTGTGTTTACTTTTTAATCGTTTGGATGCAGCCAGAGAGGAATCAGGGTCCCCATAAGGTTAGCTTTTTCGTTGACAAGCAGGGTGCTCAAGAAGTAATGGATTATCTCCCACAGAAGTTGGAGAAACGTGGGGTAAGGCACATGCATGCCTTCTAGATTTCTCATTCAGTTTTCCACATTTTTTAATGCTGGAGCAGCACTTATTGACATCTTTTGTTCTGACTTTCTGCTTCCTTAACTGTGATTAGCTAGATGTGAAAATAGTCTACAGCAGTGGTGAGGCCCTTGATGTTCTACCACAAGGTGCAGGCAAGGGCCAGGCCCTTATGTACTTGTTAAATAAGCTCAATTCATACGAGAAACCGCCAAAGAATACTCTTGTTTGTGGTGACTCTGGAAACGATGCAGAACTATTCAGTGTCCCATCTGTACATGGAGTCATGGTCAGTGATTCAGTGCACAAGGAGTCCCTTGAAACTGTCAACTAAAGTTCATTGATGCCAGTGGCTACTCTGATAAGCTTACCAAAGGGTTTTCATATCATGTTCAGGTCTGCAATGCCCAAGAGGAGCTGCTTCAATGGTATGAAGAAAATGCAAGAGATAATCCTAAGATAATTCATGCAACTGAGAGATGTGCTGCCGGTATCATGCAAGCTATTGGACACTTCAAACTAGGACCCAATGTTTCTGCAAGAGATCTTGAGTTCCCTTATCTAAAGGCAGACACCGCTAAGCCTGCAGATGTGGTGGTGAAGTTCTATGTTCTCTATGAGAAGTGGCGGAGGGGTGACCTTCCAAATTCTTCATCAGTTATGCAGTACTTGAAAAGCATTACTGTAAGTACTTCCTCTTTTCAGTTGTCAGAGTAATTTGGTTTTTGTTTGTAACTGTCCACTATTTTTTATCATGATCACTTTCATACAGTGGACAATTCAGAAAGTAATTACACATTTCAAAGCTCCATTTGTCTTTTTCTCTTCAGATGTTATTCGAGATCAAATCATGCAAACTAGCCTTTTGTCTGAGAAAATACACATCTTGCAGCCTTAAATAGTTAAATTTGATTCTTTGAAGTTTCTTTAACATAAATTTTTTTATTTTGTAGCATTTGAATGGTACAATTATTCATCCTTCTGGATCTGAACGTTCTCTTCACGCATCTATTGATGCTCTAAGTTCTTGCTATGGGGACAAACAAGGCAACAAGTTCCGGGTATGGGTGGACAGACTAGTTACATCGCCTATTGGTACAAGTAACTGGTTGGTGAGATTTGACAACTGGGAAATGGAAGGTCTGCCCTCAGCCCTTCACATGATAAACTGATTGTGGCTCTTAATCCATGCCAGTAGTTGTCACTTCTTTCATGTAGCTTCATGACATGTTTTATACTTCATACCATGTCTCTATTTTCCATAATGTTTCTTTGATCCTTGGATGGTCTGCACTTCAGTATTTCGTTTGGTTTTATTCGAGCCTCACTTATGTTTCAAAAAAAAAAAATCGAGCCTCACTGTTAATGCTCCTGCTATTCTCAGGTGGTGTTCGGTATTGCTGCCGCACTACTCTTCTGCTGAATATTAAGGTAAATTCTCCCGTTCTGCAAGAATCATTGGTTGTCCTGCTGTTGCTTAGTTTTGTGAACCTGTATATATAGTGTATGTTTTAATTATTTCTATCTGCTTCAACTCAGCCTGAGACTCCAGAGGGCTTGGAGCTGATACACATCCACAAGACCTGGGTTGAAGCACACTCTGCAGGGAGCGAGCACACGTTCATCTTGTAGGTTAATTAGTCACTTGCGAAGCGCAGATAGTCATAACACATATTGTGTTCAAGTCCAGATAGAATCAAAATGTACTTCCAGACAGGCTCAATGCTCGGTAATTCCATGTACAAGAAAAGATGTTTCACGATTCCTTCTCATGAATTTCATGAGATCTATAAATTAGCTGAATCTGTTGCCTCAAAATTGTTCGTGGATTTTCACATGATTCAGTAATACGACCTTGCCTCTCTGTTGCTGAGTCCTTATGGACAATTAAACTTTGATACCTGGAAAAAAAGAAGAGCTGTGTGCAAATTTGCCTAACCTGGTCCATGGTCATTCCCAGAAGTTGCAGCTTCATTTTGTCTGCAATTCTTATCAGCATTGACCATGTGCCCAAATGACTGCATCGTGCAATCGCTGTCGATGGTGGCCTGAATTCCTGCAGGCACAAGCCATATTCACCTTCTCTTCTTCATTTTTAACATGAAACAAGACCTGGCACTGGTTGACCGAAGGGTAGGTGAGGAATACACGAGGAGCACATTTCTCTTGTTTGCCATGTTCATTCAGGGAACCCAACAGCAGAAACACCCAACATTCTCTGCCAGCAATCTTGGCAAGAGCTTCAATGGAGAAGCTTGACGCTTCAGCCCGCCTTATGATCGTCTCGGATCTTGACCAGACCATGGTGTGCAAACCTTCCATTTCTGATGAATCCAGACCATGCTGCGTTCTTCAATGTTGTGGATCATTTACATGCAGGTTGATCATGATGATCCAGAAGACCTGTCCTTGCTGAGGTTCGAGGTGCTCTGGGAGGCCGAGTTCTCCCATGATTCTCTTCTCATCTTCTCGACTGGGAGATCGCCAATCAGCTACGATGATTTGAGGAAAAACAAGCCTCTGATCACTCCGGACATCACCATCATGTCTGTGGGGACTGTGATAACTTATGGCGCCGACATGGTTTGCGATGCTGACTGGGAGGAGCATTTGAACAACAACTGGGACCGGGATATCGTCGTTGAGGAGGCAGCAAAGTTCCCTGAGCTGAAGCCTGAGGCAGGTTTCTATCTCGTTGCATGCATGATCATGTTCGCTTTTTGTTTTGTGCTAGATGCTGAGCTGAATCCTCTGTACGGATACAGCCACAGAAGGATCAGGGTCCCCATAAGGTTACATTTTTGGTTGACAAGCAAGGTGCTCAGGAAGTAATGCATGCTCTCCCTCACAAGTTGAAGAAACGTGGGGTAAGATCAATTTTCTTATATTAATATTTTTTTAACTAATCGGCAACAGTGTCTGTTTCTATTGATACAGCAGAAAGTACCTTTTCTTATATTAATATTACTGAGGCATTCTCCAGTAGAGCCTTGTTTTGAGTTTTCAGCTTCTTTTTTCTGTGTAACAGATACATGTAAAAATAATCTTCAGCTACGGTGTGCTTATTGATGTGGTACCGCAAGGTGCAGGAAAAGGGCAGGCTCTTCAGTATTTGCTGAACAAGTTCACTTCACAGAGGAAAGCACCCAACAATATTCTTGTTTGTGGCGACTCCGGAAATGATGCAGAATTGTTCAGTGTCCCATCAGTCCATGGCGTCATGTTCAGTAATTCACTGCACAAAAGCTACTCCCTTAAACTCTCCAATAAAGTTCATTATTGGTGGTGATGTTGCAATAACATCGGTGACAGTGGCTGTTACTGTCTGTCCCATAACCTCTAAAATTACTACGGCATTTTGAAACCATGTTCAGGTCAGCAATGCGCAAGAGGAGCTTCTTCAATGGCGCAAAGAAAATGCGATGTGTAATCCCAAGATAATTCATTCAACTAAGAGATGCGCAGCCGGTATCATGCAAGCTATTGGACACTTCAAACTAGGACCTAATGTTTCTCCTAGGGATCTTGAATTCCCTCATCCAAAGTTAGGCATCATCATGCCTGCAGATTTGGTGGTGAAGTTCTACGTTATCTACGAGAAGTGGCGGAGGGGCGAAGTTCAGAAGTCCCCATCAGTAATACAGTACTTGAAAAGCATTGCAGTAAGTACTCCCCTTGTTTAATTTTTCAGAGCAAGCAACCTGGTTTTTAAGTTCATTGGCATCATTCTTTTCCACACCTATAATCTCTTTATGAAGTAGACAATTAAAGTTGTGGTGTGCAAAAGGTAACAACACATTTCACATCTGCATTTCTCTCATAATGTCTTACAAGCAATACCTGATGTAATTTGTTGTCTGACAAAATGTACATTTTCCTGCTTCTCATTGTTTCCTTGTGCTTCCTTTAGAGTTTAAGCTGATGATTTTTTCTTCTTTCTTAGCATTTGAATGGAACAATTATTCATCCTTGTGGATCGGAGCATTCCCTTCATGCATCCATTGATGCACTGCGTTCATGCTATGGTGACAAACAAGGCAAGAAGTTCCGGGCACGGGTGGACAGACTTGTTACATCATCGGTGGGTACAAGTAACTGGTTGGTTAAGTTTGACAACTGGGAAATGGAAGGTATGCCCCCATGCTTCTCATGATGAACTGATTTTTGGTAGAGTTCCAACAGTTGTCACTCTGTTCAGCTACCTGCCTGCACTAAATTTTCAACATATCATACCGTGACCCTTCATTCATTTTCTCTTCTTGGCTTGCCTTTCCATTTCAATTCCAAGAGCTCGGTACTTTTGAAAATTATTTTATTTGTTCGCATCAGCTTCAGTGGTTAGTATTCCTTCTAATTTCAGGTGATGCTCAGTATTGCTGCCGCACAACTCTTCTGCTGAATATGAAGGTAAATGCTCTCGATCCTACTGTAATCCTTTACCGTCCTGCAGTTACATGCATTTGCGTTCAGCTTAAAAATTCACATAGCTTATGCTGTTACTATCTTCTTCAACTGACAGTCTGACACTCCAGAGGGATTGGAGCTGGTACATATCCAGAAGACCTGGCTTGAAGGACACTCTGCAGCAAGTGAGCACACGTTTATCTTATAGATCACATGGCTATGCACTCTCAAGAGAGAGGGCTGCCGGGTGCTACCGGAAATTCCATATATCAAAAAAATTGTTCACAAATTCTATCTCGTCAAGTTCATGAGATCCATAATAAATAATCTGAAGGTCTTGCTTCAAATTTCTGTATATATTCTCACATCATTCAAACAATGTCATCTACTGCCTCTGTTTATATATTATGAGAGCTGCAAAAGAACGAAAATCAGAAGAAATGTAAAGAATGTTGTCACTGCACAGTAATATCTTTGACATTATTTATTTTCCTCAAAAAATATCTTTGACATTATTTAGGACTAATCTTAATGTCCTTTGTCTAGAAAGTATATCCCGGTATATTCTTTTGATTCGTATAAAGTTAAAACAAAATAGAAAAGCTAAAATATTTAAATTTAGAAGTTAAAACAAGAAAAAGTGTCAATACTAAATAGGATATGAATGTAAGGTGCAGAATAAATAGTTTTGAAGACCATAATGATTAGACCCGGGAGTCCGTCCGTCCGTCCGAATGAAGTATGCCCCACTCTGCCTCGCTGCTGCCGCCTCCCTCCACCGCGCGCCGCTCGCTCCTCACTCCCGCCCGTCAAGCACCCCACCCGCACCTCTCGCTCCTCGCTCCTGCCCATTGTGCGCCCCACCTGGGCCGCTCACTCCCACGCTGTCGCGGCTGCTGCCCGCCTACCTCTGCTCTCCCCATTCTCGCCCTCCCCACCTCTCGGCCTCTCTCTTTCGCGTCCGCTGGCAGCAGAGTGCCTCCCCGGCCTCTTCCCTAACCCCAGCGCCGTCGGGATGCCTCGCCGCCGTGGGCGCCGCTGATGGCCGCTAGGCAGACGTGCTGGACCGCCTCAGGTCGTCCACAGCCGAGCCAAGGGCACCCACGAGCTCGCCCGGTGCTAGTAGTGCTCGCGTGCCGCCGGTTCCCACCCTAACGGCTGGAATCTCCCGGTCTCGGTCTCCCCTCCTCGGATGTTGCAAATGTATGTTTTAAGTGTTTCAGAGATATGTTGCAAGTGTTTTATATGGATGTTGCAAAAGTAGGTCG
This sequence comes from Saccharum hybrid cultivar R570, assembly GCA_038087645.1. Taxonomy (NCBI): domain Eukaryota; kingdom Viridiplantae; phylum Streptophyta; class Magnoliopsida; order Poales; family Poaceae; genus Saccharum; species Saccharum hybrid cultivar. The sequence continues at coordinate 5,793,989 of JAQSUU010000804.1, read as the reverse complement.
GGATGTCGCACATGTTGCAAGTGTTTCAGAGGTGTGTTGCAAGCGTTTATTCAAAATGTTTTATCTGTTTCAGACGTCTGTTGCAAGCGTTTTGATATGGATGTTACATGTGTTTCACACATACTATGTTGCAAGAGTATGTTTCAAATATTTTATTGTTTCAGTCATATTGTAGCAAGTGTTTTCATGTTGCAAGTTGCAAGTATATCTGGATGTTGTATATGTTTCATACATATGTTGCAAGTGTATGTTCCAAATATTTTATCTATTTCAGACATATGTTCCATTCAAGTGTTTGCAAGTGTTTCATGTTGCTCAGAGAGTCAGAGGCACAGTGAGTGATGGGTGCATGGCCCGGGCGCCGGGGGCCTGCGGATGGGGTGAGGCGGGGGCCGGCGGACGGGGCGCGTGGCGCACCGGGGGCCGGTGGGCGGGTGTAAGGTCCTAGACGGCTAGAGGGGAGGTGAATAGCCTATAAAAAATTCTACAAATACCACTAAGCAAACTTGTTAGAAAAACAAACGGCGTAAAGCGAGTTTTGCTTAGCCAAAGGTTGTGATGCAAGCCTCCTATCCACAAGTCTAGTAGATTATGATCTCTAGTTCACACAAGAGCTATGTCACTAATTTTACACTAAAGAGCAAGCTAACAACACTACTAGCTAAGCTACCACTAGAGCTACACAAGATAATCTAGTAAAGTAAATGTAAGAGAGAGGATTGTGATTCTTATACCGACGGTGGAGTGAAGATGTTGCCAATCACCAAGATAATATACAATCAATCAATATTGACAACAATACAATATGGAGACCAATCACCGGAAAACAAGAGACACAATATTTTTGTTCACCCGGTGTTCACTTGTGCACCGACAAGCTACGTCACCGGTTGTGTCGACCAACACTTAGATGGTTTCCCGGTGTGACCCTCGAGTCACTTGCCCCTCAAGGCACGCCCCGCAAGGCACCGCAAGACACCACTCTCAAGTGAGGTAACTCAATGACACGCGTATTCCACTAGAGTTGCTTTTGGCGTCCCGCCGAGGAAAGCACAAGAACCTCTCACAATCAACCGGAGGTGGCCAAGAACAATCACCTTCTCTTGCCAACGCCTCCAACAATCTCCAAGCCGGCTAGGAGCGGTACTCTCCAAGAGTAACAAGAAATCCACCGGCTAAATCACCCACAAGTGCCACTAGATGCCCTCAAGCTATGCAATGCACTTTGGGAACACTCAATCTCACTTTTGATTTGCAATCAAGCAAGAGAGGTGAGTGGGAGGAGAAGCTTTAGCTCAAAGGATGCACAAGAGTGTTAGAAATGTCAAGAGACCTCCCCAAGGACCGGCCAACGAGTATTTATAAGCATCCCATACAAATAGAGCCGTTGCTACTCCACTGAGCATTTTTCGGGATGACCGGACGCGGTGGTCGAAACTGACCGGACGCGGTGGTTAGTAGCGTGCTCCAACAGCTAGTTTTCGCGCGTATAAACTTGTATTGACCGGACGCGGTGGTCACTAACGGGACCGGACGCGGTGGTCGCAGCGAAACAGCGAACAGAGAGGTTCCAGTAAGCTCCCGAAGTGACCGGACGCGTCCGGTCACTTTCGCCCACGAAAAACACTGACCGGACGCGGTGACCGGACGCGCAGGTGCTGACCAGACGCGTCCGGTCACGAGTCCGGTCACAGACCACTCTTCGGTAAAACGGTGATATCTCTTAGCTCCGAACTCCGATTTCGATGATCTTGAATATTTTGGAAAGCTTACTCAGAGGGCTACACAACCCACTAAAGCGCTTGATCCAGTTCACAATGGATCAAAGCAGTATTCCACTCCAAGAGTCATCCTAGTGTCCGGACAACACCGAAAAACCTTTTTCTCTTCACCAAGTTGATCAAAATCAACTCCAACACCTTCTCCTTTACAAATGTGCCAACACCATCAAGTGTACATCTCCATGTGCTTGTGTATTAGCTTTTTCTCAATCATTTTCAAAGGTTTTTCAGTTAGCTCACTAGGCCCTACATGCAATGCACTTCATGAATTCACCTAGTGGCACCCGTGCGTCGAATAACCGATAAGACTTTCCCTCTTAATAGTTCGGCTATCGACCCTAAACCACTCACACCCTCTATGGTGTCTTGAGTGTAAAACAAAATGGCCCTATGGTTATACCTTTGCCTTGAGCCCATTTTGTTTCTCCAAATGATATGATCCACTTCATATCATCACATGACCATCTCGATCCATCGACTTTGACTTCACTTGCCCTTCACCGTTGCATCGGTCCGTCGGCGCCAAGTCTTGCTCAAGCTTCACCATCGCATGGTCCTTCGCTTCGAAGCCTCGACTAGCCCTTCACCTTCACAACCGGTCCATCGAGCCAAGCCTCATCTTGGTTTTCACCATTTTGGTCATATGAGTCAATGTCATGTCTCATATTCAATGACCACCTTTATCTAAATCATCCACTTAGATACAAAGGTTAGTCCTAGGTTTCATCAATTAGCCAAAACCAAACTAGGGACTTTCAATCTCCCCCTTTTTGGTAATTGATGACAACCCTCATAAAGATGATTTTGATAATAAAAGTTTTGAACTTGTCATACTTGTCCAATCATTTTGCTCATAAGTAAAACTTGGACAATTATCACAAGCTCGGTTTTGGTAGCATTAGCTCCCCCTACATATGTGCATAGAGTTTGGATTGAAAGCTTTGCACATATGCATGGATAGAAGTGTTGGGAGAGTAATTCTACCAAAATGATGCTAAGGTGTAAGAAATGGACCTTTGAAACGTGATACCAATCGGAGTTGCCTTTTATACCATCCTTAGCATCATGAAGTAACTAGACATCCAACAAAACTCAAGAACCTCGTGAGATCAACATTATATGTAAAGGTTCTTGGACCACTTGTAAAAACCTTAGGCAAGTCTAGATACCACGTGTAAACTATTCCTATGCATGCTAGTAGATCATTTCAACATCCAAGTTCTATACTAGCATTGCACCACACAAGCATGTATATTGACTTAGTCTAAATACATGTGCAATGAGCAAGTCATATGAAAAATGCACAAACAAATGCAACAACTTTGTTTATGAGCTTGCTCCCCCTACTTGTGTGCATCAAAAATTTTATTTACCCCTTTATCATGTTGAATCATCTTTTTCTCTCCCCCTTTGTCAACAACTTACCTAAAAAAATGAGATCAAATTGTGGAGAGAAGAAAAATGTTTGATGGAGTAGGTTAAAATTTATCAAATTTGGTTCAACCTAGAACACTTGCCAAAGATATTTAATTCGATTTGAACCAAAGACAAGCTTCTTCACACCTCATAATAAGGGTTATCTTGCCTATGTTGAATTAAACACTTATAGCAAATCTTCTAGATTCAACACTAGGTTTGCAAGCTCACAAACATGTCATATGCCACCACTAGATCAAAACAAACATAGAGGCAATAGTGGTAACATATATCCATCAAATTCATTTGATTTATCATGAATGCTCATGCATACCACTTAATATGTCTACATGCTCTAGCAAGTCCTTAGCATAGGATGAATGACATGTCAATCAACTTTACCTTGCAATGTCGAAGGAGAGGCATGTCAATAAGTGGGTGGGGTGCATTCAACTCATGTTTGAGAAATCAAGAATGTTCAATTCATTCCTTAGCTTGCAAAACCTCTTTTCATCAAGTGGCTTAGTGAGAATATCGGCAAGTTGATCATCGGTGCCAACACTTTCAATGGCAATATCTCCCTTTTGTTGATGATCTCTAATGAAATGATGCCTTATGTCAATATGCTTTGTTCTTCCATGTTGAACCGGATTTTGTATCATCTTGATTGCACTTTCATTATCACATAGCAATGGCACATTCTTGAAGTTGAGGCCATAATCCTTCAAAGTTGATTTCATCCAAAGTAATTGTGCACAACAACTCCCTGCACTCACATATTCGGCTTCAGCGGTAGAGATTGCCACACTATTTTGTTTCTTTGAGGACCATGACACAAGTGATCTTCCAAGTAATTGACATGTGCCACTTGTGCTCTTTCTATTGATCTTGCAACCCCCATAGTCGGAGTCCGAATATCCAATCAATTCAAACTTTGACCCCTTGGGATACCATAGTCCAACATCTCTTGTTTGCTTCAAGTACCTCAATATTCTCTTTGCGGCCGTGAGATGACTTTCTCTAGGTGAGGCTTGATATCTAGCACACATGCAAACACTAAACATGACATCTGGCCTTGATGCGGTGACATAGAGTAGACTTCCAATCAAGGACCGATATTCCTTTTGATTCACCATTTTGTCATCAAGATCACTATCCAAATTTCCATTTGTACCCATTGGAGTTGAAATTGGCTTTGCATCTTGCATTCCAAACTTCTTCAACATGTCCCTTATGTATTTCCCTTGACTCACAAATGTCCCATTCTTCAATTGCTTGACTTGGAGACCAAGGAAGTAGCTAAGTTCACCAATCATAGACATTTCAAACTCTTTGGCCATCATAGCACCAAATTCTTCACAATAAGCTTGATCGGTTGATCCAAAGATGATGTCATCAACATACATTTGCACTATGAATAGATCATTCCCAATCTTCTTGGTGAATAGAGTTGTATCAACCTTGCCCATCTTGAATCCTTTAGAGAGAAGGAAATCCCTTAGCCTCTCATACCATGCTCTAGGTGCTTGCTTCAAGCCATATAAAGCTTTCTTCAACTTATACACATGATTGGGTTTCTTGTCATCTTCAAATCCGGACGGTTGCTCAACGAAGACTAACTCATTGATAATCCCATTGAGAAATGCACTTTTGACATCCATTTGATATAGTTTGATGTTGTGTGCACAAGCATAAGCCAATAGAATTCTTATTGCCTCCAATCTTGCCACGGGAGCATATGTCTCATCATAGTCAAGACCTTCAACTTGAGTGTAACCTTGAGCAACTAGTCTTGCTTTGTTTCTTACTACAATGCCATCTTGATCTTGCTTGTTTTTAAACACCCACTTGGTTCCAATCACATTGTAGTCATTTGGCCTTTCTACCAACTCCCAAACATCATTTCTTGTGAAATTGTTAAGCTCTTCTTGCATAGCCATGATCCAATTGGCATCCCTCAAAGCTTCTTCTATCTTCTTTGGTTCCATGGTTGACACAAATGATGCATGCTCACAAAACATAGCCAATCTTGATCTTGTTTGCACACCACTTCTAATATCACCAATAACACTATCAATAGGGTGATCTCTTGCAACATGTTGTGGTTGGAGTACTTGCACTTGATTGCTTGAGCTTGGTTGATCACTAGATGTATCTTGATGAGATGTACTAGCACCAAGATCTTACACTTGAGAGTCACTAGCTAGCTTGAATGGAGAATTTAGCACTTGATCTTTATCATCATCTTGAATATCAATTACTTGCTTTGCTCTAATGTCCCCAATGTCCATGTTCTTCATTGCTTCCACTAATTGAGTTCCACCAACATCATCTAGATTCTCTTCTTCATCTTGTGACCCATTAGTTTCATCAAATTGCACATCATGGACTTCTTCTAGAATGCCACTTGAGTTATTCCAAACTCTATAAGCTTTGCTTGTAGTTGAATAACCAAGTAGGAACCCCTCATCACATCTCTTGTCAAACTTCCCCAATCTAGTGCCCTTCTTCAAGATATAGCATTTGCAACCAAATACCCTAAAGTAAGAAATATTGGGCTTTCTTCCATGAAGTAGCTCATATGAGGTCTTCTCTAGCAATGGATGACAATATAGTCTATTGATGTAGTAGCAAGCGGTATTGATTGCTTCATCCCAAAAAGATTGACTCACATTGTACTCATGAAGCATTGATCTAGCCATATCAAGCAATGTTCTATTCTTCCTCTCTACTAGGCCATTTGATTGTGGAGTGTACTTGGCCGAGAATTGATGTCCAATGCCATAGTGATCACAAAGTTCTTCAATTCTTGTATTTTTGAACTCACTTCCATTGTCACTTCTCACTTTCTTGATTCTAATCTCAAACTCATTTTGAACTCTAGTGAGAAATGTCTTGAAGGTGTCAAACACTTCACTTTTGTCATTTAGAAAGAATACCCATGTGAATCTTGTGAAGTCATCCACTATGACAAAGCCATACTTGTTGCCGCCTATGCTTGTGTATGTTGTTGGGCCAAATAGATCTATGTGCATCAAATCAAATGCTTTGCATGTGCTCATTGTACTCTTCTTTGGATGTGAGCTTCTAACTTGCTTCCCGGCTTGACATGCACTACAAAGTTTATTCTTCTCAAATTCAACATCTTTCAAACCATTGACAAGATTGTGAGTTGTAAGCTTATTCAATTGTTTCATGCCAACATGACCAAGCCTTCTATGTCAAAGCCAACCCATGCTTGATTTGGAGATTAAGCAAGTTGTCAAAGAAGTTTCTCTAGCATTGAAGTCAACTAGGTAGAGATTCTCATATCTAAAACCCTTGAATGCCACATTTGAACCATCCACACTAATAACTTCCACATCATTAACCCCAAAAATGCATTTGTAGCCTAGATCACATATTTGTGCCACGGATAGAAGATTGAAATCCAAGCTTTCAACTAGCAACACATTAGAGATACTCATGTCATTTGATATTGCAATCTTTCCCAAGCCAATAACCTTGCCTTTCTTGTTATTGACAAATGTGATAGAATCAACACCACTATCATTGTCATTGATTGAGTCAAGCATTCTTGATGTACCGGTCATGTGTTGAGTGCACCCACTATCAATAATCCAATGCCTTCCTCCGGCTTTGTAATTGATCTACAAGCAAATTAATGAAGCTTAGGTACCCACTTTTGTTTGGATCCTTGTAGGTTAGTAACTAAGCTCTTTGGTACCCAAATAGCCTTCTTCTTTGGGCCCACAATTGGTGTACCAATAAACTTAGCTTGCACACCTTTCACACTCTTGGTAAGCACATAGCAAGAATCAAAAGGTATAGCATTAACAAGGTTCTTGCTTTGGTTCTTTTTATTGCAATTGTGCTCTAGGTGCCCAACTTGCTTGCATCTATTGCAAAACCGACCATTGCCCTTCACAAAGCTAGGCTTTGGAGTTGCAAAGGCCGACTTGCCTTTCTTGGGGGTGTAGCCCAATCCCTCTTTGTTAAGAGAGAACCTTTGGCTACCCAAGCACTTAAGCAAGCGGGCCTCACCACCATAGGCCTTGCCTAGGGCGTGAGTGAGCTCATCCACCTCCTTTTTTAGAGTCTCATTCTCAACCATTAGTGAGGCATCACAAGTGAAACCATCACTAGTAGTGAAGGTAGAGTCGGTGGTGGTGAATGAAGAGCTACAAAAAGGGTTAGCATTTGACATGATGATAGGTTCATAAAAGGATTCATCAATTATATCACATGTAACACCTATATCACATGATACAACAACCTCCTTCTTTGCTTGTTGCTCAAGTAGCAATGAGTGAGCCTTTTCAAGCTTGGAATGAGCCTTACCAAGATCCTCATGGTCTTCCACTAGACTCTCATGAGTGGTCTTAAGCTCACTAAGGACTTTCTCAAGTATTGCTACTTTCATTGAAAGCTTCTTACACTCCTTGTCCTTGGCAATAGCTATGTCTCTAGTTTGTTGCATCAAGTCATATAGTTGTTCTTTAGTTGGTTCATCGTCATCTTTTTCATTTTCATTATCACTATCATGAACATATTCCATTTCACTTTCGTTATCACTCTCATCATAAAATACCTTAGTTTCCTTGGCCATGAGGCATGAAGAGGATGAACCAAATAGTGATGGCTTCTTGTTGATAGCAATAGAAGCAAAAGCCTTGTTAGATGATGATTCTTCATCCTCTTCTTCATCACTTTCCCAAGTGACCACATAGGCACCATTTTTGCCTTTCTTGAATGTCATCTTAGCTTCTCTCTTCTTCTTCTCGAACTTGTCCCTTTTGTTGTTCTTCTTCTTGTCATAGGGACATTCGGCTTGAAGGTGTTCGGTGCTATCACAATTGAAGCACTTCCTTTGTTGCTCATTTCTTTTGAAGTTGTCATTTCTCTTCTTAAAACCTCTTCTCTTGATGAACATGTGACCCATCTTCTTGTCTACAAGAGCAAGTGCCTCATCATCAATTTCAAATTCCCCATCTTCATTGTTGTCTTCTTCTTCTTCAATGATGGTAGCTTTGCCCTTGGAGGAGGTGGCCTTGAATGCCACGGTCTTCTTCTTCTCATCTTCCACCTTCTCCTTGTCATCAACATCTTGATCATATTTGTCATAGGTCAATACTTCACCAAGCAAATCATTAGGCTTCATTGCTTCAAGCCCATCTCTTTGCAACATCATGATCAACATCTTGAATCTTCTAGGTAAGCTCAATAAGAACTTGTGATAAAAATCTTGATCTTGAGTCTTGTGCCCTAAGCTCTTGAGATCATTGACTATCACTTGCAATCTATGAAACATTTCAATGATTGTTTCATCATCCTTTTTCTTGAAGTTCTCAAACTCACTCTTGAGCCCATATAGCTTGGCACTCTTCACAACCTTAGTGCCTTCATATGTCTCACTCAACCTTGTCCATACTTCACTAGCCAATTCCAAGTCCTTGATGCCCTCAAACACTTTTGTGTCAATACCATTGTAAAGTGTATTGAGAGCCATTCTATTGCATGTTCTATTTGCTCTATCTTCATCGGTGAGATGATCGGGATCAATGATAGCAAAATCATTCTCGGTGACTTGCAATACTCTCTCATGAATAGAACCAAGGTACATTATCATTTTTCTCTTCCAATGAGCAAAAGAACTAACACCATCAAAGAACGGTGGCTTGCCCCCAACATGATTGAACATAATTTGAGCCATTTTTCACACCGAAGGATGTTAAGCCTTGATTAAAACGGTGACCACGGCTCCAATACCACTTGTAAGGTCCTAGATGGCTAGAGGGGGGGTGAATAGCCTATAAAAAATTCTACAAATACCACTAAGCAAACTTGTTAGAAAAACAAACAGCGTAAAGCGAGTTTTGCTTAGCCAAAGGTTGTGATGCAAGCCTCCTATCCACAAGTCTAGTAGATTATGATCTCTAGTTCACACAAGAGCTATGTCACTAATTTTACACTAAAGAGCAAGCTAACAACACTACTAGCTAAGCTACTACTAGAGCTACACAAGATAATCTAGTAAAGTAAATGCAAGAGAGAGGATTGTGATTCTTATACCGACGGTGGAGTGAAGATGTTGCCAATCACCAAGATAATATACAATCAATCAATATTGACAACAATACAATATGGAGACCAATCACCGGGAGACAAGAGACACAATATTTTTGTTCACCCGGTGTTCACTTGTGCACCGACAAGCTACGTCACCGGTTGTGTCGACCAACACTTAGATGGTTTCCCGGTGTGACCCTCAAGTCACTTGCCCCTCAAGGCACGCCCCGCAAGGCACCGCAAGACACCACTTTCAAGTGAGGTAACTCAATGACACGCGCATTCCACTAGAGTTGCTTTTGGCGTCCCGCCGAGGAAAGCACAAGAACCTCTCACAATCAACCGGAGGTGGCCAAGAACAATCACCTTCTCTTGCCAACGCCTCCAACAATCTCCAAGCCGGCTAGGAGCGGTACTCTCCAAGAGTAACAAGAAATCCACTGGCTAAACCACCCACAAGTGCCACTAGATGCCCTCAAGCTATGCAATGCACTTTGGGAACACTCAATCTCACTTTTGATTTGTAATCAAGCAAGAGAGGTGAGTGGGAGGAGAAGCTTTAGCTCAAAGGATGCACAAGAGTGTTAGAAATGCCAAGAGACCTCCCCAAGGGCCGGCCAACGAGTATTTATAAGCATCCCATACAAATAGAGCCGTTGCTACTCCACTGAGCATTTTTCGGGATGACCGGACGCGGTGGTCGAAACTGACCGGACGCGGTGGTCAGTAGCGTGCTCCAACAGCTAGTTTTCGCGCGTATAAACTTGTATTGACCGGACGCGGTGGTCACTAACGGGACCGGACGCGGTGGTCGCAGCGAAACAGTGAACAGAGAGGTTCCAGTAAGCTCCCGAAGTGACTGGACGCGTCCGGTCACTTTCGCCCACGAAAAACACTGACCGGACGCGGTGACCGGACGCGCAGGTGCTGACCAGACACGTCCGGTCACGAGTCCGGTCACAGACCACTCTTCGGTAAAACGGCGATATCTCTTAGCTCCGAACTCCGATTTCGATGATCTTGAATATTTTGGAAAGCTTACTCAGAGGGCTACACAACCCACTAAAGCGCTTGATCCAGTTCACAATGGATCAAAGCAGTATTCCACTCCAAGAGTCATCCTAGTGTCCGGACAACACCGAAAAACCTTTTTCTCTTCACCAAGTTGATCAAAATCAACTCCAACACCTTCTCCTTTGCAAATGTGCCAACACCATCAAGTGTACATCTCCATGTGCTTGTGTATTAGCTTTTTCTCAATCATTTTCAAAGGTTTTTCAGTTAGCTCACTAGGCCCTACATGCAATGCACTTCATGAATTCACCTAGTGGCACCCGTGCGTCGAATAACCGATAAGACTTTCCCTCTTAATAGTTCGGCTATCGACCCTAAACCACTCACACCCTCTATGGTGTCTTGAGTGTAAAATAAAATGGCCCTATGGTTATACCTTTGCCTTGAGCCCATTTTGTTTCTCCAAATGATATGATCCACTTCATATCATCACATGACCATCTCGATCCATCGACTTTGACTTCACTTGCCCTTCACCGTTGCATCGGTCCGTCGGCGCCAAGTCTTGCTCAAGCTTCACCATCGCATGGTCCTTCGCTTCGAAGCCTCGACTAGCCCTTCACCTTCACAACCGGTCCATCGAGCTAAGCCTCATCTTGGTCTTCACCATTTTGGTCATATGAGTCAATGTCATGTCTCATATTCAATGACCACCTTTATCTAAATCATCCACTTAGATACAAATGTTAGTCCTAGGTTTCATCAATTAGCCAAAACCAAACTAGGGACTTTCAGCGGGGCATTCTCGTCCTCAATCCTTTGTCCTAGCTCCCGGGTCCCGCTTGCTCGAAGAGAGAGGAGGGGTCAGCGGGAAGGAGCGGCGGGCGCAGCAACGAGGCGGGGTGCACGTGCGGGACGAGGCAAATCTAGGCGGATGGGGCCGGGTTGCGCGAGTGTCCGAACGTCCGGGCGCTAGCCATGCCGTTTTGAAAAACATACTTGGCATACCTCACAACACATAATCAGTTAAGTTAATACTAGAATTGATACATACTTAAAATTTGAAAGGTTATAAAAAGAGCATAGGCACCTAGAACACTATTCTGACCAAATATGCATAGAATATATTTTTAAATTTGGAGATCAAATACATTATAATTTGCTTGATATTTCTAGCATCAATCATTTGAGCGTGGAACCATACCAAAGGAGTCACACAGAAGACCACCTGAAAATAGGCCGCGTCAAAAGGTAATTCGAAAAGAGTATGCAGGGACAATAATGGATGTGCCAGTATAGCTAGGATTATTAAAGAGCACAACATTATCCAGGTGTCCAAGCGACAGTGAAGGCAAATAATTCAAGATGCTCCAAAATGCTCGTTGAGTGGCTATAAATGGAGAAGCCAGACACTTGCATTTGGCGTGACGAGGAGGAGGACGATGAGTACTAAATAAAAGAATTAAAACGAGCTGGGCCATCCTCCACGTGGCACTATGTATAAAAATAGCAATGAACTAAAAGAAAGTAGTGATTTTCAAAAGGAAACTACTTACTGAGTACGTTCCTTTTGAGAAACCCTGAGCACTTAGCAAAAATCTAGAGGAATTACCTTACAAACCTGAGGTGGTCCCAAGCAACTCTTTATTCTGTATTACAATTGGTGGAATGTGGAGCAGCAGCGGCTGGAGCTTCTTCTCATCTCATAGAGGTGTGTGTAGAAGGAGGTCGTCCTCGAATGCATGCGCCTGGTCTTCTTTTACAGTTGCTCGACGAGCATTCTAGAGCGTTTTGAATTATTTGCCTTCATAGTTGTTTAGACACATGGACGGTGCTATGCGCTCTTCAATAATTGTTCTGGCTATAGTGACACATCCATTATTGCCTTTGCATATTCCTCGGGAAAAAATTCGGTAGGGATGGTCCTCACCAAAACACGGTGCGGATGTGCATCTGACGTGTGGACCATGGGATATCTGATTTACCATGCGCGCAGTTAAAATGATGTGGTGGCCCATTCACACCATGTCATGGTAGGGATGATCCTCACCTAATTTTTTTTCCTATTCCTTTTGTATTGTCTACTAGTTGAGTGCCCGTGCGTTGCTACGGGTAAATATAATTGAATTCTATGACATAGAACCATCATTAAAATTTGACCAATATTAGGCATCAGTTAATTCTCTATAGGATTTACACTTTAGGTCTACGAGGAACTCAACTAAAAGAAACGAACAAACATAAACGGTAGTCTTTTAACCTTGAGAAGCTTGGCTGATCCTCTATACATGTTTCCCTGTCCCTTATATCCTTGTTGCTTGACCAAAGCCTAAATAAATCAATCCTAAAGAACTGAAATACAAAGCCATAGATATTAGAAAACAAGTCACAAAGCTCACCTATCCATTAGAGGTAACAATATTTGTGCCTTATCAAGGCGCCAATATGCACATACTATCCTGATTTGAACATATAGCTGATGAACAAAACCAATGCTAATCCTAATTGATGAGAAATCAAGGCTAATCCTAGCTTAACATAGCACATGTTGTCCATGGAAGCCATCAAATATGGGGCAAAAGCTCAAAATCCATAACAGGATGTGATTAATTGTTTGTCTTGCGCAACCAAAATAAATTCATGTTCAAAATCACTTTAGGAACTCATAAACAAAAGGAATACATGGATCAGGGTACTGTAGAAGCACACAACATTTCCTGAAAAAGTAAAATTATAATAATGTAATCAATTTTATGTCATATTCAAGTACACTGAATTAAGCTTCTTGTATTCCTAAGTCTATACGACAATCAAGTCCTAATTAGATAGTTAAGGGCAGAATTTCTACCATCTGATATTTCCGGTCCACGCCATGCTGGGCACATAAGAAATTACACAACCTGTATGGCAGTACATAGGGAAGCTTGTGCACCAGCATAACAAGATTATATATTGGTAAATAACTGAGTACAACCATCTTAAAGTGTGTTGTATCCTTTTGTGCAGATACTACCACAGACAAACTATTTGCTTAAGCTGACCAAAAATATTTCCACATGATGTTTTAAGATCAGACACACTACAATTTACCTAATCTTAGCATCATTGCTGGTTTGAGCTATATGGAGACAAATAAGCATCAATTCTATATAGCAACATCCAAACAAAGCATGAGCAAAGAACACAAAACACCTGAAGGCCATGTCAAGAGAAAACTAAGAGCTGAAGGCCATGTCAACAAAAACTTATTACTACATCTGAAGGCCATGTCAAGAGAAATTTGATATTTCACATTTGCAGTGGCTGTAAGAATATTTGGCCTGTATTGCTCGCTGGCACAAAAAGCAATGGCATTCTGCTGACCAGGTTACGAGCACAAGCAATGCACCTGAATGTGGTTGGTGTTGAGGAGCCCCTTAGTTCAGGCACCTACCACTGTTGACTGAATCTCGATGGTGGACACCTCCATGTACTACATGATCACGCGACACCACCGGCACTCTCAACGCACCTCCCCAGTCACTCCTCTACTGCCAGCATGACTGAAAATAGGTGGGCACTTCAAACCTAACACCTTTGGATTATAGTGCTGAACAGCAGTGGCACACATTTCATCTTGAGCAACAATAACAGCAGTTCTAATGTCATACAGTAGGCAGATTACCTAACATACTATAGATAGAGTGTAACAAAGAGACAGATGATGTAAAACAGCAGACACTAAACTCAGTTTTTCTCTGAATCTGAATCAGTTACATGTTACATGGTTTGTAGACAATTTAACAGAGTCATCCACACTTTATTGCGATGTCGCATGATTAAGTTGAATTACAGGATTTTCTGAGAAGGTTTCTCACCTCTGGACCTCGCTACTCAATCCAATGTTGTGCATTGCAATGGACATAGATTCCATGACACATCTAAGAGCCAGCCCTTTCTACTCTACTCTTTGATCTTCATTACCTGCAGAAAAGAACTAAGATTAAGAACCAGGGACGGATTAAATGGAGCACTTTCGCAAAGATGGAAAAGGGCCAGAATCTAATAATATGACTTACTGACCTAATAACTAACTAATATGACTTACATAGAACCATCACTAAAATTCGACCAATATTAAGCATCGGTTAATTCTCCATAAGATTTACACTTTAGGCCTACGAGGAACTCAACTAAAAGAAACAAACAAACATAAACAGCAGTCTTTTAACCTTGAGAAGCAGTCTTTTAACCTTGAGAAGCTTGGCTGATCCTCTATACATGTTCCCCTGGCCCTTCCATCCTTGTTGCTTGACCAAAGCCTAAATAAATCAATCCTAAAGAACTGAAATACAAAGCCATAGATATTAGGAACAAGTCACAAAGCTCACCTATCCATTATAGGTAACAATATCTGTGCCTTATCAAGGTGCCAAACTGCACATACTATCCTGGTTTGAACATATAGCTGATGAACAAAACCAATGCTAATCCTAACTGATGAAAAAGCAAGGCTAATCCTAGCTTAACATAGCACATGTTGTCCATGGAAGCCATCAAATATGGGGCAAAAGCTCAAAATCCATAACAGGATGTGATTGATTGATTGTCTTGTGCGACCAAAATGAATTCATGTTCAAAATCACTTCAGGAACTCACAAACAAAAGGAATAGATGGATCAGGGTACTGTAAAAGCACACAACATTTCCTGAAAAAGTAAAATTATCATAATGTAATCAATTTTATGTCATATTCAAGTACAGTGAATTAAGCTTCTTGTATTCCTAAGTTCTATACAACAATCAAGTCCTAATTAGATAGTTAAGGGCAGAATTTCCCATCTGATATTTCCAGTCCACGCCGTGCTGGGCACATACGAAATTACACAACCTGTATGGCAGTATATAGGGAAGCTTGTGCACCAGCATAACAAGATTCTATACTGGTAAATAACTGAGCACAACCATCTTAAAGTGCAGTGGAAATTGCAAGCCGCTCAGCATCCATGCATAATGACACAAGTGCTTTGTATCCTTTTGTGCAGATACTACCACAGACAAACTATTTGCTTAAGCTGACCGAAAATATTTCACATTTTGCAGAACACAGTATGTTAAACTGACCAGCATTGTTCTGACTTCTGACAACCAAAATCAAGTGTAAAAATGGCCACAGTAAATGATGAATTGTTTGCTACAGGCTAAGATATTGTTCTGTAATGCACTTTCTACTATCTCTTAATGAAATACATGCTAAAAGCACGTTCGTGAAAAAAAAGAGAATTGTTTGCTACAGTTTTTTTACAATAGACATGAGCTAATTATGAGCAACAATGTCAATCTGAAACCTATGCTAATCATATCAGGCCACATTTCTAGAATGGAGACAAGTCCATATCCAAGAGCATATGTCAGACCACATTTCTTGATCTGAGACAAATCAGTACCCAAGATCATAAGAATTGATCCTTTCTGAGTACTGCTTGAAATTCCAAACTATTTGATGAATGTAAATTTCAGAATAAAATACCTGCCACACTTGAACCTCCATGGATATAAGGCTGTGAAATTAAACCCAACCCTGTACAGAAGCACGAAATAGTTTAGAATGAGCAAAAAATATTTACCGGAGATGGGAAATAAAAAGGAAATTCTAGTAGATATGTCCATCTAAAATCCCATTGATATAAGTTCCTGGAGTCTTCCTTAGGTTCTGTGAGCGGATGTCCTAACTCTTGAGCCAGAGTCTCAGGCGTCCCAGTTTGCTCACCGTGACTCTGTTTTCGAGCTCCTTGCTTCTGTTCTGTTATCCTCCAAACTCTGTATTTCCGTTATGTCAAGTAATGGGAATGGGAAGGTTTCTGGGTTGGAAAAAAAGTGCCTCATTCACGGTATAAGTAGATATGTCCATTTGAAATAAGCAAACACAAATAAAGGATAGATCAATCAATCCTATTTCACTGTTATACAATAGGAGATATGGACTAAGCTTTCTAGCTTGATACACCTGAATGGGAAATAACATAATAGAACAGCTATTGAAATGTTAGATAAAGCAACACTATTTCAGATTTTCACCTGAGGCCGAGTCTAATTTTCCATTGAGATCTCATGCTGCCCATGCTGCCTGGATTGCTTCAAGCCCAAGATTGCCCATTGCCCATATATTATCTGAAACCACCAAAGAACATTCACTCAAGGCAGCTTAAACACTCATAAAGGAGCTAATGTGCTTGATCAGACAGTGTCAAGATGTCAAAGGAATAGTGACAAATAAATGACTGAATCAGCAAAAATTAGGGTTGCTGAGGCAGTAAAATCGAAACAAAATTGGTGGATGCATACCAGCAGCAACTTGATGAGATAGAAATATGCTGTGACAAAACAAGGCAAAAAAGATCTAACAAAAAAGAAATTCAGTTAGATTCATTACATAACCTTAAACATCCTCTACTAACTTGATTAAAAACATCCTCCACTAACTTGATTAAACTTATTTAGGTAAATTGGACATCAGAAGATCATTCTATTTCTTCTCCAAGGTAAATCATTCATCAACACCGAATCGTTCAAACCAAATAGAAAGTTTGAAGCCAAATCAGAATGAGTACATTTTCCAGCAAACATGTTAGGCAAACTCCATCCTGTGGTTCATGGTAGGTTGATGGAAACTGTCTTGAAGCGCTGCAAGCCAACCGAAAGACAAAATTGGTGACAATAATAACCCCTAGATAGTGTATATGCTACGGAGTAAATACAAATGAAATACACAATTTTAATTTATCTGCTACCCAAATATTGAACAACAAGTAACATTTATATGAGATTCTTGTTTATGGGCAATAGCCAATAGACCTCATGATTTTGTCTTAAATTACTCTGTGATTTTAGGTTTATGACTTTCTTAGACTTTCAGGTATTGTGTGATAGAGGAACCATATTTGTTTTTAGTTGAACCAATGCAAAATGCTTTGTCATCTTATAAGTCTGTTTCCTTTGAAGATATTAAGCATCAGTTTGTAGCTACTTGCCTGGCTTGGGCAGACTGCCGCTCGTTGCGGGATCTCATTACTCATATCAGCTTGAGCTCTGGGACCTCGTTGCTCGTACCTGTGGAGGAAGAAAACAAACAAAAATAGAGCTTGACACCTCATTATAGCTTCAGTGACACGCAAGGTTAAGAAACTGTAAAAGAATGTTTTTTTCTCAACCGAGTGATCCAAATAAGCATAGGTCGCTGGGCATAAATTTGACAAACAAATTCAAAAGCTTTCAGGGGAATTTCTTCAAACATGTTACCTGTGCTGGTTGTGGAAGTCCGCACAAGGAAAGAAACAAATAAATACGACACGGTTCTTGCTGTACACGCGGCCGGAGGAGTTGATGCCGGAGCCGACTTTTTGAAACGAATTTTTTTTGAAACGAATGCCGGAGCAGACATAGCCAGCAGCATCCGGGCGTGAATGGATGCTCGGCCCCGGAGCCTGGAGCCCTGGACCCACTGCTCTTGCCGCTCTTCAACGCGAAGCGCCCCATCTGAAGATGAGGCGGCGGGCGGGCCGTGGATTGACGATCTTGCCGGAGAATTTTGGGGAATGGGCAGGGAGGCCATCGGATGGGGCCGGGTTGGACAGGGAGGCGGTGGATGGTGCGAGCGACCGCCTCTCTTCCCTTCCCAGCGGCGGGCTTCACTGGCGGCAGCGGCCCGGCCGAGGCACCGACGCAGGGTGAGCTAGGACAGGGCAGCGCGTCGGTTCCACTCCAGATGCGAGGTTGACCTCCGCATGGACTGCGCCGTCGGGTGCGCTACCGCTGAGGTCGCACTGCTGCGGCGCCGACGCGGGGTGAGCCGGGCAGAGCGCCAAGTTGGTTGCGTGGGACGGGATTGCAGTGGATTGGCGGAGTCGCGGCGTTGGGGCGGGAGCGCGGCGTGTGCTGTGGCGGCAGCGGGTCGTGGCGGGGTGGGCAGGAACGGGGGGCACGCAATGCAACCGCTCCCGCGCGCAGAGGGAGCGGAGCGAGGCCGCGGCACGGGGCGATTAGCGCGAGGCGGAGGTGATTAGAGCGGGGCGCGATTAGGCTAACTAAGACGATAACAAGTGGGGCTTTTTAGTTGTAGAGATTGGTGCAGGTTGCTTTCACGTGGCCTTTTTGATGACTCCTTTGTATCGTCTTCCACGCTCGAACGTTTTTTTTACAATTTGAAGACCAAATACATGTAAGAATATTTTTTATACTTGCAGTTCCTGGCCGGGGAAGTTTTCCTCCATGTCTGGCAATGGCAGGGCGACCCGCTCGCCGTCCTCCGGCCGCCATAGCCCACAGCAAGCTGCGAGCTTCGCCGGTCCAGCGCCGGCCAGCACCCACCCCTGCGGATGCGGCGTTTCGAAGCAGCGATGGTCTTGGAGTAGGTCGCCGATGGTCGCGTTCACCAGACATCGGGAATTGGGCTTGTGATGCTATAGCTGTACTGCGATTGGGACTCGCGGTGCTCGCACCCGACGTCGTAAACCAGGAACGGCAGCGCCGCCGCCGCCATCCGCAGATCGAGCTGATACACTCTGCAGAGAGTGAGAAGTGAGAACATGTAGTTCATCCTGGTAGTGACAACAGTGCACTTATCTCTTCTCTTCGAGGCAAAAAAAAAAAAAGAGAAAAAGTCTATATAACCCCTAACTATTTAGGGTGGACTACTTCACCTCAAACTATAAAACCGGATTTTCTACTCCTTAAACTTTTTAAAATCGGTCAAATAATCCCCAAACGGTTTTGGACGGTGGTTTTGTTACAATGACAGTGGTTTTGTCTTTTTCTCTTTTATTTATTTCTATTAAATATTTGAAAAATTATAGTAAATTATAGAAAAATCATAAAATAGAAAAATCTAATTTTGTTGGACTCCACGTGAGTAGATCTACACAATAAACATATAATATGGTATGCTTTAGTATAAAGTTTTTGCTGTAACTTTAGATCTATGCTTTTCTGTAATTAATTAAAATAATTCATAGTTGCAGCATCTATGGTCCAATAGTAGTGAAATTTTTATGGTGGGCTATTATTGTATACTTGAACTGTAATAAAAAATTCATACTCATTGGATTATGTATAACTTAGTTATAGATTTATTTAGGTTTATGCTCGTTAAATCTATGCTTTATCTGTAACAAAGTTATACATGATCCAATGAGTATAAATTCTTACTATAATTCAAACATATAATAATTAGTTCACCATAAAAATTTCACCACAATTAGACTATGAAGTTGCAACTATATGAATTATTCCATTTAATTACAGAAAAGTATAAATCTAAAGTTACAACAAAAAAATTTGTATTAAAAAGAATACTATATTATATGTTCACTGTATAGATCTACTCATGTGGAGTCCAACAAAATTGGATTTTCTATTTTATGAATTTTCTTTGATTTACTATGATTTTTCAAAAATTTAGCTGAAATAAATAAAAAAAGACAAAACCACCGTCATTGTAGCAAAACCACTGTCCAAAACCGCTTGGGGGTTATTTGACCGGTTTTAGAAAGTTTAGAGAGTAGAAATCTGGTTTTATAGTTTAGGGGTAAAGCAGTCCAGCCTGAATAGTTTGGGAGTTATGTAGACTTTTTCTAAAAAAAGAAAGAAAGAGAGTGCTCCAAGAGTCCAAGAGATATGGAATTAAGGATTGATGCACTTATTATTGATTCCATTTGCAGGGAGCCAGAGAAACATGTGCTCGGTGATCCGATCTCGTGACATCCATCAGATCTATATATGAATTAATTAATTAACTGAATGGTTTCATCTAGTGATCATCTGTTGATACACTATCTCAATCGTAAATAGTTGTCACATTTTACTTTTACTTGGTCTCACATCTTTGACCTTCAATTTCTTCTAGAATATAGTCTGAACCCTTCAAATTTATAAGATTTTGTAAGCATTTTCAAATACAAAAATATACGCTTATGACTTATATCTTTCCAAACTAAATAATCCATTCTGTGAAGAACAATATTATTAATAGAGCAAGAGAAAGTACAGAAAAAACACAACGATGACACGAAAATAGTTATAATGACAAAGTTCAACCCAACAGCCTCCACCACAATCACAAGAAAAACCCTACATTGGCATCTACTATCACACGAACATGATAACGAACCCAAAAGAACCGCCGCCTACTACATATGGCAGGTACGTACACTGCCTAGCCACCACACAATAGTAACCAGACGCTGCTGCGCTAACCCGTAGTCCAACTCTAGCTCCGGTGCTACTAGAACCCTGAGTCACCACATGTAGCACCATTGTAGACCCAGCGTTGAAGACATCCACCACTATATATTGTTGCCATCCCCAAGCCAACCAATGTGTTGCGGTCATCATGGCCATTGCTGGTCATGGCAACAAGCACAAAGGTGGGGGTGGAGGATTCTCCAATGAGATGCCTCCAAGGAGGGCATGGCGTCCGTAGTTGCCGCCGTTCTAGGATCTTCATTGCAAGGTTTTCAATTGAAGAAAAAACACCAAAAGGGTGAGGGCTTTCATGACAATGCCTCCAACAGGGATGTGGCACTACTAGTGTCACCCTTGTAGGCATCATCTGAGTAGGGCTTTTACCCAAACTTTTCCATCACCCCCACCAGGCAAAAAAGGTTACCGCGACCACATTAAACTAGCCACTGTCATGTGATTCTCCGCGGTGAGCTGCCTCTAGCAAGGCAATATTGCTGAACCGACCAAGACATTGCTCGGCAAGACCTCTCGCTATCACATTAGGCCTAGAACTGCCTCTAGCCTAGCCGTCGTTGGCCACCAAATGCATACGTTGAACACTGCCACCACACTGCAAGCCACTGCATTGACTTCACCACCAGTGGCGGAGCCAGGAATTATGCATAAGGGGGGCGGTCAAAGAGTACCAACATATGAGAACTTAGTGTAGCTTAATTGATTAGATTTTTGCTCCGAGGTTAAGCTATATTTTTTTTGAATTTATTTTAGTATTCGATGATTTTAACATGTTTGCTATTTTTCCCATGGTAGATGATCGTGTCTTGTCAACATTGGGGCGCATATGATGATTAATGAATATTAAAATCTAACGGTTTAGTATTTAGAAATTACTCAAACCCGTGGTAGGTGACCATTCTGTCGACAACGCGGTGCATGTGATGACTCGTGAATCCTAAAATCTATTGTCTTAGTATTTCAAAAGTGATCATAGTGGAGTAGGATGTGTGTTTGTTCATAGAAATGAGTGTGCGTGCATATGTGCGAGTGTCTACATCTATAATGCGATTCACAATAAAAAGAGATGATCACTGAATTGTTATTGCTAGTCAAGTATGCGTCGGTAAAATATAAAGTATAATGAAACATAAGTATTCTAGTAGAACCAAAAATTTCAATACATATATATCTCCTAATATTGTAATCGAACAAATTTAGATAAATCAAAATATTTATTGTAATTGTATTATATTCAATTATGTTGTCTGGAGGGTATTAGTAGACATATATAACAAGATTTTATTTATTATACCCTCTTAATATAAACATAGACTATTAAAGTCTATATATATTATAAAAAGTTTGTATTGTTAGGGGGAGATGGGGCATGGCCCCTGCTACCCCCTGGCTCCGCCAGTATTCACCACGAAATGACAACTTGCCTCACATGACTACACCCTAGGGCGATGCAAGGCAGCCCTAATCAGAGGCTTTTCCCTGTATGCCATTAAGAAAGATGGTCCATTCCTCTATGCCACTAAAAAGTTAGAGCGGACCTCTGTGCCATGACATTTTTCTTTTTTGCCATACAAGTCATTCCGTCCAATTTTGCATTTTAACACTGTCAAACAGACAGATGAAAGGACCATTTTGCCCTATAGTGGGGCTCGTTTGTCAGCCACCCAAACCTTCTCTCTTTCTGTTCTCTTCCTGACGCCGGCCGGGACGTGGCTGCAGCTCGTCCTCCACTGGCGCCGTGCCCGAACTCCGCTGCCCTCGGCTCCGGCAAGACGCCCCTGGTCCGTGAGAGCCACCCCAATCCCCATCCGCCAGCACGATGTGCACCCTACAGCAGCGCGGCCGCATCTTCGTCCTCACCCTCACCGGCGACAGCGAGCACTGGCTAGGCCACGCCCTCATCTCCTCGCTCCGCTCCACCGGCGCCTCCGCAGCGGAAGCCGTGGCCTAGGCGGGGCCCGGGTGCGCGCTCGTCACCGTCGGCGAGGGCCGCTTCTTCTCCAACGGCCTAGACATCGGGTGGGCGG
Source organism: Saccharum hybrid cultivar R570 (assembly GCA_038087645.1). Lineage (NCBI taxonomy): Eukaryota > Viridiplantae > Streptophyta > Magnoliopsida > Poales > Poaceae > Saccharum > Saccharum hybrid cultivar. Next base: position 5,771,449 of record JAQSUU010000804.1, on the reverse strand, counting down.
GCACCTCCCGCACACGCCTCAGCGAGCTCGCGGGCGCGCTTTGCCCGCTCGCTGCCAACCTCCTCGTGCTGCCCATGCCCACCGTGGCTGCCGTCACGGGGCACGCCTCCGCCGGTGGGTGCCTCCTCGCGCTCTGCCACGACTACCGCGGGCGCCTCCTCTCCGCCGTGGCCTTGCTGCACTCACGGGCTTGGGCTCCAGCGAATGCCCACGGGCTCGGGCAGCGCGCCGTGCGGCGCTCGGCGGAGGCCAGAAGGCACGACGGCTCTTCCAGCCTAGATCCCGGCAGGCGACGGGTGGCTTCCCCATCTCCGAGACGAACTCAGGTAGGCCCTCTCGCCGCCATCACGCCACTCCACCAGGTACTCCCACCACTTGCTTGGCGAGCACCTGGACCAGCTCCAGCGGCGTCCTAGAAAGCACCTCCTGGACCAGCTCTAGCGGCGTGCGACCCTGCCCGTCGGGGGCCTCCGGGTCGGCGCCCAGCTCCAGCAGCACGTGCACGGCACCCACGCGGCCGTACCCGATGTGCAGCGGCGTGAGCCTACCCCCCGCATGCCACGATGAGGCATGGCGCATCCACGACCTCCGCCGCCCTCGCCTGTGGCCCCGCGCTCGCCTCGCCCGCGAGAGTAGCAGCATGACAGAGCTTTCGAAGTGGAAGTCCACCTTGAGGTAGAAATCCTGGACCCAGCGCCCGACGCCGGAGCTTAGCCCAAGCAGCCAGGCGGTGCGCGCGGAGGAGGCCGGCGGCAATCTCCCTGCACCGGGGTAGAGGGCCTCCCGGGCAGCGTCGGCGGCGGTGAGGATGTGGGACGGGTGCGTGCGTTGGGGAGGGACTGAGAGAGAGAGGAGGCATTTTAGTCATTTTCTCTGGTCGGGTCCACATGTCAGGGCTGGCAAACGGCATAAATCAAATAGAAGACGGAAGGAATGGCTTGGAAGGTAAAAAAAAAGGATCATGACACAGAGATCCACTCTAACTTTTTAGTGGTACAGAGAAAGAGACCATCTTTCTTAATGACACACAGGGGAAAGTCTCCGCTAATCAGATCCATGCATGCGTGCAATCACAGAATGATGACCGAGTCCACGACGTTGTCTATCACTAGTGTCCGCTTTGGCCTAGATAGTAGCCACTAGGGTGACTTGGCCAAGCAACCACTACGAAAAAGGTCAAGACCCACTGGACGCAGGCGTCGGGGGAACAGATCTGCACAACTCCGAGATGGATCCAAGCAGCCATGGGCGTAAGCACCATCCCCCTTTGCCGCCAGTCATAGAGACCGAGAGGAGGTACTCCTTGCAAAAACAGCCCTGCCGCCAGCGAGGAGCTGAGGGGTGGCGTTGGCAAATGGCAACATGGCTAGGTCGTGACTTATGTGGAGTGAGTGACGCGGGCCCAAGTTCTATGCACAATCTAAAATTTGTGTTTGTTCATATTAGTTTTAAAGGTTGAACAACAAATTGTCCTAAATGACATGTTTTTTCAGGAGGGAATACTTGGTATACTTCAAAACCGTGTTGCATGTAGCATTGACTAGAGGGATCGGAGTACCGAGAAAATTCAGGTGGCCTGAATGCGAATCCGGTTTTAAGTTCATTTGCGTTGCACACAGAAACTGACCTGAACATGAGCTGAATTCACAGGAACAGAATTTTGGTTTCAGGTAATTCATTCAGAACAGAACGGAACAATCCATTGACGGGAAACATTGGACTCTCACGGACACGCACAAAGTCTGCAAAGCAGTTAGGCCTTCCTCAACGCCACTTTTCTGTTTGTAGCCCAAGTATAGGATCGGATAAAAAAAAGTAGGTGTTCTATATCATAGTGGCTTGCAGAAGCTACATATATTTAGAAAAAGAGAAAATGATCCATTCTAAAAAAAGAAGAGGAAGAGAAAATAAAGGTGATGCATGATGAAAGGAAAAAATTTCTTTGCAAACCACAAACATGATAGTTTGCATTATGTGAATAGTAATCTTAACATTTTTTAATCTACGTAGATCACTTTATTTGTATTAGAACCACTATGAGTATTAGCCTCTATTTTGGTGGTGCCTAGTCCTAGACAAGATGATGTCAGATGCCTGACGTCATGAATTGGCCAAGCAATGTTCCCCGACCCCATCTTCTATACATCTACAAATTCTACATCTACCTGGATGCCCCATCCATGGCGGGCCGGCAGCTACGACGACTGCCTACCTGCAGTGCAGTCATGAGTCAGCTAGTATCCATGCGCAATGCAAGCCTCCCAGAAGAGCCTGTTGCTCTCGGCCGTATGGCCTCCGGGTCCGGCCACAACAGCTGCCGCACCGCCATCCGTCGCCGCCGCCTGCGGCCGCGCGCAGCCCCCACCGCTGGCACCGCCCGCAGCGTGCTGGACCATCCGGCGCCACCACGGGACGGACATCCTGCTGTCGACTTCGCTCTCGTCACCCTCCACGGCCACATCATCTCCGCCACGGCCGGCGTCGTCGTCGTCGAGGCTAGCAGCGTCGACGCGACTGTTATCGCCACCGGCGCCGCTGCAGGACTCGGCGTCGTCCTCGGCGTAGGCAGCTGCCACCGATGGACGGTCCCCTACTGTGGAGGCTGACACGGGGGTATCGGACTCCGAGTCGCCGCTGGCTTCTTGCGGCGCGGCGGCGGGTGGCGCCGGCGCCGGCGCGGGAGCGGGAGGCGCAGGCTGCGGGTTGGGTATGGGCTGGCGTGTGCAGTCGTCCATGGCGCGGCGGAACGCCGGAATGACGACGACGCCACAACGGGGGTGGTGCGGCTGCGAAAACAGTCGTCAGCAATATTTAAAGGGAGTTGCGTCTCCGTGTCGGATTTGCGCTCCAAGTTTCGTCTTTATCTAGTATATATAGCTCTAATAAAGGTTTAAGTTTTTGGAATTGGACTTTATTATTAGTGGGTCTGTTTGATCTGTTTTATAGAGAGTATTTTCAGTTTTCTCCCCCAAAAGTATACGGTTTTGGAGGCATGTGTCGGCTGATGTGTAAAGCCTAAAGCTAGCAAGGCCATTTAACTTAGCGTGCATTATTTAGTAAAGAAAACAACTTTTTCTCAAAGCTGGATATAGATATGCGTATACCCCATTACATACATGTTGGGCTAGAAGGAATATAATTATTGATTTTTGTGTTTCATAGACTCATAGGGTAGGCTTAGGCCCTATTGGAGTCATTATTGATAATATTTAGCTAGATAATATCTCATTATCTGATTTGGTCTAGATATATAGTGAGATAGTTGTTATATAAAGGTCTAGCTAACAATTAGCTGGTTTATTATCTAGGCAACGTATCAGGTGGAAACCATACCCTTCATGAAAACTCGTGCAAATCACGGTAAAAAAGTCATCTAAATTCACCAAAAAATCACATATGTAGATGATATGATGATACACAACCTTGTAAAATATCTTGTCCAAACTCGACTTTGCTTGTAAGATATAAAAATAACAAATTTCTAACAAATCATGTGGACAGCTTTCTGGCTCGAAATTTGTTATTTTTATATCTCACAAACGAAGTCGAGTTTGGACAAGATATTTTACAAGGTTGTGTATCATCATATCATCTACATATGTGATTTTTTGGTGAATTTAGATGACTTTTTTGCCGTGGTTTGCACGGATTTTCACGAAGGGTGTGGTTTCCACCTGATACGTTGCCTATTATCTATACCTGTTTGGATCAAAAGAAATAATTATTAGCTGATAACTACTATTCATAGGGATCCAAACAGGGCCTTAGAACCATGTATTTAATTAAATTGATCTAGGTTTCCAAGCAAAGTATACATATATATTTTATACTTGAGCTGAGGCAAATGATGAGTAAAAAAAACTTATAAATGAAAACATGTAAATGGCCACGGGAATGTAGGGGGCGAGTTCGTTGTAGGAGCATTGAGGAAGACATAGTCTAGCTATCTTCCCACGACACTCCATATCGCCCTCAAGCATATAAAGAATGTCGAACTTCGACCAGTGAGTGTGAGCAGACAAATAACTCCTAGGAGTCATCTGGTTCTTCCAGGCGGTGATCTCATCGTTAATGTCCTCCATAGCACCCTAGTGGCTGGTTGGGGTCACAACCATCGGAGGCATCGCACTACGCATGAGGGAGGCAGTTGATGGACCGAGTAGGGGGTAGAGGGGACATCGAAATGGCGATCGGGGAGCCTTGGTGTGGATCTCCGTTATATCGGGTAGATTGAGTAGGTTAAAGGCGGTGGCAAAGGCTAGAGGTGTGATGACCAGCAAACGAGGTGGAACAAGGGTGAATCGGGGCAGTGAGGAGGTGTTCATATCTGAGGTACGACTACACTCTGCGATCTCTGCGATCTCTGCGATGCTTTGTAGAGAACCATGCATCTCTGCGATCACATCTGGACGCTTAGCTTGCATTTGCAATTTTGCATGCCTGCAGGCAGCCATCTACCTAGAAAAAAGCGTATCATACACACACGTACGACTACACTCTTTCTGTTCCCAAAAAAATGTGCAGTGTGCATACTACAGTACAAACGCAAGGGCCAGTGGCGCTCTTCTAGAAAGCCTGACGCGGTCAGAGTTGAGAGAGTTGCGGCCGCACTAGCAGCGAGCTTGAGATCGAGAGCTGTCAGCCTCTATCGGTATCTGTATCCAGCAGTATCCACCGGCCGGCGCGTCGAGCGGCCGGTCAGTCACGCCACGCCAACCAGCCGCACGATGGAAACGTGGGCTAGCTGTAGCTGCTGCAGCCCACCGGAATAAAAAAAAGTCTGTGGTGTGCCGCCTCGCCTGAGTAGTGCCCGCGGCGCCCACCATCTCATCTCAGGAACACGAAACCGCCGCCACCTCCCTCCGGTCCGGCGCTAGACGTCACGTCGGCAGCGAGCGAGCACGAGCAGGGCCAGGAGGAGGGGTCACCCCGTTTCTCGCAAACCGTCCTCAAGCACAAGTCTCGGCCGGATAGTGTGTCGATGTGTCATGCATGAACGGTGAACAGGCCCGGTCCTGTCAATTTATGGGCCTGGAGCGAAGCTCCAAAGATGGGCCCTCTAATACAGCGGAGTCGCGAGCGTAGAAGGCCAGTGATTGCCGGAAAGCATCGACGCGACGGAACTTGAAGGCAAATCAGCGCACGTATGTTTTTTTTTCTGGGCGAAAGAAGCTTTTCTAATCATAAAGGACGAAAGAAACTTTTCTAATCTGCATGATCATTGAATTGAATTGAATAATCAGGAATACTACTATATCAGCTTCATCATTTTTTTATTTAGTTATACTCTCTATAAAAACAAATCAACAGAAACATTGTTTTATTTTCTGCATTTTCATATAAGCCTTGATAGGTGTCAAACTTTTACCCTAGTGTGGAATTGACACAATTAACTTGAGATTGTTTTTTTGGGATTTATTGCGAACAGGAACTCCGTACAAAAATAGACTATGGTTTTGCTAAATGTATTTATCTAGAAAACATAAAGTATGCAACATGTGATTTACCACTTCTACTGTGTAGTTATAGTTAATTCAATGCTACTAAAGTTTATTTCACCAATTTTGGGTTTTCTAGAATTTATTACGCAATTTTGAAGTTTCAATCGTTTTGATCATTTTACAGGGGAAGAAGAAAAGCTAACTGGCACTTTGCATTAGGAACCCCGAACTATTTCTAAATCAATCTAGTTCTTTTCTATTTTTTCTTTCTCTCTAGTACTTTTTCAACTGGAACCCTCCCTTCTTATCTATTGTTGCTAGCTGCTCCTTTTCGTTTCAGTTCACATATAGACACAGCACAGCGCAGGTGGCACTGAAGTTCAGCTCGGAGTGCGGCCTCTCGGCTCTCGTCTGCAACTCTGGTAGCACACGAGGGAGGGGGTTCCGGCAACAGGGGAGGTAGGGCCTATGCCTACTTGCATATTTGGAGTTGGGCCCCTTGGCCTTGTGGGCCCTGTGCGGAGGCACAGCTCGCACCCCCTCAGGGCTGGGCCTGATGGTGAACTGGTGATATATACACAACTCAGCTCATCAACTCATATAAGGACAATACATGCTCATGATAAACCTCAAGAGAAATTCAACTCATGCATTAGTTTAAAATGCACAAGGTGGTGCCCAGTGGTGGAACCAACAATTTTTATTAAGAGGGACGGGCAAATATAATGACACCTCTAAGTATGATAAATATATACATAAGTGTATGGCTCAACAACTTTTTAATATTTTTACACATGTAATTAGTATTCATAACGAAAATACACTCTTATGGTAAAAAAAATAGGTGAATTAATGCTTTGGTGTGCTGTAAATTAATTTTTTTGTAGGGATGTTAAAAAAATTCAATATGTTGGGGGGAGGGAGGGGGGGGGGCATGACCCCCCTCTTCTGCCACTGGGGGTGTCCAAATTGATTTAAGCACATTAGGGAGTATTTGGCCCTCCCTTCCTTCCCTCCACCTTTGTTCATCCATGGTTGTGATTGGTTCGAGTACGAGTAGAGCCTAGCTCGTATCTGAGGGCCAGGTTTCATGGGACAAGCTGCGCATGCAACACTATCATGTTCGATTGATACCTATTCAGCTTGGCTGAGAAGATATGTTGTTTGGTTGCCTGAATGAATGTTGCATGGGATAAAAGTAATACAAGGCCATGATTATGATTTTTATTTTGTACAAGTACACTCTTAAAGTTCTTATTTTATCTAATTATTATGTCTTCAAATATCTTTAAGACATATTAGTATCACTTGATATTTACTAATATGCATTGATAACATCATTAGCCGAGTAAGCGCCTGCATCCCTCGAGCCAGGCCTAGAAGATAGTACAGGCAACCAAACACCATAAACTTGTACCCTAGCATATGCAGCCAACCATACAGCCCCCCACAGTTTGTGTTGGTGTGTCTGTCAAATTGCACTTTCTATCATTCTTTCGAACATGCAATTCTACTGCTTCATCCCCCAACCCAAATACAATTCTAGGTTTTAAGATAAGTCAAACCTTTTTAAGGTTGATTAAGTTTTTTCTTAAAAATTATCAACATTATATCTCAAATTAGATTTATTATGAAAATATATTCCATAATCAATCTAACAAAACTTATTCGGTATCATAATGTTTGTAATATTGTACAAATCTGGCTAAATTTAAAATTGTTTAACTCCGCGACAAATGAAAATTGCATTCTTTTAGCACAAAGAGCATTTGTTTGATCATGTAATAAATTATTTCAAAGTCTTACAGCCCGCTCACCTCTTGTTAGTCTGTTCTACGTTATAGTGCCACACAGAGTGCAACCGAGTAGACCCACACCATTGTTTTCTAGGATTTTACTTGATGTTTGTTTTCAAGCAATTTTGTATTTCCACCACCCCGTTCAGTCGTCAGATCTGACGGCTCAACAACGTCCACCACCTCGCGTCAGACGGCCAGTCAAAGCTTCTGCTTCCTCACCCGTTGTTGCATAGCCGCCGCCGAACCGAAACCCGCCTTGGCTTTGCCGGGGCGTCGCCTTCCAGACGCGCCCAGAGCCGCCGGCGGCAGCGGCGGCCAACCAGCCGTGTGGGCTCTCCGGGGCCTCCTCCGGGCAGCCTCGCCGTCGTTCTGCTGCAGGTGCGCCCTGCCCCCATCCCTCCCCTCCTTCGACACGGTCGCTGAGATCTCCGACACTAGCGTGTTCCTGCGGGTTCACCTATACAATATACATAGATAGAAAGTTTTTATTTTTCTTCTTCTTACTGCTAGGGTCTGGGGTATATGAGCGAGTATCAGTTCACATATTGAATCTGCAAGCAAAGTTTATTGATGGTCACTTCTAAAAGCAATTCGTGATCCTTTTATCATGCATTCATGCTTGTTTAGGGGAGCCTTTCACAATTGCTGAGTTTAGAACATGCAAATCTTTCCTGGTTTCACACAAGCTAAACTAGGAGTATTTCATACAAAATTTTTCAACTCCCATGTGTGAGTTACAAAAGGCAAACCATTAGAGGCAGTTTCTTGTCAGTCTCTGAACAATTCTCCAATGCACAACACAATTCTTTATGTAAACAAATCAACATATAGTAAATATTATTACAGTACATCCTGCGAGATAGTACCAAACAGATTGCACAACAGGCAAAGGCAAGCTTCTACAACTTTCTGAACCAATGTCAAGCTCTGGTTCTCGGCTAAAGTCTTGAAAGGTTCAGAGAGAACGTGTATCACCAGTCTGGATAAATTCTTTTGTACGGACATGAGCAATCTTTTGCCAGTTTGGATCTCCAGCCGTTTGGCAGCTCTTCATGAATGACTCATCACAGTCACGAAGTGTAAAAGATTGTAGAGATACGGGCAGAGTTGGAAGTGACCAAACATTTGGACACTGCCGCAAAAACAATCGCCGTAGTTGTGGCAGGGTCCCCAAATTCTCCGGCAAGCTGTTCCACTTGCACCAATCAAAGCTAAGGGATGTTAGAGAAGGAAACTGTTGCATGATTTCTTCTTCCCTCAGCTCATTCGATTCCATAATACGAAGCCCCCTTAGTGATGAGAAGCCTCCTCTTGACAGCAGGTGTGGCACAATGGGTATGTCGTCAACAGCGATCCAATCAAGACACTGCACCTTTTCCGCCTCTGCAAGGGTCATAATAAGGTTGGGACACTTCACGATCATGAGATTTCGCAGGCTGATGAGATAATTTAGGCCTCGCAAACAATTAAATTGGACACAATCATGGATTATGAGAGTCCGAACCATAGATAGAGACATCATCACCTGACGAGGGATTGCTCTCAAAAAGGGAAGACACCTTAAGGCCAACCAAGTTAGGAATGTAGAGCGTCTCCACCAGTTATGGAGGACGGTGTCAGTGATGGCACAATATGAGATAATGAGGGAATTTGATGATGCAGGACACAGAAATTAGGAGTAATCTTCCTCCGTTATCTGGCCTCGGATAAGCCTAGGAGGAAAACTAGCACTGTGCTTCCGAAAATGCTGCGCAAGATTGCGTCAAACCTTTCAGGCTGTTCTTGAGCGAACCTATGTATCTCCTCAGGATGTGTTGTAATCTGCAAGGATGGCTCAATTTGAGACACTCGTTCGTTGAAAAGTGAGCTCATCAGCTTCACATCTTCCACACATGTCTCAACTAGGGCCTCGCACATCTGAATGTCTAGGCTCTTCAGGTTACCTGGAAGTCTTGGCAATTTCTTTAGCTTGCGAAGAACAACAAGTCTAAGCTCATCAAGGTGAATGAAAAGCTCACAGATATCAGGGAGAGTTTCAAGGTTAAAACAATACTCAAGTTCTAGGCGTCGTAGGCTACTAAACTTTTGTGCCAACCAGCTTGGGCACTTCCATCCGCTGTAGCCATATATTCCTAGCTCTGTGAGCTGTGACGGTGGGCAGAGGTCCTCAATTACCTCCGTTTCAAGGTCTGGCTGTTGAGTTCCATAAAAAAAAAGGTGTGGCTGTTGACTAGACGTCTGTGACCATGCAAGTGACAATGTTGTCAGGTACTTCTTGTCACATAGCTTGGCTTCTAGTGCTCTCTCCTTGCTTTCCACATTTTCAAGGCCACTGATTCTCAGGCTGCCACAAAGGTGATTTAGTCTCTCCAGCTGCTGCAACTCATACCCCTCCTCCTTCCTCACTCTAAAGTCACTCAATTCTCGAAGCGATTTCATCTCCCCAGCCCCACGAAAACATGAAACCTTAGAGGGGCTAAATAAATGATATCGGGAGTTTATTACACGCCTCAAGCTTATCAGGTGGCCCATGTTCTTCACGTTGGAGAAATTAAAAACACATTCATACCGGAGCTCTAAGGTCTGCAAATGATCCAGTTTATCAAAATTTCTTGGCAAATGTACGTTATCCAACCTGTAGCTGTTAATGGTGAGACAGCGTAGATGTTTTAAGTCACCAATAAAGGTAGGGATCATCACCATGTTGCCTTGTAGAGGCTTGCACCACACGCAGCTTCTTCAACTTCTTCAACATTCTCTCAAGTTCTTCTATGGTTATTGTTTGTTGTTCATCAATGCTAGTAATAATAAGTGTTTGTAAATTTTTTAGTTTGCAAATCTGCTCAGTAAACTCCATTGGATCATTCAACATGACAAAAAGATGGCGGACATCAGGACGGAATTGTTTCATCTCACTGCCAACAACTCTGGTACAATCATTTCCAGCAACCATGGTAGCTAATTCATGAAGAAGATCATGAGTAGTAACCCACTCACTCTCACTGGTGCCATCTAAGTATTTTCTTGTTTGCAGATATGAGCATGACACCAGTTCATCAAGGTAGCCTTGTGCTATATATTCCATTTGCTCAACACTACCTGTACTTTTTATGAAGCCTTCTGCCATCCACAAGTCAATTAACTCTGCACGTTCAAACTTGTTTTTTTTTGAAAGGACGGCAAAAGCTTTGCCGTTGATTTTATTAGACGATAGAAAGACAAAAAGAAGCAAAAGTTTACAGACTCGATTTTACAGACCGAACACCACTCGTTCTACTTCTACTTGAACAACTTAAGACTAACTATACACTGGCAAAAAACCAAGCAGAAAATAACAGGAACACGTTCAAGCTTGTATCCTTGGGGAAATAAGCTGCAGTATGCGAAGCACCGCCTAACATGCTCATCAAGGTATTGATAGCTCCACCATAGAGCTCCCATGGTATCTGTCAACAAGTCATGATCTTCAACTCTTCTCCAGATGATAGCTTTTAATTGTTTCCGTAGCTGTGCTCCTACTTGCTGCTAATGGCGACCTCTTCAATTTTTTTGCAATCCGTCCTCCAATCATCTTAAAAGTTTCTGATTCTTCGTCACCAAGATTTGCATCGTGTAGTGCATAATGCATAAAAAGGTTGAAAAACTCCACCTTGTTCAAGTCAGATATTTGCATAGGGCTATGGCAACCTAGATACTTAGCTCCATCGGCGAATCGAGTTGTGATCAGGACCTTACTCCCTGTAGCCCCGATCTTCAGTGGAGAACATAGCTGATCCAGTTTGTATTCATCATTCACATCCTTCCCAGTCCATACATCATCCAAGACCAGCAGGAACTTTTTGCCTCTCAGTGCTGCCTCTAACTTCATCTGTTGGGTGTCAAGATTACTGAAGTCATGACATGGCTCCCCTAAAGCTGCCTCAAGCATCTCATGATAAATTTCATGCACATTGAAATTCTGATTAACCAGAATAGTTCTGTGTTCGTTCATATGTACAGACATGTTGTGCTAGTGTTGTCTTCCCATAACCGGCGATACCATAGATACCAATCACTGAATAACACTTGCTGTTACTGGAGCTTGGATCGCAACACTTGTTTCGTGGAGCATCCTTATGATGCCATCACGTTCATTGTCCCTACCAATTATGAAACCTGTGGCAGATGAAGTAGTTGTTGTCTTGGCCACTCTGTTTGCAGGATCTGATATGTCATTGCTACTGCTACCACTAGCAATGGTGCTAACCAGTGGTGTCAAAAGCTGAGACCCTTCTTCGACTATATCTTCCAACTTCTTTAGAGCATTCTTCGGTTTTCTGTTTTTCCCAGAGGTGATTTGTTTCACACGGTTTATAGCTGACTTGGTTCCAGATTGAGATATTACCTGCATGGCAAGATGTAAATGTTACACACTGACAATTATTAGGTGACATTTGGATGCTATGGTATTGGTAAACTAGAGTGCGAAAAAAGTTATGGAACAGTGGCTAGGTGCATCATCTGATTATTCTTTCCCTTTCTATTGTAGAAAGAGTTCTCTGCCATCCAATTGATGTACCAGTTGCCAGCTATCCAGTCCAAACGAGCTAGTAGCTTTTATTCGTCCTATAAGTCCTTCCACAAACGAATCAATAGGGTGCTGGCTAGTTGTAGTTGTTGGCGTGCGTGGAAAGATCGAAGGGCCTAAAAGTTTGAACTGGAAAAGATTCTCTATTACAGCAGCATATTCTCCTTAGTTATGAAAAGGAAAAACTCCGTTTGTGCTACACACTCAGAACTAAAGAAAGCTATTGAAGAGGAAGGTCCCGTACCTTAGAACAAATTCAAAAGCTTCTCTATATCCTTGTTGATAATAATAGAAATTTTAGTACCCTCCGACAGGTTCTTTAATTGGTAAAATACAGTATTATCTATTTTGGATTTCTTGCTATGGGGAGTGAGATTGGCTCTCTAGAGCGTGCACAAAATATAGAAAAGTTTTTGGAAGGTAAAGAGATATAAAGAATTATTTTCATTCAAATGACTCTAAACGGTGATTAAGAAATACTTTTGAGTACTCTTAGTTTTTTTTTAAAAAAAAGTGGCTAGGTGCATCCTCGCTTATTCTAACTCTAGATTGATTTTCAGAAAGTTTTGATTATCAAATCTGGAATTTCAATTCTACTATAGCTGTGGACTTGCAACCTGCTTCTCGAGGCGGTGATAGTCGGCGACGTCAAGGATGTCCTCGGCATTGTAGAAGGCGGACTTAGCCTCGTCGCCCACTGCTCCACAAGACCCCGCTGGCCGGGAGGGATCCTCTCCGCCTGCTGCCGCATCAGCTCCAGCCGCGGGAGAAGACGCTCCTCCAGATCGCGCAGCTTCTCCGACTCGTCGAAGCCGAGAAGGTCAAAGCCATGGTTGGGGAGTCTGGCGGTGAGACTATCTTCAACAGAGCGGACGCAAACACTGGACCTATTTCACGTTTTAGGTCTCGTACAGCAAAAGAAGAGCGCACCCAAAACAGGCGAACTCCAACAGCGAACGCAAAAAGAGAGGTCCCAACCGAGCGCCGCCCGCCTCCCTCCCTGCCGAGCTCCGGTGGCCTCCCTCCCTGCCGAGCTCTGGCGGCCTCCCTCCCCATCGAGCGCCGCCCGCCTCCTTCCCTGCCGAGCGCCGCCCGCATCTCTGCATGCGCCGCCGGCCCCCCTCCCCTTCGAGCGCCGAGCCGCCCGCCTCCCTTCTTCATACCGAGCGCCACCGCCCGCCTCCCTCCCTGCCTTGCCATCATCGGGGTCGGCGCTGTCGTCGGCGAGGAAGTGCTTGACCTAGGCAGAGTGGTGCACCTTCTTGCAGGCGCTGCAGTTGAAGCTGAGGCGGACGCCATTGAGGGCAGCCTTGTCGGGGCGCCACTGGGGCGGGAGTGGGGCCGGGGCGCCGAGGGCGGGGAAGCCGTCGAGGACGGCGACGTCCTGGAGTAGGACCTGGTGGACGAGGAGGAGGACGTCCTTGTCGCCGTCGTCGCGAGCGACTCTGCTCTGGCGCGGCGCCCTTCACTCTGCTCCAGCCCCGGCACCCTTCACTCTGCCGCCGCGCGTCTTCTCGTCCGCCCGCCCGTCTTCTCCAAGCTGCTGCCTCGCCGCGGGCCCACCACTGCGGGCGCCGGAGATTTGCGTCGTCTCTCTGGATGATGCTTTTTTGCGTTTTGGATTGATAGGTATGCAAAATGTGTCACGCGTTTGGGTCATCTATTGGAGCTTGTTTTTGGGACGCAAAACACTGTGGAGGACGTATTTTTGGGTTTGGGTAGCGTCGTTGGAGACAGTCTGATGGGCGATGTGATCCACCCCAGCGTGGATACGGCCTACCCGACCGCTGCAACCTCCGCCATGAATAAGCGAGAGGGCCAAGAGATGATGGATTCACTAGGCGCTAGCTAGAGAGTGGAGATGGCCGCATGGAAGCGAGCAAAGGAAGGAGACCGAGAAAATTGGTTAGTTGTCGTGGTCGTCTCTAATCTCTTTCCTTGAAGTTGCTGCTGTAGTTTCAGTGATAGAGACGACAGTTTCATCAATATTTGTTTTAACACCGTCAGAAGCATTTTTTTTAACGCCATCACGTAAGAACTCAAGTGGACAGTGGAAACTTGTGCCGACCATAAGCTTAAACAAGGATAAAGCCGATTCCAAAGGCCAAACGCGCCTACCAAGCAGGCTCACACATACCACACATACCTAAGTTGAATACGTTTAAAAAACTAGTTAACATGCACGTGCGACACGCACGTGCCTAAAAAAAATTTGTTGTTTTTCTTGTCATTTTTTTTTAGTTATCATCTTATCCTAGTATTTTCAAGTTTATTTAAAACCAACATTTGTCATTTTCTAGCTTGTTTGTAGTTATCATATTATCCTAGTATTTTCAAGTTTATTTAAAATCAACATTTTTTTTATTATTTGGAACTATGTTAAAGCGCTAGTGGAGCTTTATCTAACTTGGAATGACAGAGGACTACTTGTATTTGTAAGTTTTATTTCATTTAGAATATAAATTCATTTATTTTTTGATCCTTTGTTTCTATGTACAGATTGTACATCATTCGTTTGCATGCGTGGTCCCACCAAAAGTAATCTAATATATTAATTAATTAACTAAAAGCAAGACGGATAGTACATCATCCGTTTGCATGAATGGCCCACCAAAAGCAATCTAATAATATATTATTTAATTAAATTAATTAAATAGCAGAGACATGTGAAGACTTAAGACCTGTTTGGATGATGCGGTTTTTAAAAACTGTAGTATCACAAAACTGTAGTTTTATAAGCTAAAAAGATATAAAACCGTGGTTTAGAAAAAAAGAGGTTCATAAGTGGAGTTTCTAAAACTTTAAAAAGACTATAGTTTTGACAAAACCATGGTTTTAAAGACTACAAGATTTATTGAATCCAAACACCCAGTAGCTTTTAAAAACTAAAGTATTTTGTAAAATCATGGTATTTTTCTAATACTTTAAAAATACTTTGCATCCAAACATGGCGTTAAGTTTCCCGATTAAAAGCAATCTAATCTACCGATTAATAAAAGCTATATAATCACTTTGCTAAAGTATGAGCTACTATATTACATATCCGAGTAATGAAAGAAAATTTAAAAACTTGAAAGCATAAGCTCAAATCCCGGATCTCCCGCAAGACTGAAACCACAACTGATCTCTAATCGGTACCTTTGTTTCATTGGCGCACAAGCTCTTGACAATCAGTTTCCAACCAAACCTTCTGAACACCTGTACGTTGCGCCAGGGCCAGGCCATCCCGGCAAAAATATATAATAGTACTGTCATATATCTAAAACATCTCTAAAGATAATATTTTTTTTTTCTCTTTCCTGTGGGGTCAACATCTTTATTTGTTTTGGCCAAGATCCTTGTACTCTTACGAGAAACACCTCTTGACAATGCTACATATAACTGGCCATGATAGAAAACTGGTTCAGGGAGATAAACACTAATATTTGGTATGGTCTGATCCTGGGCTTTATTTATTGTCATTGTAAAACTCAATCTTATCAGGAACTGCTTTCGCTTAAACTTGAATGGCAATAAATGGTCTTCGAAGGGGGACATGAAAATCCTTGTATGAATACTCTGGTTCCTGCATGCTGCCCATTAATTATTTCAGCATCAATTGTATTGTTCTGGAATTCTCTAATGACCAACCTAGTGCCGTTGCAAAGACCGTTGTGAGGATCAAAATTACGTAGTAGGATAACAGAGCACTCTTTTTTAACCTTAAGTTCATGAGGAGGTAAACCATTAGGTGTAATAGAATTTAAAAAAATCAAGAGGGTAATTATTCCTTGTATCATCATCCACTGAGTCAAAGCTGTAGTACCTTCTCATTTCTAGGAAACCTCTCGATCATTATTGCGTTCACTGCATCAACATGCTCATTTGTAGTTGAAAGAATCGCATGTTCCCGCATATAATCTGCAGAGGTACAATTTGCCTCGAGTTTGGAAAACACCTGTCTAGTAAGGTTGGCAATTGAATTATCTCTTGAACTTATTTTCTTTGCATTCTTAGTGGAATCTTGGCTCCATTTCACGATGATATCATCAGGCAATTGAACATAATTATCACCAAATGTTTTTTCAGTTCCATTCTCAATTCTTAACAGATACTCTGTGAACCAAATATCGTTTTTGCTCGCATGTTTTGGGTAAGCCGAATCCTTCATATATTGTCCCATATATATGACTTTAGTAAAGTAGCATCAGTGATCTGTGCTCTTGTTCCTCGTACCACAACAGGAAGAACTTGCCTGAAGTCACCTCTGAACAACATGACCTTATCACCAAAAGGTTGATTGCAATCCATTATATCTTGTAATGTTCTGTCGAGTGTTTTACTGCTTGTCTCTTTATCATGGCTACTTCATCCCATATTACCAAGGCAGCCCTGCGAAGCAATTCTGCAGTACCACTCTGCTTGGTAAAGCTGTACATAGTGTTATTATCTAGCTTGATGAGAATCTTGAAGCGGGAGTGTGTAGTGCGTCCGCCGAGCATGATACTTGCTGCAATACCAGATGTGGCTGTAGCAATTGCTATAAGGTTCATGGAGCACACCTTTGCAAGCAAAGCTTTATACATTTATGTCTTGCCAGTTCCTCCTTGTCCATCAACAAAAAATACCTGGCCAACTTTCTTATCCACATGATTCATAATCAAATCGAACCCAACTCTTTGCTCAACATTCAGTATTTCTATCATTTTAGATGTTCTTCCTCATATCCAATATTCAATTCTTCTGTAAGCTCTCTGTAATAGTCTCTTGACACCTCATCTAATCAAATAAAGTGTTAGGGGTCATGTCAAAATGATGAATAAGAAGCATTATTTTTTTAATAATGTTTAGTGGCATCAAATTGACGTTTGTGATGTTAAGGTAAATACAATGTTTATGAATGAATAAAAGCTTTTAGGATTTTTATATTTATCAATTACCTGAGGCATCTAGTGCAGGAAGTTCATAGTTTGTAATATCTCTTCCATATCTTTAACATATATAGATATATCTTGAAGCACCATTTGTTCAACCATTTTGGAGTTGCCATTTGAGCGACGATAATCGTCAGACATTGAATCAATATGTTTGTCCCATAGTGCTCGGACGTTATTACACTCACAGAAAACTATGATAGTTGCAAATAGCCTCCTCAGAGCACAAGGCATCTTAAATTGTGTAGATTCAGTGAGACAGTCATCTAGGCTCTTATCAGTTTTCACATAGCCCAAGGCCTCACAAGCATCTCTAAATATTGCATATGTAGTTCCATGTCGACTTCTAAGATGCTCGAATGAAATTGTACTCCTTACATGGTTTAGAAGCACACAGAGATAGTATCATTCACCTTCAGCAGGATGGGCATACACCAGTCTTCCAATTTGACCACCTTTTTCTCTTAGCTTCCAAATTTGTTTTGACTTTATCCAAGTGAAGTGCTCAGGGAACTCTCTATATAAATACTTTCGTGCATCAAGATTATACATGTTTGTGTTGAAATACTCTGCAAGCATGAACCTCTGAGAGTTAGGATGTTTCACAACATTGTTCAGATCATCCCTAGCTTTGTAGGCAACCATATGTTTTCCTAGAAGGTGAACTTGCATTTGTAACACAGGTGGTGACATATCATACAAAGAAAAACCGTATAATATATAGATTGCCTCTATAGCTATTATACACCTTCCATCTCTACACTACTTAATCTCATTAATAACAAGTGGTTGCCCATCCATATTTGCCCGAGCTTGATCTATCAAAATGGAAACATGGTCGTGGCCCTTAAAGACATACTTGTATAGATACTTGGCATATTTTATGTTGCTGTAAACTTCTACATTAATATGACAATTATACCTCATTAGAAGGATTGGATTGTACAGCACAACCCATCTGTTGTCCAACCATTCCCTTCTTATTTTCACTTTTTGTCCATCATCTCTCCTTCTATAAATAGGATATGAGTTTTCTCCTTGCTGGGTGGTTTTACAAAAGTCACGGGATAATGAAAGCGACAATTACCATCTATCATACATGCACACTTACGGTTGAGGACACCACATGGTCCATGCATCATATGTTTGCACACAAGTCTATTCAATTATGTATATTTCTTCTGATCAGGAAGCTCTGCTGATATGTACTTGTCATAATCATCGGGAGTACGTACCTTGCTCTCGTCTTGCATAACCAAAAGGAAGTGTTCATGTGGTAATCCCCTTTCCTAAAACTCAGTGACATGTGACCCTGCCCAAATGATGCCTTTTAAGAAGAAAATCTTCGAGGTCTCATAGCTTTGCTCTATAAACCCTTGCCACTATATCTGGACGATCTTGCGGAATTTGACCTAGCAATAACTATTCTACTATCTCATCCCAATATGGGTTGGATGTCATTGTCACAAAAAAATCTGGCTTTCCATATCGAGTAATCAAAGCCATGGCATCTATATATCTTGAGTGCACATCACGATCACTTCCTGGAAAATCTTTTGATAGTACAATTCTACGATCAGTTTGTGACACACGGGTTTCTCCAACAGCGAGAGTGTCTAGAAGGCCCTGGTCAATATGTGTTAAAAGATTATTAGTATTTCATTGGGTTGAAAATAGAAAATCAACTTTTAAACTCAAATGCATCTAACCTGGTATAGATCAGCACGAATTAGATCTTGATGCGCTGGTTTTGAGTACCAGTCTAACCGCATTGACTCTACCTTCACATGCATATCAATGGCCCATTGCTGAAAAAGCCTCCCACCATGAAACGTGACATTAAATTCTCCCTCACAAATTTGTAGCCTAAAACATAGATATTCCCTAGCGCTGACATATCGTCGTGCCTCCATAATTTCTGTTTATAAGAACAAATAGATTAAATTTCATTTTGTTTTGAGTTTTTTGAATTGCTAAAAAATATTATACCCTATCCGTCAGTACTAAAAGTAACATTATCAGGTTGAGAACAAATAAATATGCTTTAAATACAAAATAATTTGCAAAGAAAAAAACCTTGTTCTTCATGTACATTAGTCTCTGAGACATCATTGAGGTCAACAAGCATTGGGCCTGTAGAAAAGTAAGAAATTTTGTGAGTGGTTGTTAACGAGATTTTGAGGGTAAAAATTGTGTATGCAAATAACAAATAAAGTCACCTTTTAGTACAAATTTAGTGTATTTTCTCTTTGGTTTTGACGGAGGTGAGTCTTGCTATAAAATCTTCTTATCCTCCCAACTAGTTTCACCATTAGGGTTGAACATAGGGTATGCTAATGGATCATAGCATACATAGTATGGTCTTATATAATGTAGGATCCCTGGAGTGCCTAGAGGGGGTGAATAGGCCTGTAAAAATTCAACTCAAACAAATGTCAGATTTGACCGCAGCACTGCTGCTCTAGCCCTTTGGCACTGCCACACCTGCAGGAAAGATTAGCTTATAGTTTAAAATCTATTCAACGAAATTTAGATCGAGTAAATTTCTTAGCTTCCTGCAGGGTAAAGGGTCACAGATCAATAGCTAGAAGTGGCTCGAACACCACACACAAGTAGATCGGGCTCAAACCCTAGAAATCACCACAAAAACAAGTGAAGCACCGCAAGCACAAGTGACACAATGATTTATCCCGTGGTTCAGCACAAAGATTCCACCTCACTTCTCTCTAATGCAAGAGCTTCCTTGCTAGCAATACCTCTTGTTGGATAAGAGTTTCCTCTCTAGATTCTAGCTCGGCTTGGACACTCTCTAAGTCCATTAGTTTAGTGATGAACAATTTGGTCTTTGGGTCTAAGTTTTTAGTTATTTGATCAATTTCTTCATCACTAGATTCATCATCACTAGGGCTATCACTAAGATCACTACTAGAGATGTCACTAGGAGGTGGAGGTGGAGGAGCTTTGGCTTTGGATTTGGGATTTACCTTCTCACCCTTTGCCATAAGACAAATATGAGGAGAGTAGTAGTCATTATCAGGTAAGTTGGTGAATAGGTCTGGTGGAGAAGATCATTTGTTGATAGCAATTGTTGCAACTTTCTCATCTTCTTCACTTGAGGTTTCGATGGTTGAGTCCCACTCATGCCCAATGTGTGCCTCTCCCAAAATTTTCTTACTTTTCTTGTGTTCGGCCTTGTACTCCTTCCTCTCTTTCTTGTGTCTGTGGTCCTTGATCTCATATGGACACTTGGCAATGAAGTGGTCGGTACTACCACAATTGTAGCATATCCTCTTCTTCTTGTTGGGAAACTTCCTCCTCACTACCTTGTACCCTTACTTCTTCAACCTTTTGTGATACCTCTTCATAAAGAGAGCAACATCATCCACTTTCTCATATTGTTTATCATAATTTTCACTCTCACTTGAGGATGATGTGGTCTCTACAATCTCTTGAACTTGCTTGGTCACTTTGGGCTTGCTAGTTGAAGCTTGTTTGTTGATCTTGGACTTGCTAGTAGAGCCTTGCTTGATTTGTTGGCCTTGAGAGCTACATCTTTGTTGATCTTGATGCCTTCTAACTTTGCTTGCAACTCTCCAAGCTTCTTTCTCTTATTTGCTTCTTCTCTTTGCATGTCAAAGGTCAAGATTCTCCCAAGTACATCATTTGGAGTGAAGTACTCAAACTTCTTGTCTCTAATTAGAGTGACCACTATCTCATTTCTTGGTGAATAGGCTCCTAAACTAATCTTGACAACTTTGTGATCATCTAGCTCATCACAACTATAGCCTCTAATCTTGCCCACCGTGGTCATCAACCTATCAAACATCTCTTGTGTCCCTTCTCCATCCAAGATAACAAACCGGTTGAGCTTGGACATCAACAAATCAATTCTTGCCTATCTAACCTTGTCAACCCCTTCATGTGCAAGATGCAAAGTGTCCCAAATTTGTTTGGCAACATCTACACCAATTACTCTATTGTACTCATCACCATCCAAGGCACTAAGTAGCACACTAGTGGCTTGACCGTTGGGATGGATGATCTTCATTTCTTCCATGGTTGGATTTTTGGAATCAATGGGTGGCTCAAATGCATTGCACACAACCTCCCAAATGCTGAGGTGAAGACCTATAAGATAGGCTCTCATCAAGTGATTTCACTTGGCAAAGTTAGTACCATCGAAATGAAGTAACTTGCCCGTGGACACATTGATGAAAGACTTGCGATCATGGTTAGTCATAGACATAGCAGAATAATTAAAGGATACGGCGGCATATTTGTTGTTGTTGTTGCCCTTTCCCTTTCCTTTCTTGTCCCTCTTGCTATGAACTTGGTAGGACTCATCATCGTCACCATCTTCGGAGCTACTAGATCGCTCACTTGAGGATGTGTTGGAAGCTTTGGCCTCTTTTTGTTTCTTCTTTCTAGCTTCCCTTCTCTTTCTTCTTTCTTCTCTCTTGAGCCTTCTAGCTTCTTTTCTTGCTTTCTTTTCATCTAGCCGCTGCTGCTCCTTCTTTTCTCTTGCCTCTCTTTAGCATTCTAGCTTCTCTTCTCTTTTTCTTCTCTTCTTCATTGAGAACTCTTTCGGCATCGGTAGCCTCAAGATGTGGGAGCGTGGAGACAGTTGCTGTCAACACGCTTAGCTCGCTGCTGTCAGTGTCTTGCAGCTCAACTCGCTCCTTTATAGTATAGATAGATGAGAACAAGTGAGAAGATAGGTACTCACTTCGTTCCAAATTATAAGTCATTTTAACTTTTTTAATACATTCATTTTGCTATGCATCTAGATATAATAATATGTCTAAATACATAGCAAAATGGATGAATCAAAAAAGTCAAAACCACTTATAATTTGGACGGAGGGAGTAGAAGATATCATAATGAGGAAGAATCAGTTAATCACTTGTTTTTTAGTTGTGTAGCTCAATAGTTATGGGCTACCCTTTCTAAAGTCTTTGATGTGCAGTTAGGTGGCTCTCTACTCTCTGGATTCTATAGGTAGTTTTGGTTAAGTAATAAAAAGAATGGGATATTAAATATGTTTACTTCTGCTGCTTTTTGGAACCTCTGGAAACTCAGGAATGACTTATGCTTTTAGAGAATGGAGTGGAGTATGGCTATATGCTCCTCTACAAATTGACAATGTTGATCCAGAAATGGACAATTCTGTGTCAAGAAGAGAAGAGGGAGATCCTACACATGAATGCTGCTCTGATCAAGGAGACCGCTGGTCAAGAGATGTGGCTTCGATCCTAGAAGTTCCCTTTGATGATGCCTGGTACGGCTGTGGAGAATTCCAGAACATGAACCTGCTACCACCAGGAAATATCAACCGGAGGAGTCTAAAGATCTACAAGAGAGCTAGTTCCATAAGGGGATGTCAAGCTGAAGTATCAGAAGACCCTCGTGAAAGTTGAGCGTTGTTATGATGGAACTCTTTGCTTATTAGCCTGTCTTTTAGTTTTGTTTGCTGCTTTCCCAAAAGAGTTTATCTGGCTTCAGTGCTAAACGGTTCACATATGGTATGTTGTATGCCGTCTCAATGCTGTAAACGATATATTGTCTATTGAACTATGGTCAAAAGACGGGGCTCTGCCCAAAAATTCTAGGAAAAAATGAGAACGAGAGTTAAAAAGAAGTGTTTTAACTTTTTGAAAAATGAGAACGACAATTAAAAAGAAACGGAGGAAGTACTCTATGAATGCTAAAATCCTTAGACATCCTTTTTTGTCCCAGACAGGAATCAAACACGGGTAGCTCGCTGTATGATAAGCATACTGGACTACAATCCCGTTTGTGTTTGATCAATAATCAATGTAGGCAACAAGCTTGTTCACGCTTTATTAATAGGGTCAGTGTCGGGGTTATGTAAACGTGATACCCCAAAGCATGGCCTTAAGAGCCACTGAGGATGGCCTAGCTGGCCGCAGCCCAGCTAAACACGCCCTGCCTCGACTCCTCGCCCTCGAGCTGTATGAGGCCCATCTCGACCTCTCCCACCTCTCGACCTTGTGTCATGCAGGGCCTCCAACCACCTACAACCTTAGCCGCTAAGGAAGGGGTGAGAGGTGGGATGACATGTATAGTATGCCTTGCCTAGACAGGACACGCACGTGCACACTCCGCCAGGTACAAGAAGGACAACGCCCCTCTGACCATCTGGACATGGGGCAGAGTGTTGCCTTGGTCAGCACCCTGCTGACGGACAAGACCACACTAGGGCACACCTACATGCATGCTAATTCTATCTGGACTAAAACAATTCTAAGTACTGATGAATTGCATGGCTTGATTATGAAGCTGCAAAGGGCAATTCAGAGTAATGGGAAGACGTCCTTGCAGCTCCAGGGTCTTCTTCATGTGAGGGATGTTGTAGTGCTACCCGCCGTTATGCTTCATGATCTCCATCATGCAACCCTGTTGGGTTAGGAAAAATCGGTTCGATATATCTATCCACTGGATAGTTCAGATATGCCTCATCCACCTTTTTGACAATATCGTTAATGTTGTTTGGTGTACCTTTCTCAAACAAAGCTTGGATTGCTGCAAAAAATCCAAGATCCAAGACATTCAAATCAGGTGAGTTAGGAGGTTGGCATGTTAGCCTAATGTCCCAACCATCATCTTGGGCGGCCTGCACAAACGCTGGATCATCTACAACAATGTGAGTCCTTGCATTGTCTTGTTGGATGAAGTTTGGCATCCCTCTTTCTTCGGCTGGCCACTCTGCCTTCAATGCTGGTAGAACTTTGTTCACTAGAAAGTCTCGGCTCACATCCTTTGTTACCGACGTCATGGGCTTTGTTACAGGGTCATCTGCAAATGCAAAGAAACTTATGTTAGGCACCAAGACAAAGTCATGTAAAGCATATGAAAAATTGAAGAAATGTCTTACCTCTCTCCCTATTTGGACTCTTTCTTTTTGCTGGTTCTACCTTGACAAAAGGGAAAATCCCTATCTTACCATCAAATGTGCAATTTTCATTTGCATCATATCTAGGGCTGCGTCTCCTTGCACCGAAGGAACCTGAACGCCATCTGTTGCTGTGTCTGAAGAAAAAATGAACCCCATAATCTACACCATCACCTTGCACTCCATCTGCTTCATCTTCATCATCTATGGCATGAAAAAAAAGGAAGAATGAAACCATAACCAGGAGGACATGGCAAAACAGAAAAATGAGTGAAGGAGCAACTTCTATTCCATCGTCCCACACCATGTCATAATCGAGTTCATGAGCAGGGCCATCAAACTTTGCAACGTCATCCCAATCTATGGGATAGATTTGGCCTGATTCGGATGGCTGTAGGTTTAAATCGATTCCTAATCCAGGCATTGCTTTGGTTCTCCAACATGAATGAGGCAGAGAAAGAAAGAAGCGAGGGGGAGAGTTCACTAGAATTACCTGGGCATAGCAATCGTCCATGGGGATTTATATAGGCCATGGCAAAATCGAACTAGAGGACTGGCAGGCAAATGAAATTTTGATGCATTGGCGGCTAAATTTTATTGTAATGGAAGATCAAACGAAAAAAGCACGGCCATGCAGGGTTACGTACTTTAGTGCGGCTGTGTGGGGATACATACGTGAGCGCGCGGTTGTGAGCGGGTTAACGGTGTCTTTAGCGGCATCAGCGCGTGATTAATCGAGCAAACAAACGGACGCCGCGGCATTAAGAAGACTGCGGCGATTAAAAGCAAATCGGCGCTCCTTTGCTTCATCTTGGTCACTGTGCCGAATGCAAGTACGTTGGAGACTTAGGAACAGAGGGAGTAGCATCTAGTGTGACTTGGCCAAGGAACCACTATGAAAAAGATCTAGACCCACTAGACCCGTGCATCGGGATGATGGATCCGAACAACTCTGACATGGATCCGAGCAGCCATGCGTGGAAGCACCATCCCCAAATTGCTACCAAGGAGGCACTCCTACCAAAAGCAGCCCTGCCAGCATTGAGGAGTTCGTGGTGGCCACATGGCTAGGTCGCCGCCTATGTCAACTATGGAGTGAGTGACTCGGGACCTGCAACTATTATGCACAAGGCAAGTTCTATATACGATAATGATACCCTCAGGGCGTCCGTCCTTTTCGGATGGGACTGACCCGCCTGCCCCGCGTCTCATGCCTTGCTGAAAGCTCTATGTTTGGTGTTGGTAATTAGTGACAATGCCTAAGTACTAATCCTATGCCTAAGTTGTATGTAGCATATGAGGATTAGTACATTCCAAGGTTGGTGGCAAGATGGACATGGTGATCATGATGGCCACACTTGGATTTGGACGCAACCCTACGTGATCAAGGCAAAGGTATATGCTTAAGGGTTGTGTTTTAGTAACCAAGACACCTAGTGGGTGTGGTTACATTATAGGATAGATAGCCGTACTATAAAGAGGGGAATGACGCGGCTAATGAACTCCTAAGTGCCTCTAGATGTGCATTTCATATCATATGCATTTGGATAGAACTAATAACGCCTCAAAAAATGATTGTGAAAATGCTAACACACTCGCACATGACGTGATCACTTGGTGGTGTTAGCACGTTTGCAAAGGCGGTGGAGTTTGAGCGGTAGAGAGGGTTTGGGTTTCTCTCTCCCTCCCGCCGAGCGTGCGAGCGCGGGATTCAGGCGATTTCGGGAAATGAAATGCCTATTTTCCACTACGCCGGAAGTCGGAAATCGAACGAAATTCAAACGGAGGCGAACGGAGGTCACAGGAGTGACCGGACGCCGGACCGGACGCGGTCACTGTTTGACCGGACGCGTCCGGTCAGTGTCCGGTGTCTGCGCGGTTTTCAGTTGTTTGATCGGACGCGAGGCGCGTCCGGTCACAGGCGACCGGACGCGTCCGGTCGTCCAGGGAGCTTACTGGACTCCGACCGGACGCGGGCACTGTGGCGTCCGGTCAGTTCTTCAGCGCGTCCGGTCGCTGGTTCGTTTTGCGCGACTCAGTGTTGACCGGCGCGTCCGGTCAGTCACGGGACCGACGCGTCCGGTCGTGACCAGCGCGTCCGGTCGTTGCGACCGGCGCGTCCGGTCGGTGTTTCGTTTGACCGGACGCGCCGGTCAGCGCGATTTCAGCTGGATCTCGTTCCTAACGGCTATATTCGAAGGGGTACGTCTATATATACTCGTTGGCCGGCTCAAGGCTCTCTCTCTTGGACATTTGACATACTTGTGAGCACTTTGAGCTAAGCAACTCCCCTCCCACTCATCTCTCTTGCTTCTTTGCATATTCGAAGTGAGATTGAGTGATCCAAGTGCATTTGCATTGTAAGATTGCATCTAGTTGGCACTTGGTGGTTGATTTGCTGCGGGATTCTTGTTTCTCTTGATGGTTGCCGCCACCTAGACGGCTTGGAGCAGCTTGGAGGCGTTGGCAAGAGTTGGTGATTGTTCTTGGCCACCTCCGGTGTTTGTGAGGGGTTTGTGTCTACCTCGGCGAAGCGCCAAAGGCAACATTAGTGGATTGCTCGTGTCATTTGCAACCTTTTGCCATTTGGTAGGTTCTTGTGGCGCCTTTTGAGAGGCTCGGTGTGAGACCGATTAGCCACCGAACCACGTGGTGAAGAGGGACACAACGGGGACTAGCGTGCCGGCAAGCACGTGAACCTCGGGATAAATCTTCGTGTCATCACTTTCATATTGTGATTGATTGATCCCGGTGTTCGGTTGTTTTGGTATTCATTGTTGATCATATTGGTTGGCTCAATACTTCGCCCCTCGGTGAAACCCTCCTAACTCAACTTCGCATTTCTTTCTTAGTTATCTTTGCTAGTTAGTTTGCTTTGCTAGAGTAGCTCTCTTGTGTAGCTTGCTAGTTGTAGTTGTAGTTACCTTCTCGGTTTAACTTGTGCGGTTGAGTGCCAATATACTAGAATTGTGAATTGGATAGGTGGCTTGCAAACACCCCGTAGGCTAAGCAAAACTCGCATCTCGCTATTTGTTGTATTGATAAACTTGTTTAGCTTGTCTTTGTTGAAATTTTTAAAAGGCTATTCACCCCCCCTCTAGCCATCAAGACCTTTCAAGTGGTATCGGAGCCGTGGTCACCGTTTGTAAGGCTTAACAACCTCGGTGTAAGATGGCTCAAGTTGTGTTCAACCATGTCGGGGGCAAGCCTCCATTCTTTGATGGTGTCTCTTCTTTTGATCATTGGAAAAGAAAGATGAAGCAATATCTTGGCTCTATCAATGAGAAGGTTTGGGAGGTGACACATCATGATTATGCCATCATTGATCCCGACAACCTCACCAACAATGACCGCATCAACAACCAATGCAACACTATGGTTCTCAACACTCTCTACAATGGGATTGATGCAAAGGTCTTTGAGCAAATCAAGGATCTTGAGATGGCAAGTGAAGTGTGGACAAGATTAGAAGAAACATATGAGGGCACTTCAACGGTAAAGAGTGCCAAGCTCTATATGCTCAAGGATAAGTTTGCAAGCTTCAAGATGAAGGATGATGAGTCTATACCAGATATGTTCTATAGGCTACAAGTTATTATCAATGATCTCAAGAGCCTAGGAGAAGATGTCAAGGACAAGGACTTCTCACATAAGTTCTTGATGAACTTACCCAAGAAGTTTGCTATCTTGAGGAAGATGATCCAAAGAGAGGGTTTAGATAAGGTGACTCCAAACCAAGTGCTTGGAGATGTCATGACCGATGCTCAATATGATGATGATGAAGATGAAGATGAGAAGAAGGAGATCAAGGTCAAGCAAGAGAAGCCCATTGCATTCAAGGCTTCATCTTCTAAGGGCAAGAGCAAAGTGGAGAGCGATGATGATGATCCATTTGATGATGAGACCATGGCCCTCCTAGTGCACAAGATGGGGAGGTTCATGAAGAAGAAAGGATATGGTGCAAGAAAGAGAAGGGACTTCATGAAGACAAAGGAGATGCTTTGCTACAATTGCAATAGCCCCGATCATGTAGTGGCAAAGTGTCCCTATGAAGACAAAAGATATCATGATGGGGAGTTGAAGTTGAAGAAGAATAAGAAGGACAAGAAGGAGAAGAAAGAGAAGAAGAGCTTCACTATCAATAAGAAGAAGAAGGGTGGTGGCTATGTGGTCACTTGGGATAGTGATAACTCCGATAGTGATGATGATAGCTCTAGTGATGATGAGAGGACCACTCGGCGAGCCTTTGCAAGCATCGCCCTCTCCAACAAGCCATCCATTTTCGACACTACATCGACATGCCTTATGGCCAAGTCTACCAAGGTAAAATATGATGATAGTGATGATGATTCTTGTGCTAGTGATGGTTGTAGGAGTGATGATGAGGAGGATGAGGACTACTCCAAGGATGATCTATTAGGCATAATAGACCAAATGAGCAAGGGCTACAAGAGGACAACCAAGAAGTGCAAAATCTTGGAGCAAGAGCTCATTGCCAAGAGCAATGAAAATGATGCCTTGATGGAGGAGCTTGTTGCTCTAAAAAAGAGTAAGGAGTGCAAAGGAATTGAACAAGAGCTCAAAGCTCTTAGGAAATCCTTTGATGAGCTAGAGGCCTCTCGTGAGTGTCTAAAGGAAGACCACGAGGACCTTGAAGTTGCTCACACTAGGCTTAAGGAAGCCCACTCCTCTCTACTTGAGCTCATTAAGGAGAAGGACCTCAAGTTGGAGAAGCTCATGAAGGAAGCTAAGGAGGAGCAAGTGATTGTCACTTGTGATATTGGACTAACATGTGATATTATTGATGATTCTTTATTTGTTGGTCCTACTAATGCTTCATGTAGCTCATCATCATCCACCACAACCAACTCTACCTCTACTACTAGTGATTCATCACTTGTGGTTGAGAATGAGACTCTCAAGAGAGAGGTGGATGATCTCACCCGCGCACTAGGCAATGCCTATGGTGGGGATGCCCGCTTGCTAAAATGCTTGGGTAGCCAAAGGTTCTCTCTTAACAAAGAGGGTTTGGGCTATACTCCCAAGAAAGGCAAGGCGGCCTTTGCTACTCCAAAGTCTCGCTTTGTGAAGAGCAATGGTCGTTATTGCAATAGATGCAAGCAAGTTGGGCATCTAGAGATTAATTGTAATAAAATGAACAAGAACAACAACAAGTTTCATGCTAAAATAGATTACATTCCTTTTGATTCTTGTTATGTGCTTACCAAGGGTGAGAAAGGTGTGCATGCTAGGTTTGTTGGTACACCAATTGTGGGTCCAAAGAAGAAGGCCATTTGGGTACCAAAGAGCTTAGTTACTAATCTCCAAGGACCCAAGCAAGTATGGGTACCTAAAAGACATTAAATTGTTTTGTAGGTAAATTACAAGGCCGGATGAAGGCATTAGGTGCTTGATAATGGGTGCTCTCAACATATGACCGGTGATTCAAGAATGTTCAACTCTCTCAAATCAAATGATAGTGGTATTGATAGTATCACATTTGGTGACAATAGCAAGGGTGATGTGAAGGCTCTTGGAAGGATTGCAATCTCAAATGATCATAGCATTTCTAATGTGCTCCTAGTTGAAAAGTTGAACTTCAATCTTCTCTCGGTTGCTCAATTGTGTGATCTTGGTTTCAAGTGCATATTTGGTGTTGATGATGTGGAGATAGTTAGTGTTGATGGCTCTAATTTGATCTTCAAGGGTTTTAGATATGAGAATCTATACTTGGTTGATTTCAATGCTAGTGACACTCAACTTTCAACATGCTTGCTCACCAAATCAAGTATGGGTTGGTTATGGCATAGAAGACTTGGTCATGTTGGCATGAAGCAATTGAACAAGTTAGTGAAGCATGACTTAGTTAGAGGCTTGAAGGATGTCACATTTGAGAAAGATAAACTATGTAGTGCATGTCAAGCCGGAAAGCAAGTAGGCAACACTCATCCATTGAAAAGCATTATGAGTACTTCCAAGGCATTTGAGTTGTTGCATATGGATTTATTTGGGCCAACTACATACACAAGCATTGGTGGCAACAAGTATGGCTTTGTGATTGTGGATGATTTCACTAGATACACTTGGGTATTCTTTCTTGTGGACAAGAGTGATGTATTTGACATATTCAAGAAGTTCATCAAGAGAGTGCAAAATGAATTTGAGACCACAATCAAGAAAGTGAGAAGTGACAATGGAAGTGAGTTTAGAAATACAAGAATTGATGAGCTATGTGATGAGCTTGGAATCAAGCATCAATTTTCGGCCAAGTATACACCTCAATCTAATGGCTTAGTTGAAAGAAAGAATAGAACCTTGATTGATATGGCAAGATCAATGTTGAATGAGTATAATGTGAGTCATTCCTTTTGGGCCGAAGCAATCAACACGGCTTGTTTTTATAGCAACCGCCTCTATTGCCACAAGTTTCTAGAGAAGACACCATATGAGATCTTAAATGGAAGAAAGCCCAACATTGCATACTTTCGGGTATTTGGTTGCAAATGCTACATCTTGAAGAAGGGCACTAGATTGAGCAAGTTTGAGAAGAAATGTGATGAAGGATTCTTACTTGGTTACTCCACTACTAGCAAAGCTTATAGAGTTTGGAATTTGGCTAGTGGTCAACTTGAAGAAGTGCATGATGTTGAGTTTGATGAAACCAATGGTTCTCAAGATGAGGAAAATAACTTAGATGATGTGAGAGGAACTCAATTGACCAATGCTATGAAAGAAATGGATATTGGTGATATTAGGCCAAAACAAGTGATTGATGTGGATGACAATAAAGATCAGGTGCTCCAAAGTCCAATTACACAAGCTAGTGGGTCTCTAATGCAAAATCAAGCTAGTACATCATCTCAAGTGCAACAAGATCAACAAGTGGCTAGTTCATCATCTCCAACTCATGATCAACATCAACATCCAAGCAATCAAGTCCAAATGCTTCAACCAACTAACATTGCAAGAGACCATCCATTGGATTCCATCATTGGTGACATACAAAGGGGAGTTCAAACTAGATCAAGATTGGTATCATTTTGTGCTCACTCTTCTTTTGTATCAATAGAAGAACCCAAGGACATTGATAAAGCATTAAGAGATCCGGATTGGGTAAATGCAATGCATGAAGAGCTCAACAACTTCAAGAGAAATGAAGTATGGGAACTAGTTGAGAGGCCTAAGGATCACAATGTCATTGGAACAAGATGGGTCTTTCGCAACAAGCAAGATCAAGATGGAATAGTAGTAAGGAACAAAGCAAGACTAGTGGCTCAAGGTTACACACAAATAGAGGGTCTTGACTTTGGTGAAACTTATGCCCCGGTTGTAAGATTGGAAGCAATTAGGATCTTACTTGCCTATGCTTGTGCTCATAATATCAAGCTATATCAAATGGATGTGAAGAGTGCATTTCTCAATGGGTATATTCAAGAAGAGGTGTATGTGGAGCAACCTCCCGGTTTTGAAGATGACAAGAAACCCAATCATGTCTACAAATTGAGAAAAGCTTTGTATGGATTGAAGCAAGCACCTAGAGCATGGTATGAAAGATTGAGGGACTTCTTGCTATCCAAAGGATTTGTCATGAGCAAAGTGGATACTACTCTCTTCACCAAGAAGATTGGAAAAGACTTGTTTGTATTGCAAATATATGTTGATGATATTATCTTCGGTTCAACCAATCAAGATTATTGTGATGAGTTTGGGAAAATGATGGCAAAGGAATTTGAAATGTCAATGATCGGTGAACTTAGTTTCTTTCTTGGACTTCAAATCAAACAAATGAAGGAAGGAATATTTGTGAGCCAAACTAAGTACATCAAAGATATGCTCAAGAAGTTTGGCATGGAAGATGCAAAGGGCATTACAACCCCAATGGGCACTAATGGAAGTTTGGATAGTGACAAGAGTGGCAACATGGTGGATCAAAAGCTTTATAGATCAATGATTGGTAGCCTACTCTATGTGACGGCATCAAGACCCGATGTGATGTTTAGTGTATGCATGTGTGCAAGATTTCAAGCCTCACCAAGAGAAAGTCACTTGAAGGCAACAAAGAGAATATTGAGGTACTTAAAGCATACACAAGATGTTGGATTGTGGTATCCCAAAGGTGCAAGCTTTGAGCTAGTTGGATATTCGGATTCCGACTATGCCGGTGACAAAGTGGAGAGAAAGAGCACTTCCGGGACTTGTCAATTGTTAGAAAGATCACTTGTCTCATGGTCATCCAAGAAGCAAAATAGTATTGCACTATCTACCGCCGAAGCCGAATACATTGCCGCGGGTAGTTGTTGTGCACAAATCTTGTGGATGAAGGCAACATTGAAGGATTTTGGAATCAATTTCAAGAATGTGCCATTGCTATGTGACAATGAAAGTGCCGTGAAGCTAACCAACAATCCGGTTCAACATCAAAGAACAAAGCATATTGATGTTCGCCATCATTTCATTAGAGATCATCAACAAAAGGGTGACATTGCTATTGAGAGTGTGGGCGCCGAAGATCAATTAGCCGATCTTTTCACCAAGCCACTTGATGAGAAGAGATTTCACAAGCTAAAGAATGAGTTAAACATACTTGACTTCTCCAACATGAGTTGATGCACCCCAATGTTATGACATGCCTCTCCTTCGAGCCCCAAGGTACAATTGGTTGACATGTCATACATTCTATACTAAGGACATGTTTAGTGCATCTAGTCATGTTTTTTCTTTTGTTCTAGGCTCATTCATGAAAATCAAATGAATTTGAAGCTTATATGGTGCCACTATTGTTTCCATGTCTTGTATGATCTAGTGGTAGCATATAACTTGTTGAAGTAGCTTGTGATCCTAAGTGTTTGATCTAGATAACTTGTTTAAGTATTTGCTTCAACATGGTGCATGATAACCCTTCTAGTGAGGTGTGAAGAAGCTTGCCCTTGGATCAAACCGAAGCATTTTACTTATACAAGCAATCTAGGTTGAATCACAAACTTGATCCTCACCCCATAATTCAACATGATAATCTATCTAAAATTGGTCCCTTGTGGTCATTGGTGCCAAAGGGGGAGAAATTGTTATTCACAAAGATAGATTCTAAAAGGGGAGAATTGATAAAAGAAGGGGATCAACTAAAATTTTGAGCACACAAGTAGGGGGAGCAAGCTCTTAAACATGAATGTTGCATTTTCATGTGCACTTCATATGTATGATGCATAGTTATGCATTTCTTTTTCTCCGATACATTGCTTGTGTGGTGACTTGCTAGTATAATTTGAATGATGAATTGAAGTACTAGCATGAATAGAAAGTAGTTAGATTTTTCTTGCTTCATGTCTTTCAAAGTTGTACTAGAGCTTTGCTTATAATGTTGATCTCACGAGGTTTCTAGTTATATTTGTGCTTTTCAAGTGATATCTAACTGCACAAGGTGCTAAGATGGTGTTTATCGCTACTCCGATGGTATCACGCTTCAAAGGTCTATAATCTAAAACACTTAGCACCTATTGATAGTCAATGCTCCTATTTTTTTTCCTATCTAACATGTATGCTTCCTAAATCCAAACATATAGCATACATGTAGGGGGAGCCATTGCTATCAATTTGAATTCATGATCACTTGTCCATAATTCTTACACATGGTAATATACTTGGACAATGTGACATGGGTTCAATCAAAATTTTATCATAATATCTTTGTGAAAGGGTTGTCACCAATTACCAACAAGGGGGAGATTGAAAGCTCTATGTTTGGTGTTGGTAATTAGTGACAATGCCTAAGTACTAATCCTATGCCTAAGTTGTATGTAGCATATGAGGATTAGTATATTCCAAGGTTGGTGGCAAGATGGACATGGTGATCATGATGGCCACACTTGGATTTGGACGCAACCCTACGTGATCAAGGCAAAGGTATATGCTTAAGGGTTGTGTTTTAGTAACCAAGACACCTAGTGGGTGTGGTTACATTATAGGATAGATAGCCGTACTATAAAGAGGGGAATGACGTGGCTAATGAACTCCTAAGTGCCTCTAGATGTGCATTTCATATCATATGCATTTGGATAGAACTAATAACGCCTCGAAAAATGATTGTGAAAATGCTAACACACTCGCACATGACGTGATCACTTGGTGGTGTTAGCACGTTTGCGAAGGCGGTGGAGTTTGAGCGGTAGAGAGGGTTTGGGTTTCTCTCTCCCTCCCGCCGAGCGTGCGAGCGCGGGATTCAGGCGATTTTGGAAAATGAAATGCCTATTTTCCACTACGCCGGAAGTCGGAAATCGAACGAAATTCAAACGGAGGCGAACGGAGGTCACAGGAGTGACCGGACGCCGGACCGGACGCGGTCACTGTTTGACCGGACGCGTCCGGTCAGTGTCCGGTGTCTGCGCGGTTTTCAGTTGTTTGATCGGACGCGAGGCGCGTCCGGTCACAGGCGACCGGACGCGTCCGGTCGTCCAGGGAGCTTACTGGACTCCGACCGGACGCGGGCACTGTGGCGTCCGGTCAGTTCTTCAGCGCGTCCGGTCGCTGGTTCGTTTTGCGCGACTCAGTGTTGACCGGCGCGTCCGGTCAGTCACGGGACCGGCGCGTCCGGTCGTGACCAGCGCGTCCGGTCGTTGCGACCGGCGCGTCCGGTCGGTGTTTCGAAAAATAGCCGTTGCGTGACCGGCGCGTCCGGTCAGTTTGACCGGCGCGTCCGGTCAGCGCGATTTCAGCTGGATCTCGTTCCTAACGGCTATATTCGAAGGGGTACGTCTATATATACTCGTTGGCCGGCTCAAGGCTCTCTCTCTTGGACATTTGACATACTTGTGAGCACTTTGAGCTAAGCAACTCCCCTCCCACTCATCTCTCTTGCTTCTTTGCATATTCGAAGTGAGATTGAGTGATCCAAGTGCATTTGCATTGTAAGATTGCATCTAGTTGGCACTTGGTGGTTGATTTGCTGCGGGATTCTTGTTTCTCTTGGTGGTTGCCGCCACCTAGACGGCTTGGAGCAGCTTGGAGGCGTTGGCAAGAGTTGGTGATTGTTCTTGGCCACCTCCGGTGTTTGTGAGGGGTTTGTGTCTACCTCGGCGAAGCGCCAAAGGCAACATTAGTGGATTGCTCGTGTCATTTGCAACCTTTTGCCATTTGGTAGGTTCTTGTGGCGCCTTTTGAGAGGCTCGGTGTGAGACCGATTAGCCACCGAACCACGTGGTGAAGAGGGACACAACGGGGACTAGCGTGCCGGCAAGCACGTGAACCTCGGGATAAATCTTCGTGTCATCACTTTCATATTGTGATTAATTGATCCCGGTGTTCGGTTGTTTTGGTATTCATTGTTGATCATATTGGTTGGCTCAATACTTCGCCCCTCGGTGAAACCCTCCTAACTCAACTTCGCATTTCTTTCTTAGTTATCTTTGCTAGTTAGTTTGCTTTGCTAGAGTAGCTCTCTTGTGTAGCTTGCTAGTTGTAGTTGTAGTTACCTTCTCGGTTTAACTTGTGCGGTTGAGTGCCAATATACTAGAATTGTGAATTGGATAGGTGGCTTGCAAACACCCCGTAGGCTAAGCAAAACTCGCATCTCGCTATTTGTTGTATTAATAAACTTGTTTAGCTTGTCTTTGTTGAAATTTTTAAAAGGCTATTCACCCCCCCTCTAGCCATCAAGACCTTTCACTTGCGCCTCCCACCACGGCCGTGATCCATCTGTCTATTGACCGTGGGCGACCTTGATCTCTTTGTGCCGGCTTCAAGCTCCGTGTCAATGAGCGTCCATTGAGGGGCAACAAGTAGATGAGAACATGTTGCAACTATATGCTTC
The DNA here is from genome assembly GCA_038087645.1 of Saccharum hybrid cultivar R570. Taxonomy (NCBI): domain Eukaryota; kingdom Viridiplantae; phylum Streptophyta; class Magnoliopsida; order Poales; family Poaceae; genus Saccharum; species Saccharum hybrid cultivar. Next base: position 5,736,013 of record JAQSUU010000804.1, on the reverse strand, counting down.
ATGCGCACTACAAGAAATGTGTTGGTTTATGACGTTTACGGCATGACATTTGATCAAAAGGTCACTAAATCGATTAGTTTACGACGTTTGTTGTGGAGGGATTTCAACTTAGTGACATAAGTAAAACCACGTCACAAAAAATGTCTTAAAGGTAGTCAAATTCCATATTGTGACAATATTCTCATGTCATAAACACCAATTTGCAATCGATATAAATATATGACAAGGATGGTGTCATAATTTATATTTTATTTGGGTGACATATACATATTTTTTTCTTTTCCCCATGTATTTAACTCACCTATTTATCCTAGCCCAGCCTCTAACTCTACGCGTGCAGGAATTAACTCGCGTAGCCTAAAGTCATGCTAGCGGGGCTGGCCCATTAGCACTAGACTAGAAACGAAGCAAGCACGCATAGAATTTAATTTAACAAATAGTAATGTGACAACAGCAGATCTCGTATGCTGGATCTCTTGGATCCAAAGGAGTCGATGTACCACCGAGCGACTGCTACATTTACGTTTGTTGTTGCAGTTTCTTTTTATTTTTTAACACGCCGGACTAGCCAATTAGGACAGTATCAGGCGTGAAGGAATTAAATCATGTGGCCTAGAATTCCTCCCAACAGGAAGCACACAAGAATTCAACAAAAAAAATTATGCCAACAACAGGGCTTGAACGCGGGATCTCAGGGATCCAAATAAAGTTTCATGCCTCTGCGCTTGCTTTGGCCCAAGGTGGGACAAAATCAAACGAAGTGGTGTGCTGGCTCTGTGACTCTATCTTTTTTTTTTTTGAGAAATTGTGACTCTTTCTATCTGCGGAAGGCTGTTTGGCTAAATGGGCCATGCTGATATGAAAGCCCATTAAATAGCAGCAGCAGTCCATGGTGATATCAAACCTAGCACCGACACAGTTGTATCGCAGAAACAAGAGCGCGCCCCTGATTCCCGCGCGTGGAATACAAATTCCAGCAGGCTGCAGCGTTTTCCCTCTTTTCTGCCGTCGCTGACGGGAGGGCCGTCCACCGACGCGTTCGGGGAATTGGAGACCGCGCCATCCATCTGTTCGTTTGCCCGCGCCTCACCTTTCATCTCCCTGTGCCGCTGACCGGCGGGCCCCACTAGCCAAGCCCGTGAGCGCCCCGTCGAACGAAGCAGGCAGTCTCCAGCGAAGCTGAAAAATGAAATTGAAAATATTAAAAAAAAGGCAAAACACGCCTGCTCGAACTTAAAACGGTGTAGCTGGTGGCTTGTGGTTCTACCACTAATCTACAAGGCCTCTTGTGCTTCTTTGTGCATTTCATTTTATATGTTGATACTTTGGCAGCTAACGCACCTACCACTAATGCTTTTACGAATATTGTGGTTACCAAACATAATTATTTTTTATGGACGGCTCTATATAAATAGACACCCAATAGTAAAAATAAAGTACTAAAATTTGATTTTTTTTAAACAACTTCGGATAGAGAAATGACTAAAATAAAAGTTATAAATCTCAAAAAGTTATATAACTTTGTTGTTTATAACTTTTTCATTTGAAATCATTTACTACTTCAAAATGGTATTTGAAATTTAATTTTGAAATTGTTGAAGAACTCCGATTTCTCTTTTTAATCTCTGGCTAAAACTTGTAGCTAGTCTTTCTCTCTCGTACTAACTTCAAATTTTATGATTTTTTCCTCTAAAATTTTCTAAAATCATGCTCTTTCAATTTATTATGTTCTGACAGCTATTATTTTTGTCATCTTTTCATGTGACTTTGTTTTATCAATTGAAAATTTGAATTTCAAAAAGATGGCAACTTCAAACAATATTTTGAAGCAGTAAATAATTCCAGCTGAAAAAGTCATGAACATAAAAGATGTACAACTGATCAAAATCTACAAATTTTATTTTGGTCATTTTTTCATCTGACAAAGGGATAATAATATTGTTCACAAATTTTACATCTCTCTCTTAGAGTTTATGAAACTATATCAGAGATATGTAAAAATTGTGAACAATGTTACTACCGCTTTGTCGGATGACCAAATGACCAAAATAGAAGTTGTAGATCTCGATGAGTTGTACAACTTTTATGTTCATGACTTTTTCAGCTAAAATCATTTATCCTTTCAAAATGTTGTTTCAAGTTGACAATTTTTGAAATTCAAATTTTGAATTGATAAAACAAAGTCACATAAAAAGATGACTAAAATGAAAGTTGTAGATCCGAAAAAGCTATAGAACTTTGTAGTTGACAATTTTTTCATTTGAAATCATTTTGGTCTAGAGTTCAAGAAAAACTACGTTTGAATTTATCAAATTTAAAATTTGGATTTTTCAAACGGCCTCGGATGGAGAAACAACCAAAATGAAAGTTGTAGATCTCAAAAAGTTATAAAAGTTTGTAGTTGACAACTTTGTCATTTGAGATCATTTTGTCCAATTTTTAGACATTGTTCGACATGATATGCAATTTATTTTAGAGTTACTTTCCAATGTCCGCAAGAATTTACTTAAACTTTAGAAAATTGCATATCGCTTAAAAAGTTCTAAAAAAACTAGACAACATTGCTTATGTAGTCTATAGTTTATGTAAAAATTATGTTAAGGCGCGTAGGACTCATATATACAATATTTATTAGAATTTAGAGATGTTTTTTCACTTGTAAAGATAAAACGGAAAAAATATTAAACTGCAGTATTTGATCGGCCCAGTATTGGCTGAAGGCCCAGCTACATTGTCACTTGTCGCTAGCCGTCGATTTGTTGATCCTATGGTTCAGATCCTCCCTGCTCTGCATATAAGCATCTGTTCTCTAACCCTAACCACCATTCTCCTTCCCCTGCCTTCCTCCGAAGCAAATCGGCAGTCAGCCGCCACTGCCAGCCCCCTCCCTCTCTGCTCCTCCTTCTTCTCGGCGTGTCGAGCTGCACTGGTTCCTCTCTCTCTGTGCCAGCGGCAGACACTGCTCCCCTCACAGCACACGCCAGAGTTGGCGAATCTCGGCCTCGCGCGCCGAGGGCAGCGGATCTCGGCCGCCTGTGCGACCGATGGCGGGCCTGCAACGAGAGCAGAGGCGCAGAGGCAGGCGGGGAGCGAGAGGGAGAAAGGCACGGCCAGCTACCTCGGTATGCTGTCGCGCTCGTGGAGGGGGGTGAGGACTTAGGAGGCGGTGGGCGGTGGTCCAGTCACCGCGGTCCTTAGCCTTCTGGGTTGCCGTCCGCCGAGCCAAGGGGAGAATCACGCGCCACGGGAATTAAGTTCGCCTCCGCCTCCGTAAGTATTAGTACTTGACAGTTCGAATCTCTACATACTAGCGGACACCGCTGTTACCTTCCGATTATTGGTGTGTGCTAGTGATTAGAGAAATATTAATCCTCACGTTAGTTGTGTTCCCTGCCTAGATTTGTCGTGCTCTTGGCTGCCCTTTTTCATGCACAATTTTCTACTGTTTTTTCCATCTGCATCACTGATCGGAGAATGCTAACTCAAGGCTTTGTAATTTTCTGCAGTTCTAGCGCAGAAGCAAGATCTACATGGAGCTCGCAAGGCGAAGGAGGGAGCTGAGGGAGCCCCTGCAGATGCAGCTCACCATTAGATTTGTAATGGCGTATTTTTCTGTGGTGTTTGCCAGCTAGTCACAGTGTTGTATTTTGCTGCCGCTCTTTCGTTAGGGGTGTAGTTAGTAGTTTTAATAGAATATATGATCATATATACTCCGCATGTTACTTCTGATTTGGTCATTACTGAATGTGCTTCTGGGTTATATGTTCAGAATGCATGTCCGAATATGAGTTTATTTGTTTTCAAATATTAAATTGTTTGGAATGTGGATCTAAAAATGAAATCGTTTCTTTTGTTTTTGTAATTGAGAAAAATGAAACCCAGAAAAAAGTGGTGTGGCTGCATAATAAAAAGCATTTTTGTGTGGGCTCAGTCTAAACAGCCCGTGAAAAATGGAGGCTAGCCTAAAAACATTCACGTGGGCTGGCCCAAAAACATTTGTGTGACCTGTCTAAATTGGATGGGTTGGGCCAAAATAAATATAGGTCAGCCTCAAACATCGGGCTTGGTCCATTAAAAGCCTGCTTGGTACATGGGCCTAAATAGGCTGAAAAAGCTTTGAAACAAGAAACGGGCCAGTCCAAAAACGCAAAAAAAAATGATAACAATGGGCTTGGCCCATTATAAGCTTGCATGCTATGTGGCATGGTGTAAAGAATTGACTTATAACCAATTGTCATAAATCTTTATGACACCAAAACCAATGTCATACATTTGTGACACAACACATTTAAACGACATAAACCATGATTTAAGGCGCATGGTTTTTGACGCAAGCTTTTTCGTCAATCTGGTGTCATAAATGTTAATCTATGATGTAAATTGAAGATATTATGACATAAACTAAACGACATAAACCCTAACATCTCTTGTAGTGGCGTTTCAGATGTATGTTGCATATTTTTCATCTAGATGTTGCAAAAGTAGATCTAGTGTTGCATATGTTGCAATGACTATACACATATGTTGCAAGTATATGATTCAAATGTTTAGTATGTTTCAAACGTATGTTGCAAGTGTTTTATCTGGATGTTGCATATGTTGCACTGGCTATACACATATATTGTAAGTGTATGTTTCAAATGTTTTAGTTGTTTGAAACGTATGTTGCATACTCCCTCCGTCCTAAAAAAGAGTCGCTATAGGAATCATGCTGGTCAAACTTTCTTAACTTTGACTAGGTTTGTAGAAAATACGTGCAACATTTATATCTCTAAATGAGTGTATTATGAAAGTATATTCAACGATCTACCTAATGGTATTAATTATGTACCATAAATATTAATATTTTGTTAAATATATTTGGTCAAAATTAAAAGTTGTTGATTTTTTGGAAAGCGAGAATGACTCTATTTTAGGGATAGAGGGAGCATGTTGTAGTGGTCATACACATATATTGCAAGCGTATGTTATAAATATTTTGTCTGTTTCAGATGTATGTTACAGCAAATGTTTATGTTGCAAGTGTTCCATGAGTAGACGTGAGAAGAGGGTGCAGGCGGAGGTGGTCTCCTCGGGCACAGTAGTCCCCGCATGCACACGGAAAGCAAAGTGGGCTGGCAGCCCCCACGTGCATGCGTACTGCAGGAACAGTCGCATGCGTACAGGCCTAGGACTCTTAGGCCTGGGCGTTCGTTCCATTGAATGCGTGAGTGCATGGGACCATGCACGCACGGGGGACGGGAACAATGTTGAATGCGCGAGCAGCAGGCGGAGCCGGGCCGGCGGGCGCGGCGCAACAACGCAGCAGCAGCGCGCGGCCAGGTGCAGCAACAGGCTATCAACCGCGTGCGGGCGGGCGGACGGGCAGGAGTTGCATCCATACACGTGGGCGGGCAGACGGCGCGGCCGATGTCCGGACGCTAGTTTCTCCCTTCTATGTATGCACAATCCAAAATTTATTTTAGTTCATATTAGTTAGTTTTAAAAGTTCAACAGCGAATTGTCCTAGACGATAGTATTTTTTTATGATAGGTAATACTTGGTACTTCTAAAACGGTCCATGTAGCATTGACCGTAGGGATCGGAGTACCGAGAAAATTCAGGTGGCCTGAATGTGAATCCGGTTTTGAGTTCCATTTATGTTAATGTGCGTTGCACATGATAAACTGACCTGAACATGAGCTGAATTCACAGGAAGAAAATTTAATTCATTCAGAACAGAATGGAACGAAGTTAATTTAAGTTCCATTCACGGGAAACATTGGATTCATGAAGAACTCATGGACATGCACAAAGTTTGCAAAGCATTCTGAGACCGAGACAAGATGATGTCAGATGCCTGAACGTCATGAAATGGCGCGCAGCGCAGGAGGCCAAGCAATGTTCCCTGATCCCGACCCCATCTTCTACATCTACAAAGTCTACATCTAACTGGGGCCGGAAGCCCCATCCATGGCGGGTGGCGGGCCGGCCGCTAGCCGGCTACTACTGCCTACCAGTACACCAGTCATGAGTCAGCTAGCTAGTATCCATGCGCAATGCAAGCCTCCCAGAAGAGCCTGTTGCTCTCGGCCGTATGGCCGCCGGGTCCGGCCACAACAGCCGGCGCCCCGCGCTCCGCCGCCGCCTGCGGCCGCGCGCAGCCCCCACCGCTGGCACCGCCCGCAGCGTCCTGGACCATCCGGCGCCACCAGGGGACGCACATCCTGCTGTCGACTTCGTTCTCGTCACCCTCCACGGCCACATCGTCTCCGCCACGGCCGGCGGCGTCGTCGTCGATGCTAGCAGCGTCGACGCGACTGTTATCGCCACCGGCGCCGCTGCAGGACTCGGCGTAGGCAGCTGCCACCGAGGGACGACGGTCCCCTACTGTGGGGGCCGACACGGGGGCGTCGGACTCCGAGTCGGCGGTGGCTTCTTGCGGCGCGGCGGCGGCTGGCGCCGGCGCGAGAGCGGGAGAAGCAAGCTCCTTGTTGGATATGGGCTGGTGTGTGCAGGCGTCCATGGCGGAACGCCGGAATGACGACGACGCCACGACGGGCCGGGGCGGTGCGCCTGGGAAAACAGTAGTCAGCAATATTATTTAAAGGAAGCTGCGTTTCCGTGTCGGATTTTGGACCGTAGCTCCGAGTTTCGTCTGTATCTCTATTCTCTATCTAGTCTAGCTCTAATAAAAGTTTAAGCTTTTTGAATTGGACTTTATTGTTAGTCGTTGTGTTTTGTTGATCTTTCTTATTTAAATTTAACCTGTAAAAGGAGCGACAGCTCCTCGAGCAGGAGCCCTGTCCACGTCACCCAAAATTCTCCTGCCGTTGGATCAGGACGATCGACGTCTCCAGTTGTTGCCACCTGATTCTACCGAAGCCAGCTCCTGTGTTTACTGCTTGGCTTCTGCCTGTTCGCCTACGTAAGAATCGGTTTCTCTTGGCTTTTCACCGGAATCAAGGAAATGAATATAGACTCGGCTCCTGCTTTAGGTTCTCGATGCTTCCCAAGATATCTCGTCTCCTCTCCCTCTCTACTCTCCGCTCCGTCTCGCTCCCTCTCTCCTCACGCGGGCGACGGCAACGATGAGGGCGACGACAGCTGGTCCTCGAATCGGCGGCAGCCGACCTCCTCCTTGCTCCCTCCCCCGCCCTCTCCCTCTCTCCCGACGTGATAGCATGCCGGCCAAGGCCAGCGATGCCGCCCGGAGAGGCGGTGCCCTCGGCACACGGCGCAGCGCCAGGCGTGCGCCCCGCCGGTGGCCGTTCCTGCGACGGAGTGGTGTGGCTACGCCCCCCTGGTGACCGTCGCCGCGGCTTTCCCCCGCGCTGCATCCTCAGGTAGTCTGCGTGCGTTCGACGAAACCCTAACTGCCTCTTCCTCGTCGTCGTCGGCGGCGGCGGCTTGGCTCGGTGGAAGCAGAGCGTCGACGGCGCTCCTTGCCTACACCTCCCCCTGCCTATCTGCTCATCTCCATCCCTCCTCCCGCTGTGTCAGCCTCGCCCTTGGTCTCTTCATATTTTTTTTTTGGTTTCACAGTTATATCATCTGTTTTGTGATTGCTGTCGATTGGTGTGGGCTGCCTCATTTCATATTTCTAGCATAGGGTTCATTGATTGATATATAGGTTGTTCTGCTTCGGGATTTTCCACTTTGATTTTGGGTTCCTACATTTCATTTGCGATTCGTATTCACGGATCTGGTCTATGTAGCCATTTAAGACTTCAGATGTGGAGCACCATGTCCTTATCTTCATTTTTTGTTTTGCTTCATTTCAAATCAGATTTGGAGCACCATGTCCTTACCCTCATTTTTGGTTTTGCTTCATTTCAAAATCCTACTCCCATACGATTTCCCAGATTTACTCTGCCTGCAGGAGGATGAACGTGAGGTCTGACCTTTGCCTTTCTGATTTTATCATTGGATTTGGTTTTTTCCCCTCATGTTCATACTGTACTATTCCTGGCTGCACTTCTCAATTTCCTTTTGTTGTGCAAGGTGCAAACTTAAACCAGGCTAGGTTCCTCTGTACAAATTGACATTTGCAATATCGGAGCCCGATTACTGTGCAAAAATGGCTGCGTGGATGATTCTTTTATGGTGCATAACACACAGGTGCTACCACTGCAGCTCAACCACATGTTTCTGTTGCTTGCCCTGTCTCCAGCGTTGTTTTGGCAGACTGATGAAGGCCGTTTTGCAGGGACTCTGGAGTCAATGCATATTGGGGGAGCATCACACTTGGTCCTTTCAAGCACATCTATGGCTATGGTTGCGTGGAGGACATCTGCATGTAGATTCCATTCTTTCTTCTCTGTACTTCCCAATTTATGCTTTCCTCATTTTCAAAAAAGATTACACACTGTTTATGATCCAAACCTAAATAAAGGCACATGCTCAATGAGCGCGACTGTATTTTCTTTAATCATTTGTGGTGCCTCCTTTGCCCTACAGATTTTTTTTTTTGAAAATATCTTTGCCCTCAATACATTACTGTGCTGCTAACAGAAACAAAGCAATGTGTACCTTTGCTAGATTCCAGTAAGGTAGATTTATATGCTAATAAAACCTGAGACTCATACTTTATTGTATTTATCAGGTCTAGAGTTCAATGGTCTACACAGTTCAGAAATCAAATAATTTGCTTCCCCAAAAGCGAGAAACATTGGTAAGTCTGCGTGAAATGGATTATTCCTCTTCCCTGATCTAGAGTTGCCAAAGAAATGCTTCTTTTTACAGGTTAACGGGAAAATTATGGTTATTGTTAAACCTCTGTGATATCTTAAGTTAGCTGATGAAAATAGATCAATGTTGTTTGGATCCACAGGGTCGCAATCTTGTTACATACTTTCTCCCTCTATTCTTTGCTCCAATTTCAATTATATCTGACTCGGCCCAGTAAATCTTTACATAGTCATGCATATTTGGTCTTATTCATTTGGATCTTGGTCTTATTCGTTTGGTTTCATTGCTTTGCTGGAAGAAATTGTGGGGTGTGCCTAATTCTCAGAGAGTACATGTTCTCAAAAGGCAGACACCTGCCAGCTGTGCTAAAAATATTTTCAGCAAGCTGCGAACACCTGAATAGTGTCCTACTAAATTAGATGTCCCAAAATAATTGTTGCTACAATTTTGTTGCCTGCAAATGGAGGACAGCGAGAGTCAGGCATTTGGAATGCCATCATCAGAGTGTAAATGTTCTGAAAAGGCAGGCACCTACCAGCTATGTTAAAAATATTTTTAGCAAACTATGAACAGTTGCATAGTATTCTTCCCAAATTAAATGGCCCCAAATAATTCTTGCCACAATTTTGTTGCCTGTAAATGGAGGATAGACAGAGTAAAATTTCCCTTTAATATAATGTTAATTTACCCTTGTGTTATGCATCATGTTTTGCATAGCAAAAATGAGTTGCTTATCATTTAACGTTTCATGCTCATTGTCAAATTTGAAAAGCTTCCTACAGGCACTCTGATTTGTTCTCAGAATCCTAGACATTTCAGTTCCTTGGTCCAAGTCCCAGAGCATCTTCATCATGTGTGCTACAGAGTACTTCAATGTTTAGCCTTACTCTTTAATCCCTAATAGGAAAAATAGTCACAACTAACGCTTCATATCACCTTTCAGATTGCAAAATGTTTACAAAAATATTGTTCTATGCATGCAGCCTTGCCATCTACAATGTTTTCCTGCTCGCCAGGTCATCTGTTCCTTATATAAAATGAGGCAAATGGCACTTTATGCGATTCAGTTTCTTTTTGTGTCTCCGTCATACACTTGCGGGTGACAGTGCAAAGCTAACTTTTTCGCATGCCACTTTATAACTCCAAAGAGCATACTGATAGTTTGCTATCGACACTTCACAGTAGTTCTTCTGGTTAGCGTTTTCTGTAAACCTCCAGGAAGAAAACCTTGAGCTGTATGCATTGCAACAAGGCTAAAGCATTTAAGCTTCGGAGTTCACAGCATCATAGCAGACCTCCACTACTCTTTCCAACACACACATTCTCATATAAAGGTAAATGTATTTTAAAAAATATATATGCTTGCAAATGGGCTTACAATGCTATCGAGACCTCAATATTTGGAAAATGCTTCTGCTAATTTATGGGACGGTAAAATGTTATCTACATATTTATATTAGTGAACTGTAAATTGTTTCTGTCTGAATGTTGGTTCTCTGTAGCGCTCTCCGGTTCTTCACCCGTTGTATGGAAAGTTGCATCACCAAGCCTACCGAGGTTTTTTATTGTTGTCACCGGCCTGCCCGCCTATGCAAGTATGTATCAATTATGAAGACTCTTGCTTTCTGAATACACTGGTTGACCCTTGTGTTGTAAGAGACTCAAAGCAGTCTGTGCTTTTCGTAATTTATATTTAATAAAAGGATATGCATAGAGGCAAACAAAAAAATTCCTTTCTTTTACTAGGTTGATGGATGATCCATTTAGTTTCTTCCTTCCTCCCTTTTTTCGCGCATTTTATTTTCTCTTGTCTAATTTCATTTTTCATAATTTTCCATCCTGGTGACCCATGCTGCAACTGCTGCTCTCCCTTCCATCCCCCTCCCTTCCCTCCTCAGATAAAAGCCACCTATAGGGGCACGATATTTTGGGGAACGGCACAAGGAAAACCCAGGAGCAGGCATACATTCTAATTCATGTCAGTTTTTTTGACATAGAATAATTTCAATTGACTGTATGGTTAAAACCAAAAACCCTAGGCTTTTATAGTAACGATTTATTCTACATTGATCTTACATAAACCAATTATCTAGGAGAATATGGTCGCACCATGTTCCATTTCTGTAATGAACATCAGCTTCGTTAGATCATGAGAACATCAACTTTATTATTTGGATTGTCAGAATATAATAATCATCTTCCCCCTGTCTTTAGTTAGGTCAGCAACTCCTATGTTTTTATGTACAGATTTCCATCTTTACCAATGCTATTCATTCAGTCGTTCCAGGTTTAACTTCAGAGTTAGAACGAACTATTTCTACTGAAGCCTTTTCCAGATGACTCAGTTTCTTACTGCTGTTTATTTGCTTGAACGCACAAACAGAAGTTACTTTGTCTATTTCCCTTTCCTTTTCTTTTCTTTTCGGTGAAGAGACTACTTGAGCTTATGTGCATGCTGGTTTTATTACGATTCTAAATGAGTAGTTCCTTTCTCTTGAAATACTTGCTAATTTGTTTTACTCTCTTATTATATATCCAGGTGCCCTTAGGGGGTGTTACTCCTTTTGCAGTAATAAATAGGTGTACAGGTACCATTCTTCAGAACACTATGTCTCCACCACCTCAACATCAGCAAATGGAAAATCTAAATGTGCAGGTCCTCCGGGAACCACTATGCCTGCAATAGTTGTATGCTCCAACTACGTGTGCTATTACCCAAACTACTTCAGAAGCAGGGTTGCTCCATGTTACCCATCTTCATGAACAGTGTATGTATAGTCGCTCTGTACAGTGTATGGACCTACGTCATGGCCATGTTGACTTCCTACCCCTGATGCTATTACCATTGAAGCACTGAGCACACATCTTTTGCCAATAGACTTGCTTGCTAATTCCAAATGCACGCGAGGCCACGCGCCTTGTACATTGCAAGTGCTGCTGAACTTCTGTCTTGTGCGTTTAGTGCAAAAGACAACTATGTAATATTCATACTATGGTCCACCATGCTATATATGTGAGCCTTGCTTGTATAATGCTCTGATGGTCTACCATGCTGATTGTAACTGTCTTTCAGTGCTCTAAATATCAGGACAAACCACAATATAGATGTATATATAGATGTATATAATTGCCTATCGCTCTTACTGTATTTGCCCTCAATGTGGCCATCTACGCAGACCACACGCGTACAAATACGTAATTTAAAAAAGAGCGATTTGTCACAGCTGAATCAATACTCCAAATCTACTATTCATCTGCCTTTTTCTCAGATCAATGCCTGACTGATGTGGCGCGCGAGGGCGCGCCCCTTCCACTAGTTAAAGCCACAAAGATGGGCTGATTCACCGAAGGACGCACCCGCCACGTCTCCCCGAATTCTCCCCGCCGTCCGATCCTCCATCGTGTGGCCCAGAATTGTTGAATCGGATTTTTCCCGGAAGTGACTTCTTGCCCATCTCGTTGGCTTCTCCACCTTCTCCTCTGCTTTCCCCGCTTCTCCTTAGAATCCAGACCAACAAATATATATCTCAGCTTCCGATTCTCCTTGGAAAGAAAACGGCCGCATCTCTCCCTGTCATCTCTCCCGAGGCGACAGCGACCACGGCGACGGCGCCCCCGCGGGCGGCGCACCGGCGGCCCCCTCCCCCTCCGTTCCCCGCGCTGGTGAGCCCCCACAGCCTCTACTCTTCCCCTCCTTCTCTATCCCCATCTCTCCTGGCGCGAGCGGAGGCCCAGTGCGGGCGGCGCTCCGGCACGGCCGGCACGCTGGCACCGCCTCTCTCTCCCTCTCCTGATGTCGTGGCGCTGGCCAAGCCCCGCGGCGGCATGCCGGCTGTGGTCGCAGCCGCCGCCCTCTCCCTCTCTCCCGATGTGGCCACCGGTGTGGGTGCCCCCGACGTCCATCTCGATCTGAGATCCCAGCGGTGGAGGACGTCCAGCAGCACAAGGTGATTTCAGACGCCAGATGGGTATTTGTGATTTTTGCTTTTGTCTCTTTGATTTCTCCCCACAATGAGTTGGATTCCTATTCTCTGTTCTAGGGTTTCGGTTCCAATGCCTGCTGCTCCACTGATTGTCTTCTCTGTGTCAATCCCTGAGAGGCATGCTTCAAGCGAGTTGCGGCCGTGCAGCTACTGGTTAGGCTGAGGACCAATGCCCTGCTATGTTCACTTCTCTCCAGTTGTTGTTTTCTAGGGTTTTTTTTTTCTAAATTATTGCTTGCGACTTTACACAACTGTTTCCTATCCCAGTCACTTGCCATCTGATCGTAATAAATCTCCTCATCCCCATTATCCATTGTTGTTGCTCCAATTTTTGATAACTGATTTATGATTTTTGTGCAGATTTCTTCGCGCCAACAAATTGATATGTGCTAAATGCAGCTGCCTCTTGCAGAGATATATAAGGGTGAGCACAGTATCCATATTTATTTGCCTTCTTAGTGGACTAGGAGTCAGGACATCACCTGCATACAAATGTTTTTACATCGTCTTTGATATATTGCCAGTTAAAGCATCACAATGTAAGTCATGGGAGCCTTTCCACAAATCACATTTGTGCTCCTGGTACAGCCTCGGCTTAGAGCATTTTTTGTTCTCTTCTCTATCTATATGCAATCGCTAGCAGACTTAATCATTTTTTGTCGAAAAGCACAAAAACCCAGAAAATTTTTACTTACATTTGCTTTGCAATTGATCTTACTCTCATGTTAAAGTTTAAATTGTTGAACAGCAAAATTAATGGTTAATCTACTTCCATGACGCAACTTCAGAATTACATACAGTAGTTGGCTATTACTTTATTGTTTGTTCACACGCTTTTTATCCATTATTCTTAAGATCATTGGCGTTAGTTCCAGGCAATGTCCTCAGCCTTGCTAATTTTTGATGAGTTAGCCTTTGATTCAGAAATAACATGCACACTATTTGATTATGAGGAGGTGAAGAGTTGCAATCGGCATGTATGATCTTCCTTTCAGTATTATGACAGAATGATAATGTTCCTTCCTTGAAACCAAAGATGACAAAATGATTGTACAGTGACTGTGCTCTGTAATGACACACAGAAAATATTCTATTCATGTTCGAAGTCATAGATGATTGTCTTGTCTCTTAACCAACCAGCTACCTGTATTGCATCTTATATATAGAGTAGCTGAGGACATAACAACCATCCTATTGGCATCTAGATCCTTATATATATATATATTTTTTTATTTCCCATTGGAGGTACCTATGCTGATGAGCTGATCTTTGTTTCACTCTTTTCAGACTGATCTTTGTTTGTCAACATGGAATATGAGGTCATGGTCTGATGGATCAGAAATATTGAAACATATTCGGCTATATAAGCAAGCAAACTTTTGATCAATTCATTTCCCCTTTCTCACAGTGACATCATGTATTTCAGATTGTTTTTCGGTGTTTGACTTCATTCTTTTGCTATAAGATGTTCGATAGGAAAAATCCGCATTTTAATACTCTTCCTCCCAAGTTTTAAATACAGTGTTTAGTTCAATGTTGTTTCCTTTCTAATCCTATGTATGTTTACAAGTTTCCATCCTCTCTGCAGTGTCAGCGGCAAATTCTTTACAGAGATCAAAGGCTCTCAAGTTACATGGCTGCAGTAATGTTCATACTGTGGCTGTTTATAGCAGCTCAATCAATTTTTCTGGCTCATAAATTTTCTGTCGTTTTACCGTACCTAAACTTTCCGGCTGATGTTTCTCACATCCCTTGTGCAAGGCAGCAGATTGCCAGGCGGACCTACAGCTATGATTCAAGCAGTCCACCCCTTGTGAACCCAGGTCTCCTCTGTAATGCCCCCTTATTACTTTCCCATCTCCATCTTTCTTTCATGTATTTTGAAGGTTACACAAACCTAGGATTTGAGAGTGGTGGACTTTTCTATTGTCATGGCAAAAATTATGCAAAAAAAAAAGAGTTACTAATCATATGAATTGATGACTCCCCTTAAAGTTCGATCCAGTAACTTTTGAAACCATTTTATTTTTGTATGGCCATGCATTTTTCCCAACAATATTCAGAGTTAGAGTGCCTTTTTTTTTTAAAAAAAATGGAGCTTGCTCCCCAGTGAATATATTAAAAACGAATAAAGGAAATTACAAAAGAGTTAGCTAGCTGCTAATAGAGAACAGAGATGAGTTTAGAGAACAGAAATGAGTAAACTCACCTATGACTCACCTAGAAGAGAACACACACAGATGCAGGGAAAGAGCCACAGTGGCAAGTCAAAATGAAAATTACAACATATTAACCCAATTCATTACTAAGACACGTTTGGCGCTGGGTAGTCTGAAGAGATGAAGTTTAACTTCATTCTTGAAAAGCTGCTTCCAGTTCTCCAGTGAGGGTGCTTTATGATTAAAGATGAAATCATTCCTCTCTTTCCAGATGCACCAACCACTGATCATGAATAAATTGATGAAGTAGGGGGCCAACAAAATTGTGACTCTGCTGCATCAACATTTGACAAACACTTCCTTGTAGATCCCACTGAATTCCCACAGCAAACCATCTGGTAACACTGGAAGTGCACTGAAAAAATAAATGCAGTGAGGTTTCATCTACCTGTTCATGACATAACACACAATTGTACCCTTCGTCCAGATGTTTGTGTCTTCTTCCAAGTAGATCTTTTGTGTTTAGTCTATCTGCCAGGAGCAGCCAAGCAAAAAACTTAATTCTCGGCATGCATGTTGCTTTCCAAATCCAACAGAAAGGAGGGGGTGGCGTGATACTCTTAAAATGATGTATGTAGTATTGCCTTAGCTGTAAAGTCCCCCACTCCATTGATAAACCCAAACATCAGTTTGATCATTATCTGCTCTGAGGCCTTTTTGCCTACCTCCATATGCTTGTTCAGAGATTCTACTACTGCAGGACCCATATATTTAAATGATCTGAGGGAGTAGTCACATCTATTCTGCCAAGAATGCCGCATGTTATCTTTTATTTGTCTAAACTTTTCGCATCGACTGCAGGCAATTGTTTTTCACTTTCTTCTCACAACGTTGCTTCCTTCTATGTTTAAGCTTTTCCACTTGCGCCTCACAACCATGCTCAATTTAGCCAGCAAACTATCCATACTATATGAGCATTCAGCTTCCCCAAACTCACCACCGCACGGGCGCGCGGATGCGCGCGCCCCGCTACTAGTTAGAGAGTATTTTCAATTTTCTCCCCCAAAAGTTCACGGTTTCGGAGGCATGTGTATCGGCTGATGTGTAAAGCCTATAGCTAGCAAGGCCATTTAACTTTGTGTGCATTATTTAGTAAAGAAAACAGCTTTTTCTCTAAGCTGGATAAAGATATGCGTATAGCTCATTACATACATATTGGGCTAGAAGGAATACAATTATTGTTTTTTGTGAGTCATGGACTCATAGGGTAGGCTTAGGCCTTATTGGATTCATTATTCATAATATTTTTAGCTAGCTAATATCTCATTATCTGATTTGGTCTACATAGTGAGATAGTTGTTATTTAAAGGTCTAGCTGACAATTAGCTGGTTTATTATCTATACTTGTTTGGATTCAAAAGAGATCATTATTAGCTGATAACTACTATCCATAGGGATCCAAACAGGACTTTAAAAACATGTATTTAATCAAATTGATCTAGGTTTCCTAGCAAAGTATACATATACTCCATCCGTCCAGGAAAGAATGCAATTATGGGAGTCGTGCCGGTCTCAAGTTTGACCAAGTTTATAGTAAATAGTATTAGCACTTATGTCTCCAAATAAATTTATTATGAAAATATATTCTATAACTAATCTAATGGTATATATTTTGTCTCATGTGTGTTAGTACTTTTTCATATAATTTTAGTCAAAGTTTAAACTCTTTGACTTCTTAGGATGTAAGAATTACATTCTTTTGTGGACGGAGGGAGTATATTTTATACTTGAGCTGAGGCAAATGATGAGTCAAAACTTAGAAATGAAAACATGTAAATGGCCATGGGAATGTAGGGGGACGGGTTCATTGTAGAGGCGTTGAGGAAGACATAGTCTAGCTATCTTCCCACGACAGTCCATATCGCCCTCAAATCATATAAAGAATGTCGAACTTCGGGTACGTCCTTCAATTCGACCAGTGAGTGTGAGCAGACAAATAACTCCTAGGAGTCGTCTGGTTCTTCCAGGAGGTGATCTCATCGTTAATGTCCTCCATAGCACCCCAGTGGATGGTTGGGGCCACAACCATCGGTGGCATCGCGCTACGCATGAGGGAGGCAATTGATGGACCGAGTAGGGGGTAAAGGGGACATCGAAGTGGCGATCAGGGAGCCGTTGGTGTGGATCTCCATTATATCGGGTAGATTGACTAGGTTAAAGGCGGTGGCAAAGGCTAGAGGTGTGATGACCAGCGAACGAGGTGGAACGGGGGTAGTGAGGAGGTGTTCATGCTACGGTAGCAACCATCGAAGGGGAGAGGCTAGTACTAGGAGGGACAACAACACGTGGTGTAGTCAGAGATAAAGCTGATTGGGGGAAAGACATGGTAGGAGGGGCAGTAATGATGTCATTAGGCTCAAGAGAGGAGTTGGGGGCACACCACGTTGATGGTGTACCTAGCCGAGGACATTTCAATTTTTGGCACGTGGAGCAAAAGGGGAAAGGAGGCGGAGGCGTTTGTCAGGTGGAAAAGATACACATATATTCTTTGTTTCGAGCAGGTTGTCCGCACGGAGGGGGGTTGTTGCGTCTTAGGGGAGTTGTCTGACACCAAGGGTTGTCTGCATACAGGTGGTTGTCACATCTTAGGGGAGTTGTCTCTCGGTGAGCTTCAGTTGTAGCTAAGACTAGTAGTAACTCTCAAGGGTTACTGATCGGTAGTTAGGTAGGCATTGTGCACGGAAGCATGTAGAAGGATCTAGCGCAAAGCACACAATGCTGAGGCGATTGGGAAACATGACTAGCGAAGCGGTAAGATTGGAAGTCCCGGAGGAGATCTTGAAAGGCCACACGTGATCTAGCATCTTCGACGACCTTAACATATTTGGCAGCGAAAACTAGCACAAGGCAAGCCTCGAAAAACCACCTGGGGATAGCGTGGAGCTCCATTGCTGATGTCGGGACAATATGGTTGCGATGTGCAACAGGGGTAGAAGCTCGGTAGACTGGGCAGTGGAGGTGCAGCACAATAACTCAAAATCACAAAAGAAAGGAAATTTGACGTGAATAAGAAAAAAAATATACTCAAAATAAAAAACAAATGATAAGGAAAGCTTTTTTTGTGTGTGTGTGTTCACGTCTTGAGCGCCCGTAAGTAGAGTTTTTATTTTATCATTTGACAAATGGATCACCTTTTTTAAAAAAAGAAAAATGGACAAGCACCAAAGGTGTTATCTTAACAGAACATGACGTGTGAGATAAATCGATATCTGCAGTGACTGTAGCTAGCGTCTTCGTCGCAAAAGGTACATGAAAAAGTAGCCCGAGTTACTAAAAGTAGGCAGCAGGCATATATATAGCAGTACGCTTGTCCGGCACTGTTTTGCTTCATATACGGTCTTTTTGACCTTCTACGTTATCTCGGTCTACATGCATATATATGGTTTCGTCCACGCATTTTCTCCATCACCTCCGATCCTTTTCGATGCCTTGTAGAGAACTACTATCTCGGTCAGATCTGGACGCTTGCATGCGTCTGCAATTTTGCATGCGTGCAGGCAGCCATCTATCTAGAAAGGCATATCACACACACACACGACTGTGCTACTCCGCCGTGCATACTATACAGTAGTACAAACGCAAGGGCCAAGGTTCTGTCGGTGGCGCTCTTCTAGAAGCCTGACGCGGTCAGAGGCAGCAGTATCCATCGGGCAGCGCATGCGGCACCGCACGATGGAAACGTGGGCTATCTGTAGCAGCTGGGGCCCACTGGAATGGAATCTCCTACAACTAAAAAGCCTAAAAGTAAGAAAGCGTTTTGGTGCGATAAAAATTTTCGCCTCACCTTCTACCGCTCCGTGCGACCCCGACGACGTCTCTCCACCCGCGCGACAAATCTGGAAAGGTAAGGGCGTTCTCCCCCTCCCTGAATCTCTGCCCAATCATCTGCCCAATCCCCTCGCCGTGCGATCTCCCCGTCCCCGCAATCCCTACCCCGTGCGATCGGCACCGGCCCGCCCAATCATCTGCCCAATCCCCTCGCCGTGCGATCTCCCCTTCCCCGCAATCCCTGCCTGTGCGATCGCCACCGGCCCGCATCGCCCCGCTGCGCCGCCGGACTGCCACCCCGACGCCTCGCCGTGCGATCTCCCCTCCCCGTGCGACCACAGCGCGACGGTCCTATAAACCCCACGCCACGCCGCCTCCTCCGCCAGCACACAGCAGCAATCTCTCCCTCCCTCCCTGCCTAGCGCCGCCGAGCTCGGTTGATCAGCCGCTTCCCATCAGGCCATCAACCCTCTCGCTGGTGTCAGTGCTGCTCGGTTGATCAGCCGCTTCCCATCAGGCCATCAACCCTCTCGCTGGTGTCAGTGCTGCGGCCGACTCCACCGAGCCTCCAGGCCACCGTTCTGGCGTAGGATCCGCCATTCCGGAAGAAAGCCGCCGCCAACGGCCCCAACTTCAATTCGACGCTCCGGCTAATAGTAGAGAAGGTAAAAATCCCGATTCCCTTGCTCTCTTCTTGTTATAGCATGGAGGCCGGGCCGAGGCCATCCCTCACGCACCCTGTGTTGTACCTATGCCTGTTGAACTGTGCTGCTCTGTTCGCTTACAAACAAGATGCACGCCGGCCCTTGTGTCTACTTTCTGGTCTTTGTCGGATTATTAGGTCAGCTGCTATGATGCGAATACATAGAGCTTAAGTATATATGTAAAATAAATTCAGTCACAACCGATTATGCTATGTTTATACCCCTTTGTTCAGATATCATTTTGCAACGAAACTTTATTCAGATCTCTGATGCAGTGATGTTGGTTGTCAGATGAAGTAATGGGACTTGGAACATCTGTAGTTCTGGGGGATAATATCAAGGCAACCGTGTATTTGTGGTGTCAGTTTTGTTGCCAACAGCACTTATTATCTGTTCAGATTTCCAACAGGTTATTGTGAATTTTTAATCCTCTATTTGTTTGTCTTTGCAGGCCTATAGTTTCACTTGCGTATCCTCTGTAAGTTAATCCAGTAACCTTTTAGATAAATATATAGACGCTAACTGTCTTAATTTGATAGTTATTGTTTCTGTTTTACCTCATTGGACGTTTTCCACAGGTATGCCTCTGTTAGAGCAATTGAAACAAATCTGCAGTGTATGATCAGCAATGGCTCACGTACTAGGTGTTCTACTCATTTTAGCTTTAGTTTTATGTGCACATTTCATCTTACCTTGATTTCTTTCCTATTTATTTACTTGGGAAATAAATATATATACTCTACCAGTACATTTGGTTTGACTAATTGAACTTGCAAATTTAAGGAAATGGACTATCTGACAGTACCATAGTTAGGAAAATAGAGGAAGTGCCTAGGCATGAACTTTTATGATGCTTTGATAGTTAGATCATGTAGTAGTCACACATGGCATTTTGATCTCTTTAGTTTGTGCCTGTGGAGCTCAAAAGCTATGTTGTTTTTTTTAAAATAAAATAAAATCAGTGACCTTCCCATGAGCACCCTTTAGGCTTTGTAAACATGATATAGCAGTTTTTCCATTGCCATCACTTGACCTCATTATCCCTACTACTGGACGAGCACACAGCACTGATTATCTTTTCATATTTCCAACAGGTTATTGCGATTTTTTAATCCTCTATTTGTTTGTCTTTGCAGGCCTATAGTTTCACTTGCGTATCCTCTGTAAGTTAATCCAGTAACCTTTTAGATAAACATATAGACGCTAACTGTTCATTTTAGCTTTAGTTTTATGTGCACATTTCATCTTACCTTGATTTCTTTCCTATTTATTTACTTGGGAAATAAATATATATACTCTACCAGTATATTTGGCTTGACTAATTGAACTTGCAAATTTAAGGAAATGGACTATCTGACAGTACCATAGTTAGGAAAATAGAGGAAGTGCCTAGGCATGAACTTTTCTGATGCTTTGATAGTTAGATCATGTAGTAGTCACACATGGCATTTTGATCTCTTTAGTCTGTGCCCGTGGAGCTCAAAAGCTATGTTGTTTTTTTTAAAAAAGAATCAGTGACCTTCCCATGAGCACCCTTTAGGCTTTGTAAACATGATATAGCAGTTTTTCCATTGCCATCACTTGACCTCATTATCCCTACTACTGGACGAGCACACAGCACTGATTATCTTTTCAGATTTCCAACAGGTTATTGCGAATTTTTAATCCTCTATTTGTTTGTCTTTGCAGGCCTGTAGTTTCACTTGAGTATCCTCTGTAAGTTAATCCAGTAACCTTTTAGATAAACATATAGACACTAACTGTTCATTTTAGCTTTAGTTTTATGTGCACATTTCATCTTACCTTGATTTCTTTCCTATTTATTTACTTGGGAAATAAATATATATACTCTACCAGTACATTTGGTTTGACTAATTGAACTTGCAAATTTAAGGAAATGGACTATCTGACAGTACCATAGTTAGGAAAATAGAGGAAGTGCCTAAGCATGAACTTTTCTGATGCTTTGATAGTTAGATCATGTAGTAGTCACACATGGCATTTTGATCTCTTTCGTTTGTGCCTGTGGTGCTCAAAAGCTATGTTGTTTTTTTTTAAAAAAATAAAATCAGTGACCTTCCCATGAGCACCCTTTAGGCTTTGTAAACATGATATAGCAGTTTTTCCATTGCCATCACTTGACCTCATTATCACTACTACTGGACGAGCACACAGTACTGAATTTTATATAGTCAATAATGTTTAATGATCCTAAGCTTATCGCTGCGGTTCCTTTGGCATGGTTACTATTTTACGGTCATTAATTATCTCAGTCAATTTCAACTAAACCACTAAAGATAATCGTAAAATGATCTGGTTTTAAACTATTTTGCAGTCATTAATTTTATATGGTTTGTGCATACTTTTGCGGTCATTAATTTTATATGGTTTGTTCCCAAAATTGTTAGGAATGTAAATGTTTGATTTTGCAATTCTATCAACTGAACATGAGATCTAACAACATATGGAGCCATGCCTATATAGAAGCCCTGCTACTGCTTTTGCTTTACCTCTGAATCAGAAGTTCCCTCCCTTCCAATCAGCTATCGTGTTCCAGTGCAGCGTTGAAAGGTGACCCGTCCACCCGTCCGCCGTTGCGAGTTACCTGACCGTCTGTTCACGATAGCCTCGCGGCCGCCGGCATCGACGCATCGGGCATCGACGAACGGCATCGAGGCATCGAGCATCGACGAACGGCGCATCGGGCATCGAGGTGATCGTCCACATCGGGCATTGAGGCATCGGTGAACGGCGCATCGACGCACCGCGTGCTGCACTGCCGCGTCTGCCATCGTCTTCCTGCTCCATCGATCTGGTCGTGTGCTTCTGGCGCCGCAGTCGCCGCTATGGCTTCTTACCGGCCGCCGTCGCTCCTAGGTTTCCCATGGCTGCCGCCGCTAGGTTTCCCATGGCCGCTGTCGGTAGAACTGCCTTGGCCATCTTTGGCCGTAGCTGAGCCTGGACCGTGTATGCTGCCGCTGTGCGATCCCGCTATGTGGATGCTGCCGCTGGACACCTGCTGGTTGTGCGATGCCTGTGTGTGGATGCTGCCGTTGTGTGCCTGCTGCCACTGTGTGCTTGCTGCCGATGTATGCTTGTTGCCGAGAGGTTGCCTGGCTGTGGCCGGCGGACGCATGCCTTTATTTAAGCCTGTTGATCTTGTCATTCATTGAACCTTCAGTTTCCACTATGAACAAGTAGTCTTTTGTTTAAATGAGTTGCTTGTTCTGTGAACCTCTGTTCTGTGATGGCCGTCAAGTGGGACCAAAATTTGATTTTGTAGAAGTGAAATATTGAGAATTATTGGAGATGACCTTCTTTGTTTCTCCCAATATCTGGGAATACCATTATAAAGTTATAATGATTATTGTGATCTGCTATCATTAAGTGAGAGTAAAGCAACCTTTGGCATCTGGTTCCATCACTCTTTGATTTGGTGATTTATTATATGGAAAAATGTTTATCTTCCACTGCAAGCAAGCATGAGCAACTTTGTGTGTTTAATTTTTGAAAGTTCTGCATATATTTTGGAAGATCTCTTCAGCAAACTATCATGCTTAGTAGGGCATATTCAGAATCCTCATGTTGTGTGCTCACTAAATGTTTGGGGTGAGATTTAATTAACCATTTTCATCTGGATCCATATGTTGAAGCTAATAAGCATATCATGTAATTGCAGATTAAGCAGTATACTGGCCTGCACGCATTAGGTAAATTTCTATTTGCTGATTTGTCAACCTCTTTTAATTTAGTGCAGTTCAATAATAGTGGGATAGCTTTCTGCAGGTAGTGTTGATGGACACGCCAAGGTCAACTGGTGATCGGGTACCTTTGGGAGACCTTACAAATACAACACATGGAGGTATATAAACCAATGTTTTCAGATCGTCTAATCGAACCTAGTCGCCATGGCACCGATAAGGTGATTAGTCGTGATTAGTCGTTGATAAGCTCGATTAGTCGAGCCTAGTCGACCCTAGTCGTCCATATAGTCGTCCTGTATGTACCAGGACCAACATACTATATAGTATGTAGTTTAAGGCTACATAAAACAATACTTAAGACAACATGGATGATAAGTTGATCACTTAAACACTTACTTGTGAGGTTTGATCTCTGAAGTGTCCAAAACTCCACGTCCCAGACTCCAATTTCTTGCTGATATGCTGCTGCAACTGCAATAAAAAAGAATTGAAATAAGTACTTGTAAATAACAGTGTAACTAGCGCCTGGAGAGGGAGGAGGCACCTGCTGCTGGTCGCCGAAGAGGGTGGAGGCGCCTGAAGCTGGAGAAGTTGAGCCACCGATGGCTGGAGAAGCTGAGCAGATGGAGAAGACCCACTCCTGCCTGTTCGAGTGGGAAACAGAAAGCAGGTGGCGGCTGCTGCCCAGAATGCACGGGAGGGAGAGGGGTGGGAGCTGGGAACTGGGAAGCTAATAAAGGGAAACCCTAATGGGCCAAAAATACAGTGAGTCTAATGGGCCAGCAGGCCAGATGCCAGCCCAACATAAAAATGAAGTCAGCCAACTAGTCGTCCATGCCCTTATCGTCCGATAAGTCATGATTAGTCGACGACTAATCGGACGACTATGTTTCTAGTCGCTCTGACCTGATCGGTGACCATAATCGGAGCTGGGGGACCGATAAGGCTGACTAATCGCGACTAATCGCGATTAGTCGGACGACTTAAAAACATTGATATAAACTTTTACAACATCCCGACATAGTCTATGTTCATAAGTTTGCAACTCCTCACCAAAATGTATTTAAGGGAATCGTACACGACCGGGGTTGGTGACACTAGATTGGGATCCTAATGAGCATAAGAGGCAGAGGGAGAGAGAACGGTATGCAACAATGTCTGATGAAAATAGAAGTGAAATAAACAAGAAACGTCGTCATGTTGATCTTGATAACAATATGGTTGCCCATTCAACGGGTATGGTGTTGCTGAGTGTCACTTTAATTGCCATATGTGTTATAACTAATAACAATTTATGCTATGTTTAAATTTGCAGATGGGAATACAACAAATGAAATGGACGAAAATAGTGACTGGCTCCATAGGCACTCAACCTACAATAATGGCTTGCAACAATTATCAGGTTACTTATGTAGCTAATAAACGTATTTATTGGTGCGGTGACTGCAATTATCTCGTGGTGACATAGTTTGCTTATTGTGTGATTCAATTTGTATTATATGATTATATTTGTAGACGGTCCAGTACCTTTAAGCAGCATTGCTGGCACTGCTGGTGTGGATGACACTGACACTAAAGAAGATATCATTACTATTTATGAATCGGGTACACTTTTTTATCCATTGTGAATCGTGCGTGTGTTCGTTTATTACAATTATGCTTAGACACCATCCTAGCGTGCGTTGATTAAAGTGGCATTCCATGATATATACGTTTTGGATATGCATCAGGTCCCATAAACCGGCTTGTCACGTGTCAAAAAGAGCGTAAGCGTGATCGTGACAGAGCACGAAATGCTGCAATGTCTCCCGAACAAAGGGCGCTACTTAATAAGAGACGGCGTGAATTGTACACAACGAAAAGGTCTGCAAAGATGCTAGAAACGAAATCACTCCCTCCCTCCGGTCCGGTGCTAGACGTACCCTATTTTGCCAAACTTTTCGTGCGACAATCGTCACCTCGCGTCGTCGGTCTGCCCCCTGCGACCCCCGTTTTGCTTTCACCTCGCTTCCCCCGTGCGATAGCTGGCCCGGTAGAAAAGGAAACCGCCATCCGCGTCGCTCCCCCGTGATTCGCGCAGCCGACGCGCCGCCCGTCCCCGTGCACGAGAAGCCTGCCCAGCCCCGCCCCTCGCGCTCCTCCGCATTGCCCTAGGGGAGGAAGACATGGCGGCCAACGACGCGGCGGGCGGGGAGATTGACCCTAGGGCTCCGCCGCCATTCAGGATGGCGGAGATTCGCGCGGCCATCCCCAATCCCTGCTCGGTCAAGGACCCATGGCGCCTGGTAGGTTTCCTGTCCCTTTCTCTTTTGTTGGAGCTTTAGAAGTTATAGTGATGGTGCTTCCCGATGAGTTGTGCCTGATGGTTACCCTGCCCCGATGGTGAAGGCAAACGAGGCCACGGCGCCAGCCAAGGTGAGTTCCGTCCTTCCTCCTGTGGCTGCCTGCCTTTGCCAGAGCCTTGCGCCGTCCTCGCCATCGCGCGCGCCCCCGTCGTCCTCACCGGCGAGTTCAAAGGTAGCGCTATCCCTGGACACCCACGTCAAGGTCGACCAATTAGGCCTGCAGTTTGGTCAATGCCAAAGGTTTGCTCTCTATCCTGATTTCCCCATCTCTTATTTTGTCTCTTCTTCATGTGTTCAGATTGCTTAATCTACAGGCTGCGTACAACGTGTTTGTAGTTTGTACACATGCCTATGGCCCTGTTTAGTAGTTGCATGATTTTATTCACCTGTAATTAGCTTTGAGCTGTAATATCTTTCTTGTGTGCTTGTTTGTAAAAGGACAGCTGTAATTTCTTTCATCAGTAAATTTGTCTAGGTCATCGGCAACCGTGCTTTTTCCACAAGCACCGGCAGCCATCACGTTGTACAGATCGCTTCACAAGCTCAACCACAAGTCATCAAATGGCCAGGCAAATCTGATCCCTCTCCTATCTATGTATCGGCCAGTGCAAAGACAAGGTTTTTTCTTTGTGCCATGGAAGAAAAAAACCTTGTCAAATTGTCTGAACTGAGTCATCAAATCCTCTTCCCTCTATTCAGGTCGTTCAGCTAAGGTGAAGGTGGGGTTCTATACTCCCATGTTCACTTGGCCTTTTTTCGCTCAGTGTGCTGGGAGCTGATGTGGAGCTCTTAATATGTTCTTTCAGGAAAGGTGGAGGGAGCCAGCTAGCTGCCACCGTGACCCATCAACCCCAATAGAGAAGCCCGTTCAAGCATGTCATCCAATGTGATTCACAGACGCAACAACAGATTGACTCATTTGTGCTCTCGGCAGGAAGGCAATTGGGGAGGAGCACGGTGCGCAAGATTGGGCAGCGAATCTTAGTCGTCGCAGCGGCCTCTTAACTATTTTGGCTAATAAGGTTTGATGCATCATGCTTCTAGGCATGATCTGCACAAGGCAATGCTCCTTGGGACAGCAAAATTGTTCTGTCAACGTGAGGATCATCTCAGGTAAAGTTTTTTCTTGAATTCTATTTGCTTAATTTCCCAATAGAGGTTGTGTTTGCAAACACTAAAGAAATTTCAGTGCACTGGAAATAAGGAAGTAGTGTGTTTTCCATGTATATTTTAATCATTGACCATTTTTTATGCATCTCACAAAAGCTAGCCTTGACTGTTGTCTTTGCAAACTGTAATTTCGCTGTCCTCTATTTATCTCACTTGATTTGTCAATCAAGTGTCTATGCTTTATGAACCATAATGATAACATCAGTTTATTGGTTCAGTTGGATGCTGCTGGTGCAAGCATATTTAGGTTAATTCTTCTGCAATTTTAAACCTTAAAGTTACCAACTTAAATTATTCTTCCTTTGTGTGTGCTTTTTTTCATTAAACATTATTCTTCCTTTGTGTCTGTAAGTTCGTTAAATACTTTGCTTGATTTGTGATAAGCTGAGGATAGTAATTGGAATGGAAGCACAAAAGTTTCTTTAGCTGGACTGTGCTAAGTTTTATGGAAAAATCTTTCTAGACATGTGATGTTATCTATCATGGCAAAAGAAACAATTAAGGATTAAACAAAGGTGTGTTATCTAAAATAAATTTGCTCAAGCTTTCAGACTTGCAGTAAAATGAAACACTTTTTTTAAGGTGGCCTTTGTATTCTTCTTTATGCCCTTGAGTTCAGCTATAACGCAATGTTGATACTAGGTGCAGAGAGGAATAATCTGCAAACTGTAGTGACTGACTATGCAAATATGTAAACTAAAATGTCTATTTCTTGTACTATGTTAGATGTATTTTTACACTCTTTGAACTTGCTCCTGTGCTTAACTTATTGACTTATTCTGTCAACAGGACATCACTTCACAGGATCTATTATTGAACACGACAACAATCTTTCAAACATTAAGTCTTATGAGGGTAATTCTTTAGCAAAAGTAAGATGTCTCCCCTGAACTTTGCATTGGTTCATCAGGTTTCTTCGATGTTTGACAACCTGATCAATGTTTGGTCGGTTGATAAGTAACATGGCACATCCAAGCATTACTTGTATCAGTTAACCATCTGAGTTAATTTCATATCAACAGGGGAATTTGGAAAAAAAACAAAAAACTTGTTTGGCCAATAAGTTGATTATAGATTAAGTACTAGCTTGCTGTTTCTACTTCAGGACAGGGAGTTCATAGGAAAAAAACAAACCCTATTATCCGTTGTGTTTTCTGTCTGCATTGGTTGTGGGCATTGCATTAGTGTCTTTCCTTTCCAAAAGAGAGGAGAATAGAGATAATGGTCCAGTATAGTTTCTTTGTGATTTGAGGCTGTACAAAAGCCCAGACTTCATGACTAGGAAATTGCAGTTCACCATGTCGTTTACCATGTCTATTGATGACACATGAATTGGACGAATCAACATTTTTTGTTTTATACCATGGTAGTGGTGCTAAATTCCTGTGTGTTATGCAGTTCTCAAGGAGTCCATGTGGTAATTCTTCTGATGCTCTCATAGTTCACCAAATTCACCATTAATCCTCAATTAACCTATTGTTCAGCTGCATCTCGAACAGGAGCCAAGACTCAGCTCGCATTTCTGTGTTCATCATATCACTCTCTGGTGCGGGATATTAGTCCTCCTGTAACTACATGTCCCTCAAATTTGGCACCTTAAATAAGAAGGTGAGGAAATGATCATGTGTGGTGCCCGTAGCAAATATCGCAATATGGCACGCTAGCTATAGAGTATGAGCTATGCCATATTTTTTTTGCTTTCTTAGTTGTATGTATATTCCCTAGATTCATCTCTGAAGTTCCCTTGATAAACATTTCAGGTGTTTGCCATGGTGCCCATTGCAGCGAGGAGCAATTTCAAGTTTGGAAGCTTGGATGGGGTGGCTGTGTTCAATTGCAATATGGCTCGGTTGTGCCATTGGATCATATGCATGGGATGTCTGCTTCATATACGAGAAGAAGTGTCGGCCCTATCATTTTTGTTTAAGACTTAAATGGCCTAATAGCAACAATCCTCCAATAATATGGCAATGCTGATCAGAGGGTGTGCTGAGGTAAGTTCCTTTTTACAGCTTTGTAATTGTAATACATTCAAAGCTTATTTTTTTTTATGCTAAACTACATGGCGATATAGGCACAAACAACTTCTGAAGTTCTTCGCAGAGCCACTGTAGGCCTAACTTAAATGGCCTAATAGCAACAATCCTCCAATAATATGGCAATGCTAATCAGAGGGTGTGCTAAGGTAAGTTCCTTTTTACAGCTTTGTAATTGTAATACATTCAAAGCTTATTTTTTTTATGCTAAGCTACATGGCGATATAGACACAAACAACTTCTGAAGTTCTTCGCATTGCCACTGCAGGCCTGACAAGTCCTAATACAATGGACTAAAGAAGGGTCATGATACCTCGATTATCTTCTCCTGTCATTGTTACAGCCACAGACACATCATTGGTGATCTCTTTCCCCTGCTATTGCTTGTGTGTGCTGTCAGCTCAAAATGTTCTTGAAGGTATTTGTTAGATTCCATGCTTTGCACTTGTATGCTATGATTTAAGTCCCCTAATATATACTTGTTGCAGAATGAACAAAATATTTTTCTTTCAGTCTTATTAGAGGGTGGAGGTATGCACAGTGCACGACAGTTTAGGGTACCTGAAGCATTACACTATGTTGCCAGTTGTCTTTCAGATTGTTGATGTCACATTTCCATCCATCACAGCTTGATTCTCATTGGAACGTCAGTGTGTGAGTGAAAATGGAATTAGCAAGTTATGGATAAATATTGCAATTGGCAAATTATTTAAACTACCAATGTATACCAAATAATCATTTGTCATACTTTTTTTTGTTGGACTGCAGATTTCAGGGTTTGCCGGGCAAGTGATATATGGGCAGAGTGGCTGACTGGCAGTAGCTCAAAAACCAACAAACATGTAATTGTATCATGAAGTTGCTTCTGTTAATTTGAGCAACACACTTTACTAAGCGATTCATTTTTGCTAGGCATGACTCTTTACTTTTTGATAGATTGATTTTTTATGGTATATAATTATTGGGCCACCAACCGACTCAAATCATGTTTTTTTGATATTATCAAGATTGTTTTGTCGTTCTCATTGGTATGGAGATTTTTTTTGTGCCGATATAAAACATTATCTTAGCCGCATCACAGAAAGATCTATATAGTAGAGTTTGTGAGCCTGCGATGCCGCGCTCTCCGTGACTGTATTAATTTCACAAAGTTTATTTTTTAGATTAAATGTTACTTTAATATTGGTATTTAATTTTATAGTATTGTTATTTTATCGTGCGATCCGCGTGTTTTTATTACAATGATTTAGTTGTCCCGTACCATCTCACGAGCACGAAACGAAACCACTCCCTCCCTCCGGTCCGGTGCTAGACGTCACGCCGGCAGCACGCGAGCACGAGCAGGGCCAGGGCCCAGGGGCCACCCGTATCTCGCCAACCGTCCTCTCCGATCCTTCGCACAAACGCAAGTCTACAATTTCCTGCGTGCATGCTGATACACAAGTCACCTCATCGACCCCCCCCCCCCCCCCCCCCCACACCCTCACACACACAAATACAATTCCAGGTGTTAGGTAAGTCAGTTTTTTTTAAGGTTGGCCAAGTTTTTTCTAAAAAAATATCAACATTTATATCTCAAATTAGGTTTACAATAAAAATATATTTCATAATCAATCTAATCAAACTTATTCGGTATCGTAGATGTTTGTAATCTTTTGTATGAATTTAGTCAAATTTAAAATTATTTGGCTCCTTGATAACTAAAAATGATTTTTTTTGACAGATGGAGTATTTTTTCGATCCTATAATAAATTATTGGACAATGCTTCGTCACGGGCGTCCGCCCCCATACGGATGCCACACGACTTACTCCTAAAAAAATTCCTGCTCGTCCCATTCCGCTGGCTGCCGTGTCCATCCTCGCGTGCCCCGCTTGCGTCTGGCTGCCTCACACTGCCACCGCGCGCCCCATCCTGCGCCTCGACCGCTCACTCCGCCGTCCCCCGTGCGCACCTATCTTGCATCGCGCAGCGCCGCCCCGCGCCCCACTCCGCCTCTGCGCAACCATCCGTCACGGCCATCCACCGTTGCGCGCCCAATCCACACTCACCCGTCGCGGCCATGGCGTGCACCACCACCACCACCACCCTGGTGACACCGGGAGAAGGTTGTCGCCGGCTGGGACATCGTCTCCCGCAGTCGGCCGAAGACACCACGACAGGGAGGACCCATATGTTGCAAATGCATGTTTCAAGTGTTTCAGACGTTTCAGAAGTATGTTACAATTGTTTCATCTTGATGCTGTAAAAGTAGATCGGGGATGTTGCACATGTTTGCACATGTTGCAAATGCATGTTTCAAGTGTTTCTGACGTTTCAAAAGTATGTTGTAATTGTTTCATTTTGATGTTGTAAAAGTAGATCAAGAGATGTTGCACGTGTTGCGATTGTTTTATAGGCATGTTGTAAGCATTTGTTCAAACTGTTTCATCTATTTCTAGACGTATGTTGCAATCGTTCTGATCTGAATGTTTTATATGCTTCACACAAATATTGCAATAATATGTTCCAAATGTTTCAGTCTTATGTTGCAGCAAGTTGTTCCATGTGTGCAAATTGCAAGTGTTTTATGTTTCGAACAGGGGTGCTGGGGGCATGCTTGTCGCGCGCGTGGGGCGGTGTGAATGTGGACATGGCGGGCTGCAGGGCGAGCTGAGGGCACGCAGCGCGCCGGAGGGCTAGTGGACGGGGGCGCTGGGGCTGGCAGACAGGGGTGCAGCGCTCGAGGGGGGCGTGCTCCTCCGTGCGTGGGGCGAGGGCGAAGGCGGACGCAGGCGGACTGAGCTGACATCGGACGCACGCGGCACGCTGGACGTGCACTAGGCATGCCCTAAATTATTTGAAGTTGGGAAGAACAACAAGAAAGCAATGGGAAGTTCAGAAGAACAAGCGTTTCAGAGTTCAGGTTCGGGATTACAGTTATTCCTTGCCATCACAATCCGTTACTTACATGGGGTTATATACTTCCCCAACTTCACCGCCTTACAGCACAGCCCAAAGGCTTAAGCCCACTAATCAAAAGAAAGAACTAGAGCACGGCCCATTTAGACTTAGCCACTATCAGCCGCCTTCTCTTCTATTGGCGGAAAACATTCAGTCTTCTTCTTCTTCTTACCCTTGGCTCTCACAGTGGGCTATCCGGGGCCTCCTCCGGGCAGCCTCGCCGTCGTTCCGCTGCAGGTGTGCCCTGCCTCCATCCCTCCCCTGCTTCGACACGGTCGCATAGATCTCCAACGCTTGCGTGTTCCTGCGGGTTCACCTATAGATAGAATGTTTTTATTTTATCTTCTTACCGCTAGGGTCTAGGGGATTTGAGCGAGTATCAGTTCACATACTGCAAGCAAAGTTTATTGATGGTCACTGCAATTTAAATTTTAAAAGCACTCCGTGATCCTTTTATCCTGAATTCATGCTTGTTTAGGGGAGCCTTTCAGCATTGCTGAGTTTGGAACATGCAAATCTTTCCTGGTTTCTACACAAGCTAAACTATCTCATACAATTTTTTTTCAACTCCCATGCGTGAGTTACAAACGGCAACCCGTAGTGTGAATGAACAACAGGCCAGAAATATTTGCACAACCATTAGCGGCCGTTTCTTGTCAGTCTCTGAACAATTCTCCAATGCACAGCACAATTCTTGATGGAAACAAATCAACATATAGTAAATATTATTGCAATACATCCTGCGAGATAGTAGCACACAGATTTCACAACAAGCAAGGCAAGCTTCCACGACTTTCTGAAGTCTGAACCAGTGTCAAGCCCTGGTCCTTGATCGGCTAAAGTTTTGAAAGGCTAAGAGAACGTGGATCCTTCTATGGGGAAAACCTCTTTGTAGGGACGTGAGCAATCTTTTGCCAGTTTGGATCACCAGCTGTGTGGCAGCTCTTCATGAATTGTCAGGCCCGGGGCGTCGATGAACAACGCTGGCGTGCGCTGGAACTCGCCGGAGAAGACGAACTGCAGAGGAACACAAACTCACACGAGCAGTTGGAGAAAGACAGTGAACACAGGTGTTTGGTGCTGCCAAGAACCGCAGCGTTTTCTGGTGTTTGCTTCTCCTTTTATCTATATATATACAACTAAAACATTCGTAACTATTCCGTCCACAGGTGCGACACCAAACCCACTTGCTCCCATGCATCCCCGGTGCGACACCAAAGCCGCTCGCTCGGTGGTTTTTGCATGCGTGCATGCATGCAAGGAGATGACTTCCTCCTGGTGACGACTAGCGCAGCACTCTTTTTTCCCATTCCCCAGTCAGCGCTCCATAAAAAAAGGAATGGTTGTTTGCGGCGAGGCTGGTGGTGGCGTGTGGCCGTGAGCGTGATCACCGCAGCCTGGATTGTTCAATCACGGATAGCTTCGGAAGGGGAAAGGAAATCATCTCAATCACTGCGCAATAACCGCAGCCTCGGAGGGAAAGGAAATCACCTCTCTGCCCCATCTTCCAATCCTGCAACCGCTCTCCTCATCACGATATGGAAGAGGCCGGGCCAAAGAGGAGTTCCCATCTGATCGTCACGGATTGAAGCCTGCATCACCGGCGAGGATGGCTTGGCAATCAGGCATCGCCGCCCACGCCGACATCACCGTGGATCTCCTATCTGGCTGTCCCTGCAGTCCTTCCCTGACATCTGACCTGGAACCCGCGTCGCCGGCGAGGACAGCCTGGCGATCTGGCATCGCCGCCCATCACGCTCGCTAGCTGCCCATTCCAGGTGCTGTTGAATCACCCTTCTTCTTCATCAGTTCATAATGCAACAATTCAAGTTTGTTTTTCCTCCTGCTACTATTCATGGTCCGGCAATTGCAATATATCTGGCAGGCAACGGCGAATAACTAGACGAACTCATCAACCTTGAGGCACCTTGCGAGTCTGATGCAAATGTGGTGGAGCCTCTGGTTTCTGAACTCCAATCACAAGGCAACGGCTCAAGTTATTCAAGGAACCCCAGATACGGGAAGGTGACACCTGAAACTGTTGTCTCCATCTGAACAACGCAGTCCTCTCCAGTCTACATGTCATGACGAGGTATTATCTCCTTCCCTCTCCTAGCAGATTTTTTTCCCATCAATATTATCTTATAGGTTATGGAGGTCGTGGTGGAGTGGTATTTTTTCTTTAAAGTAAATCTTATCTACTGTGTTCTTAGTGATGTGTTGGTACTTTTTATTTTTCAATTCAAGAATATATGGTTGAACACAAACAGAAAGCACCGCAAGGCGGTGGAATGCACACGGGTTTGCTTAAACTAAGGAACTAATAATGATGTAAGGCGTGTATGTTTCCAAACTTCTTCTTAATGAAATACGTGCTATGCACGTTCTAGAAAAAAAATATATGGTTGGAACTTATAATGATATATACAGTAGCATATGTGTTCCTCAGAACAACATAGTTTATTGTTGCCCATTTTAATTGCGAGTACTAATATTGACATTTTGGCATTTTTGCAAAAGTTTTTTTTTGTCACCTGAAGTTCAAAAGCACATGGATGAACTTTGCTTATATAGTCTAATAAAAGTAACTGCTCACAGATTCCATTTATTTTCCTGCTCAACTTAATCAAGCCTGTATCCGTCAATACTCCTTTGCTCTTCTAATCTCTTTGTTCAGTGCAGCGCGGTCACGAGCAGCAAAATTGTATTGTAAAGGGGAGCCTTTTAGAAATAGAAGACACAGATAGTAAAGTTGGAGCACTCGCTGCTGAGTTCTCAGGGAGGCACATGGGCCTTTGCCCCTCTCTGATTATTAGTGCACTATTATCATGGCTATTTGGTATTGTCATGACAAAACTGTTGATGTTCTTGCAAAAAGATTTTTTTTGGTAATGATATTGTTTGGATTGCAAACCATAGCTTTTGCCTCATTTTATATTCAGCTGTGAGTCTGTGACAGAAGGGCATCGGCTGGAAGATGCAATGCATGATCAAGAGAAATGTAAGTGACAAGATACACTAGCCCTTGTTGTTAGCCGTCTCCAGGATTTCTTAACTTTTGTAGAACTTTGTTTATCTAGGGATATGTGTATGCCATCTGCTTGTTTGGAATCCATAAAAAACTCAAAAAATATTCCTCATGGGTGATATATGCAATATGTTATATTTTGGCGCTCAATGGTTTGCTATATTACTAGAATGCTAGAACATTCGGTGTGTGTTCATGCAGGGAGGTAGTCCGGCTCTACATTGCTTTTGCAAAAACTGTGGTACAGAAAAACAAAAGATGATTGTGGAGATATTGCTTATAGGAATGACACCTTTAGTCTAGACGCAAATGTTTTTTTTTACTTGTGAGGAAAATTGTTTTCTTTTGCAAAAAAGTAAGTGCTAATGTTATTTAATTCACAATAAACAAACTGGAACATTTTATTCTCATAAGCTGCGATAATGTAACAGACGGATGAGCTGATTCTTTGCAGTTCACTCACGAATACATTTAATTTATATGAGCTAGCATGTAATTTGCTGTAGGGATGGATCGATGGACTCAAGACGGTGCATTGTCTTCGGAACTTCCGTTGCAACGCACGGGCACGATTCTAGTTGTATGAAAATTACAGAGAGCAGAGCTCTCGGAGGTTGACTGCACGTCGCCTTGCAGCGCGTCCATCCCCACGCGTGCGACGTCGTCCACTCCCGATCGCCCGGGTAGTGGGAGCTATTCTCGGCCACTTCCCCTAAGCGCACGGCAACCACAGAAACCGGTGCTCGTGCGCATGCATAACAGAAATCAAAAGCATGCAAGTCTATCTATTTACAGTGCAAAGCTTAACTAACATGAATGACTCCTCACAGTTACGAAGTATAAAAACCTGTAGATATACGGGCAGAGTTGGAAGTGACCGTGACATTTGGGCACCCCTGCAAAACCAAAACTTGTAGTTGTGCCAGGGTCCCCAAATTCTCCAGCAAGCTGCTCCACTGGCACATTTGAATGTAAAGGGATCCTAGAGATGGAAACTGTTGCAGGATTTCTTCTTTCCTTGGCAGCTGCTGGTGGCTAGCGCATGGTGCCAAAGGCTCTGCCTGGACACCCCGGGTTCGAACCCTGGTGACCGCCGTATTTTCGTGCACAGTGCATGTGAATGAGGAGAAAAGGCTCCCCGGTTCAAAAAAAAATCTGATTTCCGAATACTAAGCGTCCGTAGAGATAAGAAGCCTTTTCTTGACAGCAGCCGTGGCACAAAGGGTATGTCATCAACAGTGATCCAGATAAGACGTTGCACTTTTTCTGCCTCTTCAATGGTCATAATACGGTTGGGACACTCCACGAGATAATTTAGGCCTTGCAAACATTCTAATTTGACACAACCTTCGATTTTGAGAGTCGAAAGCATAGATAGAGATGTCGATTGCTCTCAAAAAGGGAAGACAGCTTATGCCTAAATAAGTTAGGGGTGTAGAGCGCCTCCACCAGTTATGGAGGACGGTGTCAGTTATGACACAGTCCGAGATTTCGAGGGAATCTAATGATGCAGGATAGAGAAACTGGGAGTAATCTTCCTCCGTTATCTGGCCTCGGATAAGCCTAGAAGGAAAACTAACACATGTGCTACCAATAATGCTGTGCAAGATTGTGTCAAACCTGTCAGTCTGTTCTTGAGCGAACCTATGTATCTCCTCGGGATGTGCTGTAATCTGCAAGCATGGCTCAATTTGAGACACTCGTTCGTTGAAGAGTGACCTCATCAGCTTCACATCTTCCACACATGTCTCAACTATAGCCTCACAGATCCGAATGTCTAGGCTCTTCAGGCTATCTGGAAGTCTTGGCAACTTCTTTAGCTTTCGAAGACTATAAAGTGTAAGGTTTTCAAGGTGAACGAAATGTTGACTGATATCAGGAAGAGCTTCAAGGTTATGACAACGCTCAAGTTTCAGACATCGAGCTTGGCCACGTCCATCCGCTGTAGCCATATATCCGAAGTTCTGCCAGCTGTGACGGTGGGCAGAGGGCCTCAATTATCTCCGTTTCAAGGTCTGGCTGTTGACTAGACGTCCCTGACCATGCAAGCGACAATGCTGTCAGGTACTTCTTGTCAGATAGCTTGGCTTCTAGTGCTCCCTCCTTGCTTTCCACATTTTCAAGGCCACTGATTCTCAGGCTGCCACAAAGGTGATTTAGTCTCTCCAGCTGCTGCAACTCGTACCCCTTCTCCTTGCTCACTCTAAAGTCACTCAATTCTCGGAGTGATTTCATCTCTCCAACCCCAGGAAAACTTGAAACCTTAGAAAAATCAAATAAGAGATCAGAGTTTTTTACATATTTCAAGCTAATCAGGTTGCTCATGTTCTTCACATTGGAGAATTCTAAAAAACCTTCATTCCGGAGCTCTAAGGTCTGCAATTGATATAGTTTATCGAAATTTCTAGGCAAATGTATCTTACTATACGGATTGGAGGCGTAGACATTGATGGTGAGAGAATGTAGATGTTTTAAGTCAGAAATACAGGCAGGGACGACCATGAGCATTTTGACCTGTAGAGGCACTTGCACCACACGCAGCTTCTTTAACTTCTTCAACATTCCCTCAAATTCTTGTATGCTCATAGTGAGACCTCCAATGCTAGTAATGATTCGTGTGCGTAAATTTTCTAATTTGCAAATCTGCTCGGTAAACATCATTGCTCCCGTGATGCCGTACGACCGTATTGCTGAGGCCGTCAACGCCAGGCTCCGGCGGCTTGAGCACCCGGACCCGCGCATCCTCCACGCCGGCTCCTCATCACCGAGGCTGTCAACACCAGGCCCCGGCAGCTCGAGCACCCGGACCGGCGCTTCCTCCGCTACGCTAGCTCCGTACCTTCCCAAGCTGACCACACGACCATCCTTGCGGCGCCGAAGACTCGGGTCACCACGCTGTCCAACAGTTCGCGTGGTGGCCGAGCAAGCCGCCAGGCTAGCTACGTGCCGCTGGCCATGGTCGGTAGAAACCGTCTCCTTTATTTCGGGCAGCCAGCTGCTAAACCATGGTCCTCGCTGCTGCATGTGTCGAGGCCCAGATCATACCACCAGCGTCGATTTTGCGCTCGACTTTTTAAATATATTGTTGTTGGTGGCCTTTATTTGGTACGATTTTCATCGATTTGGTATGTGATTTGTTTTGGACTTGATATGGTATGTGATTTTTGTTTTGGACTCGATCTGGAATCTACATTTGGTTTGGTTCGTTTCTGGCAAAAAAGGGCTGAAATTTGCCTTGATCTATAGATCAATAGAAAAAGTGAGATATATATTTGATTCAGCTTATGTTTCCTTTTTCTTCCTAGTTTTGGTTTGGTGCGTTGGGATTACAGTTACAGAGGGTTGAGGGACCCTTGTTCTTGCCAATTATGAGAGTTCTCTTCCTGACGGAGTCAGAGGAGATAGGAGATTGCGGTAATAGACGGTTATAAAAGGATAAAAGGCTGGACAAAAAAAAAAGAGCTAGAAATTTTGCCTCTATATTATTAGGGATAGCTTTTTCTCTAATCTGGATATAGATATGTGTATACCTCATTACATACAAATGTTGGGCTAGAAGGGATACAATTATTGCTTTTTGTGAGTCATAGACTCATAGGGTAGGCTTAGGCCCTATTGGATTCATTATTTATAATATTTAGCTAGCTAATATCTCATTATCTGATTTGGTCTAGATAGTGAGATACTCAATCCATCCCAAATTATAAGACGTTTGACTTTTTTTGACACCAAGTTTGACCACTCGTCTTATTCAAAAATTTGTGCAAAATATCACTTCTTTTGTCGTGACTTGGTTTATTAATAAAAGTTCTTCAAGAATGACTTAAATTTGACTATATTTGCATAAATTTTTTGAATAAGACGAGTGGTCAAACTTGGTGTCAAAAAAGTCAAACGTCTTATAATTTGGGATGGAGGAGTAGTTGTTATCTAAAGGTTTAGCTAACAATTAGTTGGTTTATTATCTATACATGTTTGGATCCAAAAGAGATAATTATTAGTTGATAACTACTATCCATAGGGATCCAAACATGGCCTTAGAATCATGTATTTAATCAAATTGATCCACGTTTCCAAGCAAAGTATACATATATATTTTATACTTGAGCTGAGGCAAATGATGAGTCAAAACTTACAAATGAAAACATGTAAATGGCCACGGGAATGTAGGGGGGCGGGTTCGTTGTAGGGTTGTTGAGGAAGACAGTCTAGTTATCTTCCCACGACACTCCATATCACCCTCAAGCATATAAAGAATGTTGAACTTCGGGTACGTCCTTCAATTTGACCAGTGAGTGTGAGCAGACAAATAACTCCTAGGAGTCATCTGGTTATTCCAAGCGGTGATCTCATCGTTAATGTCCTCCATAGCACCCCAGTGGATGGTTGGGGCCACAACCATCGGAGGCATCGCACTAGCATGAGGGAGGCAATTGATGGACTGAGTAGGGGGTAGAGGGGACATCGATATGGCGATCAAGGAGCCGTTGGTGTGGATCTCCGTTATATCGTCTAGATTAAGTAGGTTAAAGGCGGTGGCAAAGGCTAGAGGTGTGATGACCAGCGAACGAGGTGGAACGGGGGTGGACGGGGGCGGTGAGGAGGTGTTCATGCTATGGTAGCAACCATCGAAGGGGAGAGGCTAGTACTAAGAGGGACAACAGCACGTTGTGTAGCCAGAGATAAAGTTGATCGGAGGAAAGACGTGGTAGGAGGAGCAGTAATGATGTCATTAGGCTCAAGAGAGGAGTTGGGGGGCACACCATGTTGATGGTTTACCTAGTCGAGGACATGTCAACCGTGGACGCCTTTCCCTCCTTGGAGGCAGCGCAAAGGAGATCCTCCGTTGTGCCTATGTTGTCTGTCCTTGCCGTAGTGGTGGTTGGTGGCGACCCATGGGGGCTGGCGACATCTTGGCTGGAAGCGGTCTAGGTGGACCGGCGCGGAGGCACCCGCTCACGCTTGCCTATGACCAGGATCGCTTCGGCAGCGATAGCTAGCTGAAGGCGTCTTCCTGCGGTCGTTATTGTGGCGGCGCAACAACGGTAGCCCTAGGTTTGTGTTTTTTGTTTTGGTTTTCTTGTAAAGGTTTTGTTGTAATCTGCTTCTACTCTATTAATACATGCACAACAAATTTCTTGTTGGTGCCTTTTGAAAAAAAAAATTGTGGCACGTGGAGCAAAAGGGGAGAGGGGGTGGAGGCGTTTGTCTGTTGGAAAGGATACATATATATTCTTTGTTTCGAGCAGGTTGTCCGCATGGAGGGGGGTTGTCGCGTCTTAGGGGAGTTGTCTGCCACCAAGGGTTGTCCGCATGCTGGTGGTTGTCACATCTTAGGGGAGTTGTCTCTCAGCGAGCTACCATTGTAGCTAAGACCAGTAGTAACTCTCAAGGGCGCCTGGTCGGTAGTTAGGTATGCATTGAAGTCATCGTTACTTCATAGCTTCGCGACAGCCATGAGTGCATTTTGCATGGAGGCACATAGAAGGATCTAGACCGTTACTTGCAACATTGGCGCAAAGCACACAATGCCGAGGAGAAACATGATGACTGGCTAGTGGAGCAGTAAGATTGGAAGTCCCAAAGGAGATCTTGAAAGGCCACACCTAATTTGGCAGCTTGGACAATCTTGACATATTTGGCGTCTACAAGTGGCACGAGGCAAGCCTTGACAAGCTACCAGGGGATAGCATGGAGCTCCATTACTAATGGTGGGGCAATGTGTCCACGGTGTGCAATAGGGGCAGACGAAGCTCGGTAGACTGGGCAATGGAGGTGAAGCTAGCAGCAAAGGTGTAGAGGTGGTGGCGAGCAATGGCTTCCACCTCGGCTGAGGGGTTTAACTACAGCCATTTCCATCCACAGTAACTCAAAATCACAAATTAAAAGGAAATTTGACATGAATGAGAAAAAATATACTCAAAATAAAAAACAGATGATAAGGAAAGCTTTTTTTGTGTGTGTGTTCACATCTTCAGCACCCGTAAGTGGAGTTTTTTTTTATCATTTGACAATTTTTTTTAGAAAGGGGAATATATTAATATCTCAACTTCTGCATTATCATTTGACAAATGGATCCCCTTTTTTTTAAAAAAAAAGAAAAATGGACAAGCACCAAAGGTGTTATCTTAACAGAACATGACGTGTGAGATAAATCGATATCCGGAGTGACTAGCTAGCGACTTTGTCGCAAAAGGTGCATGAAAAAGAAGCCGCAGTTACTAAAACTCTAAAAGTAGGCTACTTGGAGTGTTCCATGGCAAAGTCGTGCTGCTACTCTAGTCTTGTTCAAGCAAAAAGTCGACCATCTAGAGGCATTTGTCTGGCACTGTTTTGCTTTATATACGGTCTTTTTGACATTCTACGTTATCTCGGTCTACCATAGGAGTATATGGTTTCGTCCATGCATTTTCTCCATCACCTCCGATCCTTTTCGATGCCTTGTAGAATCAT
Source organism: Saccharum hybrid cultivar R570 (assembly GCA_038087645.1). Classification (NCBI taxonomy): domain Eukaryota; kingdom Viridiplantae; phylum Streptophyta; class Magnoliopsida; order Poales; family Poaceae; genus Saccharum; species Saccharum hybrid cultivar. Next base: position 5,694,991 of record JAQSUU010000804.1, on the reverse strand, counting down.
CTCAGATCTTGACGCTTGCATTTGCATGCGTGCGACAGCCATGAGCCATCTATCTATCTAGTCTAGAAAGGAATATTATACACACACTACGAGTATGACTACAATACATACTTTCTGGTTCAAAAAAAATACACGTGTCAATCATTTTTTTCTAAATTTAATAATACAATATATAAAAATGCTAGTACTATATGATACTCCTATGAAATAAGCATTATATTAGATTAATCATAGAATATACCATTTTTCTCCAAAAACAACACATAACTGTATCATCTCTCCGTTCCAAATTATAAGTCGCTATGACTTTTTTGGTTCATCCATTGCTGTGTATCTAGACATATTATTATAGCTAGATCCATACCAAAATGGATGTACCAGAAAAAGTCAAAACGACTTATAATTTAGAACTGAGGGAGTACACTATATCCATAGCTCAAACCAAGAATGGTAATTTTTTTATATTTACTATACATAATCTGAGCAGTAATATTTGTGTAAATATTTTATTAAGCACGCCATGAAAGATTTGAGATGAGTCAAACTTTCATAAAATTGTCTAGATTTATAGAAAATAGTATCGATATTTATGTCCCAAAATAAACTTACTATAAGAATATATCTTATAACAACTTTAATAATATTCTTTTAATCTTAGTAAACATTAGTAATATATATAACTTTGAAATTAATTGACTATTCAGAAAATGAGAATTTTTATATTTTTTTAGAAATGGAGGGAGTATAATCAACGCCCTACGAAAGCGTGAATTTTATATTCAGGGGGACTACACTCTGGGGTGTTTGGTTCCCCGCCTCCATCTGCCACGCCGAAGTGCATGGCCGCCACAACGTTGATAGCCACCGTTTGGTTGATGAGACAACTGTGGCCGCCACAGCTCTTTGCAGTTGCTTTTGGGTGTGGCGGGTGTGACGAGCGTGGCGGCCAAAATCATCGCCGCACCTTATGCGGAGGCGGTGGCAACATGAAATGCTGAACCAAACAGCCCCTCAACGCCACCAACCAACAAACGCAAGGGGGCCAAGGGGTTCGGTCGGTCGGTGTCGCTCTTCTAGAAGCCCGAGGCAGTTAGAGTTGAGTGAATTGCGGTTGCACGAGCAGCAAGCCAGAGAGATGCTGTCTGTCTCTATCTACTTATCTGTGTATACGTATCTACAGCTACAGCTAGCCCACGTTTCCATGGTGCGGCGCATGCGCATGCGCAGCTCAGCGGCTGGTTCGCGTGGCGTGTGGCGTGAGTGACCGGCCCGGCTGCCCGCCGCGCCGGCCGATGGATATTGATGCCTGGATAGATACCGATAGAGACTGCTCGTACAGCCGCAACTCTCTCAACTTCTAGAAGATCGCCACCGACCGAACTCCTTTTGGCCCTTGCGTTTGTACTGTAGTGTATGCCCAGCGGAGTAGTACGTACGGTATACACGGCACAATTTTTTTTTTGAACAGAAAGAGTGTAGTAGTCGTGTGTGTATGATGTGCCTTTCTAGATAGATGGCTGCCTGCACGCATGCAAAATTGCAAATGCAAGCTAAGCGTCGAGATGTGATCAGGAGATGGTTCTCTACAAGGCATCGAAAAGGAGGTGATGCAGAAAATGCGTGGACGAAATCATATGCGCGTAGACCGAGATAACGTAAGTGTAGCAGGTCAAAAAGACCGTATATATTTGTATGTATATGCTTATATTTATGAGATGGATGGTCACATAGACAAGCGTACTAGTATGCCTCTAGATGGTCGCCTTTTTGCTTGAACGAGACTTGTTGAGTAGCAGTACCACTTTGCCATCGATAGCTGCGGCTTCTTTTTCATGTACCTTCTGCGACAAAGTCGCTAGCTAGTCACTGCATATATCGATTTATCTCACAAGTCACGTTCTGTTAAGATAACACCTTTGGTGCTCGTCCATTTTTCTCAAAAAGAACAAGGTGGTCCATTTGACGTCAAATGACAAAAAAAAAACTCTACTCCATCCGTTCTAAATTATAATTTTTTTTTGTAGGTTCACAACTTCTAGATACAAAGAAAAAGCTATGTATCTGAAAAGTCATAACGACTTATAATTTAAAATAGAAGAAGTACTTACCAGTGCTAAAGGCGGAACACAAAAAAAAACTTTCTTTTTCGTTTGTTTTAACTCTAAGTTTTTTTTTTGCTCATTCACATCAAGTTTCCTTTCTTCTGTGCTGCAGATGGAGACTCGCCACCACCTCAGCACCTTTGCTGCTACGCTTCCACTGTCCAGTCTTTCGATCTTCTACCCCCGTTGCACACTGTGGCCACGTTGTCCCACCCGATGGGCATCCTTAACATTATGAGATAGCAGCCAGCTCATACATACCATGTCATTGCCACTTCATTATATGAACCTTACATGTAAGTGATTTTTTATTCTACAATCTTTTGTTCTCCTCTCATTCTTTATGAGCAGGCCCACAACACAGTCTCGTTTTCTAAGCGAGATAGGTATGGAGATAAGAGATAATCTCTTCTCTTTTCCATCTTCTCTCTCTTCCACATAAGAAAAGTGTCGACATAGATTCCTATGAGCTAGCTGAAGTGACACTATTGGAGACGCCCTAAGCAACGGAGCTCCACGCTATCCCCTGGTGGCTTGTTGAGCCTTGCTTCGTGCCACTTGTCACTGCCAAATATGTCAAGGTTGTCGAAGCTGCCAGATCAAGTGTGGCCTTTCAAGATTTCCTTCAGGACTTCCAATCTTACCGCTTCACTAGTCATGTTTCCCAATTGCCTCAGCATTATGTGCTTCACGCTAATGTTGCAAGTAACAATCTAGATACTTCTATATATGCCTCCATGCTCAATGCGTTCATGGTTGTCGGGAAGCTATGAAGTAACGATGACTTCAATGCCTGCCTAACTATCGACCAGGAGCCCTTGAGAATTACTAATAGTCTTAGCTACAACAGTAGCTCGCCGAGAGACAACTCCCCTAAGATGTGACAACCACCTGCATGTGGACAACCCTCGGTAGCAGACAACTCCCTTAGACGCGGCAACCCCCCACCGTGCGGACAACCCACTCGAAACAAAGAATATATGTGTATCTTTTCCATCCGACAACTGCCTCAACCCCCTCTGCCCTTTTGCTCCCTGTGCCACAAATCAACATGTCCTCGACTGGGTGCACCATCAACGTGATGTGCCCCAACTCCTCTCTTTGTGCGCCTCCTACCACGTCCTTTTCCTCCAACCAACTTTATCTCTGGCTACACCACGTGTTGTTGTCCCTCCTAGCTCCCCCTACTCATCAAACCCCTAGCCATTGCCACAGCCTTTAACTTACTCAACCTCATCGCCTCCTCAAGTGCGACCCCAGACTTCTGAACCATGCATACCCAACCTCGTCTCCTCCCCATGCCCCCACACTATGATACATCATTCACGCGCTCATGCCAACCTACTCGATACAATTGAGATCCACACCAATGGCTCCCCATTGGCCATTTTGATGTCCCCTCTGCCCTTGAGGATGAATACCGCCACCTACCCGGTCTCCTCCATTGATTGCCTCCCTCATGCGTAGCGCAACATCTCTGAGGGTTGTGGTTCTAGCCATCCACTAGGGCGCTATGGAGGACATTCATGATGAGATCACCGCCTCGGAGGCAGTGGCAAAGCATGCGGACTAAACAAGCGGGGGCCAAATTGTTCAATAAGATCGTAGTTGAAATTAATGCATCATATTGCGCCATATATCAATTATCAAGTCTGCCAAATTATCAAGCCTAAAAAATTGCATTTTCTCTTTACTTTCCATCAGTTGAACCTGTTTTCACACCGAATGCCAGCGACTTTTTTTTATAGAATATACTGGCTACTTAGAGACTAGAGTTATAGAGCAAAGATACAGGACTATTAGCAGATGCAGGGGCATGACCTAGTTTGGCCTCCACGAGGCTTTGATGGTGCCTAGAGGGACTAGATGACTCTAATGAGGAGGTTGACTCCTAAATGTCATTTGTTTGCTCAGACTCACTGCTTGAATTGGAGGACCTAAATTTCGACATTTTTTGTATGTCTGAGGGCGATATGGAGTACAACTACGTCTTCCTCAACGCCGCTACAATGAACTTGCTCCCCCTACATTCCCGTGGCCATTTACTAGTTTTCATTTGTAAGTTTGATTCATCATTTGCCTTAGCTCAAGTATAAAATACATGTAATTTCGTTGGAAACATGGATCAATTTGATTAAATGCATGTTTCTAAGCCTACCCTATGAGTCTATGACTCAGGAAAAAAAAGCTATAATTATATTCCTTCTAAGTTCTAACACAACATGTATGTAATGAGGTGTACGCATATCTATTCAGCTTAGAGAAAAAAAAGCTGTTTTCTTTACTAAATAATGCACGCAAAGTTAAATGGCCTTGCTTGCTAGGCTTTACACATCAGCCCACACATGCCTCTACAACCGTAACCTTTTGGGGGGAGAAAACAGACAAAAACTTGAGCTACAGACCAAATCCGACACGGAGACGCAGCTTCCTGCCTTCCTTTAATTATTGCTGACCACTGTTTTCGCAGCCGCACCGCCCCCGTCGTCATTCCGGCGTTCCGCCGCGCCATGGACGACTGCACACATCAGCCCATGCCCAACCCGGAGCCGGCGTCTCCCGCTCCCGCGCCGGCGCCAACCGCCGCGCCGCCGCAAGAAGCCACCGGCGACTCGGAGTCCGACACCCCCGTGTCGGGCCTCAGCCTCACAGTAGGGGACCGTCCCTTGGTGGCAGCTGGCTACGCCGAGGACGACGCCGAGTCGTGCAGCGGCGCCGATAACAACCGCGTCCCTGCTGCTAGCGTCGACGGCGACGACGGCCGTGGCGCAGACGACGACGCGGCCATGGAGGGTGACGAGAACGAAGTTGACAGCAGGATGTCCGTCCCCTGGTGGCGCCGGACGGTCCAGGACGCGGCGGCCGGTGCCGGTGCCGGTGCGGGAGGTGGCTGCACGCGGCCGCAGGCGGCGGCGGAGGGCGGGGCGGCTGTTGTGGCCGGCGGCAGCCACGCGACCGAGAGCAACAGGCTCTTCTGGGAGGCTTGCATTGCGCATGGATACTAGCTGACTCATGACTGGTACTGGTAGGCAGTAGTAGTAGAGTAGCCGCCGCCGCCGCCCGCCATGGATGGGGCATTCCAAGGTAGATGTAGATGTAGAAGATGGGGTCGGGGTCGGGGAACATCGCTTAGCCTCCTGCGCTGCGTGCCACTTCATGACGTCGGGCATCTGACATCATCCTGTCTCAGAATGCTTTTTGCAAACTATGGAGCCGTTCAGCTATGCTGATAAGCCGGCTGAAAAACGTCGTTGGTTGATTTGTTATGAGAAAACAAATACTATTTTAGCTGAAAAAACAAGTTAAAAAAGATAGATTATAAGCCGAATGAACAGGGCCTGTGTGTGTTCATGAGTTCTTCAAGAATCCAATGTTTCCCGTGAATGCAACTTAAATTTTGTCCCGTTCTGTTCTGAATGAATTACCTGAGACCTAAATTTTGTTCCTGTGAATTCAGCTCATGTTCAGGTCAGTTTATGTGTGCAACGCAAATGAACACTCGAAACCGGATTCACATTTAGGCCACCGCCCCTGAATTTTCTCGGTATTCCGATCCCTCCAGTCAATGCTACATGCACCCATTTTTAGAAGTACTGTAGCAAGTATTCGGTCCTGTGGTTTCAAAAAAAAAAGTATTCCGTCCTGTCAAAAAAAAAGCATGTCGTATAGGACAATTCGTTGTTAAACCTTTAAAAGTTGGTGATACTACTGTACTAGGACTAGTAGCTTGCACCGTTTATTTACTTGTTGCCTGCCTCTTATAATTCGTGGTAAACGCTGCCTGTTCTTAAGTTTTTTTTTAAGATTAAGTTGCCTAACGATGGTTAATACGTTTTCAAGTATAAGTAAATTTCGAGCTATAACTCAAAGCATCTCTAAGAGTGTCCAAAACACTCTCCCAATCCAGGATTTTTGAAAGGATAGGAAAAAAAATCTTCTCCAACAACTCCCAATCTCACCTCCCAATCTTTTGGCACTTGGAAAAAAAAACCTCCCCTTACGCGTAAAGACGCGCATACTCTAGGTCACGCGTAAACATGCGTATCCTTCGGCCAATCTAAATGTGGAAGGGCGGGGAAAGAATAAAAAATAAGAAAGGTTCCTGATGCAAATGTATAAGAGAGAAATAATATATAAAATTGATAGGATAATTTAGAAATAGTACATGATTCCTAATGTAAAATTGTTTTCTATATTTTAGAAGTAAATTATTGAAAACTATTGAAGATGATATTATTTATTTCTCCTAATACTTTTTAGCGAGTTGGAGAACTCTATGATTTTGGAAAGAAAATATTGGAAACTCTTGGAGATGCTCTCATTAGTTACTCAAATATTTTAACTCACAGTGTCAGCTCATCAACGCATATATATGTGGACACTTTTTTGGGGGGCAACTCAAATGTGGACCTGTGACTAGAAAATTTCAAACCTTTATCACCTCCATGGATTGGCTAGTTACTTCAGCCATTGAAATGAATTGAGGTGGTCAAAGGAGAAGGCTATGTGTAGCCAAATTGTGCTTCAACAAGATAGTGATAAAAAATCGGTAAAAGTAGTTAAGATTAGGTTTTGATTAGCTTGCGCACCAAATCTAAAAATATCCTACTTATGATTCCTCGCGTGCCTCCCATCCTGCCTCCATTCACCCGATTTGGGGATGTACTCGTAATGCATGCCGGGATTAACCGCTTTGATCGCATTGAACAATGCTGGCAAGTCATCATACCCATCTTTCCAATCCCCATATATCATCTTCCATGCACGTTGCTTTGCCCTTCATGCTTTTCCACACCTTATCTTGTAATCAAATTTCTCCTTAATCATCACCATAATTGTCTTCACCTTCAAAAGTTGGGTTCTCCCTTTAATATGTGCCACAGTGACTTAGCAATAACGATAGAGGTCAACTCCCAATGCTTCTGTTTGAGCTCTATTTCGGCACAAGTGTGTGGGCCAACGATTCTTGTGACCTTGAACTTTCCTGTGTGCTTCTGTTTTCTAGCATAAACCCCCCATTCACATGTTTCCTTCTTGCACACACAACTGTGTACCTCAGCTACACATAGGAATGCCACACCGTACCTTGAATGGTATTTTACGAATCACTGAATACTGTTGCAGCCACCTTTTCAATGCAGGTAGGTCCTTGAACACCATGCCCTTCTCAATTACCATGCTTGGCCTGGCCTCCCAGCATCTAGCAGCTCGTCATCCCTTCCTTCTGCATAAGCCTTATGAGAATGACTTAGATCCCTGAATCCATGAACTGTTGGATCCTGGTCAGGGCAAAAATGCTTGATCAACTTAGTATCACTTTATGTCAGCTCTCTGACAGGGCGGTCATCATCAGAATCAATGGCTCTTGCGATCTCGTAACGCTCACAGTAAAAGAATTTAAATATCTACTCTAGCTGAACATGTGCAAAGAGATGTGTCCAAGGGGCATAGCTAGGAGTTTGACATAGCAGGGCCCATTGTTAATAAAGACAACAACGAGCAACGAAGACACGCATGCATATGTAGACACACACATATGTACACGCTCACATATATAGGCTAAACTTTAGCAAAGATTACAAGGACTACAATTAATATTCCATTACACATACATAGGTTCTAAATATAAGGGTAAATAAATGCTAATGATCAACCTCAAGAGAAGTTCAACACATGAATTAGTTCAAAATGCATGAGAGGGTGTCCAAATTGATTTAAAGCACCTTAGTTAATGTAACAACTACAAGAGATACTATATTCCATAACCATAAGCAACACTAGGTTATGCTTGGCCCTCCTCCCTCCTTCCCTCCACCTTTGTGCATCCACATAGATGAGTATGTGTTGGTGTGTTCGTCAAATTGCACGTTTCTATTGTTCTTCAGTATGTATAATAATTCATTATGTTTGTTTGATCATGAAAATTATTTTAAAGTCTTACAACCTACTCACTGTGCCCCGTGAAACACTTGGATGCAACATACGTCGGACATAGATGCAACATTTGAAACATACAGTTACAACATATGTGTGAAACATATGCAACATGTAGATAAAACACTTGCAACATGTGTGTGTGAAATATATGCAACATCTAGATAAACACTTACAACATGTGTGTGAAACGTATGCAATTGCAACATGTGTGTAGAACATATGCAACATCCAGATAAAACACTTGTTGCAACATACGTTTGAAAATATTTTTTCAAAACACCTGCAAAAATAAGCAACATGCGCAACATCCCGATCTATTTTTGCAACATCTATATGTAATAATTGCAACATACCTCTGAAACATCTGAAACACTTGAAATATACATTTGCAACATAGGGGAGAAGGCTAGGGCCGGTCGATTCCGGTCATCGGGGTGGGATCCGGCGGCGCGCGAGCACCACCACCATCCAGCTCCGGCAGCATCGGCCTTGGCTCAGCCTGGCGGGCGACGCGCGATACTAGAGGGAGCGAGCGGCGCGGTGCATGGCCGAAGCGAGGAGCGAGGTGCGGGTGGAGTGCGCGATGGGCGGGGGCAAGGAGTGAGCAGCGCAGGTAGGGCGCGTGACGGCGCGGGAACGAGGGGCAAGCGAACGAGCGGCGCAGGGTCGGGGGTGCGGTGGGAGAACGCCGTAGTAGTGAGCGAAGTGAGGCGTGATGTCCGGATGAGAATAAGAGACATGAAAATGAGCATGAAAAAAGGCAAAGTTGTGGTGCACATCACGCGACACATCCGTCCGGAGGGAGTCGCTGGCGTCAGACGTGCCGTTTGTAGCATTTTCGTTTATTTTGAGACGGAGGGGCATGATGGAAATATTTTGGTCCACCCCATTGTTTTCTAGGATTTTACTTGATATTTGCTTTCAAGCATTTTGAATTTCCACCTGTATTTTCACCACCCCATTCAGCCGTCAGATCTGACAGCTCAACGTCTACCAGCTCGCATCAGACGGCCAGTCAGACTCCTGCTTCCTCACCCGCTGCCTCGCCGCCGCCGAACCGAAATCCACCTCGCCTTCGCCGGGGCGTCACCTTTCAGACGCTCCCAGAGCTGCCGGCGGCAGCGGCGGCCAACCAGCCATGTGGCTCGACGGGGCCTCCTCCGGGCAGCCTCGCCGTCGTTCCGCCGCAGGTGCGCCCTGCCCCCATCCCTCCCCTCCTTCGACACGGTCGCAGAGGTCTCTGACACTTGCGTATTTCTGTGGGTTCACCTATACAATGCACATAGAATGTTTTCCCCCCTTTTCTTACCGCTAGGGTCCAGGGAATATGAGCGAGTATCCCATACAATTTTTTACCATTGCTGGATTTGGAACATGCAAACCTTTCCTGGTTTATACACAAGCTAAACTATTTCATACAATTTTTTTTTCAACTCCGATGTGTGAGTGTGAGTTACAAACGGCAACACAACAAAACATAGCCTTTTGTCCCAAACAAGTTGGGTAGGCTGGAGATAAAACCCAAAAGAAACGAGAAACAGGGAGACACATAAAGGGACATAAAGGGCACAAGACAAAAAGGGGTCACGGTTCAGGCACGTTGATTGCCAATCTCTAAACGCTCCTGTCCATAGCTAAATCCTTGGAGATATTCCACTCCTTAAGATCTTTCTTAACGGACTCGTCCCAAGTTAGTTTAGGTCAACCTCTACCGTTCTTTACATTATCGGTCCGCTTTAGAACTCCACTACGCACCGGCGCCTCAGGAGACATCCGTTGGACCTAAAGTAACTGAACAACAGTTACAAACGGCAACCCGTAGTGTAAATGAACAACAGCAAGAAATATTTGCACAACCATTAGTGTGCAGTTTCTTGTCAGTATCTGAATAATTCTCCAATGCACAACATAATTCTCGATGGAAACAAATCAACATATAGTACATATTATTACCATACATCCTGGGAGATAGTAGCACACAGTTTGCACAACAGGCAAAGGCAAACTTCCGCAACTTTCGGAACCAATGTCAAGCTCTGGTCCTTGGCTAAAGTTTTGAAAGGTTAAGAGAAAAGGTGCATGTGCATCCATGCCCGAGAGACATTATTACCCTGAATAAATTGTTTTGTGCGAACATGAGTAATCTTTTGCCAGTTTGAATCACTAGCCGTTTGGCAGCTCTTCATGAATGACTTGTCACAGTCATGAAGTATAAAAGACTGTAGAGATACGGGCAGAGTTGGAAGTGACCGAACATTTGGGCACCACCGCAAAAACAAATTCTGTAGTTGTGGCAGGGTCCCCAAATTCTCCGGCAAGCTGCTCCACTGGCAACAATGCTAGAGAAGGAAACTGTTGCAGGATTTCTTCTTCTCAGCTCATTCGATTGCTCAATACTAAGAATCCGTAGAGATGAGAAGCCTTTTCTTGACAGCAGACGTGGCACAAGGGGTATGTCATCAACAGTGATCCTAACAAGACATTGTACCTTTTCGGCCTCTTCAAGGGTCATAAAAAGGTTGGGACACTTCATGATGGTGAGGTGTTGCAGGCTGATAAGATAATTTAGGCCTTGCAAACAAGTAAATTGGGCACAATCAATGATTTTGAGATTCTGAAGCATAGATAGAGACATCATCGCCTCACAAGGGATTGCTCTGAAAAAGGGAAGATACATTAAGATCAACCAAGTTAGGGATGTAGAACGTCTCCACCAGTTATGGAGGACGGTGTCAGTGATGGAACAATGTGAGATAATGAGGGAATCTAATGACGCAGGACACAGAAATTGGGAGTAATCTTCCTCCGTTATCTGGCCTCGGATAAGCCTAGGAGGAAAACGAGCACATGTGCTTCAGAAAATGCTGCGCAAGATTATGTCAAACCTTTCAGGCTGCTCTTGAGCAAACCGATGTATCTCCTCGGGATGCACTGTAATCTGTAAGGATGGCTCGATTTGAGACACTCGTTCGTTGAAAAGTGACCTCATCAGCTTCACATCTTCCACACATGTCTCAACTATAGCCTCAGAGATCTGAATGTCTAGACTCTTCAGGCTATCTGGAAGTCTTGGCAACTTCTTTAGCTTGTGAAGAGCAGCAAGTCTAAGCTCATCAAGGTGAATGAAAAGCTCACTGATATCAGGGAGAGTTTCAAGGTTAACACAATTACTGAGTTCTAGGCATCGTAGGCTACTAAACTTTTGTGCCAACCAGCTTGGGCACTTCCATCCCTTGTAGCCACCTATTCCTAGGCCGTGTTTAGTCACGCCAAATCGGTAAAATCTGCACAGTAAAAGATTCCCCACTGTAGCATTTTGTTTGTATTTGTGAATTTTTGTCACTAATTAGGCTCAAAAGATTCGTCTCGCAAAGTACAACTAAACTGTACAATTAGTTTTTGATTTCATCTACATTTAATACTCCATACATGTGTCGGCATTTTGATGTGACAGAGAATTTTCTTTTTACGTAGTGGAATTTGGGGGAAAATTATATATGCATCAAGTCCCTGGCTTTGTGAGCTGTGACGGTGGGCAGAGGCCCTAAATTACCTCCGCTTCAAGGTCTGGCTGTTGACTAGACGTCCGTGACCATGCAAGTGACAATGTTGTCAGGTACTTCTTGTCAGATGGCTTGGCTTCTAGTGCTCTCTCCTTGCTTTCCACATTTTCAAGGCCACTCTCAGGCTGCCACAAAGGTGATTTAGGCCATGTTTATCCTAAAGTTTGCCACCAAATTTTACTATAAAAAAAGATTTTCATCACATTAAAATGTTGACACATGCATGAAGTACTAAATATAGATGAAATCAAAAACTAATTGCATAGTTTTGTTGTACTTTGCGAGACGAACGTTTTGAGCCTAATTAGTCAATGTTTGGACAATTTTTACCAAATACAAACGAAATGCTACAGTACACTACAGTAGCAAAATGCCAACTTTGGATGTCTAAAATTGGGCACCTAAACAAGGCCTCAGGCCCCGTTCGGCTGTGCTAATAAGCCGGCTGAAAAACACTGTTGACTGATTTGTTGTAAGAGAAAAATACTGTCCCGACTGAAAAAACAAGTTGATTAGTACCTTCAGCTGCTGCAACTCATACCCCTTCTCCTTCCTCACTCTGAAGTCACTCAATTCTCGAAGTGATTTCATCTCTCCGACCCCAGGAAAACATGAAACCTCAGAAAAACGAGATGGGTTTATTACATGCCTCAAGCTAATCAGGTGGCCCATGTTCTTCACGTTGGAGAATTTAAAAACACCTTCACACCGGAGCTCTAAGATTTGCAAATGATACAGTTTATCAAAATTTCTTGGCAAATGTAGGTTACCCAACCTGTAGCCGTTAATGGAGAGACAGCGTAGATGTTTTAAGTCACCAATAAATGTAGGGATCATCACCATTTTGCCTTGTAGAGGCACTTGCACCACACGCAGCTTCTTTAACTTCTTCAACATTCCCTCAAGTTCTTCTATGGTTATCGCTGGCTCATCAATAAAGCTACTAGTAATGATTAGTGTGCGTAAATTTTCTAATTTACAAATCTGCGCGGTAAACTTCATTGGTTCGTTCAACCTCACAAAAAATGGCGAGCATCAGGAGGGAACTGTTTCATCTCACTGCCATCAATTCGGGTACAGTCATTTCCAGCAAACATGGTAGCCAATTCATGCAGAAGATCATGAGTAGTAACCCATTCAATGTCATTGGTGCCATTTGAGATTTTTCCTGTTTGCAGAAATGAGCATGACACCAGTTCATCAAAGTAGCCATGTGCTATATATTCCATTTGCTCAACAGTACCTGTACTTTTTATAAAGCCTTCTATCATCCAAAAGTCAACTAACTCAGCACGTTTGAACACGTATCCTTGGGGAAATATGTTACAATATGCAAAGCACCTCCTAACATGCTCATCAAGGTATTGATAGCTCCACCATAGAGCTCCCATGGTATCTGTCAACAAGCCATGATCTTCAACTCGTCTCCAAATGATAGCTTTTAATTGTTTGTGTAGTCGTGCTCCTACTACTCTTGCTGCTGGTGGGAGAAAATTGCATATTTGGGACTTCAATCGTCGCGCTTCGCAGCAATCGTCGACTTCGTAAAAATAGCCCTCCAAACATTGGACTCTTGATTTCCTTGACATTATGGTTATTTTCTTTCTTTTCTAGTATTCATCGATGTATTTAGCACCTGAGTGGACGTATTTTCCCTTCTGATGTTTTGCCGTGCCGCTCGCTATTTCCCTGGCCGCTCGTACGTACGTGAGTCCTTGCTGTGCCGCTCGGTGATTCGCTCGTACGTACGTGAGTCCTTGGCAGGCAGGCAAGCTGGACGCCGCCGCTGCTCCTGTGCTGGCTGGCTGGCCGCCGCCACCCCTGGCTGGCTGGCTTGCCGCCGCCAGCGCCCCTGGGCCAGGCTGGCCAGACGCCGGCGCGGTGACGGTACGGCTGGGGACGCCAGGGCTCCGGCGAGCGGGCGGCCATCCAGTTCGTCGGGAGGTTGGCCGTCCATGGCAGGCGCGGAGATCGCTGTGGGGAAGTCGCGATGGCGTCGGGTCGCTCGATAGGTTAGGGCTCCTCCAAATGTCGGTCTCAAGTCTGTACGTACCGTGCAAAATGACAGAAGGGCAAAAGGGTTCATTCAGGTGCCAAATACATGTATATACATAGTAGAAAAGAAAGAAAATACCCATAATGTCAAGGAAATCAAGAGTCCAACGTTTGGACGGTTATTTTTACGAAGTCAACGATTGGTGTCCCAAAACTGCGAAGCGCGACGATTAGAGTCCCAAATATGCAATTTTCTCAGGTTTGCATCATCTAGTGCATATAATGCATAAAAAGGTTGAAAAAATCCATCTCGTTCAAGTCAGGTATTTGCATAGGGCTATGGCAACCTAGATACTTAGCTGCATCGGAAAATCGAGTTGTGACCAGGACCTTACTCCCTGTATCTCCTGCCTTCAATGGAGAACATAGCTGATCCAATTTGTATTCATCATTCACATCCTTCCCAGTCCATACATCATCCAAGACCAGCAGGAACCTTTTGCCTCTCAGTGCTGCCTCTAACTTCATCTGTAGGGTATCAAGATTACTGAACTCATGGCATGGCTCCCCTAAAGCTGCCCCAAGCATTTGACGATAAATTCCATGCACACTGAAAATCTGATTAACCTGAATCCACATGATAGGTTTAAAATAGTTCTCTGTTCGTTCAAAGGTACAAACATGTTGTGCTAATGTTGTCTTCCCAGAACCAGCAATACCGTAGATACCAATCACTGAATAACACTTGCTGTTATTGGAGGGTGGTTCGCAAACACTTTCATGGAGCATTGTTCTTATGTCATCACGTTCCTTTGTCTCTACCAATTATGAAACCTGTAACAGATGAAGTAGTGGTAATCCTGGTCGCGCTGTTTGCAGGATCTGATATGTCATTGCTATTACTACCACTAGTAATGGTGCTAGCCAGCGGTGACAAAAGCTGAGACCCTTCTTCAATTATGTTTTCCAACTTCTTTAGAGCATTTTTTAGTTTTCTGTTTTTCCCAGAGGTGATTTGCTTCACACTGTTTATAGTTAAGGCTGACTTTGTTCCCGATTAAGATATTACCTGCATGAAACGATTGAAATGTTACACATTGACACTTAATTTTTAGGCGACATTTGGATGCTGTGGTATTGACAAACTAGAATGCGAAAAAAGTAATGCAACAGTTGCTAGGTGTATCATCTGATTATTCTTGCCTTAGTTTCATCTTTCTTTTTTTTTCTGAACAGCGATTATTCTAACTGTTAGATTTTCAGTTTCAGAGAGTTTTGATTATCACATCTGGAATTGCAATTCTACTATAGCTATTAGCTAGGTGGTCTTGTAACCTGCTTCTGGAGGCGGTGATAGTCGGCGACGTAGGATGTCCTCGGCGTCGTAGAAGGCGAACTTGAGCCTCCTCGCCCACTGCTCCACACGACCCCGCTGCCCGGGAGGGATCCTCTCGGCCTGTTGCCGCATCAGCTCCAGCCACGGGAGAAGACGCTCCTCCAGATCACGCAGCTTCTCTGACTCGTCGAAGCCGAGAAGGGCAAAGCCATGGTTGAGGAGCCTGGTGGTGATGGGTGACGCGATCCACCCCAGTGTGGAGATGGCCCACCCGACCGCGGCAACCTCCGCCATGGACGCAAGCAGGCAGGAAGGAGACCCAGAGTATTTTGTGTGCGTCTGTGTTCTTGCTCAGCTCAGCTCGGTGGAAATTCTAGTTCGTGTAGGCAGTTCTAGGATTCTAGCCACACATCGTGGAGTGAGTTCTTCCACATAGGATGAAATTGGATATGGTTTGCAGCAACATGACGACTAGAAAATTCGTTAGTCGTCGTCGTGGTCGTCTCTAATTAACATCTTTCCTTGATGTTGCTGCTGAGTTTCACTTTCATTGATACTGATAGCAATGCTGGTTTCATCAATGTAGCCGAGGGTGGAGAGCTAGATTTCTCTTTTCTTGATGAAAAATGCGTGCTCATACGTACCCGAATATATTGAATTCAGAAAAAAGAAGGGACATTCTCATCCTAGCTACACGCAAATATTTGGCATTATAATATTATTTCGAATTGAAGTAATTATATGCCAACAAATTCCATGGACTTGCAATAAAATACTCCCTCCGTTCTTTTTGAACGAAGTTGAAACCAACTACTGTAAGCCTGTTCCTAGCACAACAGCACTGTCCGAAACGACACACATACAAGATCGGAGTACCTAGCAATAGCAAGTTAATGTTGCTCCCTCGTTATGACATCATAATATGCATTTTTGTTGGTGTTTTTTTTTTCTGCATCAATGCAACTCTTATCGTATCAGATAGATTACCCACTAAATATGAGTAGTAATCTGAAAAAAATGTGGAATTGCACAAGCAGCTAATTCCTTGTGGTCGTATCAGAGAGATTACCCACTAAATATCAGTCTGGTACTCTGGTGTAGTGGTGTGTATGAGCAAGTATCTGCTCACATATTGAATCTGCTAGCATACTGATGGTCACTACAGTTTAAAAGCAACTATTGATTCTTTTACCCAACAGCAATTCTCAGTTTGGAACATGCGAAAATTTCCTGGTTATTTTGTATGAGAACTCAACTATCCATGTGAGTTCCAAACGGCAACCCACGGTGTAAACGAAAAAATCAGACGAGAGATATTCGCACATCCATTCATTGGGAGCGTGGGCAGTGTCAGTCTTCTTGTCTCTGAAAATTCTCCACCGCACAACACAATTCTCTGTTAACTTTGATGGAAACAAATCAATATATATAAATATTTATACATCTTTCAAGATAATTGCAGTATTCCAGAAGATGTCCAAACAAATTAAAGCATGGCGCCTATGATAGCACAGATTGCACTACTACTGGCAAAGCCGCAAAGGCAAGCTTGTACAACTTCCCCACCCATGTCGAGCTGGTCGAGAGGATCCATGCGCCAGAGAGGTCAGCAATTGAATAATTTGTATTAGGAAAAATTTTTGGTATGGACATGAGCAATCTTTTGCCATTTTGGATCTCCAGCCGTTTGACAGCTCTTCACGAATGACTCATCACAGTCTTCGAGTGTAAAAGACCGTAGAGAGGCTTGCAGAGTTGGAAGTGACCGGACATTTGGGCACCGTCGCAAAGACAAATACTCCAGGTGCGGCAGGGCCCCCAAATTCCGGGGCAAGCTGTTCCACTTGCACGACGTGAAGCCAAGGGAGAAGGAAACTGTTGCAGGATTTCTTCTTCTCTCAACTCATCCGATTGCTCAATAGAAAGAGACCGGAGGGATGTGAAGCCTTCTCTTGACAGCAGTTGTGGCAGGACGGGTATGCCATCGACAGTGATCCAGTCAAGACATTGCACCTTTTCGGCCTCTTCAATGGTCATAATAAGGTTGGGACACTTCACAATGCTTAGGGATTTTAGGTTGCTGAGATAATTTAGGCCTTGCAAACAAGTTAATAGGACACAATCTTCAATTCTGACAGTTCGAAGCATCGATAGAGACATCATCACCTCACGAGGGACTGCTCTCCAAAAGGGAAGACACCTTAAGGTCAACCAAGTTAGGGATGTAGAGCGTCTCAACCAGTTATGGAGGACGGTGTCAGTTATGGCACAATATGTGATAATGAGGGAATCTAATGATGCAGGACACAGAAATTGGGAGTAATCTTCCTCCGTTATCTGGCCTAGGATAAGCCTAGGAGGAAAACTGTCAAGGGCGGTATTCCCCAAGGTAGCTGGACCTCGACTCCGTAGTTCGTAGTCGTGATCCGTCGTCACCGGCAGGGTTATACCCCCACGCCGTCGCCGCCCTCGTCACTGGGTTTTGCCCCCAAGTGCCGGCTTGAGAGGTACAGGAAGGAAGATAGATGCAAATACTTCTTGATTGATTTTATTCAAGGTCTGTTACACTTATATATGGCCTAAGGCCTAAATAAAAGGAGTAATAATCTCCCTAATCTAAGGAAGGAAATAACCGAATCCAATCCAGTTTCCAATCCTAGCCACGCGTAGAGTCCTAGCCTTGCACGCCTTCCCGCGCGGCTGCCCTTTCCTGGGCGCGGCGCACATCACGGGCGCGGCTGCGTCTCACGTATGTGCGCCCGACCATGACATCTCCCTCTCCGTCGAGAGTCAGCTCGTCCTCGAGCTGGAATGAGGGAAATCTTGTGCGGAACGCGGCGGTGTCCTCCCATGTAGACGATGCCGCGGAGCAGTCCTTCCACTTGATAAGCACCTGGGGAACGCCGCGGGCGAGGCGATAGCGCACCGCACGTTCAGGCTCCGGCTCGACGGCGCCGTGACGGAGTGGAGGCAGGGGCTGCAGCTCAGCCGGAGGATCGCCGTGGAATTTCTTGAGCACACTGACATGGAAGACGTCATGAATGCGAGCGCCTGCCGGCAGCGCTAGACGAACAGCGACGTCATTGATGAGCTCAACGACGCGATACGGCCCGACGAAGCGGGGCTTAAGCTTGCTGCCCGAAGCCTGTGGTAGTGAGGACGCCAAGCGTTGCCGGAGGCGGAGCAGGGCCCAATCGCCGACCTGGTAGGAGACTGGCCGATGGTTGTCGTCGTAGTACCGCTTCTGGACGCTCTGTGCCTGCTCCAGCCTGTAGCGGACATCGGCCAGGAACTCATCCCGTTCTTCCATTGTCTTGGCCACCGCCTGCACCCTGGTGTCGCCCGCTTCATACGAGCAGATCGAAGGTGGGTCGCGCCCGTACACCACCCGAAAAGGGGTGTCCCGCAGAGAGGACTGATACGCCGTGTTGAAGAGGTACTCCGCCCATGGCAGCCACCGCACCCACTGGCGAGGCCGATCACCTGTCAAACACCGCAAATACATGACGATAACGCGGTTAGCCGACTCCGACTGCCCATCTGACTGTGGATGGAATGCCGTCGACATATGCAGCTTGGTGCCCATCAGCCGCATAAGCTCTTGCCAAAAAGCTGAGGTGAACACCGTGTCCCGGTCTGAGACAATGGATTGCGGAACACCATGTAGACGAACGATGTCGGCGAAGAAAGCTTGAGCGACGGATTCAGCCGAGTACGGATGCGCCAAGGGTATAAAGTGGCAGTACTTGCTGAATCGGTCCACCACGGTGAGGATCACTGACTTGCCGCGGACGCGGGGAAGAGCTTCCACAAAATCCATGGCGATGTCCGTCCATACTCCCTGCGGCACCGGCAGAGGAAGTAGCAGACCAGCCGGCTGAAGATGCTCAGACTTGTTGTGCTGGCAGACTGCGCACGTGCGTACAGCGTCCTGCACTCGCTGCTTCATGTTGGGGAAGTGGAAGTCGCGGCGTAAGCGATGCAAGGTACGCTGGACACCTTCGTGTCCCTCCTCATGGACCGCCGTCAACACCTCCTGCAGCAGCGGCGAAGTTGGGGGATGTACAGCCGGCCCCCAAAGTGTACCATGCCATCGACGAGCTTCCAAGGGTCCCGCCGGGTTCCTGCAGCGATGTCGGCGTGGAGGGCGACGAGGGTGGGGTCATCGTGGTGTGCTTGGCGCAGGCGGTCGAGGAAGTCGAAGCGAGGGACTGCAAGGGCGAGCAGCACCCCGTCCTCCGTGTCCCGTCTGGACAGCGCATCCGCCACAGCGTTCGCAGCACCTGGCTTGTACTCCACGCTGAAATCGAACCCCAGCAGCTTGCCCACCCAGTGGTGTTGTGGAATGGTGGCAAGACGCTGATCCAACAAGTACTTGAGACTATAATGGTCTGTCTTGACGCTGAAACGACGTCCCCAAAGATATGGGCGCCAGTGCCGGACTGCCTGGACCAGCCCAATAAGCTCGCGCTCGTAGGCCGCAAGGGCGCGATGCCGCGGTGCCACCGGTCGACTGAAGTAAGCGATGGGGTGCCCTTCTTGGATGAGCACCGCCCCAAACCCATGTGACGACGCGTCACACTCCACCACGAACGGCTTGGCGAAGTCGGGCATGGCCAACACCGGGGCTGCCGTTACTGCAGCCTTGAGGTCGTCGAATGCCGCAGCCGCCTCCGCGCCCCAAGAGAAGCCCTCCTTCTTGAGGAGGCTGGTAAGTGGCGCCGCCTTTGCGCCGTAGTTGTGGATGAACTTGCGGTAGTAGCCCGCCAAGACGAGGAATCCGCGGACTGCCCACGCCGAGCGAGGCACCGGCCAATCGTGTATGGCTTGCACCTTGGCCGAATCCATGGCCACGCCTGCCGCCGATATCGTGTGGCCGAGGTAGGCAACGGATGACACCCCGAAGTCACACTTGGAGCGCTTGACGAAGAGAACGTGGCGGCGGAGCTCGCTAAGGACCACGCGAAGGTGACGCAGGTGATCCGCCCATGACTTGCTGTAGATCAATATATCATCAAAGAAAACAAGAACGAAGCGGCGAAGGAAAGGACGCAGTACATCGTTCATGAGGGCCTGGAATGTGGCCGGAGCGTTGCACAGCCCGAACGGCATCACCAAGAACTCGTAGAGGCCATCATGGGTGCGGAACGCCGTCTTGTGGACGTCTTCCGGCCGCATGCGCACCTGATGGTACCCGGAGTGTAAATCGAGCTTGGTGAAGAACCGGGCACCATGGAGCTCATCCAGCAGCTCGTCGACGACGGGGATGGGGTAGGCGTCCTTCACTGTGATGGCGTTCAGCTCGCGGTAGTCCACGCAGAAACGCCACGAGCCGTCCGGCTTCTTGACGAGGAGGACCGGCGAGGAGAATGCGGAGTCGCTACGCCGGATGATGCCTTGCCCAAGCATGGCGTCACACTGCTTCTCCAACTCGTCCTTGTGTGCAGCCGGGTAGCGGTACGGCCTGATCGCCACGGGCGTTGCATCGGGTTTGAGGACGATGCGGTGGGTGCGGCCCCGCTCTGGAGGCAGGCCGCTGGGCGCGGCGAAGACATCCTGGAAGTCGTCTAGGAGGGCGTCGATGAGAGGCGCTGCAGCCGTAGTAGTCTGGAGTCGCGCGCTCCCCTTGGGCCCGGTACCATGCCAAGAGATGGCCCGGCCCCCATGCTGGAACGCCATTGTGCCTGCTGCCAGGTTCCAGGTAATGTCTCCCAGTGGCGCCATCCAGTTGGTGCCCAGAACGACGTCATAGCCTGCAAGTGGCATAATAAAAAGGTCGACCTGAAACTCTAGACCGTCAATGATCACCGGTGTGCGACGGAGTACTCCAGGGCATGCAATCCGCTCGCCATTTGCCACGGTCGCCGTCAACCCGGGACGCGGCTCGATGGGAAGGCCCGTGCGGTGGGCTGCAACCTCCCCAATGAAGCTGTGCGTGGAACCGGTGTCGATGAGGGCGATGAAATCCGCTGCGCCGACTTGGACGGGAAGTTGAAGCGTGTTGCTGCTGGGAACGCCGGCGACTGCGTACAGGGAGAATACCGGAGCTTCCTCGGTTGCCTCGGCCTCAGCGAGCTCGACCCCATCGATGTAGAAGATGCGACGGCAGACGCGGTTGTGGCCTCTGGAGTAGGGCTCGTTACAGTTGTAACATAGGCCCAAACGGCGACGTTCTGCCTGCTCCTCAGGCGACAATCGGCGCGGCGGATTTGTAGCACCCCCATGCTGCTGCGGAACAGGGAGGGCTGGTGCAGTGGGCGCCGGTAGAGCAGGGGCCGCAGGTGCGGCAGCTGCAGCGGTGCCTTGGCGAGGCGCCGGTGGTGGCAACAGCGCGCGTTGCGCAGGCCGGGCAGGAGCAGCAGGCGCCCGGTCAAGCTCCATCATCTCCACCTGGCGGGCGAGGCTCATGGCTGCCGGCAACGTCTCCGGGTTGTGGATGCGGACAGCGTGGCTCAACGGCGGCAGGAGACCTCCTGTGTACAGCTGCACGCGCTGAGCTTCCTCCAGACGGCCGGCGCGGGGCAGCAAGGCTTGGAACCGGTTGGAGTACTCCTCCACGGTCCCCGTGCGGCGACACTCCGTCAACTCGAACAACGGAGCAGATCGGAGGGGTGGCCCGAACCTCAGATTGAGGAGCTCCTTGAAACGGCCCCAAGGTGGAGTGCCTTCATCCTCCTGCAACTGGATGAACCAGAGCTGGGCAACATCCTCCAAATTGTACGACGCCATCCAGACACGTTCCTCCGCCAGGGTGCGTTGTTGCCGGAAGTAAGACTCGCACTTGTTGATGAAGAGCAGCGGGTCCGACTTGCCGTCGAAGCGGGGAAAATCCAGCTTCTGGAACTTCGGTGGCCGATCAAGATCTCGCGGCGCACCCCCGCCGTCGTGCGAGGCGGACGGCTTGGCCTTGATCGCAGCCACGTCGCTCTTCAAGGTGGACATCTCGTCGGAGACGTGGGTCATGAACCCTTGCAGCATCTCGAGCACATCCTTGATGGTCGGCTCCCCCATGGAAGACGCAGAGGAGGACTGGGGCGGTGGTGGGTTGGGTGGCGCGGCGGCTATGGTGGAGGCGCTGGCGCTGGCTGACGGGGAAGAGGATCGACGGCTTCGTGATACCAGGTTGTCAAGGGCGGTATTCCCCAAGGTAGCTGGACCTCGACTCCGTAGTTCGTAGTCGTGATCCGTCGTCGCCGGCAGGGTTATACCCCCACGCCGTCGCCGCCCTCGTCACTGGGTTTTGCCCCCAAGTGCCGGCTTGAGAGGTACAGGAAGGAAGATAGATGCAAATACTTCTTGATTGATTTTATTCAAGGTCTGTTACACTTATATATGGCCTAAGGCCTAAATAAAAGGAGTAATAATCTCCCTAATCTAAGGAAGGAAATAACCGAATCCAATCCAGTTTCCAATCCTAGCCACGCGTAGAGTCCTAGCCTTGCACGCCTTCCCGCGCGGCTGCCCTTTCCTGGGCGTGGCGCACATCAGGGGCGCGGCTGCGTCTCACGTATGTGCGCCCGACCATGACAAAAACTAGCACATGTGCTTCCGAAAATGCTGCGCAAGATTGCGTCAAATCTTTCAGGATGTTCTTGAGGGAACCTATGTATCTCCTCAGTATGTGTTGTAATCTGCAAGGATGGCTCAATGTGAGACACTCGTTCGTTGAAAAGGGACCTCATCAGCTTCACATCTTACACACATGTCTCAACTATAGCCTCACAGATCTGAATGTCTAGTCTCTTCAGGCTATCTGGAATTCTTGGCAACTTCTTTAGCTTGTGAAGACCAACAAGTATAAGCTCATCAAGGTGAACGAAAAGTTCACCGATATCAGGAAGAGCTTCAAGGTTACCACAATCCTTGAGTTCCAGACGTCGTAGGCTCCTAAAATTTTGTGCGAACCAGCTTGGGCACTTCCATCCGCTGTAGCCAAATATCTGCAGTTCTGCCAGCTGTGACGGTGGGCAGAGGCCCTCAATTATGGCCTTGTTTAGATGGCAAACTTTGGAGGCAAAGTTTGTATAGTAATTAGTAAGTGTCCCGTCACACTGTAGCAATTTTGTTTTTATTTGGTAATAATTGTCCAAATATTGATTAATTAGACTTAAAATGTTCGTCTCGCAAAGTACAACAAAACTGTGTAATTAGTTTTTGATTTCATCTATATTTAGTACTCCATATATGTGCCGGCATTTTGATGTGACGGGCAATAGGAATTCTGCATAGTGAATTTGGGAGGCAAACTTTGGAATCTAAACAAGGCCTATCTCTGTTTCAAGGTCTGGCTGTTGACTAGACGTCTGTGACCATGCAAGTGACAATTTTGTCAGGTACTTCTTTGTCAGATAGCTTGGCTTCTAGTGCTCTCTCCTTGCTTTCCACATTTTCAAGGCCACTGATTCTCAGTCTGCCACAAAGGTGATTTAGTACCTTCAGCTGCTGCAACTCATACCCCTTCTCCTTCCTTACTCTAAAGTAACTCAATTCTCGAAGTGATTTCATCTCTCCGACCCCAGGAACACATGAAACCTCAGAAAAGCTAAGTGAGTTTATTACACGCCTAAAGCTAATCAGGTAGCCCATGTTCTTCACGTTGGAGAATTTGAAAACACCTACATACCGGAGCTCTAAGGTCTGCAAATGATACAGTTTATCAAAATTTCTTGGCAAATGTACGCTACCCAACCTGTAGCTGTTAATGGCGAGACAGCGTAGATGTTTTAAGTCACCAATAAAGGTAGGGAACATCACCATTTTGCCTTGTAGAGGCACTTGCACCACACGCAGCTTCTTCAACTTTTTCAACATTCCCTCAATTTCTTCTACATTTATTGTTTGTTGTTCATAAATGCTAGTAATAATAAGTGTTCATAATTTTTTTAGTTTGCATATCTTCTCAGTAAACCGCAATGGATCATTCAACATGACAAAAAGATGGCGGACATCAGGATGTAATTGTTTCATCTCACTGCCATCAACTCTGGCACAATCATTTCCAGCAACCATTGTAGCCAATTCATGCAGAAGATCATGTGTAGTAAACCACTCACCCTCACTGTCGATGCCATCTGAGTATTTTCTTGTTTGCAGAAATGAGCATGACACCAGTTCATCAAAGTAGCCTTGTGCTATATATTCCATTTGCTCCACACTGCCTGTACTTTTTATAAAGCCTTCTGTCTTCCACAAGTCAACTAACTTAGCACGTTTAAACATATGTCCTTGAGGAAATATGCTACAATACGCAAAGCACCGCCTAACATACTCATCAAGGTACTGATAGCTCCACCATAGAGCTCCCATGGTATCTGTCAACAAGTCATGATCTTCAATTGTTATCCAAATGGTAGCTTGTAATCGTTTGCGTAAGCGAGCTCCTACTACTCTTGCTGCTAATGGTGACCTCTTCATTTTTACCGCAATCCGTCCTCCAATCATTCTAAAAGTTTCTGATTCTTGGTCACCAAGGTTTGCGCCGTGTAGTGCATAATGCATAAAAAGGTTCAAGAAATCCATCTCATTCAAGTCAGGTATTTTGATAGGGCTATGACAACCTAGATACTTAGCTGCATCGGAAAATCGAGTCGTGACGAGGACCTTACTGCCTGTATCACCGGCCTTCAATGGAGAACATAGCTGATCCAATTTGTATTCATCATTCACATCCTTCCCAGTCCATACATCATCCAAGACCAGCAGGAACCTTTTGCCCCTCAGAGCTGCCTCTAACTTCATCTGTAAGGTGTCAAGATTACTGAACTCATGGCATGGCTCCCCTCAAGCTGCCTCAAGCATCTGACGATAAATTCCATGCACGTTGAAAATCTGATTAACATGAACCCACATGATAGGGCTAAAATAGTTCTCTGTTCGTTCAAAGGTACAGACATGTTGTGCTAGTGTTGTCTTCCCAGAGCCGGCGATACCGTAGATACCAATCACTGAATAACACTTGCTGTTACTTGAGGTTGGTTCGTGGAGCATCTTTATTATCTCAGCACGTTCCTTGTCTCTACCAATTATGAAACCTGTAGGAGATGAAGTAGTGGTAATCCTGGTTGCGCTGTTTGCAGGATCTGATATTTCATTGCTACTGCTACCCATAGTAATGGTGCTAGCCATCGGTGACAAAAGCTGAGACGCTTCTTCAATTATGTTTTCCAACTTCTTTAGAGCATTCTTCAGTTTTCTGTTTTTTCCTGAGGTGATTTGTTTCACACGGTTTATAGCTGACTTGGTTCCCGATTGAGATATGACCTGCATGGCAAGATTTCGATGTTACACACTGACACTCAGATTTTAGGCGACATTTAGATTTTAGATGCAGTGGTATTGATAAACTAGAGCACGATTTTTTTTTGGAGCAGTGGCTATGTGCATCCTCGATTATTCTAACAATCTAACCTTAGTTTGATTTTCAGAAAATCTTGATTATCAAATCTAGAATTTTAATTCTACTATAGTAGGGGCTTCGAAGCTCCAGGAGTTCATGCCCAGATGGCTGGCCCTTGGTTTCTAGGCCTTGCGGTCACTGTTTGTTTTTTTTTTCATAAAGCATGTGGCGCGACTCTAACTTGTTTCCTAGAGAGTTGGTGTGTGTGGTATTCCTGTACTCGGGTTGGGTCCTCCTGGACTCATGTATTCTTTTTTCTACTTTAATGAAATGACGGGCAACTCTTCTGCATAATTCAAGAAAAAAACTATAGCTGGGTGTAATTGTAATTCAGTTTCCTTTCCTTGGACATCAGTATCCTCACACAATGTAGAATAAGTCTAGTACTAGAAAATTTTAAGAAAGTTTTGATAATCAAATCTGGAATTTCAATTCTATTATTCTACTATAGCTAGATGGACATGTAACCTGCTTCTCGAGGTGGTGATAGTCGGCGACGTCAAGGATATCCTCGGCATCATAGAAGGCGGACTTGAGCCTCCTCGCCCACTGCTCCACACGACCCCACTGGCCAGGAGGGATCCTCTCGGCCTGTTGCCGCATAAGCTGCAGCTGCGGGAGAAGACTCTCCTCCAGATCGCGCAGCTTCTCCGACTCGTCGAAGCCAAGGAGGTCAAAGCCGTGGTTGAGGAGCTTGGTGGTGATGGGCGACGCGATCCACCCTAGCGTGGAGATGGCCCACCCGACCGCTGCAACCTCCGCCATGAATAAGCGAGAAGGCCAAGAAATGGTCGATCCGCTAGGCGCTAGCTAGAGAATGGAGATGGACGCATGGAAGCGAGCAAAGGAAGGAGACCGAGAGTATGTGCGTGTGTGTTCTTGCCGGCTCATCCTCATCTGCCAGATCCTCCCATGGGATGGGTGACACAGAGTCGTAAGCTTCCTCCTCTTCCTCTTCTTTCTCTTCCTCATCCTCTTCCTCCTCCGAGCCCTGGCGCCGTTTACCTCGGTCCAGCCTCGTCTGCTTTCTCTACTGCTTCTTGTACTCATCCTTCTCTTTCTTCCTCCTCTCATCCTCGGCACGATTCGCCGCCGTCACGGCCGCGTCCTCCGGCAGCGGCGCGGCGACATGCCAAAATACAAGACTCGGTTGTGGATCCCAGATTTCATAATCAAATCATGGGGTCAGGGGTTCGAAAAAGGGGAGAACCAAACATGACTTATGAACTCAATGAAGTCCGTGTCTAGTCGCATCGCGGGATGTCCGGGGATCGGGAAGACGAAACCGAGATCGTCCGACGCCGCCGCGTCCCAAGGACATGGCGCAACCTCGGTCGCGTTCTTGATATGCTGTGCAATCTTGGTGTCACGGAGCAGCCCCTTGACGAGCACCGTCCTGCCGAGCTACGCGTCGGGCATCATCTCGTATAGTGGGAGGGCGTACCATCAGCGGCGCCACCCTCCTCGCATGGTATGCCTCGATGACGCAGGTCCCGTGGAGACCACGGTCCTTCAAGAGCGCGATGACCTTCAAGTGGTCGGTGAGCTTCTTCTACTGCTTATTGGGGGGCCCCACATCCACACTTGTGGCGCCTCCTCGACGAGGCAACCAGCGAACTCTGGCAGAGGAGCGGTGGCGTCGTTCTTCAGGTAGAACCACTGCGTGTGCCACCCCTTGTTGGATTGGGACAACTGGAGTGACATATACTCAGAGGACTAGTTGCTCCGAAGATGAATACTGGCGCACCCCATCGGCATCGATAGGTCCATCCTACCCTTCTCCCTCTTCTTCTACAGGGTGATGGAGAAGAAATACCTCTAGAGCTCGAAGTGGGGCTCGATCCCTAGCCTCCGGAAGAAACGATGGGGAGGACTCACGAGCCCGTGCTCATGGAAAAGGACGAAGGAGATGACGCAGCTGTCGGGTGACATTGCCGCATCCTCGCTTTCGGGCACGAGCCACTCCATCGCTGCGGTCCTCGCGCGGAGAAGACCGCGCTTGACCAAGCTCTCCATGTGCCTATGGGTTACGCCAGAGCGGGGCCACGGCTCCATGAGAAGCGAGGGCGGAGGAACAAGAGCTTTGCCAGTGGCAGAGAAGCGAGAGCAAGAAACCCTAAGCACAGGTGGCAACGGAGCGGAGGAGATGAGGTTGCGGTTAGGCATATCGAAGATGGGAGGTAAGGCTTCTATTTATACGGGAAGGTGGAACGAGAGGCAAACTATTCACCTCGATCCACGTGCCTGCCACGTCCGGTCATCACGCCTCTTCGGGAGTCATGCACACACTACCCGTGGCTGATCCCTCGAAGGACGCGCCGGATGACGGTTCGCCCGTCTAATGGGCTACGAATTGCCACATGTAAGAGGGATACCGAGCTGAAAACGCTCCTACGGCCCATTAAGGCCTAGGAGTTCGAAGGCTGGCCCATTGACGGGTTCGACAGCCGTTCTAGGGCACCTTTTAGAGTTAAGGAGTGGAATAGGATGGGCCCGCTAGCGGCCAGTACTCAGGCACATGAGCGCAAAGGGCATCCTGACCCACGTTCGAGTCTTGACCGCGCACAGTCCATGGTTTTTCCTCGAAGAAAGACAGCCCTCGGGGCTGGTCGAACGGACCGGAGAACTATATGGACTGGCCGTCAGGAATTTGGAGTCAGTCACCAGCTGACCCATGTTGGATCCCCGTGAATGGGAACCGGGGCCCCACTCGAACTAGCCCATTAGCAGCTCATCGAGCACCATGGTTCGTCCAACGAGAAAAACATGGCACGACTCAACACCTATGTTTTTTGAGAAAACGCTTGAGGGAGAACGATCACAAGACAAGACGACCCCTCGACCGGACCCCTGCTATGCGTGGGGGCTCAGGGGCTCGGACTCGCAAAGAGACCCAATGCACGGTTGCATACGAACAGTAAATCAACCATCACTAAAGAAGCCCTACAAACTGCAATAGGCAAGCTAGCGCTTCGAAGTCTCCCATATGGAAAAGCATATGAAGGAATATTCAACTCCTCCGTAGGCTCGGGGGCTACTATCGGGTACCGATATTAGGGTACCCAAAGAAGGGTAACTAATTGTCATCAACATTAACTTGCCCAAACGATCAAGGGTATAACCATGACCTCATACGACCCCTCCAAGAAAGGTTATGATTCGCCTAACCCTAGGGGCGCGGGCTCGGTGTTGCCCGGCCCCAGGGGCGCAGGCTTTGACTCGCCGACCCCTTGGGTGCAGGCTCCATCTCGCCCGATCCTTGGAAGCGCATCTGGCCTCGGGCGGGAGCGTAGGCCCCCGCGGGGGGCTTGCGCTGTCTCCAACTACTACGGGTGTGACGACGTGGGCCCGCAGCCATGCTCCTAACGTCATGAGGGGAGCGGTCATGCCTCGACGAGACCCGTGGCCTTGATGGGACATATCGGGGCACCCACGTCGTGTACAGCGTCGGGCGGACCAGCACTGTGCTACCAAATCCTCGTACAGCCCTAGTCAAGGGAGCCTGTTGACCATGTCGTGCACAGGGACAGAATGGAGCACCATGACCAGCTAACGACACCCACCTGTAGTGCCAATGACGAACAGGACCGCGACATGGAGTTGCCTCTGCCACGATCTATAGGACCAGCAGGACCTGCCTATCGGAGAAGAATAGTGACGCAGCCCCAGGGCTCTCTTCCTTCCTGCTTTTTCTCTTTCTTCTTTTCCTACCTTCTCTCTCGTGTAACCCCGGCCTTTCCCTTGATCTATAAAAGGGAAAGTTGGGTGCCCCATCAGGGGAAGTCTTTCTAACGCTCTCAAGCCATTGGAAAGCAACTCAACCCCGTTTGACACACCCACCAGAGATTTGGGACCTTTTCCCTCTCTCGCCCGTTTATAACCCCTACTGCAAACACAGAGTCGGTAACACGAGCAACCTCGAATTGGACGTACTAGTATAATCCCCTGTGTCCTCCGAGCTCACCGTCTGTGCCAAATGCGCAAATACAAATTTACTAGTCGGCGGTTAGAAACATCGATAGGGGTAAACAACACCAACTACACCGACTCCTCCAGCGACGCTACAGCCGATAGTGGCGAGCTAGCCATCGGGAGGCGCCTTCTTGGGGTCGACCAGTTGACGCTGGCCATGTGGCCTCACGAGCTCCCTATTCGCAACATGACCCGATGTTGGAGGAGTTTGCAGTTTCTCTCGCACCTAGTCGGTCGCCACATGCCCTCCACTTGAGCACCAGCCTTCAACTCTGGCTTCAACTCCGGTGGCCACCTAGCTGGAGGTTGCGGCCAAGGCGGTGGTCACCTGCGTCTGCACCTGTGGGCAGCAGACACTATCCTAGCTTGCCAACTCGGAGTTGTGGACGCCGCCTCCATGCCCCACTCAGGGGGCTGCGGATTCGCCACCGGTGTCGCCTCAGCCTCGCCGCTCGCCATGATTGGCTTCACCTCGTCGTAGCACTGGTCTCGCAGCCAAACCCCATCTGGCGTCGGTTGCCATGGGTGGGCCTTGCACTGGGCAAGGAGTTCTGGATGTTCAGCTGGTTTCAGTTGCTGACGTGATTGAGGACCGACTCTGCTTGGCTCTCCAAACTCCTGTGCTTCAGGGAAGGCCTATCCTCAGGGTTGCTCGGGCCCAACCCAGTGTTGATTCGCCCAGGAGACGTGTTCGCTTAGCTGCTAAGCCTCGGGTGGCCAACCCGACTCTCCAGGTGCAGAAGGTTCTTATGGTCAAGTTGGGGCTCGTGAATGCTTCCGAGCCCATCGACACTGCAGAGACACAGAAGTTGGAGTCTATCTTTGCTGAGCCGCTTTCGGAGTCCAAGCATGAGGCTTTCAAGGTCCTTTTCCTGGACGACACATTCCTAAATGACTTCGTCTTGGAGGTTGATGGGCTCCTGCCATAGGAGCGTTGAGTTAACGCAACCATCAGTTGTCACAAGTTTGTCTCTCCCTATCGTCACAGAACTTGCTCTGTTGCTTTGTGCGCCGTGCGCGTTGTGGTCTAGATAGGGAGTTGAGGTCACCGTTAGGCTTGCTTTTTTCACTCTCAGTTCTTTTGCTCTTCTTCTTTCTTGTGTTTTTAATTCTCCTTCTTTCTGGTAAACTTGGCGCTTATCAATGAGTAGGTAACTTGTAATGTACGTCCAATTTCTCTTAATGAAATACGTGCCTATTAGTGGCATGGTCGCGAAAAATCATGCATTGATGCTTGTGTAGGGGAGCCTTTCACCATTATTCCCGAGTTTGGAACATACAAATCTTGCCTGTTTTTTACACAAGCTAACCTATTTGATACAAAATTTTCAACTCCCATGTGTTAGTTACAAACGGCAACCCGTAGTGTGAATGAACAACGGGCAAGAAATATTTGCACAACCATTAGTGCGCAGTTTCTTGTCGTCCCTGAACAATTTTCAATGCACAACACAATTCTTGACGGAAACAAGTCAACATATAGTAAATATTATTACAGTACATCCTGCGAGATACTAGCACACAGATTGCACGACAGGCAAAGGCAAGCTTCCACAACTTTCTGAACCAATGTCAAGCTCTGGTCCTCGCCTAAAGTTTTGAAAGGCTAAGAGAAAAGGCGCATCCATACCAGAGAGAGATTGGCAATCTTCATGAGCAATCTTTTGTACAGATATTTCATGAGCAATGTCAATCATGCTGGATAAATTCTTTCGTACGGACATGAGCGATCTTTTGCCAGTTTGGATCACCGGCCGTTTGGCAGCTCTTCATGAATGACTCGTCACAGTCACGAAGTGTAAAAGAACGTAGAGATACGGGCAGAGTTGGAAGTGACCGGATATTTGGGCACCGCCGCAAGAACAATCGCTGTAGTTGTGGCAGGTTCCCCAAATTCTCAGGCAAGCTGCTCCACTTGCACCAATCAATGTGAAGGGATGTTAGAGAAGGAACCTGTTGCAGGATTTCTTCTTCCCTCGGCTCATCCGATTTCTGAATACAAAGCATCCGTAGGGATGAGAAGCCTTTTCTTGACAACAGTTGTGGCACCATGGGTATGTCGTCAACAGTGATCTCGTCAAGACATTGTTGTACCTTTTCAGCCTCTTCAAGGGCCATAATAAGGTTGGGACACTTCACGATGGCGAGGTCTATCAGGCTGGTGAGGTAATTTAGGCCTTGCAAACAAGTTAGTTGGACACAATCCTGGACTTGGAGAGTCTGAAGCATAGATAGAGACATCATCACCTCACGAGGGATTGCTCTCAAAAAGGGAAGACACCTTATGCCTAACCAAGTTAGGGATGTAGAGTGTCTCCACCAGTTGTGGAGGACGGTGTCAGTGATGGCACAGTATGAGAGGAAGAGGAAATCTAATGACGCAGGACACAGAAATTGAGAGTAATCTTCCTCCGTTATCTGGCCTCGGATAAGCCTAGGAGGAAAACTAGCACATGTGCTTCCGAAAATGTTGTGCAAGATTGCGTCAAACCTTTCAGGCTGCTCTTGAGCGAACTGATGTATCTCCTCGGGATGCTCTGTAATCTGCAAGGATGGTTCGATTTGAGACACTCGTTCGTTGAAAAGTGACCTCATCAGCTTCACATCTTCCGCACATGTCTCAACTAGGGCCTCACAGATCTGAATGTCTAGGTTCTTCAGGCAATCTGGAAGTCTTGGTAACTTCTTTAGCTTTGGAAGAGCAACAAGTCTAAGGTCATCAAGGTGAATGAAATGTTCACCGATATCAGGGAGAGCTTCAAGGTTAACACAATGCACGAGTTTTAGGCATCGTAGGCTACTAAACTTTTGTGCCAACCAGCTTGGGCACTTCCATCCGCTGTAGCCATATAGTCCTAGTTCTGTCAGCTGTGACGGTGGGCAAAGGCCCTCAATTATCTCCGCATCGAGGTCTGGCTGTTGACTTGAAGACGGCCATGGCCATGCTAGTGTCAATGTTGTCAGGTAGTTCTTGTCAGATAGCTTGGCTTCTAGTGCTCTCTCCTTGCTTTCCACATTTTCAAGACCATTGATTCTCAGGCTGCCACAAAGGTGATTTAGTCTCGCTAGCTGCTGCAATTCATATCCCTTCTCCTTCTTCACTGTGAAGTCACTCAATTCTCGAAGTGATTTCATCTCCCCAACTCCAGGAAAACATGAAACCTTAGAAAAATCAAATAAATGACGTTGGGAGTTCTTGACATGTCTCAAGCTAATCATGCTGCTCATGTTCTTCACGTTGGAGAATTCTAAAAAACCACCAATCTCCCGGATCTCTAAGGTCTGCAAATGATATAGTTTATCAAAATTTTTTGGCAAAATTATCTTTCTATCCGAAGTGAAGGTGTAGGCATAGGCATTGATGGTGAGACAACGTAGATGTTTTAAGTCACAAATACAGGCAGGGACCGTGAGCATTTTGCCTTGTAGAGGCACTTGCACCACACACAGCTTCTTTAACTTCTTCAACATTCCCTCAAGTTCTTCTATGGTTATAGTCAGTCTTCCACTGCTAGTAATGATTAGTGTGCGTAAATTTTCTAGTTTGCAGATCTGATCGATAAACTTCATTGGATCGTCCAACCTCACAAAAAGATGGCGGGCATCAGGAGGGAGCTGTTTCATCGCACTGCCATCAACTCTGTTACAATCATCTCCAGCAACCATGGTAGCCAATTCATGCAGAAGATCATGAGTAGTAACCCACTCACTCTCACTGGTGCCATTTGAGTATTTTCCTGTCTGCAGAAATGAGCATGACACTAGTTCATCAAAGTAGCCATGTGCTATATATTCCATTTGCTCAACATTACTTGTACTTTTTATAAAGCCTTCTGTCATCCACGAGTCAACTAACTCAGCACGTTTAAACATGTATCCTTGGGGAAATATGCTGCAATATGCAAAGCACCTCCTAACATGGTCATCAAGGTATTGATAGCTCCACCATAGAGCTCCCATGGTATCTGTCAACAAGCCATGATCTTCAACTCTTCTCCAAATGGTAGCTTGTAATTGTTTGCGTAGTCGTGCACCTACTACTCTTGCTGCCAATGGTGACCTCTTCAATTTTTTTGCAATCTGTCCTCCAATCATTTTAAAAGTTTCTGATTCTTCGTCACCAAGGTTTGTGTCATGTAGTGCATAATGCATAAAAAGGTTGAAAAAATCCTTCTCGTTCAAGTCAGGTATTTGCATAGGGCTATGGCAACCTAGATACTTAGCTGCATTGGCAAATCGAGTTGTGACCAGGACCTTACTCCCTGTATCGCCGGCCTTCAATGGAGAATGTAGCTGATCCAATTTGTATTCATCATTCACATCCTTCCCAGTCCATACATCATCCAAGACCAGCAGGAACCTTTTGCCCCTCAGTGCTGCCTCTAACTTCATCTGTAGGGTGTCAAGATTACTGAACTCATGGCATGGCTCCCCTAAAGCTGCCTCAAGCATCTGACGATAAATTTCATGCACGTTGAAAATCTGATTTACATGAACCCACATGATAGGGCTAAAATAGTTCTCTGTTCGTTCAAAGGTACAGACATGTTGTGCTAGTGTTGTCTTCCCCGAACCAGCAATACCGTAGACACCAATCACTGAATAACACTTGCTGTTACTAGAGGTTGGTTCACAAACACGTGTTGTTTCATGGAGCATCCTTCTTATGTCATCACGTTCCTTGTCTCTACCAATTATGAAACCTGTAACAGATGAAGTAGTGGTAATTCTGGTCGCGCTGTTTGCAGGATCTGATATCTCATTGCTACTACTACCACTAGTAATGGTGCTAGCCAGCGGTGACAAAAGCTGGGACCCTTCTTCAATCATGCTTTCCAACTTCTTTAGAGCATTCTTCAGTTTTCTGTTTTTCCCCGAGGTGATTTGTTTCACACGGTTTATAGCTGACTTGGTTCCCGATTGAGACATGACCTGCATGTAAGATGTAACGATTGCAATGTTACACACTGACACTTAAGTATTAAAATGTTACTCACTGACACTTAAGTTTTAGGCGAAATTTGGATGCTGTGGTATTGATAAACTAGAGTGCGAAAAAAGTTATGCAACAGTGTGCATCATCTGATTATTCTTGCCTTAGTTTCATTTTTTTCTGAACAGAGATTATTCTAACCGTTTGATTTTCAGTTTCAGACAGTTTTGATTATCAAATCTGGAATTGCAATTCTACTATAGCTAGGTGGACTTGTAACCTGCTTCTGGAGGCGGTGATAGTCGGCGACGTCAAGGATGTCCTCGGCGTCGTAGAAGGCGGACTTGAGCCTCCTCGCCCACTGCTCTACACGACCCCGCTGTCCGGGAGGGATCCTCTCCGCCTGTTGCCGCATCAGCTCCAGCCGCGGGAGAAGACGCTCCTCCAGATCCCGGAGCTTCTCCGACTCGTCGAAGCCGAGAAGGGCGAAGCCGTGGTTGAGGAGCCTGGTGGTGATGGGCGATGCGATCCACCCCAGCGTGGAGATGGCCCACCCGACCGCTGCAACCTCCGCCATGAATAAGCTAGAAGGCCAAGAAATGGTCGATCCGCTAGGCGCTAGCTAGAGAATGGAGATGGACGCATGGAAGCGAGCAAAGGAAGGAGACCGAGAGTATGTGCGTGTGTGTGTTCTTGCTCGGCTCGGTGGACGTCTGTAGCAACAAGACGACGAGAACATTGGTTAGTCGTCGTCTCTAACCTCTTTCCTTGAAGCTGCTGGTGTAGTTTCAGTGATAGAAACGGCCGTTTCATCAATATTTGTTTTGACACCGTCAGAAGCATTTTTTTTAACACCATCACGTAAGAACTCAAGTGGACAGTGGACACTAGTGCCGACCATAAGCTTAAACAAGGATAAAGCTGACGTGTTGTAAAAAAAAAAAGGATAAAGCTGACTAAAAGCCCGAACGCGCCTACCAAGCAAGCTCACACTGTCACACGTACTCTCTCTCGGTCCCTAAATAAGTGTTTGGCTTTCTGAAAACTCAAATATTTTAAACTTTGGCTAAATATATATAAGAAAATATTAGTAATTATAATACATAATTAATTAGTATCATTATATAGATCATTGAATCTATTTTTATAATAACCTTATTTAGAGATACAAATGTTCCTAATATTAGCTACAAATTAGTCAAACTTAAAAAAGTTTGACCGGCACGATTGACTATAGTGACACTTATTCTGGAACGGGGAGTGCACATACACGCACATACCTACTCTACACATGCTAAAACCCTTTGACATCTATTCCTCCCAATAAGAATCGAACATGGGTGGGCTCGCTGTACGACAACAAGCAGCACACTGGACTACGAGCCCGTCCCATCCATAATCAATATGGGTGTGTTGGTTGCATTTCTCTAGCTAGCCTGGCTAGGAAAATAACCCAGGCTTGAGTTAGCATGTCCAAGTCAATGTAACCTAGTAGTGTTTGGTTGTCTAGTCTTTGTTTGGTTGCCTGGATTAGTTCGGTACTGCTACCTCTTCTCCATAGTGGTGACCTTACCTCCTTCACCTTCATCCTCTCTGTTCATCTCGACGGTTCCGGCTCTCTGCTTCAACCCTTCTCCCATGGCTTACCGCGGAGACCCGTGCCCGCCGTACGGTCACGGAGGAGCCGGGGAAGCAGCACCAGATGCGGAGGCTGGGTGGTCTAGGTGGACCGGGAGGAGCAGGGCTCATCGGTCGCACGGGGCTTGGAGGATGAGTGCGGATCCGGTGGGGTGGTGGAGAAGCAGGGCTCACCGTCCAGCGGGGTGGAGGACGAATGCAGGAGGTGTTCGGACTCGGTCTCAAGCTAGGCAGAGCCAGACTTCACGAGAACGACCTGATGAGTGTTTCCAGAAGCCTGGCGAAGTCATGGCCGGTGCATTAGATAGTTGGGCCAGGTGACACCCCCAAAGCAGCAAACCAAAAACTACTTGATTGGCTTCCTGAGAGCATCTCCAAGAGTTTGTCAAATTTCACTTGGCAAATCTTGTGATTTGGCAAGTGGCTAAAACATATAGCAAGTGAAAAAAGATTGTATCTCCAATAGTTTGCTATTTAGGCTTGGTAAAATTAGAAAAGTAGGCCCACATCCAACCAACAGATCAACTGTTTTTCGCCGTCTCTTCGCCTGGCCGTGCGTCGAAACTTCTCGCCTGGTTGCACAACGCAGCTCCGCGCGTGAAAGGTGCCACCGCCACGACGACATCTCTTCCTCCGCCCCCCTCCATCATCGCTGGTCCCCATTCAGCTGTCCAACTGATCGGCACTGTGCCCATGGGTTCATGCACCGATCGGTGAACTGGCTGCCTTTCTCCCTGTATTTCACGTGAACCAAGTGCACTAGAGAAAAGAGTAACAGGGAGGTGATGTGGCGTCTTCTGATTGGAGTAGCCAACGTGGCCTAGGAGTGGATGGCCTCGGATGCCTTCGCTTCAGTCCGTCGGTCATCCCTGTCCTTTCCTCGTCATCGTGAGCGGAGCGAGTAGCAGAGAGGGGAAGGGGAAGGGAGAGAGAGAGCAGGTGGAGGCGTAGGACATGGCAGTGATGCGGGGTGGTTCTGGCGGTGCTTGGCTCCAGAGCAGCAGCGGCGGTGCTGCCTGGGGTCACGGTGAGCGCGGGCCAGGGCGGAGGCGGAGGTGCAGAGGCTGGGCACGGGGTGAAGCGGACGGAGCAGAGCGGGGCGGTGTGGTGGGACAGCAGTGAAGCAGTGGCGGTGGCACGGCGCTGCGGCGGCGGGTGGAGCAAGACGAGGCGGGGCAAGGAGGTAGGATGGTGATGGGCTGCGCGGTGCTCCGTGTTCCTCGACAGCATCCTGGAGGTTGCCGTGGTGAGGTCACAGGCGAGCACGCCGGCGGCGGTGTCGAGCCCCTTGACTTCGGCGACTCAGTGCTGCGGCGGCAGCGCCCGGGCGGCCTCGGCGTGGAGAGCTCGGCGGCGCTCGGCTTCCGCAGCGAGGACGGGCGGAGGGCGCTAGGCGACTCCGTCGGGATCTGATCGATTCGAGTCCTGGGGCCACGGTGAAGTTTCCTCGCGCGCGCGGGAGAGGAGTTGGCGGCGGCAGAAAACGCGATGGCAAGTGAAGCCCAGCGCGCAAATATGCGTGTGCGGACCGGTTGGATGGCAAGTTGCCAACTTTGCCAAGCCATTGGAGAAGGATTTTTCTTGTTTTGCCAAAAATTATGGGATGGCAAGTTGATTTGAGGAACTCTTGGAGATGCTCTGAGCCTAGCCACCCAATCAAACAACCTCTGTAAGCAGGGCGGCACACTAGTTAGGTTTCTCCTTTCCATTTTTTTCTTTAGCGGATTAGATTTCTCTTTTCCTGATGAAAAATGCGTTCTCAATTCTCATACATGCCTAAATACTTGGCTTTCTTATATGCAGAGGATGTTCTTCCTTTAGAAAAAAAATGCTTTCACGTCCTACCTACATGCGAATGGATCTGTTCGCTTACAAAATAAATATTATTTTGAATTGAAGGTGTTATTTGAATCCTAACTGCATTATATTCCCTCCACCCCAAAATAAACTGTAATTCTAGAGTTCAAAGCAAACCAAGATAGATGATAAAATGATGTTGTTGCCCCTGTAAAAAGATCCAAACTTCCAATTTTTAGTCTCTGGGGACTGCTAGCGCCCGGACATCCGGATCCGGGCACTAGCATCCGGACGCACTGCTGGAGAAGGATTCCAGCCCACTCCCGCTTCCACCCCCGAACCACGCTAACGAAAAACGCAGAACCCGTAACGTCCCCACGCGCGCGGGGGATGGATCGAACAACCTGGCCGTGCGCGGGAATCCGCTCCCCCCATCTCCAGACCTAACGCGGAACCCGCAACGTCCCCACGCGAGCGAGGGGACGGATCGAACGCAACCCGGGCGCGTGCAGGGATCCGCTCCTCCATCTCCAGATCTTCGTCTTGCCCTCAAAGCAACAATCGCCCCCTCCCCACACCGCAACATCCCCACCCCACAAACTGCACCTTGCGGGAATCGAAGATGCAACAACGACGAAACACCATGAAAAAACACTTACTGCACCATACAGAAGCTGAAGATGCAACTGACAAAGGAACGCCTACTGCACCAAGGCATGATGCCTGCTGCAACGACAACCAAACACTCACTGAAACAACTACCAAATACTTACTGAAACAATGCAGGAAAATGAAGCTTCAACATAGAACGACTACCTACTGCACCAAAGCAAGACAACTAATGCAACAACAACTAAACAACTACTGAAACAAAGGGCAAAACACCACGAACACCTACTGCACCAAAATGAGAAAGAAGCTGCTGCAACAACAAGAAGAAAGCTAATGCAATAAAAGAGAAGAAGCTACTGCAACAAAAATAAAGAAGTTGCTGCAACAAGAAGAAAAAGCTAATGCAACAAAGGAGATGAAGCTACTGCAACATCAGAGAAACATGCTTCACATCATCTGTTGCCATGTAGCTTAGATTTGACTCGCCAAAAGGAGAAGAAGCTACTACAACAAGGGGAAAAAGCTACTACAACAACGAGAGAGAAGCTGCTACAACAAAGGAGAAGAAGCTATTGCAATATCAGAGAAATGGTTGCTTCACATCATCTGTTGAATATAGCTTGCATCTGCCTCACCACAAAACTGAGAAGAAGCTACTGCAACATCACAGAATCGTGTTTTCACATCATCTGTTGCATGCAACTTAGATCTGCTTTGCCACAAAAACCGTAGCCACCATCAAAACCATAGATCCAGAGGGGGGCGAGGAGGAGGAGGGGAGGGAGGAAGAGGAGGGGCGCCTCAGATCCAGAGGAAGGAGCGCGTGGGGATCCTTCCCCACCTACCTCGTCGGAGCACATGGATCCACCACGGGGAGCCCCGATGCTCCATGGATCCGCCACGGTGGGAGGCCCCCATGCTGCCATCAAGGTGGAGGAGGACGCTCCAGGGTGGAGGAGACTACCACGCCGCTGGATTTGTGCCTCCTCCCATGGATCCACCACGGGGAGGGCAGAGCTCCCATGGATCCACCACGCGCCGCCCTCTCTCGGTCGCATGGAGGACGCGGAAGCAAAGAAGGAAGGAAAGGGAGAGGGAGTGGAGGGAGGAGGGAGAGGGAGCAGGCGTGGCTTGCTGGCGAGTGCTCCTCCCCGCCAGCGTCGCGGCCGACTCTGGTGCTATGGAGCCAAGCAGAAGAGCAGGCGCGCGACTGTGAGGGGGGCGGAGTGAACGAGAAGGATAGTGAGGCCGGGCGAGCGGATAAGGATGGGGAGGGAGCGGGCTTGGTCAGGTGAAGTCAGTCGCGCGCGTCGAGTCTGTCCGTCGGGCGGGACGGGTCGCACCACGTCGCGCCCGTCAGGTGCGTCCGACGTCGTCCGGACGTCCTCACTGTATCATTGCCGTTGCACTAAACAATGTTGTCTGATCGGCCGTGCCTGCGGAAGGAGTCGAGTGGACGATGAGCGTCTAGGCTCCAGAGCTCCGGATGGAGGGATTTTTTACTGACCCAAGTTCATTTTTTTTTGTTGGCACAGGAAGCTCCAGACTCTATTCTTTTGGAACATATTTTGAAACGTAGAATTTCAATTTATTCTTGGACAGAGGGGAGTAGTAGTCTTTTTCCATGAAGTTGACTCAAAGTGTTTTCCACAATTTTTCCTGCCATAGTGAGTCAATGTCTCAGTGACTGTAGGCCTTTTTGGTTTGCTTCTCGTCGGAGCTGCCTCGTCCAGACAGATCTCTTAGTCGTCCAATTTTAAACGCCAAGGGTGAGGATCAGATGCATGGCAAGCATCTGCCTTGTAGGACGCCGGACGCGAACCAAACAGCCATGCATTGCAATTTTGCATTGCAGCCACCCCGTTGACCTCACCCATCAGATCGAACAGCTCATGGCCACCACCTCACATCCGACGGCCAATCAAGTTCCTTCTTCCCCTGGCCTCACCCGCACAGCCCACCTCATTCCTCTCGATCTTCTAACATGTGTGTTTCTACGGTGGGACAGCTTCAGACGCTTCGCCGTTAGGGGCAAGGCGGTGGCCACGGCCTCGGCTTCGCTCAGCGCCCGCGGGGCTACTGGCGGCAGGAACAGGAGGTGCGAGGGCGGGTGGCGGCAGGCGATGTTGGAACATACAAATCTTTCCTGTTTTTTACACAAGCATACAAATTTTTTCAACTCCCATGTGTGAGTTACAAACGGCAACCCATAGTGTGAATGAACAACGGGCAAGAAATATTTGCACAACCATTAGTGCGCAGTTTCTTGTCGTCACTGAACAATTTTCAATGCACAACACAATTCTTGACGGAAACAAGTCAACATATAGTAAATATTATTACAGTACATCCTGCGAGATACTAGCACACAGATTGCACGACAGGCAAAGGCAAGCTTCCACAACTTTCTGAACCAATGTCAAGCTCTGGTCCTCGCCTAAAGTTTTGAAAGGCTAAGAGAAACGGCGCATCCATACCAGAGAGAGATTGGCAATCTTCATGAGCAATCTTTTGTACAGATATTTCATGAGCAATGTCAATCCACCTCATTCCTCTCGATCTTCTAACATGTGTGTTTCTACGGTGGGACAGCTTCAGACGCTTCGCCGTTAGGGGCAAGGCGGTGGCCACGGCCTCGGCTTCGCTCAGCGCCCGCGGGGCTACTGGCGGCAGGAACAGGAGGCGCGAGGGCGGGTGGCGGCAGGCGATGTTGGAACATTTTTTTTATAAAGGAAGCTTTTATTAGAACCTCGGAAGTAATACATCGAGTTGATACAAAGCCAAAGAGGGCAACTTCCGGCCTCTGCCTAACATGAGGCACACAGCCAAAGAAAGAGAAGAAACCTTACACAATCTAGTGACTATCAATTCGTAAACTAGACCGCCACCCATGTGTCTGGGAGAAAAATTCCTTGGCCACCTGCGTCAATTGTTGCGATACCGCTACAACTGTATCCTGCAAATCCGGCTTCTGCATAATAGCCTAAGTACGTAGCCAGTGGGTAACCAAATAGATAACCTGCATAGGATAAATAAATTTTTTCTTGTCAAAAACAATATCATTCCTGCTGAGCCAAATAGACAACAAGTCGTAGCTCCTCCTAGCAGGAGTAAAAGCTTGACATCTCTGTTGACACCTCTTAGCCAGCCATTGAACATATGACCTATATTGTGGGATTTTAAAAGACCTGTCGCAACCTGAATAAAAGACCAAATTGAACAAGCAAATCGGCAGTCAAAGAACAAGTGCTTAATTGTCTCTTCTTTATGACAAAAGCAACAAGTTTTACTACCTTGCCAATTGCGCTTTACTAGGTTATCCTTTGTCAATATAACTCCTCGTCGTACATACCACAGGAAAATTTTTATTTTTAATGAGGCTTTCACTTTCCAAATGAGTTTGTTAATATTTGGGATATCGGTATGTAATAACGCTTGATAGTGAGATTTCACCGAGAATTTTCCATTTGGATGTAAATTCTAGTAAAACTCATCTTGTTCATGGGCCATGTTATGGTTGGAAATGTGTATCGTCGCCGTGGTGGCTGAAAGCCGGTGGCTGGAGGCGCTAGGCGCATGATCACCTGATCACCAGCCACGTTGGCTAGATAGAATTTAAGTTTGTTAAGAGTCTGAGTTGTTAGATTGGGTAGTTCAGTTGAGTCCTTAAAAATAGGAGTTAGTTATCAAGTCGTTATCGAGTCATGTATAAGTGCAAACAGTTTGGCATGAATACGATCAGCCTGGGATTGAGATTTATTCTCCCCTGGGCGCCCAGGCGCCTACTCATCTACTTCCTGCCGTCGCACAGCCCTAACGCCGGCCACGGCTCCACCTGTGCGACGACGAACCTTCAAGCCTCGTCCCCCAATTCGCCATCAATACAACCTCCGAAGCCTAAGCTCTAACAATCTGGTATCAGACTTCATGGCGTCCTCGGCTCCTTCCGCTCCTGTTGTGCCGTCTACGGGTGCGCCGCCGCTGCCAGCCCCATCCACAGGACCGCTGGGCCATGCCATCACGACGGCACCAGTCTCATCGGCTGGGATCCCTGCTCCTTCGCCGCCTTCTGTTGAAGAATCCTTGGCGGCTCTCACGCAGGGACAGCACCAACTTGCGGCGCTCCTCAATGGCATGCAGCGCCAGATGGGGGAGCTTTCCCTCCGCCTCTCCTCCGTCGAAGGCGCCGCGGGCCAGTTTGCTGCCCTGCCATACGCAGCGCCCCTAGCGTTGCCCTACGGCATGCCAGGGTACGGCGGCATCCCGGCACTGCCAGCCTCTGGGCCGGTCATCTCAGAGATCATGCCTACGCCCTCGTTCTCGGCATCAGCACCGATGGCAGCAGGCACCTCCTCGTCCCAGCCGGCCGTAGATTCATCTTCCGGTGTCCCGCCGTCTCTTCCACCAACGGGGCTACCGATCCAGAGCATCTCCTTCCCGCACTCGCCGTCCCCCGTGCCAATGTTCTCGTCGATCATGGGGGGTACTGCCATCACGACATCCTCCACGGTGGTGCACCATGAACGCGTCCACAGATCGCAGCCACACCATCAACACCAGGAAGATTATGGCGAAGGCCAGGGCGTTCCAAAGTTTCACAAACTCTCTTTTCCGCTCTATGATGGCAAAGAGGACCCCCTGGGATGGCTCAACCGGTGTGAATCCTTCTTCCGTGGACAGCTCACCAGGGAGGTGGACAAGGTATGGCTGGCTTCGTTCCACATGACCGGCGACGCGCAGCAGTGGTATTACATCCTCGAACGGGACGCCGGCCGGCCATCT
Organism: Saccharum hybrid cultivar R570; assembly: GCA_038087645.1. NCBI lineage: Eukaryota > Viridiplantae > Streptophyta > Magnoliopsida > Poales > Poaceae > Saccharum > Saccharum hybrid cultivar. Next base: position 5,651,928 of record JAQSUU010000804.1, on the reverse strand, counting down.
TGGGACAACTTTCGGCTTCTGTGTCATCAGCGCTTCGGGCCGGCATTATCGACTAATCACTTGGCCGACCTTGCCCGCCTTCCCTTCACGTCGACGGTGGACGCGTATATGTCAGCGTTTCAGGCTCGCTTGGCACACGCCGGCAGATTGGAACCACTTCAGCAAGCCCAGCTCTTCACCGGTGGACTACCGGAGCACATCCGCGTGGATGTGGAACTTCACGAGCCGGCAGATCTTCACCGTGCCATGCGGTTGGCCAGAGCGTTTGAACGCCGTAACGCTGCCAAGGCCCCTGCCCTACAGCCTGCACCTCCGCGTTCTTCGCGCCGTACGGTGACCAGCCAACTTGGGAGCACTTCATCGCCGGCATCACTGACTCCTCAAGCGTCCAGCCGGCCCTTCAAATATTTGACACCATCAGAGATGGCTGAACGCAGGAAGCAGGGCTTGTGCTATAATTGCGATGAACCTTATGTTCAGGGGCACAAGTGTGCTCGGTTGTTTTACTTGGAGGCTGCAGATTACATTGTGGAACAGCCAGACTCCGATTCTGAGGACGATGAGCCCAGTGCCGACGCTGAGTCGCCGAAGCCTACGATCTCCTTGGCGGCTATTGCCGGTATTCCTACAGCTACGACCATGCAAGTCTACGTCCAAGTGGGCAGCCAACAGTGCGTCGCCTTGCTGGATTCGGGATCGACTCACAACTTCATCAGTGGCACTGTGGCCCGTCGTGCGGGGATCTGTTTTCAACCATGCCCGGGCGCCGGAGTCACAGTCGCGAATGGAGACCGTTTGGATTGCCGTGGCTTGGCTCGGGATGTCGGCATCCGCATCGCTGATGAGGTGTTCGCTGTGGACTGCTATACCATTCCGCTCGACCGTTGGGACATGGTGTTGGGCATCACATTCTTGCGGACCTTGGGGCCAATCTTGTGGGACTTTGATGATTTGTGCATGGCTTTCACACGTGGTGGCCACCGTGTGTTTTGGCGTGGCCTTGGCTCCCAACGGTTCGACGTTCAGTCCACCCGTCTCTATGCTGTACAGGCGGAGCAGCCGCTGCTGGACACTCTCCTCGCCGCCTATGATGATGTGTTTGCCGAACCACAAGGGCTTCCGCCAGCGCGCCCATGTGACCACCGCATTCATTTGCTGCCCAATACAGCGCCGGTGGCGGTGCGTCCGTATAGGTACGCCCAGTTACAGAAGGATGAATTGGAGACTCAATGCGCATCTATGTTACAGCAGGGGATTATTCGGCCCAGCACTTCAGCATTCTCTGTGCCGGTGCTCTTAGTGAAGAAGCATGATGGGTCGTGGCGGTTTTGTGTGGATTACCGCGCACTCAATCAACAGACTGTTAAGGACAAGTTTCCCATTCCCGTGGTTGAGGAGTTGCTTGATGAACTCAAGGGCGCCAAGTATTTCACAAAGTTGGATTTACGCTCGGGCTACCACCAAGTTCGAATGCACGTCGACGACATTGAGAAGACGGCATTCCGCACACATGAGGGCCACTTTGAGTTTTTGGTTATGCCCTTTGGTTTAACAAACGCGCCGGCCACTTTTCAAAGTTTGATGAACTCCGTGCTGCGGCCGTTCCTTCGGAAGTTTGTTCTTGTATTCTTTGATGATATACTCATTTATAGCCCCAATTGGTCGACACATTTGCAGCATCTTAACGCAGTCCTGTCAGCCCTTCGGTTGCACCAACTCCGTCTCAAGTTGTCCAAGTGTTCGTTCGCCCAACCGAAGGTGGCCTATCTTGGCCATGTAATATCGGCCGATGGGGTCGCTGTTGATCAAGATAAGGTCAGCGCTATCACGTCTTGGCCACAGCCACGTGCAGTCCGGGGTCTCCGTGGTTTCTTGGGATTAGCCGGATACTACCGCCGCTTTATACAGGGTTTCGCCGCCGTTGCTGCCCCGCTCACCAGGCTGCTGAAAAGTGGCGGATTCACTTGGACGGATGAAGCAACAGCAGCCTTCGATGCTCTCAAACGGGCCCTATCCTCAGCGCCGGTGCTGCAGTTACCAGCTTTTGATCAGCCTTTTTTGGTCGATTGTGATGCTTCCGGGTCTGGTTTTGGGGCAGTTCTTCATCAGGGCGACGGCGCTTTAGCGTTCTTTAGCCGTCCATTTGCTGCCCGTCATTTAAAGTTGGCGGCCTATGAGCGGGAACTTATTGGATTGGTGCAAGCAGTGCGACATTGGCGACCATATCTGTGGGGAAGACACTTCACAGTGCGCACGGATCATTTTGCGCTCAAGTTCTTGCTCGACCAACGGTTGTCTACAGTACCCCAACATCAGTGGGTAAGCAAGCTTTTTGGCTTTGATTTCAGTGTGGAGTATCGCCCTGGGCGCCTTAATGCCGTTGCAGATGCTTTGTCTCGTCGTGGTGATGAGACTGTACGTCAGGACGCTCCAGATTCGGTTCTGCTGGCACTTAGTGGACCTTCCTTCCAACTGTATGACGTGCTGCGCTGCGAGCTCTAGGATGATGTGGCTCTTCGTTCGTTCCGCGACACAGTGGTAGCTACTCGCGGTGATCCTTGGCGGGTGGTGGATGGCCTGGTCCTCCGTGGCGCTCAGGTCTTCGTTCCGTCATCTTCTTCGCTGGTGTCTACGGTCGTGGAGTTGGCTCACTCCGTGGGTCACGAAGGGATTCAGAAGACCTTGCAGCGACTTCGCCAACACTTCGTTCTGGATCACGACCGTCGTCTGGTGGAGGAGTTTGTGCGTTCGTGCGTTACTTGCCAGCGAAACAAGACGGAGTCTCTCCACCCGGCAGGTCTTCTCCAACCTTTGGAAGTACCTTCTTCGGTTTGGTCTGATATTGCCATGGATTTTGTGGAAGGCCTACCCCGTGTCAATGGCAAGAGCGTGATTTTGACGGTGGTGGATCGTTTTTCCAAACATGCGCACTTCATAGCACTCAGTCATCCCTACACTGCGGCCTCGGTAGCTAAGGCCTTCTTCAAAGCAATTGTCCGGCTCCATGGTTTCCCTCGCTCCATAGTAAGCGATCGCGATCCGGTCTTTACATGCAATGTATGGAAGGATCTTTTCAAGCTGGCCGGGGTGCAGCTTTGCATGAGCACTGCGTTTCATCCGCAAACTGACGGTCAATCTGAGATTGTCAACAAGACCATTGCTATGTACTTACGTTGCATCACTGGTGACCGGCCGCGTGCTTGGTTAGATTGGCTGCCGTGGGCTGAGTATTGTTACAACACTTCCTACCACTCGGCACTCAAGGCAACGCCGTTTGAGGTGGTGTTTGGACGGGCACCCCCTGCACTTTTGCCCTACACTGAGGGTTCGGCTGCTACAGACACAGTGGACATCATGCTCCGTGATCGGGATGCTTTCCTACAGGATGTACGGGAGCGTCTTCTTCAAGCTCAGGCTTATGCTAAGCGTCACTATGACGGTCACCATCGTGCCTTGGAGTTCGCTGTGGGTGATTGGGTGCTTCTTCGTCTGCTTCATAGGCCGGCTCAGTCTTTGGTTCCTGGACGACGCAGCAAACTCAGTCCACGCTATGCAGGTCCTTATCAGGTGCTTGAGCGCGTTGGAGCGGTGGCCTATCGGCTTCAGCTTCCTGATGGTGCAAGAATTCATGACGTCTTCCATGTTGGAGTCCTCAAGCCGTTCAGAGGAACGCCACCAGCAACATTGCCGGCCCTTCCTCCTCTTCGCCATGGTCGTCTCCTTCTTCAGCCGGAACGGGCTGTTAAGGCTCAGCTGCGGCGTGGCTCTTGGTGGCTACTTGTCAAGTGGATTGGCCTCGATGATTCGGAAGCTACCTGGGAACCAGTTGAAGACTTCAAGAGTCGCTTTCCTGACTTCCAGCTCGAGGGCGAGCTGTTTGACGGGGAGGGGAGAGATGTTATGGTTGGAAATGTGTATCGTCGCCGTGGTGGCTGAAAGCCGGTGGCTGGAGGCGCTAGGCGCATGATCACCTGATCACCAGCCACGTTGGCTAGATAGAATTTAAGTTTGTTAAGAGTCTGAGTTGTTAGATTGGGTAGTTCAGTTGAGTCCTTAAAAATAGGAGTTAGTTATCAAGTCGTTATCGAGTCATGTATAAGTGCAAACAGTTTGGCATGAATACGATCAGCCTGGGATTGAGATTTATTCTCCCCTGGGCGCCCAGGCGCCTACTCATCTACTTCCTGCCGTCGCACAGCCCTAACGCCGGCCACGGCTCCACCTGTGCGACGACGAACCTTCAAGCCTCGTCCCCCAATTCGCCATCAATACAACCTCCGAAGCCTAAGCTCTAACAGGCCAACTCTATATTAGCAATACAGGGCAACAAATTGTTCCACGCTACTAATTTGGGACCAATGAGATCTCTTCGCTAAGATAGGTTTGGTGATGGACCAGAAAGAACCTCCGCAATGGTAACATGTTTAGGTCCGGCAATGTTGTAAAGACACAGGTACTGTTCCTGTAAAGACGAATTCCCTAGCCATTTGTCTTCCCAAAAATGTACTTGTGTTCCATCCTTTACAATGAAGGATCCAAAACGAAAAAAGTCTCGCTTTACCTTCATAAGACTAGACCAGAAATGTGAGTCCCCATTTTTCCATTCCACTTGTATTAATGGTTTGGAGTCTAAATATTTATTGCGGAGTAATTGCTGCCAAGTCCCATCTATGGTAAGTAACTTGAACAACCATTTACTAAGTAGAGCAATATTTTTAATATGCAGATCATGAATTCCCAGACCACCTTGGTCTTTGGGCTGACATAATATGCTCCATTTAGCTAGCCGATATTTCTTTTTTTGCTCATCACCTTGCCAGTAAAATCTAGACCGAAAATAATCCAATTTCTTTTGGACTCCTTTTGGCAAGGCAAAGAAAGACATCATATATATTGGTAGGCTGCTAAGCACTGAATTTATCAATGTTAAGCGTCCCCCAATTGAAAGATGTTTCCCTTTCCAACTACCCAGTTGCCTCTCAAAACGTTCTTCAACCTTCCTCCACTCAGCATTCCTAAGCTTCCTAAAATGTATAGGAATTCCCAAATACCGAATTGGAAAGTCACCAGACTTACAGCCAAACAGCTCGACATATTGATCAAGGTGGTCTTGGGCATTTCCGAAACAAAACAATTCACTCTTATGAAAATTGATTTTTAAACCGGATACTTGCTCAAACGCACAAAGCACCAGCTTCATGTTTCGGGCTTTCTCAAGGTCATGATCCATAAAAAGAATTGTATCGTCAGCGTATTGTAGAATAGATAATCCACCATCGATGAGATGAGGCACTACTCTACTAATCTGCCCATCCACTTTAGCCCTATTCATAAGAATAGCTAGCATATCTGCTACAATGTTAAAAAGCAATGGGGATAAAGGATCACCCTGTCGAAGGCCTTTCCTAGTTTGAAAGAAATGTCCGACATCGTCATTAACATTAATTGCTACACTCCCACCCGAAATGAAAGTTTTAATCCAATTTATCCACTTGGACGAAAACCCTTTCATTCGTAGTGCTTGAAAGAGAAAGGGCCATTTAACTTTATCATACGCCTTTTCAAAATCTATCTTAAGAATTACCCCACTCTGTTTCTTTCGATGCAACTCATGAACAGTCTCATGCAAGATGACAACACCTCCAAAATGTTTCGTCCTCGCATAAACGCTGTTTGAGTTGGACTAATAACACGGTCTGCCACTGAGTTTAGCCTATTGGTTGCAACTTTTGTGAAAATTTTGAAGCTCGTATTAAGCAGGCAGATCAGTCGATATTGTTGAATCACGTTCGCTTCTTGGACTTTTGGGACAAGGGTAATTATCCCAAAGTTCAAACTAAAAAGCGGTAAATCCCCTGCATATAAGTCATGGAACATTTGCATTAGATCCCCTTTGATGGTATTCCAGAATTTCTGATAGAATTCAGCTACAAAACCATCTGGACCAGGTGCTTTATTATGTTCCATATCAAAAATGGCTTCTCGCACTTCTTGCTCAGTAAAGGGTGCGGTCAAAACATCATTCTCAGTTTGTGTAACCTGAGGAATATCAAAGTTCCTGTCCTCCTCCAGAGTAAAGGAACTAACCTCAGGTTCTCCAAAAAGTTCCTTATAAAACCTAGTGATATAGGCTTTTAGGTTTGCCTGACCCTCAACAATGCCATTTTCATGATCAAGGGAAAAAAATTTCCGATGTTTACCATTGGCGACCATTTGGAAGTATCTAGTGTTGTTATCACCCAAAAGGACATCTTTTACCTTTGCCCTCTGATAGTACTTTATTTCCTTTTCTCTAAGTAATTTGGTCAGTTGATCCCGAGATTGAGCAAGATTTTCTTGTTCAGGTTCAGTCAAATCCCTGACCTCCGCAGCAATGTCTAGGTCGTTAATTATTGATTGAAGTTCGACCTTTCTTTGCTTATAAACTCCACTAATATGGGAAGCCCATCCGCGTAAGTGTCTCCGTAAGGAACTACACTTATTGTTCCAACGTTGGACTGAATTCCTACCTTTTACCGGTCTATTCCAGATCTCAATAACTCGATCATTGAAATCGTCATGGGTGAACCAACTTAGTTCAAGTTTGAACTGTTTTCCATTCCCCTTAAAGGCCGGTGTTCGTGTATCTAAGAGTAGGGGTGTGTGGTCCGACACTCCCCTATCCAAGGCCTGTAGCGAGACTAAAGGATACTTAAACTCCCATTCAGTTGACATAAGAGCCCTATCCAATCTCTCATATGTGGGTTTAGGTAGTGAATTGGCCCAAGTAAATTGTCGTCCCGTTAAATCAATTTCCCGAAGATCAAAACTATCAATAACAGCATTGAACAGGAAAGGCCAACGGTCAACGTATCTGTCATTATTTTTATCTTTGCTAGATCTCAAAATATTAAAATCTCCACCAATTAATGTGGGTAAAGGATTTTGTTGGCATGCTCTAACTAGTTCAGCTAAAAAGGCCGATTTAAAATCGTCCTGGGCTGGACCATAGACTGCCATAAGGATCCATTTGAAATTATCTGCCTTGTTACATAAATGGAATTTAATATAAAACTCCCCCTCTACAATCAGGGAAAGATGTAGCATTTCTGTATTGACTCCAAGAAGGATTCCACCAGATCTACCACGAGGTGGAAGACAATGCCAAACGAAATCTGCACCTCCTGAGAGTCGTGCCAAATTCGTCTTTGACATGTCTTGTTTCCCTGTTTCCATGATAGCAATGAAATCTAGACTATGGTCCTTTACTGCCTCTGAAATATATCGGAATTTAGCTAGGTCCGATAAACCTCTGCTATTCCAAAAAGAAACATTTCATTGGTAAACTAGGTTTTATTTATGATCCTTTTCTGGATCTTACGTTTTCTCGAGGTAGATTTTGATTTTCGGGCAGTGGCCTTCAGATCACATAATTTTGTGTCCGGGTCCATGTCCTCAAAATCCACCTCTGACACATCCTTGATCAAATGAGCGAGCAGGTCGTCATCTACGGCGGCCTCGTCATCACTAGCATCAAGAATCAATGGTTTAGTAGCCCCTGCATTCATATCTCCTTTTTTCAACTGTTTTGTATGTGGTGTTACAATCGTTCTATCAACTTCTATTTTTTTAAAAGCATTGATAGATAAAGTACACTCTGCATTGCTATTACCTAATTTATAACCTAAGTTATTGAGATTCCTAACACAAGAAGCATTCGAAATAGGAATAAAGGAAATAGCAGGGCAGGAGCTGTGCATACTAGGCTGTGGAATCAATGGAGATGAAACCGAATGTGGCACCACACTCTGTGCAGCCGCTGACTTCTTCTCCGAAGGGCAATCCAAATTTCGGATGGCAGCCCTTCGCATAGCTTTGCTTGTAATATCCTCGTCAGCTGTGGAAATTCCATCAGCAGATTGGATATTAGTACGTGTACTACGTCGAAGCCCTTCAGTTGAATTCAAAGGAGATAACAAATTTTCATTTGTACCTGAAGGGGATTGTAGCCCTGAACCATCACTAATATTCACTGGAACATCTTTGCCCGGCTTGCTTGAAGCTGCCGACGCCGGAGTCATCAACCTTGACATCAACAGATCGCCTGATTTTGCAGGCTTAACTGTCTGTCCAAAGGGAGGAGCAGAACTGCTGCTATGAGATGTCTCCAATCTAACACTGCTATCAGTTTCACCCGGCATAGGAATAGGTGATGTCGATCTGCTATTTGTCCCAACCTTTGGCCTAGGCGAGGTTGGCATGAGCTGAGTAGGTGTCACCTCTTTGCTGAGCCTGGGCGAGTTTGACTGATCTGAGGGCGAAGTTTGTGTCCCAGTCACTAATGAACGGTCTGTAGCTTCCAAACCGGGTTCAGTACAGGTACGTTCACCACTATTAGCTTTCTCTGGTGGATGAAGACTCTTTCCTGAACATGCATTGCCTTTGACATTTTTGGCCGGAGGGGTAACATACACAGCTGGTAGGTTAGCTATGTCATTTAGGCTTAGTAACTGGCTCAGTTTCCCTAGGCCTTTTTTCTCGAGCAGTGACATCGCAGTCGCTAATTGCATTGGCACAGGTCCACCTCCAGTAGGGGCATTAGATGAAGATGACGTGTTCTCTAGAGTTTTCTGCTTTTTCTGGACCTGTCCACCATCACGCCCATGATTTGCATCATCTTTTCCAGGTGCATCCCCATCCCGATCAGAGTAATCTGGGTTCGGTGGAGGAATTGCTGGCTCAAAATTTGTCTCCTCCAAACTAAAAGTTATTTCATGTCCTACTTTTCCAAAAACCACATCGGTGGTAAAGGGTAAATACTCTCTGCTCATCATCCCCACCAGAATCCGAATCACACCTTTTTTCCTATAAGTGAGCATATCAACTTCTAGAGTGGCACCAATGACTGTACCGAGTGCCCAAAAACCAAGGTAATGGCGCCAAGCATGAGGGACTTTACTAACATGAACCCAAACTTCATCAAGATGATAAGCCGGAATAGAGTCACCGGCATCCTGCCACTCTGATATTGTCAGTGTGACCCCATGATTCTTCAAACAAAAATCAATGTCGACTCTTCGTTTGAGTTCATCCTCAGACGGGAATTCCACCAGGAAAGAGTCATCCCCATGAGGGAGCGCTTCCCAGTTCCAGTCCGCTGTGATGAATTTTGCAAGCTCTGTCTGAACTGTGACTGCATCAATTTTCCCCCCGGTAACCTTTATCAAAGCAGTAGGAGAAGGTTTTGGGGTCTCCAATTTGTACTCAAAATCTGGTATGTGGAAAAAACCCAACTCATTCTTAGCAAAACCTAGCATGGACGCTGTTGGTTTTGGAAGCTTGACAAGAGGACACTTTGCTGAAATGTGTGCATTCTTCTTATTACAAATAAAACAATCTAGATCCGCCTTGCAACAGTCTGCTAAATGCCCATTACACTTACACCTAAAACAATGAGGAGGTTTGACTTTTTTCGGCTTCGCAAGATCAGTGGAAGCCAAGGGCTGTGGATGCGAACCTGACGCCTCCGGTTTGTCTTGCTGCTTTGTTGCCTCCACAGTAGCAGAAGGCGCTTCAGTTCGCCCACGAGGCCGGTATTCTACTTGCTGAAAGTGTTGCTGGTGGCCACGTTGATTCCAGTCATGGCCCGATTGGGCTCCACGACCATCTCCGCGCCCTGCTGCATTATTTCTTCCTGGATGACGGCCATCATATCCATGACCAACGCCCGGTCCAGTGCCACGACCTCTCTGAGGCCGATCGAACCGGCGTGGAGGTCTGTTTTTGGTGAAAATTGCGAATCTGTGGAGGGCGTGGAGGAGGTGGTGGCGGTGGACGAGCCGCCATCTCGGCGTAGGTAGGGCGAGATGGAATGACGGCTGCTCGCGTATGATCTGTCGCTAGGTTATGAGCGCTGTTGGCATTTGGTGTTTTTGTGTCTATCGGAGTCACCCGCACGTGGGTCCGCCGAAGACACGGTCGTACCAGATCACCTCTGGACCGGCCAAAGGCTTTTGCCCGCTCAACTAGGACTCGTAGATCTTGACTCTGTTTTGCAATTGAATTTACTGCCACGCAGAACGCGGTATTCACGGCAGCCCGATCGGGATTAGTTACCCATTCAGGCGGCATGAATGTGGCCAGCGTCACTGCAGCTGACGAACGAGGTTTGGGCAAGGGTCCCCTCCAAGGACGAACCTTCCCAGGTCGCTGGAGAGCAAATCCGGTGGAAATTTTTGAACGAGCAGGTTGATTTGCGATTGATCGAGTTTTTTCCCGATCCGCAATATCAGCCTCGTTTGAAGATCGAGAACCAGCAAAAGTCGATTGGCAAGGGAGCTGTCCGATAGAGTCAGACTCCCACCATCGAGATCCCTTTGGGAAGCCGATTTGATTCCAAAAATCTTCACACAAAGTTTCCTCTGAAAGTGCATAGAATTTATTCTTCTTGACATTAAATTCGCCGGAACATTTTTAACATACAAATTTTTCCTGTTTTTTACACAAGCTAACCTATTTGATACAATTTTTTTCAACTCCCATGTGTGAGTTACAAACGGCAACCCATAGTGTGAATGAACAACGGGCAAGAAATATTTACACAACCATTAGTGCGCAGTTTCTGGTCGTCCCTGAACAATTTTCAATGCACAACACAATTCTTGACGGAAACAAGTCAACATATAGTAAATATTATTACGTACAGTACATCCTGCGAGATACTAGCACACAGATTGCACGACAGGCAAAGGCAAGCTTCCACAACTTTCTGAACCAATGTCAAGCTTTGGTCCTCGCCTAAAGTTTTGAAAGGCTAAGAGAAAAGGCGCATCCATACCAGAGAGAGATTGGCAATCTTCATGAGCAATCTTTTGTACAGATATTTCATGAGCAATGTCAATCAACCTGGATAAATTCTTTCGTACGGACATGAGCGATCTTTTGCCAGTTTGGATCACCGGCCGTTTGGCAGCTCTTCATGAATGACTCGTCACAGTCACAAAGTGTAAGAACAATCGCTGTAGTTGTAGCAGGTTCCCCAAATTCTCAGGCAAGCTGCTCCACTTGCACCAATCAATGTGAAGGGATGTTAGAGAAGGAACCTGTTGCAGGATTTCTTCTTCCCTCGGCTCATCCGATTCCTCAATACAAAGCACCCGTAGGGATGAGAAGCCTTTTCTTGACAACAGTTGTGGCACCATGGGTATGTCGTCAACAGTGATTCTATCAAGACATTGTTGTACCTTTTCAGCCTCTTCAAGGGCCATAATAAGGTTGGGACACTTCACGATGGTGAGGTCTATCAGGCTGGTGAGGTAATTTAGGCCTTGCAAACAAGTTAGTTGGACACAATCCTGGACTTGGAGAGTCTGAAACATAGATAGAGACATCATCACCTCACGAGGGATTGCTCTCAAAAAGGGAAGACACCTTATGCCTAACCAAGTTAGGGATGCAGAGCGGCTCCACCAGTTGTGGAGGACGTTGTCAGTGATGGCACAATATGAGAGCAAGAGGGAATCTAATGACGCAGGACACAGAAATTGGGAGTTATCTTCCTCCGTTATCTGGCCTCGGATAAGCCTAGGAGGAAAACTAGCACATGTGGTTCCGAAAATGCTGTGCAAGATTGCGTCAAACCTTTCAGGCTGCTCTTGAGCGAACTGATGTATCTCCTCGGGATGCTCTGTAATCTGCAAGGATGGTTCGATTTGAGACACTCGTTCGTTGAAAAGTGACCTCATCAGCTTCACATCTTCCGCACATGTCTCAACTAGGGTCTCACAGATCTGAATGTCTAGGTTCTTTAGGCTATCTGGAAGTCTTGGTAACTTCTTTAGCTTTTGAAGAGCAACAAGTCTAAGCTCATCAAGGTGAATGAAATGTTCACCGATATCAGGGAGAGTTTCAAGGTTAACACAATCCTCGAGTGTTAGGCATCGTAGGCTACTAAACTTTTGTGCCAACCAGCTTGGGCACTTCCATCCGCTGTAGCCATATATTCCTAGTTCTGTCAGCTGTGACGGTGGGCAAAGGCCCTCAATTATCTCGGCATCGAGGTCTGGCTGTTGACTTGAAGGCTGCCATGGCCATGCAAGTGTCAATATTGTCAGGTACTTCTTGTCAGATAGCTTGGCTTCTAGTGCTCTCTCCTTGCTTTCCACATTTTCAAGACCACTGATTCTCAGGCTGCCACAAAGGTGATTTAGTCTCGCTAGCTGCTGCAATTCATATCCCTTCTCCTTCTTCACTCTGAAGTCACTCAATTCTCGAAGTGATTTCATCTCCCCAACTCCAGGAAAACATGAAACCTTAGAAAAATCAAATAAATGACGTCGGGAGTTCTTGACATGTCTCAAGCTAATCATGCTGCTCATGTTCTTCACGTTGGAAAATTCTAAAAAACCACCAGTATCCCGGAGCTCTAAGGTCTGCAAATGATATAGTTTATCAAAATTTCTTGGCAAAAGTATCTTTATATCCGAAGTGTATGTGTAGGCATTGATGGTGAGACAACGTAGATGTTTTAAGTCACAAATACAGGCAGGGATCGTCACCATTTTGCCTTGTAGAGGCACTTGCACCACACGCAGCTTCTTTAACTTCTTCAACATTCCCTCAAGTTCTTCTATGGTTATAGTCAGTCTTCCACTGCTAGTAATAATTAGTGTGCGCAAATTTTCTAGTTTGCAGATCTGATCGATAAACTTCATTGGATCATCCAACCTCACAAAAAGATGGCGGGCATCAGGAGGGAGCTGTTTCATCGCACTGCCATCAACTCTGTTACAATCATCTCCAGCAACCATGGTAGCCAATTCATGCAGAAGATCATGAGTAGTAACCCACTCACTCTCACTGGTGCCATTTGAGTATTTTCCTGTCTGCAGAAATGAGCATGACACTAGTTCATCAAAGTAGCCATGTGCTATATATTCCATTTGCACAACATTACCTGTACTTTTTATAAAGCCTTCTGTCATCCACGAGTCAACTAACTCAGCACGTTTAAACATGTATCCTTGGGGAAATATGCCGCAATATGCAAAGCACCTCCTAACATGGTCATCAAGGTATTGATAGCTCCACCATAGAGCTCCCATGGTATCTGTCAACAAGCCATGATCTTCAACTCTTCTCCAAATGGTAGCTTGTAATTGTTTGCGTAGTCGTGCACCTACTACTCTTGCTGCCAATGGTGACCTCTTCAATTTTTTTGCAATCTGTCCTCCAATCATTTTAAAAGTTTCTGATTCTTCGTCACCAAGGTTTGTGTCATGTAGTGCATAATGCATAAAAAGGTTGAAAAAATCCTTCTCGTTCAAGTCAGGTATTTGCATAGGGCTGTGGCAACCTAGATACTTAGCTGCATTGGCAAATCGAGTTGTGACCAGGACCTTACTCCCTGTATCGCCGGCCTTCAATGGAGAATGTAGCTGATCCAATTTGTATTCATCATTCACATCCTTCCCAGTCCATACATCATCCAAGACCAGCAGGATCCTTTTGCCCCTCAGTGCTGCCTCTAACTTCATCTGTAGGGTGTCAAGATTACTGAACTCATGACATGGCTCCCCTAAAGCTGCCTCAAGCATCTGACGATAAATTTCATGCACGTTGAAAATCTGATTTACATGAACCCACATGATAGGGCTAAAATAGTTCTCTGTTCGTTCAAAGGTACAGACATGTTGTGCTAGTGTTGTCTTCCCCGAACCAGCAATACCGTAGACACCAATCACTGAATAACACTTGCTGTTACTAGAGGTTGGTTCACAAACACGTGTTGTTTCATGGAGCATCCTTCTTATGTCATCACGTTCCTTGTCTCTACCAATTATGAAACCTGTAACAGATGAAGTAGTGGTAATTCTGGTCGCGCTGTTTGCAGGATCTGATATCTCATTGCTACTACTACCACTATTAATGGTGCTAGCCAGCGGTGACAAAAGCTGTGACCCTTCTTCAATTATGCTTTCCAACTTCTTTAGAGCATTCTTCAGTTTTCTGTTTTTCCCCGAGGTGATTTGTTTCACACGGTTTATAGCTGACTTGGTTCCCGATTGAGACATGACCTGCATGTAACGATTGCAATGTTACACACTGACACTTAAGTATTAAAATGTTACTCACTGACACTTAAGTTTTAGGCGAAATTTGGATGCTGTGGTATTGATAAACTAGAGTGCGAAAAAAGTTATGCAACAGTGTGCATCATCTGATTATTCTTGCCTTAGTTTCATTTTTTTTTCTGAACAGAGATTATTCTAACCGTTTGACTTTCAGTTTCAGACAGTTTTGATTATCAAATCTGGAATTGCAATTCTACTATAGCTAGGTGGACTTGTAACCTGCTTCTGGAGGCGGTGATAGTCGGCGACGTCAAGGATGTCCTCGGCGTCGTAGAAGGCGGACTTGAGCCTCCTCGCCCACTGCTCCACACGACCCCGCTGTCCGGGAGGGATCCTCTCCGCCTGTTGCCGCATCAGCTCCAGCCGCGGGAGAAGACGCTCCTCCAGATCGCGGAGCTTCTCCGACTCGTCGAAGCCGAGAAGGGCAAAGCCATGGTTGAGGAGTTTGGTGGTGATGGGCGACGCGATCCATCCCAGGGTGGAGATGGCCCACCCGACAGCTGCAACCTCCGCCATGGACGCAAGCAAGCAAAGGGAGCAGGAAGGAGACCAAGAGTGAATGCGCGTCTGTGTTCTTGCTCAGCTCAGCTCGGTGGAAGTTCTAGTTTGTGGAGGCAGTTCTAGGAATCTAGCCACACATCGTGGAGTGAGTTCTTCCACATAGGGATAACTGAATATGGTTTGCAGCAACAAGACGACGAGAAAATTCGTTAGTCGTCGCCCTGGTCGTCTCTTACCTCTTTCCTTGAAGTTGCTGCTGTAGTTTCAGTGATAGCGATGCCGGTTTCATCGATGTATGGAGTAGCCACTAGGCAGGGCCTGATAGGCAATAGCACACTTGCTTCTCCTTTTATTTTCCTTTTTTCTTTGGCGAATTAGACTAGATTTCTCTTTTCTTGATGAAATATGTGTTCTCAAATCTCAATTGTCATAATGCCTGAATACTTGGCTTTCTTATAAGCAGAGAATGTTCTCCGTTCATTCTCCGTTCTGAAAATGAAATGCATTTGCACTCTCATCCTAGCTACGCGCAAATATCTGGTATTACAATGTTATTTTGAATTGAAGTTAGTATTTGAATCCCAAAGTCACCAAACAAAAAAAATACTGACATCCACTTGGAAACACTGAAAAAATATAGAAATTGCATAGGAATGTAGTTGCAAAATAGAATATTGAAAAACATAGAAATTTGAAAGAAATAATCATTTAAATGGATCATAAGAGAAACATTGGATTTTTACCGATAGGTTATACTAAATTTCCTGTAGTTTTTCTAAAAAACAACATTCAAAGAAAAATTTCCTACAATATTCTTACAGAACATCTAGTGTCCGTACGCCTACGCCTGCTTCACGTGGGGCCCGCGCTGCTCCATGTTGTAACACCCCGGGTGTTATAGTGCTAATTAATCTGCCATGTCATCATAATGCATTGCTAATCATACCTGTTAGGTTAACATTGTTATGCATCAATAAAAACAAGTTTACTTCATTAGGTTGAATGTGTTTCTCTGTGGTGTGCTCCGAAACTGAAAACCCTAATTTCGAATACCACCGTAAATACTTAGTCCATGCCCTGCGTAATTTGAGGTGCGCGACTGTGTTGCACACTAGTGTCAAATGTAGGGTATGAGCTTAAGTACAACATCTAAAATGAAGCTCCAAAATTGAGTTTGAATTGGAGTCCCAAAACTTGTCGCGAGTTTTCCGATTCGAATTCGAATTCAAATTTGGGGAAAATGTAAAAGAATTTCAAAAGTAAATTGGTCAACCAAGAGTGACATTTGGTCAACCATGTCATGTTGGTCCAAATGATGCCCTTGGGTGAGGTTTTGATCACTAAGTAATCACAAATCAAGGTAGAAACAAATTCCAATTTGAAATCCCTCCGAAAACCCTAATTTTCAAAACCCTGTTTTACCCCTTTTGAAATAATTCAAAATCTAAACAAAATTTGGGAAAAAGTTCAAAACCAAGTTTGTAGAACTTTTCAAGGGCTACAACTTTGGTGTTTTGAGTTTTCAAAGTTTTAGTATAAAATTTAGAGTAATTTTGAAAATAAGCAAATTTCAGTTTTAAATCATTTTTGTCCCCAAACTAAGATTTCAAAATGGAGACTGAATTTGAAAAAGTTTTGAACAGCAAAGTTGTAGGTCTGGTCAAGATGAACAACTTTGATGTTTGGAGATTTTGAAGTTTCAATATAAAATCAAAAGTAATTTCTAAATTACCAAATCTGAAAAATGTGTCCCTTTTTGAATTTAAACTCAAATTTCAAAATCCAAGCAGAATTTGAAAAAGTGTTCAATATCAAACTTGTAGAGCTTGAAATTCTGAAGATTTCATACATTGGAAGATTTTCAAGTTGTTATGCAAATTTGAAAGTAATTTGAGAAATCAGTTTGAATTCAGAGTTTGGAGGGGGGAGCTACAGTGCTGTGCCAATGGAAAACGGCCACCGGCCGGCATGGGCGCCGGCGAGCGGCCGGGTTGCTTCCAGGCGCGTCCGCGGCTGCCAGCTGCTGCTTCGGCGAGTAGGGCCGCCCTTGCGTGTCGTCTTCGCGTTGCCCCGCCTTCCCTATATAACCTCCAGTCGCCGTCTTCGACTTCTTCTTCTCCGTTGATCGCCGCCGCTGCCCTTTGCTGTGCTTGCCAAATTCACCGTCCCTGCTGCTTCTTGATCCAATTCACCGGGGCACCAGCTTCGCCTTGCCCTCGCGCACGCACTGAGCCCCATTGCAGTGCCTCCCTTCATCCCGAGCTAGGTAGGGCCGTCTTCTCCTTCGCGGTGGTCGCCATCGCCGCCGTGATCGAGCTCTCCGTGGCCAGCCTGTCTCGGTGAGTCTCTAGCTCAACCGCTTCGTGTTCAAGGTCCTACTCGATGCTGTGCTGCTCATCGCGTTGATGGTTTCCCTTTTTGTGCCCTGTGTTCGTCGGAACAGCGTCTTGTCGCCGTCGTCCGGGTCGCCCTCACCGCCTCACCGTCGACCGGGCACTCCAGACCACCTCTACCCCCACCAAGTTCGTCAGTGAGTTCACGGTGAGCTCCCGAGCGTGATGCTCGCCTGTCTTTAATCTCTACCGTCGTGGGAAGGGGAGTCAGCCGCCTCGCCGTCGTTCGGGTCGCCACCGTAGTCGCCATGGCCGCGGTCAGGTCCTCTGAGCGATGTTATGGCCGTAGAATAGTGCAGTAGGGTTTGCGGAGCTCGCGTGATGCTGCTGGTGCAGTTCTCTCGCGCTGGGACCAAATCATCGGCCGCCTGCTGGGCCGCGCGACTGGGCCAGTCGCGAGCGCGCGAGCGCGGGCGAGCGCGCGGTCGCGTGGGCCGTTTGGCTGGGCCGGACCGGAGGGGAGGAGGAGAAGCAGCCCGTTTCGGTTTTTCGTTTTTGTTTTTCCTTTTTCAAATAAATGAATAGTGCTATTATTTGTTTATTTGTTTAAAAATTGTGTAGAGTTCCAAAATTTATGAAAATTTTTGTATAAGCTTCTCAATGTATAAACTATCTAGGAAAAATATTAAATCATAAATTTGAATACTTTATGCAGTAGAAATAATTGGTTTCAATAAAGATTAAATGCAACTTCCAGTAATTTTAATAATTAATTTATTTATCCAAAAATTATGAAATTAATTATGGCACTGTTATAAATCATTGTTCACCCATAGAAAAAGTTTGAGCTTATTTAGATAAAGTTTGATCAACTTCTAATTATGCCCTAATTATTTAAATAGAAAATAAATGTTAAATTGAGAACTTTAAGTGTTGTGTGCCTTTTGATTGAGTGATGTCCTTAGGTCACTACCCTTTTGTGATCTCTGGCACTTTAATTTTATGATTGAGCTCGTTAGTAACTTGTTAGGTTAAAAGCTGGTATCGCGGGAACTCGTCGCTGCTAGTTAGTAGGTTTTCTGTTTACGACTGTACCGTGAAAGGAAGTTGTACTCGAATCGTAACGTGGCATGTTATCATCAAGCATCATGTTTATCTTTGAGCATCATGTTAAAGCATGTTATGTATTCGTGTAGTCACCGCTTTCGAAGAAGCCGAAGTCGTAGAGCAGGCCTCTGGAGAAGAGCGATCGTCAGCAGATCCCGGACCCGACGGAGGAGTTCACGAGTCTGAGTCAGTCGTCGTGTCAGAGCAAGGCAAGCCCCGGTGCATTTAAACCCTACCTTGTTATTTTACAAATGTTTTAATATTTATATTATGGTTTATTGCATTAAGTAATTAGGAGTTGAGTGATAACCTAATTGCTGCATTATCATCCTTGATTATTGCAATATTAACCTTGATACCTGTTTTACGGAAAATGCGTAGTATGCTTCGCTATGCTTAGAAGTTAAGCTTTTAAATGAAATGTTTACATAGCCATGACGGCATACTTAATGAATAATGAAGTATGAGAATGAATTAGAAGATCGGGCGGGTGGTTTGGCCACTGCTAACATGCATTGAGAAAGGAGTCTCAATGTAGTGTTTCCGCCTTGTCAGTTAAGGACCGTCCGTTGTATGGCCCGCTTGTGTTTCGAGACTTTGCAACTAGCTTCATGCCTTGGGTAAGCCCAACATGTTAGTGATTCCATTACGAGAACGTCTAACCTCGCACTGGGAGTGGAGAGATGGCGAGAGTGTCGTGTACCCTCGGGGCTAGAATCGGGCCGGGTTCGAGGGGTACTGTACTCTCGGGTGGCGATGGACACGTTCTGGTTTTGGGAGATCTAAATGAGGGTTGATATATGCAGATTCGGTTCTACATATGTCGTGATGTTAGGGATCCCCAGCTGGGTTTAATCGGTTCGAATCGTCGTTGCTCCTCGGTTATGGAGACTCGATCACCTGTCCTGCATCGTAGTTAAGAACTGGAATTGAAAGAAAGAATAAGAAAGGTTTTGATGATAATTACTTTGATCTAGATTAGGATCACCTAGAGTTGGTTAATGAACCATCAATGGTAAAAGTAAAATGTTGAAGATAAGGATTTACTTTAGTAAGCTTTTCTGCAAAAGAAAATTTGATTCTGATTTACCCGTACCTTGATTCCCTAAAGCTAGCATGCCCTTGGAGTCTTTGTCTTAGTCGGGTAAGTCTTGTTGAGTACCTTTGTACTCAGGGTTTGTTAAACCCCTTGTTGCAGGTGCGGTTCATGAACAAGTCTGCTTCGAGCCTTGTTGCATGACCGTCGTGGTTGAAGAAAGCGACGACGAGTAGACTGTGTGGCCTTTGGGCAAGGCATCTCGCTTGTGTGATGTAATAAAGTTACTACCGATACTTCTCTACTAATGGTTTGTAATAATGTTACATAAGGTTTGAGATTTGAAAACTGGTTTGTAACCTAAGTTATTGTAAGACTTCCGCTACTTTACTCTGTTGAATATTTTGAATAAACTGTTATAATATTGCAATACTCCTGTGATTGGATCCTGTTCGGAGGAAAGCAAGCCTTTTAAGTTATGGTGAACATAAGTACGGCCGTCAGATGTCATTATGGCAATGACGGGTACTTGTGGGCCATCATAATTAGGAGGTTCTGTGACACATGTCCTGCGCTCGCACCGTGGCCCGCGCTTTGTGTCCCGCGCCCGCACCATGGTGGCCCCTCTACACCCACGAACATGCAGACGGGCCTAGCGGTTGCATTATGTGGCTACATGTTCAGGCCTAGCAGTTGCAGTACGTGGCTGCTGCAGATGGGTCTTAATGTAACATGTGCAACACCAAGATCTACTTTTGCAACATCTAGATGAAACGCTTGCAACATACTCTCTCCGTCCCTAAATAATTGTCGTTTTCGCTTCCCGATAAATAACTTTGACTAAATATATATAAATGAATACTAAGAGCATCTCCACCAGTCCCCCAATAAAACTCTCCCAATAACTTAGTATTGGGGTAGCCCAATATTTACTTTTTGGGTTATTGGGGGAGATGCTTTTGCAGTTCCCAATATCTCATCCCCAATATGTGATTTTGGCCCATATTGCAAATTCTGGACCATGTTAGAGCAAATTGACCCATGGATATTTTTCACGTCAAAATAAGTTGTTGATGTCTCGTTTGTCGCACACTTAAGACCAAAGATCGAAAATGCAATAACAGTTTGTTCAACAATAAGAAAATAAAATTAAACATACTCGCACAACGATATATCATAAACAAGATATAAAGAGAGATTGCATGGCATTGTTTCCAAGTGCAGAATCACCAATGGGTGTGTTTGCGCCAAAAGAACAGAGGATTGGAGGATTGGGGGAGGTTGCAAGTGCCCCTTTATTTGAGGGGAGATGGGTGTTTTTTTGGTGGCCACCAAAAATTGGGGGAGGTATTGGGGCACCGTTGGAGCATGAAAATTGATCTATCTCCCCCAATAATTCTATTTTATGGGGATGAGGGGTTGTATTGGGGATTTGTTGGAGATGCTCTAATATTATGGTACAAAATTAATATCATTAAATAGATCGTTGAATATATTTCATAATGAATTTATTTAGAGATACAAATGTTGCATGTATTTTCTACAAATATAGTCAAACTTATGACATGGAAACCAAATGCGACAGGTACTTAGGGATGGAGGAGTACGTTCGAAACAATCGAAACACTTGCAACATACGTCTGAAATATTAGGAAAACACGTTTGTAGCCATTGCAAAACATATGCAACATCCAGATATAACACTTGCAACATACGTACGAAACACCTGAAAACATACGCTTACAGCATGCATGTTTATGCAACATCCAGATCTACTTTTGTAACATTCAGATGAAACATTTGCAACATACGTCTGAAAGAAATAAAACATTTGGACATACACTTGAAAACATCATTGCAACATGTGCAATATCCCGATCTACTTTTGCAACATCGATATAAAACACTTGCAACGTACCTCTAAAACATTTAAAACACTTGAAATAGACGTTTGCAACATGCAGTTCCAGCGCAACATCTCCTTACTAGTTGGGAGAATGGATCCTCGTCTGCGTGTGGAGTTGTATCCCGGACGTCACGGGCTGCACGCTGGCGACTTCCGCCCCAACCACGGCGAACTAGGTAGGTGGGCACGAGATGTGCGTGGACGGGCTCCGCCCGGGCTACCGTGAGCTGCACGTAGGCGAGCTCCACACACGAGCGCAGCGAGCTGGGCAAACGGAGACGGAGGTCTTCCTAGTCACCGACCAGGCGTCCGACCCCAGCGGTCTCCCTCACTACGGGTGGGCAACGCAGCACGGGCCAGTGGAGCTCGTGCGTACGTGGCTAGTGGCGACGCTCGACGCTCGTGCGTATGTGGACGGCAACGGCGCTCGTGCGGATACAGGCGCTAGCAGAGCTCGTCCGTACGCTACTGAAGGACGTGTGGTGCGGTGGAGCCGATGCGAATGTGGAAGATAAGATATCGCTCTCTTTTTTTCTTTTTATTTTTTTGGAGAAACCGTGTATTCGACGAGGGGAGCAGGCCTGTGGTTCGCAGCTCAGCTAGCCGTGTCCGGATTGATGGACGTGGAACGGACGCCCGTGGTGGAGCATATTCTTACGCTTCATTTCTGCTAACCAAAGATATAAACGGTAGCAATTTTTCTTATAGAATTCTCAATCTTATATTTTTCTTCCATTTTTTTCTATGAATCAACCGAGGCCTCATTTGCAGCCTCTGCCTTTTCCATAAAACTGGCTCAAAAGGTTCTCAAATTCCCTTGAAACTCTGTTTCCCTTTGCGTTTCCCTGCCACAGTGACTGTATTTGCATTGCAGCCGTTGACCCCACCTATCAGATCGAACGGCTCACGGCCACCGCCTCGCATCCGACGGCCAATCAAGCCCCTGCTTCCCCCGCCCGCACAGGCACAGCCCAACGCACCCTCGCCGTCCCCACCACCAGGCCAGGGTTTATCGCCCCGCCGCCTCCTAAACCCACCTCGCCTCCGCCACGACCGTCGGTGTCTTACGGGGGGCGCCCAACCAGCCA
The DNA here is from genome assembly GCA_038087645.1 of Saccharum hybrid cultivar R570. NCBI lineage: Eukaryota > Viridiplantae > Streptophyta > Magnoliopsida > Poales > Poaceae > Saccharum > Saccharum hybrid cultivar. The sequence goes on along the minus strand of JAQSUU010000804.1, from coordinate 5,629,846 downwards.
TGTGGGTTCTCCGGAGCCTCCTCCGGGCAGCCTCGCCGTCGCTCCGCCGCAGGTGCGTTCCGCCCTCTTCCCTCTCGCCTCCGGAGCAGCAGCACCGGCTTTCCCCCCATCCCTCTCGATCTCTGATGACGCGCGCGCGCGTGTGTGGTTCTGCGGCGGGACAGCTCCGGGCGCTTCGCCGCGAGGGGCGAGGCGGTGGCCGCGGCCTCGGGCTCCGCTCCGGCGCCCGCGGGGCTGCTGGCGGCGGGGGCGGGAGCCGACGGCGCGTGGCGGCGGGCGATGTCGACCAAGGGGAGGAGCATGCGGAGCAAGGTGGAGAGGCGGATGGCGAGGGAGACCGGCCGCACGCAGCGGGAGCTCCGCCGCGCCGTCAAGCTCAGGAAGAAGCTCATGACCGAGGACGAGAAGCTCATCTACAACCTGCGCAGGGTAAGGAGGAGGCTTCAAACTTCCCCCCATTTCCCCTTCCCTCGTGAAAATCAGCACTGACCTACTTCTTCGATGTGGGAATTGTTTTGTGGTTTTTTTTTATTGAAAGCGTTGCTGTCTATATGATCTATGGAGAGGAATCGGGAATGTAGGGTGTAATGTTAAATAGAAAGTATTGGTATTGAGGTATTGGCACAAGTAACTGCTCATCCCAGAAAATAGTGAATATGGTTTGGGGGTTTTTGCTCTACTTATCTGAAGGAATCAAATAGCTAACATAGAAGATTGTAAAGTCAACCACACCTTTTGTACACATACTTAAGCGTCATACAGTTCCCATGGTTTACAAGGTTTTCAAATCCCAAAATTATGTTTTATCTAGATACATAGAAAAATTGATGTACCAAAAAAGTCAAAGCGACTTATAATTTGAAATGGAGTGAGTAATATGTATGCCGTGCATATATCATGGCATATTTGAAGCCCTGTGGAGCATTTCTTATGTACTGAATGAATAAATGTGACTGGTAATGAACACAGTCCTTGCATTCCTTTAGGCTTGAAGAAGAATCAGTTCAATAAATAACAAAAAAATATGACTTATTTGTATAGTGATTGGATGCTTAATACTAGCTGATCTGGCACACCTGTTAAAAATAAAAAAATAGAAATTCCCAGATGTATCATGAAAATCTAGGTAAACTACATTGCCTATTGTCTTTGGTCTATTCTTTTAGTAGCAAAGTCCTTGACTTATCATATTCTCCATTTCCTTTTATCTAGGCCAAGAAAAAAGTTGCTTTGCTCCTACAGAAGCTCAAGAAGTATGAGCTACCAGACTTACCAGCTCCTCGTCATGATCCTGAGCTGTTAACGGCTGAGCAACTACAAGCTTACAAGAAGATTGGATTCAGAAATAGAAACTATGTGCCTGTTGGTGTTCGTGGAGTCTTTGGGGGTGTTGTTCAAAACATGCATATGCACTGGAAATTCCATGAGACGGTGCAAGTTTGTTGTGACAACTTCCCAAAGGAAAAAATTAAGGAAATGGCAGCAATGCTGACAAGATTGAGTGGCGGAATAGTGATCAACATTCATAATACCAAAACAATCATCATGTTTCGAGGAAGAAACTACCGTCAACCGAAGAACCTTATACCTTTCAACACACTTACCAAAAGGAAGGTCAGTCCCTTGCAACCGATGTGTCTGTCTCAGTTAGCATTTCCTTGCTATTTCCATTCTACTTACCACTTGCTCTGGATAACACATGTTCTCTGTATGGCATTTGTGAATAACCAATTCCTACAGTACTGGTTTGTTTAGGTTTCATATGGTTAACTCCAATGGAGTATCCTTCTGTTAGAAGAGTCAAGGGCCTATTGGGCCTTAGCCCGTTAGGGTTAATTAGTCGCTTGCTTAGGGGTTAAGTAAGCCTTGCTTGTAAGTCAAGAAATCCTCTCTATATAAGGAGAGTAGATGTATCAATCTAATCAAGCAAGAGATTAGAAGGAAAAACCTTCTCTCTTGCCGGCCGTGGGCGAAGCCCCGCGGCCGGCGTTCCCAGCGCCCCTCACAGCCCTAGCCGCCATTCCGTCTCTCTCTCACATGAACAGTACCCGCGCGGGTACTGTAGCGCGCGGGTACTGTAGCTCCGCCGCCGCTCCCTCGACTCTCTCCTCTCGATCCCAACAGCGTCCATAACACCTTCTTTCCCATCAAATTGATTATCTCCATCTTTGGAAGACTTTTTTCTCTCGATATGTGTATTAAGAAGACTTTTACTTACTGAATAATTTAGTTACATTGTTTATTCTTTGTTATGGCTCATGGGGCTTGATACAAGTATTCTCGTTGCAGGCATTATTCAAGGCTAGATTTGAACAAGCACTTGAATCGCAGAAATTAAACATCAAGAAAATAGAAACTCAACTCCGTCGTAAGGGTATCAATCCAGAGGACCCAGTTGCTATGGCCAGTATCCAGCGTGTTGCCTCTACGTTCTTCCGAGCCATAGATGAGCAGCAAGGTACTCCCTACATTTTCTGTGGGGACGCACAACCTTCTTCTGGGACTTCTGAAATAAAAGAACCACGTGATGAACCATCTGAAGATAGTGACCAGGAGGAGCTTGACAGGTTCATTTCAGAGATAGAAAGTGCAGCAGAGAAGCAATGGGAGGAAGAAGAGGCCGCAGAGAAAGAAGAATCTTCAAGAATGCGATATTGGGAGAGGGAAGATGTAGGTGATTGGAGGGGTTTCAACAGAAGTTATGAAAACTCAGATTATGAGGATAGAGGACAGGGAAGATATGGGAAAGAGCATAGCAACAACAGAAGGACTTCAGATGTGAGGAAGTGGGATGATGATAGCGAGTTCGAGGCATCAGGTGAAGAATGGGACTCTGGTGATGACAGGGGTAATGCTCTGGGCTTCAACAATGATAGAGATTCTACTGATGAGCATCCTCGACTATTTGGAAGCATGAGGAATGAGAAGAGCAGATCCAGTCGGACACAGGATTTTGTTCCTAGGGGAGACGTGGGCGAGCGGAAGGGTTTCAATAGAAGCTATGGCAACTCAGATGTTCACGATAGAGGCCAGGGAAGACATAGGAGAGATAATAACAACAACAAAAGAACATCAGATGCAAGGAGGTGGGATGATGATAATGAGATCGAGGCATCAGGTGAAGATTGGGACTCTGGTGACGACAGTGATAATGATCTTGGACTCGACAATGATATAGACGCAACTGATGTTCATCCTCGACAATTCAAAGGTATAAGGAATGAGAAGAGCAGATCCAGTGGCAGGCAGAATTCCATTCCTGGGGGATTCAGAGGTTCCAATCAGATTCCAGGGAATTCCGTCGATGCTTCTGATGGCACTACGTTCAGAGGCAGCAACAGTGACGAGTTAGATACCGAAGACGATGACTTGTGGGTGTCGGACTATAAGAGGGAAGAAACAAACTCAAGAGCCCCAAGGGTGAATTTCCCAAATTTCCACAGCAGTAGTGAGGACAGTGATGACAACAGGAAAAACGATGGCAAGATTGGTAAAATGAAGAAAAATACTGATGAAAGTTGGGACAGTGACTAAGAACTCAAGAAAGAGCAACGTTGATATGTGATGCATGAAGGTCAGCTCCAATGATTGTCATTCCACTGATCCAGATTCTTTCATTGGCGGTGGTGCTCATGTATTTGTCCAAAGGGAATCTCAACGAGCTAGAAGAATAAACACGATTTCCATGAGAACTACTGTTGGAACGTTTGCTTGCAAGTTTTCAGACACTAACCTGAAAAGTTGCTTGAACTGGATGAGAGACAAGTTGTCAACGGTGTGCAAGGCTACTAGCCTCATCAAAGCAAGAATACTGCATGACTTGCACAAGCCGAGGACAAAGTGGCGGATGTGGTCAGAGCTCAATGTTGAGAAACTTAACAGATGGAGGTTCCTGAAGGTCTCAGAGATGTGAAATCCTCACTCTGCGATCACATTTATTAATTCTCATATTCTTGAAGTTTTGATGTGAACGACAAAACATGCACATAGATAGATTTATCTGAAGGTCATGTGTATCTTGCGTGAGAATTTGTGTCTCATTTTCGGTAAATTGTTCCGATACACGTTCTTCAGAGTGTTCTCTACTGCGAAACTTTTACTCTATTTTAATATCGTGTATTTCAACGTCTTCTAACTCGAATGATATCCTTCTGCTCTGCTTGCTGTCCACGGACTAATATCCCTCGATTATTAAAATCTGAGCACTCTACCCTAAGGGCTTGTTCGGTTAAGGCATTAGGAGGCCACGAATCAATCCGGTAGTGAAAGCTTATATAAATTAAAGTATCCGGCCAAGAATTCTCCTAGGGCTCGTTCCCGGTGAAACGAATATGGCCTAAATGGTATTAGTTATTTCACTGCTTCCTTTTTTTTAAAAAAAAAGTTATCTAGTTGGCATTAGTCATTATACTGCTACATTTCTCATTTTAAGAAGTTATATCTAGCTGGCTACAAATAATGTGGTACTTCGAGAGTTCGAGTCAACAAATAAGAGAAGGTATTATCTTTTATCTATTTATCAAACAATAAATTTCACATACAGCGCTGGCCACCCCCTGCAGGCTGCAGGGCGACCCTAACGCACCTAGCGTGGCAGGGGCCCATACCGTGGTGCCCGATGGCTCCCTCCTCTCCCTCCTTTTTTTCTTCCTCCTCAAGCTGTAACTCTTCCAGTTGTGTCCTTTTGCTGTAAATCTCTATCTCCCTTTCTCAAATCAAAGAAGAAGGAGAGGAAGAGAACGCTCCTACAAGATATATGTCCTTGTGTGTTTTCATCCAGTTTTCATCCAGTGAACAAACCAATGAGTGTGGCTAGCGACGACTCCGAGGTCAGCGACGACACCGCCGAACGCCGCCTCGATGACTTCATCAGCAAGGTGACGCGTAAGAGGGATCCCCCTCTTATCAGTGGACCACCGCAGCAGCCTCCTGCGAAGCCGGCTCTACCACGGCGAAGCAGGCGACAGGCGGTGCATCCCCTCTCTCAGGTTCCTGCCTCCAAACGAGGGGAGGTGCTGATTAAGCAGCGCTTGGGCCACATCAAGGGACCAACAGCGTCTGCCGCGGCGGATCTGGCGGCGTACGACAAGATCTTCGGCGATGGAGGTGGCAAGGACCTGACGGCTGAAGAAGCTGAGGCTCTTGACGAGCTCTTCCCGGCCGTTCGATCGAGTAGAAGTAAGGCAGCCCCCTAAATCGTGCCGCTACGCCGAGATGGGTTGTTTTCCTTATGTAATATCGACCTAGAATTCAACTTGGACGGTCCAGCTACGGCTGTGTTAGACCTCCTTGACGCTCATCTAGCGCGTTGTGTGTCTGTCTAGACTTTTCTTCTTAATACAAAAATGCGCAAAGCTTTTGCATATTCGAGAAAAAAGATATATGTCCTTGTTGCACTCACGTATTCAAAAATGTTTGCATTAATATACTAGATTGGGTAGTGTTTAGGGTTTTATGGTTGCATTGGATGGTTAATTTGAGTGATTGTTTTGGATCGGGATAGATCGGGGGCACAATATGGTTTAGTTATTTAAATGTTTTTTTCTCCATTCTTGACATGTAGTTTAATGCAACCTATTATGTAGGTTAACTTATTATGACTATGTATAAACTTTGAATTTGGAGACAAGACATTCTCTATGTCAGGTATCTATTTTAATCATATGTATAGCTGCTTGCACAAAAGCACATCAACATCTATCTACTTTAGTGTTTAATTATGTGACTAATTTGAAAGATCAATCGAACATTATAGATATGATTGCTTCAATCCAGTTATTGACTTGCAACTTGCAGAGTTCAATGATCGTTTCAATGAGGTAAACTCTCAATTGATCACTAAAAACCCTAGTTTGGTTTTTGGATAATTGATGAAACCTAGTGTAACCCTTGTCTCTAAGTGTTGTGATTGAGATAGGGTTGTACACACCAAGTGGTGTAGCTAGATGATAGTCATGGTGATGGTGGTGACTAAACTTGAAGATCAAGTGCTCCAACTTGGAAAAGAAGAAAGAGAAAAATAAAAACAAGTGTTGATCAAGGAAAAGGTATCCAATAGGTTTTTGTTTTGGCACTCAAGATATCATAGAGGGTGTGAGTGTGTTTAGGATCGATAGCCGTACTATAAAGAGGGGAAATCTTTGGCTAAGCGGATATCGAGTGCCCCTAGGTGATATGATTCTTGCATATGCATTTGGGACCTAGTGTGCTAACATTTAATCCTTGAAAAATACTTTGAAAAATGCTAACACGCGTACACACAAGTTCTACACTTTGTGGTTAGCAAGTTGGAAGTAAGGGTGAAGTGGTTGTTGAGATAGAAAAAGAAAAGCAGAAGAGTCAGGGGTGTCGGACCCTGTCTGGCTAGGTCCGATGGCCAACCCGAGAGTAGGGGCTTGGTGGCGGTGGCGTCGGACCCTGCATTTTAGAGGTGTCAGACTGACCGGGAACACCGTTCCTCGATTCGACGATCTTAAGGCGCACACAAGGCGATCACAGGCACGACACGTGGTGGCATCAGACCGCCTCTGGGTCCGACGGTAGGCGTCGGACCGGCATCTGACGAATTTTACCGTTCTGGAACCTCTCTGTATAGATTTGGAAGGCGTCGAATTTAGGGCGTTGGCCGGTCCAACGGTGGCACCTGGCTCGGTCCGACGGTGGCGATCACAGTGCAGCAATGAGCCGTTGCGGTACGTAACGGCTCCTCGGTTTGAATGGGACTCGTGGTAGCACTGGAGTGGCCGCGGCAGGGCGTCGGACCCTATGTCGGATGGTTCGCCCCTGCAGGGACGGTCCGACGGCCCTCCCCGAGGCCTAACGGCTAGTAGACTTGGCTCGGCTTTGGCTTACTCTTTTACACATTTTCATCCGTGATACATCCTTGTGAGCCTACGCAAACATCTCCTATTTATCTCCATCATTGATACATCATCGTAGTGAGATTGGGAGTGATTCCAAGTGCATTTGCTTGAGTGGTTGCATCTAGTGGTACTTGGGGATCGTTGCGGCTACGAATTTCTTGTTACTCTTGGTGTTTGCCGACACCTAGACAGCTTGGAGCAGCAAAGGAGCTTGGCACGAGTTGGTGATTGTTCGTGGCCATCTCCCGGTGATTGTGAGGGGTCTTGTGCCTTCCCCGGTGGAGAGCCAAAAGGTAACTCTAGTGGATTGCTCGTGTCATTGAGTTACCTCACTTGTGGGTAGGTTCTTGCGGTGCCAAGTATTGGCTAGGTGTTTGATACCTATTAGCCGCCAAACCACCAAGTTTTGGTCGACACAACGGGGATTAGTGTGCCGGCAAGCATGTGAACCTCGGGAGAAAAATCATGTGTCATCGTGTGATTGGATTTCTCCTAGTGATTGATTGAGATTCATATTGATTGGTTCATCACACTTGCCATGGCGGTATAATCACCCTACTCTCTCTTGTATTACTTTCTTTACATTCTTATCTAGTGTTAAGCTCTTTAGTGTAGCTAGTTGTGAGAGCCTGTTAGTTTGGTTAGTGAGGCCCTTAGTTAGTCTTTGAGAGCTCACTAGCTTAGCAAGTAGCAACCTAGGCTTATGTGTGAATTAGTGATCATAGCAACTAGAATTGTTGGGTAGGTGGCTTGCAACCCTTGTAGAGCTAGAGAAAAATTGCAATTCGCCATTTAGCGTACTAACAAATTACTCTACTGATTTTGTAGAGTTTTTAATAGGCTATTTACCCATCTCTAGCCATATTAGGACCTTTCACTCACTTAGATTGCCGCTTTCAACTCCAAAAATTCTTTTGAGGCTTTCAAATTTGAGAGTTTAATGAAGTTGGCTAAGTCATATCCTGATGATTTTGATTCAACACAACTAAGGGATCTTGGTCATGAGCTTAATATTTATACTGACAATGTGCGAGCTGATGAAAGATTTGCCAACTTGAACACTATTTCCGAACTTGCTAAGTTGATGGTGGCTACAAACAAGCATCTGGCTTTTCCTTTGTGTATCGGCTTCTCAAGCTAGTACTTGTTCTTCCAGTTGCCATTGCATTGGTAGAGAGGTGTTTTTCAGCAATGAAAATTGTAAAGAGACTACTACGAAATTGTATTGGAGATGGATTTATGATTGATTGTATCGTATGCTTTGTGGAACAAGAATTTCTAACCACAATTCCAATAGATGACGTGATCATTCGCTTTCACAATATGGAGGGCCGTAACCGCAGAGAGAACCTTTAGGAGGTAGCTACTAATGTGAAAGCTTCTTTTGTTATAATTTGTCGGTTGGTATAATACTATTTTATACTTTTTGATATTATATGCATGGTACTATATTATTGCAATCTTAAAATTAGTATATTATGGGTTTGTCCCGACCCCAGCAACAGTAATCCTGGCTTCGCCCATGTTGGTGTCAGCTGTCACCGTCAGCCCTACGTGGCTTCCATCCCACGGTCCATGTACGCTAACCAAACCGTGTTGTCTCCCACGACTGCGAGCATCCTCTAAGAGCAAGTGTAATAATAGGCTGTAAGCTGGCTAAATACGGCGGTGGAGGAGAGAGGGGAGGAGAGAGAGGAGAAACGAGTTGTAAGCTTACAGCCAGCTTGGGCACAAGAACCAAAAAAAAACTCTATGAGACAGACAAGTGGGCCATGTATTAACATTGAAGAGATAACTACTACTAGTATAGTGCCACTACTAGTATAGTGCCCGTGCTAACGGCATGGCAGCATCTTACGGATGCACATCAAAACAACCAAACGACAATACTTTTTCCTTGCCCGTGCGAACGCTACGATAAAAAACAAAAAGACTATGTTTCTTAAAAATGAAGTAAATAGTGAGATAGATTAAGACTCATGCCAAAAGAGATTCATGATGAGTTATCATATTGTTGTCTTGTTGAGTCCATAGCAATTATGCTTAATAATATAATTTCTGTGTTAACGCTACGGTGGCATCAAGAAAAAATAAATCAGAAAACAAAAATAAATTTATAGCGACCAACTATCTAACGCTAGGCATACAAAAAAAACTAACTATAATTTTGTTTATTTATACATTAACCATACAATCAACATTAACCATGTCAAACCAATACACACTCATGAAACACATATGAATTATAAAAAAACTCACAATTTATACTAAAGCCATCATTATCTGTCATATGCCATCTTAGACACATTGTTCATGGCAAACAAGCCAAGATGAAATAAGTTCAACTAATATGCTAGACTCAAGATATTTGGTTGCACAGCCAATATCTCATATGGTTTGCTATCTCATATGGTTAGCTTGCATTCTTTACAAAATGATCATCTCTAGGAAGTCCGTACTAAAGTTTTCATCTCTAGCTAGGATGTCCAAAACAAATCGCCATGAGCAATTTGATCCAATCGCTGGTTGCATACATTAGTCCAATTCTAGCTATTATCTCCCACCTGAAAAATAAAAGTTCACATTCGTCAAAAACACAACCTAAAACACAGCCCAACTTGATAGCAAGGCTGCAAGCAGTAGCAAAACAAAAACTACCATCAATAGATATGAAAGTGCCACCTATCAAGAGTGATTTGAAAGGTTAGCTGTTGTTGGGTGCATTTTTTGGAGTACATGTAGGAGAGATTATGACTGTGGTGGACAGTTTGTGGGGTAGCTTTAGTGAAGTTTACAAGCGGTGCATTATTAGTGGTAGAGATGAAAGTGCCAGCTATCAAGAGTGAACCTATCACTTTAGCTTGAGATTGAGTAGATGTACAATTTAAATAATTGTGGAACAGTAAATAATTAAGTGCAAAGTGGTTCAAAATAGAGTAAAAGCAAACAGCTACTGTTGAAGATCAAGGTAAACAAAATGCTCATTTTCGCATAAATAGATGATCACTAAAAAAATCTGTAGGCAAGATTTAGTTTCAGGATGTGTTGTGTGTTCATATTACCATTTACATATTTCAATGGATTTAAATAATCCATCTATGAACCTTATCAGGCCACCACAAATTAATCCTTCTTAAAATAAGCATCCTAGTAGAGTGGGTGAGAGAGCATCACCTGGTCCTCCTGCCTCTAATCCACGCATGATGACGCCTTCTAGCTCTTGTCCGCCACACGACGATGACTCTCAGTTCCAGCTTGTCCGCATAACGCCGGTTCTCGACACCGGCATCCGCCATAGCGACACCTCCTGGCTTCTCGCTCTTGTAAGGTGATCTATATTACATATACTTTTCTATTTTTTACTCCTAGTGCTACCTAAATGGATCAATAGAGCATCCATTCTGATTCACACATACTCGTATATTAATTGGAACAAAAAAAATTTGGCCAATTCACATTGGTTATATTTCTATGGAATAAAAAGCTATAGGTCCAACCCTATCTTTTGCACAGAGACTATCCGATTTGGCTCCCTAGCCATAAGTTTCACATTCAGGTTCAGATAGCCACAAGTTAATTGGTCTCATATGTCAGGACCAACTAAATAATAGTATGTGTTATTAGGCCATCTGTCTGGGAATATCTTCATATGGCATTTATATTTCACCAAGCATTTCATATTTGCAATACAGTAACCATTAAATAATGAAGGGAAGAAAGACAACTGATAGTTAGTCAATTTCTCTGGGCAGAGCAAAGCGGAAATTTGTGTTGCCTACCTCATCTTTGTAAACATGCTTGGCTCCAGAGGCTCCATTCTCCAAGTCTTTGGGAGCATATGAAATTATTGTTTTTAGATTAGAGACAATGAACACCTGAAACTCAAATTAGATAAGCTACTAAACGAATCTGCAACAAATCACCAGCAGCCGTATTTTTCACATTTGTTACAACGTACCTTTGTCTAGGATTTGTTTAATTGGTTCCACAGTTCCACTTGTCCTATAACGTTGTGCAAAACAATCAGAGCAGTCTATAATGATGTAAATGGCCTAACGTAAGAGCTACTCAAATTAGGAGGTAATTCAGTAACAAATACAGTGGAAAATCTGAATGGTTAGATCCATGTCGAAGAGCAAAAAAAAGTGGAAGAAAAACAATATACATCAAAGTAAGATTTGTTATTCCTAAGACTTGATATTGGATATAGTCATAGAATAAAAAATTGAAAGTGACCAATTGCCTATGCTAACGCCACAGGCCACATTAAACCAAGAGCTTGACTTGATAACAGATTTTGATGGAAGCTACCACTATCACAATAGGTGATTATGAATGTTTAAATTTCCTACTCTGTTCCCATCTCTGCCTGGTCCAATCAACTTGACTATAACAAAATTCCAATGAGATAGCAGTGAGGGTTGTTTTTATTTCACATATTCAGATGTATGATAGAAAACTCTGAATTCATTATATGTTAATTACTGCAAAAGAAAAGCTCACAGGTCAAATTGCTTACCTTGTCAAAATAGGAAACTTTGCTTTCGCATATTCATTGCTGCCAGGCTCTTGACCAGCAAATTGATTACATGGGAATGCAAGTATCTCAAGGCCTAGATGTAAGAGTGAAAGGAAGCCAACGAAAATGAGATAAATTCAAAGAACAAACCATTCTCTATGTACTTCTCATAAAAGACATTTAGCTGATTGTTTCTTCTTTCATTTCACTTGCTTGCTCGCTGCCATTCTTGACCACTCTGTAGATCTGCTGGATGGGATCTAAAAAACAAAATTGCTATTAGTGACCTCAGCTGGAATATCTTCTGCAGGACTGCAAGCTATTACCATCAATCTAAAACGTCATTTGAAATACAGCAGCATGCAGCAACTTACATGGAGCATGCTCTTTGCTGTCCTTTTTATGCCACTTAGGCACATAGTAGTTATTCCTGCTGCAAGAACCAACCATAGGTAGTCCAAAGTTGAAGTTATAGTGTTTCTCTGGAAAATAAAAATTATCAGAATTTTTACTCTCCTACAACTGTAAGTTACAAAAGGTTAGTGCTCATATAACAGTTGCAGTAAAATGAAAAAGAGGAAGGAAATAAGTAATAATTTGTCAGTACTTACCATAATACATCATCTAGGTATGCAGCAAAATGGCTTTGATTCGATTACTGGCTGCTGGACATTGCTCCATCATCCCGTCCCCGCACATACATCTTCATATATCCATATCAGATTTTAAGTGAAAAAATAGAAATCTTTAAGATAATTTCATCAATCGATGGAATATTACCTTGCAGCCATCGGGAGCTGGGCGCGCTCTAGCACCGCCGGGGCTGCCCCTGCCCTAATGCACGCTGCGGGAGCTCGCTGCGTGTCACAGAACCTCCTAAATTATGATGGCCCACATGTACCTGTCATTGTTATAATGACCTCTGATAGTCATACTTATATTCCTCATAACTTAAAAGGTCTAATTTCCTCCAAACAAGATCCAATTACATGAGTATTGCAATATTACAACAGTTTATTCAAAATACTATCAGAGTAAAAGAGCGGAAGTCTTACATAACTTAAGTTTACAAACCACAGTTTCAAACCTCAAATCATAAGTAGCATTGTTACAAACTAGTAGTAGTGAAGTATCAGTAATAGCTTTATTACAACACCTAAACGAGGTGCCTTGCCTAGAGACCACACAGCCTACTCGTCGTCACTTTCTTCCACAACAACGGTCATGCAGCAAGGCTCAAAGCAGACTTACTCATGAACCGCACCTGCAACAAGGGTTTAACAAACCCTGAGTACTTGAGGGTACTCAACAAGACTTACCCGACTAAGGAAAAGATTCCAAGGGCATACTGACTTTAGGGAATCAAGGTACGGGTATTCAAGAATCAAAATTACTTTGCAGAAAAGCTTACTAAAGTCCTTGTTTTCAATATTTTATTTTTATCATTGATGGTTTATTAACCAACTCTAAGTGATCCTAATCTATATCAAAGTAATTCTCATCAAGATTATTTCCTTTTTCTTTCTTCCATTCTAATTCTTAACTACGATGTAGGTCAGGCGATCGAGTCTCCATAACCGAGGAGCAACGACGATTCGAACCGATTATACCCAGTTGGGGATCTCTAACCTCACGACATATGTAGAACCAAATCTTGCATTTGCCAACCCTCATTTAGATCTTCCAAAATCAGAACGTGTCCATCGCCACCTAAGAGTACAGTACTCCTCGAACCCGGTCCAATTCTAGCCCCGAGGGTACACGCTACTCCCGCCATCTCTCCACTCCCAGTGTGAGGTTGGACGTTCTAGAAATGAAATCACTAATATCTTGGGCTTACCCAAGGCATGAGGCTAGTTGCAAAGTCTCGAAACACAAGCGGGCCTACAACAAACGGTCTTTAACTGACAAGGCGGTAACACATTGAGACTTCTTTCTCAATGCAAGTTAGCAGTGGCCAAACCACCCGCCCGATCTTCAAGTTGATTCTTAAATTTCCATTATTCATCAAGTATTCCATCACGGTCATATAAGCATTTCATTTAAAAGCCTAACTCATTAAGCATAGCAAAGCATACTACGCATTTTTCAATAAAACAGGTATCAAGGGTGATATCACAATAATCAAGGATGATAATGCAATAATTGGGTTATCACTCAACTCCTAATTACTTAATGCAGTAAACCATAGTACCAGTGATAAAGATTTGTAAAAACTTAAGGAAGGGTTTAAATGCACCGAGACTTGCCTTGCTCAGACGAGACGACTGGTTCTGGCTCAACAACACCGACGTCCAATCCAGAACCCACTGATGACAGCTCTTCTCCAGAAACTTGCTCAACAACGCTTACTTCCTCGAAAGCGGGAACTACACGAGAATATAACATGCTTCAACATGATACGGTGATAAACATGATGCTTGATGATGATATGCTATGATTAATAACTTGAGTACAACTTTCCTTCGCGGTACAGTTGTAAACCAACAGAACTCACTACTAACAGAAATTACATTAAGTAACATTATTACTTCTCACAGAACATGTTAATCATAAGTTCAACCAAGTAATTAAGGTGCCAAGGATCATTAAGAGTTAATGACCCAAGGTCATCACTCAATCAAAAAGGGCACACAACACTTAAAGTCATCAATTTAACATTTAGTTAATTACTTAAATAATTAAGGCAGAAATTAAGAATAAATTAAACTTTATCAAATTGAGCTCAAACTTTTCCTATAGATGGTTCATAGTCTAAAATAGTGTCAAAACAAATTTCATGATTTTTGGATTAATATTTTAATTACTAAAATTCCTGGAAGTTGCATTTAACATTTAATTGAGCTAATTGTTGTTCATGCAAAAAGTACTCAAAATTGTCATTTAATATTTTTCCTATATATTTTACACTTTGAAAAGCTTACACAAAAATTTTCATAATTTTTGGAGCTCTACAAAAATTTTACTGAAATAAACAAAAACTATCACTATTTCATATTTTTGAAAAAGAAAAACAAAATCGGCAACACGGGTCCCCCTTCTCCTTTCCTCGGCCCAGCAGGACGCGTGCGCTCGCGCTGCCCACCTGCGCTTCCGCACTCCCTCTCTCCTCTTATGTTCTGCCCAACAAGCCGAGCCGGCCCAGCAAGCGGCCCGGCCGCGTGCACCCACGCGCTCGCCTCCCTCTCTCTCCCCTCGCTCGCTGACAGGGCTGCCCCGCTGGTCAGCCAGCGCTGACCTGACGCCGGCGGCGCTGACCATCGGCGCATCTCATCGACGGCGACACCAACAACGGTAGCGTCTTCACCAACCTATTCCCCTTGACACGGCGCATCGATTTGAGTAGCTAACGGTGCAGTTCGGGCATGACCACGTGCACGGCAGCATCCATGGTGGACACAGCAGTGCGGCCATGGCCGGACATCGCCAAATAGGCACCTCAGATGCGGTAGGGTCTAAATTGACCAAGGTAAAAGCTTTAGGAGCTCACCGCGCAGATGATGCGCACGCTAGATGAAGCGGGAAGGCGACGGAGCAGGTTCGTCGACGTGGAGGGTGGACACGGTGGCCTGAACTGGAGAAGATGGCGGTGTCCCGACGCGTCCGTGCGTTAGCAACTGGAACATGGAGGCGCATGAGCATCAGAGGAGCAAGAGGAAATTGGAACGTGAAATGCGAGAGCTTGCAACGCGCCACGGAGTGCTGCTCACGGTGAGGTGGTTAAGGCGGCTCGTCAGAGGTCCCGGGAAGAAGACGATGGTGCTGGAGCTACGGTGATGGCGAGAGAGGCTGCGAGGTGGCTCAGGGTGTGTGCTAGGGCTAGGCGAACTCGACCATGAGACCAATTGAGGCAAGGGCAAGGTGGTGGTGGTGAATTTCTGACTGGCACGTTAAGACGACGGCGCCGGTGGTGGAGCAGAGGAGGTAAAGGAGACGGTGGACGGTGGCGTCAGGGTTATAAAGGGAGGCCAAGGAAGCTCGAGGACGGCTCAAGAAGGCACGCGAGACCAGTCGTGGCATCCACAGCGCGCTGGAAGGTCAGCACAGCGTCGGTGGCTCACCGGCGCCCATGCCGCTCGCTGCCCTGCCCTGATTCGCTGAAACACTGTAGTTACCCCCAACTTCAAAACCCTAAACGGTTTTTTCAAAATTACTTTCAAAAACATGTAGCAACTTGAAAAATTCCCAAGATATGAAATCTTTAGAATTTCAAGCTCTAAAACTTTCATGTTGAAAACTTTTTCAAATTCTGCCTCCATTTTGAAATTTGAGTTTGGGGATGAAAAGGGGTTAAATTTGAAATTTGCTTCTTTTTAAAATTACTCCAAATTTTACACTGAAACTTTGAAAACTCAAAACACCAAACTTGTAGCCCTTGAAAAGATCTACAAACTTTGTTTTAAACTTTTTCCCAAATTTTGCTTAGATTTTGAATTATTCAAATGGGGGTAAAACAAAGGATTTGAATTTAGGGTTTTGGAAGAATTTCAAAATGAAACTTGTTGCTATTTTAATTGGTGATTATTTAGTGATCACACCATCATCCAAGGGCATCATTGAGTCAAGCATCACATGTTTGACCAAATGCCACGCTTGGTTGACCAATTTGACTTTTGAAAATCTTTTAATAATTCCCCAAATTTAAAGTCAAATTCGAATCGAAAAACTTGCGACAAGTTTTGGATTCCAAATTCAAACTCAAACTTGAAGCTTCATTTTATGGGTTGGACTTGAGTTCATACCCTACACTTGGCACTAGTGTATAACACAGTCATACACCCCAAATTACGTAGGGCACAAACTAAGTATTTACAGTGACATTCGAAATTAGGGTTTTCGGTTCGAATCACACATCTCAGAAGCACATCCAACCTAAGAAATGTAAACTTGTTTTAGTTGATGCACATCACAGTTGACTTAATCATGGATGCTTTGCGTTGCAATATGATGACATGGCAAATTTTTAGTCTCCATAACAACAGAGGTGTTACACTGCGTGCCTCCCACACGCCGTCGGGGTGCCACCACCCCGCGCCGCCGGGGGTGGCCACGCGCCCGCAGGGGCTCCCACGCGCCGCTACCGTGCCTGCTGTCTGCCGCCGGTCTTCCCTCGCCTTCTCACGAATGATGGAAACCCTAGCTCCTGCGCCTTCTCATCGGTGGGGGTTGGATCTCACGCGGAAGCGCTCCATCGCCTGGTGGCTTATTCCCTGGTGGTGCGTGGGTTGTTGGCGGCTGGTGCCCTGGCGGCGTGTGCCTTGGCGGCCTGGTGCGGGAGCGAGGGCATCGGGGAGCAGGAGAGTCGCGTGGTCCGTCGGGGAGAGGGGAGGGAGAGTCGCGCGGGAGAGAGGGCATCATTGAAGCCTCGCGTTGAAGCCTGCAATCGACCGTGGCCGCACGATTGGGTTGAAGTCTGAGAGATGTTGTGTAGCCCTTTTTAACGGGGACAATTAGTTGGTTGTATTTTTCTGGGTACACAAAGGTTGGATGTTCTCAGCGGGGGACGTTTTTTTAGATTTGGTTGGTCTATTATACAGTAGAGATATGTGTGGACTAAGAGAAGGTTACGAGAAACTTTACAGCTACCAAGCCGGCTCTGCGCTAGGCGCTAGATTTCTCCGTTCCTAACTCTACAGTACTCCCTCCGTTCATTTATCTCTATCATTTTAGCCTTCGGCGTAGTGACCACGGAGCAGAGTAAAACCACTCAGCTTGCATTTAATCATCGCGTGTTGAGCGCATACGAGGAGTCACAGGCTAGGAACAGCCAATGAGCAGTAAAGAGACAATAAATGCAGACGGGTGGTAGCCAATGAGCAGCAAATAAACAATAAATGCGGGCAAGTCCTAAGCTAATATGAAGGAGATTTTTGAATAAAAAGTTTTTACTTAGATGAAGGAGATAAATGAATGGAGGGAGTAACACGTGAGAGAGACAACAGCTAGCGGTAGCAGCTGCGGCTGCACAAAATCCTAGATAGATTGGGCGTCCATGTTTAATACTCAGGTAGATAGTATTATTCATTAGATCTTAATTTTAATTTTTTGTTTGGGGTTAAGAAAAGAAGAGAATTGAATATAATAATGGATCACTACATATCCACACCCCTACTACCGAACACTCCATCTTAGATTAGTCAAATTGCTCGTTCATTGAACGGAATCTAAAACTTCTTGAAATGTGACTCATATTATTGATAGACACAACTTGTTCTAATTTATACGAGCACGGATCATAAATCTAGATCACAGTCACATACAGTATAAAGAGGACGCGAGGACAATTTGAGAAGTAAAAAAAAGCCAAAAGAAATATTTCACTCTTTAGTATTAGATTAGTTTAGTTATATATATATATAGATATTTGTGCAAATAGACATACATACCAGATATGTTTGAAGCATTTTTGACAAGGAACTCTTCACTTTACTTGCCAAAAAATCAAATAAAGGTTATAAACACCCCCCCCCCCCCCCAAATGGTACTACATAATTACATAGAAATGGAGGGAGTATGCAATCTCTCTACGACGTTCTAAAGACGGTGAAGTAAAGGTAGAACTATTTTCAGTGTACGGGCATATGGGGTTGCAAATCTATTTACTGGCAAACTATTGTTATGCTGCTCTTGGGAACGAGCTCCAACAACATAATGTAGTGTAAAC
Organism: Saccharum hybrid cultivar R570; assembly: GCA_038087645.1. NCBI lineage: Eukaryota > Viridiplantae > Streptophyta > Magnoliopsida > Poales > Poaceae > Saccharum > Saccharum hybrid cultivar. Next base: position 5,611,800 of record JAQSUU010000804.1, on the reverse strand, counting down.
TTTAGAAAAAGAGAAACTTTAGAATAGCCAACGGACTATATCTCCAAAAGAATTTCTCAATGAGCCACAAGAAAAAATATGAGAACATTCTACAATAATTTCAGGATTCACCCTAGTAATCCAATGAAAATTAAGTTTCCACTACTTCATGATGGAAAAGAATTATTTCAGAGCAGGCTATTTGCTGCCTAAAATAATTTCCTATTTTCACCGACGCCCCTTTTCATTGCTATCAAATTGATGGAATCACCTAGAATTTTACTGCCACCGATCAGGGAAAAATATGGATAATCAGTGAGTTAGCAATATCTTGAACTCTAATCCTTGTCCTAATGCCATAGTTTGTTGCAGAAACCGGTTTTTGCCTTCTTGCTGTTTAAGATTTCTCCAAAAGAATCGACGAGCTGCTCAGCCAGGCTGCTTGGTTCGTCACTTAATGTTTTGACATATGTGGTTACAGCCCTGCGCTCCTGGTCTGTCGATCTTAGACTATACCAGGTCAAGAACTTCATCCTGAAACCGTTTTTGATGTGTCCATCGCATTCCAACTGCCTTATTACCTTTACACAGTGCTCATAATCCCCATCCAGTTGCCTCGTTGATCCAGAGAGCATTTTTTCATGGCAAATAGCAGAAGCACCATTCTGCTCACATTTATTAACTTGTACGGTATTCACCTTGCTTACTGGCCGAGATTCAACAGCAGGCGGCTCTGCAGTGTGGCCAACTGCGCAGGTCTCAGAATCACCACTGTCATTTGATCCGACAAGTCCCTTCTTATTAGAATAATAATGCTTCTCAGTGGTGTAGTCCATGGGCACAGGAACCTCAGCATTTAGGTCGGGGACAGAAGATGATGAGTTGAAATGAAGCTTGCGACAAGCTCCAGATAACTCAGTCTCTGTAACACTTCTGCTGCAGGAACCTTCATGCACATCTTCAGAAAACCCTTCAAAACAGCCTTCTGCATCCAAAGCTTCCTGAAAGTTCTTCCAAATATCTCGGATCTTGAACCCAGTTGACTTACAAGACTGATTCCTGTCTCTTTTTTGTGCCTGTGTACCCCCTCCCACTGCATTCTGTGGTGCACGCATGACAAATATCTCCCTGCTCTCAGTACGACATCTAGATTCTGAATGGCCAAGTACCCCATCATCTGTGAATGATATAACTCTGAAAGAATATTCTGTGCATGGGGTAAGGTCAAAAAGTAGTATTTTTCTTTCATCTTTGGACACAACAACAGGCTTTTCCATACTTGGTTGCTCTCTGCTCTTCCAGTACCATAGCTTATAACCTTTGATAGTGTCAGAAGACAAGGTTTCTTTCAAGATGACAATGAGCGAAGAAGATTTTATGTCTACAAATTTAAATCTACAGGCAACAGGTAATGAATCTGCAAAGAAAGAAGTGCATAAGTCTTTTGAAGCAACACCAAAACTATTATACCAATATTTTATGTAAGAATGACCATCACCTCGAAGATGCAGGTCAGGAGAACTCAACCACTCATCAGCTTTTTGAATTGCTGTAGAGCATAGTTTCTGCACAGCAATACCAGCTGAGAACCTGCTTACGATACCATGTGCATTCTTTGCCGACATTCCATCAAGTGGGCCAACCTCACTTTCCAATTTTGCTTTTGCATCTTTGATAATCTCATGCAGTTCTTTAAAATGGATAGTTCCCTCTAATAGCCTGTAGCTCAAATAAATGCGTTGGCAGAGATTATCAACTCGGCGAGCATCTTTTCCAATTACTAGTTGCCTTTTCCAATATCTGCTACAAAGAATACATATGTCAATTAAACAAGTCTACCAAGAATGACCAAGCCACAGCAGGTGTTCCAATAATGTCCCAAGTAAATACAAGTCTACAAAGAATGACCAAGCCACAGAAGGTGTCCCAATAATGTCCCAAGTAAATACTGTATCTATATGCAAATTATTACCACAATTTAAGACCAGGCACTTAATTAAAATAAAAAAAACTACTAGACCAAAATTTTGAGGTGCTGGTATGTTGTACACAGCACCTGTGTTAGGCTAATCAAACAACTTAATGCTCCAAAGAACTAAAAATTGGAAAAGATAATTTCAGCCTTTTAGGTTTATTCATCTAAGATGTACTCCCTTCATTTTTTAATATATGACATTTAGGATAAGCAGGTAAAAAAAAAGAAACTAAATTAGCTTGTCGTAAATGTCATATATATATAAATGAAGGCTGTACATTTTACAACTTTTACCAACAAAGGACCCTTGCAGCACAATGTTATACACATTGGAGGACTACACAAGCTGACAAGCACGACTAGGATATCCACTGAAAAGATGAATTGGGTTAACCTAATTAACTTGAATGTTGGATGTTCTAAAATGGTTTGACAAAATTATTTATCTACCATCAATAGGAATGAAACTTCTGTCAAAGGTAAAGAAAATACCGCAGTTGAAAAATGGTTTCTGACTTTGTTCACATTAATTTCGTTATTACTGAGGTGGAGCTAGTCACTTTCCATGCAGAATTAATTTACAAAGAATCGCAGAACTGCACTTGTGCGATGTTTCATATAATTTAATAATATATGAAGAACAAAAACAAACAACAACATAGCCTTTTGTCCCAAGCAAGTTGGGGTAGACTAGAGATGAAACCCAAAAGAGACGAGAAACAGAGAGACATATAAAGGGACATAAAGGGCACAAGACAGAAAGAGGTCACGGTTCAGGCACGTTGATTGCCAGTCTCCAAGCGCTCCTGTCCATAGCTAAATCCTTGGAGATATTTCACTCCTTAAGGTCTCTCTTAACGGATTCATCCCAAGTCAGTTTAGGTCGACCTCTATTGCTCTTTACATTATCGGCCCGCTTTAGAACCCCACTACGCATCGGCGCCTCAGGAGGCCTCCGTTGGACATGTCCAAACCATCTCAACCGATGTTGAATCAATTTCTCCTCAATTGGTGCCACCCCAATCCTATCCCGAATATCGTCGTTCCGGACTCTATCCCTCCTTGTGTGCCCACAACACCAACGCAACATACGCATCTCTACTACACTCGATTGCTAGACATGTCGCCTTTTTATAGGCCAACACTCAGCACCGTATAACATCCCCGGGCGAATCGCCGTCCTATAGAACTTATCTTTCAGCTTCTGAGGCACCCTTTTGTCACAGAGGACGCTAGAAGCTTGACGCCATTTCAACCAGCCGGCTGAAATTCTATGCCTAACATCTTCATCAATGTCGCCACCTTTTGTAGCATCGATCCTAAATACCAAAAAGTATCCTTCTTGGCCACCACTTGCCCATCGAGGCTAACGTCTCCCTCCTCATGCCTAGTCGTGTTGAAATCGCACCTCATGTACTCGGTCTTGGTCCCACTAAGTCTGAACCCTTTCGACTCTAACGTGTGCCTCCATAGTTCTAACTTCCTATTAACCACTGCCCTACTGTCATCAACTAGCACCACATCATCAGCAAAGAGCATACACCAAGAGATATCACCTTGTATGTCCCTTGTGATCTCATCCATCACCAAAGCAAATAAATAAGGGCTCAAAGCTAACTCCTAATGCAGTCCTATTTTAATTGGAAAGTCACTGGTGTCGCCATCACATGTTCAGACAAACGTCACCACATTCCTGTACATATCCTTGATGAGGGTAACATACTTAGTTGGGACTTTGTGCTTTTCCAAAGCCCACCACATGACATTTCTCGGTACTTTGTCACATGCCTTCTCGAGGTCAATAAAGACCATGTGCAAGTCCTTCTTCTGGTCCCTATATCTCTCCATCAATTGTCGTAATAAGAAAATCGCCTCCATGGTCGACCTACCAGGCATGAACCCAAACTAATTTTGGGTCACACTTGTCACTCTCCTTAGGCGATGCTCGATAACCCTCTCCCAGAGCTTCATCGTATGGCTCATCAACTTAATCCAACGGTAGTTAGTACAACTTTGAGCATCTCCCTTGTTCTTGAAGATAGGTACTAATATACTTCACCTCCATTCTTCAGGCATCTTGTTAGACCGAAAAATAAGGTTAAAAAGCTTAGTTAACCATACTATCGCTCTAGCGCCTAGGCATCTCCACACCTCAATGGGGATACCATCAGGGCCCATCGCTTTACCTCCCTTCATCACATCTATATTTATCTCATGCAAGTTCATTATGTTTCTAGATTCCAACAAGAATATTATGATCGAACAGGGAAAAGAAACAAAGCAAAATACAGAAGAAATAATGAGACTTGAGTTAAGTAGAAATTGTACTTTACCCTAGTATTCCAGAAATCTTTCCACACGAGGCACAAGAATAACTCCCATCAAGATGTATAATTTGCTCCAGCTCAAAGCATCCTACCCTCTTATCTTGGAAAGCACATTCAATATGGCAAGAAGAACCACAACAATTCTTGCTATCATTGTCAGATGAACAAACTAACCATTGACTAGGATCCTTATTGTCATCAAACTTGTGGCAAATACAACATGAGCATCTCTTGCAAAAGGAATCTTCTGATGGTCTAACAGCTTTACAGGCCAAATTTTTGCAGATCCAAGTGGTAATGCGTTTCCCATCATTTATAGGGAGCTCTGTTTTAGCCACTTCCTTTGTACTTGCGTGCCCATTTGTTATTGTTAAGTTGGGTGCAGATTGTTTCTGCAGTTCAGTGTTCTTGCTTGCTTTGACAGGAGGTGTTTTGGGCATGTCTTCAGTTCAGTAAAGCAAGCACGATCTCTGTCTGCCCTTTGTTGACTAGCATGAGTAACTCTCTTCTTAGTAAGAACTCCAAAGCCCTCCTCGGACAGCTGGTTGTCAATGATTGACCTCTTTATTACCAGTTCATCATTAAGCCATGGGGTACTTTCAATCAGCGAAACAACAACCTGGAATTTTAATGCAATGGTAAACGGAACATAATCAATGGGTGATGAATAAAACAAACCGAATAGAAACAAATCCGAAATCATGATCAGTTGGGGCACATACACACGCGGCAATTAATTACAACTTTCCAGCATCACAATTCGGAAAGGGAAGTAGTAACGGACATGTACCCTCAATTAACCTGGAAGCCGTTATTTTGATATAAATAGAAACCAGAGCACGTGGTGTCGGTAGCTCAGCTCTATCTATATTAATGAGTGTCTAATACTATATCTAATACGTAACAAAGAAAAGCGTAGCATGCAATAGTACGTAGAACAACAAAAAGCATGCAGTTTCACGTAATGCCCCTAAAAACAGGGGAGCAGGCAGGACAGAAAAGCCTAGTAGGGCTAACCCTGATCACAAAAATAAACCCTTAGGGCTAACAATGTGCTGGTTGAGTAGCGAGTGATCGAGGTATTCCCTTCAATTCCTTAAACCAGGGACCCTGATAACTCATACAACCAATCATCCAATGACTAGCAGCCCCCTAGTGGTATGCAAAAGCTTCCCTTCCTTATGGCTCTACTAGTTCCTGTAACCACATCTATCTACATACAGCAACATTACATTACAACCCACACGGAGCAACATCCAGCCTCCATTTCCAGAAATTCATATCCATAGGATCAAACAACAAATCAACCAACCCCATCATACCAAAAGCTCCCTAAACAATCCTATCCTATATAATGGAAAGGCAGGTGCTCCTGCCATTTGCTGCTAAAAATAAAGCTCCTTTACACGTGAAGCAATCAATACCCAGGCGATTCCGTGTCGCGAACCCACCACCGCGCCGCGCCAAACACGAGGGATAAGGCCGTTCAATCAAAACCCGCGCGAAAAATTTACACAGCGCGCGCGCCGCAGCAGCACGGCGCACAGAGCGCCGGAGGGCTTACCACCGGCTTCGTCCACACCCTCCAGACTCAGCTCCTCCCGTCGGCGTCGGCGTCGGAAGAGGACAGGATTTGGTACCCGGGCCAGGAGTCGGTGGGTACAGACGAACGGGCCGCGAGATCCCCAATGCTCGACGCGGCGGGAGCAGCGGGCGCGACGACGAGGGCTCCGGTGGCGGTCGTGCGGCTGCGGCGGTGGTCCTCCTCCGTCCGCCGGGACGACGCGGACGAAGCCCGAGCCCGGTCTCCCCGACGACGAGGAGGTGCGCGGGTCAAGTCAAGCGCGGGCGGCGGGCGTGCGACGAGACGAGAGGAGAGGAGAGGCTCCCCGGGCCGGGCCAGGTAGAGAGTAGCGAGAAACGGGGGGCGACTAGGGGAGGGGAGGGGACGGCAATGCGCGTCGCCTCGTGCCGGAGGCGTAACGGAAACGGCGCGTGGGCTTCTGGGCCGGGCCCAGCCAGCCAGCCCACCGTTGGCGCACGCACGGCACGGCCGCACGGGCCCAGGGGGAGAGATCTGGAGCGTCGGCGGCCGATCCGACGGCGGGGACGCGGTGGCGTGCGGCCTTCGGCGATGTGCGCGTGTGACGTCCACGTCCTCTCGTGGTCGTGGGCCAGCTAGTTTCCGTTTCAACGGACGACTGGCTTTGTGTTGTTTTTTTTTATTATTATTATTGAAACGGCTTTGGGTCTGTTTAGATGATGAAAAAGCTTAGCTAGAACATCATCTAACCTTGCCCAGCTAGAATAGAAGGGTTAGCTTTTTGGTCGGTGGCCAATGTTATTTTGGAGTTTGTGCCTAGCTTGAACCTCACCTAACCTTGCCGGGCTAGAATAAGAGAAGGGTTAGCAGTTTGGTTGGTGGGCAAGGTTATTTTGGAGTTTGTGCTAACAAGGGATGAAATAGGAGAATGGGCCTCGCCCAGCTAGAATATGAGATGGTCAGTTTGGTAGTTGACAAAATTTTTCTTGAGGTTTGTGCTGACAAGAAAATTTCTTATTATCATAGGAGGGCTAATCTAGCTCACCAAAGATGGCAAGAAAACTTTGGGCTAATCTAGCTCACCCAACGTGGCAAGGCTAGGCTTGCTCTCGCTTGCAAAACAAAGCAAAACTGACCCTATATTTTTGTTGAACTTATATGTTGTTGGATTAGTTGATTTTCTATATGTCGTTGAAATCCAAACAGGACCTATGTTTTGGCTGGTGATGCAGGCGTAACCCAATCAAAACTATCGCCTAATTTCTATTTCACGCCACGAAGAACGATTTCACGTGGAATTCCTACGTTCTACATTCAAAAACAAAACAAGGCCAGTTCTAAGCCTACGTTACATCCAGCTCGGACTCAGATAGTCAGACAGCACATGGCTTCATCCAGCTCTTGTCGGTCGAGTGGTTTGCCAAATGATTCACTCGGTCAACAGCTGACCTGAACAGTAAGAACATCACGTTTTCCTTGAGAAAAATAGCACCCATGCTCGAGAAAACAAAAGTTCCTCTTTATTACTATAATAGATAGAAGTTCAACGAGTGGAAGCGTCAAAACGAACGGCCGCAGCTTGACTCGCACACAACTAGCCTCCCGCTGTCTAGATGGAAAGCTCCGATAAATGATTGTCCAACAATCGTAGGCAACATGGGCACATTAAATTTCAAATCAAAACTCAGGGCATCTAAGTTCAGATCTTCAGGCTTGGCAGGTGAAAAATTCTTGAGAAAACCCTAGAAACAACTGGCTTCGGTTTCCGGTCCACACCTGCCATGCCCCTCAGATGCCTGGTGGTTCTGCTTTACGACATCCTAATGAACTTCCTTGGGTTTCTGGACTGTAAATATGTCTTTGCATCCAGAAGCCTAACAAAGACAAATCACTGATTGCATCGTATCAGGGACAACAGCACTGTTCCTATGTTACTGAGTGTTTCTTCTTGGTCCAAATCGGAGCTGCAAGTTGTCCAAAACGCGGGCAACGTTGAGAAGCCGTGGATCATCAGAAGGAATCTCTCGCGCCTGAGTTTGAAAAACAAGAGAGCATGAGCAGAATACGAATCACAAACATCCAGAGCTTAAATTGCTAACAAGTGACATTAGACAAATGATTTCGAAGTACAAACAGTTCTGAGACCCATATGAATATGTACATCAAGGACCAATATAGTAACTCACACTAGTTAGGAAGCATTTAATTATTCATAGATGCCTTCAAGGTGAAGAAAGTGTACAAGTCACAAGTTCGAAACAGTGAAGCTTACCGTCAAACCCTTGTGGTATGCCTCAACAGCAGGAAGATTTGGAGTGACATTACGGCTTTGCAGGAGATCCCAGACATAATTTGCAGTTGTATATCCACCAGTCTAGATAAATTGGTCAATTTAACTTCAGTCATTCAACCATCTCAGTGAAGCAATTTATGTTCATTTCAAAATGCTAAGCAAGTATCGAAAAACAATTCATGCATTCATATTTGGTAGTCAAAGGGCAGGAGTTGGTGTTGGTTACCGTTTCACCGGCAGCTGCAAGTAGGAGATCAGTTCCCAGCCTGGCATTCAAGAAGAAATTTCTTGAAATCATTTTCTCCTGCAAAATATTATTGATGTGAAATTTCAAAATTTTGAAGCCAGTCAAAACTATACAGCAAAACTGAAACTGCAAAGAACAGAAAATTACTATAGTTTCTTGAGCAAGTTGCATTCCTCTTGGAGTGTACCCAATCATAGCTCCCTCAGCAAGTGTCTGCATTTCATAGATGAAGACTTCAGGCAAACATATGCAGCATTACATGAGCAAAATAAGAAAGATCGACTGATTTTGACTTGATAGAAGGTGGTTATTTTATTATGACCATAGAAAAGTCATTTTACCATTCAGTGAGGAATATTATCTTTAACAATCCTAAGATTTTATGCATCTGGTTTCTTTTTGGCTGGCAGAATTTGTTCTTGCTTGTTAATTCGTTCTTTTGAAGGGCAGGCCTGGTGCAGTGGTGAGAGCTGTCTCACTGAGTCACCAGGTCATGGGTTCAAAGCAGCCTCTCCGCAGATTTTGTAGGGGGAAGGCTTGCCTCGGTTTTTCCCTTCCCTAGACCCCCCACTCATGTGGAGCCTCCAGCACTAGGTCTGCCCACACCCCCCCCCCCCCACCCCACCCCACCCCCTCCCTTTGTTAATTCGTTCTTTTAATTTACTATCTAACTTAATATTTTTTCACAGTATTTGGCAGTAGACAAGTCTGGTTAAGCTTTGTCAATTCCTTGATGAGAAGATTTGTTGTCAATTAGGTGTGACTCACCGCATACAACTCCGCGGGTGGGGGTCTTGAGCTTGAATACTCTTCAAACATCTTAACAGCAGAATCAATATCTCCACACCGTAGGTAACACCTTTTTCAATTGAAGGACATCAAATCAATAATAACTAGAATAAAATGGAGAGAGCATGATAAGAAAAAAAAGGATAGACACGGGGATTATAGAATCAGGATACAAATGCCAAAAAGTAGTCACTTAAGCTATGTCCACTCATCTGTATAAATACAATGATTCTGTCATTATTATTAATTTAGAATAATGGGATCTCATTGTGACATGCTTATAAAATGAGTTCATGTATATCTGAATAAAGTTAATAATGATAAATACACAAACTATCAGACCTTAATTTTCAGCGCTACAAAAAAATAGCCAAATATCAACATTACATATTACCTCATAGCTTGCATCACCATGTAGGCATCATAAGTCGATCCATCTCTATTATCCTTATTGAACATTTCCAGAAGTGCTTCAAGTGTCTGAAATTTTTTGAAGTAAACGAAATTTCAGAATAAGCTAAAGTGCTAAACTTACCACCTTCTGGTGATTTCAAAAAAAAAAATACTAGTGGTAGAAACAATTACAAAGTGAGGGTTATGTCGATTGTGCATTGCCAATGTGCAGTAACCAAAATATATAGTGGAAAATGGTAATGCACAAGCAAAAGATCACCTCTTTGCTCCGAAGTTCTGCACAAGCATGGATAGCAACATGATAAACTGTATATTGTTTAAAGACAAATCCTCCTCGTCTATTTACATATTCTGCTGTTGGGAGGTTGTATAGCTCTTCCTCTGACACATTCATCATTATATTCTCAGCACTGTCCTTTGATACTCTTTCAACATATTGCCAACCTTTCGACTGCCTGACAAAGTCAAGAATCTGCTTGAAAGAGAAGTAAGTTATAGAACATTCAGATTTGGTTAAGTACATCCTTACAGTCTTACACATGCGTACCATACCTTTGCCATGGTTTCCTCAGTGGTTGGTGTCTTGTTCTTGAATGCAGTTATCAGTCCGGCATAACAAAACTTGTTTAATCCAAGACCAGCAGCACTCATATCACTAACTATGGCATACCTATCAAAACAAATTCTCGTTATATAAGTTTCTCGTGTGAACAAGTAAATAGGTAAACCGGAAGGTGTTGACAACTGAGGGTAAACTATTTCTTGAAAAACTCTAATCAGTCGCAAATGTAGTCTCTAGACCAAAACTCCACATGCAAAACTGCTAATGCATTCACAAATAGTACATCTGAGAATCCTACCTGGCAACCATACCCTAGACACTAAAGACTCCAACTCTAATGTTATCAGCAAGAAATTACCAGAAAGTTGCATTACTCTAGCCCTTCAAATCCATGATATCAATACTTACATATCTCATATTCTCAAATGATAGCTAACTGTTAGTAGTGTGGATGAACCTCTAACAAACAAAATGCACAGTGAACAAGTACAACTCACGAAATGTCGCTAATCTGTTTTGCTAGTTTGTGTTTGGTAAACTTCAAGTCATTGTGCTAAGAGTGGCCAACCACCATAAATGGCAGTGGAAGGCAACAAGTGATGTAACATTTCAATTTCAATTGTGCATTCTTATATCTGTTGGAGCATATAAATACTGTCAAGAAGTGTGCCTTACACTTGATCAGTCTGCCCTGTTGATGCAAGTGCATTCAGTAGACAAATGTAGGTTTCTCCTTTCAACTTAACACCATGTGCCTTCATTTCTTCTAAAAGCTTTGTTACAGGTAAAGGACAGGAGCATCAGTGAGCATAAAGAAGAAAAGAAAGCTGTTCAAGCATGAAAATGGTACCATAATGATATAACACAGCTAGCATTCAGGTACACAGAAAAACCAACCATGATTGCTGCATCTGAGTTCTTGCATTTTCCACAAGTGGAGATCAAGAAGTTGTAAAGGTTAACCTGGAAAACATTAAGAACATCAGACTGATAGTCTCTCGAAGGTAAAAAGTTAACTGGAGTGAATTCAAATAAGTCAGTGGTCTAACATCAGGCAGCAAACCCATTTCTTTCATCTGATCACGGAAGTAGAGTGCATCTTGTAGCCGGCTGCCTTTCATGGTACCGACTATGAGTGTGTGGAATGTATCCCGCTCAGGCTTCACGCCATCAAGCATCATGTCGTCATAAGCATCACGCAGAAGGTAGGGCCTAAAAACAATGAGAATGTAACTGTTAGACTTGCAAAGTATACGTGGTTAGACAATAGAGGTTTCTGACACTGGAGCTGTCATTCTACTCAAACAGAAATTCAAGTCAAGATAAGCATAGGCATGAAGAAAAATGACAGTACAATAGGACACGAAGTAATTTGCTAAAAGTTATATAAAACATAACTTTAAGAAAACAACATACAGGAAAACTAATATCTTAGAAGCCACAAATGAGTAGTCAAACAATCAGGGAAATAAGGCAACCACATAACCGCATATTTTCCCCTCAGCATATATAGAGAATAATAAAGGAGGCTGTCGAAACAGGCATGGACATCTATGCGTAGCCAAGAAAGACATATGAGAAGCTAACAGGTAGGCCCTTGTGCTCTCACAATTTGACAATGCATACAATGCTTTAAGCCATTTGGGAGTAACCGAGGCGATCCCTCAGGGGGGTAAGGGGGTATTCATGGCAATCTAGTTGCTAAGGTGGCCAGGCTCACCAACACACCGAACAAAAAGACTTCCTGAGTCAGCATTGGGAATTCCCATGCACAAAAGGGTAAACTGGCCTAGAGTCGCATAACACCAAAGCACAGTTTTCACATGCCATCAATTCCACAACACAAGGCCACTGTGAACAATCGAATGAGCAAACACACGCTTGCATGCGCAGCACAGCAACAACGAAGGAACCGAAACCAAACCAAGGCATATCAACGAAAACGCCCCCCGCTTGGCAATGCGTCGAACAGCTAGCGAGCAGCGGGACGCAGCAAACCATAGACCAACATTCCCTTGCCTGCGCTGGGCGACGAGCGACCCGATGACGGTGTTGTACTCGGAGGTGTTATCGGCGTAGTTCCGGCGCGCGTACTCTTCCGTCGCCGTCGCCGTCGCCGCGCCGCGCCGCGCCGTGAGCGCCGCCGCCGCCGCATGGCGCAACCGCCCTGCGCCGCAAACACCCGGAGGTCAGCCTGGCGAAGAGATCCGCGAAGGAAATGGGAGGGGGAGGAAGTGGGAGAGAGAGACCCTGGAGCATGAGGGAGTTCTTGAGGAGAGACATGGGCGACGATGCTGCGGCACTGCGACTGCGGAGTGGGGCGGGGAGGAGGCGGACCGGACCAAAGGAAGGAGAAGGGTTTAAGGCGTCCGCCGTTGGATCGTGGCCAGGACGGTTGAGACTTGAGATGGGCCGAAGCCACTAATAAAGATTATAATAATGGCCCAAATAAGCCCACCACCGGCTAGACCGACGGTGGCCAGGCCAGGCTAACGGCCTCAGGTTTTTTCACAGGAATTTCGGAGTCTCTCGTGTGGGATTCGAGTGACTCGTGTGATACCGATTGGAACAGAGAAACTCTGGGTTCCGTTCCTTTGAAAAGGCAACACAAAACGTCACCAAAAAATTCTCCTCCGAAACAAAACTCCCACGCGAAAACAGCTCCTCTGAGGTATCTTTCGTCTACTGCCACCGTATCGGTCCCTCTCCTCTCTCCCATCCGGCGATCTCGCCGGTGGCTAGAGAAGTGGGGACCCAACCCCTTCGTAGTTTGTTCTCTATTTTTTCTAGGGTTTGGTTTCTTGTGTCATCGAGGAAATGGTGATGACGATGACGCATTGGATTAAGGTTTGTCTGGCATCTTCCTACCTCGACGACATTTGATCTGGTGTCGATGAAGGGCCAGTGAGAACATGGTTTGTCAGATCTATTGTTTCTCTTTATATCTTGGCAGTTAGTGTGTTTATCTTGGGAAGTAGTTGGCTGACTTTAGATGCGATGATTTTAACATCTTCCTTCGGTCTATATTTGACAACAAGGCCAGGTATTTTCAACACTATGTTCTGATGGTGAAGGATTGCAAGCTTGTGTTCATTGGAGGATTTCTCCAACCGATATTCTTTCAATGGGTACTAGATCTCGTTGTCAGCAGCGAGTGGCTTTTGCGGTCTTGAAAGCCATGTCTGGTGAGGATGTTTGCAGGTGTTTCTTTTCTTTACCACATATTCAGTGCAATTTTCAAGCTCTGACATGCAGCAGATGATCGAAGGAAGAAGATGATTGATTTGATTTTTGATGTACTCTTATTTTTTAAGGTTGTTTTATGTCTTATTGTCCATCTTCTATAATAGTCTTTGCTCTCCTCGATATATTTTTGTCACACGTCCAATACAGGCTGCACTCTTCGGCGGAGAAAATAGGCCAACCAGGCCCCAAGAGGGGGCGCCGCCGCCGCAGCCGCCGCGTCAACTAGGCCTCACGGCTAGTCCTAGGCTAGGCGCGCGCCCAAGGAAAGAGGCGCCACGGCCGCCGCCGCCAGTTCCACCGTCGTCATCGTCAATTACTATATCGAGTCCTAGTTGAGTTTGGAAAGAGTTGGTTAAGTTAGGAGAGTTAAGATTGTTAGATGGAAAGGAGAATCCAAATCTTATAAGGATCTCCTGAGTTGCTTAGGAATCAAGTCTCGCTGGGACTATAAATACTAGCGGCATGTAATCGTTGCGGTCAAAAATAGAATAACCGAAAGGCCTTTATCCTTCTTCTTCCCCACGCGCCGCCCTCCTCTCTTCTCCTCGCCAGCGCCGCCGCCCTTGCCCAAACCCTAGCCGCCGCGCCATAGCACGCCACCACCACCTCATCCACCATAGCCGCCAACCCCTAGGGTACCCCTGTGACAAGCCTGTTACATCTGGTATCCGGAGACCACAACGATCCTTTGGGAACCCATGGCCTCCACCACCACCATCGCGCACCAGCTGCCCGAGATCGCCATACCGATTCAACGTGTCAAGGCCAGCGAGGAGAAGCTGGCACGCATCCATGGCAACACCATCACTGACTCCAAGGACATCGAGCATGCTCACCCTTATGGCGTAGCCATCACCGTAGTCCAAACCAGATTGGATCTGGACGCCGCCATCGACAACCTTGCTGTGGACAAACAGCAAGTCATGATCGCTGCCAACAATTCCTTCGTCAACACCACGATGGAGGAATCCCTCCCTGAGATCGCTAGGGAGGCGTCGCAGAACTCGTTTGCGGCACCACCAGCACTGCAGCTGCCCTTGCTACCATGCCCAGATCTGATCATCGACAACAAGGATGCTCCGATCACCAATGTTGGGGCAACCATCGCCGCCAACAGCAACAGCATCCATCTGCTGCCCGACACTGCAAAACCTCCGCTGCCTGCTGCACCTCGCAGCAAAGACGCAGCTGAGAACGTCACCGCCGGCCATCTCCACAGCAACATCGCCATCGAGATAGGGGCCATCGAGGCTCTCCGCGACGAAGAGCACCCAGGCTCCAACCTGGATGAACACCTCAACGCCACCAACAACCTCGACACGGAGACCAAGCACGTGCTAATCTCCACCGACACATCCTTCCCCAACAGCAACAGGGAGGATCACCACCCCTTAGGCACCTTGGAGATCGTCATAAAGTGCCTCCACACTTCGGATCAGCGCACGGCCTCTCCAATGGCTGCCCAACCAGTCCAGGACGGCCACCAACCTTGATAGCTGACCTTATGGCCGCCGACGCAGCAGGCACCCCAATCTACTCCACCACAGACACTGTTCCCTGCGGTACCACCGATGCCGCCCATCTGGCCACCGGTGCGACAGGCGCCCTCTTATACACCACCAAACCAGATGCACCACGTACCTGAAAACCAATAAACTCGGTATGCAATTTTTCATCTAACAGGCACAACGCATCTCTGGCTCATCTGTTCAACTAATGATGCACCAATAGTCAAGCAGGCGCTTTACAACCGATGCATCCTCAGCGACTCCGGCCCCGCACCGGCCGGGCACACCAGTACCACGAACAACTATGCCGACAACTTCACCAAGTACATGCTACAGATTAGCATGGCCAGCGAGTTTCGTCAGATCCACCTCTTCGTCATCGGCTCCGGAGATCCACTTCAGGCGGCGGATGCACAGCACCGTCCACGGAAGCAGGATGTGGACGCCCCATCGGTCGAGATGACACTCACCTCGGCACCACTTCAGGCAATGACCCCGACACACCACGACACCTCCGCAAAGGCGCTCCTCCCACGAGTCGTCTACCACACTGGAGTAGCCACGGAACCCAATGACATCAACAACCCGATCATCCTCAATGTCTCCGTCCTCCTCGCCGGCTCTACGTCCGATGCCGACACTCACCTCCTCGACATCGGCAACAACACTTACATCATCGTCGGCACACCATGGCTAACTAGCCGTGACCGCGTGATGCGAGACCTCACCAACATAGAGCTACAGTGCGTCCACAACGGGCGGCTGTTCTCCTTCATCGCCACTCTGCACCGACGATACTCGCATTGATGACTCCTCCACCGAGCGAACGCGCTACATAGGCTACGACGCTGCCTCCACCACGCAACATCTTGAGTCCTGCGAGCTAAGACCACCACACCAACACCCTCAACCCCCACCGACACCACCGACAAGATCTCTGAACATCTACACCAAGCTACTCTACAGCAACAGGAACTCCGCACCATCGCCAGGGCCATAGCGGATGGCATGGTTGCCTAGGCTTGGTCACTTGACCAAGGCCTCCTACTCTTCGACGGCCACCTCTACCTTCCGGTGGCATCCTCGCTCTTGTCTAACCTTTTGCAGGTCCTAAGCCGGGGTGTATCAGCCAACATGGAGCTCTTGGCCCTTGGCGCCCACCAGCCACCGACACATGGGCAACACAATGGAGTCCCATGGCTGCAACGGCCTCCCAGCACAGACACAATAGTGGTCTTCCTCAAATTGAACAACGACACCAACAACATTCGCACGTATGTACTACATGGAGGTACCAGCGGGCTTCATCGGGCACCGCGACTAAGGGATGCACCAACAGGACGGGTGGAACATGCCGCAGCGCCACTTTCCCTCGCGGTGACACCGACACTCTTCATCTCTTCGACAACACCGCCTACTCCACACATCAACAGCAAGAACAGAGCACCCCTTGACCTCGGCACCACCATAAATGCTTCACGAGCCATCCTCGACCTCGACACCGACGAAGCTCACACAACTGAGCATGTCATCAACACCCAATTGAGTAATACGGAGGGTGATTTGGCTCCACATCTTCCTGCACCACCGCTCTACAACTACTTCGTCTTCAACTACATCAGCAACCTCAAGCCATCTTGCCAGGAGGAGCGTTTACCCCCGACAGCATCAACGACTAAGTCCTATTTCGGCACGAGGACGCGTCGAGCGGAGAAGGGGGGAGTACTGTCACATGTCCAATACGGGTTGCACTCTTTGGCAGAGAAAACGAGCAAACCAGGACCCAAGAGGGGGCGTCATCGCCACAGCCGCCGCGTCAACTGGGCCTCGTGGCCTGCCCTAGGCTGGGTGCGCGCCCAAGGAAGAAGGCGCCACGGCCACCGTCGCCAGTTCCACCGTTGTCATCGTCAATTACTATATTGAGTCCTAGTTGAGTTTGGAAAGAGTTGGTTTTAAGTTAGGAGAGTTAAGATTGTTAGATGGAAAGGAGAATCCAAGTCTTATAAGGATCTCCTGAGTTGCTTAGGAATCAAGTTTCGCTAGGACTATAAATACTAGCGGCATGTAATTGTTGCGATCAAGAATAGAATAGCCGAAAGGCCTTTATCCTCTCCTCTCTCTCTCCTTCTTCCCCACGCGTCGCCCTCCTCTCTTCTCCTCCCCAGCGCCGCCGCCCTTGCCCAAACCCTAGCCGCCGCGCCATAGCACGCCGCCACCACCTCCTCCACCATAGCCGCCAGCCCCTAGGGTACCCCATGCGACAAGCCTATTACAATAGCAGATATGAGACACTCTTTTGAGTGTCATTATAAAAAAAAGGCAACACAAGTCAAAGGACTCCTTCCTTTCTGCAAGCCTGCAATCCAAACAGTAAACTTTAGACATTCCTCTCTTTTAAATTCCTGTTGTTTTCACTTTAGGCTACAATTCTATTCATGTACATTCCAAACACGACCATTGTGTTATGTAATCAATGGATGCTAAGAAATGTTTAAAGCATAAGAGTGGATGTGTAGTGAATAGAATTGTGAAAGCCTAAAGTGGATGCTTTTAAATTCTCTTTTAAAGCACAAGAGGTCTCTCCATGCCAAGTTTCTTAGTTTTGAAGATTTATCTTCTCCTCTCTAGCGAGGTGAGAGGGCAGGGTGGAATCGTTTTCTCCATGGCGGCTTTGTTAAAGATGAGGACGACAACTACAGTGTCAGCATCCTCACCGGTATGACGACATGGAGACTTTTATTTCCGGACAACGACATCAAGGTGGAGATAGTGTCATCGCCATAGAATAATTTTCTCCGGTCTCTTCTCCGTTTTACTGTAGTTAGATCTGGCCACGATGAAGGATTATGGAGAATAAGTTTTAGATAAATCTTCCTTGTTCTTTGGTGGCAGAAAGAAGAAGAAGGAAGACACTAGAAAGAAGAAGTTTCTTAACTCCACCTACATGAATGTTGGCCGTCGTTCGTTGGGCATCTGCTCTTAAGCCTTTTGCCGAGTGTTTGCTTGTGCGGTCATCCAAACTACAAAGCGCTGTACAGATTTAGTTTTGAGATTTGAAGCTGTTCACAGCGTGGGTACAATTTAGATGAAAACTAATTTCTAGATATCTATAACTCTTATAAAGCAAAACCCCGTTAACTTATTTCTCTAGCATCTCCTTAAGCCACGTTATCCACACCCCGGTAGCCATCCATCGTCCTCCACCCTGGCCACTAAGCACGCATGCAAGGTTTGTGTTTTCTTCCACTAAGCATCAACCATTTAGTTTTCATCCACTAAGCATCAGCAATTTAGTACTTTCTAGACGCTGTCGATTGGAGACTGCCCGTTTCTTATTCCTTCACCGTAGTGTTTCAATGGCGTTTATAACTAGGAGGTGACCAGCAGCAAAACTGGCTCCACTGCGGGATCTGAAAAGTCCCGTCGCTTTGGCTTTTCCAAGGTATATAATACACAAGCAAGCCGGCAAGGTGTTTGCTTCCGTGTGCAGCTCCAGCGATCCAATGCATGAACCAGCGCTGTGCGGACTTGGGAGACGCCAAGTCAGTGCCCTGCCCCACCCGGTCTGCCGGGCTTAGTAGCATGTCGTCAGAACTTGAGGAAGAGAGGCGACGAGAAGACGCTGCAGATCAACCCGCACGATCGACCAGCCATGGCCATGGCTGCTATTCCGTCGACCATTGCTGCCGTCTCCGCAACAGAAGTATTACTTTTTCTAGGTTTCTTCCATGATAATATCTCTTTTAATTTTTTATCCCCAACAGAGTTTAATTGAATCTTTGATTTGTTCCGGGTTTCGAACTTCAAGTCATGATCTATATATGGTCAGCCGCTAACTGTTCTCATACGGATGAAGAGCTAAACTATTTTTTAAGATAACTATGCACTTTCACATCCTTTGCAATGGAATCTGAAGGTTCTCATGGAATCATTATCCAGTTGAGTCAAAAACTACTACTAAACTACTATCTGCCACCGCCGGTGATCAATTATTAATAACTCGCTGTGTGAGTTTCTAATAGTGCTATATGTATCTTTCATTATCATTCTAATTTATACTATTTATCTCTACAATTATCCAACAAATCCTCGCTGCAATGCGCGGGGAATTCACCTAGCTTGTGTAATCCAGAGTGCTCGTAACGTGTTGATGTATCCAGCTATTATATAATATAATTTTTTTTCGTCACAAAAAAACATTTGTTAACTTCGTCAAACTTATCTAATAAGTTGAAATGTGACAATGAACCAAACCCCATTATCTTCGCCAAACAACCCATTATCTTGGCCACGCTCTTAGGGGATTGATCCGTCGCCAACCCTCATCAACGGACTATCTGGTGGGATATTTTTATTTTTTGAGTGTCTGTGCACTGCCACCAGTCTACCACTAGAACACCATCAACCGATCTCCTTCAGTTCTGATACTCGCACAGGTCACTTGTCCCTCTCACCCTCTGCCACTGCTGCCATATATGACCGGTGAGCTTGGTAGCCGGCATGACGTCACCTTGCTTTTAGGGACCCAAGGAAGAAGAATCCTTCAAATTCCTCTGGCACGTGGTCTCATGAGGTGTAAAACAATGTTTTTTTAACATTCATCTCATACGCTATCTATGTTAGCAGTTGACGTGTCAGATGCCACTCCTTCAGGGCTGGCTTCCAGCTAGATTTTGATAGCTCAATTTAATTTAGAAAACTTTTCGCGTGTTAAGTAGTACATCATCCCCAATCCAAACTTACAGGATTAGACTATCCGCACCGGGACACTGTAAAGCCTACGCTAAACGTTTTTACCGGACCGAAGTGCTACAGTGGTGCCCTGTAAACAGTACGCTAAAGTACCGGACGCCCTCCCGAACGCCAAATTTGGCGGATGTAGCGGACGCCCGCTACCGCGATCTGCGGCCCCACCACGCGCCGACAGAGGAGAGAGAGAGGGACCGGGCGGAGGAGAGGGAGGGAAGAGGGAGGGGGAATCTGGCGCCGCTGGTGGGATCCGCCGCCACGCGAGGAGGAGCGCGGCGAGGAGGAGGACCGCGGCGTCGAGGTCGGCCGGCGTCGTGGCTGCGGCAGAGCGGCGGGAGGAGCAAGAGGAGGGAGCAGGAGTAGGGAGCGGGGGAAGAGACGAGCCGCGCTGCCGATTCGAGCGCTCGCCATGGCCGGGAGCTCGTTCGGCCGCCAGTGATTCGAGCGGGGGAAGAGACGAGTCGCGAGCTCGTCCGGCCGCCGGTGCTCGGAAGGGAGAGAGAGAGAGAGAGAGAGAGAGAGAGAGAGAGAGAGGACGGTCGCCGGTCGCGAGCGCGGACGTCGGACGGACGGGGACGCGGGCGGCGCGGCCGGGCGGCTCGCCGGATGGGGCGGCGCAGCAACAGCGTGGAGGCCGGGGCAGCGGCTCGCCGTTCGTCGCCGCGGGAGGTGGAGGACGGGGGTAGGCGAGGAGGCAGAGCAGGGAGAGGCAGGCGGTGGAGAGAGTGGGGAGGGAGGGAGGTAAAAAAAAGAGAAGAAATCTGATGTGTGGGTCCCACCTTGGTATAGAGGATGATATAGAATATGAATGAGTGCGAGAGAAAGTGATATAGAGAATGAAATATAGAGGATGAAATCTCGATGACCAAAACGAAATATTCCTTTTAGAGGATGAATTTAGAGTACGACGAGTGCGGACGGTCTTATACATCCACGTACTGCATGCCCAGTGCAGCCATCTGACATTAGCATCAGGCCGCCACGAACAACAAAACTCCATGATGAGTGGTTCCGAGGCCTAATTAATACATAAGAGTCTACACATTACCGAACCAACCGATTATCACACTGTTGCAAAAAAGCCTATATATGCACCATACAGGCTCAAACTGTCTGCACTGAGAGACGGTAAAGCTTCCTGTATTATTTTATAGAGTAGAAAAGAGCTGCAGCGGCATCCTCTATATGCTACGCTATCATATAGGATCGGACGCAATCCTCTATGTTTGGCGTGAGAGTGAGCACATAGCGTACGCTGCTGCCCACGGGCGAGTGAGAGAGAGCAGGAGAGAGAGAGCATGTACCAGCGCGGGCTCCACTTATTCAACGATGAAAAAAAATGTTATAACTTACAAACCAAAAAAACCAAATTAAATTCCGATTGTATCATTAAATTCGTTTCATTAAATCTTTTAAAACTAGATCTCACATGGATATATTGAGATAAAGTGACAAATGGACCCCACAGTGGATAGATGATGGATGAGTGTGGAAGAATTGGCTATAGAGGAGAGAATATTGGTGAAGGATGTACAGAGGATGAATTTAGAGTATCATGAGTGTGGATAGCCTCAAAGCAAGCTAGACTTCGTTTCTGTCACTTGTCGGCTGAGGTGTCTCCTGTCCTGGAAGTCAAAATTAAAAGATTCATATTACTATCAGTTCATGCGTGCTCAATACAGCTCTTCTACTAGATTTCCCAAACATGACTCTAGTAAGCTCATTCACAATTCATCGGGTATATCAACTGACTTACGTGAGCTCATATCAACCGAGTGTTTTAGTGCTGCAGAGACCGGGTACTTACCTACACAATAGAAAGATCGGTGTTATTATATAACAAAAGCCTCTTAGCATAAATGTTGGAGGCAAATAGACATGTAGTTATCATCTACAACATTGAGAACATAGTACCTATTTTTGTTAAAATTAGTTCTTAGTAATAAGGGGCATCAGCATGAACCCCAAACTGTCTTTAGCCACGTCAAAACCATTTACATCCCAATGTTCTAAAATCAGATTTTGCTCAGCTATTTAGCTGAGTTGTCCTATCCTTGAACTGTACTGTGTACAAATGTGGCACTAGTGAGCCAGGTACGAAAGAAAAAAGAAGAAGCAAGTGTTCTAGCAAGGACTGGAAAGGGTGACAATGCCACTACACCGACCATCTCAAATTATAGTTCACTTGACCTTGTCCCAAGTCATTTTTTTCTAACGTTGATCATTAACATCTAAAATTTCAAATAGATGTCATATATTAGTAATTAATATGTTGGAGGGATTACCGCACCCCTCCTCCTCCACCCCCCCCCCCCCCCCCCCCCCCCACACACACACACACACAAATAAAAAGGAAGGTCGCAGGTTGGAGTGTCCAAAAGCGTATGTCTAACTAATATTGCAAGAACAGCTGCAAATTTCGATTGCAGAGAAGGCAGTACCACAAGGAAAATAACAGTTTTGCAATCCAGCAACAAGCAAATTTGATAAGGTTGAAAGAAGGGATGCACACCTTCTGCAATGACCTCCATGTCATCAGATATATTTAACGTCAACGTTTTAGTGCAACGTTTTTGTTTGCGCACCTGGAACAAACCAACCTACAAAGGCAAAACACATTTATTAGTGCCAAAGTTTAATCTCATCCAGAACAAGATTATTCAATCTGAGTAGGAAATAAGTTACGAAGAACTTCAACATAGCTCAGTTCATGGTCGTTATTGGAAAACTGTAAACAAGAATAAGGAAAACATAAAAAAACATCATCATGGAAATACAATACCAAGGCATATGTGGGTAAAAGAGCAACATAAAACATTCTAACAAGAACCAGTCCAATTCGTTTACTTTCTATTTACTTGCACACTACACCCTTGTCTTATAAAAAAAATATGTTTGCTAGTTAGGGACAAACAGAAGAAACAAAGTAAATTGCAAATGAAAAACTAAACTCACCATAAGATCCACATTTGAACCAAGGACACCTCCTTTATCAAGACAATGCTCACATGTACGTAGTAGCATGATCTCAAGCTGAAAATTGGAGCAAATAAAAATATCATGAGCATAAACATGGTGACTAGCATATGAGTTCCAAAAGAATTGTCTTTGATGTTTGCGCATCTAGATGTGAGCGTAATGGGAGTGAATTAGCTTAAGTAGTGCAACTAAGTATTTGGGGTGCCCTTGCACTATTATTATACACTAAGTAGTATAATTTTTTTTAGTTTTGAATCAGGTAAGTGGTGGTACTAAGTATGTGGAATGCTTACACTAACTACTAATTAGTGATCTACTATTACTGCTCTAGTGCTCTTACACAATTATTTTACAGCTAATTTAGTTCTTTGTCATTTCAGCAACAAGTCGGCAAGAATATGGCGTCTGAGATTGGGATCTAGAGTTATGGACACTTGACAAATCAAATCTCACAAGTGACCAACCAACCATCATTGATGTCTTAATCCTTGCTACATACTATATAGTGTATCGGCCATGGTATATACAGATGACTAGGGCCAACTAGGCCCGACTAATCAAACTGATCAAAGACTCATCATGACTAGTCGGTTGATTGGTGCTATGACGACTAGAATTAGTTCGATAATTTGAAAAAATTGGATATGAGTGAATTGCAGATTCTTTCTACTTCACTTGAAGGAACACAACACATCTGCAGTACACCCTACCTCAACAACGGTAGGAATACATTTTCCATTCAATGACTCAATGACATCACCATTTCTGATTCCAATTTTTTCAGCAGCAGACTCTTCTGATACCTGTGGTTCAGTTAGCACTAAAATATGATTCTACAAAATAATCAAATAGAAGATATACCTGTAGAACAATAAGACCAGCATCAATGTTGAACTTGCGGGACATTTTTTCTCTATGGAAACTCCTAAGAAACTTAATAGAAGAAACTTTCAGTCCAAGGTGCAGCCGGGGTACACACCTACGCCAAATAAATATTGGTTAGATTTTAGAAGAGATAGGCACAACCAAAGGTGATGTGAGAATTGCCTCTTTATTGTTTTTGTTGAGGGTTGAAATGGTATATAGTTATATACTCAGGAACATGTTGTAAACACGGTATCAATATTTTAGGGAAAATGCAAAATCACCCCATGTCCCATTTTGATTGAGACCCCACCCCATTTTGTTGCAAAAAAAACAACCACCTGCTGTATTTTTTTTGTTACGAAAACGACTTGATTGTGCGGTGTGCTGATTGTTGCATTGAAACTAAGGAGGGTAGAAATTTGCAACGACGTGTCTATTTCAAAATCAAAGATATGGAGTAACTTTTGCAATTTTTCAAAACATATTGTAACATCTAAATGATTTTCATAAATGCTAAACAAAAACAATAGAGTACATCAAGCATCACTATGAAGCGACTAGGTAATAGAACTGAAAAGCAATACTTACTTGAAATCCTTCCACATACGCAAGCACTTAAGTGTAAATAAATGAGGAATGAATGCTGCTCCATTAGTGGGGTTGGTCATTCCCACAATTCTTCCCTCTGTGTCAATGGCTGGCCCTCCATCACCAAACTGTTACATTTACCATAATATGAGATTTGCTGACAACAATAGTTAAGAATGCTTTGTGATAATTGAGAAAACAAGAAAAATTATATCAGATGTAAGTAAAAATAAAACACATGAGTAGTTACATTAGTACCTTGGCAAATTCACATTCAAGGTACATATAGTGATAGTGATCATAATATCCTGGATCTATGCATTGCACTCTGCCATGAGAGGCATTTAGATTTAGATCTTCATCTCTTCCAATAAGAAAAACCTCTTGGCCATAGTCTACAAGTTCAGTGCTAACAGGAGGTAACTTTGTAGACATATTCATATCCACCTCAAACAGTGCAATATTGTAGTGCTTGTGATAGTTGATTAATGTGCCCTTTTGAGTAGTGTCGTCTAACAAATGAATTAGCACCTGAAACAATAAAGAGTA
Source organism: Saccharum hybrid cultivar R570 (assembly GCA_038087645.1). Lineage (NCBI taxonomy): Eukaryota > Viridiplantae > Streptophyta > Magnoliopsida > Poales > Poaceae > Saccharum > Saccharum hybrid cultivar. The sequence continues at coordinate 5,587,185 of JAQSUU010000804.1, read as the reverse complement.
ATGACATTATTCTTAAAAAACAGCAGAAAGAACAGTACAAGAGACATGCTCCATAATATTTTCTTTAGGTAGATTGATATTATTATTTTTACTTTCTAAAAATTTTCAACATAACCTATCTACTCCACCCGTTTTACAATAGTTGTTTGGTCTAAATTATTCATAGATGACAGTGCATTTGATTATGATTAAATGGAAGTATCGAATAAGAATGCATTAAAAGGTTTATGAAAATAAGTCTCATATTGTTATAAGGACCGGACAAATGTTATGAAATGGAGATATTATAATGACTAATCTAAGTGATATAAGAATGAAGCAAAATAAATTAGAATTACGATCTCACCTCGACATCAGGAGCATATTCACGTGGGCATGACCAGTCATCAATATTTGGGGATTTAGTGCACAATAAATTGGCAGATGTCAAGACAGTACCACGTTTGGTGTCCTTGTTCCAGCCAATTAAGAAACCAGAACACCGTTTCAAGAGTTTACTGTCTGTATATTATGTATAGTATATATAATCAATTAGTGGAAAAATTGACAAACATTGTATACAACTCTTTTATTCTAGTGCAATTACGGCCCATGTCTAATAATTAACCAACATAAAAAAAATTGCAGCACCAATTATACAAAATCTTTTCCAGACCTTGTATATAACTCTTTTATTCTAATGCAATTACAGCCCATGTCTAATAATTAACCAACATAAAAAAAAATTGCAGCACCATTATACAAACTCTTAAAAAACAGTGTTTATGTATGTATATATAAAAGCAAACAAAGGCAAACTTCACAGAGCTTATATGTATATAAAAGCAAATAAAGGCAAACTTCACAGAGCTTATATATAATCTCATTTTTTCTAGTCTATTATAGTCCATGTATAATTAACCAGTATTGAAAAAATTTACGGCAGTCTTACACATATTCATAGAAAAGGAAAAGAGAGTGCATTGTATATACCGATATAAGATGTAAGTCCCAAAACAGCCTTGGCGGTTTGGAAAACCATCTGTGTGACAGACTCTCGAATAGAGAGGAAAGATTCATCATCAAGACATGTAGTAGGCCCAATATGGTTGAGAGATAAGAGCTTATTCTGACGATCTACATGTAGACATGTTCATCGTAAAAAGACTATCATGAGCTATTCATTCAAATAATACAAGTTCACCATAAAATGAATATCACGAGCTATTCATCTAATATAATACAAAGTTGTTGTACTCCCTCCATCCCGAATTATAAGTCATTCTAAGAATCTTGGAGAGTCAAAACATTTCAAGTTTAACCAAGTTTATATGATAAGATAATAATATTTATGATGTCAACTAAGTGTCATTAGATTCTTCATTAATTATATTTTCATAGTATTCCTATTTGATGTCATAAATTTTTGTAATTCTCTCTATAATTTTGATCAAACTTGAGATGCTCTGACTCTTCAAAATTCTTAGAATGACTTATAATTTAGAAGAAAAAAATACATTTTAAATGACAAACTGCGAATTGTACTCAAATAGTGATAACCATGCACACAAAGGGGAGGAGAAAAGAAAGCGATGGATCGAGCAACAAACCGAGCTTCGCTTGGTACTTTGCATTCTCGTCCTGGTAGGGAATGATGTTAGCCGAGTCCCAAGGTTCCCTGACCATGTATGGTCGCCGAATGGGTGAGGAGACATCGGAGGCGGCGCCATCGGGTATGGCCTCCGCGCTGGCCCTGTCGGAGACAGTAGCGGGTGAGGCGGCCGCCGCCGTATCCTCTTGGCTGGCGGCAGCAGAAGCTGAGCCTGCCGCGGCATCCTCCTGGCTTCTCGCGTTCGCCCTTTTCTCCTTGTTGTAGGAATTCACCTCATCATCGCCACTCTTGTCGTCCGACCAGGACCGCTTGCCAAACTGCGGTGACGGCAAGGGTTCCGGCAGCGCAACTCTCGACCCGGTGGTCACCGCGGGCGTGGGGCGGCTTGCAGGGGCGCGTCGCCGCGTCGACTGGGAGTCCCCCGCACCGTCGTTCCTCTCCCCTTCGGTCGGCGGCATAGCACCGATCGCGATTGCACCCTGCTGTTCTGCTTCCGTTGGCAGTGGCGGATCCAGCCTAAGAATTGAGGTAAGGCGGACTTAAACTAAAACTTTTTGCCTAAACAAGGATATCAAGAACAAAAGTTGTAGAACAACAAACAAAAATTAAGATGTTACATTTTTATAGAGCAATAATCAATAATACATATTTCAATGGAGAATTATAGTACAAAAACTATCAATTTAAAAGACAAATTAATTAGAAAATGATATTAATCCATGGAGACATGAAGGATCTAGAATAACGCTAGCTAATAAACAATGACATCAAATGTCAATTTGTCATTTAGGCGTCAGGCGCTGAGGCTGTGCGGATGCAAGTGCATGGAGCTAGAAAGGACGTGCATCAAACAAACAACGCTAGCTGTTAATGGCACTGAAAAAGGAACGAAGAGTTTGCTCCACTACTGGGACTACCTACCCAGAGATGCAAATCGCAGAGATGAGCTTGGAGCTGAGCCCCTCGACGGGCGGCTGCTTGCGGACCTTGAGGTGGGTCCGCCTGAGGCAAAGCCACTTCGCCGGAGGAGCAGACTGCGAGCCGAGTGGCCGCTGGCCAGCGTGCAGATCAGAGGCGAGGGTGCGACTGCGCGAGGCGAGACAGTGGGAAGGGGAGCCGCGGGCGCCGGGGGGAGGCGGTCAGGTGGGGGAGCCGCCGATGGCCGGCGCGGCGGGTGCCGGGCAGAATCTGGGGATCGCGACTTGGTAAGGTTGCGCGTCGCAGGAGCAGAGGAGCGGCGTCGAATCAGCCGAGCGGGCAAGCGGGCTGCCTGCCACCCAAAGGTTGTGACGCTGGGCGCCTTGTTGGGCCGTTGCTGGAAGGCCATGGCCCAGTCTCAGGCGCCAGGCCTATCACGCTCTCCATCGTCCCAAACAGAAGGCAAGCAGCACCGCGCCGCCGCTGTCGTCTTCAACCTCACGCCGCCCTCGACAGAGGCCAACTCCTGGGTGCAGGGATGGGGTGCCCGGCCACAGGACCTAGGGCGGCCGCCCCAGCTCGCCCTAGTGGTGGCTCCGCCTCTGTCCGTTGGCGTGGTGACCATGATCACTGACACTAGTCGATCGGTCGCCGGATCGGTGCACGCGCGGGCTGAGCCTAGCCCCGTGATGGCTGACTGATAGGTCAAGACGGAGTTGGTCTAGCCGGTGATGGGCTTATTTGGGCCGGCTCATCTCAATCTTAAATGTCAAGTCACGATTTTTTATTTCTATATTTGTTTTTTTTTGCAAAAATATATTATTTAAATTAAAAAATTATAAAACTATACTAATGCCGTCGATAAAAAAAATTATAAAACTTTACTAGGCTGAGTGTATGCTGGCAACGGGTCTTGCCCCGCTGGTTCAGACGATCTCGTGGTTCCCTAAAAGATGTGGCCACCGCGTGCCGTTCCATAGGCGAGGCTGCCGTGAGTCATGGCCGTCTAACTTCCTGGGTGGAAGTCTCAACTATGGTCGGTGATGAGAGAGGGCACTAGGCCCCTTTCATGGGTGCACTCCGGGATACAGCCCTCGAGGGCAGTTCCGGGATTGCGCCCGCCATAGGCCGTGGGACTCGGATTCCTGAGGTGGAGGTCCGGGCCGTGGCTAAGGGTAGACGCGGGTGCCGACCCTTTGGTGTGGTTAACCGCATGGTTCCCTAGAAGGATGTGGCCTGTTGAGGCCATTCCTCGGGTGAGTTTGTCGTGAGCCATGGTCCTTTGGTTTCTCGGGCGAGAAACTTGGCCATGGCTTGCGACGAGCGAGGGTACAGGCCTCTCTTGGTAGGTGTACTCTAGGATGCAGCCCTTGTGGGCAATTCTGAGAGTATGTCCGCCGTGAGCCCTGGTACCTAGATTTTCAAGGTGTAGGTCTGGACTGCGGCTGAAGGCGGACACGGGCACTGGCCCGTTGGCACTGATGAACCCGTAGTTTTTCACACTGGATGTGATCGCCGTCGATCATTCCACCAGCGAGTCCACCAGCGGTGCGAAGAGCCATCACTTCCTTCTCAACAATCGAGAGTGCGTGATTGTCCTCTACCTGGCATGCCAACTGTCGGTGTTTTGTAAACCGGACTACTAAATGTTTATGATTGTCACACTGCTCAAGGAAGACGATGGTACCATCTAATAGACATAAGGATTTATATTGGTTCAGGCTGGAGCCCTACGTCCAGTCTCAAAGAAGATCGAGTGCGTGTTCCTCGCTTGAATGCTCTGAGATTCTTACAATGGGGGGTGCAAGAATGGTGAAAGGGGTAGTAGAACCTATGTTAGATGAGGGTCAGCCTGAAGAGAAGCTCTAGGAGCCCTACTGCTATGGATGAAATGGTAGAGGATGAAGAATGAGAATATGTCCCGAGATGGGAGCCCTGGCTGCCCTTATATAGAGTTCGGGGCTAGGGTTTATTACAAAGAGAAGGTTCCCCTGACCGAGGGGTCAAGAGCCTAAGGGAGGTCCTAACTAATTTGGCTTGCAAGCTACGCCATCTTCTAGTGTTCATCGGGGTGTGGCTCTCATCATGGTCTTGTGGCCACGTCGTGGCAGGGGCTGACGTGGAGCTACTGTGCTGGCCGTGGTAGCACTATAGCCACGGTGATGGTTCATCAACTGTCCTAGGCAATACGGCATCCGTCATGGTCTTTGTCATCGTCTCTAGGTTTTCGGGGCATCGTACCCATAGCAGGTAGCTGTCCCAGGTCATCGTTCACCTAGTCACCTTGTGGGGCTAAGGGCCACGACCCCGATCATCGGGGTCGAGGCATTCCACCAACCAGAAGGTCTCTTGGTCGAGACCCTTGTCACGGATCCCATCCTTGAGTGGGTAGGATCGTAAACGTGTCCTGTCTATCCATATTTGGATGGTGGGTTTCGTACCTGTTGCCACCGTCGTGCGGTGTTATTTCAGTGGAGCGGCGTGGCTCAGGGATGGTGACTGACTAGACCAAGGTGACTGTTGTCACATCGGTCCTTGTGAGGTCGGTGCAGAGTGCTTGCTCTTGTCGGAGCAGGCACACTGGGCTATGCTCGACCTCTCCCTGTCCCGCCCAGGGGTCGTGACAGAGGAGAGGCCACGTCTTTCGTGTGGCTAAGGCAGGAGAAGGGGTCATGGCTGACCATGGCCTAGGCGTTGGCCTGGCGTGCTCGTCCTAGCTAGGCCTCAATCGTTCGGGCCATCGTTAATCTGACGAATTGCGAGCCTCGTGGCCCGCTAACTAGTCGGCGCCTTGAGACACCTCGGGGTTACAACCCCAACATCATGAGACCACAATCTTGAATTGCCTTGAGTGCCTAAAACCACCAAGGAAAGGGGTTAAACCACCAAGGAAATGATCCTTGGCCACAAACTGTCAAGCAAATTCACTCAAAGATTGAAGACAAGGGAAATTAATTTCCTTGGCAGTTTTTACACTTGAGCTCCTTGCAACTGCTGAGCTCTTGTCGTTTTAGGCTTACATAGCTCGCCATCACCATCTGAAGGAACTTGTGACGCCTAAGAGGGGGTGAATTAGGCAGCTTGAAAATCTACTCTAAACTATGGCCTCTAATTCCACCTTAGCAAAACCTATGCAAGAAAGAAATCTATCTAAATATGCAACTACGGTTTTACTAATGTGTTGCTATCTCTACCACAAAAGAGTCTTGCAACCTCGGTTCCAATCCTATCAACTAAGCTAGAAAAGTAAAGCACACAACCTAGGTAACAATGTAAATACAGAAGGTAAAGATGAGGTAGAGATGCAAACTCCCGTTGACGACTCTGGTATTTTTACCAAGGTATCAAGAAGCGCTCAAGCTTCCTCCTAGTCCTCGTTGGAGCCCCTTGCAAGGAATCCCTCGCAAGGGCTAAGCTCCCAGTCGGGTAACTCCGTGGATAGCCCCGAGCCTTCCCATGTGCAAGTGGGTTTCCGGTGTGCCTTCCGGCAAGCCTCTCCCGGACCGCTCCCCGCCATCTTCACTATCAAGCTTCCGTCAAACCGCCACGGGCCTTGTTCCCTTCGGTACATGGTGGCGGCCACACCATAAACGCGGTTGGTGTGATCTCACAAGACTACAAGCCCCTCCGATGTACAACAATGGTGCGCGCAAGCACCGAGTGATGATAGGTGTGCAAACCTCACTAAACACTAGGACTAAACCTAGAGCAAGTGCATAAGCGGTGGCTTAATTAACCTAAGCACTTCGCAAAGCACCTACGCTAATCACCTAATGAAACACTAAGCACTATGCAAGTGGAGATCACTAAAATGGTGTAGCAACACCCTTGGTATGTTTCCTCATCTCTCCATTCCTCAAATGGCCGGTTGGGGGTCTATTTATAAGCCCCCAAGCAAATAGAGCCGTTGGTCCCTCGAGGTGCTTTTTTTGCACTGACCGGACTCGACTCTCGGAGACCGATCACTTGTCAGTGACCGTTTGAAACCGACCGTTGAACCTGACGTGAATTGAGCGAACTCAGGGCTGAGTCTGGTCAAGATCGACCTGACGCGTTCGGTCGTGTCTGCGCCGCTTTGGAACCTTTCTGGACATGATCGGATGCTGCATTTGGTGTGTCTGGTCGTCCTGCCGCCTACGTCCAGTCGCGCTAAGAATGTTGCCGAGATGATGAACAGTGCGAGTACCGGCGTGTCCGATCACTTTTACTGTGCAGCGTCCGGTCGCTGCTGCTGACGCCTGCTGTTGCCAGGCACCTGATCGGCACGTCCGGTCCTCAGAAGGGGCACGTCCGGTCTCCTCTACCGAGCTCGTTTCTTCGTGATCGTGCGTCCGGCTTAGTTCCTATCTTCGTGCTCGGACTTTGCTTGGTTTATTGGGTCTTCTTATTGTGCTTCTAGGGTCTTGCTTGAGGTGTTGATCATCAGATCGTCATGTCGCCTTCGTCCAAGTCACATCTTGCACCCTATTTAACTACAAAACAATTACTTGCAAACATATTAGTCCAATTTGGTTGTGTTGATCATCAAACACCAAAATCCAAAGTAAATGGGCCTAGGGTCCATTTTCCTTACACCATTGAAGCATCACTACTTCAAAGGGCATCTCGACATAAAACACATCTAGTAAAGGTTGATTAGTATAATAAGAAGCCCTACCGGTCATAGGCGAAGAACAATTATCAACTCTTCCTCAACGACCAACAGCTGCTCCAAGCTGTCTAGGTGGTGGTAACCACCAAGAATAATAAGAAAACCACATCCAACTCGATAAACTAGTGCCATTAGATACAAAACTCCAAAGCAAATGTACTAGATCTCTTCCGATCTCAATTTAATCAGCGCAAGGCAAAGAGATGAGAGGGAGGTGTTCTTGCATGCTCACAAGGGTGTTAGAATGCTCACGAGAGAGACGGCCACAAGCCGGCCAACTTATATTTATAACACCCCCATCCAAGATAGTCGTTGGCTGCTTTCATTGGGCCAAAATCACGGCCATCGGATCCACAAAGTGTTCCAGCCTGTGTGCAAGAGAGAGTGAGGACATTAGGGTTTCATTCAGCATTTCACATATACACTATGTAAGAGATGTATCTATTCGTGAACAATATATAGTCCAACTTTGTTAATATGATTTGAAAATTTTATGGCAAGATAATAAAACTATATTATTATCTCATGCCAAATTTTAGAATTTTTAGACACCTTTAAGATATTATTGTCTTTTTCTGTCAGAGTCACCAAAATATATGTTCGAGTAATCCCTAACAAAACACTTCATTTTCTATATATTTTCATGATGTGAGCTCAAATGGAACATGTCTTCTTGTATATTTTTTGTCTAATTTTTGGACGATGTTTGATAGGACGTGTAGTTCAAGTTGATGTTACTTTCTAAAACCATGTAAAAAATCACTTAAACCTTAGAAAATAGTAAATCACTTTGAAAATCCATGAAAGTCTTAGATAACATTAATTAGGTTGTCTAGTTCTTGTCAAAATTGTGTTGGGCTGCATAGGAATCCTGTAGACCACAATTATTACATTTTGTATTTTAGAATCATGTCAAGTACTTACAAGCATTTCATTGGGTGCCAACCTCCCAGAAAAATCAATAACCCTTAAGAAAATGGTAATTTACTCGACGGTTTAGAATAACAACCAAGAAATATTGGTAATTTCGTTGGAGGTGCTTAGAACCTGCCAGGGAAACATCCTAATTCCTTGGCGGTTTACTTCAACCCTCAAGAAATATATATTTCCTTGGAGGTCGATGTCCACAGACAAGGAAACTATATTTTCCATTGTGGTTCTATTTTGGCACTCAAAGAAATTATCAACCCTCATGGTAATTCAAGATTCTGCAACCCTCAAGATATTTCAAGATTCTGGTAGTGTCAAGGGCGGCTTTCCTCTTGCCTCGTTGTGATGACGGCGCAGCTTCCAGTTGAGTGGCCCCCAACAAGTGATCGATCACCGTGGGCTCGTGGGGACCTAGATCCTTCCACCGCATCCTGCGTGGTCAGCGCCATGATCATGCTTCTTAGGGTTTGATTGGCTCTGCTGACCACAAGATCACCTCCATCGTAGTGATCAATTTGGCAAGGGAGGGGTGCGACGTTTGGTTTGGGAGATTTGGGGACAACCACATCCCATAAATCGGAGGGCGTCTTCGTTCGCTAGAGACGTTGTCTCCTGTCACGTGGGACGAAGCTTCACCATGAGCTCCTGCGCAGCGGCACGGAGCTCTTGTGAGATCTCCAGCACAGAGCTTTGGCACAAATTCCAGCGGGTGCTAGGCCAGTGGGGGGAGGGGACAGGTGGTGGTGGATGCTAGGGCAACCGCACCCGTGGCATCCAGCGCAACCCAGGGGGCATGGCAGGCGGGGCCTCAAGTGGTGGTTCGGAGACAGGGCAGTAGGGGAGAGAACGTGAAAGATGTTAAAGGAGACTGACATGCAGGCCCCACTTAACGGCTAACGGATCTACAACTGTTGGGTATCTTTTCACTCTTCACAAAAGGCCCCGTCCCCTTAACACAAGCACAGGAGAGTCCCAGAAAACTGAAATACTAATCACTTTCATTCCACCCCAGCTTTATCTCCAAACAAAAGTGAACAGAGTGCTCACATGCTCATCTTGCTGAATTGCAGATAAAAACTAAACAGAAACCTCTTCCAAGTTCATCTGACAAGATTTATTTTCCCCGAACCATTGCACATAATCCACGGCTAGCATTCACAACATTTGCCGATGGCATGGGACTTCCACCACCACACCAGAAAACATGGCACCATCTGGCCTCTCTGACATCTCCGATACAGCAAAATACATACATCTCATCAAACAACACTCCACCTTTCAACAGTCTCTGAGGATTCATCACATCCACTACTGATCAGCTGATCACCACTCAAGTTCAGTTGTGAAGAGCTGGAAGAGGGGGGTGGGGGTGGAGACAGGCTACAACACATGGACACCTACATTACAAAATTTACAGACGAGGAAAACAAAAGACTAGGCCCGCATTATGCAATCAGCACAGGCAGACGCATTTGTGGCGATACATGGAGAGGCCAGGGGACGAGCAGGAATAGTATAGCATGGCTTACATATATACAGTGGTCCTGAGCTGCTAAGGCTGGGGAAACAGGAGCACAATTTAGTTGAAAATTTCTGCACCGCCCCCTGTTCCCCTAGGCACGGGGGTGCTTGGGTACAGGGACAAACCGGTCTTGCACAGTGTCCTTCAACCACCGTGATGAGCGGGTCTGTTTGACTCGGTCCATGAAAAGGCGGTGCCTGCTCAAATATCAACAGAGATTATGGAGGAAAAACTAATGCAAAGAATGCATGATTCAATAGATGAAATTAGCTTAGGTTCACTCACCTCTCATACTCCAGTTTCTGGATGACTATACCGTTTAGTAAAAACTCCACGCTAAAAACACTAGCACCTATTGGGTACTCATGTACATTAGCCGACTGCCCAAATCAAGAGGAGAAAATAGTATGCAAAGTATGGTGTAGTGTATCTGACCTTTCTCGAGTAGTGGTGCACAAGTTTCATAGTCCTCTTCACATGAGATAACCAGTAGGTCAGGAGGTACTTCCTTTTCCTTCATTATGGATCGTCCTACCCTCTCTAGTGGCTGCAAAACCAAAAAGAAAGGTTAGGAATGTTGTGCCAAACAGTGACCATTGAGACAAAATCCCATTTAATTTGTCACTTCGAAAACAGTGTACAGGTCTTCCAAGGGCATAATACAATCTTGAACTCACATCCCAACTTAGTTCAAACTTCACACACATGGACGGAAGATTGCATACATTTGACCCTTTACAGAGTACTTAACATGGATGTAATTATTATGCGTCTGTTTGGCGAAGGCATTAGTCAACATTTGAACCAAATCAAGTACTCTGATGGCCTGATAGATAACCTTTTTCCATATTGTCCGCTTAATGTATCACAAAGGAAGACAGTTAAATAGTACAACATCGAAAAACATAAGACAAGGAAAAAAATAAAACCAACCGAAAAAAAAATCAGTGCAGCATATTTGTATACAAAAAAAATAAGCTGTAATTTTTTTTAAAGAAAGATGTATTTAGACATTCCACATATATTCAGTGAAAGTAAAACTTTAGAGCCATTAGTTGGTTGATGTGTTGCAAAACCCAAAGTTCAGTTTCATTATTCAAGTATTCGGCAACACATCACTGATTGCATCAGAATGCTTACTAATACAGCGAGGGATATGACTTCCATATTCTGATTAAAGAAAAATGGTTTTTCAAAGTACTGAGGGAAACTGCAAGCAATATACAAATGACAAGTGTAACAGCAATTGCCAGCTTGATACTAAAATATATTGGAAAGTTTCCTACTTTATTGGTTTATTCACATCTTTTGCAAGGGTTAACGAATATTGGGTACCAAAATTGTATTTTAAGCAGCAGGCTGGGCATTCATAAGGAACTACTCCTTCCGTTCCAAATTGTAAGGCGTTCTGACTTTTCTAGTTGTATAGCTTTTACTACTCCCTCCATCCCAAATTATAAGTCATTCCAAGAATCTTGGAAAGTCAAAGCATCTCAACTTTGACCAAAATTATTGAAAGAATTACAAAGATTTATGACATCAAAAAGATATATATGAAAATATAATTAAGAAAGAACCTAATGATTCTTAGTTGGTATCATAAATGTTATTATCTTATCATATAAATTTGGTCAAACTTGAGATGCCTTGACTCTCCAAGATTCTTAGAATGACTTATAATTTGGGATGGAGGGAGTATGTATCTAGACATAATGCATATCTAGGTACATAGCTATGTACCTAGAAAAGCCAAAAACGGCTTACAATATGGAGCGGGGGGAGTAGTTGCTAATATAAACCATGAAGCATGTTGAAAATGCTAAAGAACTTCATGAGATCAGTATGCCTACCTAAAAGATTTTCAACTCTAGAGCAGTAAGAACAAACATACAAATGCTATTATCACATACAAGAAAAAAACTAATGTTTGCCTGTATAAAATGATTCAGCAACCGTTTAACTTGATAACCAGTTTACTCGACTTTTGGTGTACTAGGTTGTCCTAGTTTATTTGTTTCAAAACAGTCTTGTTGATACAAATTGCAATGATGGCGATAGAAAAAGATTCCACAGCAAATCTTGTTTTCCTAATAAGAGTATTTATTATATTTTTGTGAATAACCTATATCATTTTGTCATATTAGCCAGTAGGGAGCCCCTTACTGTTTCCTACAAAACAATTGTTATATAACTAATCCAGTCATTGTTAACATGTAATTCAAATTTCTAATACAAACAAAAGCTTTGTATGTTGGAAAATAAAATAAGGCTGACCTGCCCTGATGATGCTTTAACCAAGCTAGTCACCACTACTTGACTTGGTTTCACATTTGATGTTACAAAGACTCTTTTTCCCTGTATAAATAAATGATTTTTTCAGTAAAAAAAATTAATCGAGGACAGGCGTAGATGAAATAGGATTAAAAATTTCACAGTACCAGCAGAAGAGGATGTTTGCAAGCTGAGGTCAGTGATATAGGCATGCTGAAACCTATCTCCTTTTCCTTTTTTTCATCCCTCAGAATATACTTCCTCTCATCAATAAAACAGCCTGCTTGTCCACAATTTTCAAGCCACATTGATGTAACTACTGGCTTGCCAAGAGTTATTGCTTCTAGCATATTCTTTGTGCGGCAAAATCTATCTGCAACAAAGTGTGTTGCATCGGCCATCGAAAATGCTTCACAAACTCCTAAGCGCGCCAAGATCTACAACATAGGTCATCATGAATATACCTCATTCAAAGTGATGATTACTAACAAGAATATATATAGAAATATAGTTTACCTTCTTTTGACGTTTGATAACATCGTCATCCAAATGATGGCTGAATAAAATACTGACACTGGCCATATCCTTCCTTCTTCTGGAATCTTTTCTCTGCTGATTTGATAGCACATTTTCAGGATCTAGCTTCAGTAATTCTCTCGCAATAGAAGCTTTCGACAAGCTTCTACTTGAGCCTTTTGACGGATTCACAGGACTAAAAGTAGGTGACAATTCATTAACCACTTTTGAAGGTGTTTTCATGGCACTATTCGGAACTTGAGGATTGTTTTTTGGTGATTTGCTTGTATCCTCAACATGGGAGGATTCCTTCAGTCTCTGTGCAGAGCTAATGACATCAGAAGAAGTTTTCCTGTCATCTCTTACAGAAGAATTAAGTACAGGAGAAGCAGCTAATGACTTTTCTATAATGGTGGACATCATAGAAACTGATCTTCCATGGGAAGGTTCCCTCTTTGCATACTTTAGCAGGTCAGAAACACTTCTTATGAAAATCCTCCTTTTCTTGCATGGTCTTGCCACTTCTGACGGTATTTCATGATTTGCAGCAGCTGCAGCAGTTGACTGTATCATTTTTGTAGGTGTTCTTCGCCGTTTGGGGTGCGATGGGGAATCTCTGCATGTAACATCAGTTGTTGGTTCAACTCTGTGTGCTTCAAGGTTTTGAACATTATTTACACTGGTCCGTTGTGCGCTTCCATCCCTAGATTGCTGAAGATCTTGATCATTATTTGTACAAGTCTGCTCTGTGCTTTCTTTTTCAAAATAACTCAAACCAGATTTGGTTGCAATGTAGTTATTTTGCACTTGCCCAATAGTGGAGCTGTCACCTGTCAATTTCTTGCCTCTCCTCAAGTGTTTATTAGATAACTCGATAAATGCAGAAGGGTCATTCCTACCACAATGCCTAGTTCGGTGAGCAACAGGTGTCCCATGGTACTTATTTTCATCGATAAATTTCTTTGAAACTTTGCTCTTCTCTGGTACAGACTTTGTTTGCTTATGTTTCACTTTTACTATAGGCTCAGAACTTTCTTGCATCTTCGATCCTTTTAGTCTTTCTTTCTGAGGCTTGGTACTGAAGTCAGTTACTTTTCTTCTTTTAGAACGTGTTGCGACACCTTTCTGGATGTTGCTAGTTCTCTGAGAACCATTCTTCGAATGACTTTTAGTTATTCTGGACTTCTCAGCTCTCATATCTCTATTGAACAGAGGTTGACCTTCAGCAGATAAACTTTTAGCAGGTGAACATTGTACCAGGGCCTCCATAGCTTCAGCAGCCATTTGAGTATCTGGACCAACATCATTCAAAGCTACATCAGCCTTTTCCTGTTCTTCCAATGATTTGGCATTTGATAGATCATCTAAGTCCTTCAAAAGGTTTTTCTTAGTCCTGTTTCCAGAAGCCCGCTTACTCTTTACATCACTTCTGAATAGTCTTGAATCTGATAAAGGAATAGTTTCAAACCTCCCAGGTAGTTTGGTATTTCTTTTGTTCATGGCTTCCCCCATCTTATTTTCTTCCTGTGATTTTTTTGTGGAAGATTTCTTTGCTCTGGTAGAATGACTCTTTGGTTTTCCTCTACCAATTGGTTTCGGCAACAAGATGTCTTTGTTTTTACTGAAAAAATCACCTCCTCCATCATCTTCACGGCTATCCACAAATTCAAATATTTCTGCCTTCGTATTGGAACTTCTACCAAGGTCAACCTTCTCAGCCAACATTAAAGTCCCCCTCTTACTTGAAACACGTGGCTTTCTTTTTCCAATTTATTTGGGGTGTTTTCTTGAGATGATAATCCACCGTTGATTGAAATCAACCTGTCCACAACATCAAAAGCATTTGCTTGTGACAGATCACCAGGCTCCTGTGATCCAACATAGCTTAATCCAGCAAGACATCTGCTGTTGTTTTCACCATCCTCAGCTGCTGCGTCAGCAAAAAGCTTTTTTGCTGTTGAGCACTTATCTCTGCTTTTACCTCCACCTTTATCATAGTTCTGTACATAACCATGGGAGTTGTTATCAACCCCACCAAAGGAGGTGCTACACGAAGTAGATTCATCTACAATTTTCGGCAGGGGATGTATTGCATTGGATGAGGCCTTTTGTTTCCCTTGCTTCATACAGTTCACAGACATAGTGTCCTGAGGTTCAGAAATTCCCCATGTCCGTACTGATGCAACACGAACAGAAGGTAATTTCATCTGAAGGTGACCTAGATGTTGCACATATGTTGGCATTAGAGAAAAAAAAATTAAGTTTCACTAAAAAGCCAGATTAAATTAAATCTAATAAACTAAGCATTTTTAGAAATAAGGGTAGTATATATAAAAGAAAAATCAAGTGCAATTCTTCATTATGTTCAAACCAGAGATACAGAACACTTTTACTAATTGATTGACAATGTCATTCCCCCTTTACTTGCCTTCGAGTAAGAATCAAAGCATTGATAAATAAAATTTCCCCCAAGATGAATATGTAAAGCTACATCACCTCTTTACCAGGGAAAACAAAAATGAAATAAAATCTCAACAAAAGCACCATTACCTTCAAAAAAAAAAGAGACTACACATTGTGACTGTCTGAGAAAATATATTTCTGTTATCAGCGAAACTCTAAAAGACAAGTTCTAATTTTAAAATAAGAAACAGAACAAGTGGTCTCTCGACTACTTTGATACCTTTAGGCCTCTCTCAACTGAAAACTGATAAAACTACAGGGCACTTCTGTAAGCATTTTATATTGTAAATTTTATAGAATGATACTAATGAATTGCTACGTGACAAAGAGACCAATAATAGCAGATTCAGTAACTGGTAACTAACCTGAACCTGTGTCACCCTCCTCATCTGTCGATGCATCAGAATCTACCAAATTATTGTTATCATCATGCTTCTTAATCCCTCCATTTAACCCCTCCATTCTTCCTTCCATTCCCAACTTCGCATCCCTTTTATCCATTCCAGACTTCACACCCCTCTCATCCCCTGACAAGCTCTCATTATCACTTAGGACAACAGTGCCATCGCTCAACTCATCATCACCTAAGTCTTCATCAGAGTCTTCAACCAGCTGGGTCTTCCCCAACTCACCAGGATCATGTTCATCATCATCGTTTAATCCATCCTTGTCATCATCCTCCTCCTCAGATTCCTCAACCAACTGGGTCTCAACCATGTCTCCTACAACGGTGTTCACTCCATCCACCTCACATTTTTCATCCAACTGGGTCTTAGTCCAGTTACCATCATTATCCACCGCGCCACCACCGACATCGCCCCCTTCCCCATCTTCCACCTCCTGCTGCGTCTTCACTTGGTCACCGTCATCGCCACCATCCTCATCGCCACTCTCCAACTGTGTCTCCGTCCAATCGCCAGCCACACCCTGCTCCTCCTCCACCTCGTCTACTAACTGGGTCTCAGCATCATCCAGAGGCTGTGTTTCGTCGTACAGGGCCCAATCATCCGCCTCGCGCTGTGTCCCATCACCATCACTCGATGGAGAACCTGATGACCACAATGTACATCCACCCAAAAAACAAAAAAATTAGCACCTTTACATTACACCTATCGCCCACAGAACCACGGCCAATAAACAATGCGCACTCACCTAACGGAGGTGTCCCGCCGTCCAGGACTTGGGTATCCCCGCCACCACCGTCATTGCCGGCCTCGCCGCGCATCGCAACACGGGTAGGACCGGGCTTAGTGTGGCGGATGGGGATTCAACCGAACCCCCACAGGCCACAGATACTCGGAGTCGGAGGAAGACGAAGAACGACCCAATCGAACCACGGATGTCTTGGCCCGACTGGATTGGGATTGAGCGGAGAGAGAAAAGGGAAATCTTGGAACGAAACCGACTCCTAGGACAACCCGCCCCGAAACAGTAGAGGGCGAGGAAGAGGAGGAGGAGGAGGGTGACGCCTCTCGCAGGGAGGGAGGCACGGCCGGGAAAATCTCTGATCTGCTGTGCGCGAGTTCGCCGGTGGCGATGCGGCGCGCGTGGCGAATCGTGGCGGCGGGAAAAGAGGGAGCGGGGAGCGGGGAGCGCGCGCGGGCGCAGAAAACGGGCAGGGAAAGGCCAAAACCCTTGGATTCCAGATTTTTGTTGGAACAGCTCGATTGTACTAGGTGTGTTTAGTTGGTGAAAAGTGGATAAAAAGTTTTTTAGTATTTTTTTTGTTGTTATTTGATAAATATTATTCAATCATGAAGTAATTAGACTCAAAAGATTCATCTCGATATTTATAGATAAACTGTGCAATTAGTTATTTTTTTACTTACATTTAATACTCTATGCATATGTCCAAATATTTGATGTGGTGGGTGGAAGATGAAATATTTACTGGCCCTAGGTAAAAAAACGGTTGGTTGGGTGGTTTTCTCTGGACTGTTCGTGTGTTCGTACTTCCTCGAGATGTTGAGAGAAGAATGCCAATATTTTATTTGGACTTACTTAAATCTGTTTTATGTGATGCCACTACAATAATCTCATGTGTATAAACTTACTACTCCTAAAAGATCATTTTAAGCACTTTTATGAATTTCTCCTATTTTAAATTCCTAGAATTACATTAGCTCGCTAGAATTTCGCATTACCCGTGGGTAGTGGCTAGAGTTAGGCATCGCTAACTTCATGTGCTTTTTTTTTTAGAATGAGTCGGTGTTAGAGGAGACATGTTTCTATGTTTAAGGGGGAAAAGAAAACAAAAATTTAAACTAGCTTTTACTCCGATACAAGCAAAGAGGGTGGTATTGGGTCTGTTCACCTGGCTTATAATTCATCTTTTTTACCTTGTTTTTTCAGTTGAAACAGTGTTTTTTCTCTCACAACAAATCAGCCAACAGTATTTTTCAGCCGGCTTATCAGCACAGCCGAACGGGGCCATTGTCTGGACTACTTGTCCTTTTAAAATTCAATGTACCAATATTTGACTAACAACTATGTATAACACACACACACAAACACACACACACACACACACACACACACATATATATATATATATATATATATATATATATATATATATATATATATATCAACAACTTGAGTAGGATAACATCCTATTGAGAGTTATTCACTTCTACGATTCTTAGAGGCGACCACCATACATCAGCTAGTTACAATATATAAAAGACGTATGCAAAGAAACATTCATAGTGTGGATGGTGATGGCAGGCCCCATGCTGCATGCAAGCCCTGCTGCTAGCATGCCCTGTCAATCACTCATTGGCTGGTTAGCTGCACTTTGTGGAAAAAGAATGGAAGGGAGAGAGATGTAGCTACACTTGTTAAATTTTTGAACTAGTTTGTATATTGCTGGCTTACGTACGCATGTATAGAGGTTAAGGTATTATCTACCAACCAATATGTATCCCACGTTACCAAAGGTTCCATATCAGTGAAGATATATGCCATTGGGATACTTATATGTAATCAAGCATGTATGAGCATGTGTACCTCTAGTTCACTGCAGAACTTGTAGAGCTAGGACAAGATGACAAACGCGATGAACGGAGCTCCTAGGTAATGACACCTTCGACACTATTTCAACTAACAACTAGGAAAGAAGAGTGGAGAAGAGGCAATGAGTGAAGACGGCGCACACCAGTGGGACTGAGCCTAAGGGAAGGATGTGTCTCGCATGCGGGGCGGCAAAGAAGCATTCAAGCCGTGAATGGTAATGGCGGGCCCGTTGCTGCAATGCAAGGCATGTTGCTAGCACGCTCTATTGATAACTCATTGGTTGGTTTGCTGCACTTCGTGGAAGAGAATGGGAGGGAGGGAGAGAGACGTAGCGGTACTCGTTAAATTTTTTGAACTAGTTTGTATACTGCTAGCTTACGTAGAGGTATAAAGGCTAAGCTATTATCTATTGGCTAACATGTATGCCACGTTACCAAAGGTTCCAGATCAATGAAGATCTGTGCCATTGGGCTACTTCTATGTACATCTATCTAGCATGTAGTAGAACCATGTGTACCTGTGGTTCACTGCAGAACTTGTAGAGCTAGGACAAGATGACGAGCGCGATGAAGGGAGCCCCTAGCTAGTGATGGCTTCGACACTATTTTGACATGCAACAAAGCTGCCAGGAAAGGGAGTGGAGAAGAGGAAATGAGTGAAGAAGGGTCACACCAGTGAGACTGTGAGCGTGAGGGAAGGTTGTGTCTCGCAGCAGAGCCAAGAAGCATTCAAGGCGTGGATGGTGATAGCAGACCCCATGCTGCATGCAAGGACTTCTGCTAGCACGCTCTGTCGATCACTCATGGGCTGGAGCTAAAAATTAATCTAAGTTTGCACCTAGTTAATTGGCTATCAACTAGTGAAATACCTATTAGCCTTTTTGTGATGCACTAAAGCTAATTTTTAGCTACCTCTCATAATCTTAGTATTTTTAGACGGAACAAATAGTTTCTCAATCTCAAATTCAAAAAGGAAGTAATTGAGAGAGAATACGTTGCTCTCGATTAAAACATGGGCTAAAGTGGTTTCAACCCACTAATGCATCCTCCTTTTGTCCCATTCCAGCCTAAAAACCAAGTGGCCCAAAAACCCAAACGGCCCAAACGGCCGAGCCGTTCTTCCTGCCCTGCCCTCACGGAATTCTCCTCCCTCTTCCCGTGCGGGTGCGCTCTCCCCGCGCCGCCGAACAACCCCAGACTGAGCCGGCCGGCCGCCCGCCGCATTCCTCCTTCCATTCGTGCGTTTCTATCTGTCTCTCTCGCCCCCCTCTCGCTCTCCGACGACTGGTGGGCCGCTGCCGCCGCCGTCCTACGCCAGGTGCTGAGGCCTTCGTCGGTCTCTTCGCTGGCGACGAGCACCCACCAGGTATTCCCATCCCTTCTCTTGTCTTCCTGCTGTGCGAAGCCGAGCACCCAAACCCTAACTAAAGCTGATTGGCTATCTGATGCCTCCTAATTTCGAACTTTTTTTGAAATTATTATCGGGGGTCATGTGTACATCAATGTCCCTTTGCTGTGTCCGCCCCTGCCCATTAGTAATCTTTTGTTGCCCAATTTGCAGTTCCAATTGAGTCCGCGTCAGGAGCACTTAGAGTAATCATGGCGGGTAAGGGCTTTTTTCCCCGAGTCTTATACCTGTGCTCTGTGATGAACGAACTCTGCTACTGCAACAATGTATACTGATTGTTTGCTCTTGGTGCTTGTTCCAGGGAAATCAGAGCAGAAGTCACGGAAAGAGAGGCGGAAAGAAGCGAGATCAGAGAAGCACAAGCTGCGGTTTCTCTCTTGGGTTGAGCATCAGGTGAGTTTACCAAGTCCCTGGAAAGGAAGACTGCAATAACTTGTTTTGCCTTCTTTACTGTCTTAATTCTGACGCACCAAATTCATTGATTTAGGGTGGCAAAAAGAAGAAGCCGGCAATACCAGTAGTAGAGCCAAGTCCGGTTGAGGAGAAGAAGCCAAAGAAAGAGCCTGTTGGCATGAAGAAGAAGAGAAAGAGGGAAGCAGAGGGTAAGCCGAAGCCCAAGTCCAACTTCCAGGAATATCTTGAGATGGAGATGGGTGGAGCTGTGAGCATGGAGGAGGATCTAAAGATGGAGAAGAAGCTTGCGAAAAAGCTCAAGGTGAAGAAAGGAAAGTTGGGAGGTCCCGATGATGGTATGGATGAACTTTTTGCAGACCTTGGGTTTGGTGGCGACTTTGGTTCAGATGATGAAACAAAAGCATATGATTGGAATGTGGCGGATGACACTAATTTAGACAAAAAAAAAGGTAAAAAGAAAAATAAGAAGGCGAAGAAGGATGACACAGAGATGGAGGAACAAGATGACATTGGTGAAGAGAATGGCCGGAAGAAGAAGAAGAAGAAGAAGAAAATGAAGAAGGATGGTATGGAGACGGAGGAACTGGTTGATGTAGGTGAAGAGAATGGTCGTAAAAGGAAAAAGAAGAAGATGAAGGATGACTCAGAGATGGACAGACCAGATGATGAAGGTGTTGACATGGATGAAGAGAATGATGGAGCAGTTCTGGAATCTGAGGATGGAGAGCCTAATGTGGTTGAACTGCCCACAGAATCAAAAGGGAAGTATGTACCTCCGAGTTTGCGTAATGCTTCCAATTCAGAATCGGAAGAAATTGCCCAGATGCGTCGCAGAGTAAGAGGTTTGAACCTAAATTCTATCTTTTATTTACTTGATTGATTTGCAACATGTATTTATCATTTTTAGTTTGAAAGTGTATTTCTGTGTATGACCTAATGTTTGCTATGCATCAGGACTTCTGAACAGACTTTCAGAGTCAAACGTGGAGTCCATTACTCAGGAAATTGCCACGCTTTCTCGAGTACAACCCTATACTACAATATCTCTCATTTCTTCTGATATTTCCTACCGTTTGTCTTTCAGATTTTTTTGGGGTCTTGATTAACCATGGGGCACTGTTTTCTGGTTTTGTTGTTTTATCTACCACAGTCTGTTCCACGAAGTGTTGGCTCTCAGATAATTGGGGATGAAGTTTTGGCTAGTTGTTCCCGAGGACCTCGTGGCAATGAACAGTTAAGGATTTCCCATCAATCAGATAAATATCTTCTTTAGATCGATTAAGCGCTTAGAATATTTGTTCCATGGACTTTTGTATGATAGTCTCAGTCTTGTCAGAATTTGATATAGTTTACTACTGCAAAACTAATGCTTTATTGTTTTTGCAGATATGCTGCTGTGTTTGCAGCCTTTGTTGCAGGCATGGCATGCTTGGTTGGTATTGACTTCAGTGCCAAGATCCTTGCCTCTATTGCTAAGTCGTTCGAGGTATCACTCTTCTTATTACTAAGATAAATGACTTATTATGTTCTCTGTATATCTGCTTACCTTGAGGATTCTTGAATTCTTATGTGTGGTGATCCTAATGGATTTTTTATTGAGCTGATACTATTTGTGTTCTCTTGTGGCAGGACGAGTACTCAAAAGAAGATGGTCTATCTCTGAGAAATCTTACCTTACTCTTCTGCTATTTGTGCATATTTGGTGTCATCTCAAGGTTTGTGGTTCGAGTGGAACAACATAATATGTTTTTGTAAAGCCACATCAAACATAAATTCTCATAATATTGATTAGTGCATCCTGTTGTTCGATATTAACAGCGATCTTGTGTATGATCTTCTGTCGATTCTGAGCAAGCGCTTGACAGAGCTGGATGTCTCTACAGTGTTGACCATCCTACAGTGTATGGTGTTATATCACATTTCAATAGTAACTCAACTGAAACATTTAACCACCATAATAGCTATTCATGTATAGAGTACCGTACCCTCTTTTTCTGTCTCTGAGTGAAGCTGGGAATATGCTTTCATCTAAATGGGCAGGCTGTGGAATGAAGCTGCGGGGAGATGATCCAGGTGCTATGAAAGATTTTGTCCTTAGTATTCAGAACTCTGTGAATCAGCTTAAATTGCACTCTGGTGTTCGAGAAGATGGGAAGACTGATATACGGAGCAGAAGAGTTAGTTGTCTTGTTCAATGCACCTATTTAAGCATCACTTTCGACCTAGGTTTCAAATTTGTCTGAATGGTTTTAACTTACTGCTCAGATGGAATTTATGCTCGAGACCATATGTGACATTAAGAACAATAAGAAAAGGCCTAAAGAGGATCCTTCACACCATACCCGAATAAAAAAGTGGCTTCAAAAGGTTTGAACCAGTATGACTTGCCGATCATCTGTGTTATGAATTGTGATTTCAGATTGCCCTTAAGATTTATTTTTATTCCTTTTTTACGTACTGACAGCTTAAGGCAGAAGATGTCCTCTTGCGTGGGTTAACATGGAGTAGGCTTTTGGACCCTGATAAGAAAGGGCAATGGTGGTTGTCTGGGGATGGTCCATCCACAGTAGCTAATATCGAAGATGTTGCAGCTGTTATAAGCAAGGACGTTGCAGAGACACAAAAACTTCTTCAGCTTGCAGCTGCGCAGCGGATGAACACTGACATACGAAGAGCAATCTTTTGTATTATAATGAGTGCCGAAGACTATGTAGATGCTTTTGAGAAGCTCTTGAGGCTGGGCCTTTCTGGGAAGCAGGCATGCATCAATGTTCCTGAAGATTAGTTGTTGTTCATGTATTTGACACTATTATTGATGTATGCCTTTTCCTGTGTTTGATATGCAGGACCGAGAAATTATAAGGGTCATTGTTGACTGCTGTCTGCATGAGAAGATGTTCAATAAGTATTACACAGTCCTTGCTTCCAAGCTATGCAACCATGAGAAAAATCACAAGTTCAGCTTGCAGGTATATTGTTGTATTTATCATGTTTGCTACTTATATTAAAGCTTGTTTGGCTCAGGAATTACTTTTTCAGTTTTTCTCAAGTAGCTTATGTAGATTTTATTTTATATTTTTATGTGTATCCCTTTTTAGGACTTCCCTTTCTAAAATAAATAAATTTAGTATGAACCGACATTCTATTATGACAGTCCTAGACCTTGGTGACCAACTTGTGTTTTTCATATATTTCATATTGGTATGGTGCTAATACCACATTAGCATTGCCAGATGGTAGCTTACATGGACTAATTCGGATTTGGAATGAATCTTGTCCAGCTGTTACTTGTAGTGCTTGCAGCCTTGCTTTCAGCATAGGTGGTGATCGAAGCTGTCTCTCTTTCTGATTATTTGTTCTCTGCTTTGTTCAGTACTGCATCTGGGACCATTTTAAGGAGCTAGATAATATGGAGTCAAGTCGATCCATGAACCTTGCAAAACTAGTTGCAGAGACGCTGTCGAACTTCACGATCTCGCTCGCAACTCTGAAGGTGGTTAACCTGGCCAACCCAGTGGATATGACTCCGGCAAGGATCTCACATTTCCAGATGCTGTTTGAGACCTTACTACAGAAAGATGACGCACGGGTGTGGAATGTCTTTACTCGTGTCGCCGGTCTTCCAGAGCTCGAGATATTGAGGGATGGCATTGTGCTGTTCATCAAGCAGCATGTGATCGCTGAGGACACCGGGAAGGACTTGGCTGGCAAATTCAAGATTGCAAAGAAGGCACTTGACAATACTGCTGGAGTTCTGATGTAACCCTGTCTTTGTGCGCCATTCTGGACACACCTTTAGAGTTTAGTCCTCTGTTCTCGTTTTTGCTTGTTCCTTCAGAGTTCAGAGAAACAAAGGACAATCCATTTCTGTAATGCATGCTAAAATTAGAGAAAAGTTTTGGTAGATTGATGCCTTGGTTATTAGAATGCTTCTCCAACAGACCTTTTTCATGGGTTTGGAATGCTTACCAATAGCTTTGATGATGAGTGGTCATACATTATACCATTTCTTAGAAACCCTTAATGTTTATTGTTTAACTGCACATGAAGATCCATACGGTCACCTTTGTCACTTTTTTTTAATTACACAGTAATACAACTCAGACACTCACAACACACGCATAAGAGACGCACACACGTAAAACCATACTTCTATGAGCATCTTTGAAGATCACTTACACATCTACTCTGTCAATTCTAGAATCACCTTAAAGTCAAATATCGTAAGTTTAACTAATATTACAGGAACGAGTAACGACATTTATGATATCATGAAAATATATTTTATAATATATCTAATCTATTGTCATAAATATTGATGATATTTTTTAAAATTTAATTTAATTTAAAATAATTTAATCTAGAGCAGAAAGAGATAATTATCTCACGTGGCCCGCACGTGAGGCCCCCTCCCCCAGTCCCCAACTGATGAAAGTGTACAGAGAGAGGATAAGGAGCTCGCTGCTCACTCCGCAGGGGAGGGAAACACCCAAATCAAACCCCCGCGCGTCGCCAGCCGCAGCCGAAGCAGCAGCAGCAGCAATGGCGTGCGTCGCCGCGCTCCTCGCCTCCCCGGCGCTCCTTTCCTTCCCCTCCACCACCTCGTCCACGGCCTCGGCCTCCTGCTCGTGCCGCCTCCGCCTCCGCCTCCGCCCCGCCGTCGTCGCCCGCGCGCCGCGCCAGCAGCCGCGGGGCCGGCGCGCGCTCCGGCGCTTCGACGAGGTACCTTGCGTCTCACTACTTTGTCAGTGGCTCTTGCCCGACGCGCGCGGTACGACTGCCAGTTGGGCTTCTCACTCTGGAAGGTGCGGCACCGACTGAAACTTTGCTGTTGTGGGCGTGGGGTGCCCGTGCGCTCAGGTGGAGGGGGTGTCGAAGAAGCGGCGCGGCATCGGAGGCGGTAGCGGCGCTGGGGGGTCGCAGCCGTCGTCGTCGCGCAGGGACAGGGGGCTTGCCGTCGATTTTAAGGAGTCGCAGGTCCGAGGCGCATCGATTTTTCTCTGTTTACAGGTTGCACAGTGCATGCTAGTCTGGAGAATTGAATACTGCTTAACAGCTGTAGTTCCAAATTGAATGAGGGTGCCAATTAAGTAGCTTTTTTACATGATGGAGTAGAATCTACCCCAGCCTCTGCATCCAGAGTAGAATCAATGGCAATTAGAATGAGGATGAATATTTCACTTCATTGCTGCTTCCATGTCAACATGCTTACTGTTGTTTGGCTGGGTGCTTTGGGTTACCCTATACATTGTCGTAAGTGTGGATTGTATGCTGTGGGTGGGGTGTCGTCTGTTTAAACTATTAATTGCACTTAGCCATTTTGGATTTGAGTCAGTTTGCACTTTCTTTTTGTAAGTTCACTGCCTCAGTTATAAACCATGCTTTTCAGTCTGAATGAATCTCTTATGATGGTTTTATACTGTTTCATCATCTTATGCATGTGCCCATGCAACTGTGAATGCTAATAAGCACACCCATTGTCATCCATGTACATTTCTTCTTCCTTTTCACTGCAATCCCATATATGCTTGATTAAATGTTGCCCCAAAATCTTACAAACCTTCTCTTATGCTAACTGTGCGGTTACATCAGGTTGCTGACTTTGATGATCTTGAAGAGGACAAATTCCTTAATGCTGTCGTCAAGGTAGGCTTCAAGAATACATGTCCCTGGCTATTGATGATGCTTACTTTTCCAGTAGCCTATGTTTCATCAAGATATATTTATGTGTGTGCTAAGTACTGCTTTGTCATATTCGTATTGTAACTGCCTTTTCAGTATAGTATGTCAAGCACGGTGCTCTAGTTTGCTCAAAGATCTGGTTCTGTCGAGTAAGACTTTGCTTTGTTTTGTGATTAGTTATGTCCTTTTCACCTGAAGTAGTTTCTCTCCTGTTAGGTCTACTGCACTCATATCGCACCTGATTATGGTCTTCCTTGGCAGAAGCAAAGGCAACATTCAAGTAGTGGGAGGTAAGTGTTGATATAACATGTGTGTATCTGTTACAATTGTTAATTTTACTTCTTCCATATAGAATTTCATCTGATGTGCATTTCTAGGTGGGTGTGGATGTATGCTGGCATGGAATATAAATTATCATGATGCAATTAGTGATTTCATAATTTTGTAGAGATTAAGTTGCAGCATTTCCTTTCTTGTACTGATTAGACCACTTGAGACTAAGGCTGTAAACATAATGATGTTTGTTTCATTGTGATAGGCATCCTGCTTTAGTTGTCAACAACTCAACATGCTAGGGCTTTTGTGATCACATTAGTTGACTTCGGTACCTTTGTTTATCTTATGACAGATATTCTTACCTTAAATGTTTTGAAATTTATGAATATCTTTTGGATGAGGCCACTCATTTTGAAGATTATGATTTTCACATGTCTTGAACTTAGAAGCTCTTTGTGCATCTGACAAGACATGTCCTTTTACAGTGCTTTTATGATTGGGGATGGAAAACTCTTGACAAATGCACATTGCGTTGAGCACGACACCCAGGTGATTATTCGACTGGACAGCTTTATCTCTTCATGTTTTTGTTTTACTTTGGTTTGTCACTTGCTTTTTTTCTGTTACTATTTTTTTGATTTAAAATTTTGAGGTACTAGCAGTTGAAGATGAACTAATTAAAATTTCTGATGAGGTGCTGATACCGATGTACCATTAGTTTTTCTATGGATAAGAGTTTTGGTATGTCAGTTAATTTGTTAAGGTAAGGCTGCTTCTCGTTGCAGGTCAAAGTAAAGAGGAGGGGAGATGATAAAAAGTATATTGCCAAGGTAAATCAACTATAACAATGCTGCTTTCAAGATTTGTCAAAATATCTTTTTTTCTTGAGTGCGCAATCAAAATCTTTATGCAATGAACATTGCAATTCTCTTGAAGTAAGGTAACTATCAGTTTATTGTGAATCTGAATTATCTGAAACAAGATTTGTGCTTATGAGTTTTGAAATCCTGGATCCCTGAGTCAGTCTTCTGTTCATTTTCGTACAACTAATATCCATTGCAAGCCAACTTAGCTTTTCAACCATATTCCACTGTACTGGTGGGACTGGACTATTGGTATTGGAAGCTTCACCATTGGGACTTGGGAATTATTAAAAGAACCATAACCATAATTATTTTTCTAATTTCAAATATTACTCTTTTGAGACCAACATTAAAAGTTACCACATATGCTTAGTAATCTTTTGAACAAGGTATTTGACTATTTTATTTAATTTTATAAAACTAGACTTTGTAAGAGGTCAACTGACAAAGTGATTTACAGGTTTTAGCTAGGGGTACCGAATGCGACCTTGCATTGCTATCTGTTGAGAATGAAGAGTTCTGGAGAGGAACGGAGGCACTTCATTTTGGTCGCTTGCCATGCCTTCAGGTAACCAATTATCGTCATGATGTGTTTACTGGACCTTTAATTATCCGTGTAATGTGAATATTGGGTTTTTTTCCTCTCTGGCTAGTCACCGCAAGTACAGTTGAACGCTTAAAACTATAGTTGAGGCAACTTTTTGGTAACTTGCAACTGTAACATGTAGTGCTTGTTGATAGCACATGAACACCATAAAAGTTTCTGTCAGAGATGAAGTCATTCTTTGCTCCTTCAAATGAGATAAACATTTACCATATTGTTTCTAGTTATATATGAAAAAGTACTTCACATTTACTTCATGTTGTATAACATTGCTCTTATGCTCAAACTTATGACAGGATTCAGTAACTGTTGTGGGATATCCTCTTGGTGGAGACACTATATCTGTAACAAAAGGCGTTGTATCACGCATTGAGGTGCTATATCTTGGATGCTTCAATTCTCTGTATCTGTCTTTTTCATTTGACTCTTGCCTCAACGAGGAGAAAAGCAATGATATTTCTTGCATGTAGTAGCTGTATCATTTCTCAAAATGTTGCACCTGATTCCATGCTCCTTTTTAGTTGTCCAGTGCATGTTGGTAGGATTAAGCACAAATTATGCTATGCTTCATTGATTCCTGACTTCCTGTGATCACTGATCAGTTCTGACTTCTGAGTTCATTTGTTTGGGAGACTGGTCCATCGTTTTTCATTCTCCAGTCATATACTGCTGTCTTCTTCTATATCTGGTTAGGTGCAGCCATAATCATCTTGGTCTTCAATTCTCAAATAGTTACTATTTTCCAAAAAGAATAAAATAAAAAAGTGACTAGTTGTCAAATGACTTATTTTTTCTGCGTTGAACTTGTATGCGGAAACATAGCCCAAATACAACATTGATTTGGATACATTCAGAAAGCGAAGCACTGTTCTGAAAATGTTCTCTAATAATTATATTTGATATATATTCAACCGAATGATTTAACTTACACTGTTTCCTTTGGAATAGCCCAGGTCACTCCATATGCACATGGGACATCAGATCTTCTTGGCATTCAAATTGACGCAGCCATAAATCCTGGTTTGTCCTTTGCATCCGCCTTAAAAAAGGCCCACGAGTCTGCTATTTGCTATACGATGATATTTAGAGCATTGACCTATCTTCGTCCTTACCAGAATTCCTGGAAATGATGAGCTGATTTGTTGTCTTGGTCTTTTGTTCAGGAAACAGTGGGGGACCAGCCTTTAATGAACAAGGGGAGTGCATTGGTGTGGCATTTCAGGTACTTTTACTCGGTCACATTACTGGTACCTGGACAGGTGACTTGTGGTTTTGGACATAATTGATGGACAACCCAGTATATCTGAACAGATTAAAAACATATTTAGGTAGATTTATATTTTAAAATCAAATAGCTATTCAACTTTCAGAAACAGGCATAGTTCTGGATTTTGATATGCTCTGGTAATGATCACTCTATATAAAACTTGAATTGGTATTTACCTTGCTTATGGATCAGAATCACATGCATTCATTTTTCATTGTCTTCTTTGAGGGTACTTTTATGCTTTTGATCAGGGTATGTAAAGTATTGCTTCCACCAGTTACAAATACTTGCCACTTCGACAGTTTTATTTATTCACAAATACTTTCCACTCCACATTTTAGCGATATTTCCCATTTTACTACTTTTTAAGTATTTCCTCTCACTTCACCATCAAGAAGTGGGTGCATGACAAACTATTTAACGAAGTTTGCCATATGCTAACAGAAGAAGAAAAAAACTCACCTGCAAAAGTTTGCCCCCACAGTATAATTTGCTCCCCCGGGAGTTGAACCCAGGACCTGGGGTGCTACTTGAGCCCTGCTAACCAGTCAGGTAGCAGGCTCTATCGCATATGTTCACAGAAGATAGTAATTATATATGAAAGGCACTTTTTTGCGAGGGTAGTTATAAAATACACTTCGATCATGTTAGAGAAAAGTAATGATTGCAATGGTGATCAGTGTTTGATCAAAGATTCAGAGATGACAAGTATTTGTGAACGAAGGTAGTAGCACTAAGCATGATGATGCACAGATAGGTAGACTTATGAAAGAGGATGCAAGTGTTTTTTTCTTTCTATTTTCTTTCTCATTATGTGTTTTGTTTAGGTGTACAGGTCAGATGAAGCTGAAAATATTGGATATGTTATTCCAACTACAGTTGTATCCCATTTCTTAAATGACTATCAGAAAAATGGAAAGTACACAGGTAAAATATTCTTTGTTTTAAAGATAAGCAAGCAAAAATGGTGTCTACTTTACCTAGTTAGCTACAGATATTGACATATTCCCTTTTCTGTACATTGAACCAGACATTTCAAATAGATGCTACCTTTGCACTATATAAAGTCAGAATTAGCAACTTCCCTTGAAGAAAAAATTTATTAATTAAACATGTTATAGTTAGTTCCTAATTATATGAATATTGAGTGTGCATTACTTAGTAAAACCGTATTCCAGTACACTAACTTTGTGAGATGTCTAACCCTACTATGTTGAAGTTGTGCTCAATGTTTCCAAAAAAATATGCAGGATTTCCTTGTTTGGGTGTCTTACTTCAGAAATTGGAAAATCCGGCATTGCGTGAAAGCTTAAAAGTACCTTCAAGCGAGGTAGGCTACCTGTATCCAATGTTTTCAAATCGTCTGGTCGGACCTGGTCGACCTGGGACCGACCAGGACGATTAATAACGATTAATCGCGATTAATCGGACGACTTGTACAGGTCGACACTACCCCTGATCGGTCACCTGAGACCGACCAGGACGATTCGCGATTAATCGCGATTAATCGGACGACTTGAAAACAATGCCTGTATCTTATGAACTAATAACTTGTAAATATTGAACTATATATTTTCAAGTGTACTCTGATGCACACACAAGCACAGTTCTAGATGGTTTAGCCGCTTTCCCTGTTGAGAACTGTGTAATCTATGGTTGCACTGATCATCTTGCATACTGTGTAGGTGCTCTTGTACTTCCACATTTGATAAGCATGATATTGTTGAGAGTGGTTTGAGTTATCACACACCATGAAATATCCTATATTGCAATAAAATTAAAAAGAAAAGCAGATAAAGAGATAAATTATGCTTGAATTCTTGCATATATTCAGAATTTTGGACTGAGTGTAGATGGCTCTTTTTCTTGTGACGTGGACCTCAGTTATCCTTAGATTAGTCTAATAATATTTAAGGAAGATTTCACATGGAAGAAAATAAAGAATATTTGTGGAAGATTTGCTATCATCTTTGAATCATTCATCCTGGTGGCAGATCCCTTGATGGACTTAATTGAGGTTGCCTTGATCAGCACTTAAATGCACCTTGTTTGTGAGTTAGTTACATTAGGTGGGATTACTACTTGGTAGTTATGGTTTCTGGCTGAGAGTACCTTGCATATCCACACAGTGTTCTTAAAGTTGTTATTTTAAAATTATTTAGAAAAAAATGTCCTCTAAATACTAATAGTCAGTTAATCCAGTGTGTCCCTATGACATGCCATCTTGCTTTTCTCTTGAAGGGTGTTCTTGTTCGTCGGGTTGAGCCTACTGCTCCAGCAAGCAGTGTTTTGCGAAAGGTAACATTCACTAATTTGATCCAGTTCACAGTTTTGAATGCCTTCAGTGTTCCTTGTTTTTTATTGAAATGGATCTTTCTGGGTTAATGATTGTCCAAACTGTATTTGCTTCGTCTGTTTAAGCTTATCAGTTTGTTTTGTCTCCAGGGAGATGTAATTGTTAGTTTTGATGGTATCGCAGTAGGATGTGAAGCAACAGTACCGTTTCGGTCCACAGAACGGATTGCTTTCCGCTATCTCACAAGCCAAAAGTAAGTTTTGTACTCTCTCCGTTCCAAATTATAAGTCGCTTTGACTTTTTTGGTACATCCATTTTGCTATGCATCTAGATATAATAATATGTCTAGATACATAGCAAAATGGATGAACCAAAAAAGTCAAAGCGACTTATAATTTGGAACGGAGGGAGTAGCTTATTCCTGATAGCTTTCATTCTTTTCATAATTTGTTGATGTTATCTTTTGCAGAAAACATTGCTTTTCCCTATGTTTCGTAAACATGTTTTATATGCGGCTGAGCCTTCCAATAATGACAATTTTATGTTGTCCAAAGTTTTGTATTTCGCTTCAGTTCATCTTCCAGTAACATTAATGATTGGATATTGTATCAACATGTGATTAGGCGTTATATGCGAATCAGGTGCTTTGGGTATGGATGGGTAAAATTTCTTGTTCAGTCACCCACTGTGTAAGCCTCAATCCACCATGTGGATTGGGGTGGACAAGCCCTTATGTGGAATCCCTTTTAACGTTACAAGCCTCCTCTGGATATGAATACATTATTACAAACTTGATCCATCTAAATCATCCTTGTGTTGTTTTGAATGCAATGTGTATGTTCTATATATTCTGATATTCTGTTGCATCTTTATTTAAAATCTATGGAGCTACATTTTTTCCTACACTAGAGCATGTGTTGCAGTAAAATTTGATGGTTTCATTATTCAGGTATGCAGGTGATATTGCTCAGCTAGGAATTATACGTGATGGAAATTCCATGAAAGTCCAAACTATTTTGCAGCCAAGAAAACATTTGGTGAAATACTGAAAACCCTCATCTTACCAAAAACTTGAAATGCAAATTTCACCGGTGCACTTTTAACAAGAATCTGAATTCTTAATTAAGGTGCCGTTTCATGTCGAGGGTGGCCAGCCTTCCTTTCTGATAGTTGCCGGCCTTGTCTTCACACCTTTAACAGAACCATTTATAGAGTAAGTAATCAGTGGACTTCCCCTTTTAAGACTAGTGATATCATGAAGTTTTTAGTTACTAAATGATAAATTTCTGTTCATGTACAGGGAGGAGTGTGAAGATACATTAGGGGTAATTTCACCATTAGCATGCTAATCTTGCTTGCAGCTTACTTTTGTCCCGAGGCATGCATTTTCTTATTGTTAGTGTTGTCATCTTATCTTCATATACAGTTGAAATTGTTAGCAAAAGCACGTTACTCTCTAGCAACCTTTGAGGGCGAGCAAATTGTTATTGTCTCACAGGTATGCTTTATTTTGTGGCTAGTTCAGTTGACTAATTTTGTGGTTTGCTATGCTATTATGCTCTTGATTAACTACTGCCATCTAGGTTTTGGCGCATGAGGTCAACATCGGATACGAGCACATGGGCAATCAACAAGTAAACCTCTTCTACCTTTTGGTTGTCTTTCTTATGCTTGTGAATTGGAACTTACGGGTTACATTGACCAATAATGTTACCAGCTCATGAAACTAAATGGAACCACAATAAAGAATATCCATCACCTTGCTCATCTTGTGGACAGTAAGTACTGACTGCCTAATGTTCAATGAATTCCTTACACCTTCAGATTCTTTTCCTTCTCACCTTATCATGGTTTGACTAAAATGTGTAGCTTGTAAAGATAAGTTCCTGACGTTCGAATTCGAAGACGACTTCCTTGTCGTTTTGCATCGAGAAGAAGCGGCTGCTGCATCATCAGACATTCTCAAGGAACATGCCATACCGTCTATACGGTCATCTGATCTATCAGAACCATATGTAGAAACAAAGAATGACATACAAAAAACAAGCGAAGATTTTGGTGAAAGTCCTGTCACAAACTTTGAAATGGGAATCGATTGTCTCTTGTGGGCATGATCATTCTTTTTTAATGGATGAGCTACTGAGCATGAGGTTTCAGTTAAATCTGCAGTAAGGCCAGTGAAATGCAAGTATCTGCCGGCGAACACTGGCAGCAGGAGTACTTGGCAAAGCTGAGTCATGTTGTATGTTAGCATAGACAGAATTAAGAGTTATGTTGTACACTAGGAGCCATAGGATGATTTATTCATCTTCATTTTTTAGGCAGTCAGGAATTGAGGGATTGTACAATTTGTCCATCAGCAATCCTGTAAACCTCCGGACTTGCAAATATGCAATAGATCGTCCAGAAATTTTGTTGGTTTACGCCTGCTCTCTTATTGATATTGCAGAACAAAGAATATCTATAGCATGTTATGTTGTTTCCTTAAGTTTTTGTAATTCATGGAGTTATGCTTTATATAGTTTATTATTCAGAGTTGCTAGAGCCGGGTGTCGAGAAGCTGAATTGCTTGGGCTTTCTTAAGGACCCGGCTACTAAACAGTCTGAAGATAGTCTCTATTGCCATAGAGGGCAAAGTTATGAAAGGGAAGATCTCTCTCAATTAAGGACAAGGTGGAACTTCAGAAGCAGACGAAGGGCATTATTGGACATCCAAATACTTCCAAATTAGAAGTCGTTTTAGTTTTTTTTTTCCAGATATATAGCTTTACTATGTATCTAGACATAAGTTGGATGTTGATGGAGGGCAATCCCTGTTGTTCTTGGGGCCAAGCTCCATTGTTGTTGTCATTTGAATCTGTTCGTCATCTGCATTTTGTATTAGACTTGTAGTACACATATCCGCTGCTACTGCAGTGTGTATTTTCCTTATGGACCAAGTTTTGTTATTGAACCTTGTGCCATTTCTAGCCTTCTAAATGTACCACATAGCTGTCAGTAATTTTTTTTTTTGAAATGATCATCAGATGTGTTTGGTTGAAGCAGGGAAGCTAAAATCTCCTGCACTCTATCCTACTCGGGGCACATCCTGCTCAGGGGGCAGAAATGATGTATGGAGTGGTGGGCTGCTTGCAAACCACACCACTCGGGTGAAGTAGCAGTGCTAACCAATGTGTTGACTACCGACCAGCACGATCTCCAGTGGCCAGTGCTCTCCTAATTAGTCTCCATGTGAGTGTTTTGATGTTATAAGACTATCCGCAGTGAATACTCTAAAACGATACTCTAAAGCTTTATAGTATGAATATAGAGTAAAAACTGCTGCACTGGGTACACTAAAACGATCCCCCTGTTCGGCTGAGCTTATCAGCACGGCTTATCAGCCGTGGAACAATGTTTTTCTCTCACAGCAAATCAGCCACAGCCGGCTTATAAACCAAAAAACAGCCTGCCGAATAGGGCCGATACTCTATCCTTTCTCCCACTCTATATTTAGAGTGGTACAGTGCTTACTCTATACTCTATAGTGACGGGTCCCACTAGCTAAACAAAGGAAAAAATGCTATAACTCACAAACCAAAAATCCAAATTAATTTTCGATTGCACCATTGAATTCGTCTCAATAAATCCTTCAAAACTAGATCACACATGGATATATTTAGATAAAGTGACAAGTGAGTTCCACAGTGAATAGAGTGGATAGAGGATGATATAGAGAATGGATGAGTGCGGGAGAATTGAGTATAGAGGAGAGAATCTTCTGACCAGGACGTATAGAGGATGAATATAGAGGTCCATGAGTGCGGATAGTCTAATTCACTTATTCACCAAGTTTGAATTATTTTCAATTTTTTTGACATAAAATATTATTTATAATTATTCAATTATCTTTTCTCAAAAAAAAAATCAGCCCTGGTTTAATACTCCCTCTATTTGAAATTATGAGATATTTTAATTTTTCTATATACATTGTTTTTACTATATATTTAGACATTGTATAGTTAAGTGTATAGCAAAACTCATATATCTAAAAAACAAAATATCTTATAATTTGGAATGGAAGGAACAGAGTAATCCTATATATGTTTAGTTGTTATACTATGTTTCAGGTTTGTTTATTCATATATCTCGCTGCATCAACAATGGTGTCGGTATCAACAGTATAGGGGTACCCACAACCAACGATAATAAAAAACAAAATGATTAAACCACACCAAAGGCAGCACGCCTCGACCGCGTACAGGGTCCGTCTCGTACGAGGCCAGCTCGACGGAGTACCTCGACCGCGCTCCAACTCCGACTCGTACGAGGCACCCCCGACGGGAACGCCTCGACCGCGCCCCCATCCCGTACAACAAGGCACCTCGACTGCGCTCCGACTCGCACGAGGCTCGTTCGGCCACCGGCAAAACTCCGACTCGCATGACCCCGGGTCGGAGCGCTCGACCCACTCTATTCACCTACCCTGAGACAAAAGTCAGAGCATTTAATGCGATTACCTGATACCATCTACCGACATGGCTACAACCGTGATCGACGTGGGAGCAACGCCGGTGTCAGTCCTCACTGTTTTACCGCGCATCCCGTGATGGGAGGTGAAACCTGTCACTGTGCGCACCTTACCATGCACTGTTTATCACCAATCACCATCGAGGGAGGATACGACAAGGCCCGTATTCCGCGATCTTGGAGATTCGGCCTTATCTGTCCGGCCTCGACCCAGCCTCGACGCCCAGCGCTGTTCGATAGGAAAGAAAGGCCGACGTGGCACAGGGTTCCGGGTCATTTCACCGTCTCATCCCTAACGTCACCACGGTGTCCAGGGATGGCCGGCCATTCCTGGAGCACGCCGCTACAGTCACTTCTACAGGAATCGACAACACATCACCTCAAGACTCCCCGGTGTCCTGGCCTCCTCTTACCCTATAAAAGGGTCGGCCAGGGCTCTACCCGGGGGGACAAAGGGCAAGACACAAGTCCAAAGCCAAGCGCAAGCAAAGGCATACAACTCAGAGATCAACATCTCAAGCAATCACTTTGTACTCTTTTTTCTCTGCTTAAGACTTGGGTTCGGTGCCATCTCTCACAAACTTGTAACCCCTACGCAAGCACCCCGGTGCAAGGAAATACAAAACTCTCCCTTCCCCGCTGGACATAGGGCCTTCTCTTGCCCGAACCAGGATAAACCCCCGTGTGTTCTCCTTGCATCACCATCCAGGTTAGGGACACGCAGCACTCACTCGTCGGTTTAGGACCCCCACGGGACCGAACACCGACAGTTGGCGCGCCAGGTAGGGGACGCTGCGTGCCAACATCGTTTTCCCGCCATTTCTCCTGGATGGCTGACCCCGAACGTCCTCTCCCATTGGCCACGGTGATCTGGTTCGGGAGTTTGGAGTTCATGTCGCTTGGCCACGGCTACGATATGGTCCTCCTCCCGCCTAGGCACCCGACCGACGAGGATTACGAGCTCTCCCAGCTAGGGGGAGCACTGCACCGGCTTCGCTGTTCTCAGGCGCGAGCCGCCAGACGACGACGAGCCCGACGCAACCGCCGTCATCACCTCACGGAGTGCGGTGGGACTCCCCGATCTGGCGCCTCTTAGCCAGATGCCAACCCAGATCTCCTCATCGAGGGTCTATGTAGGATGAGCTTGGCTGAGGGTAAGATGCTGACGGAGAATTCCGCCGCTCCCCTGTCCGGTGAGACACCGCCACTACCCGGTCCAACCACTCCGGCGCGAACGACGATATCTCCATCAACATTCCCGTTTGGGCTAGATACGGTTGCCCGGGCATACGCTTCCTCTGTAAGCACTAGTATGAGCGTTTACGAGGAACTCCCCGGGCACCATCTACGCTCCACTCTAGACCTTGTTGCATCCACGCCGGCTTCTGAGTATCTGGACTCTACGGAGACCCCGGAAACAGAGCCCCGTGCGACTGCTTCTCGACGTTGCAACCCCAGAGATGATTTGCGATGGCCTCACATTCGTCCATCATACTACTACTTCGGCGCTTCTGACTCCGACTCTGCCGACGACACCTACGATCCGACCCGCGAGTGCTTCAACATCGACAGGGCGACCACGTCGGATTCGGAGGATGAGGAGCCAGTTGAAGGAAGGAACACTCCACCTCATGTCGAGCTCCCTGCCGAGCGCGATGAAGCCCAATTCCTTACGGATCAAGGAATGCAGCTCGAGCAAATTCGCGAGTTGCAGGACAGGCTCGACGAGGAACGAGAAAACCTGCGCCTACTCCAACAAACCCTCGAGCATGAGCGTGCGGCACACGCACATGGCGGAAGAGCTCGTGAGAGAGCTCGCGACGTCAATCGTTGCATCGACGAGGATCGGGCGATCGACCCCCCGGTTTTCGCTCGAGCCAGCCAGAACGTTGTCACCGTCGCCATGCTCCTCCGCAACATGCCCAAGCCGTCAAACCCCGATGCCCGTCGAGCTCGAGATGAAATCCGAGAACTCCTCGAGACCGCTGCTATGCAGCAGGCCGAGAGCTCTGCCTCGAGGCGACGTGAGCCAGCCTCGGAGCGGCTCGTCGAGCCCTCCCGACAGGAGAGAGAGGCCTCGGTTCATCCCGAGCCTGCCCGGCGAAACCAGGCGGCGCCTGCCCCTGAGCACATCGCCGACGACCATGAACCTCAAGACACCCGTGGCAACATCGTCGAGCGCCGCACGCGCAAACACGGTGACGGTGTGGCTCGAGGTTACCGAGTGCATAGAGGCGGGCGCTACGACAGCTCAGAAGATTGAAGCCCGTCGCCCGAGCCACCGGGTCCCAGGGTCTTTAGCAAGGCCATACGAGAAACAATACTCCCGGCGTGGTTCCGCCCTCCCACGACTCTCACCAAGTACAACGGCGAGACCAAACCCGAACTTTGGCTCACTGATTTCCGCTTGGCGTGTCAGCTGGGCGGGGCCACCGACGACCGAGTCATTGTTGACGGTTCTTAAGTATCAATTTTAATTATCCAATAAATAAGGAAAAGGACCTATATGCAAGCAACACCTAGAATTAGGGTTTGATCTGACAGAATTCCACGAGTTTTGTTGTTTATCTGTTTCTGCAGGGGGTTATCAGGAAATACAAAGGAAAGGCCCACACATCGGAATTACATAGAGATATTAACGTGTTCACCGATTTTCTATCATCTAGAAGACTCCAGAAGCCACGGGATCGAACGGGAGGCCGAACGGGCCCGGGACCAGGGCGCCCGCCCTGGACCCTGGGGCGCCCGCCCTAGGTCTGCAACCAATCAGGATGAGTCTCGCGGATTATGCCCCACCGACCTAAAGGATCAAGGAAAACCGTGCGATTAATGTCGGTTTGATCCGACGGCCCAGGTTCACTTGAAGGGACTATATAAGCAGGACCCCTGGCCCCTGGAGAGGAGAATCCAAGTCCATTATTTTCATATTTTCCAGAGAGGATTCAGAGAGAGAGGTTCTCTTAGGGTTCCCACCTCATTAGGGCTTAGCATCCAATGTGAGATTAGACTTAGTTCTTCTAGATTGAGAGAGATAGAGTGGAGGTATAGATCGAAGGAAGCCCAGCCTGTCGGTGACTACTTCGAGGTTGTACCTGCGGGATCAAGTTCTCCTAACCCGAGGCTTGCTCCTAGGATTCTTCAGTATTTCGACTTCTAAATTCTAGTAAGTTCTTTGTTTTATTGTTCTTTGGTTTATGAGTTTACTTTAATCTCTTCGCGTAGAGTTTAGAGTAATCATCTCTAGCGTAAACGAGGTGTTTGGGCTAGGATACTCATAGATATCCCCTGTCTAGCCGGACCGTGGTAGTAGCGAGGAACGTGACATTTCCGTAGCTACCTTTGTATTCCATATCCTGTTAGCAGGATCGATAGGGTTTATAGGTGCGGGTCGAACATCCTTTGAGGTGTCTAGATTCTGTGAGCCTCCCCAATAGAGCAGTAGATCATCCTTACCAAGGTTAGAACGAGAGTGCAGTTGCAGTCTTCTCTATACATCGCTCACATCAAATCACAGTGGTTGTAGCCTAAAGGTTAGTAGTAATAGATTTGGTTAGTCAGATGCATGCTTTCTCCTAGTGGTAAAAAAATAAATACGATACTCTGGATAACATCCCGGGTGAAGTGCTCACCGATATCCGTGCGCTTGCGGATCATTTTCTAATTGCGTTACCAAATATCAACAAGCATTTCTGGCGCCGTTACTGGGGAGAAAGACGGTTTGCTGAGATAACCTTGAATCTTACTACTAGCTTGTACCTATACTTTTATCTTTCTTTATCTTTTTATTCCTTATCTTTTTATATTCTTTATTCTTACCTTATGGAGAACCAAGATTCTAAATCAATCTATCAATTTGCAACACCTTCGGAAATTGACCTTTTACCATGGGAGTCATCACAGCCTATCCAAACATCCCAGTATAGGTTAAGTTCAAGGTTAATTGCCATGATTGAGAACCTATCCTTTTCGGAAAAGGAAGACGAAAATCCTTATCTTCATATTAGAGATTTTGAGCAAACATGCGATTGTCTTCGCATTGAAGGCATTTCTGATAAGACTTTACGTTGGAAGCTTTTTCCTTTTTCCTTAAGAGGAGAAGCTAGATGATGGTATAATCAGAAGGTAAGTCAACAACGAGGTGAATGGGGAGTCTTACGAGCCAACTTCTGTTTAGATTTTTATTCCCTCGATCGTATCGCCAACCTTAGACTCGAAGTTCTATCTTTTAAACAAAAAGAAAATGAAACTTTGAGAAAATCCTGGAAACGTTTTTCTGATCTTTTAGAATCTGGTCCAAAACTCAATATCGAAGACCCTATTCTCCTTTTTCATTTCTTTCGAGGTCTTCAGAAAGATCA
This sequence comes from Saccharum hybrid cultivar R570, assembly GCA_038087645.1. NCBI lineage: Eukaryota > Viridiplantae > Streptophyta > Magnoliopsida > Poales > Poaceae > Saccharum > Saccharum hybrid cultivar. Next base: position 5,547,632 of record JAQSUU010000804.1, on the reverse strand, counting down.
TAAACAAATGCTACATACAATGTCTAGAGGTTCTTTCTTTCGTATCCCTACTGATGAAGCTAGAGCGATCCTAGATAGAATCCTAGAAGCTGAGATGGATAATACCCTCCATGATGAAACCTACGAAGCCGAAGTAGACACTCTGCCGAATTCTTCACCTACTTCAGCTATCCCAAGTTTTGAGCCACAAAAGGAAGAAATTCCACCACCTGATTTCATGCTGGATATAGAATCCGATCTTTTTGCCGATTTTGGAAACATTTCAAACTACCATTCTATAGACAAACCCCAAAGCGGCCATTATAGCATTTGTTTACCAAGTGAATATCAATTGAGAGAGCTTATCTCAGTCATGAGTAGCGAATGGTTGGAGGAGTCAGAGCTTTCCTCTGAAGTGATCCGTTTGGATACACCTCCTATCACTATACGCTGTGCTTATGATTCTGATCAATTTGATGCTCTCTATAATCCTGTTGTGGGGATCAATATCATGTCTGAAGCTTTTGCACTTAAATTATTTGGAAAATTAATTTTAACCCCCACAACAAAGTTCATGAAGGAATCTTCGGGACGATTGGTCCCCAGTCTTGGAATTGTGAATATCCTACCCTTTATGATAGAAGGCTCCATGATTCATTTGAACTTTTATATCTTTGATACATGGGACTTTGATCTGTTGATAGGACAACCATTTAGAAGACTCCTTTATGAAGGTCAAACTGGAAAGCTACACATTTCTTTTGGAAAGGATTTTAAATTCCCTATGACAATTTCTCACTCCTTGAATAATAAGATCGAGTCATCTCTTTTGCCTGATCCTATGGAAGAGGTAAAAGCTGCGTCTCTAGAGCTTTTAAATGAATCAGACTTAGAAGAAGAAGCCCCTTTCTTCATAGAAGAGGAAGCTGAACCTTCTGAACCTGAACCTTTAGATGAGTTTGCAGAAACACCCAGACCTCCTATAGAGCTTAAAACTTTACCACCCGGTCTTATCTATGCTTTCCTAAACAATAATCTAGAGTTTCCTGTGATCATTAGTAATAAACTCACTCAGGAACAAACTCTGCGATTAATGACCATTTTAGAAAAACATCACTCAGTCTTTGGCTACTCACTCCAAGATCTTACAGGAATCAGTCCTATGATTTGTACCCATCGCATTCCGACAGATCCTTCTGTTTCACCTTCTCGGGAACCCCAACGTAGACTCAACAACGCGATGAGAGAAGTAGTTAAAAAGGAAGTTATAAAGTTGCTGCATGCAGGGATTATATATCCTGTGCCGCATAGTGAGTGGGTGAGTCCTGTTCAAGTTGTGCCTAAAAAGGGAGGCATGACTATTGTTACAAATGAGAAGAATGAGCTAATTCCGCAACGCACCGTCACAGGGTGGCGGATGTGCATTGACTATAGAAAACTGAATAAAGCCACGAAAAAGGATCACTTTCCTTTACCTTTTATAGATGAGATGTTAGAGCGGTTAGCGAACCATTCGTTCTTCTGTTTCTTAGATGGATATTCAGGGTACCACCAGATCCCGATCCATCCTGATGATCAAAGCAAAACCACTTTTACCTGTCCATACGGAACTTATGCTTATCGTAGAATGTCTTTTGGGCTATGTAATGCACCAGCTTCTTTTCAAAGATGCATGATGTCTATATTTTCTGATATGATTGAAGAGATTATGGAAGTTTTCATGGATGATTTTTCTGTTTATGGAAAAACTTTCGATAATTGTCTTGAAAACTTAGACAAGGTTTTGCAAAGATGCAAAGAAAAGCACTTAGTCCTTAACTGGGAAAAATGTCATTTTATGGTTAGGGAAGGAATAGTGCTAGGACACCTAGTGTCTGAAAGAGGTATTGAGGTAGATAAAGCTAAAATTGAAGTAATAGAACAACTACCTCCACCTGTGAATATAAAAGGAATTCGAAGCTTTCTTGGCCATGCTGGTTTTTATCGCAGATTCATAAAAGATTTTTCATTTATTGCTAGACCACTCACTCTTTTGCTAGCCAAGGATGCTCCTTTCAAATTTGATGATGCATGTTTAAAAGCTTTTGAATTATTAAAGAATGCACTCATCTCTGCACCAATCATTCAACCCCCTGATTGGTCGTTGCCTTTTGAAATTATGTGTGATGCTAGTGATTATGCTGTGGGGGCAGTTTTGGGGCAAACAAAAGACAAGAAGCATCATGCAATTGCTTACGCCAGTAAAACTTTGACAGGAGCTCAACTTAATTATGCAACCACTGAAAAAGAGCTTCTGGCTGTTGTCTTTGCCATTGATAAATTTAGATCTTACTTAGTAGGAGCTAAAATAATTGTTTACACTGATCATGCTGCACTAAAATATTTGCTCACTAAAAAAGATGCTAAACCTCGCCTAATTAGATGGATCTTGTTACTCCAAGAATTTGACTTAGAAATAAAAGATAAAAAGGGAGTAGAAAATTCTGTTGCTGATCACTTGTCTAGAATGCACTTTAAGGATCCACAGGAAACACCCATTAATGATTCACTCCGGGACGACATGCTCTATGGAATCAACAGGTCTGACCCCTGGTATGCAGATATTGTTAATTTTATGGTTTCAGGGTATGTACCACCAGGAGCGAACAAGAAGAAGCTTATTCAAGAAAGTCGTTCACACATATGGGATGAGCCATACCTCTTCCGAGTATGCGCTGATGGCTTACTCAGAAGGTGTGTGACCACTGAGGAAGGGTGGAAGATCATCGACAGATGCCATTCATCACCATATGGAGGTCATTATGGAGCATTCCGTACACATTCAAAGATCTGGCAATGTGGATTCTATTGGCCTACAATGTATGAAGACACAAGGCAATATATCAGAAGATATGGGCCATGTCAAAGGCACGGAAACATAAATACAAGAGATGCTATGCCACTCACCAACAACCTTCAGATTGAGCTCTTTGATGTTTGGGGAATAGACTACATGGGTCCATTTCCTCCATCAAAGAAGTGTGAATTCATCTTGGTGGCAGTTGACTACGTCTCCAAGTGGGTAGAAGCACTACCTTGCAAGCGTGCCGACAATATTAATTCAAAGAGGATGTTTGAAGAGATTATATTTCCAAGATTTGGAGTCCCTAGGGTGGTGATAAGTGATGGGGGATCACACTTCATCGACAAACGCTTTGAGCATTATCTAGCAAAACATGGAATCCGTCACAACGTTGCTACCCCATATCATCCTCAGACAAGTGGCCAAGCAGAGACTTCCAACAAGCAAATCAAGAACATTCTTTAGAAAACAGTAAATGAGATGGGAACAGCATGGAAGGAAAAGTTACCCGATGCACTCTGGGCATACCAGACAGCATACAAGACCCCAATTGGAATGACCCCATACCAATTGGTGTACGGGAAGACTTGCCACTTGCCTGTTGAACTAGAGTTCAAAGCACACTGGGCCATAAGAAGATGGAATATGGACCTAAATGTTGCTGGAGATCATAGAAGAATGCAACTATCAGAATTGGAAGAATGGCGAGAGAAAGCATATCACAATTCGAAGATTTACAAAGAAAGAGTCAAAAGATGGCATGACAAGAGGATCAAGAAGAAGGAGTTCTCACCCAGAGATAAGGTATTACTTTTTAATTCCAGGGTGAAGCTTTTCGGACATGGAAAACTCCGGAGTAAATGGGAAGGACCATACAAGGTAGTCAATTCATCATCCCACGGAGCTATTACACTTCAAAACGACGAAGGTACGTTATTCAAGGTAAATGGTCAACGTCTTAAATTATTTTTAGAACCCAATAAAGAATTAGAAGAAATAGACGTGATCCATTTTTACCTTCCGATGGAGAATTAAAGCCCGACCTTTTTAATCTGACGTTTTTGGGCCACGTATATATTTTTCGGGATAAAAATACTTCTAGAAACACGCTCGAGCAAGCGGGCCCGCAGAGGAGGCAGGCCCAGGGCGGGCACCCTGCCCTGGTGTCCCCTTGGCCCCGGCCTCTTCCGACGTGCTTTCCTCATCTATGGTTATCCAGAAAATTCCGTGAATGGGTTGTTACGCACGCCCGGCGGCGGGATGGATCTATGGAAACCCTAGAGGCACTTTTTGACCCCTATATAAACAGACCCCTGACGTCAGCTTTCAACACCAATTCATTCAATCCTTTTCTCCTCCTCAATTAGAGCTTGTCTAGTTCCTTGCTTCTCCAATGGCCGACAAGACCCACCGCAACTGGGAGATCGTCCCTTACGACCTCAACCGCAAGCCCAAGGATGACCCCGACGCCTACGTCCCGGCCAACACAGAGCGACAGCTAGCAGCCCCACCATCAAACCAGCGCAGCTCAATCTCATCCTACTACGCCCAACTAGTTCTTACTGCACCACCGCAGCCCCTTCTTCTCAAGAGACCGTCGTCCAAGCAAGAAGCCATCGTCAAGGTACCAGCCGGCACGAAAATCCTGCCACCTAAACCCACTGAGCGGGTTGTAGGCGTCAAGACCAACCGGAGCGGCGAGATCAGCAGCGTCCACTACACTACGGAGAAGGAGAGGCCCCGCTTCGAAGGAGTTAGGACAGCAAAAGTTCGCTTCATCCCACCAAAGAAAGTTCCTAAGCACGCTCTCAATTCGTTTGAGACACCACCGAAGCGCCGCAGGACCATAGTAGATGTGGATGAGGACATCAGGACAGCAAATAGACATATTATGGAACTTCAGTCCACAGTTAGCTCCCTTAGTAGGCAGGTCTCCAACCTGATCACTACTGTGCTCGCGCTTAAACGTGACCTTTCTGATGCCCTTGCTAGGATCAGGGATTTAGAGCAACACTGAGCTATCTAGATTAGACCTTGAGGCAGTGTGTCTTAGTCTTCATCATTAGATTCAATTAGATTCAATTCAGTTTAGATTAGTTCGCTTCATTAGTCAGTGTAATAAATGCCTCAAGACAAATAAAGATTATTATTATTATTATGCCTCGTGTATCTCCACTTTATTTTTATACAAGAAAGCAGGAAACAAGTATGGGGGAATCCCCCCGACATGGTAAATGCACTTCGATTGCACCACTCCACGATTCAGGTACATACTCTGCACGCTTTATTTACATATATACAAATACATATTGGGCTGTGTAGAATATTGTTCCTAACATGATAATTTAAAAAGACAAAAATATTTTTAATCATGATCAATCTCACTCTGTGATATTTCTGAAAATCTGCATTTATTGAAAATCATTTTAAAAACCATGTGTTACTCAAGTCATTGTGGAATGTGAGATGGTAGAATATGAGTATCTTATTCTTGAAATCTTTGTCGCTTGGAGATTTTCTTTTCAAAAACTTCAAAAATATAGCTACCATCCTCAGTATTTTATATGCCTGATAAACCTAAAAATATTAATTTGCTTTGTATTGAGTTTGTGCAAAACGAGTTAGACCCTTGTTGAGAGATTTATCATGCTCCCAAGATCAAGATATTTTTATTCAGAAAGATTCACTCTTCCGAAGTATTATTGCATTAGAGGCATGAGCTATGCAAAAATATAAATTTCGAGGAAATAAAAAAGAGCAAGTGCTCAACAACCTCGCAGAAAAATGGACAAGTGTCCGGAAGTAGAATTAGGGGTACCTCAGTATCCACCTGAAAAAAATGAGATGATAAAAATATATAGGTAAAAAGAAAATGATAGCCCATGGTCCCTCTAATAAGAAATATGCCAGTAAGAGTTGACAAGTTTTAATTTTCAAAGTCTTTGATCTAAGAGTATGGCATTCCTCTCCTCGGATCCCGTTTTGACCCAGGCAATATATGCAAAGTAAGTATGCTTGAGAATTTCTACAAATTAAAACAGCCTCAATGAGATATACAAAAGATAAATGAGTGATCTGAGAGCCCCTATGAGGATAAAGGTATGCTAAGTTTTCTATTCAAAAATATATAAAAAACTCCAAGTGACAGGGTTGAGAAGATGAAAGGATCTCTACTTCAACCATATATTTCCCTGACTACAGTGCACAGTGGACATTCACAACACCCTGCAGGTATAAAAAGAATGCTTTACAATGTTTCAACCCCAGTTATTTTTCTGAACCATCCTTTTCTCGAGGACGAGTAAAATCCTAAGTATGGGGGTGTTTGTTGACGGTTCTTAAGTATCAATTTTAATTATCCAATAAATAAGGAAAAGGACCTATATGCAAGCAACACCTAGAATTAGGGTTTGATCTGACAGAATTCCACGAGTTTTGTTGTTTATCTGTTTCTGCAGGGGGTTATCAGGAAATACAAAGGAAAGGCCCACACGTCGGAATTACATAGAGATATTAACGTGTTCACCGATTTTCTATCATCTAGAAGACTCCAGAAGCCACGGGATCGAACGGGAGGCCGAACGGGCCCGGGACCAGGGCGCCCGCCCTGGACCCTGGGGCGCCCGCCCTAGGTCTGCAACCAATCAGGATGAGTCTCGCGGATTATGCCCCACCGACCTAAAGGATCAAGGAAAACCGTGCGATTAATGTCGGTTTGATCCGACGGCCCAGGTTCACTTGAAGGGACTATATAAGCAGGACCCCTGGCCCCTGGAGAGGAGAATCCAAGTCCATTATTTTTATATTTTCCAGAGAGGATTCAGAGAGAGAGGTTCCCTTAGGGTTCCCACCTCATTAGGGCTTAGCATCCAATGTGAGATTAGACTTAGTTCTTCTAGATTGAGAGAGATAGAGTGGAGGTATAGATCGAAGGAAGCCCGGCCTGTCGGTGACTACTTCGAGGTTGTACCTGCGGGATCAAGTTCTCCTAACCCGAGGCTTGCTCCTAGGATTCTTCAGTATTTCGACTTCTAAATTCTAGTAAGTTCTTTGTTTTATTGTTCTTTGGTTTATGAGTTTACTTTAATCTCTTCGCGTAGAGTTTAGAGTAATCATCTCTAGCGTAAACGAGGTGTTTGGGCTAGGATACTCATAGATACCCCCTGTCTAGCCGGACTGTGGTAGTAGCGAGGAACGTGACATTTCCGTAGCTACCTTTGTATTCCATATCCCGTTAGCAGGATCGATAGGGTTTATAGGTGCGGGTCGAACATCCTTTGAGGTGTCTAGATTCCGTGAGCCTCCCCAATAGAGCAGTAGATCATCCTTACCAAGGTTAGAACGAGAGTGCAGTTGCAGTCTTCTCTATACAACGCTCACATCAAATCACAGTGGTTGTAGCCTAAAGGTTAGTAGTAATAGATTTGGTTAGTCAGATGCACGCTTTCTCCTAGTGGTAAAAAAATAAATACGATACTCTGGATAACATCCCGGGTGAAGTGCTCACCGATATCCGTGCGCTTGCGGATCATTTCCTAATTGCGTTACCAAATATCAACAGTCATCATCTGACAACTCCCCCTATTCCTGTCCGACACCGCTCGAGCCTGGCTCGAGGATCTTCCACCTTGGCAGATCCACGACTGGGACGATATCGTGAGGGTGTTCAAGGGAAACTTCAAGGGGACCTACATGCGCCCTGGCAACTCATGGGACCTCCGGAGTTGTAAGCAAAAGCCGGGTGAATCCCTCCGGGATTACATCCGGCGTTTCTCCAGGCAACGCACCGAGCTTCCCAACATCACCGACTCCGACGTGATCATTGCTTTCCTCTCTGGAACCACCTGCAAAGAGTTGGTCCTGGAGTTGGGCCGTAACACCCCACTCACTGCCAACGGATTGATGGACATCATCACCAACTTCGTCGCCGGCGAGGAGGCAGTTGGCGCTATCTTTGGCGGTGACCAGGACAAAGGGAAGCAGAAGGTCGATGACCCCGCGGGTTCCAGCCGAGGCTCTAAAAGGAACAACCGAAAAAAGAAGAAGAACCAGCAGGGCAAGCTCGAGGCCCCGGCCGACGAGCTTGTTGCTGCCACTGAACGCTAGAAACCTCGAGGGCCCCTCGGTGGGGGCATCTTCGACAAAATGCTCAAAGAGTCGTGTCCCTACCACAAGGGGCTCACAAACCATAACCTCGAGGACTATCACATGCTCCGTAGGTACTTTGAAGGCGTAGGCGTCAAGAAGGACGACAAGAAGGAAGACGACAAGGATGGGGGGTTCCTCGAGATCCATGACTGCTTGATGATCTACGGAGGACCCTCAGCCCGCTTCTCGACGCGCCAGCCCAAACGAGAGCGGCGTGAGGTTTTCTCCGTACAGCCGGCAATCCCCCACTTCCTTGACTGGTCCGAGGTGGTCATCACTTTCGACCGTGATGACCATCCTAACTACGTCCCCAATCCAGGAGTCTACCCGCTTGTTGTTGATCCCATCATCGCCAACACGCGCCTCACCAAGGTACTCATGGACGACGGAAGCAGCCTCAACATCATCTACGCTCAGACTCTCGACCTCCTGGGGATCGAGAGGACGCGCCTCCAACCCAGAGTCGGGGGCTTCCATGGGGTTGTGCCAGGAAAACGGGCAGAACCTGTCGGCCGGGTCGATCTGCCTGTCTGCTTTGGCACTCCTTCCAACTTCAGAAAAGAGACCCTCATTTTCGAAGTGGTCGGATTCCGTGGAACGTACCACGCCATCCTTGGGCGCCCATGCTATGCTAGATTCATGGTGGTCCCGAACTACACCTACCTCAAGCTCAAGATGCCAGGCCCAAACGGTGTCATCATCGTCGGGCCCTCGTATAAGCACGCCTACGAGTGCGACGTCGAGTGCGTCGAGCACGGGGAAGCCGTTTTGGAGTCGGCAACCTTGGCGGCGGACCTCGATGGTCTGGCCAACGAGATCCCCGACCCCAAACGCCATGCCGGCAGCTTCGAGCCCGCGGAGGACGTCAAGCTCGTGCCCCTCGACCCTGTCGATCCAAAGGGAAAGGCGTTGAGCATCAGCGCCACCCTCGATCCCAAATAGGAAGCAGTGCTCGTCGACTTTCTCCGCGCTAACGTCGACGTCTTTGCGTGGAGTCCCTTAGATATGCCGGGCATACCTAGAGAAGTCGCCGAGCACGCCTTGGGGATCCGAGCCGGCTCCAAACCGGTGAAACAGCGCTTGCGCCGCTTCAACGAGGAGAAGCGCAAGGTCATCGGTGAGGAGATACACAAACTGCTGGAGGCCGGGTTCATCAAGGAGGTTCACCATCCCGAGTGGTTAGCTAATTCTGTATTAGTTAAGAAGAAAAGTGGGAAGTGGAGGATGTGTGTAGACTACACTAGTTTAAATAAAGCATGTCCAAAAGTTTCTTTTCCTTTACCACGTATTGATCAAATCGTTGATTCCACTGCGGGATGTGAAACTCTTTCATTCTTAGATGCATATTCCGGCTACCACCAGATCAAAATGAAAGAGTCCGACCAGCTCGCGACTTCGTTCATTACCGCATTCGGCATGTATTGCTACGTTACTATGCCTTTCGGTCTCCGGAACGCGGGGGCTACGTACCAGCGATGCATGCAACACGTTTTTGGGGAACACATCGGACCAACCGTCGAGGCTTACGTCGATGACATCGTTGTCAAAACCAAACAAGCCGATGATTTGGTAAACGACCTCGACGTTGCGTTCAAATGCCTCCGGGCAAAGAACATCAAGCTCATCAGACATTCTCAAGGAACATGCCATACCGTCTATACGGTCATCTGATCTATCAGAACCATATGTAGAAACAAAGAATGACATACAAAAAACAAGCGAAGATTTTGGTGAAAGTCCTGTCACAAACTTTGAAATGGGAATCGATTGTCTCTTGTGGGCATGATCATTCTTTTTTAATGGATGAGCTACTGAGCATGAGGTTTCAGTTAAATCTGCAGTAAGGCCAGTGAAATGCAAGTATCTGCCGGCGAACACTGGCAGCAGGAGTACTTGGCAAAGCTGAGTCATGTTGTATGTTAGCATAGACAGAATTAAGAGTTATGTTGTACACTAGGAGCCATAGGATGATTTATTCATCTTCATTTTTTAGGCAGTCAGGAATTGAGGGATTGTACAATTTGTCCATCAGCAATCCTGTAAACCTCCGGACTTGCAAATATGCAATAGATCGTCCAGAAATTTTGTTGGTTTACGCCTGCTCTCTTATTGATATTGCAGAACAAAGAATATCTATAGCATGTTATGTTGTTTCCTTAAGTTTTTGTAATTCATGGAGTTATGCTTTATATAGTTTATTATTCAGAGTTGCTAGAGCCGGGTGTCGAGAAGCTGAATTGCTTGGGCTTTCTTAAGGACCCGGCTACTAAACAGTCTGAAGAAAGTCTCTATTGCCATAGAGGGCAAAGTTATGAAAGGGAAGATCTCTCTCAATTAAGGACAAGGTGGAACTTCAGAAGCAGACGAAGGGCATTATTGGACATCCAAATACTTCCAAATTAGAAGTCGTTTTAGTTTTTTTTTTCAGATATATAGCTTTACTATGTATCTAGACATAAGTTGGATGTTGATGGAGGGCAATCCCTGTTGTTCTTGGGGCCAAGCTCCATTGTTGTTGTCATTTGAATCTGTTCGTCATCTGCATTTTGTATTAGACTTGTAGTACACATATCCGCTGCTACTGCAGTGTATATTTTCCATATGGACCAAGTTTTGTTATTGAACCTTGTGCCATTTCTAGCCTTCTAAATGTACCACATAGCTGTCAGTATTTTTTTTTGAAATGATCATCAGATGTGTTTGGTTGAAGCAGGGAAGCTAAAATCTCCTGCACTGTATCCTACTCAGGGGCACATCCTGCTCAGGGGGGCAGAAATGATGTATGGAGTGGTGGGCTGCTTGCAAACCACACCACTCGGGTGAAGTAGCAGTGCTAACCAATGTGTTGACTACCGACCAGACGATCCCGAGTGGCCAGTGCTCTCCTAATTAGGCTATCCGTACTCTATATTCATCCTCTATACGTCCTAGTTAATAAGATTCTCTCCTCTATACTCAATTCTCCCACACCCATCCATCCTCTATATCATCCTCTACCTACTTTATCCACTGTGGGACCCACTTATCACTTTATCTAAATATATCCATGTGTGATCTAGTTTTGAAGGATTTATTGAGACGAATTTAATGGTGCAATCGAAATTTAATTTGAATTTTTGGTTTGTGAGTTATAGCATTTTTTCCCTTTGTTTAGCTAGTGGGGCCCGCCACTGCCCACTATAGAGTAAGCACTGTACTACTCTAAATATAGAGTGAGAAAAAGGATAAAGTATCGTTTTAGAGTACCTAGTGCAGCAGTTTTTACTCTATATTCATACTCTAAAGCTTTAGAGTATCCTTTAGAGTATCCCACTGCGGGTAGTCTTTGTCTCCATGTGAGTGTTATAATTCACTTATTCACCAAGTGGTGATCTCCAGGGAAGCTATAATATTTTCAATTTTTTTGACATCAAATATTATTTATTATTATTCAATTACCTTTTCTAAAAAACAAATTATCCCTTATTTAATACTCCCTCTATTTTAAATTATAAGTTATTTTAATTTTTCTATATACATTGTTTTTACTATATATTTAGACATAGTATATCTAAGTATATAGCAAAACTCAGGTATCTAGAAAAACCAAAACGCCTTATAATTTGGAACAGAGGGAAATAAGTAATCCTATATGTTTAGTTGTTATACTATGTTTCGGGTTTGTTTATTCATATGTCTCACCTGAAATTTATACAAAATGCATTACGGTTTGCTGCATCAACAATGGTACCCTGCCTGGCCCTAAGGACTTGAGTCAATCATCTCAGAAGATGATACGCAGGCGAAAGTGTGACATGCTTCATAGCAGGGCACGCATGGAGGTAACAGATGGAAGATCGAAGGACGACGAAATAGCAGGGCACGCATGGAGGTAACAGATGGAAGATCGAAGAACGACGAAGAGGGAGCAATGGCTGCCTCTGCCTGTCCGATTGGGCAGCTTCTACAAAGGAACCTACGTATGCATGATAGCTTGTATGGCGTCGACCTCAGTAGTGATAATGAATAATGATGCAAATCTGATTCCACGCCTTTGTATCTGCAACACATAGCGTATGAATGATCATGTTTAACAAGCAAATGGAGTTGCTTGAATCCAGTGCTAATAACTTTGGTATGATATTCATAACATCATAGCATCAGCTAAGTTTGCATCTAAAAATGCTAACTCCACACTTGCAACCTTCCAGACAATGTACAGAACGTATGAATGACCATGTTTAACAAAACCATAGCAAATAGATTTGCTTAAATCTAGTGCTAATGACTTTGGTATGTTCGCACCCAAAAATGCTAACTCCAGAACAAGATTGGCTGCAGCAGCAGGATCACTGTCCAAATAAAAATGGAAAAGGGCACATTCACACAAAAGGCAATGCTATCAACCTAGATAATGAAGCCCCTGGAACAGATATTCACATAATCACATTCATCAATGCAATACTCGTACATAAGATGGGTCAAAGATACATGATAGTATAGTGTATAGTAGCTCAAGGACCCTTGTCCACTGCAGAACAGTGGGAATCTTCAGATAGATCAAATTGCTTCAGGCAGAGTGAAAAGCCACCATCAGATGGATCAATTCTCAGTCCTTGTTGACAACGCACATACAATTGTGGAAGCATACTAAAGTGACAAACCATATCGAGTGATCCAGAAATTGGCACAAAATAATTAAGAGTTATACGACTAAGCAGTTTCTGAGGAGCATAACTAGAGCACACCAACCAAACACAATATTGTACTCTCACCGTTGACAGTACGGACAAGATTTAGGGAACATTGTGCCAATATAGGACTCAAGGGTCAACGCCACAGGAGAAACTAGTAACAATCACAACTAGCAACTGATCATCCCCAAGACTTCATAAGAATAACTGAGATTCTTCCTTTTCCACCATCACCTCTGCAAAAACATCTTATGCTGTGCTGCAGGCTGGATCCTACCGTCACATTCCTACACCAAACTCAAAAGGACTCAATTATACCAGGATACCAAACCTAACAAACTAGTAGTAACAATTAAGCTTTTGAGCAGTAAAAACACTAGCATAATCATTTCACTACAAAAATTAAAGGTCATATCATCACTGTAATAAGTAACTTAAATAAGTAGGAAAATATGAATGAAAGGCTTGGTTGATATTGCTGCGTTTATAAGCAGGTATATTTACTCAAGAATTGCATGAGGTACCCACCACTGACTAGTTCCCCACTACATCAACCGCCTTGTCCAGCAGGATTCAAGAAAGAGGGTGGCCATGCGATTGTGTAAGGATAGGTCAGCGCCCCCATGGGCTCCACGTTTGGCAACTTCTTGAGCTTCATAGTTTCAAGATCAACGGACAAGAGATGATTCCACTGCCGAAAGAACACAAGGTCAGCGGCCACCCCGATGACATCAACCTCATTCCGGCGGTATGACTGGAATAAGGGATCGATCATCTCCGTCAGTGCCTTGTGGAACCTCATCGATTTCTCCACCCGCCTCCATACCATCCCACCATCACCGTCCGCTGTGCCAGCCCACACCTCGACGCGGAAGCCGATCATAGTGAGCAGGTGGAGGACATTGACATCCTCCTCTTCCCCCCTGTCGACGGCGTCGATGCGGAGCTCCCGCAGGGCAGGCGGGAGGTTCAAAACCGAGAGCTCCATGGACGCCGTGCTGAACGCCACCATGCGCTCCCCGCCCTCGAGCCTCCAGTACAGCGACCGGTTCGCCTGCATCACCCGGGAGCCGGCGGCTACATCGGGCTGGCACGCGATGCCGGCGACGTCGGCCCAGGAGAGCTCGCCTGAGGCCAGGACCAGCGCGCGCAGCTCGGGCGAGGCGGCGTCCCGCGAAACGCAAACCACTCGGAACTCCGACGAATCGCCGTCGTCGGAGAAGAGGCCGTACCCGACGGCGCGCCCGGCAGGAGGCGCGGGGAGGGAGACGCAGCGGCGGGAGATCGGATCCGCGATGGCGAGTTCATGGGACCCCAGGTTCTCCAGGAGAAGGCGGCCGTTGCGATAGTCCAGGTGCTTCCACGTGGATGCGCCCTGGCCCCCGCCGCCGGGAAGGAAGGAGAGGGCGAAGTCGCCACCGTCGGCGGCCGCTGCCGCAGAGGAGGAGGAGGAGGAAGCAGAGATGGGTACGAAGTGGGATTTGCCGCCGCGGCGGTTGGAGAAGAGGATGAGGCAGCCGAGGAGGCGCGGGCAGGAAGAGGGGTGGCGGCGGCGGAAGCGGCGGAGGAAGGGCGCGCTGCGGGCAGCGCGGAGGAAGGGCTTGCAGGCGGCGGCTGCGCGGAGGAGGTCGACGGAGGCCGGAAGGCGGATGAAGACCTCGCGGAGGAGGTCGTCGCCCAGCGCGACGACGGGGGCGCCGGCCGCCGGAGCCATGCGGCGATGGCGCACCTGGGCCGGAACCAGAATGGACAGGTAAGTCTGTGAATTCAGTGGGTGATGGTGAACGAAAAATGTATAAAAAAGTCCACGTCACCTCCTCGTATTTTTAGGAACTTTTACGAAAGTCTGTTTTTATTTTCTCAACTCTAAAACCGGATAATCAACCATTCTGAACTTTTAAAGTTGTTCATTTTTTCCATTCTGACCTGTTATAAATAGTTTTTAAAGGTGGTTTATCTTTTTTTTTTATTTATTTCAGCTAAATCTTTAAAAATCATAGTAAATCATAAAATAAATCATAAAATAAAAAAATTAAATTGTTTTGGACTCCACATAAGTAGATCTACACAATGAACATATAATATGGTATGCTTTAGTATAAATTTTTTGCTATAACTTTAGATCTATGTTTTTCGGTAATTAATTCATAACTGTAGTTTCTATGGTCCAATTGTAGTGCAATTTTTTTGGTGGACTAATTATTGTATGTTTGAATCGTAGTAAAAATTTCATGCTCATTAGATCATGTGTAGTTATGAGCATGAAATTTTTACTACCGTTCAAATATATAATAATTAGTTCATCATAAAAATTTCACCATAATTAGACCATAGAAACTGCAACTATGAATTAGTTATAGAAAAGCATATATCTAAAGCTACAACAAAAAAATTATATTAAAGCATACGACATTATATATTTACTGTGCAGATCTACTCACGTGGAGTCTAACAAAATTGGATATTATATTTTATAATTTTTCTATAATTTACTATGATTTTTCAAAGATTTAACCAAAATAAATAAAAAAGAAAAAGACAAAACCGTCCTTGAAAACTGCTTATAACCGGTCAAGGTGTTAAAATGAACGATTTTAAAAGTCCAGAGAGGTAGTTTATCCAATTTTAGAGTTCGAAAAGAAAAAATAAACTTTCGCAAAAGTTAAAAGAGGTAATATGAACTTTTTCCAAAATGTAAGGCAATGCCTGATGGCTGGTACGGGGCTTTGGGCATCCAGTGGGAAATACAGTGGGCCATAAGCTAGACATTTTCGACTAAATTTATAAAAAATATAAATACAAAATAAATATTGTTAGATTAGTTATAGAATAAATTTTAATAATAAATTTATTTAGAGACATAAAATACTAATACTATTAACTATAAAATAGATCAAACTTTAAATTAACTGGCATAAATACCATAGTTGTATTCTTTTGTTGACAAAGAAAGTATATCATTATAAAAGTTCGTAATTCTATACAGCCACTAAAAAGTTTGCCGATTATCAATGACATTGGTCTAAACTTTTGTTCCTCTGATGCCACTACCGTCTATATTTGCTGCAAACACCGTCAACGAGGTAGATGAAATGTCCATTTTACCCTCAATTGAGCTGGTGTCAATTTTTTTCCCATTTCATCTTATGCCACTACACTTTTGTATTGAGAACCTCAAACTCATTCCAAATTATTTCTCAGCTTTTTTTTCTCTATCTTCATCTTCTACCTCCAGACGAGCACACGACCATGGCCAGTGTGGCTTATGCGCAGGGGTGAATTGGGCTCGATGATGGCAACGTGCTAAGCGACGCATTGGCACGCGGTCGGCGCCGCTTTTCTGCATGGGTGTGATGCCGGAAGCCAAGGCCCCTGATCCCGGACAACGGCGAGCAGGCTCGGCTCCGGCTAGCAGAAGCCCAAACCTCGGTTGTCGAGGGCACACACGCACGGGTTGCAAGAACTGATGAGACCGAACAGCCGGAGCCCCTCGCTAGGCCACCCATGCTGCTTGGACCCGTCCATCATGGCATTCTATCAAATGAAGTCCTTGTGGGTCAATTCGTTGAACAATCTACGTGCGTTATTGAGCAGGCCCACCTTGGCGTAGCAGGTCAGCCTTCGCTTCACACCTCGCGGTGCTTACACCTCTTGTGCTGTGACCAACACCAAGTCCAGGTTCGGTTATCTGCTATCACCCTGTTCGCTTGAACTTATCAGCCCGACTTATCAGCTATGGTACAATGTTTTTCTCTCACAATAAAATAGCACCGACCGACTTATCAGCCGCAGAAACCATCCAATGAACAGAGTGATGTCTTTAGGCCCACATATAGACATACAGACACCTTCGTGTTTTTGTATGGACGAAATTGTCCCTTCCTTCTCGCCTCTCTCACCACTCGTCAACAACATGTCTTTCTGCTCAAACTAGATCTTGCGAAGGCGTTCGACAGGTTGGAATGGAGTTTCATCACCAATGCTCTCCATCATCAAGGTCTTCCCTGTAAATTTATTCGGCTTGTCCACGCCTGCGTTTTCACTCCCACCTTCTTTGTTCTTGTTAATGGTGAACCCACTGACGATTTTCCTTCCCAGCGAGGTATTCGACAGGGTTGTCCCCTGTCGCCATACCTCTTCGTGGTGGCCATCAATGAGCTATCCATCATTTTGCAACAGGAACTTCACAACTCTAACTTAACTGGGGGTCACCCTTGGGCCTGGCTGCCCACCCATACATTCTCTTCTTTTTGCAGATGACCTTATTCTATGTGGACAGACAACAGAGCAAGAAGCTACCATCATCAGCACTACTCTCCAATAAATTCTGCAATTGATCAGGCCAGGTACCTAATCTACATAAATCAGCTATCCTGTTTAGCAGGAACGTCAACAGTAGTATGCAAACCACTATCAAGAACATTTTTCTAGTTCCAGATCTTCTACCTAACACCATGCATCTTGGCCATCCTATCATTTTCAATCACAATGACAGGAATAAAGTATATGAATTTATTATTAACAAATTTAAGGCTAAGCTAACCACTGTAAGAGCTAACAAACTTAATCATGCAGGCCGACTCACTTATATCCAGTCTGTTTTATCCTCTATTCCGGTCTATTATATATCTACTGTCCTCTTTTCTAAAGCTGTTGTGGAAAGAATTACAGCCATCATAAGAAGATTCTGGTGGACTGGTGTCCAAGAAGACAATCCCACCTCTCCAACTGCTTTCAGGTCATGGGAAGATATTTGCCAAAGCAAAGACAACAGAGGTCTAGGTATCAGAGATCTCTACACGGTCAGTAGGAGCCTCCTTATTCATGCTACTTTTGACATAGCCAACAACAAAAACTCGCTACTTACTGCAGTACTTAAATCCAAATATTTTCCTGACACTTCTTTCTGGAGCAATAATCAAGCAGGGCCTAGGTCTATTTTCTGGTCTTCCATCATGCAGGTCAAAAAGAAGCTGTGTGACAATACTATCTATCAGATCCATGTAGGCAATACTTCCATCTGGTCGACTCCATGGTGCCCGGTCTGGAACTCCATCCACGACCATCTCCTATTGCTGGTCACCACTTCACCACTCCCAGCCACTGTCTCCGACTTATGGAATCCACACACTCAAACGTGGAACATGCAACTCCTCACTAACACCTTTGATTTTTTCAGGCTGTGCAGACTATTACTTCAGTTCAGACCATTCCCAATGATCAACCTGATATTTTACGTTGGAAGCCCGCTAGAAATGGCATTTGCACCACCAAGGATATTTACAAGCACCTCTCCGCCCAAAATACAATTCAACTCTCACAGCAGGGTTCTAGAAGCATTCTCCCTCAAGCTAATGAAATCTTGCAACGGCTTTGAAAAGCAAAGACCTACCACCCATCATCAAAGCTTTCTCCTGAAGGCTAATCTATCGTGCTCTTGCCACAGCAGAAAGAGCAGCCAGGTACTCAACCTGAATTGACAACCACTGCTCCGATTGTGGGGCTGTGGAAGATGATGCTCATCTCTTCTTCCATTGCAATCTCCCTCGAGCAGTATGGTTCTCTTTCAGTCCCTCTATAAGAACTGACACACTACCTCAGGAAAATGATGGAGTTCAGTTAATCCTACAAAGCCTTATCTCAAATTCTATCCCTGATGCTCTTTTTCATAAAATACTTTTCACTCTCTGGTACATATGAAAAGCTAGGAATGATCGTCATTTCCGAGGACATACATGGACTCCTAGACAGGTTAACAATGCTGTTGCTGGCCACATCAAATCCAATGCTCAAGCAAAGCTTCTGCAAGCCACCCCTTCAGCTTCCACACACACAGATGCAGACACAATGCTACAATACCACACCTGCTTATCACAAGGTACGCTTCACTATCTTGCAGGACCAAGCACGGCTGGCCACCAGTCACAACAAATTGCGGCCAATACTACATCGTCACCCACTCACCTGGGATTGCAAGGTATGATTCCTGCAACACAGCAGACACACATGAGGAATGGCTATGTCATTGCTAACACAACACTGCTTCATGGTACAAGATGCCATGTGGATGCATCCATTGAGCCAGACCAACTAAACTCCACCCCTAGCCCGGCTGGATTGGGTGTTTTCATCCTCACTTTTCAGGAACACATGACTCGGGCCATCTACATCAAAGTCAAGCTACAAAACTGCTCCTCAGTAATCATGGCGGAGGCCACCAGGCTAGCCCTTGCCTCTGCAATCAGCTACAACCTCAACCTTTTAGGTGTTAATTTCTTGTCGGACTGCGAACAATTGGTTCACTTCCTCAACAAGAACAACATCTCTGACCCGCCTGACTGGAGGATCAAATACTTCACTCAGTCTATTGCCAACTACACAAGAAGCAGGTCGTCCAGAATCTTGAAAACCCACTGGCGCTTCAACACCACAACTGATGCTCTAGCTCAAGAAGCTTTGCAACTTCAAAATCTCCAGAATACCAATATGGAATTCTCTTATTCCTCTGAACATCAGATGCCTCATTCTAATGTTTTGCAAGTTCTACAATCTATAGGCTTAACTATGTATCAATACTTGCAGCCCGGTGCTACTAATAATAAAGTCGTTTGTTGTAAAAAAACTTTTCATGTAGTCTTACTCCCTCTGTCGTGAGTGCGAGAGGAGATGAGGAAGGGGCAATTTAGTCCATATGAAAATACGAAGCTGTCCGTATGTATGCATGTGAGCTTAAAGACACCACAGTTTAAGAAAAAGACACGATAAACGTATAAAATGACATATTTTAAGTATGAGAGAAATTATAACGACATCAGCGCAACACCATTAAAGTAGTAGTAGTGCCTCACAAATGTAGTCAAATTTAAAATTTATAATGCCACGATCCAATTAGGCAACATATCATGTGCAAACCATACCTTTTGTGAAAACCTGTGCAACTAAAAAATCATATATGTAGATGATATGATGATAAAATATCTTATCAAACTCGATTTTGTTTGTGAGATATAAAAATAATAAATTTCTAACAAATTTCTAACCCTTAATTATTCCATAGTTTGCTACCTCCCCACCCAATTCACGACTTGACCTGTCCATTCCGATTCCGGTCCAGGTGCGCCATCGCCGCATGGCTCCGGCGGCCGGCGCCCCCGTCGTCGCGCTGGGCGACGACCTCCTCCGCGAGGTCTTCATCCACCTTCCGGCCTCCGCCGACCTCCTCCGCGCAGCCGCCGCCTGCAAGCCCTTCCTCCGCGCTGCCCGCAGCGCGCCCTTCCTCCGCCGCTTCCGCCGCCGCCACCCCTCCTGCCCGCGCCTCCTCGGCTGCCTCCTCCTCTACCCCAACCGCCGCATCGGCAAATACCACTTCGTACCCATCTCTTCTTCCTCTTCCCCCTCCTCGTCGTCCTCTGCGGCCGCGGCCGCCGACGGTGGCGACTTCGCCCTCTCCTTCCTTCCCGGCGGCGGTTGGCTGGGCCAGGGCGCAGCCGCGTGGAAGCACCTGGACTGCCGCAACGGCCGCCTTCTCCTCGAGAACATGGGGTCCCATGAACTCGCCGTCGCTGATCCCATCTCCCGCCGCTACGTCTCCCTCCCCGCGCCTCCCGCCGGGCGCGCCGTCGGGTACGGCCTCTTCGCCGACGACGGCGCCTCGTCGGAGTTCCGGGTGGTTTGCGTCTCGCGGGACGCCGCATCGCGGGAGCTACGCGCGCTGGTCCTGGCCTCCGGCGAGCTCTCCTGGGCCGACGTCGCCGGCATCGCGTGCCAGCCCAATCTAGCCGCCGGCTCCCGGGTGATGCAGGCGAACCGGTCGCTGTACTGGAGGCTCGAGGGCGGGGAGCGCATGGTGGCGTTCAGCACGGCGTCCATGGAGCTCTCGGTTTTGGACCTCCCGCCTGCCCTGCGGGACCTCCGCTTCGACGCCTTCGACAGAGGGGAAGAGGACGATGCCAATGTCCTGCACCTGCTCACTATGACCGGCTACCGCCTCGAGGTGTGGGCTGGCACGGCGGACGGTGACGGTGGGATGGCATGGAGGCAGGTAGAGAAATCGTTGAGGTTCCACAAGGCACTGACGGCGATGATCGATCCTTCACTGGAGTCATACGAGAGGATCAATCCTTCAGTGCAGTCATACCGAGATGATGTAGATGTCATTGGGGTGGCCGCTGGCCTTGTGTTCTTCCGGAAGTGGACAAATATATTCTCCATTGATCTTGAAACTATGAAGCTCAAGATGTTGCCCAAAGCGGATTGCCTGGGGGCGCTGATCTACCCTTACACAATTGTGTGGCCACCCTCTTTCTTGAATCCTGCTGGACAAGGCGCTTGATGTAGTGGGTAACTAGTCAGTGGTGGGTACCTCATGCAACTCTGAGTAATTATACCTGCTTAAGCACAACTATCTCAAGTCTCAACCAAGCTTTCATTCATATTTTCTACTACTTATTTAAGTTACTTATGATAAAGATGATCGGAAATTTAACTTCTGTAGTGGAAAGATTATGCTAGTGTCTTTACTGTTCAGAACTTTAACTGTTACTAGTTTCTTAGGTTTGGCATACTGGTGTAACTGAGTCCTTTTTGACTTTGATGTAGGAATATGAAGGGAAGCTGCAGCATAAGATGTTTCTGCAGAGGTGATGGTGGCGAAGGAAGAATATCAGTTATTCTGATGAAGTCTTGGGGATGATCAGTTGCTATAGTTTGTGATTGTTACTAGTTTCTCCTGTGACCTTGGCCCCTGAGTCCTATATTCACTTTCTAGATTGGTACAATGCTAAAATCTTATCCGTACTGTCAACGGTGAGACTTGATAGTACCATATTTTGTTTGGTTGGTGTGTTCTAGTTATGCTCCTCAGAAACTGCTTAGTCGTTGTATAGCTCAAATATTTTATGCCAATTTCTGGATCACTCCATCTGATTTGTCACTTTCCGTTCCTTCCGCAATTGTCATGTGCATTCACAGCAAGGTCTGAGAATTGATCTATCTGATGGCGGTAGTGGCTTTTCACTCTGCCTGAAGTAATTTGATCTATCTGAAGATTTCCACTGATCTGCAGTGGACAAGGGTCCTCGAGCTAATGTGCACTATACTATCCCATCTTATGTAGAGTATTGCAGTGATGAATGTGAATTTCTGTTCCAGGGGCTTCATTATTTAGGTTGATAGCATTGCTGTGTGAACGTGCCATCTGGTGATTTGGACAGTTATCCTGCTGCTGCGGCCAATTTTGTCCCAGGTGGAGACTCTAGTTGGCGTTTTTGGATGCGAACTTAGCTGGTGCTATACTACTATGATGTTATGATATATACGAAAGTCATTAGCACTGGATCCAAGAGCTCCATTTTCTATACTTTTATTAAACATGATCGTTCATACGTTATGTACATAGTCTGAAAGGTTGCAGGTACAAAAGAGTGAAATCAGATTTGCATCATAATCACTACCAAGATAGACGCCATACAATGAGATCATGCATACAATACATAGGTTCCTTGGTAGATGAGCCGAGATGACTGACTCGTGAAGGCAAAGGCAAGGCACCCATTGATGCAGCAAACCAGAATGCATTTTGCACAAATTTCAGGCGAGATATATGAATAAACAATCCTGAAACATAGTATAGTGACTATCATGTATGATGCCCAATTGCCCACGGAAAATCAGATATGTAAACAACAAACTAGAATGGACGATAGACACCTGACATTTCACAGAGCATTGCTCTACTAGATCTAGATTTAAGCAACTCTATCTGCTATGGTTTTGTTAAACATAATCATTCATACGTTATGTACATAGTCTGAAAGGTTGCAGATACAATGGTGTGAAATCAGATTTGCATTTGCATCATTATCACAACCAAGGTCGACGTTATACAAGCTATCATGCATACATAGGTCCCTTGTACTCCATTCCAAATTATAAGACATTTTTGCTTTTCTAGATACATAGCTTTTGTTATGCACTTAGATATTTACTGTTTAAATACATAGTAAAAGCAATTTATCTAAAAAAACCAAATCAATTTATAATTCGGGCCGGCAGCGAAGCCAACACTCCCTCTTGGTTGTGGTACGCTCTTCGACCTGCCATCTGCTACCTCCATGCGTGCTACCTTGTTCCCTTATGGGCTGGTATGAAGCATGTCCACCTTCGGCGGCTTATCCATCTTCTGAGATGAGTGACTCGTGAGGGCAAGACACCCATTGACGCAGCAATCCAGAATGCATTCTGTAAAAATTTCAGACGAGATAATATGAATAAACAATCCTGAAACAAAGGTATAGCGACTATCATGTATGATGCCCAGTACGTAAACAAGAAACTAGAATGGAAGATAGACACCTGACATTTCACAAAGCATTACTCTCTACTAGATCTTCTTGATCACTGGCAACTAATGCAGACGACTGCATCATCACAACATCAGGGTGAGACCTGGGGGCCATGACAAAAGAACGGACCTCCTTTTCCAGCTCAATCCAGCTCTTGCCGGTGTCCTTCCTCAAGCCCTTTTCTCTCATCCTCTTCAGGATCCTGCCTCTGTCATCCCATCTGCCCTCGGATGAGTAGATGTTTGAGAGCAAGACATAAGCGGCAGTGCAGTCAGGGTCCAGGAGGAGCAACTTCTCTGCTGCATATTTTCCAACTTCTGAGTTCTTATGGAAGCTGCAAGCTCCCATCAAGGCTTGCCAGAGGAGAGCGCTGTCCTTGAAGGGTCCATCTTCTATGAATGCTTTGGCGTCATCCAGCTGGCTGGCTCGGCCAAGCATGTCAACCACACATGCATAATGCTCCACCCTTGGATGGATTCCATACTGTGATGACATGGAATTCAGTATCTCCAGTCCCTTCCTGGCTGATCCAACATGGCTGCATCCGTGGAGCAGTGACAAGAATGTGACATTAGTGGGCTTGACACCATCGGCTTTCATGGACTCAAACAATCCAAAAACCTCCGAACCATGACCATGTCGGGCAAAGGCTGCAATGATGGAATTCCATGTAATCGTATTCTTGCTCTGCATTCCATCAAACACTTCAATAGACTCCTGTAGTTCACCGCATTTGGAATACATATTAATCAGACCATTGCAGACATAGGTGTTCCCACCGAAGCATTTTTTGATGACCAGTGCGTGGATCTGCTTCCCAAGAGCAAATGGCGCAGAAGCACCGAAGGCCCCCAGAACTGCAGAAACCATGTTTGCATCAATGTGGATTCCTTTCTCGACCATCTCAGCAAACAATTCGAATGCCTTCTCCTCCAATCCGTTTTGAGCAAACCCAACAAGAATCACTGTCAAGAAAACTTCATCAGGATCCTGACAGGAGCGGAACACCCTCAGCGCATCCTCCATCAACCCACATTTGGAGTACATATCCATGAGCTCACTCTCAACATGGAGATCAGTCTCAAACCCAGCCTTGACAACAAGCCCATGAATCTGATGCCCTTCTCTGGCGGCAAGTGACCCGGCACATGCGAACAAAGAGCTTGAGTATGAGGCCCTGTTGGCGTCCACCGCGTGCCTCATCTGCTGAAACAGAGACAGACTCTCCCTATATCGTTCTGCCCGAGCCATCCCGGAGACCATCGCCGTCCACGTGATGACGTTCCTGTCTGCCATGACGTCGAACACCCGTTCCGCTGAGCCTGGGGAGCTGCACTCGAAGTAGGCGGTGATCAGCGCGTTCCCGACGGACACCTCAGCGTCGAGCCCGCACGACACCGCCAGCGCGTGCACCACAGGGAGCGACGCGGCGCCCGCGCCCCCATCAGCACGTGCGCATGCGGACAGGACGGTGGTGAGCGTGGCGTGGTCGCACGCGGCGGCGCCTGGTGCGGCGCGCAGCATCCGCCTGAGCAGCGCGAGCGCATCCGTGGCCGAGGCGGAGGCGGCGAGGAGCGAGTTCCAGGACACGGAGTCCCGGAGGGGCATTTCGTCGAACGCCCTGGCGGCGTCCCCGCGGCGGCCGCAGCGGGCGTACATGGCGACGAGGGAGTTCCATACGGCGAGCACGTGGTGCAAGCTGGCACGGTGTGGGCAGAGGCGGAAGTGGGCGGGGTTCTTGGTGACGATTGCGTGCAGCGCGGTGCCGAGGCGGAGGTCCCCGGCGCGGCCGCAGCGGGCGAGGAGGCCGCTGAGGTGGGCGTAGTTGAGGAGCGGGGACCACGCATCTCTCATTCGGTGTCGGTCGTTGCAGATCCACAGAGAAACTCGAAACGCACCTGACAGTATTTTACTCTTGCTGACGACGGAATTAAAAAAAGGAGCCAGGCCTTGGGCCTGTTTGGATTAGAGCCAGCGTGCTCCCTGGCGGGCTGGCCCAGACCCATCTCAAGCGTCTGATATTGATGTCTCAAGCTGGGGATGGCGCTGCCTGACCTAGGTGTTCAAGCGATCTTAACAAAAAATCTAGGTCTTCAAGCAAACACACTTTATATGCTTGAATTTCTTTATATAACCATGCAACAATTCTTATTTATTGGATCAAAACCCGATGGCTATGGAAGTTTCTTCTTCTTTCGGTCAAGTAGGCTCACAGGGAGGTTAGGAGACGAGGTTGTTGCTGTTGGGTGAGAGTAGGTAGGCCTCACAATGGTGGTGGAGGCATCGTGGCAATGGTGGCGGTGGACAACTGGTGAGCAGGGAGAGGGCGGAGGTGAGGTAGGGGCACTGCTGCCACTAGAGACCGGAGGAGAGGGAGGGAGCGAGCGCGTGCGAAACAATTGACCAAAGTAAGAACCTTCTTCTAAGGTCCTTATTCCTATGGTGGTGGTGCTTCATGAAATTTTCTCCGTTTTCAGGGGCCTAACCGCTATGACGACCCTTTTCATCGTCTAAATTATTCTTCATTTTTCAATATTAGAGCAATTCCAACTAACCATTTTAGTTAAAGGGAATTTAATAGGAAAAAATAAGCTCATCAACTTTTCATTTTTTTTCTATTTTTTTCTCAAATGAGAAAAATACTTCCCTCAACCCGAAGGGAGAGCAAACCATCCTTTCCTCCGGAGCGGCCTCTTTTGTGCGCATTGCTGTGCACCACCATTTTTTCTCCCCTACGCATCTCTAGCAATGTGCGTCGCTGTTGGCCTTGTCGAGGTACTCCTACCCACTGCCTCCTCCTCGTCCCTGTCGATCATAGCCACCACTGAGTAAGGCGCATGCATCTAGGTTCATGGTGGTCATCAGCACTATGGAGTTGGCGAGCTTCTTAAGACCCTGTTCGGTATCACCTGTGTATCACTTGGTCAATCCCTCCCATTCCCCTTGGTTCCTCAATTCCCTACGAGTTAAAATCTTCCTTAATCCTCTCCAATCCCCCTCAATCCTCATGGTTTAGGGATGAAAGGAACAAGGCCTAAGGCATGCCACCGTGGGGCCCATGTTGAGCCACTAGTGCGGTGGCAAGGGCGCCAACATTGAATGGTGGGAGATAAGGGGAGGGAGCAATGTCATGGATGTAAAATAAAATGGGACAAAGAATGAGGGATAGATGGAAAGAACGTGGAAACGGGCTGCGTCGTTGTTGATGCACGTATGTGTGGAAAAAGGAGCTTGTGATTCAAGTGATAGTGAATTCTCATTTGTTGTTGTGGGCAACGAGCCAACATGTCTGTTTCAAGAGTTGCTATTTTTCTACTACTACTAATATTTCTATGTACAAAAATTTCAGTGAGCATGGAAAATGACAGGTTTGTCGCAGTGAAAAATGACAGGGTTGTCTTCTGCTTAATGAAATACGTGTCACGAGGACACACTCTCGAAAAAAAAGAGAAAATGACAGGGTTGTCGCAACAAATAAAAACAGAGATAGAAGACAATAATTGACAGGTGTTCCTTCCTATCTATCCCTCATAGTTCGTCTGTTTGCATGTACATCCGTGATTCCTGCGTGGTTTGCGCTGTCGCCCTCGGCCAAAATTAAGAATATTCGATTCTAATAATGAGATTTTCTGGCAGTAGAAAGTAGTCTTCCTTCTCGCCAAGTTGTCTATGCATGGGAGCATGCACGTAAGTTGTACATGCTGCCATATACTGGTCCAATTTAATTTCATAAATAAATCAAGTGATACACAAGTCCCTACTTCACTGTTGTCTGTTCTCTGTTGACGTGCACGGAGTTGTGCAGAGACGAAGAACAAGTTGCGGAGGGGGAGATCTTAAGGTGGTGGATATCAGACGCTACCATGGTTACGGACTTACGGTTC
Organism: Saccharum hybrid cultivar R570; assembly: GCA_038087645.1. Classification (NCBI taxonomy): domain Eukaryota; kingdom Viridiplantae; phylum Streptophyta; class Magnoliopsida; order Poales; family Poaceae; genus Saccharum; species Saccharum hybrid cultivar. The sequence continues at coordinate 5,520,763 of JAQSUU010000804.1, read as the reverse complement.
TCAAAATACACATCCAAAAATACACAAAAATATATGTTTTGAGATAATGTGAAGGAGTGGCAGTGGTGCTCAATGCTGTTTTCCTCCTAAACGGATGACGGCTAGTTGGTTGCCTGGTGGTTTGGGCATGCGACGGTCCCTTTGAAGTACTAAGGCTAGTTGGTTGCCTTACGCTATCCGCACTCATGATCCTCTATTTTCATCCTTTATACATTCTGGTCATCAAAATTATCTCTTCTATACTCATTTCTTCCGCATCCATCCATCCTCTATATCATCCTCTATCTACTATGGGGTCTATTTATCACTTTATCTAAATATATCCATGTGAAATCTAGTTTTGAAGGATTTATGGAAACAAATTCAATGGTGTAATCGGAATTTAATTTAGATTTTTGATTTGTGAGTTATAACATTTTTAGTTACTTGAAATAGTGGGGCCCGCCGCTGCATGCTCTCACCTCTCTCCTCTCTCTCTCCCATGCATGCGCTCTGCGTCGCGCGTGGTGGATTCGCGGCCGGTAGCGCACATGCCTACTGCGATAGAAATAGCGGACGGGAGCGCATAGCGCGCAACATACCGGACCCCGCTGCAGGCCTTTGGTCCGGTATTTACATCCTGCAAGAGCAATTTAGAGTACCCAGTGCGACAGTCTTAGTAGTTGTTAATTTGGGTTTTGACCTTTGAGCCCGGTTTTCTCTCTAAAAATGAAGCTACCGCTTGTTTCTGCCTCTTCCCTGTACTGTCTTTTTTTAGAAAAAAAACTTGGATGGATAGAGTAGGTAATAATGTAAATCATGATTTGAATAAAAAACGTATATATGTTTATATTTCTTTGTTTTTGCTATTGTCAGTCCAAAAGTTTCTTTACTAAGCCATATAATTAGCGTATATACTCCATTAGTACACGAATAGATTAAATCTTAAAGTTATCTTAAATAAAAATTCTAAAAGTTTGATCTAATTTATAGGGAAAAACGTCAAGATTTATGCCACCAAATTAGTATCATTACACACACCATAAACTATATTTCATAATGTGATCATTTGATGTCACAAATATTTACATTTTTTGTGTTTTTGTCTAACGGTCACAAATCCTATCTATCAGTCACCTAATTTGTTAAAGTTGTATTTCTCCTCTTGTGATTTGTCTGTGATATGTTAAATGTCTTTGTGTTATAATATATTGTCATTTTCTAACTAAAGAAATAATTAAAAATTGTTAACTGTCTTTGTGCCAATATACAGATTAGATTTTGTTGGGTTTGTAGTTTTGTCTAACAAGTTTTTTATTTTCAGATCTGAAAATTGTTATGCCTAAAGACGAACTAAAGTTACAATTTTGATATAAAATATATGCAATAACCGTCATTATTTGAAAGGAAGTTAAAATTCAAACACCTGAATTTTAGCAAGCCCATGGCCACTTGTGCATGTTGTGTTGGGAGTGCATTTCAGGTTTTTTTTCTCATATATTTGGACAACTGGCCGAAAGAGAGGCCAATACATTCTACCGCGTCCTGGACGTTCTATTGCTTTGCTCCTCGATCTGATCCTCTTGCCAACTAAGCATGGCAACTAAGCATGGCGCCACGGCACTTCCTCATCCTGCTCGCGATCATCTTGTCGTTCGCCGGCGGCAACGCCAGGCCAATGGGAGTTGCTATGTCTGTCTGGCGCAGTCCATCCGCGGCTTTAAGCCACTAGTACAAAGATGATTTTTTCTAGCGCCTGCTTTTTTTACTGATGGTTTTAGTTATCACGCGCCAGTAAAAATAAAACGAGGACCCCAAGATAAAAATCGCCTATAGAAATAGATTTATATAGGCGGTTTGTTAAGATAACCACATGTGAAAATAAAGACATTTCTGGTTGTCTTAACTTTGTAGTTGACAACCACCTGTCAAATTTTGTAAACGACCTCGGATGGAGAAATGACTAATACGAAAGTTGTTCGTCTCGAAAAATTATGAAACTTTGTAGTTGACAACTTTTTAATTTTTAATCGTTTAAGACCTCAAACAAGTAAATTACACTCGGATTTGTATAATATGTGGGGAACCAAAAGGGTATATGGACACATGTGAATGTGTGGTGCAGTGGTAGAGGAGGCTCCGCACAAGGCCGAGGTCGTGGGTTCGAATCCCACCAGGAGCGCGTAGCGCGCGATTCTTGGGCGAAATAACGGGCGGGCGCTGGGTGGTGGGGTCCTCCCCCTAATTAAATTTTTTTTGCTATTTATTTTCGGGTTTTTTCGAAAATTTTTTACACAACCGCCTGTACTGTGCTCCTATTTCTACTGGCCTCCAGCGTAGGCGGTTGAGAAAAACGCCAGTAGAAATAGGTCCTTAACCGCCAGTGTTGAGGTTTTGTGTACCACTGACCTGCTCGACCACGGGCAACTTCACCGCCGGCGACGAGTACCAGGTGAACCTCGTCAACCTCACGAACCAGCTCCCACAGACCGCCATCGCAAGCCGAGGCTTCAGCACCGGCGCCTATGGCCAGGCGCCAGACGTGGTATATGGCCTCGCCATGTGCTACATCGACCACACCTGGAGTCCTGGACTGACTGCCAGAGCTGCCTCCAGAACGCAGCCGGAGTAAAGAGCAGCAGGTTCAGCCGAGTCGACGGCCTCCAACGGCGCCTGCATCATCCTCCGGTACTCCAACGTCTCTTTCTTCTCTGTTGCCAGCCTAGACTACATGATGCCCTAGGTGTACTTGAATGTCTACGTCGCCGACATGGCAAGCATGGACATGATGCGGTCGAAGCTGACGAGCGATCTCGCCGAGGCCGCCGAGGTCTCGGAGCTCCGGTTCGCCCACGGGACCAAGAACTACACGGATTCCAAGGGGTGACGCGGTGGTGATGTACGGGCTGGCGCAGTGCACCAGGGACCTCAGCGCCAGCGAGTAGTCATGCTAGGTGGGGCGGGCTGCCGCGCCAGCCCGCTGGGTTGCCAAAGCCACCAACCCACATGACGTCGAAACCTAACCCACTTAGATAGATTGGGCTGAAACATGCGGCCCGCATAATCCCAGCGGCAGCCCACATTCGCTGGGCAAAAGCCTTCAGCCGATCTCCGCCGTCATCGCGAGGACAAAGCCGCACACGCAGGAGCCGATCTCCACCGCCGCTGCCGCCTCCTCCACTGTTGCCGCCGCTGGGTGGAACCTCGACGCCTCCCGTGGCAGATCTCGACGGGAGACCCGTGCCTGACTTCAGCCGCCCCCACGCAGGAGCCGATCTCCGCCGCAGCTGCCGCTACCTCCACTGCTACCGCCGCCGGGTGGAACCTCGACGCCTCCCGCGGCAGATCTCGACGGGAGACCCGTGCCTGACTTCGGCCGCCCCCTGCGTCGCCCCCCTGCGGCGCACCACCGCTCGCCGCCTCCATCTCGGTGCGTTTCCCTATTCCCCGCCGTTTCTTGCCCTCTCTTTAGGTATATGTGGTGCTAGATATTAGTATTAGATTATCAGTTAGACAACAGATCAGAGGCACTTGCTTTGTCTGACAAGCAAGGTCATATGCTAGGCGCAGACACAATCCGCGTCCTCCATTCAACAATATCCTTGTTTGACCAGTCATGACGATGGTACAATACTCCTACTAGGAGATTTTAACAGGACATAAGCATGGTTATAAAGCAAAAATAGAGTGTTTTAGTCACAACTGCCTACTACCATGTTTATGACACAAAGCACATCAACATTATATTCTTTTGATCTGATTGATAAAAAAAAACTTAATTCTTATTACTAACTTTTATACCATTGTATAAAATAATTGGTTCAGTGATTACTTCCATGAGCTGACGCTACTGTTGTAGTTGTTGTTGATGCTCATTACATACATCGCTCAAGAAGTACCAGCAGATTGTGCTATGCGGATGCCCAGGTAAGAAGCCAACCGTGCACGGCGTGGACCTCCCAGATTCCATGTCAAAAACCATGCCTTGATCCCTACCACGCCCACCAATCCAATATACATTGCCCCTCAGTCCTGGTACGCCCTTTGCATACCAGAGGAAGGAGCGAGGAGAATGTGCAGTAGCAAGTAGTGTCGTGGAAGTAGTAGTCCAATGCCCATCCATTGTGTTGGCTTGCAGCAGCTTGATGGGGTGCACATATAGAGGTTCTTGGTGTGGAGGAACAGCCGAACAGATGAACAAGCAGACTGCTGTTTTGCTGCAAATATAAAAGGATAGCTGGTAGTGTAGGCAGCAGGGCATGTAGCGATCTGTATTTTCAGAGTTAGTCTATCCAGTTCAGAAGTATCTTTGAGATACATTTATAGGGGTTCTGTATGTTTGAAATGAGCAGAGTAAATTATGGTTCTATTTTTCAGATAGCACGCATGATAGTTTGGTGGGGGCAGTGGCTTTTTCATTCAGTGTCCTGTGTGACTTTTTCATTCAGCTAGCGCTGCAGCAGTTCTGTTTTTTAAGAGACAAATCACAAGTTCTGTTTTTTGCCACTTAAAGTACAATATATCCTCTGTTTTTTAAGAGACAAATCACAAGTTCTGTTTTGACATAGTATATAATTTCGATTATTTATGCACAACGTCGGTCATGGCTTCTGAAAGCCCAAGTTTGGTTTTGGTAATTAATGACACCGAGTTGCTAATGCCATGTGTTAAGTGTTTTGAGTTAGGCATAAGCAACACATGTGTTGAAGGTGTACGTGGCAAGGAGTGGTGGCCACAAGATCACAAAGAGATAGTGCATGGACATGAAATGATGATTATGGTGAAGATGCACATAATATGATGGACATGATGATCAAGTGGAGGAGAATGATCTAAGAGCGCAAGGCAAAGGTATAACTATAGGGTTTTCCTTTTGCCGGTCTAAGTTGAGTAGAGAAGTGATTGACCGGGTTTAGGATACATAGCCGACTATCAAGAGGGGCAATCACGGTTAGCTCGGGAATCAAGTGCCACTAGATCAATGTCTTGAGCATATGCATTGGGATCTAGTAGAGAGCTAACATAGCGCCTTGAAAAATGTTTGTAAAATGCTAACACACATGCACATTGATGGTGTACACTTGGTGATGTTAGCACATTTGCGAAGGCGGTGGTGTTTGAGCGGTAGTAAGGGGTTTGGGGTTTGCTCTCCCTCCCGCCGAGCTTGCGAGCGCGGGATTCAGGCGTTTTCGAGGAAATGAAATGCCTATTTTCTATTGCGCCGAAGTCTAGAAAAGGTGGCGAAAGTCCAAATTGTTTTTCACTGAAAAACGGCGATCGGACGCTGCACCGAACGCGGTCCCGGTTTAACCGGACGCGTCTGGTCAGTTCAACTCGGTGCTGCTAGGGTTTGTGACCGGACGCTGGTCTGGCCTGACCAGCGCGTCCGGTCAGTTCACCTGTGCGCAGAAGTAGAGCGCGCGACCGGCGCGTCCGGTCCCTCACGGAACCGGAGCGTCCGGTCAGACGTCCAGAGGGGCAGAGAGCAGCGGAGTGCCGATCGGACGCGTGGCGCGTCCGGTCATGTGTGATCGGACGCGTCCGGTCTCGACGGGAGCTTACTGGAACGCGACCGGACGCTGGCACTGTCGCGTCCGGTCAAACGGTTGAGCGCGTCCGGTCACGGCAACGGTAACTTCTGACGCGCACTGTTCACGCTTGTCCTATAGTGACCGGACGCGTCCGGTCACCCTGACCGGAGCGTCCGGTCAGCGCGATTTTCGCTGCGTCATCCGTAACGGCTAACTGCGTACCCCTTCGTTATAAATAGAGGTTGTCCGGGGTTTGATGGTAACTCTTGCACATTTTTGAGATATAGAGACATCCTTTGAGCTAGAGAACAACCCCTCCACTCATCTCTTTGCATAGTTGCACATCTTGAGTGAGATTGAGTGAGATTCAAGTGCATTGCTTGAGAGTTGCATTCTAGAGGCACTTGATCTTCGAGTAGCTGCGGATTTCTTGTTACTCTTCCGTGTTTCCCGACACGGTAGACGGCTTGGAGTAGCGGAGGTGATTGAGCTCGCAATTGGAGATTGTTGGAGCCCTCACCAAGTGTTGTAAGGGGTTTTTGATCCTTCCCCGCGGGAGTTCGCAAATTGGATACTCTAGTGGAGCTCGTGGCTTGGAGGATCCCCATCTTGTGTGCGGTTGTGCGGAGCCCGCCGAGGGCTCAACTCTTGATAGTTGATTAGCTCGCGAACCGACAAGTGGGTGCATCGCCACAACGAGGAGTAGCTTGCCGGAAAGCAAGTGAACCTCGGTAAAAATCTTGTGTCATCTCTTTGCCGAGGATTTCTCCTGTGGTTGATCATTGTGATTGATTCTTCGAGTGCATTACTTCTCTACATCGTTGGTATAAGAATCAAGTCACTTGCTCTTTACTTTCTTGTACTAGTCCTAGTGTAGCTTTTATCACTTAGGAGTAAGTAGCTTAGTGACTTAGCCTTGTTGGTGTGCATTAGAGATCATAGCCTTGCTTCACTAGAATTGTATAGGTGGCTTGCATAGTGTAGTTGAACTAGTGCTAGAATTAGCATAGCCATCTTTTATACTAACGTGGTTGTCTAGTGAAGCTTGTAGATTTTTAAATAGGCTATTCACCCCCCCCTCTAGCCATTTGGACCTAACAGCTTCCCCGGTACTGCTGCCGCCGCCGCCACCTCCACTACCGGCACCTCCGCCGCCTCCTCCACCTCCACTAGTGGCGCCGCCATCTCCACTACCAGCGCCGCCACCGCCTCCGCCACCTCCACTACTGGCGCCGCCGCCGCCTCCACCGGCACCTCCGCTGGCGGGATCCTCTTCGGTGGCCCAGATTTCGTCCAGGAAACGAAAGGTTTGGATGCCCTAATCACCTTAAAGGATTCCCCTTTCTCATTTTATTTTCCAATTGAGCTATTCAGTAAACATAGATTAGACAGTACATATTAGAAGATGCAGATATGTATATTCTAGTAATGTTATTAACTTGAAATGTTGTCTATGCAGATTAAAGAGGAAAGGGCGTTCTCATCAACAGCTAAGCGGAAGGTCCTTAATGTCAAGCAGGCAAATGCACTGGCATCACCATTGCCACTGCCACCTTCTGGCGCTGGTGCCGACTTGTCAAGCCACGACACCATACGCCTCTATTCACCTGATCCACTGACAAGATTTTCCACCCCTGCAAATCAGGATCAGCGACACGGTGACTCATCCACAGCTGCTGCTACCACCTTTGCAGGTCGGGTTCAGCGACACATTGAAGCGGAGGCTAAGAGGAAGCAGCAGGTTTGGATCTTGAAGCTTTATTAATTAGCTTGTACGGGTGGAATGGAACCCTGCAGTAGTTCTAGAGAGAGCAGTAACAGCAGTAGGAAAGCAAATTTCCTGCTCATAATTACATGGTACTGTTATTAATTGGTAATGTTGTCTATGCAGATCAAAGGAGGGACGACATCCTTATCAATGGCTAAGCGAAAGGACCCTGTTGTGAAGCAGCAAGGAAATGCACCGCCATCAAAGCGGTTGAAGTCACCAGTTGTAACCATGTCACCACTTGTACCAGCAAGGTCAATAGGGGTGAAAATGTTGCTATCCACCAACCTCAGGTCACCAACAGTGATAGTGTCGTCACAAGGGACAGCAAGCTCCAAATCACAATCGCCGATATCTCCTTGTCTCAGAAAAAGAACTACTGGTGCTGCTAGTAAGTGATGATGTTCTGTCTTCGCTACTGTTTTCTTTGTTTTACTACTACTGCTGCTATTTTACTGCTGTAGCTGCATATGTTATAGTTAATGTTGTACTAGCGCTGCTATTTTTGTTTCTAGTACTGCTGCTGCATATGTTATAGTCAACATTGTCTTACAATATTATTTCTATGCCAACCATTAGGATCTTCACATAGAAGTAAAAGGCGCAAACTTACCTCACATATATGGCAGCATTTTGAGGCAATATATGATAATGATATCTTAGTAGAAGCTCAATGTATTCATTGCAATCAAGTGTTCAAAGCAACCAGAGGTGTTGGTACAAGTGCATGTGGTAGACACATAAAAGTTTGTGAGGGAAAGGCTAGGTTAGAACAAATGGTCTCTCAACTGAGTTCAACCATGCCCTTAACTGATGCTTCTTTGAAAAATTGGAAATTTGATCAGCAAGTAGCTCGCCAAGAATTAATGAAATTAATAGTGATGCATGAGTTGCCTTTCAGTTTGGTAGAGTATCCAAAGTTCAGATCATTTGTGGCTGCTCTAAATCCATGGTTCAAACAAGTTTCTAGAACAACTATTAGGTCTGATTGCATTAGTTCATATGAGGAAGGAAAAACAGCCCTACGGGATGTGCTGCAAAATTCAGACTCCAGAGTTTCTCTTACTGCTGATTTATGGACTTCACACCAAACATTAGACTATTTATGTGTGACATGCCATTATATTATTCAGACTTGGACCATAAAAAAGAAGATCATAAAGTTTGCTTTAGTTGAGACCCCGCATGATGGTTGGAACCTATTCAATGCTATGTTGGAAACCTTGCAAGATTGGAATCTAGAAAGCAAACTTTTTGCTATCACATTAGATAATGCGTCAGTAAATAATAATTTTGTGACAACTTTGAAAGAAAACCTTGTCTCTAAGGGTCAACTCCTTCGCAAAGGAAAGTTGTTTCATTGTCGTTGTGCAGCCCATGTGTTTAATCTCATCGTCCAAGAAGGTTTTAAGGCCATAAGTAGTGCTACCAAGAACATTAGAGAGAGTGTTAGATATGTGAAAAGCTCACAAGCTCGCAAACAAAGGTTTGAACTTATGGTTGAGAAATGTTCTATTCCTATTGAGAAACGCCCTCCACTCGATGTTGTCACCCGGTGGAATTCTACTTACCACATGCTTGTGACATCTTTGAAGTATAGGAGAGCATATGAAGCTTTAAGGAAAAATGACCCACAGTACATACATGAGCCTTCGCCTGAGGATTGGAAGTTGGCAAAGAAGCTTTGTACCTTGTTAGAACCATTCTACGAGGCCACTATGGTAGTATCTGGCTCAAATTATCCAACTTCAATTCACTACTTTCATCAAATTTGGGAGGTAAAGAAAGAATTAGAGAAACAAACCTCAAATTCTGAATTGGTTATAAGAACAATGGTTCATGAGATGAAGGGAAAATTGAAGAAGTATTGGGATTTGTCGTATTTGAATATTTGCATTCCTGTTATTCTTGATCCTCGTTTTAAGTTGAAATTTCTTGAGTTTCGCTTAAACAAAGGATTTGACACAGAAGCATTCAAATATCTGTCTAAAGTGGAGAGGACATTTAGAAAACTGTTTGCTGAATACTCTTTACAAGTTGGTGACTCAGTCGGGGAGAAGGAACATAGTGTCAGTAATGTTGAGCTGAACGAGTTAGACCCGTGGGCAGATTGGGCGCAACATCAAAGTGCTCAGAGAAAAAAAAAGTTAATGAGTTGGATCGGTACTTGGAAGATGAAACGGTGTCTGTAATAGCTAATCTGGATATCTTGCAATATTGGAAGATGTACTCAACGAGATATCCAGTACTTGCATGCATGGCACATGATATTTTGGCTGTAGCTGCATCCACAGTGGCCTCAGAGTCTGCATTTTCTACCGGAGAGAGAATAGTGAGTGATTACAGAAGCAGGCTCAAGAGTGAAACAATTGAAGCTCTCATTTGTCTTCAGGATTGGTTAAGATCAGAGGGTAAATCTCAATACCATTATTTGTTCATAATATGTTTGTATGCAAAATAATGACGTAAACTAACCTTTTGTCCTTTTTCTATTTTTCAGATAGCACGCATGATAATATAGCTGGAATTATAGCTGCGGATGATGGAGACTGCATTTAGATAAAAGAAACTTTCAACAAGGTATCCTCTGTATTTTTGCATCCTTGTATTTTGCATAACTGATTTGTTATCTGTCCAAGATAACCTACATTTGTTATCTGTCCTACCTTTTTGTGGCAGTGTAGTCAAACATTGTTTCTTGTCTGTCCAACCTTTAATCATTTCTCCATACATTTATTTGACCTGATAATAGTATTCACTGTATCATAGTGACAATCATGTGGCATTTCCTCAATATTTGACATTCTAGGAGCAGGTTTTTTCCCCCTTCCCAGAACTGTCTTAGGCAGTTTTTCCTTTTTAGAGAATTTGACCTGATTGAACAACAATTTGTCTCCGTACTCAAAGTGTGTTGAGTAGTGCACTGTCTTATTCCATCATGTAGGAGTTGCCTTTTGTGCCCTAGCATGGTGCAACTAATCTCTGCTCTGGGTAAATTTGTTCTTCAGAATATAATGATTTTTTCTTCCTTTTGCACCATTATTGTTGTACCTTCCAGAGTTGCTGCAGCATACTTCAACTTTGATTTGTCAATTTAGTTGTATTGACCGGGAACTGAAAATTCTGTTTTTGATATAGAGTTACTCTATTGTACCTGGTTAGTGTACAATGACTTTTTCATTCAGCTAGCTAGCTGCAGCAGTTCTGAACTTCTGATTAGTCCTACTCTATGTTAAGTTCTGCTTGGTTGCTTTTTTAAAGTTGTGCTAGGATGCTTTTTTTTTTTATTCATTCATGCTTAGTTTGGTTTGTTCCATACTTTCCCATACAGCTAGGTTTGCTAACTTACTGTATTTTAAATCAGGGATGGCCGTGACTACTCCCAAGAAGGCAAAGACGTGAAAATGGACTTGGCTATTGTTGCAGATGCTTAAAATATGCTAGCATATCAAGTGTTTGTCCTACTCCCTCCGTCCCAGAAAAAATGTCGTTTTAGGTTTTTCAGACATCGTGTTTGACCGTTCGTCTTATTCAAAAATTTTGTGCAAATTATAAAATAAATAAATCATTATTGAAGTATCTCTAATGATAAAATAAGTCATAACAAAATAAATAATATTTATTAAAATTTTTTGAATAAGACGAACAGTCGAACACGATATCTGAAAAACCTAAAAAGACACTTTTTCTGGGACGGAGGGAGTAGATAGCTCCAAACCGCTATCTATCATCACAGATATCAATTCATTAGTACTTAATTAAGAACATAGGTGCTGCTTCTACTCCTGCTGGACACTGATAAATCTGTTCAATTTCCTGGATGTTTATCCTTCAGTTTTGGGTCATGAGACTAGTGTTGCTGCTGCTGCTGCTGGCGCCAGCTAAATCTGTTCACTGATATCCTGAACAGGGCTTTGGGTCATGAGACTAGTGTTTTTTTTTGTTGCTTTACCAAAAATCTGTGTTCCCAAATTGAGAGGTAAACGATTGCTTGGTGATGTCATTTCATTTCCTGGATGTTTATCCTTCAGTTTTGAATGTTGAATCGTGCCATATTGTTAGTGTACGAAATATTATTGCAACCAGATGCAGCACGTACGTAGAGTACGTACATGTACATACATACCTCTTGATTATTAATGCGACCCAGATTAATAATATTTCGTTCTTTATAGTGGAAGATATGATGCGTTCTCTGTTCAAGCGGTGGCGCTGGCTCACGCGTCGCGTGCAGCAAGCAAGCTAACGGCGCGTACGGGCCGCCGCATGAGCCCGGAAAAACAAGTGGCGGGATGTGGGATGTGGGCTGCCGCATATGCCCGCATGCATACTTGCGGCGCTTGCGGACGGGATGCGGGCTGCCCACCGCCGCACCATTTGCATCCCGACCAGCGAGTGCACCTGCAGGTGCCTTGAGCATTTCATCCAGAAGCAGCCGTGGCCGCAACCCAGCGACACCACCTACGGGCTACCAATATCCCTCAGCACCTCACGTATTTTCAAACATACTATATATATGTAAGCACCACTGATGCCAGTGAGTGTTGATCTCAAACATGCATGCTACGCCCATGCCACTCACGCATGCATATCTGCCATTCTACGGAAGCACCACTGATGCATAAGTATACTTTGAGGCTTTGAGCTTAAATAGAGATTTTGAAATATCCACATGCCTGACGGGAGAAGTTTTGATTTATCCACACTAGCTACACCGTACATTTATAGATGTATGGAGAAAAGTACCAGATGAAGGAAGATTAAGACGGCGTAAAGTCAAGCCAGGTGATGTACAACATAGATAGATTCTTTGGAACCAAAACTTTATTACGATTATGCATATATTATTGGTCAAACACCACACATGATAATGTGTGTCGTCTTACTGCATTATTACATATAGAGAGGGGAGATTTCCCAAATGAATTAATACTCAATAGTAGGGCGGAATGGCAGCGGAGACGGCACAGGGGGTGGTGCAGTAGCTGGGCAGCTGGTAGAGTCCACACATGGCCGGCATGTGTCTGCGCAACCTGCGCCACCACCATGGCCATGGGGGTGAGGGTGAGGGCCTGGGCCGCCGGCAGCAGCCGCTGCCATTGTTGCATCAGAGCTGGCTGGTACAGGCTGCTGGCGGCGGCGGTGCCCTGGAGCTGCATCATCATCTGCGGCTGCTGCACGACGGACTGCACCACACTGCACATGGCCTGGCACCGTGACTGCATGTCCATCATCCTCGTCTGCTGGCAGCACTGCTGCCGGAGCGGCTGGCAGATAGCGTTCGGCTGCCACATCGTCTGCTCACCAAGGGCGTAGAAGAGCGCCGCGACCGGGCTGCACTGCGGCCGCCTCAGGTACTCGGCGCAGGGGTACAGCCCGCCGGCGCCCATCATCGTCATCAGGGCGCTAGCGCCGGCGCCGGCACCGTACAAACCTTGCAGCCCCGTCCAGGGCATCTGCAGAGCGGAAGCGCTGGCGGCAGCCGACAGAGCCAGGCTGCCAGGCACACGGCGAGAACGATGACCATCTTCATGCTAGCCGATCTGTTGGACGATCCTCTCTACTCCTTTGCTTGCTTTGGTGCAGTAGTATTAGTGTCTCTGATCTGGAATTCTGGACGTGGGATCTGATGATAGAGTAGTGCATATGTGGGAGCTATTTATAGATGATCCATGGCTTGCGCTCTGCAGCATCTGCAACTGATGATTTTGGAATGTTGCATTGCATGACGTGGAAATACAAGTGCCTTTTTATATGGATTTGGATGTATAGATACATCATTGAGCTTCCTTTCAGCACATATGAAGAATCAACTTTACACGTCAAGGATTGTCACTGAATTCATACGCTTGTAGCATAGCCCAATTTATCTCAATAAAAAACAAACAAACATAGAGGTCATTACACAGCTGCTATTTGGCGTACCAGATCGGGACGGAGACACGGAGCTCCAAATCACCATTCCGCCAGCAACTGATACGGCAGCAGCAGCACCACCGCCACCTGCTGGTACTGGAATTTTTTGTGTGTGTGTGTGAAAGGTACTGGAATATTTTCGGTAGCGCCACCGCCAGCTGCTGGCCCGACCCCGACGTCGGCGGCCCTGGTGGCCGGCGTGGCTGCTGGTTCCGTGATATTCGTCACCTGCACCGGCGTCTTGGTCGGGTTCCTGTGGCAGCAGCTACGGTCAGGGGCGAAACCAGCGATTTTAATTAAAGGGGTCGGATAAATGTGATTGTATTTTTTAGTGTGATAAAATATATATAATTATATGTTTCAACAAATTTTCAAAAAAAATCTACACTATTTTTAACCAAAATCATCGTATTTTAATAAAAATTGGTGAAATTAATATTTTTTGTGCTATAAATACAAATATTTATATATGTATTTAAATGAATTTACTGTGCTTGAAGGGGCCACGGCCCCTGCCAGCCCCCTGGTTCCGCCTCTAGCTATGACACCGCCGCAGAAAGGCAGGAAAGCACGACCTCGACGTGTTCGACGACGAGGACGAGCCTCTGGACGACGAATCATTTGTAAAAGGCACGGGGCCGAGGCGATTCTGGTACAGTGAGCTGGCGGCCGCGACAAGCTTCTTCTCCGACGAGGAGAAGCTCGGCCAGGGAGGCTTCGATCGGCTCGGTGTACCGAGGGTACCTCAAGGAAGTGGACCTCCTCCACGTCGCCATAAAAAGAGAGTCCCAAGAGCTCCAAGCAAGGGAGGAGCGAGTACGTCTCCGAGGTGAAGATCATAAGCCGGCTCAGGCACCTCGTGCAGCTCATCGGTTGGTGCCATGGCGGCGGCGAGCTCTTGCTCGTGTACGAGCTTATGCCAAACGGAAACCTGCATCTCTCATCACTCATGTAGGCATGGCATCGTGCTCGGAATCGGATCTGCACTGGTGTACCTGCACCAGGAGTGGGAGCAGTGCGTTCTGCACCGTGACATCAAACCCAGCAACTAACCATGCAAGCGGCGCAGGCCTGTCCACAAACCTGCTAAGCCCGCCCCGCAAAACAGGCCCATTAGACACCCGCAACCTGCTTGCTTTTCAGTTGTGGGCTGAGGCAGGCCAGTCTGCTACCATACGTGGGCAATGCAGACAGTGGCGAAGCTACGTTCAGTGGTTGGGGTCGTCCGACACCAACGGTTTACGGCAAACCTCTTATATGTAACAAAATTTCACTATGTAAGACCCCATTAAAAAAATAATACGACCTCAGCAGCCTGGCAGTCCAGCATCCGTAGCTCCGGCCCATCGTCCACACATTCAAGCTGAACCTTGCACGTTCAGGCAATCAGGCTAATAAGCCCACCCTGAAGGCCCATTTTTCATTGCCCATAGCCATCGTCCGAATCTACAGCAGTAGACCTGCAGTCCAAAACATCGACGCCTCCGACTCGCTCTCCTCTCCGACGCTACAACGCCCATCGCAAATCAACTGTAGGCTGCACCTAGGGCGGCGGCCGGCGGCGGGCGATCGACAGTTCGACAAGCAGGGCAGGTCGCACCTCGACGGCGCCGACGCCGGCGATCGGTGGCAGCCAACACTCCCCGGCCACCGGGCACCGCGGCATGCTCTCGATCAGCTCTCTCTGAATCTGAACTCTGAATTTTGGAGATCAGCTCTCTGCCTCTCTCTGAACTCTGAATTTTGGTTTTTTGGAGACAGGACATTCTCTATGTCAGGTATTTATTTTAATCATATGTATGGCTGCTTGTACATGAGCAATCAATATCTATCTACTTTAGTGTTTAATTATGTGACTAATTTGTAAATTGTAATTTGATAGGCAATCAAAGCAAACTGGAACGATTCTTGAAAAGGAAGTCACCTCCGCCCAATGATAACGAGAATAATGATGGAGATATTTCAAGAACAAGAAGAGATGGCACTGCATCAAATACAAATCATACTAGTCATCGCTCTTTGCGGATATCACGACAAGAGGTAAATTTTGATGAGCTTCCATATGATCCAGCCGATAGAAGGAGAATATCAGATTACATAGGTGACCAACTACAAAATGATGTAAGGAGAAAGTATTTGACAAGAGGTCCTTGTAAGTCACCATCTGGTTTTAAGTTTCCACAAACAATGATTGCTGGGTTTCCACGCCGGTGTCAACACGAATGGTTCACTATGTATGGATGGCTAGAGTACAGTGAGAAGGTAGATAAGTGTTTTTGTTTATATTGCTACCTTTTCAGAGATTGCAACAAGGGCCAAGGTGGGAATGATGCATTTGTAATAGATGGTTGGGATGGGTGGAACAAATCTGATAGGCTCAGAGATCATGTAGGCAAGAAATGTGATAGTTTTCATAACACGGCTGTGAAAAGATGTGACAATTTGTTGAAGCCTGTGGCAACATAAGCTCCTGTGGCAACATGCTGTATCTCTGGATGGCTACTCGATTCAACATCTTGAGAAAAAAACCAAATATATTTATTGGATCTAGGAGTCCAACAACTTTATTTGTGGCAACACAATTACACAAGCAAGCTACCGTATTACACTGTAGTAGTAATACAAGTAGTGTTTTATTACTTGTAGGGGCGGCAAGGATCGTCGTATCATTGCTGGATCGGACGGAGCAGCACCAATCTTAAGGCAGGCATGACGTGACACAGTAGCATTTAGCGGGGAAGCCGTCACACGCGCCTCCAATATTGTCGCGGCTCTCATCCAAGCACTGAGTCCTACAATCAGTGTCAAAACCGCACACCCCGGTGAATCCGCCGCTCAGGTGTCTGCAAAGAGCACGGCCTGCCCCAACAGGTGACATCTCTGCAGTCATGAAAAAAACAAGCCAAGAAGGTCGTAGTTGATTAGCTGGATAAAAGAAAATATGCTCAAACCACTTAGCTTCCCATATTGTTACACACACATATCCAAAGTTATTGGTCATTTTGGCATTTTTAGAAATATAACAAAAACTATATATCTGGAAAAACTAAAGCGACCTACAATTTAGGATCAATAGGGTACTACATACCGGTGACCACGATGATGAGTACAAGGACGATGGCAGCGGTTGCAGAGAGAGTCCTCTGTGAAGGTGCCATTACTATTGCTAGGGAGCAGATGGCTGACGAGTGATGAGGAAGAAGTTTGGCAAGAAATATATAGAAATCACATGACCAATGACTATGAATGGTTTTTTATCTATATCTATATTTGTATCTAAATCTAAATCAAAATCAAAATCTAGTTCTATATCTATATCTATATCTATATCTATATCTATATCTATATCTATATCTATATCTAATTCTAAATCTATATCTATATCTATATCTATATCTATATCTATATCTATATCTATATCTATATCTATATCTATATCTATATCTAAATCTAAATCTATATCTAAATCTAAGTCTATATCTATATCTCAATCTAATCTAAATCTAAATCTAAATCTAAATCTATACCTAATAATAAAGAGGCAAAATTTGTGGCCATTTTTTTCGTCCATTGTCCCCTGACTACTGAGATAATGGCGAGTTTCTCCCATGCAGACTTATATGACCCGTCCTCGTACGAGTTAGAATAGATCACATTTAGTGATTCCAAGGCGTATACGGTCATCATGTGCAAGGACTCATGACATGTTCATGTACTTTTTTCGTCTATGTGTATTATACGGTCATCATGTGCAAGGCCATTTTTTGTTGAAGCCTGTGGCAACATAAGCTCCTGTTGCCACAAATAAAGTTGCTAATTGTTTTGCCGAGGTAATAGAGAATGTCGCCATATTTTTTTGTTACAAAATTATGTCCTCTCTCATTTATATAAAGAAATCAATGGTTAGCCTTTTTTTTGTAGATCATTGTGAAATCTATCATTGAAGAAATTGGTGGGGATGTGTTTTGCCTATTAGTAGATGAGTCGGCTGATGTTTCTGGCAAGGAACAAATGGCAGTTGTCTTGCGGTATGTTGACAAACTTGGGGTAATAAAGGAGAGACTTATTGTTGTTGTTCATGTGCAAGAGACATCAACTTCATGTCTGAAATCTAACATTGATAATTTGTTTGCTAAATATGGCTTGAGCATAAAACAAATTAGAGGACAAGGTTATGATGGGGCCAGCAACATGAGAGGTGAGTTCAATGGATTAAGAGCTTTAATTTTGAGAGAGAACAACTCAGCATATTATATACATTGCTTTGCTCATCAACTGCAATCGGTCATTGTAGCAGTGGCTAAAAAGAACGATGATGCTAGTGATTTCTTTGACATGATATCCCTTTTGCTCAATGTGGCTGGAGCTTCTTGCAAACGTAAAGATATGATTCGAGAAAGACAACAGGAGAGAGTTAGAAAAGCCATAGGAAGTGGACAACTAAATAGTGGAACTGGATTGAATCAAGAGCAGTCCCTTCAAATAGCCGGAGACACACGTTGGGGTTCTCATTATAAAACCCTCAAGAGCCTAAGCAATCTGTTTCCTGAAGTTATTGAAGTGCTCCAATATGTTGAGAAGGAAGGTCCAAATGATGCAAAGAGACGCCAAGCTCGTGGTCTCCTGGACTACCTTAAGGATTTCGACTTTGTGTTCCACTTGCACTTAATGATGCTTATTTTAGGATATGCAAATTCTTTGTCACTGTCCTTGCAGAGAAAAGATAAAGATATCTTGGAGGCTATGATGGAGGTGAAGTTAACCGAGCAGAAATTTCAGCAAATTAGAGATGATGGTTGGGATTCTTTGTTGCAGGCTGTGCAGTCATTTTGTGAAGAACATGGCATTCCCAAGTTGGATATGGATGAGGACTATATTGATCGTCATAGGCCAAGAAAAAAGACCAATCGAACCAACTATCAACATTATAGATACGATTGCTTCAATCCAATTATTGACTTGCAACTTGTAGAGTTCAATGATCGTTTCAATGAGGTAAACTGTCAATTGCTCACTCAGATTGCTGCTTTCAGCCCCAAAAATTCTTTTGAGGCTTTCAAATTTGAGAGTTTAATGGAGTTGGCTAAATCATATCCTGATGATTTCAATTCAACACAACTAAGGGATCTTGGTCGTGACCTTAACATTTATATTGACAATGTGCGAGCTGATGAAAGATTTGCCAACTTGAACACAATTTCCGAACTTGCTAAGTTGATGGTGAGTACAAACAAGCATCTGGGTTTTCCTTTAGTGTATCGGCTTCTCAAGCTAGTACTAGTTCTTCCAGTTGCCGTTGCATCGGTGGAGAGGTGCTTTTCAACAATGAAAATTGTGAAGACAATACTACGAAATCGTATTGGAGATGGATTTATGAATGATTGTATCGTATGCTTCGTGGAACAAGAATTTGTAGCCACAATTCCACTTGATGATGTGATCATTCGCTTTCACAAGATGGAGGACCGTAACCGTAGTGGGAACTTATAGGAGGTAACTACTACTGTGAAAGCTTCTTTTGCTATAATTTGTCGGTTGCTATAATACTATTTTATATTTTTCAATATTATGTGTGGTACTGTATTATTGCAACCTTAAAGTTAGTATTTTGGGTTTGTCCCGACCCCAGCGACAAAAATTCCTGGCTTCGCCCCTGAATGCAGATAGCCTGCAAGGTGCTGCCAACTCCTGTGAGACTCATCCGTCATCCGCTCTGTGCCTTCCGTGTGTGCGGCTCAGCCGCCGCCGTATCCGCTACGTGAAACCCAATCGCCCGCTTCAGCTGCTTCCTGCAAGGATGGATCAATTACCTTCTTGACGCGTCCTTCACCCAGCTCGCCGGTGATGCTGGAGCTATCTCGTCGGAGAATTCGCCTCCTAGTGTGGTCCGCCAAGCAGTCGAGCTCCGCGCCGAGAGGCGAGCAGCTCCCCGCCGAGCATCCACGCAGCTGTCGGGCCGCCGTCGAGCAAGTTCCAGTTGTCGAGCAGCTCCCGGCCGAGCACGCGCAGTCACCGGGCTGCTGCTGAGCAGTCGAACAGCCCCCCGGCCACCGCCAAGCAGGGCTCCAACTCCTGTCTCTCTCTCTCCCCCCTCCCTCACCTCTCCTCCGCGTTCGGGCGTCGGGCCGCTGCCGAGCAACCGAGCAGCCCCGGTCGCCGCCGAGCAGATCCCCGCCCTTCCTGGTATCCGCGTCGGGCAGCTCCCGCGCGCGGCACCTTTCCGAGGGACATATGAGGCTGTGCGCTCCTAATTGTATGCGTTAGTGCGGGCTCCTGCCTGCCTGCTAGCACTTTCCTGCAAGGCCTGCAGGACGACGCGGTCAGCGGCACTAGCAGTAACATGGAGCCGCCAAGCCCGCAAATAAACATAGCAGACAGAGCGACGCCGTGCGGGCCGTCTGCAGAGCGGCCCGCTTGCATCATGACCAGCAACGTCATGCTCGAGGCTCGACACCTCCTTCAACGCCAAGTTCGGCGACTTCGGGCTCACCAGGCTGGTCGACCATGAGCGGCAGTCGCGGACAACCGCGCTGGCCAGCATGATGGGGTACATGGACCCGGAGTGCTACTTCATCGGCAGTGCCATCGCCGCGTCCGACGTCTACAGCTTCGGCGTCGTCATGCACGAGATCGCAACACCGGCCGCCGCCCGATCATGGTGCTGTAGGACACCGAGGAGTACGCCACCGTGCACCTGGTGTAGTGGGTCTGGGAGCTCTACGGACAAGGGAGGATCCGCGAAGCCACGGGCTTCGTTAAGAGGAAATAGATAACATCCGAACAAACACCGAAAGCATCGACAAAGGGTAACCAAAGGTTGCCCTGACGAGCCGTAAGAACGGAAAGGCTAAAAAATAAGGAAAAAAACTGAAACCAAACAACACAACAACAGAGACAAACTACAAAAGAGCGAAGAGCAACGATAGCCTCGAGTAACCGGCCCACAACCAAAGGGCAGCCACTTGCAGGATCGTCAAGCATAACTCGCGAGCATCCGAGGCTTCACTTCTAAACGTCCGGGCATTGCGCTCCTTCCATAGCAGGCAGCAGGCCACGGACATTCCAGACAAAGATGTTGTCGTTCAACGTGAGAAACAGATGGTCGACGAGGAAGCACAGGTTGCCTAGACCTCCAGCTCCACCCCCTCGACAAGCTGGATGCCGTCGATCGCACAGCCTGCCGGGAACAGCGTCCTGATTGCTTCCCGCTTGGACTCCGAGAGGGGCTCACCGAATAGGGCCAGGTACTCATCAAACTCTCCGTCCGCACCCGTCAGGGCAGTCGGCTGCTGCGGACGTACGTCCAACTTGGCCATCAGCACATTCTGTGCTTGCACCATTGGGTTAGAGGCCCTGGACCTGCTTTTGGCCGCAAGTTTGCCGCTACGACGCAGTGGCGAGAGCACGGTGTCGTCTGCACGATGTCTCCTAGGTTCACGAAGGCGCAGAGGCTCAGCCAGGATAGGCTCCGTGATGACAGAGCACAGCTGCGACCGTAGAAAGCCGGAGAGGTCACCTATTGACGACGGAACCGCCGTCCCCTCAGTCGCCTCCGTCGCCTGAGGCCCAGGTGCCGGAGAGGAAGCAGACCGAAGTTGCATGTCCGCGTGGGCCGGCCTAGAAGGCGTTGCAACGTGGTCCGAGCCGCCGTCAGCCAAGGGGTCGTCAGAGCGGGCCGGATGCGAAGGGCTGGTGAACTCCGCCTAGACCAGGTCGGCCCACTAGTCAGAAACCGGGGTGGCTGCTGGGCCAGCGGTCAAGCCAGGCCATCCACAAAGCTGTGCCAGAAGGAGCGACCCTCTTGCTGCGACCCCCACACCTGAAGGCTTCTCCATGACCAACCCCTCGGAGTGCATGGGATACCATCGCTCATGGGCCGGCACGACCTGCATCTCGGAAGCGATGGGGTCGAAGAAGTCGTCGACGAAAACCTGAGGCAGGGAGGAGTGCACGACGACCTCGCATGTAGCAGGAATCACGGATGGGGCGTGGGGCGTCGACGAATCAGCGGGCAACCCAGAGGTGACCACGACGTTGACGCTGCCGAAGCGAAGCGAGCCAGTCCACGACCATGCTCTGCCACCCAGCGCACATACACCCATCAAGGGTGAGGCGAAGTGGCATATGGAGGTGGCAGCGACAACATTGGGCCTCGGCCGCTTGCAATCACGCGCCATATGCCGAAACCCGCGGCAACGCAGGCAGCGGCGTGGGAGCCGGCAGGTGGCCACCCGGTGAGTCCGGGATAGGCAGTTGAAGCACCTACCCTGAAAATTGGCGGGGATGGTCCGGGGTCTGACCCCCCGTGCGGGTGCCAGGCTAAGGCCTGGCCTCACCGCCTTCCCGGCACAACTGTTGGTTGCCCACGGGATGAATCGGAGAACGAGGCAGGATGCACCGCCACCCAACAGCATCAGGGGCGGATATCCCGCTTTGTGGGCCAAGACACAATCGAACTGGGATCCGCGGAGCCTCTGGAGGCCGGGCCGTACCACCCCTGTTGTGGCAGCCCTCCGCCGGCGGCGTCGGTGACGCCGTGGCAGCCCTTCGCCAGCGGCGTCGGTGACGGCGTCGACGCTGCCTGTGGCGCCGTGGCACCTGGATGGCAGTCGCAGCCGCAGGGGGCTCGCCGTGGAGGGAGCAGCGCCCGAGCGAGTCATATGCACAACCTGCAGCGATGGGGAAGGAGAGCGCTCGAGGTCGGAGTCGCCAGAGAGAGAGCCAT
Organism: Saccharum hybrid cultivar R570; assembly: GCA_038087645.1. NCBI lineage: Eukaryota > Viridiplantae > Streptophyta > Magnoliopsida > Poales > Poaceae > Saccharum > Saccharum hybrid cultivar. The sequence goes on along the minus strand of JAQSUU010000804.1, from coordinate 5,498,844 downwards.
CCTCCCAACACATACGCTTGGGCCTGCCGGCAGAGAGGTGGCCGGGGAAGAACGGGATGGCGTCGAGGAAGAGAGTGGGGCGACCAAGCGATGCCAACGGCTTGGAGCTGGTGGCCGTGGCTCTGCCCAGCCCGGCTCCACCCTTCCCGGGTGGCGGCTGAAAGCCCAAGTTTGGTTTTGGTAATTAATGACACCAAGTTGCTAATGCCATGTGTTAAGTGTTTTGAGTTAGGCATAAGCAACACATGTGATGAAGGTGTACGTGGCAAGGAGTGGTGGCCACAAGATCACAAAGAAATGGGGCATGGACATGAAATGACGATCATGGTGGAGATGCATATAATACGATGGACATGATGATCAAGTAGAAGAGAAGGATCTAAGAGCGCAAGGCAAAGGTATAATCATAGGGTTTTCCTTTTGCCGGTCTAAGATGAATAGAGAAGTGATTGACCGGGTTTAGGATACATAGCCGACTATCAAGAGGGGCAATCACGGTTAGCTCGGGAATCAAGTGCCACTAGATCAATGTCTTGAGCTGTGGTCGAAGTGACCGGACGCGGCTGGCGCGTCCGGTCAGTTCAACTCGGTGCTGCTTGCTAGGGTTTCTGACCGGACGCTGGTCTGGCCTGACCAGCGCGTCCAGTCAGTTCACCTGGGCGTAGAAGAAGAGCGCGCAACCGGCGCGTCCGGTCCCTCACGGAACCGGAGCGTCCGGTCAGGCGTCCAGAGGAGCGGAGTGCTGATCGGACGCGCGGCGCGTCCGGTCTCGACGGGAGCTTACTGGAACGCGACCGGACGCTGGCACTGTCGCGTCCGGTCAAACGGTTGAGCGCGTCCGGTCAAACGGCAACGGTAACTTCTGACGCACACTGTTCACGCTTGTCCTGTAGTGATCGGACGCGTACGGTCACCCTGACCGGAGCGTCCGGTCAGCGCGATTTGAACTGTGTCATCCGTTAACGGCTAGCTGCGTACCCCTTCACTATAAATAGAAGTTAGCCAGGATTTGAGGGTAACTCTTGCACTTTTTTGAGACCTAGAGACATCCTTTGAGCTTGAGACCTAGAGACATCTCTTTGCTTGGTTGCACATCTTGAGTGAGATTGAGTGAGATTCAAGTGCATTGCTTGAGAGTTGCATTCTAGAGGCACTTGATCTTCGAGTTGCTGCGGATTTCTTGTTACTCTTCCGTGTTTCCCGACACGGTAGACGGCTTGGAGCAGCGGAGGTGATTGAGCTCGCAATTGGAGATTGTTGGAGCCCTCACCGAGTGTTGTAAGGGGTTCTTGATCCTTCCCCGTGGGAGTTCGCAAATTGGATACTCTAGTGGAGCTCGTGGCTTGGAGGATCCCCATCTTGTGTGCGGTTGTGCGGCGCCCGCCGAGGGCTCGACTCTTGATAGTCAATTAGCTCGCGAACCGATAAGTGGGTGCATCGCCACAAGGAGGAGTAGCTTGCCGGGAAGCAAGTGAACATCGGTAAAAAATCTTGTGCCATCTCTTTGTCGAGGATTTCTCTTGTGGTTGATCATTGTAATTGATTCTTCGAGTGCATTACTTCTCTACATCGTTGGTATAAGAATCAAGTCACTTGCTCTTTACTTTCTTGTTCTAGTCCTAGTGTAGCTTTTATCACTTAGAAGTAAGTAGCTTAGTGACTTAGTCTTGTTGGTGTGTATTAGAGATCATAGCCTTGCTTCACTAGTTTTGTATAGGTGGCTTGCATAGTGTAGTTGAGCTAGCGCTAGAATTAGCTTAGCCATCTTTTATACTAACGTGGTTGTTTAGTGAAGCTTGTAGATTTTTAAATAGGCTATTCACCCCCCTCTAGCCATTTGGACCTTTCAAGTGGTATCAGAGCCAAGGCACCGTTTATTTGAGGCTTAACAACCTACGGTGAAAAAGAAATAGCTCAATTAAGCTTGCACATCAACAACACCAAGAAGGCACCTCACTTTGATGGCACAAATTATGTATATTGGAAGGTTAAGATGACCGCACACCTTAAGTCAATCAATAGAGAAGTGTGGAAGGTCACCGAAACAAAATTTAAGGTTGCTAATCCGGAAGCACCTACACCGGTGGAAGAGAAGAAGCTTCAATGCAATGACATTGCCATTAGTGCCCTTCATGAGGCATTAGATGACAAGACATTTGAGCAAGTAAAGAACATTGAAATTGCTCATGATGCTTGGGCCAAGCTAGAAGAAACATTTGAGGGAACCGAAGGCACAAAGACCGCTAAAGCATATATCTTGCAAGAAAAATTTTCAAGCTTTAAGATGCAAGATGATGAAAGTGTACCGAAGATGTTTCATAGATTGCAAGTCATTGTCAATGAGCTCAAGGCACTTGGTGAGGAAGTCAAGGACAACCAATTCTCTATAAAGTTCTTGAGAAGCTTGCCCAAGAGGTTTGATACATTGATCACCGTGCTAGTGAGGACTACATTGAAGGATTCAACTCCTCAACAAGTATTCCAAGAAGTAATGACCGATGATTCATATAGAGAAGATGATGAGAAAGAGGAGTTGGTCAAAAAGAAGAAGAAGGAAAGTGAGAAGAAGGATGATGAGAAGAAGAAGAGTGTGGCATTCAAAGCCACCACATCCAAGGGCAAATCTAAGATTGAATCATCAAGTGATGAAGACTTGAGCTCTTGTGATAGTGATGACATTGATGAGAAGATGGCTCTCTTTGTCAAGCAATTTGGCAAGTTCATGAAGAAGAAAGGCTTTCGTGCAAGAAGGAAGAACTCATCCAAGAAGAATGAGCATACCATGAGATGTTTTAGATGCCATAGCAAGGACCATCTCATTGCAAAGTGTCCTTATGATAGTGATGATGAAGATGCTATCAAGAAGGAGAGGAAGAAGCAAAAGAAGAAGCAAGAAAAGAAGGAGAGTTCTCATAAGAAGAATGATTCTCATGTTGCTACATGGGATAGTGATGACTCCTCAAGTGATGATGAGGATGACAACAAGAGTAAGAAGAAGGGACATGCTAGCATTGCCATCCAAGAGAAGGTCTCCCTCTTTGACACTCCATCGTGCTTCATGGCTAAGGCCGCTAAGGTATCATCCGACGATGAGAGTGATCATGATAATGCTAGTGATAGTGATAGTGATGAAGAAGAATTCACTAAAGATGAACTAATCACTATGCTAGAAGATTGCACTCAACATTTCAAAGAATCTAGGAAGGAGTGCAAGGGCTTGCTTAAAGAAAAGAAAAACCTTATGCAAGAACTTGATGAGCTTAGGGCATCTTATGAGAGTCTAAAGGTAGACCATAAGAAGCTTCAAAAGTCTCACACTAAGCTTGAAGAAGCTCATTCCTCTTTAGTTGAAAAATGTGAAAACATGCCAACTAATGTTGAGAAAGCTAAAACTTGCAACATAGGCATATCTTGTGATATAATTGATGAATCCTTTTATAAGCCTATTGTTGTTACTCCCACTAACCCTTCATGTAGCGCATCTACTTCATCCTCATCTAGTAGTGATGGTTTCACTTGTGACTCCACACTTATAGTTGAGAATGAGAATCTCAAGAAGGAGGTAAAAGAGCTCAATCACACCTTAGCTAAGGCTTATGGTGGTGAGGACCGCTTGCTTATGTGCCTGGGTAGCCAAAGAGCTTCTCTCTACAAAGAGGGATTGGGCTATAACCCCAAGAAAGACAAGGCCGCTTTTGCTCCTCACAAGACTCGTTTTGTGAAGAACAATGGTAGGTATTGCAAAAGTTGCAAGCAAGTTGGTCACATAGAGCAACAATGCATGAACAAGAAATCAAATGCTAATGTATCCTCAATTAAGTTTGATTCCTTCTATATACTTACCAAGGGTACAAATGTTGTTCATGCTAAGTTCATTGGTGCACCATGGATGGGCTCAAAGAAGAAAGTCATTTGGGTACCAAAGAGCTTGGTCACTAACCTTGGAGGACCCAAACAAGTTTGGGTACCTAAAAGGAATCGATCTTGTCTTGTAGGTCAATTACAAAGCCGGAGGAAGGCATTGGGTGCTTGATAGTGGGTGCACTCAACATATGACCGGAGATTCTTGTATGTTCAAATCAATTGATACAAGTCAAAATGGTGGTTTTGATGCTATCACTTTCGGCAACAACACGAAAGGCAAGGTCAAGGGGCTTGGTAAAATTTCTATTTCAAATGACATGAGCATATCTAATGTGTTGCTAGTTGAGAGCTTAGATTTCAATCTTTTGTCGGTGGCACAACTTTGTGATCTTGGCTTCAAGTGTATATTTGGTAGTAATGATGTTGAAGTCATTAGTGTTGATGGATCAAATTTGATATTCAAAGAATTTAGACATGGTAGCTTGTACTTGGTTGACTTCAATGATAGTGAGACACAATTGACATCATGCTTGCTTAGCAAATCTAGTATGGGATGGTTGTGGCATAGAAGGCTTGGTCATGTTGGAATGAAACAATTGAACAAACTTTTGAGGCATGACTTAGTTAGAGGCTTGAAAGATGTGACTTTTGAAAAGGATAAACCATGTAGTGCTTGTCAAGCCAGCAAACAAGTTGGAAATACACATCCTAATAAGAGTGAAATGAGCACATCAAAGGCATTTGAGCTATTGCACATGGACTTGTTTGGGCCAACAACATACACTAGCATTGGTGGCAACACGTATGGTTTTGTGATAGTGGATGATTACACTAGATACACTTGGGTGTTCTTTCTCTATGACAAGAGTGATGTTTATGATCTATTCAAGTCTTTTGTCAAGAGAGTGCAAAATGAGTTTGATACTACCATCAAGAAGATTAGAAGTGACAATGGTAGTGAGTTTAAGAACACAAGAATTGAAGCTTTATGTGATGATCTTGGTATTGGACATCAATTCTCTCCAACATACACTCCTCAATCCAATGGTGTAGTTGAAAGAAAAAATAGAACTTTGATTGACATGGCTAGATCAATGCTTAGTGAATACAATGTGAGTCATTCATTTTGGAGTGAAGCCATCAACACGGCTTGCTATTGTAGCAACCGTCTCTATTGCCATGGGAAGCTTGGAAAGACACCATATGAGCTATTGAATGGAAGAAAGCCCAACATTGCATACTTTAGAGTGTTTGGTTGCAAATGTTATATTCTCAAGAAAGGCACTAGATTGAGCAAGTTTGAAAAGAAATGTGATGAAGGATTCTTACTTGGTTATTCTACCACAAGCAAAGCATATAGAGTTTGGAATTTCACTAATGGCACCTTGGAAGAAGTTCATGATGTTGAGTTTGATGAAACACAAGGGTCTCAAAATGAAGCTCAAAACCTTGATGATGTGAGTGGAGATCAATTGTCAAATGCAATGAAGAACATGGACATTGGTGATGTTAGGCCAAGGCAAGTTGATGATGATGATATTCATGTGATCAACCAAAGTGTGCAAATTGATACAAATCAAGCAAGCTCTAGTGGTACTCATAATGAAGCTCAAGTTCAAGGTCAAACAAGTGGAAGCAATCAACTCCCAATACTCCAACCTACTAGTATTGCAAGAGATCATCCATTGGACCAAATCATTGGTGGAATTCAAAGTGGTGTTCAAACTAGATCAAGGCTAGCATCCTTTTGTGAGCATTACTCATTTGTGTCACTTGAAAAACCTAAGAAAATAGAAGATGCCTTGAAAGATTCCGATTGGGTAAATGCCATGCATGAAGAGCTAAACAACTTCACTAGAAATCAAGTTTGGGAACTTGTTGAAAGGTCGAAGAACTACAATGTGATTGGTACTAAGTGGGTCTTTAGAAACAAACAAGATTAAGATGGCATGGTTGTGAGGAACAAAGCAAGATTTGTAGCACAAGGATACACACAAGTTGAAGGTCTTGACTTTGGTGAGACATATGCACCGGTTGCAAGATTGGAGGCAATTAAAATCTTATTAGCATATGCTTGTGCACACAACATCAAGCTCTATCAAATGGATGTCAAAAGTGCATTTCTCAATGGTTACATCAATGAAGAAGTTTATGTTGAGCAACCTCCCGGTTTTGAAGATGACAAGAAGCCCAACCATGTTTACAAGCTCAAGAAGGCATTGTATGGTTTGAAGCAAGCACCTAGAGTATGGTATGAGAGATTGAGGGACTTTCTTCTCTCTAAAGGGTTTAAGATGGAAAAGGTTGACACCACTCTCTTCACCAAGAAGCTTGGAAATGACTTGTTTGTGTTACAAATCTATGTGGATGATATTATTTTTGGATCAACAAATCAAGACTTTTGTGAAGAGTGTGGAAATATGATGGCTAATGAGTTTGAGATGTCTATGATTGGAGAGCTTAGTTACTTTCTTGGACTTCAAATCAAGCAAATGAAGAATGGCACTTTTGTAAGTCAAGGGAAGTACATCAAGGACATGATCAAGAAGTTTGGATTGCAAGATGCTAAGATAATAAGTACACCAATGGACACAAATGATCAATTGGGTATTGATGCTTGTGGTAACATGGTAGATCAAAAGCAATACCGATCTATGATTGGAAGTTTGCTCTATGTCACCGCTTCTAGGCCGGATGTGATGTTTAGTGTATGCAAGTGTGCAAGATATCAAGCTTCACCTAGAGAAAGTCACTTAAAAGCAACCAAGAGGATATTGAGATATCTTAAGGGCACTCATGATGTTGGACTATGGTATCCCAAGGGGTCAAACTTTGAGTTGATTGGATATTCGGACTCCGACTATGGTGGATGCAAGATTGATAGAATGAGCACAAGTGGCACTTGTCAATTGCTTGGAAGGTCTCTTGTTTCATGGTCATCAAAGAAACAAAATAGTGTTGCACTATCTACCGCCGAGGCCGAATACATTAGTGCCGGTAGTTGTTGTGCACAATTGCTTTGGATGAAAGCCACTTTGAATGACTTTGGAATCAAATTTAGGAATGTGCCATTGTTTTGTGACAATGAAAGTGCTATCAAGATGACTCAAAATCCGGTTCAACATTCAAGAACGAAGCACATTGATATTAGGCATCACTTCATAAGAGACCATCAACAAAAGGGTGATATTAGCATTGAAAGCATTGGCACCGAAGATCAATTAGCCGACATATTCACAAAGCCACTTGATGAGAAGAGATTTTACAAGTTGAAGAATGAATTGAACATACTTGACTTCTCCAACTTGAAATGAGTGCACCCCCACATTCCTATATGACATGCCTCTCCTCCAACATAGCAAGGTAAAGTTGTTTGGCATATCATTCATACTTTGCTAAGGACATGGTTAGAACACATAGACATATTTGCATGACAAATAGGCTCATTCATGAAAATCAAAAAGATTTTAATGTATATATGGTACCACTATTGCTTCTATGTTTGTATGATCTAGTGGTAACATATGACATGTTTGTGAGCTTGCAAACCTAGTGTTGAATCTAGAGAATGAGCTCATGATGTGTAATTCAACATGGTCAAGATAACCCTTATACTTTATGAGGTGTGAAGAAGCTTGTCCTTGGATCAAACCGAATTACATATTCTAGGCAAGTGATCTAGATTGAACCATAATTTGGACTCCCTCATATTGACTTGACTCTCACTAAAATTGGCACCTTTTTGGTGATTGTTGACAAAGGGGGAGAGAAAAGTCACAAAGATAAAAAGTTAAGTTGCAAAGGGGGAGAAAGATGTAGTAAGGGGGAGAGAAATTAAAATTGAGCACACAAGTAGGGGGAGCAAGTTCATGAATGATTTGTTACATTTGTATGTGCATTAACATGATGTATTGTTGCATTGCAAAGCTTAAATTCATATTCATGATTGTATGGTGTATGCTAGAAATAGAACTTGAATGATGATTTGTTGAGAGTAGCTTTATAAGTGGTATCTAGACACCTTTGCTTATAATGTTGATCTCACGGGGTATTTTAGTGTTTATGATCTTTACAAGTGATGTATTACAAGTGGTGTCTAGCTACATCGATGCTAAGGATGGTATATAAAGGCAACTCCGATTGGTATCACGCTTCAAAGGTCCATTCTATATACCTTAGCATCAATTTGATAGTAGTAACTCTCCCAAAATTCAAATCCATACATATGTGCAAAATTGAACCAAACTCATGGAAGCACATATGTAGGGGGAGCTAATACTATCAAAATTGAAAATTGATTTCATTTCATATCTTTGTGATGGTTGTCATCAATTACCAAAAAGGGGGAGATTGAAAGCCCAAGTTTGGTTTTGGTAATTAATGACACCAAGTTGCTAATGCCATGTGTTAAGTGTTTTGAGTTAGGCATAAGCAACACATGTGATGAAGGTGTACGTGGCAAGGAGTGGTGGCCACAAGATCACAAAGAAATGGGGCATGGACATGAAATGACGATCATGGTGGAGATGCATATAATATGATGGACATGATGATCAAGTAGAAGAGAAGGATCTAAGAGCGCAAGGCAAAGGTATAATCATAGGGTTTTCCTTTTGCCGGTCTAAGATGAATAGAGAAGTGATTGACCGGGTTTAGAATACATAGCCGACTATCAAGAGGGGCAATCACGGCTAGCTCGGGAATCAAGTGCCACTAGATCAATGTCTTGAGCATATGCATTAGGATCTAGTAGAGAGCTAACATAACGCCTTGAAAATGTTTGTGAAATGCTAACACACATGCACATGATGGTGTTTTTCACATGATGGTGTTGGCACATTTGCGAAGGCGGTGCTGTTTAAGCGGTAGTAAGGGGTTTGGGGTTCGCTCTCCCTCCCGCCGAGCGTGTGAGCGCGGGATTCAGGCGTTTTCGAGAAAATGAAATGTCTATTTTCTATTGCGCCGGAGGCGAGAAAAGGTGGCGAAAGTCCGAAATGGTTTTCACTAAAAAACAGTGACCGGACGCTGTGGTCGAAGTGACCGGACGCGGCTGGCGCGTCCGGTCAGTTCAACTCGGTGCTGCTTGCTAGGGTTTCTGACCGGACGCTGGTCTGGCCTGACCAGCGCGTCCGGTCAGTTCACCTGGGCGTAGAAGAAGAGCACGCAACCGGCGCGTCCGGTCCCTCACGGAACCAGAGCGTCCGGTCAGGCGTCCAGAGGAGCGGAGTGCTGATCGGACGTGCGGCGCGTCCGGTCACGTGCGATCGGACGCGTCCGGTCTCGACGGGAGCTTACTAGAACGCGACCGGACGCTAACACTGTCACGTCCGGTCAAACGGTTGAGCGCGTCCAGTCACGGCAACGGTAACTTCTGACGCGCACTGTTCACGCTTGTCCTGTAGTGACCGGACGCGTCCGGTCACCCTGACCGGAGCGTCCGGTCAGCGCGATTTGAACTGTGTCGTCCGTTAACGGCTAGCTGCGTACCCCTTCGCTATAAATAGAAGTTGGCCGGGGTTTGAGGGTAACTCTTGCACTTTTTTGAGACCTAGAGACATCCTTTGAGCTTGAGACCTAGAGACATCTCTTTGCTTGGTTGCACATCTTGAGTGAGATTGAGTGAGATTCAAGTGCATTGCTTGAGAGTTGCATTCTAGAGGCAGTTGATCTTCGAGTTGCTGCGGATTTCTTGTTACTCTTCCGTGTTTCCCGACACGGTAGACGGCTTGGAGCAGCGGAGGTGATTGAGCTCGCAATTGGAGATTCTTGGAGCCCTCACCGAGTGTTGTAAGGGGTTCTTGATCCTTCCCCGTGGGAGTTTGCAAATTGGATACTCTAGTGGAGCTCGTGGCTTGGAGGATCCCCATCTTGTGTGCGGTTGTGCGGCGCCCGCCGAGGGCTCGACTCTTGATAGTCGATTAGCTCGCGAGCCGACAAGTGGGTGCATCGCCACAACGAGGAGTAGCTTGCCGGGAAGCAAGTGAACCTCGGTAAAAAATCTTGTGTCATCTCTTTGCCGAGGATTTCTCTTGTGGTTGATCATTGTGATTGATTCTTCGAGTGCATTACTTCTCTACATCGTTGGTATAAGAATCAAGTCACTTGCTCTTTACTTTCTTGTTCTAGTCCTAGTGTAGCTTTTATCACTTAGAAGTAAGTAGCTTAGTGACTTAGTCTTGTTGGTGTGTATTAGAGATCATAGCCTTGCTTCACTAGTTTTGTATAGGTGGCTTGCATAGTGTAGTTGAGCTAGCGCTAGAATTAGCTTAGCCATCTTTTATACTAACGTGGTTGTTTAGTGAAGCTTGTAGATTTTTAAATAGGCTATTCACCCCCCCTCTAGCCATTTGGACCTTTCAGCGGCGATGACAGGAAAGGATGCGCGGCGGCGGGCATGTCGGCAGCCACGGAATCCCCATCGGCAACTGTGGCAGTCGCAGGTCCGTCCGCACCAGGCGAATACCGCTTGGGCGGCAGAAACCGTTGGCCGCCCGCCGGAGGGGAGGCACCACCACAACCGCAGCCATGACCGGAGGCCAGAGACCCACCAGTCGATAGATCAGCACGAGGAGGGAACGGATCCGAAACTAGAGGAAGGATTTGAGCGGGATTTGAGGGAAGATTGTGGTGGATTTTAGGAATTTTTGGAGGGGGCGGGCGAGCACCCAAGGGGAGCGGGTGGGGCTCTAACGGCTCCATAGTAAGGCATCCAAACAAACACCGTCCGCGGCGAGGAGGTGGAGCGTGTGATGGTCACTGTGCTTTGGTGCACGCACCCTGACCGCGCCCTGAGGCCCACCATCAGGCAGGCGGTCAATGTGCTACGGCTGGAGACGCCCCTGCCAAGCCTCACCGCGAACATGCCGCCGGTCGCTCTACTACACAATTTGTTTTAGGTGGTGGTTGGCTTTTTTGATTGGAGGCGGACACCCTTTTTGCCCGCCTCCATTATCCCTAGCCAGGCCAGCCTCCCGAGCGGCCGCTTCGGTTAATGTTTAACAGAGGCGGTCGCCTTAAAGGGACCGGATCAATTAATCACCCATTAACCGAGGCGGTTGTCTTACAGAAACCGCCTCCGTTAATCGATTTACGGAGGTGATCGTTTAAAATAAACGTCTCTGTTAATAGCCTATTTCTTCCATAAATCGATTTTCGGAGGCAGGCACACTATAAGGTTCGCCTCCGAAAATACAGGCCCAATCCTGAGCCCAGGCAAAGCCCAAGAGGCCCAATTACGAGGATGCGTATATATAGAAGCCACTTAGGGTTTCACCCTCAGCTTACTCTCATCCTCAGCCGCACACCGTCCTCCTCTCGCTCCTCTCTACGCGCACGAGTGCTCCTCACTCCTCAGCGGCGCTCTCCTCCCTCACTCCCTCAGGCGGTCTCTTCCCTCCCTTCTGCGCCGTCCTCCCTCACCACCACGGCTCACGGCTCCCTCTCCTCTCTCTCCTTCTCCTCCAGGCGCACAGCTCCCTCTCCTCCTTCCTCCACGGTGGCAGGCCGCGCGCTCCTGGCCGGCGGCGGCATTTGCGGTAGGGTGGAGGCGGTGGAGGCCAGGCGGCGGAAGTGGCAGCTGGGAGGTGGAGGCGCCGGTCGGCCGGATCCAAGCGCCGGTTGGCCGCATCCGGTCGAGATCGGCCCGCTGCGCCTCCCTCTCACCATCCACGGCGCGGATCCGACCCCCAAATGCGGAGGCAGCGCAAATCCACATCGGGCCCGAGCGGCGCGGACGCTAGAGGCCTCGGCGCGGACAGAGGCGGCCCCGGCGGCATGGACGCGGGCGGCACCGGCGGTGCGGACGCGGGAGGCCCCGGTCGGTGGAGCAGCAGCGGCGGCTGGCGGCGCAAGGAGGAGGTATGCCCCTCGTCCTCTCTCCTCTCTCAGATCCAGGGCAGATCCGTCCCTCACTGATGAGCCCATAGCTCCTCAAGATGTTCATGGAGACATGTGTAGCGATAATTCAAATATAGCAGCAGGTAATTCTCTAATATCATCTGGTATTTAATTTGGAGCTATTTATTTTAATGAGAAATATGACAAAAATATGGAGAAATTTACTAGCCCCGGCCTATCATCAAATATATTTTTTAGAGGTATTTTATTGCTTGGAAAAGAGAAGAAAAGGGCGGCCAAGGAAATTTGTCAATACGGAGACCATGCACGCAGAAATAAAGGGCCGCCCAATCTAAATAGGTGAACTTTATTTGGTTAATTGATTAGCATCCTTTGATCCTTGCCACACTATTTTATTATTTCCATATAGGGGTCTCTAGTTTGAGTACGTATGTTAGTCCTTGCGTACTGTGATTGCATGCACTTGAGTTTTGGTCTGGTTGGCTTTAGTCTTTGGTTAGATGAGTCCGAGGCGCGAAATTTTTTGGAAAATGGTATTATAGCACTTTCGTTGTTATTTGATAATTAATGTTCAATCATGGTCTAATTAGGCTTAAAAGATTTGTGAATTTCGTCTAAACTGTGTAATTAGTTTTATTTTTTTATCTATATTTAATGCTTTATGCATGCGTCTAAAGATTCGATGTGACAGAGAATCTTAAAAAATTTTGCAAAATTTTGAGAACTAAACAGGCGCTGAGTCGGGTTCCGCCTGTGCTGGCCGGCCCAAGTCACGTTCCTGTCACCGAGTCCGTTTAGAGCCTATATGCCTGTGCACATATATTAGGGAGTTGTCGGCTCCTTGTAATCAGATTAGATTTGATTGGGGATATTTACTCGCCAAGCCGCCGCTCGTGGAACCCTAGAGGTTTATCATTCCGGATCCCTGTGTGGATTTGTGTTATGTGACCGAGGATTGAACCTTGGACTCGTGCTAGAATTAATTCAATTTCCCATCATCTGATTGTGATTCATCTTGATCGCGTGTGGAAGATTTACCTAGAGTTTGGTTTGCATCGACTCTATAAGCTGATCCCTTGTATCACTGCTACTGCTCGTATTTGATTCCTCTCGTCATTGTTGAACGAACTGCTGCTACTCCTTAATTCACGTTACTACGGTTGAGCTGGGAGATCGGATTATTTTATCCTAGCTACTATTGCTTTCGGTGCTAGCCTGCTATTCTAGAAATTGCTTTTGGTGCTAGTCAGGCTACTGGCTTGCTGTGGTGTCATAACTGAAGGAGATCAGGGCCGTGTTTAGATCACTCCTAAAAGTTAGAATTTTTTCACTCTCTCCATTACATTAATCTTTAGACGCATGCATGTAACATTAAATGTAGATAAAAAATAACTAATTGCACAGTTTAGTTGGAAATCACGAAACGAATCTTTTAAGCCTAGTTAGTCCATGATTAGACACTAATTGTCAAATACAAACGAAATGTTACAGTTCTAAATTTTTCTAACTTCTTCAATCTAAACAAGGCCCAACAATATATATTTTGATTGCACTAGTTACATAGTTTTATTGCTGCTGCTCACGTTAGTCAGAGAGGATTTAAGTTGCTGTACATTATTTATTGTAAAAGGCTGCTTCATAAATATTTTATTTGCTGAAGTTTTGTACCGTGAAAGATTGGGCAATTATTTAGACATCGTAGGCGTGTCCTCATCACTCACCCTCCCTCCCTCGCAGATCAGCTCGGCGGCGGCGACGCACGCGGATCGAGATCCGGCTACCGCGGGCTCCGGTCAGCTCGCGACGACGAGGAGGCGTGCCCAGATCCGGCGGATTTGACACCAGCGGGCTCGATTAGGCCCGGCGGTGGGCTCAATTGGGCTCGCTAGGGTTTTTTTATATTTTTTTAAAACTATTAACGGAGGCGGTTGCTTTTAGGCCCCACCTCCATTAATCTATTAACCGAGGCGAGTAGGATAACCGCCTCCGTTATGCCACCATTAACGGTGACCTTTAATTGGAGGCGGTTGCCCTTGCCCGCCTCTGAAAATCAAAAGTGACCGCCTCCGTTAAGATTTCTGTACCAGTGTCGGTCGCTTCCAGCCAGAATCGGAGGCCACGACGGGCAGCAGGGACGGTACTGGCAGCATAGGCACCACGCATTCAAGCATGGCAACCAAGCTTTCTTCCACGTTGAGATGCAGATATAGGCCTTGTTTCCAACCGTCTTTTTGTGAGAATCGATTTTAATCTAACGCTAATGCTTGAGTTAGGGGCTTAGGGCATCCTTCCGCTCGGCACTGGCTTCCTACGTGTGCGGACCAGCCCAGCCTGCTTCCCTCATGGTCCATATAAAAATAACGAACGCAGTTTTCTTCCTTGCTCAGTCACTCGCTGCGCCGCGACGATGCCCGCAGTGACCGCCGAGCCCCGCTCCTCTCCACGCCGCTCCCCAGTGTCGCCCTCTCTACTTCCCCCATGCCATCCTCCATCCTCCATCTCCACCGCATCTGAGCACCGACGGCCGCCTTCGTCCCTCTCCACCGTCAGCCACTCCGTGTGGCCAGGCGACTAGGAGAGGGGCCGACGCTGGCCGGGCCTAGGCTAGGAACAGGCGCAGCTGGCCGCTGCCAGGTCGCGCCACCATCCTCGGCCGTCGTCTGGTTGGAACCGGCTGCTCCCCGGTCTACTTTGCGTCGACCAGAAGAAGGGCGAACAACGCATGTTTGAAGAGTATATTTCAAGTATTTCAAATGTTCCATAGGTTTGTTGCAAGTGTTTATACGTATGTTGTAAAAGTGGATCGGGATGTTGCATATGTTGCAATGGTTGTACACGTATGTTGCAAGATTTTGTTTCCAATGTTTCATTTGTTTTGCAGACGCATGTTGCAAGTGTGTTTATTTAGATATTGCATATATGTTTCACGTATATGTTACAAGTGTTTTTATCTGGATGTTGCGTATGTTTTGCAATGGTTTTCAAGTGCTTTCAGGTGTTTTTACGAGTGTTTCAGACGCATGTTTCAAGTGTTTCATCTGTCTTGAGACGTACGGTTCAAATGTTGCATCTGGATATTTCTAAAGTAGATCGGGTGTTGCACATGTTACAACGGGACCCACCTACCGCAGCCCCTGCATCAGCTGTTAGGGGCGCCGCCGAGCAGACGCAGACGATGGAGGGACATGAGCAGACTAGCTGCGTGGGCCCTGTGTCCGAATTTTTTGTTTTTTTGGCTCTTTTTAAAAAGTTTTTCACAAATATGCCACTGGTGGTATGCTTTCAAAGGCTAGACCCTCACCTCAGCGCCAGAGTAACTAGCGCCGAGATTACACGTCTCGGCGCCAGTGTTTTTGGCGTCTAGGTCTCGGGGCCACATCGACGTCGACGCAGACGTGGAGGTGACATGGTAGACACCTTGGCACCATGGATCTTGACGTCGAACTTGGCGCCGTAGATCTTGGTGCTGTGCTCGGCGCCAAAGTCTGCGGCGCCAAGCTCGCCGCCAAGATCCATGGGCATCTTTGATATGCTTTGCCCTCGCGTATTATTATTGTGCTAACTTTAACAACCATGGGCATCTTTGGAAAAGGGTACCCGCGACCACTTGGTTAATCCAACGACCACGTCTCTATCATTTCGGACATCACGTAGCCTAACTCCAGCTACACGCAAAGGTACTCTCATCATCCAGTCAGTATCCATACCAATGAGCATGCACTCATTTTTGAGATAAACTACAGTGCAAATATACCTCATTCCGTCTGTTCGCACGACAACATAGATTTCTTCGGTATAAGAAATTCATAGTGCCGGCCTTCGGTCCAACATACCTATAGCTAAAACTTGAATGCATCAGCAGTGCACTTTTAAAACTTTTCACCTGGACAGCGGGTTTATCCTAAGCTTGTCATGCCCTTTTTTTAGAATTACATGGAACAACGCAGACGCCCACAACGCACGCGTAGCGCCATTAAATACTAGAATAAATCTAGAAAAATGCGAGCGCCCGTGCCAAGTCGATGACTTAACCCGGATGGGCAAGTTCCATCACAAAGAACCCAACCAACTGACCTAGGATCAGTTAACAAGCTTGTCATGCTAATTATGTGCTACTCAGATTCCATAAATACCCCTCAAAAAAATGTTCATAGAGTCCTTTATTTACTTGACACCTCATTTAAGGGGCTATTTCTTTGCTCTACTCAAATTTGTAGGATTATACTATCACTAGTACATAAATGTTAATGGAGGCGATTGTTTTTTGTGGAGGCAGGCGCCATTAACTGTCCACCTCCACTAATACTTTAACAGAGGCGGCCGCAGTTATAACGCCCGCCTCGGTAAATAATTTCAAAAAATTAAAAAAAAGGCCCACCGAGCCCGGTCCTGCGCGCCGCCGCTGCTCGCAGCCGGATCCACGCTGCCGCAGCCGCCAGTCGATCCATCGACGCACCGTGGTCGTCGCTTGCCGAATCTATCGACGCTGAGAAGAGCTGCCGGGGCCGGGCCCCCGCTCGCCGCGCCATCTGAGCCACCGCACCGCTCGCCGAGACCTCGCGAGCCGCCACCAGGGTAGGACCCCTGCTTGCCGCACCCCCGTGAGCCGCCGCCGGGGCTAGACTCTGCTCGTCGCGCCCTCGTGAGCCGCCGCCGGGGCCGGGACTCCGCTCGCTGCACCCTGGCAAGGCACCATTGGGGATGAGCCGCTGCCGCCGGTGCTGAGCTCCCGTTCGTTGGGCCCTCACTCTCCGCACCCTCGCTCGGCACCGCTGGGGCCAAGCCACTGTCGCCGGTGACAGGTTCCGCTCGCCGCACCCACGCAAGCCGCCGCAGGGTCCGAGCAGCCACCGGCGAGTGGAGGTAGAGGGCGCCGCCACGCTGGAGGTGGAGGGGGCCTGCTGGTGTTGGAGGTGGGGCTTGCTGGAGTGGAGGAAGAAGGGGCGCCGCATACGAGAGAGAGAGAGAGGGAGGGAGGGAGTGCGCGTGCATCGTACGCGAGAGAGAGGGAGCAGCGTATGCCGAGTGGAGGGTCCGTGCCTTCGTGCGAGATAGAGAGGGAGAGGGAGAGGGAGATATCTCTCAGTGAAGAAGCACAAACAGATTGGACGGCTGAGATGGATTTGCTTGGGCTTCAATCGGACCGTTCAGACTTCCACGTCAGCGATCCAGGTGAAAGGGCCAAGGCGGTGTGGCGTGTGGGCGGGTCAAGTCAGCTGAAAGGGTTGTGCAGTTTTCCATGGAGCAGCGGTTTTGGTAATCTAGGTGCAGCGCCCCTTGTTTTGGCATCCCAGGCACGGAGAACGGGGCGTGGTGGGTCCTGGCGCTGCATCACTTGTCGGCCACGAGTGCGGGAAATTTTTTAGCGAGCTGCAATGATTTATGGAGGCGGTTATTTTATAACGACCGCCTCCGTTAATCCATTAATGGAGGCGGTCGTCTTAAATCGACCGCCTCCATTAATAGGTTATTAATGGAGGCAATATGCAACCGCCTCGGTTAATACATGTGACCGCCTCCGTTAATGTTTAACCGAGGCGGGCCTTCGGGAGGGCGACCTGGCTCGGAACATCAGAGGCGGTCGGGAGGTGTGCCCGCCTCACTTGTGATTACCTTTGCATTATTTATACATCGAAACACTCACCCTTCGCTAGCATGCCGAAGGCATTATCAAATGGTCAATACATTCAATATCATTTCTGTAGGTTTTTACCTTCATTTAAGTGCACTCAATACACCTTTTGATGTCTAATATTTTATATTCCTCAAATGGTCAATACATTCAAGATCATGTTTTAACTTTTGCCTTTATACTAAGCAAAATGCCAAAGCATAAGCTTCGCATGAAGCAAAGTCACCAAGGTGACCGAATATTTGCAACAAATTTTAGTTGCCCAGGGAATTTCACGTTTCCAGTAGTGCAAGACAAAAACACCCATAGGACAATCATACTTAGCCCAATGGGCTATCTCAAAATAATCATCAACTATTATATATATCTATTTTTAACATGCAGAATCACACCTTTGTGAGTATATCTCACCCGTTTCAACTAACCCATCTATATACCAAAACTGTTAGACATCATGCAGTTTACATGCTCCAAAGTTCAGACGATAGCCCGTTATTCACAAATAACACGGAACTTAATAATTCATCTTATGTAAGCTACTTTTGCAGGATTTGTTTATCATATATCGAAAGAGCGTGCACTCAAAAGAGCAAATACGACCGATCTCTCTAATCTTGTTATAGTCCTCTTTGGGAAATAACCAGCACACTAATCACTAGAGGTGAAATGAAGAACATGACATCATGCAAGTTAGGACTGTACATACATACGTGAGATAGAAATGCAGGTGTTACTGTGTGCGTGCCAGAGCTCAGTTTTTTCAAAAAGAGGTGCAGGGGATATTTTTCAAAGCTCCAAAAATACCATGGACATACTACGGTTTAGAAAACTACGTTCATTTTAGCTCCCAAACACATCAAAAATTTTCATACCAAGGTATTTTTCGAAACTGCGGTATTCTCTCAATACTCTAATAATACTTTACATCCAAAACAGGACTAAGGGCTTGCATGGATGAACTAGGACTAGTGATTAGTCCAACTAGTTGGCTTATATGGACTAGTAAACTAACAATTAGTTGAGGCTTTGGCTAGTTGTTAGACCAACCACTAGTCCACCTATTTGAATTCTCAAGGGCTAAACTTTAGCCAACTAGTTGTTAGTCCATGGATCCAAACAGACCCTAAATTCGTTGCAGATGCTACGGTCTGTCCAGCTCCGCCTAGCTTATTAAGCTAATATAAGCTGTTGTTCCGTTTGGCTAAGCGTAAGTGTGATGATTATTTACATTCAAGGGCTAAGAAACAGTTTCCAGAAAGGTTCTTATATTACTTGCCTATGAGTCATTAAACTCATTAATCAACTGGTTCAATGAAATCCTAGTCCTCTCATTTGTGACAATCTTTTCTTTGAAAATTTCAAACAAATTTCACTAACTTAGCAAACGCAACAAGAAAAGAACATACAAAAGAGTAGCCTCACCAGACTCTAGGAATTCACTGGATTTCAGTTCCCCGCATTTATTACACGTTACGGTTAAGGCCATGTTTGGTTCGGGGGACTAAATTTTTAGTCCCCATCACATCGAATGTTTAGACACATGCATAGAGTATTAAATATAGACTATTTACGAAACTAAAAATATAGGGTGAGGATAATTTGCGAGACGATTTTTTAAGCCTAATTAGTCCATGATTAGCACTAATTACTACAGTAACAAAATATGCTAATGACAGATTAATTAGGCTTAATAAATTCATCTCGTGGATTATTCACCGAATATATAATTTGTTTTTTAATTAGTATCCGAAAACTCCATGATCAACTCCGGTCAAAATCCGATGTGATACGGACTAAACTTTAGCTCGCTGAACCAAACACTCCCTAAATCAATGTCTGAACTTCACACCTTCAACATAATGAATGTTTAGTGTCACGTTGACTCAAAATGTGAAAAATAAACGCGTATCGTCACTTGACAGCATGGACGTTGGCAGTTGTGGCTGCTGTTCTTCCGTGAGATGTTCCTAAAAACTGCAGTCATAACTTAAAAAGGTGCTGTGGGCAAGCTAACATGTTTGTGTGTGCTTATCATGTTACCTGCTGCTACGTTTATCCTCTATATGTGATGACATCTTATGTTTTATGCGTGCAAGTTGAATTATTACATTATTTCTGTGGGAATTTATGCAAATAATACTGGTCTCTACATGGGTTAATTATTTCGGGTAGTCATATATCTATCCTAAGTAGCCAAATAAATCCAGCAACTTTGCAATACCAAACAACAGGGGGGTGGGGGGGGGTGGGGGGGGGGGGTAGCCTATAAACAAGCAAAATATTTAGCTCCAATATGAGGAGACCAATGGTTGCGAAGTTTCGACTTTCGGTCATGACAACCCTGCACCTTGGCCATGGCGGTGATGTCAATACAGTAACATAGCAAACAAAACTTGAAACTTTTCAACAAACAATCATTGGGGCTTATCAAACTTTCGGAGATGAGGATGGATGATCAATTGACAGACTTAAGGATATGAACTGTCTATCATCTAAACCAAACGCTTCGAACCCACCAACTTACGCATATTTTGCCATCACTGTTGAAGATGTCATCTTTACTATACAAAAGAAACTTCTTGAATAATGCGGTAGCGGTAGGTGTCAATTCAGTTCTGATTAATTGTAGTCTCAGGTATCAAAACCATTAGAGTCCATATGAAAACTAGTCACGGGTGGGTAATCATGGTTGCGAAGTTACCTGATCATCCAGATTTAATTTGATGATTCCTGGGAAGGACATATATAGCGGCTCAGTAGCAATGAAGGATGGAACGAGCTGAAGGCTTCTCCTATGAGGGCACTTGCATTGCTCCATGTGTGGAGCTTCTTAGTAAGCAAATTGAGGCCAAGCACATGCTCGCCTTTGGTTTTGACGTGCCGGTTCACATAGCCAATATCACTCGAGAAGAAGTAGACCACATCTGGTTCGTTGACGCCAAGAAGAGGGCGTCGTAGACCAGGTAGCAACCGGACGAAGCCTAGCAGTGACTCGCGGGGCCGGTGGAGAGAACGAGGAGGCCCTTGTCGGCGCTCTTCACACAGACACCCGCCAGCTGCGCGACGATCTCGCGGGGAACCGCCGGCAGGTGGAGGGGCAAGGTGGAGATCGATCTCCTGGGGGGCGGACGAGGTTGTCGGTGACGACCCGAATCGTACGTGCCCTCCCGCACCCAGTCGGCGAGGCCCTTCTTCGGCTCCTCCTCCTCCTTTTCTTTGCTTGAGCCACCGCCTCCTTCCAGCCATCTCAATCGGTCCATCAAAGACATCGGGCTCCCCCAGCTTTCTGCCCTCTTCCGTGGCTTCAGCAAAGACGACATTGTCCCGCCGCCACACGTCTTTTCACTGGTGCTGGCGACGAGGCGCACATCGGCGTCCAGCACGACGACGCAGGAGGGAGCCATGGGAATGATCGGATGATCGGTGGGGCTAGCAAGAGAAAGAGAAGGCCGATCGATGCCGAAATCAGTCAACAGGCGGCGGTCGCGAAGACCATTTGCTACCCCAGATGACACAAGGGTCCCACTTGCAGCCGGACGACACCTGGCGAGATGAACTCCTTGTCCAGCATGCATGCTAGTAGTCTCCAGCCGTCGATCACTCAGGCACGCAGCCCGCTGACACGTAGGCCCGGTACTTCCGGACCCCACCTGTCAATCAATCTAAGCACCTGGAGCGGGGAGGCGGGCGGGTAGAAACAGGAGTGGGCCCCACTGCTGGAGGGGGAAGCCGTTCTCTCCTCTCCGTTGCGAGCAAGAGCAACCGTCTGCCTGCTTTTCTTCTCTTCGGTACGGGCACCCACCAACTCATCTCACGCCGCTTCCTCTCCCTCTGGCGATCGAGGAATCCAATCCAATGCCGCGAGCGGCGAGGCCACCGGCGTGGCGCCCACCGAACCCTAGCCTAGCCGGCACCTCCCGGCCGGCGCCGGCCGCTCGCCGCCCCGACACGCCGCGGAGGGCCGCGCAGGTGATCGGCTAGCTCTTTCCCCACCCCGCGTGAGGGCACCGCTTTTCCCCCAAATCTTCCTGGCCACCGCGGTTGCTCTCTATTATGGGGTTTTGCTGGGGTGGAGCGAAATGGGGGTTTTCTTGAGATGATTTTGGGGTTTGTGTGCTCCGGGCGGGTTTTGTGGCGCCTGCTGCTCGTGCGGGTTTAGTATTATGAGGAAAATTAATAATAATAAAAAGAAGCAGAGCATCTCTTTGTTCGTCATGGCCCCGGCCAATACTTTGCGCAGTATCGCTCGGCTTTATTTTATTATGTGACATTGTGCTGTGTACTACTAATAGCTACCAAGTGGAGTGGGTTTTTGCTGCGCGTGGCTCACCAAGTTTCTGTTGGGTTCTTGATCTTTTTTATTTGTAATAGTTTCTGTGGATTGTTTTCGTTGCTGTGAAATTTACTGATGCGAGATAATTTGTTCCATTAGGTAGACAGCGTCTCTGGTGTGATTCTGTTCTCACGTTTATGTTATGATTATGATGATTTCCCTCGCACATTATTGTCTTGATGAGGTCTACCTGCAGAGCGCCTCTGTCTCACTCTCTCCTTCATGTGATTTTTAGCATGTACTACTTAACTGATGAGATTAAATAAATGTTGTGCTACTTTCACCCTGTAAAAATTAGATTTGACTCGCTTACACAAATGTTTGGTGTCAATATTTCTGTTATCTTCTATCATGCTTTGGAACACATACACATAACACCCTATCCTGTATTTGAGATGGCCTTTCATTTGCTTCGCTCTACTACTCAGGACACACCACCTTGTGCAACATGTGGTGATGGTTCAGGAAATTTTACCCGTTGTCAGTGCAAGCAGCAGTACCCAAGGTATTCGTAGGTCCCTTTCTTCTTACTGAATTTCGTGCTTGTATTCTGCACAAGCGATTTAATTATTTCATTGGTGCTTGTTTGCGGTTTAGTTGCCAAATTTCTTGAAGATATCCTGTTGATCAGTTGTGATTTGTGTTTGTGCTTGTAAGTGCAAAGACGACTATTATATGGTTTTCTGAATATCTTTGCCATTTTCTTTTGGGGCGGAAGCCTGAAAAGATTTGTGGATGTAGCTCCAAGACTCTGCATGTAGCTGATTCCTTCTTATTTTGGAAGATACAATATTGACATGTAAAATTTAGCATCTTCTGGCTTTTATACTTCCTATATTTCTCCAAAAGTGCTGGAATTTACTACGTTACATCTGAACTCGGGAACTGTTGCATCGTAGCCATGTGCACATCTTTCTTCTATGTAGGCTCTAGGCAGATCATTCAAATAATTCTGTGGCCTGAATTATGTTAAATTTTCATTTCATGAATTTCTTGTACATTGGCAGATCTTGAATTCTGCTATCTTATTTATAGCTGTATTCAATATGAGAATGGTGAATTTTTTTTCTGTTTTGGTTCATTCCAGACAGGAAGAAATTCATCACACTAATGAGTCAACTTCCAGAGCCAAGGGAATTCTAAGACCAGACTCTTCTGATAAGCTGAAGACTCCTAGATATTCTGGCGGTACATATTCAAAACCCGATGCACGAGTGAAGCTGATTCCTGCAGAAACCATTACTTATGTACAACATCGGAAACCATATGGTAGAACTGTTGGCTCAGCTGGGTCACAAAAAAGACATTGCAGACGAAGTGTAACACCACCGCCAAGTTCACGTAAAGTAACTCTTGTGGGATCGACACCACTCACTCAAAACCCTATGCCATCTGGTTCATCCAAGAACTCGTGTTTATTATCTCCTAAAAGACTTGGGCGAACTGAAAATGGACACCCATCTGCTGGGGAGCACATAAGTAGTTCTGTCACTCCCCGAATCGCATCTCTGAAGAACCCTGCATCACCAAATTGCAAATCTTCACAACCTTCCAGTGCTAATTTGAATACTGATGCTACTCCTAGAAATATTGACAGCATGGACAGTACAAAGGCACTTGCCGGGAGCTATGGTTCGAATATTTTTCATTCTCAAGACCAGAGTATTCAAAAGCTGCCTGCTAGTTTACTAAAAGAGGCAGCGGTAAATCCTGTGTCTCCTAGTCCCAAGCAAGTGCGTGCTCCACATCCAAGTACTGCTGATAGTGGAAAGTTCTGTAATAGAAGCATCAATTTAACTGCAAGTACTGCTGGTCCTGTCTTGCAAGCATCAATTGTGGAGCCTGCTTTGTTAAGCCCGACATCTGTGCTTAGTCAAAAGCCCATGGAGGTGTATCCGAATACAAGAGCTGCAGCTCCTATCAGGCAAGAACCAAGTGTGAAGCCTGTATTGCTGACCCCAATACCTGTTCACAGTGAAACTTCCACCGATGTATATTGTAATAGTAGATCAAGCCCTAATCCCAGCACAAATTTGTTGAACAAAAAAAGCAACCTGGCCACGCTGCAAGGCAAAGACATTTCTCCAACACACAGTCCACAGTCTATGGCTTCTGCAGAACATCCTGCTTTGTTGAACAAAAAATGCGACCCAGCTACTCTGCAGCGCAAAGACATTTCTCCAATACATAGGCCACAGTCTATGGCTTCCACAGAGCATACTGCTTTGTCAAAAGAAAGAAACATGGTGGACAAAAACATTTCTCCGACGCACAGCCTGCAGTCCATGCCTCATGCAAAACTTACTTCACTGTCAAAAGAGATTTCAGCGGCCTCAACTAATTGTGACAGATCTTCAGGTATACTAATAAGGATCCTAATATGTTATTTAGCATAACTCTTGTGAATATATGCACTCTCACCTGTAGTTTTCACTTGCACATTTGAACATGCTATATTGTTGAGGTTCATTTCATCCCTTTTTTTTGTAGAATACGCAGGATCTCACAACAAGCATTATCAATCAGCGGCCCGTTGGATGTAAGGAATTGGCTTATTGTGCATTTCTTTTTTTGCTTTGTGTATGCATATATGTATGGGGAGCCACAATTATTCTATGGATGGTTATACATGTTTGATCTGTCATTTCACCTGAGAATAGGCAAATTTCGTTTATCTACTGCACTGTTACTTGTTGCAGTCCCTGAGTATATCTTGCAGCCAACCAGTCATTCAGTAATAATATTTAACCCACAGACAATTTTATATTCCAATGGCATAAACTCTTATACTTTTCAATAAGAACATTATCACTGACTGAGTGAGGGTAACACATGACTGTATATTATAGTATTACTGAGCTGTTTGGGGCTGTCTCATGATTTTTCAGTGATTGTTTGGAGCTATCTGATGACTGTAACAGGTAGAGAAGCTAATTCCTATCCTAGAACATTAATTGTCTACATAATGCTTCCTTCGGTTGAAAATAGATGTTGCTTAGGCTTTTTTTGCTATTTTCAAAATGCATATGGTTCTACAACTTCTATGTAACTTTAGTATACTTTTTCCTACTTTACCCCTCCTTAATTTTATCATTAACTAACTACTTTTCCCATGTATCCCAAGCATGCATCAAAATTACTAGGCACACTTTAGGAAGGATTGAATGAGGGTATAAAGTTGGGCATCCTTAGGCTACTACTGAACAGGCCCTAACTCTAAAATGACATCTATTTTGAACAAGAGGGAGATGTAATTATCTATGACCTGAACGTTGAAGCAATGTGATTATGTTTTCTTCTGTAATATGGAAGTGTCAATCCTTTTGCTCTAATAGTGATATGTTATGAAATCTGTAATATTATGCTATTTTACTATCCGCATACTTTTCTTTCAGTCAAACACTAATATTAGGATTCCATGTTTCATTTAGGGGCAAATTTCACGTGACTGGAGAGTTGACACATACTTGTGATGGACTTGAAGCCCATTGCCCAGCTGTGATGGACTGCAGAGCTTATGAAGCTTCAAAGCAAATGCCTAAAATTTTAAATTTAGAGGCTGTACCTCTTTCCCAGCTGTGGCCAAAAAAGTTCAAGATGAAACCCCCGGACGATCAGGATATTAGACTATGGTTTATAAGCAGTCAACAAAGGTATATATGCCCTAGTAAGTGTAGTTTCTACTTGCAAGGAACGCCAGGAACATTTCTGGTTAAGTAACTTTCAGGTTGCATATATACATACTCTTAAGGCTTGTGATCACATCTATAATAAATGGTCAAACGTTTACTCTGGTCTTAAAAATCATGCAAGTGTCTATGTATTTAAAAAATCAAAACCCTTGGTATTTAGGAGTCTCTCTAGACCTGTGCACATGTCATGCATGTATCTTCTCTCTGATTAGCTTAACAATCATTTATTACAGGCCACACAGGAGCTTTAATCATCTTGTTGACAAAGTTTCGTCACATATTGGCCTGTTAACCAGCATTGGTGATGCTGAATTGGCGATATTTTCATCCAAGTTGCTTGCACCAGACTATCAGAGTATGTATGCATGTTCTTTTTTGAAGAGAATGTCTGCATGTTCTTGCAAACCTCTGTTTGCATTACACATCCTTTTACTGTTCTAACAATAATGAGTGTTTTTGCAAATCTGTTATTGTCTTTTCCGAAGCTTCTTTCTTTCTTTTTTGGCTAATACTTGGTGGATTTGTTTCTATCACTTGACTTGCACAGCACATGGAGTTTGCATGGACCTGTTTAAAATATTAAAGAGTTTTTATTATATCTTTGGGAAACTAGTGTGCAGGTATAAATTTGTCATCTGACTTCTAAACAATTATTGCCATAATAGGGAAGAACGATGAATTATATTTTTGGGGTGTCTTCGGGAAACATCTGAGGAAGAAGTGGCGTAAACCCAACAATCATATACAAAATGTGAACAGCAATTCCAGTCCACCAAATGAAATTTCTTGTGAGATAGGCATGAAATTGGATGCAATAAAAGGCAAGGAGAGAGAGAATGCCATATCTGATGTTGGTGTGACATTGGATGCCCGAGAAGGTGAAGAAATAGACAATGCAATGCATGTCGCAAAAGACAGCGCTATAGTGAGGGACAATTGTGAGGGGATTGCAGAGGCATTGGATTTAACAGGAGGCAAGGAGACTGATAGGGACAATGACTGTGTGGCAGTGCTCAGAACTCCTGATTCAAACCCTGCATCCAGTTGCACAGCTCCTGCTGCTTCACTTAACATATGCTGCAGTCATGACTCTGCAAACAAGAACAGTTTTAGTTTAGAAGGTTACACTATTCAACTGATTGCTCTAAAGTCTTGTTTTGATCAATCCTCAGTTTCTGATTAAGCTTCTTAATTTCCATTTTTTTTACAGATTCTGCATGTCAACCTGCTGACAGATTTTTGGCTAGCTCAGAGCTTATGCTGGACATGCCCCCTGGGTTTTCTCTAGATGTGCCTCCTGGCTTCACAAAAGCTCACCGTCAGCTTCAGATCAAAGATACTCCAGTGTCTTATGCCGATGCTTTTACCAGTCTAGTTTTGGACATTCCTCCAGGATTTCCTATTGACATTCCTCCTGGCTTTACTGAAGTTCACCGCCAGCTCCCTGCAATTTCTTCTGCTGGGCCAGAAGCTGGTGTTTCTATCCATGGCACTGAAACGAAGCCTCTCATTAGGTTCTCTCTAAATGTTCCAAGGTCTGTTAAAATGGAAGGTCTTCCTGGATTTACTGTGCATGCGGTGAAAAAAGAGCCTTGGTTACCTGTAAATAAGACCACAGAGAAGCAAACTCCATCTCGTTTGACATCTGGTGCATCTCCACTGGCAAAATGTGCAACAGCCGATGAAATGAAAATCACGAGTGATGAGGTACAAAGTTGCCCCCATACTCCCCCCATCCCCCTATTTCTTAACTAAAATGTTGTGTTTGGAGCAGTAATTCAGCATCTCGGGTTGGCCACTGTCCACTTGCATCATGTTAAGATTTACGTAAAGCAGGGCACATAGAACTTTATTGACTGTTTGAATGACTAAATTCCATCCATCGGTTTACAACATAGCTGATAGGATTTCTCAAAGGACATGCGATGTTGATGATGGTTTGTGAACCTTCTTGTACACGTGGGAAAGTCATGTTGTCTATTTGCATCCTAATCTGCACATCTGTGCATGCGAAACGCACCTGCATGCTTTTCTCAGGCACTCACGCTTCTATTTGGGATCGGAGGGTACTTAAAAAGATTTGTCGTTTTGAATGTACAGGTCAAAATGGAACAAGATGAAATTTCAGAGGAGCGAGAGTTTCCAAAGATCAGGCGGCTTTCAGACCAGTATCGCGGGCCTTCGGACGACAGCACTGAAGTTTGCGGACCAGTATCAGCACACTTGACTGACACGTTTCACGGTACAGGCGCACATGAGAAGCAGACGCATCCAAGAAAGAGGGCCCGGCAAGAATCACCGGAGCGTCCTGCTGCAGACAGTGGCGGAGCGTGGGGACAGATCAAGGGGGGCCCAATTCCAAACTAAACTAAATGGCATAGATTTGTGCATGTTTGTGATCCATGACCCATACTCAAACGGCTGCTGGCTGGCGCAATATAACGAGTGACATGAAACATAGTTGTATGAGCTCTAGCTAGCTACTACTATTCTGTGTTGTGCGCGGTGTGCATGACGTTGTCCTTGAAAAAGCCTGCCAAAAGATGGAAGAATGCAAAAGATTATTATGGTGTGGGTGAGAGAACAGAGAATGCATGTAGCCATGCAGAATTACAGGTGTCCTTGTTAATGCCGCATGCTTATACCATGTTAATGCCATGCAGAATTACAGGAAAGCCCAGTTTGGCTGCAGATAGGGAAACGGTAACGAGAGATGATTCTTCACCACAGCATAACCGAAAAACCTGTTAAGATAAAATGGATTCTCCACGTTGTACTCCTTGAGCAGGTATGTATACCTGCATACCTGTTGAAGATTGACGAGGAGGAATATGGAGACCATGGAGCTCTACTTCAGGAGGGGCTTTTCGCTTCTTTCACCCTTTTCCTGTTACTATTCTATTCTCTTTTTTTTTTGAGCCAGTAACTATTTTTTTTTGCGAATTATACAAGTACAAACGAAGACGCTAAACACGTACGCAAACTCTACTCCTACGAGCTAGTAACTATTCTATTCTACTCCCTCCGTCCCCTGAAGAGTGACGTTCTATGATTTAAAATTTGTCCCAGACAAAATGATGTTCTGAGTTTTAGACACGCGATTAGCCCATAGATTCGACGCCAAATTACCAATTGAGATGCAGCGTTGCCTGCCCTAGATCTCTACATGTTTGCATGCAGCGCGTCTTAATTAGGAAGTAAATCATATGACATCCCTTTTTTCGAGGGAATAATGTGTGACATGTTAAGGGTATTAAGGATATTTCTTTTCTTCACTAATCTGTCTGAAAAATCCCAGAACGTCACTTTTTTTGGGGACGGAGGGAGTACTTCATAAGCGAAGGATCAATCTCGATTTAGTCTTTGACATGTTGTTTCCCTTTTTGTTGCTTGCAGCTTTTTCGTGGACGCTAGTATACAGTTTGGCTCACTTCTGAGAAGCTCCTTTCGTGCGCATACCATGTGCGCATACCATGCGACCTTTGTTCACCGTGTCAACTAGAAGAGACTCACCAGGACAGTGTAGATTAAGGAGCATTTTAGAACGAACGTTGTATCAAAAACGGTTCTGAGTTGTAAACCCACTGTAATTTTGGTACTATGGCCTATGGGATTAATTCAGTGCCAAGTAGAACACTGCCTATGGAATCCTCAATCAGAGGGCAAAAATGAGTTTGCAGTGAATTCGATGTGCAACTTTTAACACACGAGTTGTTCTGGGTTTTGTTACAGGCGATTTTATGCAAAAGCAAACTGTAAGGCAGCTTTATTTTATCAAATGAATCATATCATCCTACATGTATCATTTTGTCTTTTCCATTGGAGTTATCGATACGAGGGCATTTTGCCTTTGCCTATGTTCCAATCTGTTTGGTCAGAAGCATCGTTCCATAAACCCAATGCTAGAGCTCTGTTCTAGTATGTCCTGGTGCATGATTATTACTATCAGAAATATGGTTATTAAAGAGCTGCTAAAAATAACCTTCCATGGAAAAGTTGCACCAGATGATATGATATGAAGACGGAG
Source organism: Saccharum hybrid cultivar R570 (assembly GCA_038087645.1). Lineage (NCBI taxonomy): Eukaryota > Viridiplantae > Streptophyta > Magnoliopsida > Poales > Poaceae > Saccharum > Saccharum hybrid cultivar. Next base: position 5,469,439 of record JAQSUU010000804.1, on the reverse strand, counting down.
GTAGTATGCCTGGCTATCAGATCTGCCAGCACCAAATGAACATGCTTTGGCTCTGCCAGGATAGAGCACTAGGTTTGATTTTTGAACAGCCTTGCCGCATGAGAATTATTACTGATTTGCAAATTTAATTAGACAATTATGTCATTTTCAACAACATATATGTATACATCTGCATTTGCGTGCGCTCCCCTGCCTGATGCACGCCACGTGGAGTCCGACCCAGATGCCGCAAAAGCAGAGCTCGGTATCGCAACTCGTGTGGGGGCGGGGCAGTTACACCCGCGCTTCTCTGGTTGTCGTACGGCACCATGGGCCCATCGTCACCACGTGCCGCGCATTGGGCAGGGGAGCACACGCGGGATTTGGTGCGTCCGTCGCTCACCCAATTTATTTCCCATATCTAGACGTTTTTAGACTCCATAACTTTACAAGAAAAGGAGTTTTTAAACTCCTTTTAACTTAAATGGTCTTATTGTTAAGGAAAAAGTCTAAATTACTCCCCTCAAATTTGGCATATGTCCATATTACCCCCTAAACTTACATTTTGTTCAATTTACTTCCTCCAACTATTTCAGTTGATCTAGTTTACCCCTTAACATGGTTTGTTATTTTTGTTTTTCCACGTATTAGTTGAGTCTTAATATCAACTTTTGTGATATGATAGAGAACATCATAAATTATGTTAGAAAAATATATCTTAACTTTTTGCCACTATTTTGATAGCTTAGGAAATTTAATAATAAATTAACACCGGAGGTACAATATCGTATAAAACATAATGATGAAAAATTTATAGTGTATTTTTCTAATACAAAATACAATGTCCTCTATCACCTCACAAAATTTGAAACTAAAATATAATTTATACATAGGGAAACAAAAGAAAAGAAAAAACTTTTTAAGGTGTTAGTTAGACCAACTTAAATAGTTGGAGGGAGTAAATTGAACCAAATGTTAGTTTGGGAGGTTATTTGGACATAGGCCAAACTTGGAGAGAGTAATATGGATTTTTTCCTATTGTTAACTTAAATGGTCTTATTCTTCATTCTTTACAAGAAAAGGGTGGAAAACATAAGATTTTTTTTATTGGTTCATCCGTACCAACCTGGATTCATTTGTTTCTATCACCCTCCATTTGACACCATTAGCTGTACCTGCATCTTGTACGTAGTGTCATGGAATATCCATCTGCCAGTCCATTATTACTTTATTACTCTAGTTTTCATCATCAGAGAAGAAAAAAGGTTCATTTCTTGGTGGCTTATGCCTGCTAACGTAATATGGTGCGACTGCATCTACTTTATCAAATATATATTTGCTGCTGAGTACCTTATAGTTTGCTACAGATGGGACATCTGTGGGCAAAATGTTCAAACTTGGAGATGCATAAAAAAAAAGGATATGCATCGTCTCTGCTGTCCAAGAAATACAATCAACTGCCAAAAATTAAAATAGTGCAGACAAGAAAGTAGGATGATATCATTCCAAAGTATTGCATTGGGCCATGCATTATCTGATATTTCTCTTGTAGTTCCACATACAAGTTTGCCATATGGGTGAACAAAAATTTCATGTGTATGGTATCATTCTCATTTGGGTGAACAATTATGACTTCATTTATATGGTCAACAAGTTTTGTAAAAGCAATAGTACGCCTATTGTTAGGATATAAATCCATCATATTATTCACGTTAACCTAGCTTCATGCTAGTTAGCTGGGCAGATAGATGATGTTGTCAAAATCCTTCATGGGCACGGAAATATGGAACCCTAACCAGCTGATCAAGTGGTCTCGCTCTTTGCTCCCAATTTTGGCCTGTTATCGATCTTCCATGGGCGGTGTTTCTGAGAAGAAACTTAGAAAGGATCAGAAGACAGACAGTCTGGACAATTTTCTGTCTCCATCCTGAATGTCGACATCCCCATGGGCGGTGTTGCCTGAGAAGAAACTTAGAGCAATGCAATAATAACAAAAGAGCAAGTTGGGAGGCGATAACTTTGCATGCTTGGTTTACATTGATGCAAGTCTCACTGTTCAGTGTAATAATAATAAGGAAAAAGTCTACTTAACCCCCTGAACTATCAGCTAGCGTCTAACTTACACCCCCAACTATAAAACCGTCTGTTTTACACCCTGAACTATTCAAAACCGTTCAAATTACACCCTGAGGCGGTTTTGGACGGCGGTTTTGCTACAGTAACCTAAACATTTCTATAATTAAGTTATATTTAACAAGCATAAACCTAAACATAAACCTAAATAAATCTATAATTAAGTTATATATGATCCAATGAGTATGAAATTTTTGCTATAGTTCAAACATATAATAATAACCCCATCATAAAAATTTCACCACAATCGGACCATAGAAGCTGTAGCTATGAATTATTCCAATTAATTACAGATAAAATTTGATTTTCTAACTAATTTAAAGCTACAGAAAAAATTTGTACTAAAGCATACTATATTATATGTTCATCGTGTAGATCTACTCATGTGGAGTCCAATAAAATTAGATTTTCTATTTTATGATTTTTCTGTGATTTACTATGATTTTTCAAAGATTCAGCGGAAATAAATAGAAAAAGAAAAAGTCAAAACCGCCGTTACTGTAGCAAAACCATGGTTACTGTAGCAAAACCGCCGTCCAAAACCGCCTCAGGGTGTAATTTGAACGGTTTTGAATAGTTCAGGGTGTAAAACAGACGGTTTTATAGTTGGGGGTGTAAGTTAGACGCTAGCTGATAGTTCAGGGGGTTAAGTAGACTTTTTCCATAATAACATCACAGGGCACCTCAAGCCTTGTATGGTCAAGATATATATATTTTTAATCTCTATATAAGGCTGCTTGCATTGCCTGGAGAGAAAGACACGCCCTATTCTTCATGTCACACCCTGCTGAAGGACTTGGACATAGGTGGCAATGCTATTAATAAAGGTATGTGAAGTACAGTTTCAATGCTTTCTCTTCATGTCCAAGCTAGATTAGGCATTATGCATGCATCCTGCAGCTCAGACAAGAGATAAAAAAATTAGGAGCATCCATTTTGCTGCAAGAAATGTTGTAAATCAGTCTTTCATGTGTGCCACTGATGCCAACAAGAAGATTCTTTCTTTTTTGAAGGAACGGGCACGAGACTGTGCACCAGTTCTATTAAAATAGAAGAAGAGTACAAGCAGGTAGCCTTGGCAGGCTAATTACAGTGGCCAAACAAACACAAAACAGCACATATTGATCATAACTAGCGAAACTATGCGCCCACAATCAAGGCGGTCAAAAATTTTGCACCCGCCAAACCCCAAGTTCTTGCCTCTTCCTTGATCTTTTGGACGAGGTCGAGCGCCGATGTCTCTTTCCGCTGAAAAGTACGTGCGTTCCTCTCTTTCCAAATCTCCCAATTTACTAGTAGCAAGAGAGAGCGGAGGGCCTTCCGAGGGACACCAGGCAAAGAGCCAACAGACAGCCACCAATCCTTGACTGTGGTGGAAGGGGGGCCATCCCTCTGGCTACGCTAACAAGAAGATTCTTAGTAGGCTATGTAACGGAACCGTCCAAATTATAAGAGCACAAGTATAAAAACAATCACCGAAGTGATCAAATTCTCACACTTGAGCCCATATAACTCCGGTAGTCCACGAAATCGCGAGGGATTTCAAACCAAACCGAGAGCAACCAGATCGTAATGATTCAACATAACACAACACTTGTTACAACAGTTCAAAAGTAATCTCATACATCGGAGTACAAATATTTTTATTACAAAACCAAAGTAAGGATTAGCGGAAGCAACATAATTTCTGAAACTATTTTAAGTCAAATACTGCCAGTACATAGTCACATCCTGCAAAAGCATACCAGAAGAGATGCTACAGAGACCATGCCCATATGGTCTAGTCTTCACGCCCACATGGCGAAGACAATACTTGCAGCAGCAAGTATGAATCTGCTACCTGCAACAGGTGGGAATAAACCCTGAGTACGAGAAGGTACTCAGCTAGACTTACCCGACAAAAACCAGAAACAAAGGTGACACCAAGGATTATGCAAGGCTTTATAAAGTGGGCTAGCTTGACTCATTTGCAGAAAAGCTTAATACAGATAAATAACCAATATATGCTTTACGTATCAAGTTGATCATCATTAACCTGAAAACTAGATTAGCACCTGTGCTAGAGCAATCACTTTATTAAGAGCAAACAATATTAACCATAGCAGGTATAATAAGGCTATCATCATCATTATCATCAATTCCGAACCATCATTATAATTAGTGTATCTACGCTGGAGATAACCAGTCAAGTTTCTCACTATCCGGGAGAGACGGCGACTCGAATCGATTCCAACTCAGCTGAGGGGGTATTCCTGACACTCACCCGGCAAACCCCGCTAAAGGCAGCCGTAGATAACCTTTGGTACAACTCAGGGTGGGCCCGAACAGCGCCGCATTCTCAGGGATACCAGTGGCCAGGATGCTCAGGACTTTTAACTCACCTGCCCTTGGACCCTCTGGCTCCCTTTCGAGGCGACTTTCACTTTTCGGCTTCGCAGCCTGAGTTGAGCTACTAGGCTTCGCGGTCGGCAACCTCAGGCCGGCCAGCTAAATGTCAGGCATGCGTTCAAAATGACATAGAAGGCTCCAGGTCTCGGTCCTTAATCGACACAGACGGGGATAGATCCACACCCAAGACCTCCATGCCTTGTTGATTCACTATCGTCATCCCGCCCGGTCTCATTTCATTTTATTAACACATGGTTCACTTCCACGATAGCAAGTATAGCCAACCGTGACCTGATAAAGCCCTATATCTCGCAGGTGACAGGAAATCACCCGACTTCTACCGGTCTAATTAAGCAGGGCTAAGCATAGATACGATCCTGTCTACATAGGATTCAAGGTTCGAATTGCTGGACAAGGAGTGTTATCAATGCAGCAAGGGTTTCCAACCAACTCCTATCACTTAATGCAACAATACATATAACATGTATAGATAGATAATTGCTTTGAAAGTAGGAGGCTTATAATGCTCCGGGGCTTGCCTTAACCGAAAGAAGAGAGATCGAGGTTTGACTTCAAGAACGATTCCCACGTCTTCTCCGGCTTCGTCGGACTGGACCTCCAGTTCTCGAACGAACTTCAACTTCGGGTTCCACGCCCAGCGGGACTTTGCTCGTAACACGATTCTTGGCACACCTATTGCATGTATATGCATCCAATGAATTTCATGTATGCATCCAATAATGACATGATGATTTATGGACGTGCATGAATGATGTGAAGATGAATGCAATGACATTGCAACGTTGTAAGCACGAAACCAAGTTATGTGGTGCTCTATTCAAATCACTTCAAACTTAGGTGCAAATTTCCTCTCCGGTATTGACATGTTTAAACATTCCTAAGAAACCACTAAGTATCCCAAAGTTAAGACTAAACACGCACGTAACAGGATTCCAGACATTAGTACTTACAACCTATTATCAACAGTAGCTAAGAAAACTCACAACTGGAGTTCTACTAATCCAAATGACCTGAAAGAGGACATTCTGGAAAGCTTATGAAATTGTCTACATTTCATTTATAAACATCTAAGCATGATCTTATCATTTACCAAGTTAAAATAGCATACATACAGAATCTGTTCTAAAAGACAGAGAGCATTTCCAAAACTGAACCCAACTTGGAACAGCTGTCATTTCTAAACTATAAGTCCAAATGCTACCAAAATTTACCAGCAACTAGTTAATAAAGTTCTCAACAACTTTGCTATATATCACCAAGCATGAAAACATCATTAACATAGGTTAATTCTTTTAACTAGCAATTCTGTCCAGAAATGGCAGAATCACTAAATTAAATAATTACTGATGATTCAAAAGCACAATTGGACCAAACCAAGTATACCAACTTGTTGTGCATACCAAAGAAACATCAGAAAGTATAGTGCCAACTTCTAAATAAATTATTTAATATTCTTTTATAATTTATTTAGTTAATTAGGTGATTAAAGAAACATATAGTAAAACTATATATAAAAATCTACAAAAATTACAGTAACCACCTAATGCTTCACATAGGCTACCATAAAAATTTCACTTCATTTTGACCAGCAAATATGGAGATATCAAAAATAACAGATGGCAGGTCTATTTCTAGCATAAATAGGAAACCCTATTGAAAAGTATCAAACAACAGATTTCATATTTTTCCCAGCATCTTTCTAACATAAGAAAAACATTCACCAAGTTTCACCCTTACTAGATCTATAGAAAAATTATGAAAATTCACATAAGATTCAACCAAGCAAACAAGATAATTATATAACTCTACCAAACCACATCCAAATTGCATGAAAATTTAACTATAAGCTATTCATGATATTAGAAGTTCACTATAAAAATTTCATGCCATTTGGAGCTTCACAGAAAAAGATATCATTTTCTCCTTTTTCTACATTAATAAATGATATAATTAATAACTATTTAATTCATCACAAAACATGACATATTTTATATTTTTATAATAAACGAGAAATTATTTAGAGCACACCAAAATTTACAGCACCTCATTTGGACATTTCTAGCCCTAGTTATGATTTTACAAACTTTAGCACAAGAATCAAATAAATAAAATTGAAAACAAAAAATACTAGCCGGCCCAACCACTACTGCGGCCCGAGACGCGCGCGGCCCAGAACTCCGGCGCGGCCCACGGCCTCCTCCCGCCCGCCTGCTGACAGCGGGCCCCGCCCGTCAGGGACACGGGACAGGGGAGCGGCTCCGGCGAGTCGGAGCTCACCGACGGCGGCTCCTCCGGCGAAACCGAGCACTCCCTCGCGTTCTACACGTCACCCCGCACCTCGGCACACCATTTTCCCCAACCCCACTTCACCGGAATATGCTCGCCGACGGCCCAGGCGGACGGCGGCGGCGGTGCGCGTCGAAGGCGGCGAAATCGGCCACCGCACGGGCAGCTAAGAGCAGCTACACCTTCGACGTGATGCAGGCAACAAGAAACGAGAGGTGCCGGCCCAAGTCAAGCTCTATAGAGCGCCGGCCACGGTGGACCGATAGCACGACGGCGTTCCGGTCGCGGTGACAGCGGCGGCGACGGTCGAATCCTGCTCACCTTGCGGTCACGCGCTCCGAAAAGGTGTATCGGGTGAAGAGAAGTGGGTGGCGCGGTTGTGGGCGAGGGGGATTGGGAGATGGAGGCGCGGTGGTGGCGTGCGGGTCAGCGGCTGCGGTCCGGCCGCGACAGCAATGGCGACTCCGCCCTCGGCGTGGGCAAGCGAGAGAAAGAGGATGAGGGCGAGAGGATGAAGGGAGTGGAGTGAGGGTCGATCGGTTCTTCACTGTGAACTCGTGCGCGCGACGTGGAGGAAAAGGGCGGGCATGGACGCCACGCGGTGGCCGGTTTCTGAACCACTCGCCACGATAGCACCGGTTGTCTGAACCAGCGACGGCTCGGTGTGACTGACAGGCTAAATTCAGGGCTCAAGATCTTGCAAACGAGTTTGAACTGGACCAAAGTGTTAATTACAAAACTGTAGTTCTAAGTGAGATCTCCAAGTTGGTCAATAGGTTCATGAGCTAACTCGGCTTGGTTGGTGAGATACAGCGTCCCAAAGTAGGTCACAAGGAAACTGAAACTAAGTTTCAGTTAAGGCTCGACTGAACCTTGATTTTCACAGCCCTCTAGCTCCTAAACTATTGGGAATTAGGTGATGGTTCTGTTGACAAAATCATAGATCTATGTGAGTACTACAAATATGTCAATAAGAGTTTGAGCTGAAACATCCTGGTTTGCAAGATAAAGAGCTCCAAAGTAGTGTACCTTGAAACTGTTCTGCAGTTCTAGACTTAGAAAATTTTAAGTGTTGAAACAGCACTGCACACTGACTTGTGGGCCCTGTTTGAGGATTTTCTAGCCATTTTCATGAGATGGGTATATTGAGACTTTTGTTCCTTGATAAATTTCCTACAACTTTGGTAAAGGGTGCATCTCCATGCAAGGTCTCTAGATACCACTTTTAAATTGGTCAAAGCAGATCAGTACTGTGGTCAAACTAGGGTCAAACTTAGTCAAATTGGATTTTGGTCCAAACATGAATATAGACCCTAGCTCATTTTGCTCCACTAACATATCAAGGATGTTTTCAAGCCCCCAAGTCACACAATTGTATCACAACTGTCATCTATACAAAACCCTAGCAACACATAAAAGAAGCACATATAAATCACAATGTTGCAAAGTCATGTTTCAAGCAATGATGCACATGAAATGACGATGCTTATGGTAATGCCATGCCATGATCATGCATTATGAATGCATTATGAGGCTAACTAACACCAGGGGTGTTACAGCCCTCCCCCCTTATAAAAATCTCGTCCCGAGATTTGAAAGTCGTACCATTTTTCATAGAAAGCTGAATAGTTGTCCTTTAAATAATCCTCTTTTTCCCAAGTTGCATCACGTTCACCGTGATTACTCCAAACCACCTTGTATAATTTGACTATTCGATTTCGAGTCACCCTTTCCCGAGTATCCAGAACATATACCGGTTTCTCCTCATAAGAAAGATCGGATTTCAACTTGATGCGTCTCACATCTACTCTTTCTTCGGGTAGACGGAGACATTTCTTTATTCGAGAAACATGGAAGACTGGAAAGATAGTTCCCATTTCACGAGGTAGATTGAGCTTATAGGCTACTCTTCCACTTTTCTCAATAATCCGATAAGGTCCAACATATCGAGGCTCAAGTTTTCTTTTGATCCCAAAACGCTTTACTCCTCTCATAGGGGACACCTTCAGATAGACCTGGTCACCTACTTCAAACTCAATAGGTTTCCTCCTCTTATCTGCGTAGCTCTTTTGTCTAGCCTGAGCAGCTGATATATTTTTCTGTATAGTACGAACTTGCTCCTCGGCTTCTTTTATAAAGTCAATACCATAGAATCTTCTTTCTCCTGGTTCCACCCAGTTCAAAGGAGTTCTACACTTGCGACCATATAAAGCTTCAAAAGGAGCCATTTGGATATTCTCTTGATAACTGTTGTTGTAAGAGAATTCAGCGAGAGGCAACCATTTCTCCCAGGAGCCATTACAAGAGATGATGCAAGCTCTAAGCATGTCTTCAAGAATCTGATTCACACGCTCAGTCTGCCCCGACGTCTGTGGGTGATAAGCAGAACTACGGACCAAATTAGTTCCAAGATTCTGATGTAGGCGCTCCCAGAAACGAGCAGTAAACTGTGGTCCTCTGTCAGAGACAATAGATCCAGGCACTCCATGAAGACGTACGACTTCTTGGAAGTAAATGTCAGCATATTGGTGTGGGTGATAGTTACTCTTCACCGGGATAAAGTGAGCAGATTTTGTCACACGATCAACTATAACCCAAATAGAGTCAAAACCTTTTTGGGTGGTTGGTAATCCGACAATAAAGTCCATAACAATGTCATCCCACTTCCAACCTGGAACCGACAAAGGCTGGAGTAAACCAGGCTTCATGTGAATGGCCTTAACTCTACAACAATTATCACACCTAGCGACGTAGGCTGCAATTTCCTTTTTCATCTTGGTCCACCAATAGTACGGCTTGAGGTCCTGATACATCTTACTACTACCAGGATGGATGGACAACTTAGAAGAATGGGCTTCAGATAAGATTTGGTTTCTGAGCTCTCTATCTTTTGGCACAACAAGTCTATCTTTGAACCAGAGAATTCCTTTGTCATCCACTCGAAAGTGCTTAGTTTCTTGCGCTTTCATCTTTCTCTTGATGTGAAATACACCAGTATCAGTCTTTTGTAACTCAATGATTCTACTTCTCAAAGAACAATCTACAGTGATATGATAGATTACAATAGGATGTAAGAGATGAGACATATGAAAATCTTCCTTTATCAGAGAGTTGCAGTGAGATTTTCTACTCAAGGAATCGGCAACCACATTTGCTTTACCCGGATGGTAATGCACCTGGAGGTTATAATCCTTAATCAACTCTAACCATCTTCTCTGGCGCATATTTAACTCAGGTTGAGTAAATATGTACTTAAGACTCTTATGATCTGTATAAATATTGCATATATTTCCAAGCAAATAGTGTCTCCAGATTTTCAGAGCATGGACGACAGCAGCTAACTCCAAGTCATGAGTCGGATAGTTAACTTCATGTTTTCTTAACTGACGCGAAGCATACGCAATAACTCGGCCTCCCTGCATAAGTACGCCACCTAAACCAGTACCCGATGCATCACAATACACATCAAACGGTTTCTCAATGTCAGGTTGCGCTAATACAGGAGCTGATGTCAACAAAGTCCGTAGAGTGCAAAAAGCTTGTTCACACTCCGGAGTCCAATCAAACTTCCTATCCTTCTCAAGTAGTCGAGTCATAGGCTTAGCTATTTTAGAGAAATCCTGAATAAAACAACGATAGTAGCCAGCCAATCCAAGAAAACTCCGAACTTCATGTACTGTAGTTGGTGCCTTCCAGTCCATAACTTCCTGTATCTTAGTCGGGTCTACTGAAATTCCCTCACCAGACAATACATGACCGAGGAAAGGTACCTTCTTTAACCAGAATTCACATTTACTGAACTTGGCGTAAAGCTTATGTTCACGTAATCTGGATAAAACGATTCTCAGATGATCGGCATGTTCTTCTTCATTTTCAGAATAGATGAGAATATCATCAATGAATATCACCACAAACTTGTCCAGCTCTTGCATGAATACTGAATTCATCAGGTACATGAAATGAGCAGGAGCATTGGTCAGACCAAAAGACATGACAAGATATTCATATAACCCGTATCTGGTAGAGAAAGCGGTCTTTGGTATGTCTTCCGGACGGATTTTTATTTGGTGATAACCAGATCTCAGATCAATCTTCGAGAATACCCTTGCTTTAGATAACTGATCAAACAAGATATCAATACGAGGCAACGGATACTTGTTCTTGATAGTGACTGCATTGAGTGGTCGATAGTCTACACACATACGCAGAGACTGGTCTTTCTTCTTCACAAAGATAGCAGGACAACCCCATGGAGAAGAACTAGGACGGATCAACCCTTTCAGTAAAAGGTCACTAAGTTGGGTCTTGAGTTCAGCTAACTCCTTCGGCGGCATTCTATACGGTCTTTTAGAAATTGGTGCGGTACCCGGAATTAACTCAATCTTAAACTCTACATCACGATCTGGAGGTAATCCTGGCAATTCATCAGGAAAAACATCTGAAAATTCACACACTACTGGAACTTCTGCAATCTCTTTTGCTTTTGCTATCATAGCATTAACTGTAGTTTGAGGACTAACGTCTCTAGGAAGTTGCACTAGAAAAGCTTGTTGATCTTTTGGATCCCTCAACATAACCACTCTCGTAGAAGTATCGATCAGAACACCGTTTCCACTCATCCACTTCATACCTAAGATAACATCTAGGCCCAAGCCTGGTAATACCACGAGATCTAGATTATACAGACGTCCTTCTATCTCAATCTTTGCTCCTAAAACCAACTGATTGGTTGAAATATTATTCCCGGCAGCACTAATATTATAACCACTATTATCTAAAGTAACGACCTTCATACCATGCTTGGTTGCAAACGTTGAACTGATAAAAGAGTGTGAAGCACCTGAATCGAACAGCACGATTGCAGGACGTTGGTTTACTAAAAATGCACCAGCAGTGATAATTTCACCCGTAGGAATGGATTCCACTGTGGTGTAACTAACATACCCTTTACACATATCTGCCTTAATATCATTTGGTTTCTTCTGCGGAACAGGACAATCTTTGGCCCAATGACCTGACATCTTGCAATTCCAACATGGCCGGTTACTTGGCGGTGCCTTAGGCTTTCCTTTCTTAATACTGCTCCTCTTGACCGGATCCTGTTTCTGATATGGGTGATATCTGGTAGATATGCCAGGCGAATAATACCGAGGTGTAATCACCACAAGAGTATTAGTCGTAGGTGCATTAGGTTCATGAGATTTCTCGTGACTCTTAGAAGCAGTATACACAGCATTACAGTTCTCTTGAAGGATAGTGTCACTGACAAACTCGTTGAAAGTTGCACACTTGCTATTGCACATGGCCTTCATCAATTTGGGACACAACCCTCTTTTAAAACTTGCGATCTTCTTAACCTCCGTATTAACAAATTCTGGAGCATATCTTGACAAGTTGATGAAAGCATGCAAATATTCTGTTACGCTTTTGTCTCCTTGGGTGAGCTTTATAAACTCGGTGTGCTTGATTGCCATGAGGCCAGCAGGAATGTAATGTCCTCGAAATGCTTCCTTGAACTGATCCCAAACTACTTCCCTATTCTCGGGCAGGGTGTTCCGATAGTGACACCACCAAACACCTGCAGGCCCTTGCAACTGTTGCGAAGCATATTCTGTTTTCATATCATCTGCCACCTTGAGCACACGGAACTTCTGTTCGATAGTATTCAACCATTCGTCTGCTTGAAGTGGTTCTTCTGCTTCTCGAAAAATAGGAGGCTCAGTATCCAAGAAATCTTTATAGTTGCTGTACTGGGCAGGCTCAGGTTCCTGATGGACATGGTTTCTGACACTCTCGTCCAAGGCACGCTGACTTTCGGCAAGCATTTGTAGCAACTCGGCAGAGGTAGGTTGCAGAGGAGGCGATGACGGTTCTGTATTGCCACGACTCCGACTGCTAGAGCGAAGCTGACGAGACATCTGCAAGTAGTTGCAACTAGTAAGCGTCGATGACGTCGGAAGGCTGCTGACGAATTGTATTTGCAGGAGGAAGAGACTATATCAACTATCCAATTTCTGATCTTAGAAGAAGGAAAATTCTTGGTTTGAGGCACTGATCTTCTGTCAAGATAGAAGATGACATTCATGGAAAAGGTTCACGAGAAGATAACACATTGGTGTAGCTCCATAATGGATCATGACTAGTAATCCTTGATACCTGCGCGTGCCGAGCAGCACAACCTTGTGTCGCGCGCCACAGGAGGCTCCCGGTTTCGTCGCGGCACCATGGAGTACTAATCGCAACACCATTACCGAACACACACCCATGAGGAATCCTCACGTTTAAGAATTAGGCGGATAGAAACCGTATTATCCAAAGAGGGGTAGCAAACAAGGATGGATACAAGGGTAGAAGCAATGGAGAGGTGAATTACAGATCAAAACTCATCCCAACTCGAGGAGATGCATCTTGAAATTGTCTTGCTTTCCTTCACGGCCAGGTATGAATTGGGCTTCAAGGCTGACACCACTGACCACTCCACTAGGTTGGTTGACTACCCCAATTCTTCACGAAAGAAATGCAACTATTTACGGAACAACTGTTCGGAGGGAAGAGAATTTTAAAAGAATGGGATAAGCAATTTATAAGGGAGGGAGTAATGCAGAATGCATTGTATGATGCGAACATGGTGCATGCACGAACCGTACGTCCTCACAAACCTAGGAAAAATTTCAAAATTCTAGCGTATAGTTCGGTGGCATACACACGTTCTCTCAATAACGATAACTAGTCGTTCTACAGGAAACGTTGTTAGTGTACCTGCAGAAAATTGCATTTCAGCCCAACAATTCCCAATATAGCACAGAAGAAAGCAGTAAACTAAATACTTTCCATACATACATCCCCCGATGTATATACTTCAGTATCAAAGCTACCCGACGGATATACCCACAATTAAGTACTCTCATAATCACATGATTAAACATGTAAGTATGCTAGTAACCACAACTACTCTCCCCTAGACCGACGGTTGGACGGTCATGCTCTCACAACTTCCACTTACCAGGGCGTAGAGGTATTTTGATCCATACATTACCACCCAAGCGGATGGCATCCATACAATAGCACGCCGTATGGACAACGAAATAGAAAACAAGCAAGAACCCCCAAGTTAGTATCTTAGTAAGCCACCTAATAGTCCTTATTTGGGCATATAGGATATGACCACTGGCACTCTTTAGATTAAAATTAAGATTTTTCACAAAAGCTTTTGTTTAAATACACAAATGATGTGTTTACTGTTGAATCTTGCTCCGATACCAGCTGTAACGGAACCGTCCAAATTATAAGAGCACAAGTATAAAAACAATCACCGAAGTGATCAAATTCTCACACTTGAGCCCATATAACTCCGGTAGTCCACGAAATCGCGAGGGATTTCAAACCAAACCGAGAGCAACCAGATCGTAATGATTCAACATAACACAACACTTGTTACAACAGTTCAAAAGTAATCTCATACATCGGAGTACAAATATTTTTATTACAAAACCAAAGTAAGGATTAGCGGAAGCAACATAATTTCTGAAACTATTTTAAGTCAAATACTGCCAGTACATAGTCACATCCTGCAAAAGCATACCAGAAGAGATGCTACAGAGACCATGCCCATATGGTCTAGTCTTCACGCCCACATGGCGAAGACAATACTTGCAGCAGCAAGTATGAATCTGCTACCTGCAACAGGTGGGAATAAACCCTGAGTACGAGAAGGTACTCAGCTAGACTTACCCGACAAAAACCAGAAACAAAGGTGACACCAAGGATTATGCAAGGCTTTATAAAGTGGGCTAGCTTGACTCATTTGCAGAAAAGCTTAATACAGATAAATAACCAATATATGCTTTACGTATCAAGTTGATCATCATTAACCTGAAAACTAGATTAGCACCTGTGCTAGAGCAATCACTTTATTAAGAGCAAACAATATTAACCATAGCAGGTATAATAAGGCTATCATCATCATTATCATCAATTCCGAACCATCATTATAATTAGTGTATCTACGCTGGAGATAACCAGTCAAGTTTCTCACTATCCGGGAGAGACGGCGACTCGAATCGATTCCAACTCAGCTGAGGGGGTATTCCTGACACTCACCCGGCAAACCCCGCTAAAGGCAGCCGTAGATAACCTTTGGTACAACTCAGGGTGGGCCCGAACAGCGCCGCATTCTCAGGGATACCAGTGGCCAGGATGCTCAGGACTTTTAACTCACCTGCCCTTGGACCCTCTGGCTCCCTTTCGAGGCGACTTTCACTTTTCGGCTTCGCAGCCTGAGTTGAGCTACTAGGCTTCGCGGTCGGCAACCTCAGGCCGGCCAGCTAAATGTCAGGCATGCGTTCAAAATGACATAGAAGGCTCCAGGTCTCGGTCCTTAATCGACACAGACGGGGATAGATCCACACCCAAGACCTCCATGCCTTGTTGATTCACTATCGTCATCCCGCCCGGTCTCATTTCATTTTATTAACACATGGTTCACTTCCACGATAGCAAGTATAGCCAACCGTGACCTGATAAAGCCCTATATCTCGCAGGTGACAGGAAATCACCCGACTTCTACCGGTCTAATTAAGCAGGGCTAAGCATAGATACGATCCTGTCTACATAGGATTCAAGGTTCGAATTGCTGGACAAGGAGTGTTATCAATGCAGCAAGGGTTTCCAACCAACTCCTATCACTTAATGCAACAATACATATAACATGTATAGATAGATAATTGCTTTGAAAGTAGGAGGCTTATAATGCTCCGGGGCTTGCCTTAACCGAAAGAAGAGAGATCGAGGTTTGACTTCAAGAACGATTCCCACGTCTTCTCCGGCTTCGTCGGACTGGACCTCCAGTTCTCGAACGAACTTCAACTTCGGGTTCCACGCCCAGCGGGACTTTGCTCGTAACACGATTCTTGGCACACCTATTGCATGTATATGCATCCAATGAATTTCATGTATGCATCCAATAATGACATGATGATTTATGGACGTGCATGAATGATGTGAAGATGAATGCAATGACATTGCAACGTTGTAAGCACGAAACCAAGTTATGTGGTGCTCTATTCAAATCACTTCAAACTTAGGTGCAAATTTCCTCTCCGGTATTGACATGTTTAAACATTCCTAAGAAACCACTAAGTATCCCAAAGTTAAGACTAAACACGCACGTAACAGGATTCCAGACATTAGTACTTACAACCTATTATCAACAGTAGCTAAGAAAACTCACAACTGGAGTTCTACTAATCCAAATGACCTGAAAGAGGACATTCTGGAAAGCTTATGAAATTGTCTACATTTCATTTATAAACATCTAAGCATGATCTTATCATTTACCAAGTTAAAATAGCATACATACAGAATCTGTTCTAAAAGACAGAGAGCATTTCCAAAACTGAACCCAACTTGGAACAGCTGTCATTTCTAAACTATAAGTCCAAATGCTACCAAAATTTACCAGCAACTAGTTAATAAAGTTCTCAACAACTTTGCTATATATCACCAAGCATGAAAACATCATTAACATAGGTTAATTCTTTTAACTAGCAATTCTGTCCAGAAATGGCAGAATCACTAAATTAAATAATTACTGATGATTCAAAAGCACAATTGGACCAAACCAAGTATACCAACTTGTTGTGCATACCAAAGAAACATCAGAAAGTATAGTGCCAACTTCTAAATAAATTATTTAATATTCTTTTATAATTTATTTAGTTAATTAGGTGATTAAAGAAACATATAGTAAAACTATATATAAAAATCTACAAAAATTACAGTAACCACCTAATGCTTCACATAGGCTACCATAAAAATTTCACTTCATTTTGACCAGCAAATATGGAGATATCAAAAATAACAGATGGCAGGTCTATTTCTAGCATAAATAGGAAACCCTATTGAAAAGTATCAAACAACAGATTTCATATTTTTCCCAGCATCTTTCTAACATAAGAAAAACATTCACCAAGTTTCACCCTTACTAGATCTATAGAAAAATTATGAAAATTCACATAAGATTCAACCAAGCAAACAAGATAATTATATAACTCTACCAAACCACATCCAAATTGCATGAAAATTTAACTATAAGCTATTCATGATATTAGAAGTTCACTATAAAAATTTCATGCCATTTGGAGCTTCACAGAAAAAGATATCATTTTCTCCTTTTTCTACATTAATAAATGATATAATTAATAACTATTTAATTCATCACAAAACATGACATATTTTATATTTTTATAATAAACGAGAAATTATTTAGAGCACACCAAAATTTACAGCACCTCATTTGGACATTTCTAGCCCTAGTTATGATTTTACAAACTTTAGCACAAGAATCAAATAAATAAAATTGAAAACAAAAAATACTAGCCGGCCCAACCACTACTGCGGCCCGAGACGCGCGCGGCCCAGAACTCCGGCGCGGCCCACGGCCTCCTCCCGCCCGCCTGCTGACAGCGGGCCCCGCCCGTCAGGGACACGGGACAGGGGAGCGGCTCCGGCGAGTCGGAGCTCACCGACGGCGGCTCCTCCGGCGAAACCGAGCACTCCCTCGCGTTCTACACGTCACCCCGCACCTCGGCACACCATTTTCCCCAACCCCACTTCACCGGAATATGCTCGCCGACGGCCCAGGCGGACGGCGGCGGCGGTGCGCGTCGAAGGCGGCGAAATCGGCCACCGCACGGGCAGCTAAGAGCAGCTACACCTTCGACGTGATGCAGGCAACAAGAAACGAGAGGTGCCGGCCCAAGTCAAGCTCTACAGAGCGCCGGCCACGGTGGACCGATAGCACGACGGCGTTCCGGTCGCGGTGACAGCGGCGGCGACGGTCGAATCCTGCTCACCTTGCGGTCACGCGCTCCGAAAAGGTGTATCGGGTGAAGAGAAGTGGGTGGCGCGGTTGTGGGCGAGGGGGATTGGGAGATGGAGGCGCGGTGGTGGCGTGCGGGTCAGCGGCTGCGGTCCGGCCGCGACAGCAATGGCGACTCCGCCCTCGGCGTGGGCAAGCGAGAGAAAGAGGATGAGGGCGAGAGGATGAAGGGAGTGGAGTGAGGGTCGATCGGTTCTTCACTGTGAACTCGTGCGCGCGACGTGGAGGAAAAGGGCGGGCATGGACGCCACGCGGTGGCCGGTTTCTGAACCACTCGCCACGATAGCACCGGTTGTCTGAACCAGCGACGGCTCGGTGTGACTGACAGGCTAAATTCAGGGCTCAAGATCTTGCAAACGAGTTTGAACTGGACCAAAGTGTTAATTACAAAACTGTAGTTCTAAGTGAGATCTCCAAGTTGGTCAATAGGTTCATGAGCTAACTCGGCTTGGTTGGTGAGATACAGCGTCCCAAAGTAGGTCACAAGGAAACTGAAACTAAGTTTCAGTTAAGGCTCGACTGAACCTTGATTTTCACAGCCCTCTAGCTCCTAAACTATTGGGAATTAGGTGATGGTTCTGTTGACAAAATCATAGATCTATGTGAGTACTACAAATATGTCAATAAGAGTTTGAGCTGAAACATCCTGGTTTGCAAGATAAAGAGCTCCAAAGTAGTGTACCTTGAAACTGTTCTGCAGTTCTAGACTTAGAAAATTTTAAGTGTTGAAACAGCACTGCACACTGACTTGTGGGCCCTGTTTGAGGATTTTCTAGCCATTTTCATGAGATGGGTATATTGAGACTTTTGTTCCTTGATAAATTTCCTACAACTTTGGTAAAGGGTGCATCTCCATGCAAGGTCTCTAGATACCACTTTTAAATTGGTCAAAGCAGATCAGTACTGTGGTCAAACTAGGGTCAAACTTAGTCAAATTGGATTTTGGTCCAAACATGAATATAGACCCTAGCTCATTTTGCTCCACTAACATATCAAGGATGTTTTCAAGCCCCCAAGTCACACAATTGTATCACAACTGTCATCTATACAAAACCCTAGCAACACATAAAAGAAGCACATATAAATCACAATGTTGCAAAGTCATGTTTCAAGCAATGATGCACATGAAATGACGATGCTTATGGTAATGCCATGCCATGATCATGCATTATGAATGCATTATGAGGCTAACTAACACCAGGGGTGTTACAGGCTACGCTAACAGTTGCTTTCTTTTCTGATATCATCAACCCATCACAGTGTGCATGGGTCGCATATCCATTTGTTGACGCTTGTACCACTAATGTGACACCTAACCACCCCCACCTAGCTAAAAACATGCTTTGCTAGTGGCAGTAGAATCTAGCTGATGTAAATAACCTATTACATAAAATAAATATTTATTAACAAAACTTTGAATATTAGGTGCATGAATAATTATAATGGATTAATCCAGCATACGAGTAAGATAGACCTATTTTTGTTATCTTTGCAAAAAATTCATTCTAATACAAATTAGTTTTCCTCTCAGAGACAAGCTGATATTAAAGGGCTAATCCTCCCAGTGTGGTTAATACTCGATGGTGATTGAGTCTCCCTTTGATGATCTGTACACCATTACAATGCCTGGACAACGGCAAGATGGCTCTTCTTCCTCTTCTCAACAACAACTCACACTGTATGACCACAGACTATGTGATCGCCAGTTCTTCTCCCAATCAACCAATGAATCAAACATGCAATTCTCCCGTGTAGTCACCAACCCTGGAATGTACAATGTCAGTAGCAACCTCGGACAGAACCATCAGATTGCTGCTCGGGTTAGTCCAGACTACCATAGGATCAGATCAAGCAATGCTCTTCACCACATAAGCCAGATCCTGATGGAGGATGTCGATGAGAGGGTCGGCTCGCATGAAGGGGAGGCCGCCCTTCAGGCTGCTGAGAAGGCCTTCTATGATATTCTCGAGCAGGTATACCCACCTTCACTCGACTGGTCACCGCTACATAACAGCAGCGAAGCAGGAGGACCTGATGAAGGTAGTAGTAATTATCACAAAAGGCCTCGCAAAACCAGTTTCACTAGTGATATTTCCAGTCACATCATGTTGCAGCCCTTGCCAACCCCTTTGAGTCCATATAGCTACGGCAGGAGTCTTTTCCTGCCATATCAACCCTTGGCAAGCACTGGGAGAGCCTCAAGATTCGGTTTCTCTACCTTGCAAATTAGAAGAGAAGCCGAGGATGGAAAGGTGTTTGATAAGATGGTGATCTGTTTGGACAACGACAAGCTTTTGATCTGCAAACTAACCACTGCTAAGGCAAAAAAAGAAGTCGGGAAGAGCAAATATGCAATCTTTCAGATCACAGATCACAAGAACAATCCATATATCCAGGACTTGGATACCAGGGAAGGGAGAAGTAAAAACTATACCATCACTTGCAAAATAAGCCGAAACGAAAAGTTCGACAACATTCTGCTATGCCATGGTTTCACTGAAACAGCAAGGCTGAAAGACATGGCTGCAAAGGAAGCAAGTGAAAATTCACCAAAGGGTCAAAGCAAAGCACCTGCTCAACAGAAGTTGCGGGGTACTAGGCAGCTCAAGAAAGAGGTGGTCGACCTAAGGACCCTCCTCATCCACTGTGCACAAGCTGTGGCAGCTGACAACCGTTTGTTGGCTGGTGAGATCATCAAGAAGATAAGGCAGCACTCCTCGAGAGATGGAGAGTGGTTCCAGAGACTGGCATTTTACTTCGTGAATGGCCTTGAGGCACGCCTGGCTGGGACGGGGAGTCAGTTGTTCCACAAGATGCGGGCGAAGCAAGTAAGCTACGAAGACATGTTGAAGGTCTACAACTTCTATCTTGCAGTCTGCCCTTTCCACAGGGCATCACAAACCTTCGCCAACCAAACTATCTTAGAAGCTTCAGTGGGGCAATCCAAGGTGCACATCGTCGATTTTGGTGTCTGCTCTGCTTTTCAATGGCCATCACTGATTCAGCGTTTCGGTGAGCAAGGAATGCCTCCAAGGCTTCGGATCACAGATATAATTGAAGTGCCTCGGCCAGGTTTCAACCCCTTGGAGAGCATTGAGTGGGCAGGGAAGCTGTTGGCTGACTATGCAAACACGTATAAGGTGCCCTTTCAGTATCAGGGCATTTACTCACGATATGAAGATATTCAGATCGAAGATCTCAACATTGAGGAGGATGAAATGCTTATAATCCACTGCATGTACCGGATGAAGAACCTCGGCGATGAGACAGTAGCCATGGATAGCGCAAGGGATAGGGTACTGAAGATCATGAGGAGGATGAACCCAAAGGTGTTTATTGTCGGCATTCTAAATGGATCATACAGTTCCCCCTTCTTCCTGACACGTTTCAAAGAGCTTCTGTTCCATTACTCCTCGATGTTTGACATGCTTGATACGAACGCTCCACGGGATAATGAAGAAAGAAAGGTGTTGGAGGGTGGAATTCTTGGGCGGGATATGTTAAACATCATAGCATGTGAGGGTGTTGACAGGATTGAGAGGCCAGAAACTTACCAGCAGTGGCAAGCAAGGTGCCTCAAGGCTGGGTTCGAGCAGCTTCCTCTCGATCCTGCCATCATGAAGTCAGTGTTATGGATGAAGAAAGAATTTTACCATGAGGACTTTGTTGCTGACGAAGACAGCGGCTGGCTGCTACAAGGGTGGAAAGGGAGAGTATTGTATGCACTGTCCAAATGGAAGGTTAATGAATCATGTGCTGATCAGTAAGATTCAGATAGTTGGTGGTATGCACCATCTGTACCTTGATACTCCAAATATAGATTTTTTTCCTTCGGTTTTTAACTGGCATATGATGAAAGAAAATGGCTGCAATACTTTGTTTCTATCATTCTTTATCTTCATATGTTCTATAAGCGGATTGTTCTTTATAAGTTTTAAGTGCCTATTTTTCTTTTCTATAAACACATACTTCATATTCATAGAGAAATAAGTCTAGAAACCACATCAAAGAACCATCTTACATTTTTTGTTCAAGAATACGCAAGAAAGCTTTTTTTTGAAATGAATAGCAGGAGCTCCGCCTCTCAATTAAGGTAGAATAAAAGAGAGTTTATGTACAAGTTTTAGTCAAAACGATTTTGAAAGCAAAGGGAAAAAAGTTGCGGACACGCAAAAGCACAGCCCGGATGCAGCACAAACACTGGCTTGCTAGGCCCCCCTTGCTAAAGCCCTTCTCCTTTGCTCAATGTCCTCCTTAATTCTCGAAGCAACCTGTGAAGACGATTCCTAGGTATTATTGAAGATTCTTCGGTTTCTTTCCTTCCATAGATTCCAGCACATGTAGATTACCAAGCCATTAAAATGCATCCTTTCTTCTTTTGCGACCTTGGGCACAATCTCCACCCACCAAGTACTCAGGTGAATCAGGTCTTGGTCGAATTGCATCAGATGTGTGTCAAAGTGCTCCCAGGTTAGGACTTGGTTCCATACTGCCTTGGCAAATGGGCAGAGAAGGGAAAGATGCAGACATGTTTCTAAAGGACCATCACAGAGCACACAGTGATCTTGGTGAGGCCACCCTCTTTTTTGCAGGTTGTCCGCTGTTAGTATTTTTTCTTGCACAAGAATCCGCACGAAGACTTTGCATTCCTGTGCCTTCCAAATTAGTTTGCTTTTGAAGATGCCATAGGATCCTTGGAACTGAATCCTGTACGCCGAACGAGTAGAGTAGGAACCATGAGCAGTCCATCGCCAACCAATGGAATCTCGCACACCCGGCTGCAGGTGGATGGATTGGATTCTGATCTAGAGGGAGACAAATTCCTCAATGTGCTCGGAGGTGCTGACACGACTTCTTAGGGAGTGTATCCAGCTATTGTTTTGGAGTTCTTGTTGCACTGATCTGTTCTTCCTCCTAATCAACTTGAACAAATGTGGAGCAAAGCTCTTGGGGGCCTCCCCATCCAGCCAGTTGTCATGCCAAAACTGAGCCTTAGCTCCGTCACCAATCGTGATCGTGGTTGAGGCTTTAAATAGGAGGCGATCATCATTACTGCAAAGAAGTTCGGAACCTGCCCATGGTTTGGAATCGTTGGTCCATTCCTGCCAAGCCAGCGAAGACGAAGGCCTCTCCCAAATTTCTCTAGGTCTGGTATCCCTAATCCTCCAATGTCTTTTGGCCTAGTCACTGTTGGCCAATTGACAAGGCAATGTCTGCCATTTGCATTTTCTTCGCCTTTCCAGAGGAAGGATCTCCTGTTTTTGTCAATTTTCTTCCTAGCCCATGCCACCAATGGAAACACTGTGAGATGATTGTTGGCACAGAAGAGAGCACTGAGGAGACTAGTGTCAAGCATCCTGCTCTATTTTGCCATTTCTCTTTCCATCCGGGAAGCCTTTGGCCAATGCGCTCGATGAGCGGCTGTACATGAACCTTCTGGAGCGCCCTTGTGTGGAGCTGCAAGCCTAGGTATCGACAGGGGAAGGTACTTCTGACCCCAGAGAAGGAGGAAAGTACTTGTTCCAGGTCAACTTTGTCACATCTAATCGGATGTATGGAGCTTTTCTGGAGATTAATGTGTAGTCCTGAGGAGGTCCCGAACACTTGGAGAATTTGTTTGATTGCTTCGAGGTCGTCTTTTAATGGATTAGTGAAGATGGCCACGTCATCCGCGTACATGGAGATTCTCCATCTTGCAGCCGTTGGGGGCAGTTGGGAAAGGATCCTTGCTGGGTCGCAAGATTGAGCAGGCGCTGCAAAGGATCCATGGCAAGGATGAAAAGCATGGGGGATAATGGGTCGTCTTGGCAGACGCCCCTGCCGTGGCTGAAAGTTGGGCCATGTTGCCCGTTGAGCAAAGCTGTCGAGGTGGCTGTGCGAAAAAGGATGGACACCCATTCCTGCCATCTGTGCCCGAAGCCCAACGCCTGCATCACCTCCAGTAGGTAGCTGCAATTTACCGTGTCGAAGGCCTTGTGTATGTCAAGTTTTAAGAAGAGGGCCGGCCTTTTCTGTCTGTGCAATTTCCTGACCGTGCTTTGCACATATAGGAAGTTATCATGTATGCTTCGCTTCTTAATGAACGCACTCTAGCTATTTGAGACCATGGAGTTCAGCATAGGCGCCAATCTGATAGCTAAAAGCTTGGAAAAGATCTTTGCAATGCTATGGATGAGGCTGATGGGCCTATAATCTGTGACCCATAGGGCATCATTTTTCTTAGGAAGAAGGACGATGTTGGCCGAATTCAAAAGCTGGAAGCCTTGAGAGTTCATTGTATATAAGCTATTGTTGGCGGCCATGATGTCATCTTTTACAATCCCCCAGCAAGCTTTGAAGAAGGCACCGGTGAAGCCATCTGGCCCTGGAGCTTTGTCGGAGGGCATGGAGTTTATAGTATCTTTGACCTCATCATGTGTGAAAGGAAGCTCCAACTCTGAAAGGTCTCATGGCGTGTATCCGAGGGAGTGCCAATCGAGGCTCATAGGCCTCGGTGTTGTTGAGCCGATGTGGTCCCTAAAATAGTCTCCGATGGCCTTTTCCTTGTCCTCGTGGGTGAAGACCATTCCCTCATCTCTGTGTAGGCAATGAATGTAGTTTTTCCTGCGGCAGGAACTTGCACGGATGTGGAAGAACTTTGTGTTAGCATCACCGCACAAGATGTAGGTGAGCCTCGATTTTTGTCTAATTCTTGCCTTTTCAATGGTAGCCAAGCCGATGCTTCGGGCTTTCAAGTGGCGGCGAAGCTCAAGTTCCTGATCCGTGAGCATCCTAGATTCATGTGCGGCTTCAAGCTGTAGAAGAATTTCTTTTACTAAGGCTAGTTGCAGCTTGGTGTCTCCCACCTTTTCTTTGCGCCACCGTTTGATAGCCTTGGCTGCTCTAGACAATTTGATGTGAAAGCGTTTCAGTGGCAGCGTCGAGTTAGCTTGTTTGCTCCAGGTATACGAGACTATCTCATGGAAGCCCTGCATTGATGTCCAAAAATTTTTGAACCAGAAGGACGAATTATGCCGAGTGTCAAGCTCGCCTTGCAAGAGGAGGGGGGTGTGATTTGACATGAGGGAAGGTAGAGAGTGAAGGAAGCATGTTGGGAAGAGCAGCTCCCATTCAGGGGTGCAGAATATTATGTCGATTCGAGTCATAGTTGGGATGTCTTGCTCGTTGGTCCAAGTAAAGCGGCGACCCCATCAGCCGGTGGTTAAGATTTGTATTATTTTTATCTTCGGCTTGGTAGATTAGACTAAAATCACCAAGGATGAGCCATCTGTCGTGGTCAGGAAGGGGGATGTTTCTAAGTTCCTGAAGAAATTGTAGCTTTTCTGTGTCCCCCTGAGGTCCGTAGACGACCGTAATTTGCCATGGAAGCCCATCAGCCCTCATAGTAATCGTCATAGTGATGGCGTGGCTGGATAGGTGGATATTTGAGAGGTCGAAAAAATCCTCATTGATGGCAAGAAGGATGCCTCCTCTAGTCTGTTCAGCCGGCAGAACTGCATATGTGTTAATGAATTTGGCTCCAAGCATGTGCCTCACTGCATTTTGATCAACAAGTTGCAGCTTTGTTTCTTGAAGGCAGACAATGGTGGAGTGAGTGTCTCTAACCAGTTCATTGACGGCATCTTTCCTAGCACCGTCATTCAGTCTCCTCACATTCCAATTGAGAAGCTGACAATTACGTTGTGCCATAAAAACATTCAGAAGGCCCCTGTTGCATTGCAGGCTCTCTAGGCCTGAGCAGCGGTTGCTGTGGTGGCAGCGTCAAGGCCGCAGAGCGCCGTCATCGCCTTGACAGCGTCGTCGGTGAGGGGCCCCTTGAAGAGGCCGAAGTAACGCAAGAAGCGGTCGTCTGAGGAGAGTTCTTCCTCCTCTGGGATGCCCAGTTTCTTCATCAGCACCTGTCGAACCTTCTCATGGGCATCACCCTTGGGCCAATCCTTGGCAGCGATGCGAACGCTCTTACGTACTGAGGGCGCTGGCCTCCTTCGGTGGCGTTGTGCTGGAGCGGAGTTGCGTGGGGGAGCTTGCAGCAACGCCGGAGCAGGAGGCCGTGAGACCGCACGGACGAAGACCAACGCCACGGTTGCTACGTCGCGCGGCTGTTCCTAGGCGCTGGCCTCTTCATCTGGGATCTGTGGGCTGTCCTCGGAGCCTGACGATGGTGCCCCCTAGTCATGCGCGTGAAGCGGCCCTGCCTGGCTTGCCCAGCGCCTGACGTAGACAACGTCGGGCTTGAAGCGCTACACCCACGACCATGTTGCATAGCATCTAGTCGTTGTAGGCCGTGAACGCAGAGTTTCTGGCATGCGGGCTTGCGAAGTTGCGACGCGTAGGGTGGCGGCGCCGTCAGTCGTAGCAGGACATGGGGTGCGAGGACGGTGGCACCGGGCTTGGCTCATCCGCGACCTCGCCCACCGTGGAGCAGTCGGCCGCCGCGGGACACGGTCGTGAGGACACCAGGTCCACGCCTTCTGGAGCGCTGCAAGGCGAGGCCGAGACGCATTTTGGGGTCGCATCCTTGTGGAGCGCGGGCGCCACAGAATGCTCTGTTCCAGGATCAGTGTTGGCGAGTCTCTAGTGATGGCTCCTGCGGCTCAGAACGCGATGGAGTACGCCGCCCGCTCCCTCTGCGCCGGCGGTCGCTGTCGAGCATGTCCACGCGTGGAGGGATTGGTGGTGTGGTGGAGCGAGAGCGACGGTGCTCCTTACTCGGCGCAGGGCTATCACGACCCTCCTCGGCATGCAGCGGATGTCGTCGATGACCTCCCGTCATGGATGAGTCATCCCGACATCGTCCGTGTCCGGATTCTGAGCGCTCCCGTTCCAGGTCCCGGGCCGGCGCACGGGAGTGGCTGCAAAACAGCTTGGAGCCTCGTTCCGACTGCTGTCGTCGTGACGACCATGACGGTTGTCCTTGTCCTAGCCCCTGCGACATTCATGCCTATCCTCTGGTGGTGGCGAGGCGTGCCGTTCCCGCGGACCGCGCTCGCCATCAATGACGCCGTATCGCCACTTGAGGCCCCGGGTTCTAGTTCTGCCATAGTCATCCTCAGGGAACTCCATGAGGTCGAGGTGGACAAGCACTCAGAAGGTGAGGCCGCGCCGTCCCCTAGGGCAGACCAAGCCGTCGTGCACTGTCACTGCATTGCTAGTTATGGTGAGCCATGTTACCTTAGGTATGTCCGACGGGCTGTATGTCCACGCCCACAGACATAGAGCTCTGGTGTCATCGCGGCGCAGCGAGCGGGGGTCCACGTAGTCGAGGTCGCAAGACCTTGCCACCGCACACTTGGCGATGCTCTCGTTCCAGGCGTGGACAGGTATTCCTTCGAGGCAGATGCGAACATGGTGTCGAAGGTCGCCGTGGTCGCCGTAGGGGAGGACGCGCCAGGGCTTGATTCTGACGATGAGTCTGCGCACCGGCAGGCGTTCCAGTGCCACCGCCACGTCACAGTGGTGTAGGTGCTCGAAGACAATGAGGAAGTCTTCCGGCTTGTGGCGCACGACCTTGATGTCCTCCTCCCGAACTCGGAGCTTGGAGCAGAAGGCCTTCTTGATGCGAGCCGGGTCAACGATGTCCCTGTCGCTGCACAGGCACGCCACCACCGCTTGTGTGGAGAATCGCTCCAGCTCCTCCTCCATGGTAGTGTTGGCTGCCGCGACCGCCGATCTCTCCTGAGGACACAGCTCCGGATCCCCCAGTTGTGCCATGGCTGAGCGAGGCAGGCTGGGGAAGTTGTTGGGATCGAGCGGAGGCGGCGGTGGGGTCGGGGCTTGAAGCTCTGGATGGCGTTGGGGGCCTCTGCACTCACGGGCTTTATGCCCGTTTCATCCACAGCGCAAGCAGCGGATCAGGTCCTGCAGGCTGCCGCAAGGTGCCCTGCAGTCAGACATCTCAAGCATATTTACCTCTGAGGCGTTCGGCGATGGCAGGTCAAGGCGGAGGTACACGGGTTGTTGGGCGGCGCAACTCTCCCGGAGCGAAGTCGGCGCGGCACCACCAGTGCCTAGGCAGAACCCGAGACCAGCCATCCTCCACACGCGCGACGAATTGAAATGCCGTCTTGTCGCCGGAGCATTGGGAAGGGGCGACGCCATTAGTACTAGCAAGGGAGGGGGAGGTAGAAGCCGTGCTGCGGCTGGATCCGCCGGCAGCGAGGACAGACGTGGTAGATTTGAGGCAGGATTTGAGGGGGAGGCCAGTGGGTGGTGGGGAGTTACGACAACGGTTAGGAGGGAGGCTGACTGAGGGAGTGACATTGAAAGGTCACCTGACGCTGGGGATTTTTTTATTTCTAGCACTTTTTAAAAACTATTTTGAAATCTAACCTTGTTTATTTTTTAAAAAAAAACTAACACTTTTGGTCGCGCTTAATGCCAGCCACGCCATGCATGGCGGCGCGGTGAGGCTGCCACCGTGGCCGCGACCGAGCCGCTGACCACTGACGTGGCTAGCGCTGTCGTGCCACAGATAAGGGCGCGGCACTGCCACGCCACCGACCACTGCTAGTAGGCTGTTGCCTGCTGCCGCGCACTCTCCTCTCTCTCCAGCGCACTCTCTTAGGCCTACATGCAAACATGGAAAGCAGCTCCCTCTCACTCTTCTCAGGCATGCACTGCACCACTGTCCTCTTTTTTTTATTGGCTGCATGCAGCTGGACAAAGCAAACATTGCATCCTCTCTTTTTCTGCCACTGCACAGCCTGTGCCCGCCTGCAGCCTGCGCCCGCTGCTGCTTGCTGGCTGGCAGGGCTGCTCCTTGGTCGCATGGGTGAGTGTGTTGTGTGGCGTGCGTGAGTGCCAATAAAAAAAAAGAGAGGAAAGTGGTGCAGTGCATGCCTGAGAAGAGGGAGATGGAGCTGCTTTCCATATTTGTATGCAACCCTGGGAGAGTGCGCTGGAGAGAGAGGGAGAGTGCGCGGCAACAGGCAGTAGCCCGCCAGTAGTGGCTGGTGGCGCGGTATTGCCGCGCCGTGGCTGGTGGCACGGCACCTGATCTGTGGCGCAACAATGCCAGCCATGTCAGCGGCCCGATCGCGGCCACGGTGGCAGCCTCGCTGCGCCGCCATGCATGGCGCGGAGGCTTGATTTGGCCATGCCATGGCATTAGACGCGGCCAAAAGTATTAGTTTTGAAAAAAAATCAAATAGCGTTAGATTTCAAAATAGTTTTTAAAAAGTGTTAGAAATAAAAAAATCACACTGGGCAGCTGGGGGCGCACCGGGGAGGCTGCCTTGGCAAGTGGGACTTGGAGCTGGAGGGAGTCGACGATAATGGAGGACAGTCGCAGCCGCCACGCAAGCGAGTCGCGGGTCTCGCCGTCGCGAGCCAAGAAGGCGGCATCCCAGCGGGAGAGAGAGGCATCGGGAGACTCGCCCTGACGCGGCGAGGCAGCGTCGCGGGGTGAGAGAGGCAGAGGGTGGGCTGCGGCGGCAGATCTAGGGCCGGCAACCGGGTCAGGGTGGAGGAAGAGGCTAACAGCTCCATCCGCAATTCCTACTCAACATTAGAAAACTTTGCTTTCCATACGCAAGAAAGCTATGTAGCTTTGTATCAAGAAGTAGAAGATAAAGTTCAGTTTACAAAGGCGTCAAAGACGCAGGCACACACATGCGTCATGGGCATAGAAAGAAACAGAGACGCTAACTGACCAATTGTACAGCAAACGGAATTACGGAAGCAACCAAAGATTGAACACACGCTAGGTAACAAAAGTACTAACTAACAATGCTACTCCAGGAAGTACTAGACTAGATTCCTATTGTCAAAGGGACTCCAACGTTCTGATGGAGGCGGAGGGCGCGTCCCCTAGGAGGCCCCCCACCCTGATAGCCGAATACCCGCTGCCGGCACAGCAAGCATCGTCAGCCACGCCCGCGGCTCATTCATGGGCTACCGGTCCATGGCAAGAATGTGGTAGCCGAACTTGACCGCATGCAGCGTGTGCTAGTCTACTTGTGGCTCGGTCTGCACTTCAGCGCCCGCAAGCGCATCTCTACTCCGGATGTTGATGGCTAGCGCTAGGTCCCACTGTGGGGGCCATCAAGAGGCTCCGACGAGGCACGGCCTGCACCTTCGGTAGATTGTCGGCCACCTCCCTACTTTTCGACAGCACAGGAAGTGCTTCAACTGTCTCCCCTCCATGCACAGGGTGGTAACCTGCAGGTTGCCTCCATGCTGTTTGCGCTGCCAGCGGTTCTGACACCTCACGCGCGACTGCAAGCGGCAACGGAGGGTGTCTCCTACCAACTCCAGCACACCTGGTGGCACATGTGGATGGCCATGACGGCTTCTCCGAGTTCGTACCTCGAGCACCCAGTCACCTCCCCACGTTGGTATGGCGGAGTCAGGTGGAGTTTTGCCGACTGTCGTTGCGCCTGTCGGCCCAAGGCGTAGGAGGCGCCGGAGATTGTCGGGGGTAGACACTAATGACTCCTCTAGCTACACTGCAGCCGACCGCGGCGAGTCGTACAACAGGACATGCCTTCCTGGAATCCTGGGCCCAACCAGTTGACGCTGGCCACTTGGCCTCACAACATGCCCCATGGTTGCGACGCCACTGACGCCCGATGTTGGAGGAGTTCGTAGCCTCACTCAACGCCAGTTGGGCGCTTGGTCGCCTAGCTTCAACTCCAACGGCCACCTAGCTGGAGGACTGAGCCAAGGCGATGGTCACCTATGTTTGCACCTACGGGCAACAGACGTTGTACTAGCATGCTGACTTGGAGCTGCGGATGCCACCTCCGCTCCCCACTCAAATGGGCAGCCTCAGCAAGAGCAGACACAGGTCATGCCACCACACAGAACACCCCCTCGGGCGTTGATGCATCCACGAAGGACGAAAAGGGCTACCCGCCAAGCTTTGGTCTAGTCCACCTCATGGCGGATGTTCCCAATACGACGCCAGGGGTTACCCAGACCACGCACAACAACAACTCCGCCAAGCGCCGTCTTGAGAACTTCACCAAGAAAGTGGTGCGTAAGAGGGCCTTCCCGCTGATTCGTGAGCCACCAAAGCAGCCGCCTGCAAAGGCGGTGCTACTGCTGCGGAGCAACCGTCTAGTGGCTCAAAGCCTCTCTCAGGTGTCTGCCAAGCGAGGTGAGATCCTAATCATGAAGCATTCGAGTTTGGTCACAGGTTTGTCAACGCCAAGCGCACCGGCGATGAAGGCCTACGATGCGCTCTTCTAGGACGCCGGAAGGAGTCGCGTTGGCAGCAGCGAAAGTGCAAGCCCCCTTCTTAGGCTGTGTTGCTGCCCTTATCTCGGTTGTCTGCTATTTGTGTAATATCGATATATTTATGTGTATGCTAGTTTGGTCTAGCCTGTGGCTGTAGTCCTGTAGACCGCCTAGGGTGCTCGCCAGAAGCGTGTTATCTGTATTTAACTTTTCTACCTTAATATAAAGATGTGCAAACCTTTTACATATTCGAGAACAATGCTACTCCAGGCAATCGTAGCCAGACGAACAACCTGTGTTGCTGTAGCTTCCCGATGTTTGAAAATGAAGAGAATTCCTCGCCTTCCAAATGCACCAAGTGATCAAAGTGAAAAGTCGATGCCACGACGATGTTCTAGTAAAGAACCATTAGTATCCTCTTCCTCTTAAAAGTACTCGTAACCAACATTTCAAAAAGGAGAGGCCAAAGTGTATATTGTTTACCTTTTCCTGATTTTCTTTTCCCATGTGAAATTAGTGTGGACCACACGAATATGATGGGGTTAAAAAATATTCTTTGAACTTTAATTTCTAATAATTACATTTTCCCAGCTATAAAAATATTTTATAGCGTATCTCTTTATGATCACAGTCACACTGTGGGGGCACCTGAGCGAAAATTCTGGAACCAAATACACCAGTCTGTCCGAATGAATAACAATGTTGCATAGTTTCTGACAGGAAACATTTGCCAGGAAGCCATTTGGAACACAAGCTGTTACCTTCCTGTCGCTATCGTACTTTCCATAAATGAGAAAGTCATAAAGAAGGTTAAAAAACCCATCCATAAAAGGAAGATGTTGAAAAAGAGAACAAGAAGAAAGTCCAAGAATAGCAGAAAATAATTTGCCCAATCACATCGACAAGAAGGTTTAAGCATCAACACAACAAGAGATTTCTGGCTGTTGTCAAAAAAAACAAGAGATTTCTGGTCTAAGTATTTGGAAAACTGATTATTGTTTATAAATTATCTAGCCGGAACTACTTCAGCAGTACTTTTCAGCGAACAAACAATGTTTTCCATTTACAACAAATCAGCATAAGCATGATCATAAGCCAAATTTCAGCGAAACGAACAAGCCCGATCTACAACCGATGATAACTCATTTTTAAGTAAGGGTCATTTTGAATCCCCTCCTAACTCTAGAGCTCTAAACTTTAGAGCTAAAGTCTTCAAACAAGTGCTCTAAAGTTAGTTGTAAAATTTAGCTCACCTCACATTAGAGCTTTAGACCTTAAAAGTGAGCTAAAATAAGTTTTTAGAGCTACAAAGTTTAGAGAAGGGGGTCCAAATAGGTCCTTAGTACGAGTTGAAAACAGTTATAGAAATATTTTTCAGTATGTGGCACCACATAGTACTAGTCTAATTTAGACACAGAAGTAGAAATAAAAAATAAGTCGTAGCAATATGTTCGGGCTAAACTAGCAAGGGCTAGATCGTTCGGGCTGCATGCAATCAAGATACATAGAGGAGGGAGGTCTAAACAGCGAGCCAACCAGCAAACCAACGAATCCGATTTAACGCTCGTTCTTCTCTCGAAAGACACGCGAACACCTTCCTGGAAGACTCGTCGGGCATGAGTGTAGCAAGTGGCGAAGCTAGAGCTAAAATGAGGGGGATGCAACACTTACTAGTATAATGTATAGAGGAGTTGACCGGAGCTCTACCAAACCGAGCCTTAACCTTGATATGCAATATTTACATGCTAAAGTTTGATTTTTTTCTAAGGTAATATATTGGTTCTGCAAAATTATATATAAACATAGAGAGAGCTATGCAATATCAAGAAATATATACAATAGGCCGGGTTATCAAACTTGGACAAACATTCAGTATAGGAAACTAGTATCGATTATTTGTCACTTAATCCGATAACATTAGCAATTCAAATGACATACTACCATGGTCAAGTAATTTAAAACCCTAAATCCTTATTAAACCCTATAGTTCGATAAATCAAACCTATATAACTGCATCTCCCATTAATTATCTAAAAAAATGAGAGCTCCTAATTATGAAATAATGAAAGATGAGCCTCATTTTTCTTATTCTTATATGTACTTGGCATCTAGCCTATCTATACCCCTACTGAAAAAAAAATCTCGCAATACAAATCTAAGCATCTAGTTAGATCTATTTCTACTACAGAGACGATTAGCAAGCAAGCAATAGTTGCAAGTTTCGGTGTTTTGTTTGGAAGAAATGTCATAAATACTTGAAGTATATATAGAAACAAAGAGTAGTACTTAGCTTGTGCAACCAAGGAATAAAATGAGAGGGTGCAGGAAGCATGCATCAACGATGTATATATATAAAAAATATATATTGATTAGACAACGAATCATGGGCTTCTAGAGTTCTGGTCTCCTAGGCCAAATTACATCATACATGCAGGACTTGGTCTGCCCTTGATCCTAGCATGCCCAGGTTTATTGGCACTAGGCTTGGTTTGCTCAAGGAGAAGCTTTCACGCTTTCATGTTGCGCCGTGGGGGGTGCATGACACAGGATTGAAGGGGGTGCACGTGTGGTGATTTGAGATAATTAGCACTTAATTTTGTTTTTGCTGTGGGTGCATTGGCACCCCCACCCCACAACGTACATAGCTTTGCCCAGGGTTGTCCTAGGATTAGCAAGGGCACTCAGGACGCCGACAAATGTTGTTGAGAGAAGTGCTGGACAGTAAAATGGTTGAAAAAGTTTGAGATGGAAGACAAAAAATAAGATAGATTGGGTTTTTTTCCTTTAGATAGATTTATTACTCAGTAATCTGTATTCCCCTCGTATATATACTAAATAGAGGGGTGATCTTATCGTGGTAGAAAACTGTGTTCCCCTCATATACTAAATACAAGGTGATCTTATCGTGGTAGAAAACTTATCACACACATAATAATTTATAAGTTTTCCATAAGATCAAATGAGTTTCAAAAGAAAATCATCACCATCCTCTCCCGCCTAGCTCCAGCAGCACACGACCTCCGCCCTCCACCACCATCAATGCTACTCGATTGAAGCTTGCCGCACTCTATGCCACCATTTCTCAACGGTTATCCTCCATCACTATAAGGTCGATGCCGCCCCTACCACCTCGCCGTCTTCCAAAGTCTGCTACTTCCTCCAGATCGGTAATAAGCTTTTCAACGCCCCACAAAGTTCAATAGTCTCAAACAAGGGCATGCTTAGCACGGCTCCAGCAGCAACTTCTACGAAGGAGCCGTACAAAACATTGTTTTTGTTGAAAAGTTATTTTTTAGTGAATAGCAGATGAGCTAGAGCCATCATTAGATGAGGAGCCGAAGGTGAAAAAAAAGTAAAAGTTAATCCTCAAGTGTTCTGGCCCGTTTGGATGAGCATTTGAGGAGGGGCCATGCCAAACAAACTCTAAGGTCTCCAGATCCTAAAACTAACCTCACATTTGGTGATGGATGGATAAGCAAGTAATCAATCACCTAAGGAGCAGTAAGGGCGTGTTTAGTTCAGGGGCTGTAAAGTTTTCGGGGGTACTGTAGCAAATATGTAACTATAGCAATTAATGTCCAATCATGGACTAATTAGGCTTAAAAGATTCGTCTTGCAAAATACATGCAAACTGTGTAATTAGTTATTTTTTATCTATATTTAATGCTCCATACATATGTCCAAATATTCGATGGGATAGGGTGTAAAGTTTTTGGGTGGGAACTAAACATGACCTAAATCTGCTAAAATGTACTCCCTCCCGTTCCCTAATAAAGCAAGTCGTTTTTTACATCAACATGGCCTTTAAGAATGTCTTTGACTGCTACTTTTGCTATAAAATATTATAAAATATAGTCAATATATACTTTTTATGAAACTACATTTTGAGATGAATCTCCTTACATCACTTTCCTATTTTCACACTCAACTAAAAAGAATTAATTTTGAATTAAAGTTTAAAAATATTTGACTTAAGACAACCTTAGAACGACTTGCTTTAGGGAACCAGAGGGAGTATTTTTTTAAGCAAAAGTAGTTATAAATTGTAAAAGTTGTTTTTTATAATAAATCTAATAATGTCAATTTTGTGCGTAAAATAAAATTTAGACATTATAGTTAAGCTAAAAAGGTTGACCTAAGACAAGACATATATTTGAAATTAGGGAGAGTATTTATATATAAATTATAGAAAGATTGCATGTACTATGATGCAAAACCTTAGACACAAATTTTTATTAAAAGAATATTTTAGGCTCTAAAACCCTTTAGGTGAAATCATAATACACTTTCTCATGAAACGTATCATCTGGATGATTTAGATGGATGCTGCTTGTCCTATCCTATTCTGTTCTCCCCCCCCCCCCTCTCGGGGCACATATATCAAATAAAATATCATGTTGGGAAGTCGATATCCAGCCATTCTGGTTACACTTTTAGGTCTCATTTGGAATGTAGGGTAAGACAATCGTAGGAATAGGAAAAACTTAAGATTTAATATGACATAGATGTGCAATCCTATGGGAATTCAAAACGTAGGAAAGAAGAAGAGATGTCATTTGGCAAGCTATAGGAAAAGTATAGGAACATGAGTTGGATATACAACATGTAGTTGCCAGAGAAACTCCTGCTAAAGGCCCAAAAGTGGTGCAAAGAGAAGCCAGCTTGGATCATATGAATTTTTCCATGAGGTCGGACCTCTTGATAGATTTCCTATGGAATTGGATCAAAGGGTGGCATTTCATAGGATTATTATTTCCTTTGTTTTCCTATGTTTCAAAGGAGCCTTAGAAAAAAATCCTTAGGATTATCAATCTAAAAAAATTCCTTTACGAATCCTCCATTCAAAAGCGCCCCTTAATGTGATGTGATGCAAAACCTTAGACTCATTTTTCACAAAAAGAAAATCATTAACACACAATTTAATGCTCAAACATCGTCCCCTCCACTCTCCCACGTTCCTCAGGTTGTCTTCTCCTTGTCCAGATTCTTCTTCATCCGTTGCCGTGCTGGCACTGTCACTGTGGTCCCCACCGGAAAAGACGAGCGCCCACGTCGTCCACCCAAGCTGGTCTCCCCACGCATCCAGCCACGTCGGCATCACACCCTCGCGAGATCCCCTCCCTCCCTCCCGTGCACCCAGCTCACACCGACAACTGCTACCGACACGCGGGGCCCAATCAATGCGGTCCCACACGTCATGCACACGGGCCTCCCCGGGGCTGCGTTCCTCGCGCCGTCCCGCGCGGCGGAGAGTTGCGTTTGACCGACCCCCGGCCGCCGTGGGTTTTTCTTTCTTTCGTTTGTTAATTCCCTCCGCCTTGCTTTCAGCCTCTCATGGCCAGCGCGGGACTCCACCACTTCTCTCCTCCCCGGATCACCCACCGAACCCACGCGAAGCCGGCGTCCAGATCTTCTCCCCCGCGGTTCAGATCCCCGGACCGAGCCGGCGCCGCCTGAAGAATCTGCAGCAGCGGCGAGGTAAAGCTCCGAAAGCCTTTGGTCTTTTTCTTTTCTTCCTTTGTTCTTGAATGGCACAGCCGTACAGGTTCATTTCGTGGTTGGATTCGCAGCTGCTTCCCGCTAAAGCGTGGCTTAATTGGCTTACTTTACTGGTAGCTGCGATGCTGCTTAGCTTGATTCTTTTCTGCTTCCTAGTTTTTTTCAGCTTGTTTCTTGCTTGGTGATTGGAAAATATCCAAGTGTTCTGCTGGTTTAATTAATGAAAACTACACTGTTCAAGCAATAATTGAGTTCGTCCCTTGCAAGTTTGCAACTTGCAGAGTGTGGCCATCTTACGTCCTGTGGCTGTGATTGGCCAGCTGACCTCCCTCCATGTCTATGTTTCCTGCTGCCAGGTTGCTTTGAGCTGTGGTGGATCTCCTGGCCGGCGTGGCGACATGGGGCTGGGTTTGGGAGCTCTTCTCAAATCCGGCGGCCTCTCGGTCTCGGACTACGACGCCATCGTCTCGATCAACATCTTCATCGCGCTGCTCTGCAGCTGCATTGTCATCGGCCACTTGCTGGAAGGGAACCGATGGGTCAACGAGTCCATCACCGCGCTTGTCATGGTGGGCCCTCGCAGTCCGGGTGTCTGTGGTTTTGCTTCTGTGGGCACTGGTTTGAGTGTGTGCCTTGTTTCTTGTAGGGCCTCATCACGGGAGGCGTGATCCTGCTGGTCACTAATGGGACAAACTCACGCATTCTTGTGTTCAGCGAGGACCTGTTTTTCATCTATTTGCTTCCGCCGATAATCTTCAATGCCGGGTGAGTCTGCTTAGTACCGTCATGGTTTTTGTGTCTTAGATTTCCTTTTGGAGCCGAGTTTTTCTTCCTAGGTGGCAAATGTTGTCTTGTTCAAGCAATGTGCAAAATTTCCTGAGTTTATCAAAGCCATGTAATGTAAGAGGTGAATTGCTAATGAGCAATGCACAACCAATGTAGTCAGCTTCGGACCTATTCTTTTTCCTCTGTATGTTGTAATTACATTACACTATGGTGAAACCCTGAAACTTACTATCTTCACTAGAAACCCATTTTCTCCAATAGTCCTAAACAACTGCTTTCCTGAAGTACAAAGTTGCCTTTGGATTCTCTAGGTTGTATATCAGGGGTTTATAGGGACCCATATATAACTAAATGATTCAAATTATGAGTAAGCACCATTTTGTTTAATCATTTTTTTTTCTGAATTTGGCAAGGTATTTCAGTAATTTAGGCTAACATAACTGTGCTAGACTATCTACAGAACCCAGCAAAACATGTTGCACTGTTTGTCTAAACTACAAAGTTACATTTCATACAAGTAATGAAGTATACCTTTGTAAATGTTTCTCCACATTATCAGGTTTCAAGTAAAGAAAAAGCAATTCTTCCGCAACTTTATAACAATTATTTTGTTTGGTGCTGTTGGAACTCTGATTTCCTTTGTAATAATCTCTCTTGGTAAGTTGCTAAACCACTTGTGCAGTTTGCATGGTCTTACTTTGGTTTCACATGTATGCTCATATTGTTTCTAGTCACACAATATTTTTGAGGAAAAATATATTACTGTTTTTGCATATAAAAAGCATGATCGTGGTACTAGGGTCAGTTATATGTCTGAAAAAAATATATAACAATGGCATCTGGGCCTATGCCCCACTTGCCATTGCCACAGCAATATTTTTTTACTGCAGTTGTTAAGTGCTTTAGATGGATTTTTTTTTCTTCAGTCATTGCTTCACTGTCAGTGATATCTGTACTACTAGATTAAGAAAGCTATCTGTAGACTAACAGAGCAAGTAAATTCATTGATTAGCAATGAACACCCATCACTCCTATATGTAGCTATTATGGCAGGATTAGGTGCTATATAAAACACTTGCAGTGCAAGCCAACTTCATTTTCCCTAGTCAGTTGTAATAATAGATTGTTGGTTTTGTGGTGTACCATGTGGGGTAGTACTTCAGTAAGCTATACACTAGGTTGAAACTTGAAACAAATGGCTTTGAGAATTTGGATTAAGAAATGGAGTGTTAAATGGATCTGTGTCCTATAGGGTAGGAGCTGGTGTCTTCAGGGTTCGGCTTTCCTTCGAAACCAACAGAATTGTCCTGAGACTTGGGAGGTCTAGTAAGTAGTATAGTGTCTATGGCCATTATTTGTAATCCATACAGGGCATGCTAACAGTGGACACTGAAAAGAAGTCAGTTCCTTTTAATTCAAAATGTGCCCTTGCATATACATTTGAAAACATGAAATCAGATAATTTAGATAAATGCTAAATTAAGTATGCTTCTTGATAGTTGGCCACCAAATAAATTGTCGCTGATAATTAGTTGTTCTTGAAATCTGTGGAGGTCATCTTCATACAGGAAGTTATATTCAAATATGACATGTTCAAACCTTGTAGTTGTCAAACCTGTCTTGCTCAGGCTTCTAAGTCTTTTTTGTCTAATGGACACATCAGGTGCTATGGGATTGTTCAAAAAACTTGATGTTGGTCCACTCGAGCTTGGGGACTATCTTGGTTGGATATATACTAGACCCTTTTCATTCTCTGATAGTCTGATTAGACCATGGATGCCATTGTCAATTTGCTAATACTTGTTTTTTTTTTACCAATGTTTGCAGCAATTGGTGCTATTTTCTCTGCGACAGATTCTGTTTGCACCTTACAGGTTTCTTTTTGAACAATCTGCCATCTTTGTCTTATAAAATGAGATAGGAAGCCAATTTAATTGGAAATTCATTACTTTGCAGGTGCTTAACCAGGACGAAACACCCCTACTCTATAGTCTAGTTTTTGGTGAAGGTGTTGTTAATGATGCCACATCTGTTGTGCTCTTCAATGCAATTGAAAACCTTGATATTGCTAATTTTGATGCTATTGTTCTGTTGAATTTCGTCGGAAAATTTTTCTACCTGTTCTTCACCAGCACCATACTTGGAGTAGCTGTAAGTAATCACCTACTGCCACTGTTGTGAGTCGTCTTATGAATACTTTGCTACTGCCAAAATAATCAGAAAATCTACTCTGATGATTTGTGCATGGCTCTTTTGACTGACTGATAATATTGTTTCATGGCAGACTGGGTTGCTTAGTGCGTACATTATCAAGAAGCTCTGTTTTGCCAGGTCTGTACACAACTCTCTAGCTCTGTGGGGTAGTTTATTGTGTTTTACTTTACACTGCAAAACAACAGACATTTGAAAATTACTGTTTCACGCTTGTGGTGATATGCAGACATTCAACTGATAGAGAAGTTTCTATCATGATACTCATGGCATACCTTTCGTACATGTTGTCAATGGTAAGTGCATGAACATAAGAAGTTCCAAACGTCACAAATAAGCAAGTCTTACTTGGAAAATGTTTAGGGGGGTGTATATTAATATCATATGGTATTGATACTATATTAAACATTTAACCTTTAGTTACTAATTTCTCTTGATTTGCTACCTTTGTTCTTATTTTTCTGCAGCATGCACTGATCTCAGTTTCTTAGCCTTTTGCAAACAGCATGATACCAAGATTTGTTTCTGATTAATATAATGAGGCACAGCTCTCCTGCGTTTTCGAGAAAAAAAATATTTGTTTCTGATATTTTCTTCCATTTTTCAGCTGTTGGACCTGAGTGGCATTCTTACTGTCTTCTTCTGTGGAATAGTAATGTCACATTACACTTGGCATAATGTGACAGAAAGTTCTAGGGTTACCACTAAGTATGTCTTTTTCTGGATTCAGCTTTTCTAGCAAAAATTATGGTTCTAACATTATGTATACTAATTGCTGATTTTCCCTTTCCATGCTGCAGGCATACTTTTGCAACTTTATCATTCATCGCAGAAATTTTCCTCTTCCTCTATGTTGGGATGGATGCATTGGACATTGAGAAGTGGAAATTAGCTAGTAGCAGGTACCTTTCGCTGTTGGAATGATTGATATTTTAAGTAATATACTAGTAAGAAAATTTCTGCTATGTTATTAGTTATCTTGAACAAACTACATGTATCAGCTATTGACTCTGCATCCAGTTAGGCTGATGTTATGTCAATCCTGAACTAAAATATTCTTGTATTACTGGTTCTGTTGTTGGCAAGAGGAACCTGTGTTCTTTCTTTTTTATTTGGAGATTCCTCAGTGAACCAGAATACCAGATCCTTCATCAGGTTTCTATTAACTGTTGTTTGGCAAGTGAGCAGCAATGGCCCACAAGAACAGCTCCCAGTGGACGTCTTTTGTCCTTACTTTCTAAAATGACCTCGCCCCCCCCCCCCCCCCCCAAGCACCCCCCAAGCTAATATATCTATTTGTTTCTCCTATGATGCAGTCCTAAGAAACCAATTGCTTTAAGTGCAATTATATTGGGATTGGTTATGGTTGGAAGAGCGGCATTTGTATTCCCTTTGTCGTTCCTATCCAACCTAAGTAAAAAGGAGGCCCGTCCAAAGATCTCCTTCAAGCAACAAGTTAGTACTAGATCTTATTTTCATTCTTCTGCCATTGTGCCCTCTGGAAACCTGAAAGAGCTAACGATGCTGGTATTTTCCTTTAGGTAATCATATGGTGGGCTGGTCTCATGAGAGGAGCAGTGTCAATTGCACTTGCCTATAACAAGGTGATGTTTGAAGCGAATTCTCATCTGCTTTGAACCTGCTACCAGATTTTTACATATCTTTGCTTGAGC
Organism: Saccharum hybrid cultivar R570; assembly: GCA_038087645.1. Classification (NCBI taxonomy): domain Eukaryota; kingdom Viridiplantae; phylum Streptophyta; class Magnoliopsida; order Poales; family Poaceae; genus Saccharum; species Saccharum hybrid cultivar. The sequence goes on along the minus strand of JAQSUU010000804.1, from coordinate 5,428,405 downwards.
ATTTATAGGCTCTTATTATACTAGTCCATGTAAACTTTTGCAGTTTACATCATCTGGTCATACTGAAGTGCGAGTTAATGCTATCATGATCACCAGCACAGTTATTGTTGTTCTATTCAGCACAATGGTAAGCCTGCTATATATTATTATTAACTCGAACAGCTGTTCTTCATATATATGCATATGTTACACAGTCCAGCACAAATCATGACACTGAAACCATGGGTATAATTATAACACATTACACATGTGATGCTTTTCATATTTGTTTCTTCATGCTGTATGTGAATATGCAAATAGAATTAAAGGTCCATGCACATGAATCAACTAGTTTTCTTTTTTACTTTTGAGAAAAATGAAAGTACTACCATTTTGCTAATTTATATGCCATCATTTAATTCAGGTTTTCGGTCTGCTGACCAAGCCGCTGCTTAATCTTCTCATCCCACCAAGGACTGGCTTGAACACATCATCTCTGCTCTCCAGCCAGTCTATTCTGGACCCACTTCTTACTAGCATGGTGGGGTCTGACTTTGATGTAGGACAGATCAACTCCCCCCAGTACAACCTTCAGTTTATTCTCACCGCGCCAACTCGCTCTGTCCATCGTCTTTGGCGCAAGTTTGACGATCGGTTCATGCGCCCAATGTTCGGGGGGCGAGGTTTTGTTCCTTTTGTGCCTGGTTCGCCGGTGGAGCGGAGCGTCCCTGAACCTCACCTGGGCACTGTGACGGAGGCAGAGCATAGTTGAAATGAGGCAATAGAGATGTAGACAATTTTCTGTAGATCACTTTGTTCTCAGAATCCATTGGTGTAAATTGTTGTTGTAATATCTTGTGCAGATAGTTTCTGTAGAGCTACACAAGCTTCTGCAAATTTCTGGGAGACACTCCCAACTGTAGATTACCACAATTCATCTGTAAATTTCAATGTTGTTCAAGAAGAATAATCACATGCTAGCATATTGGCATGCTTTTTTTTTATATATAATTGTATAATTGTGGGCCTGGTACAAACAGTTTTTCTTTTTTTTCCTGAGCTGAAGTTATAATGTCTCAAACGATGTTCGGTCTGGTCTTAGTTTTTGTCACGGGATATATACATTTACCCCAAGAATGTCAAATGTGGAAAAACATGACTGTCAAAACTCCCAGAGATTTTCCCTGTACATTCACCCTGGTTTTACGATGAAAGAGGCTTACTTCCTGCCTATTGGAACAAAAACCTTGAGTTTGATGGTAAGTTAGTTTTAGTTTTGTCCTAAGTCAAACTTATGTAGTATTGACCAAATTTATATAAAAAAATACATAAACATCTATTAACGTATTTTTTATAGACTTAATAAAAATCAGACAGATTCGACTTAGGACAAAGCTAAAACAATTTATAATATCAACCAGAGCAAGTCAGTATCTGCACCATCCGCTTGGGAGTACCGACTTCCGACTACGTCCACGCGGCCTCAGCTGGCCACGATGCACTTCACCGTGCGAAGCTCACTTAATACTGTGATCGTCTTTCATCCGTGATCAGGTTTCTTCGTACTGAATTCTACGAGGCAACAACAATGCTACAAGAGTTTACAATCCTAAGAGAGTGTACTCCCTCCATCTCAAACTCAAATATTTTTAAATATGAATATATATATAAAATCATTAATATTTATGATGCATAATCAAACGGGACTTAATCCTATGTAGCTGCCACCACCGATACACCGCCTGCGGCAACTCTTCCCTCGCTACCGCCACTGCCACCGCCGTGTCTAGGGCCCCTCTCCTTCCTCTCCAATGCATCTGCTGAGGACGAGAAAGGGAGGGGACTCATTCTTTTTCCTGCAGTTTCATATCTAGTTGCTTAGGGTTTAGTCCAAATAAATCCTTCGGTAAAATCAGACAATTTCAGTTGGGATCGTGTTTCCTGCGTGACTTCGGTGATTGCCACGACGAGATTGCCGTTGCAGACGTCGATTTCATTGGCGGACAACCAATTTGTGGTCTTTTTTTGCAAGGTGAGGGATGCTTCTGGGCGCTGCCAACGAGGACAGGTACTCCGGGTCATCGATCCATTCGTCGATGGTTACGGAAAGGAAATCAATGTTTGGAGGTGATGTATCCGCATCCTATGTTGTACCGGATGATGATGCAATTGCCGATATCATTTCATCGATTCAGATGTGTTTTGGACTAGTTCTGGAGTATTGGATCTTGCGGAATGTCTAATGTTTTTGGTTGCTCGTTGGATTCGGCATAAGAACTGCACTTTGGCTCTGGCGTTCGAGGGAAGCTATTGGGAAAGAAGACGATGGAAGAATCTGGATAGAATATTATTTATTTTTTATTTTAAATATTTTTTCATGTGTAATTTGGGGATATATTGTGCCGAGTTTTAATATAATCCTCCTTCCCTTTGCAAAAAAATATGATGCATAATCAGTATCATTAAATAAATCATTGAATATATTTTTATAATAAACTTATTTAGAGATACAAACGTAGTCAACAGAATCTTAAGTTCGACCAACACGATTCACACAGTGACATTCTTTATGGGACGTAGAGAGTATCTTTTAATCAAAGACTATTGACCATGCTTTATAGAAAGCGACATATTTATTGGGGATACCGTCTTACATACAAAAGTATAAGTGACTTATGAACATATATTTCACAACATTATATGAAAAACTCTAGACTCTCTTCCAGATGAAACAATTGTAATATATGTCTGAAACAGATGAAACATTTTGGAACATACACTTGCAATATAGCCATTGCAACATATGCAACATCTAGATCTACTTTTGCAACACCTAGATGACACACTTGCAACATACGTCTGAAACAGATGAAACATTTCGAACATACACTTGTAATATAGCCATTGCAAACATATGTAACATTTAGATCTACCTTTACAGCATCTAGATGTAACACTTGGAACATACTTCTGAAATAGATGAAACATTTGGAACATATACTTGCAACATACATTGAAGCTATTGCAAAATGCAACATCCAGATCTAGTTTTGCAACATCCAAATGAAACACTTACAACATATATGTCTAAAACAAATGAAACATTTAAACATACACTTGAAACATACATATATAGCCATTGCAACATATGTACCATCCAGATCTACTTTTACAACATCCATATGAAACACATACAACATACATATGAAAACACCTAAAACACTGAAAAACATATGTTTGCAACATGTACTTTCAGTGCAACATCACCTTGCTGCTTGGGCGTCAGCGTATGGAGTTCATCGGTGTAGAGCTCGCCGACAACATGGAGCTAGGTAGTGACGCACACATGGGAAGGTGGGGCGGCACGGTGGATGACGTAGAGGGCGGGTGGGATGACCAGCGAGCGCCCGAACGCCGTGGAGAACGTAGAGGTAGCACGGTCGCGGTGGAGCCCAGTCGTGGAGCTGGGTGGCGGTGCATAGAGGGAGAGGTGGGGGGCAATGCGACGACGGTGATGACGTAAAGGCAAGTAGGATGGCTGGCGAGCACCCAGACGCTGTGGAGAATGCAAGGCAGTCGCGGCGCTGCGGACTAGACGAGCAGATAGGATTGGGGACGTGGACGAGCGGATACGAGTCTTCAGCCCTTAGGCGTCATGACCTATCAAAGCATTTACGAAAAAACGGGAAAGAAAATAAAAAAGGGGAAACATTGGAAATGCACCCCCAAGTGGCTGCGCACAGACGCCGCAGAAGATCCTCGGTCCCCCTGACCGCAACCATTTCGAGTGTCGAGAGACGAGACCGTTACACCCCCCGCCTCGCCCCTCCCCCGCCTTCGGAGCGGACGAACCAGCGAACCGCGCGCCCGCTCATCTCTCTCCCTCCCCCTCCTCCTCCTCCTCCTCCCCCACCGAATCCGTCCACCGAATCCCCTCACACTCCCATGGATCGCTTGTCGCGGCCGGCGAGCCCGGGCGGCGGCGGGCTGGGGTACGCGTCGCGGCGAGGGCTCTACGCGCAGGCGGCGTCGCATCACCACCAGGCCGGCGGCAGCGCGCAGACGTCGCCCGGCGGATCCCCAAAGGAGCTGTCCCCAGTCCACCGCCACGCGCGGGCGGGATCCCTCGGCGGCGCAGGGGCCGCCTCCACCGCAGGCCGCCGCGCGGGGGTCGGCGCCGGCGCCGGCGCCCGCGCGCAGAACAGCGCCGCGCGCGCCGCCGCGCAGCGCCTCGCGCGGGTCATGGGCGGCGGCGTGGGCGGGGACGCCGGCAGCGGGAGCGACGACGACGACGACGGCTACGAGCTGTCTGGGCCCCCCATCGAGCTCTCCAACACCCCGCGCCGCACCTCCGCCCGATCCCCTTCCCCCTCGGTAACCATCGTGTCCATGCGGTGGCATTTGGCTCTGCATGTGATTTTGTAGTGCATACTTTGCAATGCTACTCGATTCTCAATACGACCTGTGCGATGCGCTAAGTGGTGGCGTGCAATTCTGTGCATTTTAGATAGGCCGTTACCTCGCGGATCAGACGCAGGTGGGCCGGCCGCCGTCGCTGACCAACCGCTACACGGCTGGGAAGTCGGTCCCCATGATCCCGTCGATCAAGCGGCCGGCCACCAGCGGTGCGGGGGCCGGGGCTGGTTCAGAGTCGCCCATGCCGAACCGAAGGGAGCAGAGGTAAGGACTGTCCTGCTCTCAAGTATTAATATTAAATTGTGCCCCGTGCATGACAGGACAGATTTCGTGGTGCAATACGTTAATACATTTTGCGAGCATCTTCACTGTGGGTCTGTCTGGAGTTTTTCCAATTATCCAAAAGTTCTGCTATCTCAATTTAGTGTATTACGCTATGATATTTGGATTCCATGTCTCTGCTGGAGGCAGATGATTAGTTTTCCCGTGCTTTTTGGTTGCTAGTTTGCTTTGAGGCTACGACTTATCTTCCAAGCACTATGTTGTGGCATGGTGGTTGTGGATCAAAGACTGTGGAGTTGATAGTGGCGACCCACAGTCGGCCGAGTCTGTTCACCTCACCTCACTGGAGCACTTGAGAGAGAGGTAGAGAGGAAGAGAGGAAGATGGGAGGAATATTTTTTTCTCATTACTGGCTTTGAGGAGTAAGGAGTACATCAGTTTGGTTTATATAACACCAACTGTTCTCCTTCCGAAACACCTATTAGTTTTGCTAAACTAATAAGCATATATACCTGGATTACCTAATCCAAATCCAAAGCAAACTAATAATCATCTAAAATACTGAAGATAACTGAAGCCGATATTTTAGGCCGCGATAGGCTTCTTCTTGTGCTGGCTTTAGGTCCTGCAATACATAACACACCATCTATGCAGCGTGTTACAGTTTCTCGGACGCAGAAACTGTGCTAAATAAATATCAAAGCAATAGAATTGTATGTTAATTCTTCAGTTAGTTATTAGTGACACTGCAACTTTAATAGTGGAGTAACTTGATGCTAAATTTGAGATGTTACCATGAGCATTGCAACAGAAGTCACAAATCATGATTCTGCTTATGTGTCATTTCTTGCTTCTGAAACTTACCAAAAGGTCCAATGATATGGTGGATTCAAATGCACCATCACGTTTAATATGAACTAATCATTTGAGCAATTGTAAATAGGATAAGTCATCATTGGATAACTGAAACTCCAAAACTGGGGTTTTCTGAGACACCATTTGTCTAGAACGATTAGCAAGCAAACTTTTGCAACTTTTTTTTCAAATGCATTGGAAAGCTGCGTATCATTATATTAAGGATAGTAGAAGTACAAACCTTTGCGACTGACATGCCACATTACTGAATATAACACTCATTGATTGAATTACACTTGACTTACATTTTTTTTTAGAAAATTTAGTCATGGCAATCATTTCAGAATTATTCTATTATCGGTGTTAGTTATGTAAGTATTTGTATTTTATTTAAAAGAACCTTTTGATACCTGCTGCCTTTGCATTCTTGGTTCTCAATGATCACTTGGTAAGTAATATAGGCTACATCATTCTTAGGAGATCAGTTGATCTTGGAAGCTCATTGAGAGCTCGTCGTACATCTTCTTCTCTTAATGATGAGGTAATTTCTTTCATGAATTCAAGTTTTATATAGAATCTTAATGCTACGATCTGTGTAACATTCTGTTTACTGCTTGCGGGGTTAACCTTAAATATGAGTTATCTCTCCTCCATGCTACAATTCTTGTCTAACCAATGTTATGGAGACTGTCAAAACAGCTGTCAATCATTTACCTAATTAGTTTTTTCTCTTAATCTGGAGTGCCGCTGTGGTTCTTAATTTTTTATGTCCATGCTTTGCAGATTAACACACTTCAAGTGGAAAATGAAAGCATGTATGACAAAGTGAGATATCATGATTCTATTTTATTTTATAGTTTAACATGTTGGAAGCAATCAACCTTGCTTTTATCTTTCCTGCATCTTCCCAGCTTCAGCTTGCAGAAGAAAGGTCTGATGATGGAGATGCCAAATCCATGCACATGGAGAGAGAGGTCTTTTCTGTGATAAAATGCTGACTAAATCTTTGCTTCTGATATTACTTGATTGAATCATACCGTCCTATTTTTTAGTTTTTAACTTGACAACTGGATGTACGCTAGTATGATTTGTTTGGATAAATTTTTTTCAAAAAAATGATTTGTTTGGATACCATGCGAAAATTTTCATGTTTTGCATTTACCATATTTATTTCCGAACTTCAGGATTCTGATATTGGCGATGCAATAGAAACCGAGCCAATTTTGATTAGCAGGTATGGCAGTTACTAAAAATATGCTACTTATTGTCGATGCCTGCTTTGTATTTTAAACCATATTTTCAATTTGGCTCTCAGGAAAGACGCAGCACTAGAACAAAGAAAGGTATATTTCCATAGAAAGCTTCTCCTGCTCAAAGTTTTGAGGGAGCACTAGAGAGAGAAGTTTGCTTTGGTTGAGTCACTTTTGATTATTACTGTGTGCACTATAGAGTTATTTGTGATCAATTTTTGCGTACTAGTTTTGTTCGAGCTTGATGCCTGTTTTGCTCTTAGATTGCTATGCGAATTGCTTCGCGAAGGTCCAGCAGTGCAAGCTGTAATGAGATTGCAACCCTTAAGTCAGAAGCAAAGGTGTATTGGATTTTTCCTTGAATCTGGTTATCCATTGCTGAACGAATTTTCCAGAGTCATCTTTTGCAATCATAAACTTTATTTGCAATTTGTGATAGGTTACTAGTAATCTGGTTACATCTGTATCTCGGAGAGTGAAAAGTGCTAGATCAGAACTGAGATCTCTTCAGGCAACAGCCAACAGAATGATCCTGTCACAGGAAGAGCTGGTGTGTATGTTAGTTACATAATCACAATATGAGCACTTTTTGTCTGTGGCTTATCATTGTAATTGTTCATGAAATTCCTTAATCAGGAGGAGGTGGTGCTAAAGAGATGTTGGCTGGCCCACTACTGGACATTATGTTCCAAACTTGGTACCAAGATCACGTTTGCACTGTTTATACTCCTTTACGATGAGGGAGTATTCCCAGTTGCCTAAATAATGTTTCAAATATTATGTGTTCTTGAATTAACATATTGAAATAGCAACTAGCAACCATTGTAATCTGTAACTGCTAGCTCAACCTTAGGACCATGGGCTAGGATGCATAATTATCCAACCCTGTTTGTCCTTTCGTGTTCACACCACACATTTTTTTTGGCTACTGTTCACTTAATTTGCGTTTAAACACTAGTGCTGTCTGGTTATTCATAAAGTTTGAACTTGTAGTCTCTCTTTTGTTCTTTTTCATAATAAATTCACACAATATTTCCCCTAAAAAGAAGATCAATGTCAATTTCCAATTTTATATGTTCAATGAAAAAAATGTGTCTCGTCTATAAGCAAGCAGACAATTTTTTAATATAAAAATTGTTACATAGTGTCTGGTTTTGGCTAATGGTGAGCCCCCCCCCCCCCCTCCCCTTAGGGATACATTCTGATATTGCTGAAGAAAAAAAAGAATACTGGTCCTCATTTGCACCGCGTGCACTTGAAGCAGTCCTATCAATTGGGCAAAAGGCAAGAGATGGAACTTTATCAGGTTATCAAAGCTATCTTTAATTCTTGTTTTGATATTTTACTTCTATGAAGCTGTTGATACAAGAATAATATGTTCCACTTACTATGCAAGTACTTCACTATCTCTATTGGCTAATCATGGAGATGAGACCCAGATTCCCCACAAGTCATGACACAATTTGACAAGTAACAAATGAAAAACCTTCAGTAGTATTCTTATATTATACAGTGATTTGATTGTAACAAAATGAAACAACGTGGCCAATTTCTACATGCTAGAAATTTGGAAACAACTTCAATTGAGTTTCTCATATTTGATTCTCTATTCTCATCTTCTGGCTGCAAAATAGGATTTATTTGCCCTTTACATATGTACTGTGCAGTGTAAAAGGAGCCTTTTGCTATGTGTACTAAAAAAATCTCATCTGAAGGGCTAATGTTAGTGGTTTTACTGCTTTTAAAATAGTCTCAGATGATGAAGGATTACTAAGTGTATCAGATTTCATGAATGACCTTAGTCACATAACCCCATTCTTTTCTCATAGTTCATGTGGTGACAGATAATGCTGACATGGAGAGCAGAAGCAAAATGTCTGATGTAAACGATATATCTAGTGATGGCAATATTGAGACCATGCTTTCAGTTGAGAAAGGATTGCGTGAATTGGCTTCACTCAAGGTTTTTCTCAAACTTGAAGTGTGTATGGACCTATATGCTACTTCAAAGTTTCAAGCATGATCAATTTAACTCAGAGACATGATTCACACTGTTTAAAATCCTCTTTGCATGTATTAATTGATGTACATGATTTCCTAGAATGTGAAACCTATTGCCTGCCACGTCTCATACAGTTCTATTCTAGTTAATTGTTCAGAATATTTTGGATTTTGCTGTGCCACATCAGGTGATATGGAAAACTGGATTATCCAACTTCAGAATCCTACTGCTACTAGAGTGACTGGTCCATCTCTGTAAAGTATATAGCAAATGCAACATATATGAGATTGAGTTAGCTTTTGCATATTCTCAGAAAAATGGCATTACTATATTTCTGCTTTTATTCATAGTGCAGTAATAATAACTCCATATTTCCTTTGAAGGTAGAGGATGCAATCATGCTTACTTTGGCTGAAAATCGACATATCAAACTTCTCTCAGGTGTCTTTTCGAAAATGTACTCATTTCTTATACTTTTATCTTACTAATATTTTATGTACAATATTTCCCTGGACCACCAATAGATGGCCATAACTGGTTCTTTTCATTAACGAAGATAAACCCATAAGGGCCCGTTTGGATCCTTGGAATTGAATTCATTTTAATAATCATAATTTAGACACATATTAATTAAGCTAATATGGTTGTATATGGATTATATTTGTATATTATTGTTGGTTATACGAGAGAGATACTTATGTGTTTCGTTTCTACCGTAGGACAGCGAGATGAAGAGCGTGCTATAAGTTGCAAAATAGAAACATAGAATGGTGATCTATAGAATCAATTTCCATCTCCCACCCTATGAATTTGGGGTAGGCTTATATGTGAACTTTGGAAAGTGGTGGAATGTTAAATTCCAAGCCAAATAGCCTAATTTATTAAGTAGATTTCAATTCCTCCAAATGAAAGGATCCAAACGGCCCCTAAAAGTAATGATCTTGATTTCTCTTATTCAATATAACAAGAATAACATAGTAGGGAATAGATCTTAACTCAATGTGATGATGATAATATCTGCATGTGTAGCATGTAGCTTAACTTGACAATGTCGAGCCACTTCCGAGAAATATTATGCATAATTTGCCTGTAAAAAGTGTTATTGTATGAATTAATGTCATTGGATGAATAATTTTTACCTTTTGATAAGGATTGAACTTCAATTACAGGCCAAGTTTCTGAGGGTCGGAGCCCTTCCGAGTCATTAGGTTAGTTGCTCTGTCAGTACTTTTGTATCCATGACCATTGACGTTTCACTTTCCTAATTATGTGTCTGACATATTTCCTGGTCCTAGAGTTAAGTGCGGAAGAGCGAGAAGATGTACGCTTCAAGCAGGTAACAGACTATTATGTTACTCGAAATTTATTTCGCTCTGGCCAGCATTAATATTCTTTTTTTTTTGTTCCAGCGTTAATAATATAGAATGAAATACACTAACAAACTATAAAATTATTCTATGGTATCATCAGGATCACTAAACTCATAAATACATTGTCACTCTAGGTCCAAATCAGCATGTGTTTGTTTATGTGGTACCCTTGGCTAAGTGAGATGTCCCTCTAATCACATGCTGATAGAGGGATTTGGACCTTGAGTGGCACAGACTGTGATCTGCAATATTAAGAGTTTAGGGACATGAATGACACCATGGTACAAGTTTAAGGATTGTTAGTGCAGTTTATATATAATCTTGAGCCTAATCTCCTAATTCCATATTAGTGTCCATTATGTGCTTAACAAACTTGACTACGTTAGTAAAGAGAAATGTAAAATAAATATTATGTGAAAACACTTGATGGCTTTGCTTTTCGTTATCTGGTAAGCTTCATGTTTAGTGTCCTCTTATTTTGACTTCCAACACACTACAGGCATGGTTGACCTATTTCTGGAGGCGGGCCAAAAATCACAACGTAGAAGAAGATATAGCTGATGAGCGGCTACATTTTTGGATAGAACAAAGCAATCACCCAGTTACCACGAGCGACGTAATAGAAGGTAGGTTATTTTCATCCATTCCCGTAGTGAAACCAGAACTAAAACCATAATATTTCTATTTTGAGTGATCAACTGACAACTGGATCAATTATTTTAGTTTAATGCATGTTCTCTCCACCTGATGCCTTGCTAAATTGCAATTTTGAAGTCACAATGAATTCATTGTGATTGGTTTTTCCCATAATCATGTATAAAACCATAGAGGAATCGGCAAGCTGAATTTTAAACTTGAGGTCAATGAGATCATTATTGATTATCCTTTTCTTTTCCTGCAAACGTGTAAAAAGTTGAGAGAGGACTCCACGAGCTGAAGAAGCTGGGAATCGAGTCTCAGCTGTGGGATGCGACGAGGAGAGCTCTCGATGATGATTTAAGCAACCACGGGAGTCCAACTGGATCTGAAGCTTAGCATACAATTTTAGCAAATGCATAATATGGAACGAGGCTCTATTGCCGATTTTGTGCCGTCAGAGGCCCTAGAGCCCTCCTGATATTCTTTTCGTGCTGTTAATGGCCCTTTACTTGGTATCTTCATGTAACATATTGAACTTTGATAAAAATATCCAGTAATCCTTTCTTTTGAGTTATCTATTTTCTGTTAAATGCTAGTTTATCCGTGAAAGCAAAAGGGGTTAATCATGGAGTCATCGGATGCTTTGCTCTCCGTCAGGTAACTCTACAGCAACAAAGATACTATGCATTGCTTGATTTCCTTTTTCCTTTTGCGATGGTGGTGGTCTATTCTTTTTAGGAGCAAAAAGCGTACCAAAGCAGCTTCCAGGGGTATTAAGCGTAGCAATGATCGGAGCCTTGTATCACACGCACTGACGATCCAGCAGCTGCACTCCCCATCCTGCGAGCCATCATGTCCACGGAGGCGCCGTCGCCGGCGAGCCAGCGGCGACGGCAGTGCGCGGCAGCAGTGGCAGCCGCGGCCGCGGCCTGCCTCGCGCCTCTGGTCGTGTTCCTGGCGGTGCTCGTCCTCGTGCCGTCCCTCATCCCGCGGCTGCTCCTCCGGCCGCACCACGTCGTCCCCTACGTCGCGTCCGGCGAGCTCCGCGCCCTGGCCTTCGACGCCGCGGCCTCAGCCGTCACGTACAACCTCTCCGTCGTGCTGCGGTTCGACGGCCCGCCGAGCATGTACGCGCGCCGGTACACGGGGATCAGGGCCGCGCCGTTCTACGCCGGGCAGGAGCTCGGCGCCGCCGTGGCGCTGCCGGGGTTCACGCAGCGCAGCGGTGGAGGCAACGCGCTGCCGGTAGCGTGGGCCGGCGTGCAACGCGTGCCGCCTGGCCGGCGCGCGCGCGCCGTGGCCGCAGCGCTCGCTCGGGAGCGTGCCAACGGGTGGATCAGCGTCAAGGTCGCCGTGCGCTCCGCGCAGGACGGCGCGGAGAGTGACTTCGCGTGCGTGCTGAGCTTCCCGGTGCCTCACAAGCGCGACCGGGGTGGCACTGGCAATGGCGCCGCCCCTGGCGTGTTCGATGGCGGCAGTTGCATCGATGCCGTACGCAGCGAGTTCTAGACGCCACGCCACGATAATGCATGCTCCGGCGATGTTTGACATGCTTGCTCCGACTATGTTTGACTTCGGTTCATTCGTGTCCGCCATATTGTTGTACATTGCTGCGCACATGCTTTGATGCTGAAATTCTACGAAAGGAAAACATTGTTCGTTCGCTAAAAAGTATTGCTGAAGTAGTGCAACAGAACGGGCCAGTTTGAGCATCTTTAATTCAGATTCGGATTTTTTTTTTGTTTTCCTAATCTTGACGGAAAGACACCTACATCCTGAAAAATTCTACCAAAACACTGTAACTGCCACTTAGGTGTCAGCATCATGAACTCTATTGGAAGCACATCATTCTTCCAACATGGAAGGTGGTTTCATTGTAAACAGTAGTAAGATATAAAACTTGATAGAGCAAACGTGGGTTTCTTCATCTATCGTCACCCAACAAGTCATTACGTTACAGCATTCAAACAAGGCAAACGCCAGAAACAGATGTGAGCATTGGTAGCACGGTTATTTGCTTCTCTTGACAGCACGCCTTCCCTGGCCCTTCTTTGGCGGGCCCTTGCCACGACGCTTCAGCATTTCCAGCTTAGCCAGACGCCTGCGGAAAGTAGACATGTCCCAGTAAGACAAATGCTCATAGCAATGAGAAAGATCTATCAAAAAATACTGAGTACTCTGTAACTTATGCATTTTATCTGCTTCTTGACTCATGATAATGTGGGCAGAAAGAACAGAAAACAACAGGCTATGTTCAATGCTGCAGTTCAGAATGGGAAACACTAATATCTATCATGCCTGATTCACACTTGCTCTATGCTTTTCTTAGTATCTTTCAGCTAGCATGCTCCATTTTTTTTGCATCTCATTGTCAAATCTGCAATACTTTTACAGTCTTCCAAGGGTGAATCTAAAAGTCTAAAACCAAAGACATGTAACTATACATAAACAACATCACAAACTCCATTTTAGTACAAGGGTGAATACTGAACCCAAAGACTTGTATACTTATAAAGAATAAAATAATGACTTCTGGCTTTCTAAAGATGCAAGGCAATCCACAGGTTCCTCATGTAGTTCTCGCTGCTGAACTAAGGTTCAATAAGCAGTCTTGAACTCCTATGCCAAACAGCACAGGACAAACCTGATGCAACCCTAATGCCATTAACAAAACACATATGGGAGTTTGCGCCATTTTCATGATTTCAACTCACACCCAGGAAAGAAGGATCAAATTATGATTTTTTATGGTTTCAATTGAAACCCAGAAAACAAAAAGAGAGGATCAAGTAGTCACACTGATTCTTGCATATTTTCCATACATTTTTCAACTGTTAGCATTACCTCAGAAAAATTACAAAAAAGAAAAATTATAGATGGGTCTGTGCCAACCAGTTTTCCATTCCTAGACTAGATACTAGGTGGAAATATGCCCATGTGCATGAAACTTGCAATCAACCGAAAGAGAACTAAGTTCAACATGGTCAAAGATTGAATGATCAGATTTACTGTATTACAATCATCTCAATACAGATATTCTGGACATGCCAGTTGTAGTATGTATCTAGCATTTCTCAACACATTAAGTTGTGCGAGAGGACCTCTGATCAAACAATAGATGCATTGTTGGGACGGAAAAAAGCCAACATATCCTATGGTGACACCAAATCCAGATATCAGTTACTTTCCAAAAAAAAAATCCAGATATCAGAGTACCAGAATAGCTGGAGAAGCCAAAGTAGTGACATAGTTCCGTCCTTTACTTGGTGATTACAAGACTAACCCTCTGACAAAAACAAATGCATTTGTGCCACAACACAATCAGGCAGCAGAAGCTGCTACCCAGCTTGCTGCTGCCAACTTATCATCCAGCATCACTAGCTCCCTAAACTACAACAAAAGTTCACCCTAGCCTGTTTACTATCAGAATTTAATATGGACAGACATGCTATTGAGGGCGTTCATTTGCTTCACAATAACACAACACAACATCGTGCCAGATCAACATCAAGTCATCAACAACCACCAAAGATTAATGAAAATGAATTGGACAGCCACCAGAGGTGCTAGAGATACTAATTGCTCTAGACCTCCACCGGAAATATGCATCAAAGGTGATAGCACCGTATTCCCATGCCTAGAAACACCATGCTGCAATGGCACTACGGCATCCTGGTTGCAACAACTAACGACTAGTACATCAAGTCTGTGAGCTCATCAATTTGCGTCGGTAACTGAAGCCAACAAATGCTTCCCCGAGCGTCAGCGAGATGACACACTGGTTCGGAGGCATATCAACAAACACACACCGAGCACGAGCAACCCACGTCATAGGGATCACGTAGCAAAGCAACGAATCACTACAAGCCCTCCCAGCGGCGGCCGAGGAGAAGGGAGGAAGAGGAGGAGGATGTGAGCACTTACTCCTTCTCCTCGCGCGCCATGACGAGCGGGTCGTCGCGCTTGATGTCGTAGGGGTACCACTGCGCCACCTGGTCGCCGACCATCTTCTTCCGCAAGAGCTTCGTCGCCGCGCGCTTCCCCGTCGGGTTCAGCGCGTGGCCGAAGATGGACGCCCGCACCTCCGCGGCCCCCGCTGTCGCCGCCGCCGCCAGCAGCCGCCGCAGCCCGCCCGCCGCCGCGCTCATTTCTCCCTCGTCCCTCTCGGCGGTGGTGGAACGGATGGCTCGTGATCTGACGGACCGACGGCCCAGATCGCCCTGTATTGCCGTGGTTTCGTGGGCTTCTCGAGTATTGGGCTGGACCGGGCGGGTAATAGGGTAAGCTCGGCCCAGACGAATGGACCATATGTCTGAGGGCCATCATCCTTTTCCTTTTTTTTCTCCTGTGCTTCGCGTGAGAGTGAATAAATTTTCAGTGAATCCACGAGAACGGTCTTTTTACCGTTTCCTACTAAATCCATGTTTCTTTCTGTTCTGTTAAGAATCAGATCCATGTTTTTACAGTATAGCATAGTGTCTCCGGAGGCCTTCACCAACTGATCCGATGAATTTAAAATTTGAATTCAAGCTCCATTTGAAGTTTGACCTTGTCCAATTCAATTTCTTTAAGATACATGATTTATCTATTCCGGTCGCTCTTCATCAAATTTGCTAGGAGTCATGTGTGCATCAAAGCGTTCTCACTAAAACATTGATAAAGCTACAAGTCTCGTTGCACTACATCTAAGTGCTCCCATCGATCACCAAACCTGAATAACTTGCGCCTCGACGTCCGGCCCCAAGCCCGTGTTCAGCTGCAGCTCCATCGCACCTGTCCCATCTTCCGCGTAACAGAGTGTCCGTTGCGCCCGTGTAACAGGGGAACCCGCCCGCTTGCCGCACCCACAGGGGGTCTCAACCTTGTCGCGCCCACGTCAGCTCCATAGCCAGGGTCTACATCTCCGTCATGCGGGAAGATGCCACAAGCTTCTCGTCCAGGACCTCTGGTGGGGCCAGCGAAGGCAGCATGTCCTACGGGAACAGGCCACGTGCACCAGCACGGACGCTTGCGTATCCTTCGGTGGAGCGCTACCGCCAGCTTAAAGCCGACGCTGCCATGGCTCCCATAGTTCTCTCTCTTCCTCGCTAAATAGCCCTACATTGAGATCTACTTTTGCAACACTCAGATAAAACAATTGCAACATACGACTATAATAGATAAAACATTTGGGACAACACTTGCAACACATAGCCATTGTAACATATGCAACATCTAGATAGAACACTTGCAACATACATCTGAAACAGATGGAACATATTGTTGCAATATATGTGTGAAATATATACAAACATCCAGATCAAAATGCTTGCAACATTGTCTGGAACAGATGAAACATTTTTGAACAAACACCTGCAACATGCCTCTGAAACACTTGCAACATGTGCAACATCCCCGATCTACTTTTGCAACATCCATAAGAAACAACTACAACATACATTTTAAACAACTAAAACACCTTAAACATACACGCCACGCATCCATCCGGAGGGAATTGCTTGCGTCAGACGTCCTGTTTGTAGCATTATTGTTATATTTAAGACACATGATCATGTGGTTAGCCTTCACCAAACCTTGCAAAATATGCCAAATCCAAACTTTGGGGCCAAGAAAGCCAAGTGTCCTCAATGTGACTAACTCTTTGTCGTTATCACTACAAAACAAAGTTAGTCATATGCTCATCAATCACTAAAACCCAAAAATAAGGGCCTCAATGCATTCAAGGGGAAAGAGGAGGAAGTCAATGTACTCCACCTACACCTGCGGCTTACCATGAGCGGCTTTCCAAGGTGGCTCGATGAAACGAGGAACTATGCACCTATTGGTCCGTGATATGTGAGATGCTCTAAATGCACTGCTCATCACCTTTTTGCAAGAGGATGACATAGTTTCATGGGCTCTATCTCTGTAGTGCAAGAGGATAGGAACAATTGCTCAAGCTTGTTCTCTGTAGTTAGAACCACGGTTATTAGGACCGGACCAAACATCGAACCGCTTAAGGCCTTAGCTCACGGTTTGGTTGGTCCACCCGGTAGAACCGCTGGTTTAATCCGGTTCAAATAGAATGAGGCATGCTACAAGAACACAGTTGAAGTCATGGCTCAATGGTGGAGATCTTGCTCTCTGACTGAAGACCAAGGTTCAACTTCCTGCTGCCCCCTCTTACACAAAGTTCCCTCATTTCCTATCCTCTCCTCCCGCCCAGCTACTGGTCGCCCAGTTTTCATGGTTCAGTGTCCGGTTTTATACCGGTTTCTATGAAAAAACCGTTGGTTCACCGGTTTTATATCAGTTCGATTGCTTACTGGTCTTCTAAGGTGGACCAGACCGGCCGGGGCTCTGGTTCGGTCTTTTACCGGTCGGACCGCCGGTCTGGTCCAGTCCGGTCGGTACAGTGTCTGGTTTTATACCGATTTCTATAAAAAAATTGTTGGTTCACCGGTTTGATTGCTTACTGGTCTTCTAAGGTGGACCGGACTGGCCGGCTTATATTCCCTGAGGAGCCACGAGGAAGCGCTCTTTAATGGAACTTTCGTTTTAGCTGGTCGTGACCAAGAAACCACCGGCTTTGCTTCGTGGGTTGGGAATGGCAGACTTATCAATTTCTCCAGTAAACTACTTGGAGCTCATGTAGCCCATGCCGGATTAATCGTATTCTAGGCCGGAGCAATGAACCTATTTGAAGTGGCCCATTTCGTACCAGAAAAGCCCATGTATGAACAATGGTTGATTTTACTTCCGCACTTAGGTACTCTAGGTTGGCGAGTACGACCGGGGGGGGGGGGACTAGAGCCCCGCCGGTCCAGTCCAAATAACTATGGTTAGAACATAGGTTAGGTGGTTTTAAGTTATATCTCGAGTCTGAGATTCTATGCTACATAGAGTATGCTATTGTCATTCTTCTCTCCCTCCTTTTAACTTTTAACTTTCTATTTTTCCAAATGAGTGCAAATAAAGAGATGTTTTACGATTGTTTCAAAGGACATAGAGAGAGAGAGAGAGCAGGTTTCATAGTTGTTTTAACCGCTCATAACCTTTTCACAACACATAACTTAGAATAGCTTTTCCACATCTCAAAAGCTCAGAGCCGAGCAAAAAGGCTCTTAGAATAGCCACAAAGTTGATTTTTCATCGGTGCCTCAACAAGTATTCCTAGCATATTCGTTAAAAGAATATTCACAAGCTTGTAACGTATTCTCCTTAAGTATTGAGGTTTGCCATTGCAATAGTTGATGCTTGAATTTTTGCATTTGTTAGGTTTAGCCCACATTGAAAATTGATGATGAAGGAGCAAGTGGTGGCAACTCTCATCTGTCAGACTAGTCTTTTGAGTTAGTTAGGCTTGAGCAAGACATTACAAACTTCGACAGGAGTCCACCTGGTGGCCTAGCATGGACATCGATTGTGTGGGATATTATGGTCTTGTTGTTTTCTCCATGGTCGATGCAACCATTGATGCCCTAGGCCTTATTTGGATGCACATGTATCCACGTCAATCCACGTATTTTTAAGTGGATTGGATCATGTGGATACATGTGCATTCAAACTAGCCTTAAGTGGTTGCCGAATCCTGAATTTATTAGATTTTTTGTGATGTCAATATTTGGTGGGACCCACCTGAGAGGACCAAGGCGATGCTTTTGTGCACTGACAGCTTGTAAAGGAAAAAAAAACAGGACCTGTGTTGCCTTGGTGTATTGGTTCTTTTAAAAAGCTTTGGTGCTCCTTCCTGCACGCTACGTGTTTTGCTACATACGTGGACCATCAAAAGTTCAAAAGCTCTATAGTGCTTTTGCTACGTGGAGCATCGTGGGATGACAGTGTTTTTTCGAGTTCGGTGCAGGAATATGCCTCTGGAATAACTTGTTTTTGTGAATTTGATACTGGAATCTGAGGCCAAGCTCCAGTGCATGATGAGGGTTTTGCACGGTAGAAGCATATATCTGATAATATGGGATACCAAATGTCAGTACTTTTCAGCGAATAAAAAGTGTTTTTTTTTCACAACATTTCAGCATAAGTCAAATTTCAACACAACGAACAGGGCTGTCTGAATTAAGTTTTGGGGGACTATTATCACTGCTGCACCAACCGTTCTAGTTGTACCTACAATGCAAGATGTAAGTTCTTACTTGTTCTTGGGTGAATGAAATATATATGCACAGTATGACCGAGGATTACATATATATATACAGAAGTGTGCTGTCTTCCTTTTGTAGTAGAGGAGGTATATAGTAGCATCTGATGCAGAAAATAACGACAGCCTCCGGTCCTGCCTCATCGTCGACCGTCAACATCATGGTCTCAACTTAGACCCAGCACTTCTGCATTTGGAATTGGGATTGGAAACAACATCTGCAGAGGATATTCCACTTGGTTATTCTCTGTGTCCGATGATCCGATCATCTGCCCGGCCGGGTGGATCAACCTCATGTCCCTTATCATGATGTTATGTATGCTTGCAGTTCTCAAGAAGTCAATGAGTCATACGCATTGCAATTCAGGATAAAAGATTTTTAGATTCCATTAGAAGCTGACATCGCATAACAGAGCAACAACGTATCGATAATCAGATGCACGCCACACAGACCAAGGAAAGAAAAACCAAATGCTCTGAACTATGAAGCAACCAGTTATTGGACAGACAAAATAGATCGAGAAGATGATAAACCTGATGATGGTTATTTACAACGAGCTAGCAGCACTCCATCCATATGAATGATTAATTGTGTATTTGCCGGTCCTGATGACCGACCGATGGATAAATAAATCATAAGCAGAAGAACTAGAATAGCTTGTTTTCTGCATGCATGTTTGATGATTATCTATCCACTCCCACAAAAGGGCCGGGATGCCGTATGGTGGCTCATTCATTCACAGTCTACACTAGTTACACATCACGTACGCTACTTCATGCATTCGCGCACAGCACCGATCTTGCTTAACGTTCAGGCCATTTTCGTTGTCTTCTGATCAGCCTGACTTGACTGTGTCGATGGCATGCGCTAGCTCCTCGATCTTGGCGCCGGTGACCTCCTTGACGACCTTCCCACCCTTTAGGATCTTGAACGTTGGCACGACCTTTATTCCCAGCTCCTTTGCAAGCGGCTGCAGCAAGCAAGTGCCACACAAATACAGCGGCCAGCAGGTTTTTTTGTTTTCAGTATTCATCCATGCCATACATATTAGTTCCACATAGCTAGCAGTGATGACTGATGAGTGAAATACAGACACAGAAGAGAAGAGATAGATCATAGATGTCAATCAAAGCTAAGTAATCCTAACTGACGTACCTTGTTATCCTGGTTGCAGTCGAGCTTGAGGAACACAACGTCCAGGTTCTTCTCAGACATCTCCTGGAACTTGGGAGCCATCACTTTGCAAGGCCCGCACCTGCAAATGAATTAATATAATACTGTCGTCTCAGATTCTACAATTTACAGTCTCCTCAGATTCTGATTCTTATAGTAGTAAAAAAAATTGCACGTACCATTCGGTGTACATGTCGAGGACGACGACCTTGTCGCCGGCGGCCTCGACGATGGGCCAGAAGGTGTCCTTGTTGACCTCCGTGACCTGCCCGGTGACGGCCTCAGCAGCTCCCACCGAGGTCGTCGTCTCGATCCCGCTCGACCTCACCGGCGCGACTCCCCGCGTCTCGGAGGCCGCCGTCGCCAGCAGCAGGCTCCTCTTCTGGGCCGCCGACGCCCAGCTGCTGCCGACCGCCAAGACAGCCGGCCGGCACGTCGTGGAGATGGGCGCCGGCGAGGAGGCCAGCCCGTGGGACGAGGCGATGGTGGGTATGCGCAGGGCCATTGGTCTGGTCCGTACGTACTCGCTGGTGGACGGATCGATGGGAGCGGAGGTAGCTGAGGGTACAGTAGCGGCCGCCCGGGGGACTGGCTGGCTGGCGATGATGGAGGGGCGGGGCAAGGGCAAGCAAATGTGGTGGCTGTGATTGGCCGCCGGGATTCCCCAGGATAAGCCGCGTGGCGCCAATCACACACGCGCCACGCAGCTCGTTCGCCTGCTAATTTTCGCTTGGGCCGCGAAACAAAACGAACGACAGGCCCAGGTCGGCCCAAAACAAGCCCAACCCCATCATTCTCGCCCAGGCGAGGGTTTTGTGCTCTTCTTCTCCCGGTCCGGTAGCGCTCTGTCTGCTGCTCATGGCGCCGCCGCCGCCGCCGCCGCCTGCCTAGCGGCACAACCAGCTCCGCCCCTCCAAAAGAGCTCTAGCGGGATCTCTTCTTACTTCTGGTATGGCGCTGGGTGCTTGCTCCCTCTCCCTGCCCTGTTGATCTCAGCAAAAAAACTAGTGCCCTGGCGTTGTGAAATCCCTTCTTTTTGTTAATTAGTACGTATTAGTATAGATAACGAACCCCCGGGCTGTGCGGTGTAGTAGATGGAGTAGCTAGGCTCGATTCGTCTGTGCTGCTCGTAAAGGAGTCGCTTGGCAGAGACCCCATAGATGTGACCTTCTTAGCTTCATATCTGATCATTATGCACTCTTCTATATGATCTGCTTAGTTCGTACTGATCTGTATGCTACATATATGTGCAATCTAAAGAAAAGTTCATCTATTTGTGTGCACACAATGTGTTTTGCACTTCAATATATGGAGTACGACTTGTCCTCTTGCATGGTCTGATCAGTATCCTGATGGAAAAAGAAGCTGAGTATTGGAAAATGATTTGGTACCGATACCGATGATTGATCTCCAATTAATATTGATGTGATGTTGCTGAGTTAACTCAATTAGTAGCCTCTATGTTAGGATGGACAGAAGAGCTTTTAATATGTTATAATAGCTTCAAAACATCATCATATGCATTTTCACTTCTTGATTAATTTCAGTGCCATGATCTGATTATCTTCAATGCTTCGTACTGAATTCCATCTCCTTTATTTCAGTCTCGCACTCTGAATACCTACCACACCTTGAGATTGCCAAACTAGCCAAGCTGCATTCCTCGATGGATGACCTCCCAGAGGCGCTGCTTGCAGAGATTGTCAAGCGGCTTACTAGCCCAAGTGATCTTAAATCTCTTTCTCTCGTGTCAAAGCGACTATATGCCGTTGAGGCAGAGCTGAGGAATTCCATGTACTTTGGCTGTGGCATTTTTCCTGCAATGGCCTTGATTCGTCTGTGCTTCCGGTACCCCAACTTGTGCAAAGTGAAATTCCATGCGATGCCGTTGGACGATCATGGCCTCCAGGTGTTTTCATCTTGCTGCCCCTCATTGACTGATCTCACCTTAAGCTTCTGCATGAATGTTCATGACTTAGGCCTTGGCTTTTTAGTGTGCTTCAAGAAGCTGAAGTCTCTGAGGTTGAACACACTACCAGCAATAACTTCGTCTGGACTTCTCTCAGTGGCTGTTGGCTGCAAGAATCTGTCTGCTCTCCACCTTATTGGCTGCAATGAAGTAGTAGGTAGGGAAAAGTGGCTTGAGTACCTTGGCAGGGTTGGATCATTGGAAGAACTTGTAGTGAGTTTTTGTGAGAAGGTCAGCCAGTTTGACCTACTAAAGTTCGGTCCAGGATGGATGAAGCTTCAGAAGTTTGAGTTTCAGATCAAAGGTTTGCCCAATAGATTTGATCCTCGTGATCCTTCATGTGTGGAGCACTGTCAGTATAGATATGATTTCAGCTGTGAGAGTTTGGAGGATTTGACATTGGCAAGAGTCTCAACTGAGAAGGAAATAGGACTTCGTTGTCTCCTGAGGAAGTGCAAGGCATTAAAGAACTTGTGCCTTTATTATGCTCATGGTTTGCAGGACAATGACATAGTTACACTCTCCAACCACTGCAGCAATCTTACAAGCATCTCACTTCGGTTGAAACCTGAGTTCAATGAAGGTTATGTTTTCAGGACATCATTGATTGATGACAGCCTTAAGGCTCTAGCCCTCGGGTGCCGTAAGCTTCAGTCTTTTGAACTCATACTTTGTGCATGTGATGAAAACTGGCCAGAAATAGGATTCACACAGGAGGGCCTTGTCATGCTCATTCAGTCTTGTCCGATTCGTAATCTTGTGCTAAGTGGTGCTCACATCTTTGATGACGAGGGGATGAAGGCCGTCTCATCTGCACAATTCCTAGAATCACTCGAACTTATGCATTGTATAAATGTAACTGATGCTGGGATGCGCCTCCTCGCACATTGCCCATGTTTGATTAACCTAACACTGCGGCAGTGTTATCATTTCTCTGATGCTGGAGTGACTGAGGTAGCACGTGCACGGAATCTGGAGAACCTGGTTATTGAAGGCTGTTCCCGGGTCTCTCTAGAAGCTGTGCAGGGGGCTGCATCATCAGTTCACTACAATAAACGTTCCCCAGGCTTGTACGATCTTGGCAGAATATGACCATCAGGAAGGATGACGTTCCTCTCAACATATTAAGCATGCTTTGTAAGTCGCCGCCTAATCGTCCAGTCGTGATTAGAGACTAATTTGTTGCTATTAAGAGATGAGAGATTTCATATTTGCTACTTTATGTGGTGCACTAGCAGTCTAGTAGCAGTGTAGCACTACTTATTATGATATTACATGCTAAGAATTGGCAATGTTAAGATATGATTTGCTTCTGAATTTAGTGGCATTATATATATTAAGATGTTTGTATGGCATAGTCGACAGACCACAGAAAGGGGTGGGTCACTGTCGCTCGACATAACACCTTGATAACCATGATATTAAGATCTATTTTGGGCTCCAGATTGAGGGTTTCTCACAATGGACGGCAGGACTTTTAATTTTACACATCTTCTTGTCTATCCTTTTACTACTATTTGTGGTCTGAGAATGTTTGTGTGTATTCATGAGATTTGGATGTTCTGAAATCATCTGATTGCTGGGCATCATAAATTCATAATACTTGCTAGTTAGGGACGACTATAGTTTTACTTCTGCTTGCAGTATGTTTTTGCGACTTTCATCTCTTTACTTTTCCCGAGTTCAGGCTAGTACTTCCTCGAGATCTTTGAGAGGTCCTCTTTCAGACGAATATTATAAAACGTTTTTTTTAATGATTTGGAAGACATATTTTCTGTTTTGTATGGCCAAGTTTAGAGTGTTTTTTTGCATGTGTAAAGTATCGACAGTTAAATTACGTGACCATTACCATGGTTATCCATAATTTCTGTTTCAATTTGCCGCCAGAGTCCTTTCTTATTTTCACTCACTACTCACGTGTGCTTTTTTTTTCGTTCTCCTTCCATTGCTCGTATTTTAAGGGAAGAAGGCATTAATCTGGATCGTAGTTTTGTCGTGTATGAATTTTTTCTGCCTTTGAGAATTCAGGCATCTCTGAATTCTTTTTTTTCGCCTATTCACCAATTAAAAGGGATACTGAAACTATGTATAATGCTACATGTACACAATCCTTCCATTTTCTGAATAGCTGCATCACTAAAGCTCTCTTACCTAGCGTTTGGTTGGGAGACGAGGTGAGGTGGGATGGTCCTGACTCTGGTTCGTGGAATGGGATGAATCCATTTTTTGTTTGGATGACGTGGGATGGGATGAATCCATTTTCTGTTTGGTGCGGAGATATCAAAAGTGGGATGAGCCGCTGATGAGTGGGGCCCACTTATCATTTTTTCTTTTTCTTCCCCCCTCTCTCTCTCGTTATCCTCTCGTCACCAACAACCTCTCGAACCAGGTGCGTACCGTGGTGGCTCCGTCGGTGAGCACAATGCAACCCACCTCCGCCTCGCCGGCGAACTGGCCACGCACCGCCCGACGCCTCCTCCACGGCGTGGCAGGGCCGGCCCCAGAGCTCGCGCATAGGACCTCCGCGCGGCTCGCTGGGGGCGGAGCTCTCCGGGGCCGGGCACAACGACGCGAAGCGCGAAGCTCGTGCTTCCATGGCCGCTAGCCAAGTGCGGAGCTCGCCGGAGTCGGGCACGACGGCGCCAGGGGGCGGAGCTCGTGCTCCCATGGCCCCGCGCCCCTTCTTCCTCGATTCCTGCAACTCCAGTGAGTCTTGCTTCTTCCTTTTTCCTCAACTGCGGCGAACCCTGGTTCCTCTTCTCGTTCTTCTCACATGCGGCACTCGTGACTCGTCCCACCGAGGATGCCCCCGTCCGCTAGGCGAATATTCGCTCAAGGGATGTCCTCGCCCCCGTTGCCTCCGAACCAAATGGCTGTCGTCCCGGGGCCATCTCATCCTGTCCCTCCTCATCCTCGCATCCAAACACTACCTTATAGTCTTTTATTATAGCCATTTTTCAAAGTACTGTCATCTTTCGTTCAATAGTGGGTATTGGGAAGACTATATCTGCAACTCTACATTAATCTCCGCGATAATTTTTTTCTGAATATCCATAGTTTGTTGAATTGATTGGTGGAAGCCAGTTTGGCAGAAAAAGAGGGGGCCAAGAGCCAAACCCTCCTACACTTGGCTCCTTCAACAAAGATTCATTTTTTTTGGCTCCATCACTGGTTGAAGCCAATGGAAGGCGCTTCTATATGTCCTGAAACACAGGTAGGTGTCAAATAGTTCAGTTTAAAATGTTTTGTTCCTAAAAAATGCCTTGGGGCGGTTGTTCTTTTGTTGGTTTAGATTGGTTTCATCCCTAACAATGTGCACAAGGATTGTTATCGTTGCTGTCAGTCTGGCCATGACGCTATCGTTCAAAATCTTGCTGGTTTTTAGATGTTACTATGATAATATCCATTCCGTCCCTCCTAGGAGTTGATAAGTAGGAATTTCCAGGAAAGTGTCTCTGATCTGTGTAATTTTTGAACTTTGGTGATTAACCGCTGCTAGCCTGCTGCTCAGTGCATTGCCTGCCACGCCAGTGACAGGCTCGCACTCCGGCAGCTCGGCCTACTCGTCTGCGTGCAAGCAAGGACGTCACATACGTTACCCCGCCCGTTGACCAAATAGAAAAAAAAGTCCCTTTAAACTCCACGACTATATTGCCTAAGTTTCCTTAATTAAAAAACAGATTGTTTTAAAGACTATTTCAACTTTTAAAATCGTCCGATTTACGTTTTTGAGCTGTTTTAAAAGGGGTTATGGCTGATATATATAGTGCCACATTAGCAACAATGGCGCAAATCGGATTTCCTCTATACTTCAGATAGGTCAACTAGACTTTATATAAAAATTATAGAAATAAATTCTTCATGAAATTATCCATATACTTTTCTAGAATAAGCATACATTTAAAAAAATACTAAAACCTAATTTATATTAGAAAATTTATTAAAAGCGCTTTGACTTAGAAATTTTTGAAACTAGATTTATTTTTTTACATCATGCTTATACTTTTCTAGAATAAACATACATTAAAAATACTAAAACCTGATTTAATGTTAGAAAACTTGTATAAAAATTATTTTAACTTAGAAAAATATGAACTCGGATTTATATTTTTTTTCTAAAAAATCACGCTCTACCTTTTTTGTTCTTTGATTACAATTATTGAATCTTATATGGTCTCCTAATGAAACTGTTCCAAATATAAAACGGAGAATGCATCCCAAAGCAAATCCTTGTACACCGCGGAATCAGATCCTCTGCAGTCTGAGTGGCTCGACTTCACCCTGCAGTCAAGTCATCTATACTGTCCGCTGCTGATCCAACGATTGCTATGCTAAAGTGACACACAGGCCGCTCAAACTCATGGCCCATGAAAACTGAAACGTAGCTCAGTTGGCAAGGAGCACCGGTGAGCGTCCTGCCCGCACACGTTTGAAGCCTGGCTTCGACGGCGGTGTCTCACCGAGAACTGAACGCGTCATAATGGTAAAAATGACGTGCCCGTCATGTGCGAAGCCTTAGACTTTGGATATCTCTCGGCCACATACAAGTCTATTCGTATAGGTGTAGGTTTAGCTTGTGCACTAGTGTGTGTGAGTTTGTGTGTGTGGTGGTGTAAGTTAGTGGGTGAGTTCAGATATTACAGCTTGTACTTGAGTTGAGGCTAAAAAAAACTCATGGCCTCATGGCCCATCATAGCCCAGGTCCTGCGGAGAGGTCGGTGAAATCGCCGCTGCCGTCTTCCGCTCTGCGCGCCGGCGTTCCGTCCCCTCGTCAAGAGCCGCGCCGTCGCCATCCGACTATCGCGCCGTCTTCGTCCCCACGCCGAGGGCAGCGTTGTCGCCGTCCTCGTCGGTCAAGGGCCGCGCCGTCGCCGTCCTTGTTGTCGAGGGCCACACGCCGTCGCTGTCTCGGCCGTCGCTGCCAGCATGCAGCGTTTCCACATCGTCTCCCTCCTT
This sequence comes from Saccharum hybrid cultivar R570, assembly GCA_038087645.1. NCBI lineage: Eukaryota > Viridiplantae > Streptophyta > Magnoliopsida > Poales > Poaceae > Saccharum > Saccharum hybrid cultivar. The sequence goes on along the minus strand of JAQSUU010000804.1, from coordinate 5,401,376 downwards.
CACGGCGCTCATGGCTGCCACTGGCCAGTCGTGGCGCCTCCGCGGCTCGCTCCCGCAGCCGGGCGGCGACGGAAACAGCGGCTCCTCCACCGGGTCCGGGCAGTCGTACGCGTGCAACCACCGCATGCTGATAGACCCGTGTACGTGTCCATCGCGCTGGACCGCGTGTCCGACCTCATCGATCTCCCCGATCGGAGCGACCGTGCACCTGGCCCGCGGCGACATTGTGGTGGTCTGCCCCGAGGGCAACACTTGCCGCGAGCCGTACCTGCTCCGCTTCAGCCCGCTCTTCGCCGAGCTCGCCGGCGCTGGCGGCGTCGTGCCCGTCGCGCTGGCGGCCGAGACCGGGATGTTCTACGGCACGACGGCCAGCGGGTGGAAGGGCGTGGACCCCCTTCTACTACCTGTCCAACCCCAGGGCGTGCTACACGGTGCAGAGCATTTGTGACAGCTTAGGGCCTTCTCCTCTTCTGCGGTGTCCTTCTTCGGTGATATATAGGCGCGGCTCGGCAACGAGGAAGACGAGGACAGAGGCGAAGGAAGTCGCCGTGGTGAGCTAGCTATCGTGGTGGCTTGGGCTGAGATGGGCCAAGGCCCAACGCATGGAAACCTGGCGGGAGCCGTTCATCATTCGATCTTTAGTGAAGGGTCCGATGTCCGTAGACCGCAGCATGAATTAATCATCGCTACGTATTCTCAGTAGCAATGTCATGCTTAACCATCGAGACATGTACGAGAAATTCAAAAGAGCAAAATGGTCCATTAACTTTTGAACCATGCCCATGCGGTGAACTTTTTTATGAGGTGCATGGGCATGGCACCTCATCAAAAGTTAATGGACCTCCGGTGAACTACTTAAAAAGTTAGGGACTCAAAAATACAGTCTGAGAGTTGATGGACCTAGATGACACCTCCTCAAAAGTTAAAGGACCTCCGGTACACTCTACTCAAAAGCTAATGGACCCAGAAATGCAGTTTGAGAGTTCATGGACCTAAATAACACACGTCCAAAAGTTAATGGACCTACGGTGCATTTTGCTCAATTCAAAATAAAAATATATCATTCGAGCTCTGACACTGATTGCGTATTGACAACCTGTGTTATGTGATTTAACTTTGTAGTACTACTGTCCTTTTTAAGGGACATCACGAAGATGACGCATGCAGACTCATTTGGACCATTTAGGGTGTGACTTCTCATACTCTCAAACTGTGCCAGTTGGTTGGTCGACAGCTTTTGGATGGATGCGATGCGACCGCTTCCTCGTTCATCGTCAGAGTCGTAGGTCTACATACACCGAGAGCACATGATCGAATAGGAAGGCAATTTAGACGGGCTCAGGATGTTTGTCTTCATGTGTTTCCTAAAATTATTCTCTATATATTTTTTTAACTGAAACTGTGAGGCAAAAAGCCCCCCGGCGGCTTAAAATACAAGTAAACCAAAGTACAACAAAACGTACAGCGAAAAAACAAAGGGTTCTAACCAGGGGTTAGGAACCAAAGCAAGAAAGAGGAGTAAGCGACAGAGGGGAAGCTAGAAACAAAACAGGAGCAGGGCTAAACTATACATGATCTAACCAAGACCGAACAGACTGACGGAGAGAAGACTGGATTCTACAAAAATGATCTAGAACTTCTTTCTTAAAAGCAGCCTTCCAGGAGGAGATGCTAGGAATCCTTCCATTAAAAATGAAATCATTCCTTTCTTTCCGGATGCACCAGGCTCCAATCATAACTATTTCCATGAAGAAGGGTTGCATAAAACTCTGTTTGGCAATATGGAGCTTTTCATGAATATTTGCAGTCTCAAGCCAGATGATACCCAGTGCAAACCTGACTTATAGAAACATAGAGCATGATTTTAGGGTTTCATATTTTTCTAAGTTAAAACAAAATTTTGTTTTCAATATTAAATAAGATTTTAGTATATTTTTAAATGCATATTTATTATATAAAAAATCATTGTTCACCTAAACAGTCATTTAGCCCGTTTAAACATCGTGTAAATGCTACATGGTGGTGCACGTTTTCATTTAATCATCTGTTTACCCTGTTTAATGGGTCGTTTAGTCCATTAAATGGATTGTTTAGCCCAAATATTGGCTACACGATAGGTGACCGATTGTTTACCATTTATAGCGTTTAGGAAAAGACTGGAAAAAACATTGGGGTTCTTTATTTTTTTCATTTTTAAAGTAATTAATCTTTTTGAACTATCATGAAAATTCGATTTACCTTGTGGTTAACATGACGCCACGTAGGACGATTAAGATGGCGCCACATCAGCCAAGACCACTTTCAAAACTACTCAGGAAGGTAAATCGGATGGTTTCAAAAGTTAAAAGAGTCTAAAAATTTGGTTTTCTAATTTTTAGAGCAAATCAGACTCATGCAAAAGTTATTAAGGCCTTGTTTGGCACGTCTCCACTTCGCTAGTGGAACTGTTCTTTTAGCTTAAACTTCACGAATAGCTCTACTGGTGGAGCTGAAGCCGTTTTGATGATCTGTTTGCTAAAAAAAACTCATGGTGGGCAAAAAGAATGAAATGACCATAATGTTCTTCTCTTTATTTTTTGGTGCACTAGTGTTTACTTGTTAGCCACAGCTACGCCACGCACGATGACTCAGGGCAAACCGAGATTCCATCCTTGATGGGCAGGGGCAAAGCTATCATCAATGTTATTGTGGTGCACCACTCAAGCGACAAATGAATTCTTCTCATAGTACATGGTGAGTATTAGTCAATTTACTAACAATTTTTTGGTGCACCCTGGTTCAGTGCACCACGGTAACACAACGTGGCTTCGCCCCTGTCGATGGGACCACCTAGGCGAGGTGGAGCTAGGTGAAGCCACTATTTTTTTCTCCATCCCGGCCTATCCTTTGACTCAACAGGTTTTAAGGGGCTATTTGGGTGAAGCTATTTGGTTTTATCCCATTTGACCAAAATGACTGTAAACAACTCCAAGAGCTAGTGGTAGAGCTATGCTAAACAAGACCTAAGGCCAAGTATATTGGTACATGCCGGCAGTCTCACAGGTCGTCTCATATAGTGTCACATAGGATTTTTTATGACGTGGAGGATAGAAAGGAGGGTGAGAGAAAGAGGTTGTTGTTTCGTGAAATAACCTGAGCAAATATTTAGGATTATGAGACAACTATTTCACCATTGTATGATTTAATGTTTTCATACAACTCACAAATATTCCTTTATTGATTGCACAAATTAATGATAATTAAAATACTATAAGACAATTTAAAGGACAACCATTGTATAAGTCGGTTGTTCCATCACCTCGTGATTACGTACGTGGTATTACATGCGACCATTTTTTAGAAACATTACATGAGACCATTTTTTAGATAGAAACATTACATAAGACCATCTCGCCCTAAGAGAGGTAAAATGGACCTTTTCCAACCAAATACCAATCGCACAGACCTGGTAATTTTCGCTTGGGCCATGAAAAAGAACGAACAACAGGCCCATGTCAGCCCAAGCCCATTCTGGCTGAACGCTTTCCTTTACGGAGCCCAGCCCAAGCTCATTCGTCACAGTCGTAGATCTTATTATCTTCAAAGCTTCATACTGAATTCCATCTCCTTTATTTCAGTCTCAAACTCTGAATACCTAACTCACCTTGAGATTGCCAGACTAGCCAAGCTGCATTGCTCGATGGACAATCTTCCAGAGGCGCTGCTTGCAGAGATTGTCAAGCGGCTTACCAGTCCAAGCGATCCGAAATCTCTTTCTCTCGTGTCAAAGCGACTTTATGCTGTTGAGGGAGAGCTGAGGAATTCTATGCACATTGGTTGTGGTGACAATGGCCTTGATTCGTCTATGCTTCCGGTACCCCAACTTGTGCAAAGTGGAATTCAATTACTCTGGTTGGACTTCCAATCATGGGATACAGTTGCACGATCATGGCCTTGAGGTGTTTTCATCTTGCTGCCCCTCATTGACTCATCTCACCTTAAGCTTCTGCTTGGATGTTGATGACTCAGGCATTGGCTATGTAGCGTGCTTCAAGAAGCTGATGTCTCTAAGGTTGAACACGCTACCAGCAATAACTTCATCTGGGCTTCTCTCAGTGGCTGTTGGCTGCAAAAATCTATCTGCTCTCCACCTTATAGGCTGCAAGAGAGTAGTAGGTAGCGAAAAGTGGCTGGAGTACCTTGGTAGGGTTGGATCATTGGAAGAACTTGTTGTCAGTTGCTGTGTGAAGATCAGCCAGTTTGACATACTGAAGTTCGGTCCAGGATGGATGAAGCTTCAGAAGTTTGAGTTTCAGATCAAAGGTTGCCCCAATATATTTGATCCTCGCGATCCTTCATGTGTGCAGCACTGTCAGTATAGATATGATTTCAGCTGTGAGAGTTTGGAGGATTTGACATTGGCGCGAGTCTCAACTAAGAAGGAAATAGGACTTCGTTGTCTCCTGAGGAAGTGCAAGGCATTAAAGAACTTGTGCCTTTATTATGTTCTTGGTGTACAGGACAATGACATGGTTACGCTCTCCAACAACTGCAGCAACCTTACAAGCATCTCACTTCGGTTGACACCTCAGTTCAATGAAGGTCGTGTTTTCAGGACATCATTGACTGATGACAGCCTTAAGGCTCTACTCTCAGGTGCCGTAAGCTTCAGTCTTTTGAACTCATATTTTGGGGATGAGATGAAAGCTGGCCAGAAATAGGATTCACACAGGAGGGCCTCGTCATGCTTATTCAGTCTTGTCCAATTCGTAATCTCGTGCTATGTGATGCTCACATCTTTGATGACGAGGGGATGAAGGCCGTCTCATCTGCAAAATTCCTAGAATCACTCCAACTTACGCTTTGTATGAATGTAACTAATGCTGGGATGCGCCTCCTCGCACATTGCCCATGTGTGGTTAACCTCGCACATTGACCAAACACAAAAAAGGTCCATCTCACCTCCTCAACTATTTTGTGACTTCTTTGCCCCCATCAATTTCAAAATAATTTTTTAGACTCCTCCAATTCTTAAAATCACCCACTTTATCTTCTTGAGCTATTTTAGAAGTGGTTTTGGATGAGAGGGTAAATCAATTTTCCTCTATACTTCATGAAGGTCAACTAGATTTTATGTAAAAATTATAGAATTCTTCAAAAATTATCCAAATATTTTTTAGAATAAACATACATTAAAAATACTAAAACCTAATTTAATATTAGAAAATTTATAGAAATTTGTTTTAACTTAGAAAAATATGAAACCGAATTCATTTTGTTTTCTAAAATCATGCTCCACCTTTTGTTCCTTGCTTAGAATTATTTGAATCTTATATGTTCTCCTAAAATTTGAATTATTTCAAATATGAAACGGAGAATGCAGACCAAAACAAATCCTCATGAATCACCTTGCAACCCACTGTGCAAATTGCAAAAAAAACATTTTCTCAGAGCAATGTCTTGCTTAAGCATCGAGACATGCACGGAAAGTTCAAAAATAAAAAATTATAATTTAAGCTCTGAATGTATATTGACAACATGTATAATGTGGTTTAACTTTGTAGATGTATTGTCTTAATCAAGGGACATCACAAAAGATGACGTGTGCAGCCACCAGGAGCACATGGTTGAGTAGGAAGACAACTTTGGACAGGCTCTCGATGCCAACCTTTATATGTTTCTTAAAATCATTCTCTATATGATTATGTCTAGCTTATAGAAACATAGAGCATGATTTTAGAAAAAATATAAATTTGGTTTCATATTTTTAAGTTAAAACAAAATTTCCCTTTTTAATATTAAATCATATTTTTAGTATTTTTAAATGCATATTTATATTTATTTGAGAAAAAATATTTGATATTTTTTAAATAGTATTTCTTTATCTTTTTATAAAGTGTAATTGATCTCCCTGAACTACCATAAAAATCCGATTTTTACATGTATTGTCACGGCTGACATGACGCCACATAGGACAATTGGCGTGGCGTAAAGTCATCCAAAACCAATTTCAAAACCCAGGAAGGTAAATCGGATGGTTTTAAGAGTTGAAGGAGTCTAAAAGTCTAGTTTTATAATTTTTTCTCTAAGCAAGGTGAGGATGGTAAATCAGACTCGTTCAATAGTTAAGAGAGGTTAAACAAAAGGACCCGTTCCAATCCAATACTAATGAGAGAATTACTTTCTTGGCCTTTACAAAGTTCCGCTTCCTTCCTTGCCCTCTTTAGCTTTGAACTTTTACCTATTTGGTCCGAAATCCAACTTTGGTCCTTCTTATAGATTTAGCCACTAAGAGCACCTCCGAGAGTTCCCAAGAATTTATTCCCAAAACCATAGAGTTTTTCAACTTGCCAAAAAATATTGGGAGAAATAAATAAGATGATCTCCAATAGTTTCCAATAATTCACTCCTAAAATATAGAAGACAAATTTACATCAGGAATCCTATGCTATTTCTAAATTATCCTAACCGCTTTTATATATTCTTTCTGTCTCGTACATTTGCATTAGGAACCATTTTCTATTCTTTATTCTTTCCCACACCCTTCCACTTTAGATTGGCAGACCGATAAGCGCGTGGAAGACGCGCGGATATATTCGTGCGTTCGGTGATTTTTTTCCAAGTGCCAAAAGATTGGGAGGTGAGATTGGGAACTTTTGAAGATGAGTTTTCTCTATTCTTGACAAAAATTCCAGATTGGGAGGTTTTATTGGTAACTCTTGGAGATGCTCTAACATTGTTAAGTGGGCCACGAGTTAATGCTTTTACCCCTGGGTGAGATAGGTAAGAGTACAAGGTTTACTTTTGATATATTTCAATTTAAGGATTATTTAGACTACTTTATAGCATGGCTTTGTGCAATTATGATGACCTCAAACCATGCGAAAATATTTTAAATAATCCTCAAAATGAAATATAAAAATTGAACTATGTACCCTTATCTATCTTGTTTAGGGGTAAAAGTGTCAATTTGCATCCCATCTAACACTGCTAATGATCATATCTAACGAAAGGGCTAAATAAGGAATCAAAGTTGGATTCGTGCCAAATAGATAAATTTAAAAATCAAAACTAATAAAAATACCAAAAATCGATATCCAAAATAATTTCATTCGGGATTCTTTGCTTTCTTAAAACATCGGGCTTCCAAATTCTCGTAAGGTCCTCTAGGATTTTTCTCTACAGACCGTTGAATAATTTTTATGGATTCCCTCATTTCACCAACTCGTATTAAATAGCGAGGTAACAAATCTCCTTCTCTATGCAATTGGATTTTCCAATAGGACTCATAAGGATCAATTTTACGAAGATTCCATTGTCTTCTAGAAGCTCGTGACATTGGTCCCCATAAGCCCCAATTTATAGCTTCTTCTCCACTAATAAAACCAACTCCTTCAACTCGTTCTAAAATAAGATTATGTGTAATAAGTTCTTGGTATTCAACAACTCTTTGTAAAAAATAATCACAAAAATCTAAATAATCAGATCATATAGATATGCCTTCAACACAACATAGGTCATCGAAAAGATCTCTGACGACTCACCAAAGCACGAAAGCCAGTTAGAAAATGGATTCCTATTTGAAGAGTGCCTAACCGCATGGATAAGCTCACGTTAACTCGTTAATTTTGGATCCAATTCAGGATTTTTCTTGGAAAGTTTTGGGAAGAAATTGTAATGGGCAAGAAAGTAATTAACATAGACGCAGCTCGTTCCTGTTCGTTCGTCTGGTAATTTTCGCTTTTTTTGAGAAAAACTAGGTTTGTATTCATATATATTTCATAAAGTTTACATTCCAAGACTTGCAAAGACACCCTTGAAAAAAAGAAAAATTATAGCATAGTCCTTGCACCGTCGTCTTTCCGGTCGTCCTTGTTGCCGGCGGTCGGAGCCACTTGGAGCTTGAAACCGACCTCCTTCTCGACAAATGAACACAATTTTTAGTTGGCACCAAAAGTAGTATGACGAAAGCATCGACATACTTTATGGCTGCTAAACGCCCAGGCCGAAGAAGATGGCAGGCCGCCATCACATCGCCAGAGTTGAAGGGATCTGGCGCCTCAAGAAGAACCAGTAATCCCCAAACGCTGGACGACAAAGCTCCCAGAAGGGGAATGAAATCACCATAACAGGTGGTAGGTACGATCCAACCCGGTTGCAAACCAAAATGGTAGACATACCTCCCAAGGTTGTCGCCGGAGGAGCCCAGCGCCACTGCCGGAGAAGACGAGGGAGGTGCAAAAGTCGAACTTGACTAGATCCAGAAGAGGGGAAATCCAGATCCAGATCCAGCGAGTTTAACCTCTTCATGAAGCAGCCATCGCCAGCGAGGTTGGGGAAGCCGTCGTAGATGTCGGAGTCGACCTCCGCCCATCCACGCCGTCGCCCGCTGGAGTCGCCACCCAAGAAGACGAACCCATGCGGCACCGCCGGCATGGGAAAACCTAACCCTAACTTATTTAACCTAATAAGAACGGGTATGTACAAAACCCTCCGTCGATTCATCTAGCCCCCCTCCTCCTCCGACGCCGACGAGAGCGCCAGAGGCGAGGATGACAGCGAATCGACGGGGGAGAGCGAAATCGCCCCTGGTCGCCTCTCTCACCTGTAGCTCTCTGGAAGGGACGAGAAGGGGTGAGCAAAGACTATGGGCCGCGAAACAAAACGAACGACAGGCCCATGTTGGCCTAAGCCCATTCTGGCTGAACATTTTACGATCGAGCCCAGCACAGAGGAGTGCGGCGACGGCGAACTCGCGAGCCGAGGCCGGAGGGGTTTTGTGCTCTTCTCCCGGTCCGGTAGTGCTCTCTCCGCTGCTCATGGCGCCGCCGCCTGCCTAGCGGCACTACCGGCTCCGCCCCCCAAAAGGGCCCTAGCGGCATCTCTTCCCGATTTCAGGTATGGCCATGGATTCTTCCCCCTCTCTATGCTCTGATGATCTCAGCAATAGACTCCTGGCGTTGTGAAATCCCTTCTTTTTTGTTAATTATTAGTAAGGATTTCTGTTAGTAATAACGAACGCACCCCCGGGCTGTGCGTTGTATAGATGGAGTAGGCTCGATTCGTCTGTGCTTCTCGTACAGGATTCGCTTGGCAGCCCTCATAGATAGTTTGGATTTCGTGTGAGCTTTCCAGGCCAGATTCTGATGCGATTGGGTACGCGGTTAGTACCAAATATATGTCGGTTGAGGAGATGGTTGGCTCTTGGCTGCTAGCCTGCTACACGTTGCCTGTTCGTTTAGTTTTTTTTTGACGGTCAACGGGGGGAGACGTTCCTCAACTGGTCAAATTTTATTAGCCCCAAACGGCTGTTTACAAATTTTGTACATGATCACATAGTAGGTGATCTGTATCACAGAGTACAAGAAGTATTAAAGAGTTAGCGATTTGACTGCCTATCCTTGTCCTTGTCTAGCCATCACAAAGATGGAGCACCAGGCATCTGTGATGTGTTTCTTCTTCCGTGATAGTCTGTGGCGCCACTGCTCAGCCGCCGCCTTGCATGAGTTTAGAACCTGATCAACTGAGTGAGACTCATTTCTGAAGACTGTGGCGTTTCGCGTCTTCCAAACTTGCCAGCACACAAGAGCGATGAAGGACGGGAATTCTTGCAGTGGAACGCCATCCGGAGGGTTGGTAGTGTGAAGAGAGTTCAGGTCCGCCGAGATCATGGATGGCATATTAAGTCGCTGCCAGAGATCATGTCCCAGCCTGCACCCCCAAATGATATGCTCTGGTGTCTCCTCCGCTTCACGGCCGATCTCACAAGTTGTGCTGTCCACTACATGTTTCTTGAACAGCACAGTGTGGCATTGGATCCGCTTCTGCATAAGCAGCCACATGATAAGTTGCACACGCGGTGGAGCTGAATTTTTCCAGATGAAGGTAGCTCTTGCGTCATCAGACTGCCCTCGAGCTTTGAGCATTCTGTAGATGGCCCCACTGTTGAGCCCCGTCTCACCTTTGCTGAAGGTAAACAGGCGTTTATCTGGTGACTGAGATAACACCGTGTCGGTGATTGCTCCTTGTGCCAGCGCTAGCTTTGAAGATGCCTGTAGGGATAGTCTGGGCACTAGCGTGTATTGCAATCCCTCTTCCAACATTTCTTTGACCGACACATTCTTGCTGTTGCAATGACTATAGAGAGCCAGGTACACATCAGCCAATGCCTCATCCCCGAGCCACACATCAGACCAAAATGAGCATGTCCGGCCATCACCAATGCTGACAGTGGTAATGGCCTGATATAGAGGTAGTAGTGATCGAAGTGTGTGCCAGTGGTCTCCATGTATGTCACCAGACATTGTTATAACTGAGGCGCGTCCTTGCACCCATTGTGCCCATGCAGATGATTGGGGGCAATGCAGCTTGTGTAATAGTTTAAGTAGCAAGCAAATGTTCTGAACTCCCAGGTCCTTGATCCCAAGGCCCCCTTGTTCTTTGGGGAAGCAAACATTGACCCATGCCACAAGGCAGCTAGCTGCAGGTGAGTTGCCCGATTTTTCCCCAGACCAAAGAAATGCTCTTCTTTTCTTGTCTAGCTGGTGGATCACAGTGGGTGTCAGTTGTAATGAGCTCATGAAGTATACCAAGAGGGAGTCCAGCATTGAGTTAACCAAGACTGCCCGGCCCATGGGATTGAGTAGGTTTGCCTGCCAAGAACTCAAGTATTTATCAGTCTTCAAGTTCCTTCCATCGGTACATTCCCTGTTTCATCGGCAACAGTCTTCATACCCTCCTTCATCGGTACATTCCCTGTTTCATCGGTAGCAGTCTTCAAACCCTCTTTCATCGGCATCGGCAATAATACCCTTAACCTTATCGGCAACACTTCAATTTGAATCCATACGCTGCCACCACTCATAAACAAGCTTATTCTCCTCGGCTATCAATCTACACAGTAATCTTTCCTCTGCTGATTAGCCCTTCCTGATCATCTTGACACGTGCTAAAAACGATGTCAACACATGCCCCCCAATTTCGGAGTATAAGATATTGATGCTCCGAAATTTACTTCAGATAATGCTTGCTATTACCTATTTTTCAACCCATTCTCCAAGCATAACATGATCTGTTACTAGATTTAATCAAATCTAGATCTAATCCATGTATCTCAGCAAATATCGCACATTTTCCAACTGCCTTTGCCTCAATTACGGTTGAGATACCAAAATAACAATCCATCAGCAAGATCTTATCACAGCACATCACTTTTTTAGAACTGAAAAATCCTGTATCGAGATATCCTTCAAGTCATAATTACTTGCCGTCAAATCTTCTGTACCATCCCTTGATTGTCGTGCGAACAGTTACCATATCCAACTGAACCACCTCGATCCATCCATGTACGGCATAGAGATAAGTCAAGAATACCCCTACCCCAAATGGCCTATAAATATATTTCTCCGGGCTGCTCATCTTCTACCTTCAAACTTCATCTTTTGGCATTCTCACTCCGGCGGCAACCCTAACCAACAACCGCGCATCCTCGACTCACCAGAGCCCCCTCCATCGTCATCTTCAAGTTCCCAGCTCGTGCCCTCATCCTTTTCGAAGCAATGGCTGTCAACTTCGACGTCCCTACGGTTCGTTCTTCTTTTATTACTTTTACTTTAATCCTTTTGGTTCCCTGCGAGTTCTTACAGTCGGCATTTTCCTATTTCTTCTATTTTCTTGATCCTCCAAACTCAGGAACTACGCAATACACTGGTGATTCCAACCAATCAACCTCCCTTCCATTGCCTAGGTCCAATGGGCGACCCAGATCCAACTGACCTGATCAATGCAGAGGCAAATCGTATTCCCTTCAAAGCTCAAAATTTCTCTTTGAATCTGTAGAAAGATACGTTTCGCTCTTGGCCCAAACCCACCAAAGGGTGGAAAAACTGGTTCTTGAGGGTCAACAGATCAGTGCAAGTGTTCTGGGCAGAACGGAAGATAGATCAATGTATCAGGCTATCCATTGCCGATATATAAAAGAATGAATCCATGATGATAGCTGCCGCTCACTTTTGGTCAGATACCACCAATACCTTCATGTTCGGCCATGGCCCATGCGCCCCTACTCTTGCCGATGTATATATGCTCACAGGCTTGGACATCTCAACTGTCGATGAAGGCCACATTTTTGGCAGAAAAGCTGAGTATAGAGTGAGTACACGCAACATCGGCGGCTGGACGGGATACATCCAAGAGTACCAAAAGACTGGTACTGTCAATTAAAGGGAACACGCCACATTCCTGAACATGTGGCTGGAGAAGTTTATTTTCTGTGGTCGATCGGTAGGACCAACCAATGCTTTCCTCCCAGCAGCAGAACTCTTAGCCAACGGTGTCAGATTCCCACTTGGCCGATACCTCCTGAGCTCAACCTACCACCTTCTCCACCAAGTATCTCAGAAGCTTATACTTGGTGAACCCATCGGCAATCTGGGAGGCCCATGGTGGTTCATCAATATGTGGTTAAACGCTCACATGCATAAGCGTTTATAGTGGGATCTCTTTGCTCAAGAATTCCCACGAGAGATTCCCGAAGATTACGTCCTTAGAGACGATGAATCGGCAACACGTCCCCCTCTCAACTTCGGCGAAGCCATAATTGTCCTTCCCGGAACAGAGGCCAATGAAGATCAAATCGGCAGATTTTTTTAGAATTTCTACCATGGTCTCCCTCGTGATCTTAGGGCTTGGGTACCTTATATTGATGAGGATAACAAGTTCCCTCTTCTCTTTAATTTTGCCGATAGTGATCTGAACCAAGACAATGATCTTATGATGGCTATTATCACCCCCAGAGCAATCCCAGTCAACACATTTGGTAGCGGGAAGCTTTCCATATTATTTATGAATTCTACAATCCATCGGCAGTATCTCGCCAGCTGGCCTTTGGGCAACTGCCAATCAAGCTATGCTTTGCCGATGTGATCAAGCCCAGAGAAATCATTACCGCTGGAACTGAATGGAGCAGGATAGTAAGACTTGCTCCCGATGCCGATATCTCAAATGTTGATCTCTCCGCCTAGTCACCAGCATCTTTCATCACAGAGTCATATAAGTAATGGTGGCAAGAGTGAAAAGAACAGCTGTTTTCAACATCTGTTCACACATCGGCACATGATCGATCCCGACTATGCCGTTCCTGACAATGCAGTAAGTTCCTCTTAACTTTTGTCTCTTTCCTTCCTTTTATATGTATATCGGTAGCTAACTTTCCTTGAAACAGGCCGATGATCCAGTTCCATCAATAAGCAAAAGTGGAAAACCCTTCAACCTCCACCCAACCTCTTCAGTCTCAATAATCGGCTACAACGCCCCCACCTTAGAGGCCTTGACCTTCCAGAGGACTCGCGCCAAAACTATCACCTCCAGACCAAGACTGGGAACATCCAGGGCTACTTCAAAGGCTGCTGCTTCAAGCCTAATCAAGGCTTTTAAGGTAATAACCTTGCTTACTATGTTTTCTGCCGATACACTTTATATTAACATACAACTATCAGGGTGTGCAAGCTGCAGCTGGATCGTCATCGGCAACTCTACCAAGCACCACGACCTCTACCCCTCCTTCAGAGGTATTCTCTTATTTTTACATTTTTTCCTGTTAAATATCCAATCTTGTACCTGTTTTTGCAGCAACAAACTGGCACATCGGCAAGCACGCCAAGCATGCAAGCTCCCCAATCAACACATGTCGATGCTCCCCAGCCAATTGTCGCTGAGACCCAAACAAAGCGCAAAGCTTTGACCGATGCTGAAGCTCAACAAAAGCGACAGAAATCTACACCAGCCCCTGCGTCTGCTCCAACACCTGTCAGTCAACCCACTGATGTAACTGAACAAGCTGCTCCTTCTGCACAGGATACATTATCGGCCATTACACCCCAAGGGCTGACTACCGATGAGATCGTAGAAGACATTCCATCGGCATCCTCTACCGATCCTTCGTATGATCCTCTTCAAGCCGCTCCCTCAAGTCAGGCTCAAGAAATTGCCCTGAAGCAGGTAAATCAATTAATTGTTTGGTTTATAATATTCCCAGATATCACAGATAGGATTTCTAACTCTCTTTATTTTACAGGAACAAGATTCTCCCGATAGCTTGTTCTCTTTTGCTATCGACGTCTCCGATGATAACGGAGAAGAGGCGAGTTCTTCCCTGACATTGGGAACAATATCGGCAGACACCTATGGCAAACTAGAAGCTCTCCTAAATCTGCTGCAACAAGATACTGCCCAATTGGTGATCGATTCGGACCCTGCAAGGACCATCTTCAAAACGATCCGCGGCCAAGTCCCTGCCAATGTTGAAGAAACCATCTTTCCAGCAGTCCATCTGAAGAGCAGACAACTTCAATATCAGAGGGCTGTTCATCGTATTGCTGACAAAGCAGCTCAGTCTCAACTTAAGGAAGAAATGCTGCAGCTGAAGCAAACTGCCGATGAGAAGCACAAGAACATCAGTAACTTGCAAGCCTCCAGTGCCGATCTTAAGCATAAAATCTTAGATTTATCGACAAAGAGGGCAACCCTGCTAGCTGAACTGGAAAAGGTTGAAACAGCTCTGACTCAAGCCAAACAAGAAGAAGACCAGCTTCCTGACGCTATCAAGGCCCTTCAACAGGAACGAGATGCCCAAGCTCGCAAGGCCTTGGTCCTCAAAAAGAAACTCAAGCCTGTGGAAAGAAGTGCCGATGAAGACGCCAAGGAATTGAAAGAAGCTGATGAAATTCGCCTGCGTGCGATATCAGCTATCCAGGCTTTGTTAACTTAGCGCATCGGCAACAATTGATACTTTGTTTTAACTCCAGCCGATAGGATTGTTATCGGCAATTATACTTTTATGCATCTATCCAGATACTAGGGTAATATTTTTTTAAATATTTTCCATTTAATGCTCTGGGAAATACAACTCCTTCGAGAGTTTCAAGAATATATACATTAACAGGAACAGATTGATTTATTCGATATGGACCTTCCCAATTAGGTGACCATTTGCCAAACTTAGAACTTTTAGTCCCAATCGGTAAAATCAACTTCCAGACCAGTTCTCCATCGATAAATTCCTTTACTTTCACTTTCTTGTCATACCATCTAGCTACCCTTTTCTTATTCTCCTCGATGCTAATTAAAGCTTTTAACCGATGACCTGCTACATCTTCCAATTCATCTTTCATAAGAATATCATAATCATCGGCTGCCAATTGATCTTGAAAGCGTATTCGTCTAGAACCAATTTTAATCTCCCAAGGTAATACTGCATCGTGTCCATACACCAATTGATAAGGTGCTACCTTGGTTGCACCATGATATGCCATCCGATATGACCACAAAGCTTCATTTAATATTGTATGCCACTTCTTAGGATACTCTTTAATCTTGCGCTTAATGAGTTTGATAATTTCTTTATTAGATGCTTCAGCCTGACCATTAGCTTGGGCATAATACGGTGAAGAATTCAAAACTTTAATCCCCATACCTATAGCAAACTCATCAAATTCACCCGATGTAAACATAGTGCCCTGATCGGTAGTGATGGTTTGAGGGATGCCAAATCGGTAGACAATATGCTCCTTCACAAAATCAACCATATTAGCTGATGTCACCTTTTTAAAAGGAATTGCTTCAACCCACTTTGTGAAATAATCGGTAGCAACCAGAATAAACTTATGCCCTTTACTCGATGGTGGATAAATCTGATCGATGAGATCAATAGCCCAACCCCGGAACGGCCAAGGCTTAATTATGGGGTTCATAGCCGATGCGGGTGCCCTTTGAATATTACCAAATTTCTGACATTCCTGACATCCTTTAAAATATTTAAATCAAACCTCAAGAATAGTCGGCCAATAATATCCATTTCTTCTGATCATCCATTTCATCTTGAAAGCTGACTGATGAGCCCCACATACTCCTTCATGAATTTTACCCATCAGGCCTTTTGATTCCTCTATGCTAACACACCTGAGTAAAACTCCATCTATGGTACGGTAATACAATTCATCATCGAGGAGTACATACTTGGTAGCTTGGAACCTTATACGTCTTTCAACCTTTTTAGATGGATTCTTTAAATAATCAATGATTTCTTTTCTCCAGTCATCGGTATCAGCTACTGATATTAATACTTCTTGAACAGGTTGATATCCTGAAGCATGCTGAGCCAATCGGTTAGCCTTTTCATTATGCATCCGAGAAATATGTTCTAGATGAAAACTCCTGAACCCCTTTAACAATTCCAAACACTTTTCATGATATGAAATTAGAATTTCACTTCGGCATTCATAAATCCCAATCAACTGATTTATAACTAGCATACAATCACCAAAGACTTCAACAGCATCAGCCTGTACTTCTTTAAGCAATTCTAACCCTTTTATCAGGGCTTGGTACTCAGCTTGATTGTTTGTCGATGTAGCAACGATCGGCAATGAGAACTCATACTTCTTCCCCTGAGGGGAAATTAACACGATACCGATGTCTGCCCCTTCACCACAAGTAGACCCATCAAAGAAAAGTGTCCACGGAGCAACTTCCAGAGAATCCACCGTGTTACAATGTTGAGTAACGAAATTAGCCATAACCTGTCCTTTAACTACCTTAGCCGATTCATAACGTAGGTCAAATTCTGATAATGCTAAATCCATTTACTAATCCTACCATTCAGTATCGGCATTGATAGCATATATTTGACCACATCATCTTTTCATATGACAGTACATTCAGCCGATAGTAAATAATGCCTCAGCTTAATACAAGAGAAATATAAACATAAACATAATTTCTCAATGGCCGAATACCTGGTTTCAGCATCTATTAACCGTCTGCTCAAATAATAGATAACACGCTCCTTCCCTTCAAATTCTTGAATAAGAGCTGAACCGATAACAGTATCTTCAATTGATAAATACAATCTGAAAGATTTTCCATGTTGGGGGTGGAACTAACACTGGAGAATTGTTAAATAACTCTTAATCTGATCTAAGGCTAATTGCTGTTCATCCCCCATTTAAATTCCTGATCGGCTTTCAATTTCAATAATGGACTGAAAGCCTTGATCTTACCTGACAGATTAGATATGAATCTTCTAATAAAATTAATCTTACCGATCAAGGACTGCAATTCAGTTTTATCGGCAGGAGCAACAACCTTGTTGATTGCCTCAATAGATTTTCTACTAATTTCAATACCTCGCTGATACACCATAAAACCTAAGAATTGTCCTGCCGATACACTAAATGCACATTTATTAGGATTCATCTTTAATCCATGTTTTCTTGTGCACTCCAGTATCTTCCGTAGATCGGTTAGATGCTTTGTGATGTCTCCAGACTTAATCACTATGTCATCAATGTAGATTTCTACCAATGTGCCGATATATTCATGGAAAATAAAGTTCATAGCTCTTTGATAAGTAGCACCGGCATTTTTCAAACCAAATGTCATAACTATCCACTTAAATAATCCCACATGACCTGGACATCTAAAAGCAGTCTTGGAAATATCTTCTTCAGCCATGAATATTTGATTATAACCCGCATTACCATCCATGAAACTAATAATCTGATGCCCTGCTGCAGCATCAATCAACAAATCAGCAATCAGCATTGGGTAACCATCCATCAGTGTGGCCTTATTGAGATTCCTGAAATCAATACAAACACGAAGTTTCCCATTTTTCTTATATACAGGAACCACATTAGAAATCCACTCTGCATATCGACACTGCCGAATAAACTTTGCCTCAATTAATTTGGTTATTTCGGCCTTAATATCAGGAAGTATATTAGGATTGCATCGGCGAGCCGGCTGCTGATGTGGCCGAAATCCAGATTTAATAGGCAACCGATGTTCAACTATAGATCGGTCTAATCCAGGCATTTCAGTATAATCCCAAGCAAAACAATCTTTATATTCCTTTAACAAATCAACTAGTTGCTGTTTACACTTAGAATTTAACTTAGAGCTAATAAAAGTGGGCCTTGGTCTATCGCCTTCACCAATATCTACTTCTATTAAATCATCTGCCGATGTAAATCCTTGATCTAATTTTTCATCATCGGCAAATCTATCCATTAAAACTCTTCTTCAGAACCGACTGCTTGGATCGGTAGAATTTTGTAATCGGCAACCTTGAGGAACTCTTTTTCCCAAGCTTCTCCTAATATGCACTTGGTTCGCTCATAAGTATCTGATTCTGCCGATGCGATGATATAAGAAGAATCACCAGGAACAACTTCAATTTTATCTCCAATCCATTGTACCAGACACTGATGCATTGTAGAAGGAACACAGCAATTAGCATGAATCCAATCCCTTCCCAAGAGCAGATTATATGCACCCTTGTCATTAATAACAAAGAAAGTTGTCGGTAAGGTTTTATTGCCGATGGTCAACTCAACACACACTGCCCCTTTAGCTGGTGATACATTGTCTTCAAAATCCTTTAGCATCATATCAGTCTTAGTTAAGTCTTGATCTCCCTTACCAAACTTCCGATTCATCACATAAGGCATAATATTAATTGCAGCTCCTCCATCAATAAGTATCTTAGATACAGGCTGCCTATCAACTCTGCCTTTTACAAACAAAGCCTTGAGGTGTTGTCTCTCATCATCGGCAGGCTTCTCAAAAACAACCATCATTGGATCTAGCGTTAATTGAGCTATTTGGTCAGAGAAAACAGCCTCTTCTTCGCTATCAGATAAAGCCAAAAATTCCATCGGCAACATAAACACCATATTGACATCTGCCGATGGGCCTTTATTTTTGTGCCTTATCTGCCACTGCTGATTACCAGATCTCTCATTGGAGGGACTTCCTTCTTGGTATAAATCTTTTTGACGATCTCGCTGCATTTTCCTCTTCTGTGTCTTCGTCAAACCTTCTGGACACCATTGAGGAAGCTTAATTTTCCACACTGGCTGATAAGTCCTAGTTGTCTCCACACGACGTATATTAGGATCCCTGTAAAATATTTCTTCATCAGGAACTCTTGCATTTGCCATCTCTTCAAGTTCCTCTTGGTTTCTCGAAAAATATGCAACGCGTTTACCAAGCCTTTCATGTACACTGAGCCTGCCCCCCAGCCGATCATGTACTGATGCTCTCCCTCTAATCGGCTCATTAATGAACAAACCTTGATTACCAGATTGAAACCTTCTTACAGGACGATTAACTCCATAATAACCATTGCACTCTGGGCAATCTTCAACAGTAGGTAACTTAATACCTTCCTCCCAACAATGAATAAAAAACGGACAATTTCAATGATCCTTATGCCGATTCCACTCTTCTTGACGTCTTTCCTCTTATTGTCGTTGATACCGGTCCCTTCGCTGACACCAGCCTTCTTGTTGTCTTCGATGAGTAATCACGATGCCAGATCGAGGAGGCCTTCCAGAACTGCCACTTTCTATCAATAGCCCCTTGCCTTTTGCATTATCGGTAGTTATTCAATGTTGGAGATCTACTGATGTATTCTTTTCAGTAGCTTCCGATGTCAACACCTTAATTTTTCCTTCAGCATCCAACATATTTGCTGGAAAAGGATGTTGATCAATTTTCATCGGCTTTTGAATCTTGGAATTGCCAAATTTTATTCTGCCAGACTCAATAGCTAACTGCAATTGTTGTCTAAATACTTTGCACTCATTGGTACTATGTGAAGTTGCATTATGCCACTTGCAATACAGCATATGCTTCAACTCTTCTGCCGATGGGATCACATGATTAGGTGACAACTTAATCTGGCCCTCCTGAAGCAAAAGATCAAATATCTTATCAGCTTTGGTGACGTCAAAAGTAAACTTTTCTGGCTCTTTGTGACCAAAGGGACAAGATATCGGCTTCTTATTCTTAACCCACTCAGCCAAACCAATAACTGGTTCGTCATCTGAATCAGAATCTTTCACCTCTTCAACAAATGAAACTTTCTTGTTCCAATTTTTTTAGGTTCAAAAACCCTAGTGTCTTGATCAGAAATCCTTTGCACTAAATGACTTAGGCTTTCGAACTCCTGAGAAGCATATCTGTCCTTAAGATGTGGTAACAATCCCTGAAAGGCCAAATCAGCAAGCTGCCGATCATCCAACACTAGGCTATAACATTTGTTCTTTACATCTCGTAGCCTTTGCACAAAGCCTTCTACCGATTCATCATTGCGCTGTTTCATCTTTACCAAATCGGTAAGCTTCTTTTCATGAACTCCAGCAAAGAAATACTTATGAAATTGCTCTTCCAGATCAGCCCAAGTGATAATAGAATTTGGCGGTAGTGAAATAAACCATGTAAATGCTGATCCAGATAGAGATGATGAGAACAGACGAACTCTCAATTCATCTCTACAAGCTGCCTCTCCACATTGAATAATAAAACGATTAACATGCTCCATGGTTGATGTATCGTCTTGCCCAGAAAACTTAGTGAAATCTGGCACCTTGTAACGATTTGGGAGAGGAATTAAATCATATGCTGGAGGATACGGAGTCCGATAAGAATAGGTATTAACTTTGGGCTTGATCCCAAACTGATCCTTCATAATTTCTGCTATTTTATCGGCCCAAAAAGCATCAACATCTTGTTGACGATATTGTTGAATCTCCACTGGAGGTATCTGCTGGTACCCTTCTGCATACCTTTGTGGCCCACGATCTCCAGCAATTGGCACATTTGCCACTATCTGCGGTCCATTAACCTGCTGAAAAGGGTTCATCGGCTGAGCTGCCGATGCTTGATTCTGAAAACCAGCATGCATGTGACCTTGATGAATACCTGTGGCTTGCTGATTTGGCTGAACTGTATGTTGAGCGGGAAACTGCCCTGACCAATTATTAGTATTCATCGGTACAAAATTTGCCGATGGCTGGTAGCTTGTTGGCATTGCTGGATAATTACATCCAACCTGAGGCATAACCTGGACTCCAGGTTGACCGGCGATAGGAGCCTTCTGCTGCATCGGTAACAAATTTGCCGATGGACTTGAACTAGATGTTTGACCCAAAGACACTTGAAAACCTCCTAGAGTTGGTTGTACAGTAGTTGTAGTATATTGAGGCGCTTGAGCTATCGGCGAACCAGCCGATGGCATAGGAGTTTTTTCCGCTGCGTCAAACACTTGAGATAATCCGTGATTGAAAACAGATGGCTCTGGAGGCATACCATATCCCCACCAATTAGCAGGAGTTTGATTATTCTGTGGTACAGGACCTGATAAAGCCGATGCTGATAGATCTGTATTAAGCTGAACTCGTCCTGATAATGCTGAATCCGGACGCATCGGAGTAGACTGTACGTTAGATAAACCTGCTGATACTGAAGGAGAAGAAATCTCTATACCTGCAACGGCTGGGGGAGCCGATGGAGCAACAACAGATGCTGATTCTGATTGATGATAAGCAGGCCCAACGTAACGAGGTGACGCTTGCCCTTCTTTGAAAGTTCGAATCACAGCATTATGAACAGTATTGGACAGTACATTGGAGTGATTAATTAAAGCATGATTCACCGCAGAATTAACCATCTCTTGAAGTTTACCCGGATTAGAATCAAAGGTAACTTGCCGAGGCAACGGCAAGTCCTGCTTCTGGATGACTTGTCCACTTTTGTTCAAGCTGAATGACTTCAAGCAGAGCTGTCTGTATTCTTCTATAGCCCTCTCCATAGCCTGCTTCTGATCGTCCTTAAGATCTTCTTCTGTTACTGCGATAATATTCCCCGCATCGATCTCAGGATTAAGCATCTTGACTAGATCTGTCCCACCGGGCGTGCCAAAAGATGTGTTGATGCAAAAGTAAATCTGCAAACACAAAGGGCTAATACCCGAAGTCGATATCCAAAGCGTGCCAGTCGATTTGACCTGTTAATCGACAAGGATGAAGATACGAGCACTTTGGTCCTGACAACAGCGATACGTCCGGAAGTCACGGCCAAGAGGTACTCACGCGGAACTCGAGGATCGTTGAAGATTGCACTAGAGCAATGCAACTCGCCGAATCGATGAGAACTCGTAAAAAAGAAAAAATATGCAAATTGACGAAGTCGCCGAAAGTAGATGTAAATAAGAGTAAAAGCTGTTTTTTTGATGTATTGATTGATTCCCTATTACATTGCCCTTCACTCTATATTTATATCCTGATCTACAGAAACGTAACCAAATACGACTAGGACACTAAATCCAAATCTAAGGAAACACATGACTTTGATACAACTCAGACTCCACTAAACGTATACAAGGAAATTAACTCTTATTTTATTCCATAGTCTGCCTCAATCACGATGGTATTCTCATCGACCTCCTTTTCATCGGCACAATCCCTGTTCCATCGGCAGCAGCCTTCAAGTTCCTTCCATCGGTACATTCCCTGTTTCATCGGCAACAGTCTTCATACCCTCCTTCATCGGTACATTCCCTGTTTCATCGGTAGCAGTCTTCAAACCCTCTTTCATCGGCATCGGCAATAATACCCTTAATCTTATCGGCAACACTTCAATTTGAATCCATACGCTGCCACCACTCATAAACAAGCTTATTCTCCTCGGCTATCAATCTACATAGTAATCTTTCCTCTGCTGATTAGCCCTTCCTGATCATCTTGACACGTGCTAAAAACGATGTCAACAATCTGTTTAGTTCTTATCTGGTATGTATTGCTTCATATATATGTTATCTAAAGAAAAGTTAATATATTTGTGTGCACACAATGTGTTCTGCACTTCCATATATGGAGTACCAATTGTCCACTTGCATGGTCTGATCAGTATCCTGGTGAAAAAGAAGCTGAATATGAATCAGTGTCGGTGAACGATCGTCAAATATCGTTGTGATGTTGTTGAGTTAACTTAATTAGTAGGCCCTATGTTAGAATGGACGGAGGAGCTTTTATTATGTTTATAATAGCTTCAAAACATCATCTTATGCATTTTCGCTTCTTGATTAATTTCAGTGCCATGATCTGACTATCTTCAATGCTTCATGCTGAATTCATCTCATTTATTTCAGTCTCGCACTCTGAATACCTACCACACCTTGAGATTGCCAAACTAGCCAAGCTGCATTGCTCGATGGATGATCTCCCAGAGGCGCTGCTTGCAGAGATTGTCAAGCGGCTTACCAGTCCAAGTGATCTTAAATCTCTTTCTCTCGTGTCAAAGCGACTTTATGCTGTTGAGGGAGAGCTGAGGAATTCTATGTACATTGGCTGCAGCGTTTTCCCTGTGACAGTGGCCTTGATTCGTCTGTGCTTCCGGTACCCCAATTTGTGCAAAGTGGAATTCAATTACTCTGGCTGGACTTCCAACCATGGGATGCAGTTGGACAAACATGGCCTCCAGGTGTTTTCATATTGCTGCACCTCATTGACTGATCTCACCTTAAGCTTCTGCACGAATGTTGATGACTCAGGCCTTCACCTTTTAGTGTGCTTCAAGAAGCTGATGTCTCTGAGGTTGAACACATTACCAGCAATAACTTCGTCTGCGCTTCTCGAAGTGGCTATTGGCTGTAAGAATCTATCTTCTCTCCACCTTATTGGCTGCAACAAAGTAGGTGGCACAATTTGGCTGGAGTACCTTGGCAGGTTTCGATCATTGAATGAACTTGTAGTGAATCGCTGTGAGATGATCAGCCAGTTTGACCTACTAAAGTTTGGTCCAGGATGGATGAAGCTTCAGAAGTTTGAGTTTCAGATCAAAGGTTGCCCCAATATATTTGATCCTCGTGATCCTTCATGTTTGGAGCACTGTCAGTATAGATATGATTTCAGCTGTGAGAGTTTGGAGGATTTGACATTGGCAAGAGTCTCAACTGAGAAGGAAATAGGACTTCGTTGTCTCCTGAGGAAGTGCAAGGCATTAAAAAACTTGTGCCTTTATTATGTTCTTGGTGTACAGGACAATGACATAGTTACGCTCTCCAACAACTGCAGCAACCTTACAAGCATCTCACTTCGGTTGACACCTGAGTTCAATGAAGGTCATGTTTTCAGGACTTCATTGACTGATGACAGCCTTAAGGCTCTAGCCCTCAGGTGCCGTAAGCTTCAGTCTTTTGAACTCATATTTTGGGGATGTGATGAAAACTGGCCAGAAATAGGATTCACACAGGAGGGCCTTGTCATGCTTATTCAATCTTGTCCGATTCGTAATCTCGTGCTAAGTGGTGCTCACATCTTTGATGACGAGGGGATGAAGACCATCTCATCTGCACAATTCCTAGAATCACTCGAACTTATATATTGTATAAATGTAACTAATGCTGGGATGCGCCTCCTCGCACATTGCCCATGTCTGATTAACCTCACACTGCGGCAGTGTGATCGTTTCTCTGATGCTGGAGTGACTGAGGTAGCACGTGCACGGAAGCTGGTGACCCTGGTTATTGAAGGTTGTTCTCGGGTCTCTCCAGAAGCTGTGCAGGGGGCTGCAACATCGGTTCACTACACAAAAGATTACCCAGGCTTGTTCAATCTTGGCAGAGCGTGACTCTCAGGAAGGATGAAGCGCCCCACAGTTTGTGCCTGAGATTGAGGATTGCTCGTCATGGATGGCTGGAATTTTAATTTTTACACATTTCCTTGTCGATCCTTTTACTGCTGTGTGTGGCAAGAGAATGTTAGTGTGTAATTGCAATATCTGGGTGTTTGGAAGTTATCTGATTGTTGGGCATCATTAATTCATAATACTTGCCAGTTAGTGACAACTGTGGTTTAGGTTTACTTCTGCTACTTCGGCTAGATCGTGGGAGTCCCTCTTTTCAGACGAATGTCATGAAACATTGGTTTTTGGAAATGGATTGGAAGACATATTTATTGTTTTCTTGACTGTTTTTTTCACGACCAAGTTTAGATTTTTTTTTTCTGGGCATGTACTCCTTGCGTCCCCAAAAGAATGAAATTCTGGAACAGTATCATGTTTTAGTATACTAAGTTTGACCAATTATAAATAAAAAAGTATAAATATTTATAATATCAAATAAATATCATTAGATTAATTACGAAATATATTTTTTTAATAAATTGATTTTAAGTCATTAATGTAAATACTATTTACTAGAAACTTAGTCAAATATGAAACACTTTAACTGGCATGCATATCATAGTTTCATCCTTTCCAGGACAGAGGTAGTATAAAGTATCAGCAGTCAAATTACGTTAGCTTTACCATGGTTCTTCATATTTTCTGTTTCAATTTGCAGGCATAGTCCTTTCTCATTTCTACTCGCTACTGACCTGTCCCTTTTTCGTTTTCCTTCCATTGCTCAATCTTTACCTCAGTGCTGAAAAAGTTCAGTCCATCTATGTCACGAATGCATGGTGGAATGTCCTTCGATTCTTTCTGTTTCCTCCTTGTAATTGTTCTGATTTATGAGGGAGACACAATGCATGAAGGTTTTAGTTCTAATATTTTGCAGATACATGATCGTAATTGTCAGGATAAGACATCAGCTAGCCTGTGCAGCAACGCATGATCTGCTGCACGTGCATACACACGTAACAACAACAGGTGATTTTGTTATAAAAGGGGCCCCTGCTCGACAATTGGAATCGGTGTCTCGTATAGATTTTTTCGGCCTTTGAGAATTCAGGCATCTCTGAATTCTTGTTCGCCATTGACCAAGGGATACTATGTATGTATAATTCTACGATCTACATTCTACACAATCCTTCTATTTTCTGAATAGTTGCAACACTAGGGCTCTCTTATAGTTTTTTTTATTATTGTTATAGCCACTTTGCAAAGTACGGTCATATTTGATTCAGCAGTGAGTATCGGAAAGAAGGGGAAAAGGGTAACACCCCTCCTTGACAATTGGAATCGGTAAGCAGCCACATTAATGTCTTTTCTTGAAAAACAGGCGAGGGCATACCACCTTTTCTGCCTTTGAAATTCCTCCCCGTAGTATGAATTATTTCTGAGAATTTAGGCTTCTCTGAATTATTTTTCTCCTATTCACCAATTAAATGGGATACTGAAGCTATGTATGCATAATTCTACGATGTACACATCCTTCTATTTCGTGAATAGTAGCAAGACTGGGGCTCTCTTATTGGAAAGACTACATCTACGAGACTATGACTCTACCTTAATCCCCGTGATAATTTTTTTGAATATAAATAGTTTGTTGAATGTATTGTGGGTGGGTGGGGGGGGGGGGGTGGCGGGGCCTGCCAAGGGCCAAACCCTCCTAAGTTAGTGTACTCTTTATTGAAAATTTTAAATTTGAGTAAATTTTGATCAAACCACACTGCTGACTCCTCGTACAAAGGAAGGTTCACATTTTTTTTTGTTCCATCACTAGTGGAAGCGAAAGGGGAGAGGCTTCTATATGTCTTGAAACAGAGGTAGGTAGGTGCCGATTAGTTCAGTTTTATTTTATTTTTGAAAAAAGTCTACATAACCCGCTCAACTATTTAGGGTGGACTACTTCATCCCCAAACTATAAAACCGGATTTTCTACCCCCTGAACTTTCCAAAACCGGTCAAATAACCCCCCAGGTGGTTTTGTTACAGTGACGGTGGTTTTGTCACGGTGACGGTGGTTTTGTCCTTTTCTTTTTTATTTATTTTCGCTGAATCTTTAAAAAATCATAGTAAATCATAGAAAAATCATAAAATGAAAAATTCAATTTTGTTGAACTCCATATGAGTAGATCTACATAGTGAACATATAATATGATATGCTTTAGTACAAAGTTTTTGTTGTAGCTTTAGATCTATGCTTTTCTGTAATTAATTAAAATACTTCATAGCTGCAGCTTTTATGGTCCAATTGTGGTGAAATTTTTATGATAGACTAATTATTGTATACTTGAACTATAGTAAAAATTTCATACTCATTAGATCATGTATAACTTAGTTATAAATTTATTTAGGTTTATGCTTGTTACATCTAACTTAGTTGGTCATATTGCCACTGTTGCTCCTAATCAAGGCGAAATATTTTTCCTTTATAAATAAAGTGTAGTTGATCTTATGAACTATCATGAAAGTCCGATTTATCTTCATCGTGACTAACAGGACGACTGGCGTGGTGCCAAGTTAGGCAAAACCACTTTTAAAATTTCAGTAAGATAAATTGGACGGTTTGAAGGAGTCTAAAACCTAATTCTCTAAACCACTTTTAAATTTTCAGTAAGATAAATTGGACGGTTTGAAGGAGTCTAAAAATCTGATTCTCTATTTTTTTTTTCTGAACGGGGGTAAATCAGACTGAATAATAGTTAAGTTTTTAAATGGACCTTTCTCCGATCACACAGACGCCTGCCTAGCGGGTAGCGGCACTACCGGCTCGGCCCCCAAAAGAGCCCTAGCGGCATCTCTTCCCGATTTCATGTATGGCCATGGATTCTTCCTCCTCTCATTGCTCTGCTAATCTCAGCAACAAACAAGTGCCCTGGCTTTGTGAAATCCCACATCTTTATTTTTATTTTTATTTATTTATTTAGCCAACCCTCGGTTGTGCAGTGTGATAGATGGAATAGGCTCTATTCGTCTGTGCTGCTCGTACAGGAGTCGCTTGCCAGATGAGTAGAGAGCTGCTACACGTCGCCTGTTCGTTTACTCACCTAGTAATTTCTAGTTCGGTTGTTTTAAATGTTAGAGTGGAATGTGCATACTAGGGTCTTGGATTGGATAGATGCGTTCTCACTCCATTGATGTTTGCTCTGCGATTTATGGCTGGATAAATAAGTTAACGGGGTATGCCCAGATTCATCTTTTTCGTGAGGTAGCCGGGCAGGCGCTCGGTGGTGGCGGCGACGGGTTCTTCTTCTTCTTCCCCTTCGTCGTCCCCTTCCTCCTCGCATGGCAGCGCCGCGCTAGGCTGCTCCGGGGCTTAGGCGGCCAGATCCGGTCCGATGCGGGTCAAATCCAGCACCCCTTTGGCTGGGGGCGGCGCCCACAGTGGTGGGCACTCGCATCCGGTGGCGGTCGGCGGTGGCCGGCAGCATCGCTGCGGGTGCCAGAGCCAGCGACGACGACCGGCAACGGCTTTGGCGTGTGGCAGGTGACGCGCGCGGCAGGGTAAGCCCGATTCCACGTTGCCTGGTCGGAGGGGGTGGCGGCCGACGCAGCTGTGCGGCTGCTGTGTGCAGCCGGCGCGTCGATGCCCCTTTGGGAGGGTTTCAGTGGGACGACAGGGCAGGGACGACTGTGGCGGCAGCAGGCGCCCGGGGTCTTGGCTAGACGTTTGTGTCGGGGAACCCTTTGGGCGAAAGCCTTGGCGACGGCGACGCCTTGGGCGCCGCATCCCTTGCTGAGGGCGTCATGTTCCCCGGCACTGTCTTCCACGGGAAAAAGCCCAGTCCATCTTGCACGAGCGACAATGGCGTTATCGACGTCATGCCCTTCTTGAAGGCGTCGTTGATTGGACCTCGCCTCAGCCACGATGTTGTCTTCGGTTGATGCTCGTAGCTTCTCGGCGCCTGGTTTGCGAGTGGAGGGAGACTTGTAGCATGAAGTCGGAGCTGTTGCATTAGGGGATACGGCTCGACAACGATGACACGAGGCGAACCACCCCCTTCTTCATCTACTGGGAGGCTTGAAGATCTTGCAAACACCCGGGGTGGGCCAGAGGATCAAGCTAGGAAGTCGGAGCTGCTCTTTGTTTTGAGCTTGGCAATGATAACCTGTTGTGGCCTCTCGCTTCGGGCTGCCTGTTTGTCTTCATTAGGTTCGTCTAGGCCTGTCATGGGAAGTCAGAGCTGCTGGCTGCTTTGCAACCACGCTCGACAACGATGGCTCATGGCAGTTTTGTTTCCGTTCCCTTCCGCGTCGCGTGGGTGGGTCAGCCCTTCGTGTGTCGTGTTTTCGCACCATGTTGGGCTACCCTTCTTGTACATAAATTTCATTCGTCTTAATTGAGCGGCAGAGCTCCTGCCTTTGTTTCAAAAAATGGATGCCTCTTTGTTCACCCAAACAGACGCACCCATGTATTTTTTATCATAATTTCACTAAATAGATAGCGCGCTGCCTAATTTAATCTTCTCCGTGGCTTCTAGGCGATGTAGGAGAATTTGACACAAAAGTTCTTCAGTGTGACGTTCTTAGCTCCATATCTGATCATTATGCACTCTACTATATGATCTGTTTAGTTCTTATCTGGTATGTATTGCTTCATATATATGTTATCTAAAGAAAAGTTAATCTATTTGTGTGCACACAATGTGTTCTGCACTTCCATATATGGAGTACCACTTGTCCACTTGCATGATCTGATCAGTATCCTGGTGAAAAAAGAAGCTGAATATGAATCAGTGTCGGTGAACGATCGTCAAATATCGTTGTGATGTTGCTGAGTTAACTTAATTAGTAGGCCCTATGTTAGAATCGACGGAGGAGCTTTTAATATGTTTATAATAGCTTCAAAACATCATCATATGCATTTTCGCTTCTTGATTAATTTCAGTGCCATGATCTGACTATCTTCAATGCTTCATACTTCATCCATCTCATTTATTTCAGTCTCGCTCTCTGAATACCTACCACACCTTGAGATTGCCAAACTAGCCAAGATGCATTGCTCAATGGACGACCTCCCAGAGGTTCTGCTTGCAGAGATTGTCAAGCGGCTTACCAGTCCAAGTGATCTTAAATCTCTTTCTCTCGTGTCAAAGCGACTATATGCCGTTGAGGGAGAGCTGAGGAATTCGATGTACATTGGCTGTGGCGTTTTCCCTGTGACAGTGGCCTTGATTCGTCTGTGCTTCCGGTACCCCAATTTGTGCGAAGTGGAATTCAATTACTCTGGTTGGACTTCCAACCATGGGATGCCATTGAACAACCATGGCCTCCAGGTGTTTTCATCTTGCTGCTCTTCATTGACTGATCTTACCTTAAGCTTCTGCTTGGATGTTGATGACTCAGGCCTTCGCTTTTTAGCGCGCTTCAAGAAGCTAATGTCTCTAAGGTTGAACACCCTACCAACAATAGCGTCGTCTGGGCTTCTATCAGTGGCTGTTGGCTGCAAGAATCTGTCTGCTCTCCACCTTATTGGCTGTATGAAGTAGTAGGTAGGGAAAAGTGGCTGGAGCACCTTGGCTGGGTTGGATCATTGGAAGAACTTGTAGTGAGTTGCTGTGAGAAGATCAGCCAATCTGTATAATTCTACGATGTACACAATCCTTCTGCTCTCTCTGTGTCTCCTGAGAACGCGAATTGCGCGTGTTTCATGAAGAGAATCTCGGAAGATTTTTACACACCCCAACCGTCTTGAACCAGCTGTCGAGAGAACAGCACTGGACAAGCGCATCGGAGCTGAGAAAAAAGAAAAAAGAAAAAAGAAAAAACGGATTGCACGTTTGAGCTATTTCATCGATCAGGAACGCACCGATCTCTGTGTCTGTGTGGCCTGCATAGGAGCGTGGATGGTTTGCGGTGACTTTTAACTTGATCTAGCAGGCGCAGGATAGATAGATATAAGAGAATAACGGGCGGCTCTCATGCGCTGCTTTCGTCACTCCCAGGTTCAGGTTCAGGTTCAGGTTCGAAGCGTTCTAGACGAAGTTTGATGGTTTTTATATATGGATGGATGGATGTTGTCATGAATGCCTGGGTTAATTTGCCCACTGCTTGGTCTGCAACACTTGGCTCCCAATTCCGGAGACTCGGTGATCGGGTGGTGGCAGCAGCAAGCAACAGCGTATGCTAGTGCAGCAGCAGGCTATAGGCGGGGCATGGCGATTCTTCGCTGGTGCTGCTTATTATCTCCTCTCCTGGATGCTCTGCAAGGAGCGCAACAGCCGAGTGTTCCAAGGGACAGCACAAACGGACTCGATCGTCGCTGAGGGCCGGGGAATCATGGATAGCAGCAGGCTTCGTCAAACGCGCTGTCGTTGCTCCTAGCTGGCAATTCAGATGGTCTATCTCTGGTCGCTCTTCTGTCCAAATGTACGTAGCAGCTTAATTGTCTCGCATAGCTAGTGCCAGGCCCCTTTCTGTATTCGGGTGACTCCGGCAGCTCGATGGCGGTTCATCACGATATTGTAAAAACTATCCCTAGCTCTTAATTAATGGCCTCCCAGTTTTGCAACGTCTCCTTCAACAGTGAGAAAAGGCTGTGGACTTATTAAGTTGTTGAACATTGGACCTTTATGTTAAAGTAGTATCTTATGACCTATATATATTATTAGTGCTCAAAAAAAAGTTCGTAATAATGTTCAAACATCTAAGTTGTATTTTTTTTGAGATTCTTATGACTTATGCTTCCCGCCCCCCTCTATGCTTGGTACCTTTGTTTGATATGCCATAATCATCTGCCATTTTCCAAAACAATAACGATACGATGATGCTAATCCTAAACACGTGAATCTACCGACAGGTGATCCTTGCGTCAACATCAGTTTGCTCGGTAACAGGTTACCCTATTAGTTTTCTGTTTTCTAAGGGCCAAGACAAAAGTTTCAGTCACCTTTGATTTATGGATCCAAAATCTGCTGTAATTTTTTGTTTGTGCTCATCTTTTTCCTTTCTTTTTTCGTCTCTTGATCGGTGTACTCTGTAACTTGTTCTTTATTACTTTAAATAAATTCTTGTAGGGGCTCACACCCCTCCAGTTTCTTAAAAAAACATATCCTTTCGAAAAAAATAAAAAAAACATATCCTATCTTAGGATGCTTGATACAATCCCAGGGTTTTATAGATAGTAATTATGGTGCCAACCCACGCAGGGGCGCGCACTTATCATTAGTCATTTTATTAAGAAGGAAAGGGGCAAGAGCCCATAAAAACACTACACGACCCCTCAAAAATACAAAACAGATAATGCCTTTTGATTGTATAGGAAGACTGACGACTAACATGGAACTCCACTGTGTTTATATGGCATATTAGGGTGAGTAGGAGCAAGAAAATGCCTCTAGCCCAGGCCCAAGCCCAACTCCAGTCATAGAACTCCTCCCTAGCAAGTAACAAGACTCCAGAATGGATTTATTTTACATCGAACCAAATTACCCTGAAATTTTCACAGATACGTAATTATTGACACCTCTTGCCTCTCTTCACTCTGGTGCAGAGCATAACCACAATGCCAATGCCAAGTTGTTGTGTTGGTAATTGCAGTGTAATAAGCTGATGAAAATGTGTGGACGAATGGGATCATCACATGAAGCTTCTAAGATCAGGTGTAGCCAAAAGGTGGACACGATGCCAGCATGTGTTCAGAATTCCTCTCAGGTTCCAGATTGATTCCACGCTCTCAGGTTGAACATTTGCGCTGGAATCAACCTACGGGGTTTGTGGAAGATGAAAATAATGACAGGATTCAGAACACTGCTTATCATGAGAAATTCAGAGGCTTTATGTTGTAAAAATTAAACTGGAAAGATCAGGAACATGAGAAATAGGAGAAACCAGAAAGAAATAAAGAATACCGCTTTTGAAACAATCACAGTGTCGCCTTTGACATTGACAACGGCCTCGAAGAGCACCCATGCCCACTTATCACAGCTTATGTCACTAGTCACATATGGGACATCATGCTTTTGGTACCGGTGTGCCTCGATCCAACTCTTGCCACCATCAGGGGAAATGTCAACCCTCTCAATGCCCCTGCCACCTCCTGACAGGGCGTATCCAGCAACAGTAACCTGATGAAGAAAGTAATGATGAATTATAACGAGTGTTAGATCACAAAGGTAACTGGAACACATTGAGTAAGCAAAGGCTGAGTTAAGAAGTCCATGTAACCTGTCCAGGTTTGACAGCACTCTTATCTTCCAAAGAACATACTGCAGACTGAAATATCATAGTGGTTTCAGAAAATGAGTAGAAAACTTGTCTACAACAAATATGGCAAGCTACTCAGTGACTGTAAGTGAAAATAATTGTTACAGAAAGGAAGATCTGGTCACAAAATTTGAAACAATAATGAGACCTTTTGTGGTAGTTCAGTGTGTATTTGTAACAGTAATATGTGTTCCTTACTTAATATGCCAACAGCAGTTCCTAAAGTTTGTTCATTAGACAGGAACTTGGACATGTCACATGCCCAACCATTCCAATCTGAGGTTCTACTAAAACAATATATGGCCACAATGTTATACCCCATTTCCTCAGTAGATCAGACATTCAGTGCTGGTAATGTATTTTGAAACCGAGGAAGACAAAAATGTTAAGAAATAAGACACCTGAACTGGGTAGTCCATTTGGGGCTTCCTCGTTGACCACACGATATTATCCCAATCAACAGATGGAGGGAACATCTTATAATCTTTTTGCATGAAGAAACCCTGGATCATGATGGATAAGTTACATTCATCTCTAGCAAAGCAGGAAAGGCAACTACAAGGAGAAATGAAGAAAGCATACTGAACTTTAGACTCTTCCTCAATTATGTCAATTTTATCTAACCATTTGACAGAACGGGCACCAATGACACCTGGAACAATGGCACGGAGAGGGTATCCATGATCACGCTTGAGTACCTTGGGAACACAATATATTTGGGATATGAATCAGATGCACATGTAAATGGAATAGTGAAGAGTACCATGTGTGAAGACTGTCAGCATAGAATCCATAATAATTCTCAGATAGCCAAATGAATAAACCCAGATATGATTCTCATAGCGAAGAAATGTGTAAATTAAAGCATATTACCTCGTCATTCATTTCATAAGCAAGCAATACGTCTGCTGCAGGATTGGTTGCCTGGCCCAAGGGAATTGATGCTTTGTATGGGCCACCTTTTTCCTCCTGACCTTGTTGTAAAAATGGTTTTTATTAATAATTCTCAGATAGCCAAATGAATAAACCCAGACATGATAAGGATGCCATACTCTGTTGAACAACTAGTATAGATTCAGAGAACTCACCGGGCACTGATCAACACTAATAAACTCAACATGCTTTCCACCAGACAGAGTGATTTCAGTATGATATGGCACACCAACGAGCTGAAGGACATCTGATAATTTAGCTCCTCCCCAAGTTGCTGAAAGCAAACATATGTTGAATAACCGCAACAATTAATAAGAGATAGCGAGGGCAAATTCGTGAATACACTGATGGAAGTTTGATTCTTGCCACTGCTTAGAGCTCGAGAGTGAGTGATGAGGCATACTAACCATTCCCAAGAGCACAAACATCCCATCCAACGCCCCTCACCTTCCTGTTCCTGCTCATCTCCGTCCTCCTGTTCCCTGCACACTAAACTACCCAAATCGCGTCATACCAATTTGGCTGTCAATTCACAGTAACATCATTGGACCAAATAACAAGAAGAGCACCTGCAGGGTGGCGGTAACATTGTACTTTGGCAGCTTCCTGCAAACAAACGGAAGTAAATCAAACATTCAGACAGAACTTGACAGCCACGGCATACCATCGAACAGGTGTCCGGCAAACCAAAAATGGCACTGCATGCATGGTTGAAGGATTCCCAATTCCCCACATCCCACAGACCTTATGTCATCCAGAGAGAGGCGCCTCGGCCCGCCTACGAGGCCACCGATGGTCACGTAGTAGCTGTAATGTAAATCCACGCAAGCAACAGTAAGGCAAACAGACATCAATCGAGCACGAGCAGCACCAACCACTATCGCGTCAAGAACCAGCTAGGCCACCGATCATGCATCCGGAGAGGAACGACCAGCAGCTCGAGCATGCAGCGAACCTGTCAATGTCATCGAGAATGGGGATGGGGCCGTGGTTCCGCTTGAAGAAGAGGTCAACGGGGGTGATGTACGACGCCGCCAGGTCCCGCCGCGCCGGCTCCGCGTTGAATGGCTCCTGCGTGACGGCAACTTGATCAGTCAGTCCGGCCACGGGAACAAGAGTCCTCGGCCGTACCACCACCACCTCGAGGAGGAATCAACAGGCTTGGGATCGGAAGAAAATTAAGGATGCTGAACTCGTGGGTGCGATCGATGATCGAAATGAAAAATGGGGGCGATCGGCGATGTACCGGACCTTGGCGTTGATGCGGAGAGAGGGGTGGCGTGGGGGCTCGCTGGAGTAGTCGGAGGGGCCCCGCAGCGCGCTTTGCGCCATCCTTCTTGTTTACTTGTTTGCTTGACACGGGAGTGGGCTACTGCTATACCGCCGGCCGGCCGCCGGGACCGGGAGGGGTTGCCGGCTCCTTAAGGAGCTGCGAAAGGTAGCGGTTTCGATGCTGCCTAGGCGGCAGCCAACGGTTTCTAAGAAATCAAAGTTCTTAGTTTTGTTGCAACTTGTCTGTTTGTTAACTAAAGAAATCAAACAGTTCTAGAACGTTTATTATTCTAAGCGCTTATGGAACTGCCTATGAACCGGAGGAAAGATTCTTTTTTTGAGCAAATCACTGGGAGACGATGAGTCCCCACCAGAATATATTACCACAGATTCTAGAGAACTCTGGTGGGTGGATGAGTCAGGCCCAAGTGCGGCATGGAGCCTGTTACAAACCATGACAGAGGGGGGGGGGGGGGGGGGGGGGGGGAGGGGAAGAATAGAGTTACATACAAACTATTGATCTCCAAACATTAGAAAGGAACGAAAATCTCTGGGGAAAGCGGCATTGCCACTGTTGGGCCGTGCTCTTGCACGCCGCTATCAGTCGATCGACGCTTGGGGGGAGCTCCCGGAAGACTACATTGTGGCGGTGCTTCCAAAGTTCCCAGCAGTAGAGGAGTATCAGGGTTGGCTTTATCTCGTTTGGGACCCCGTCGGGGGCTGAAAGTGCATCAATCCATTTAGTGAGTTTTGGATGATTCAATGACAACGTGATTAAAGGTCTAACCTATTTGCTAAGTGTGAACAGGAAATAGATTATCTCACAGGTACTTAATGAAAGCCAAAATGATGTATTATTGAAAACAATCTAGTTCAAACACAAGACAACAATACAAATGTATTTCATGCAATTTGTGAGATTTCTATAACTCATATGAAAGCAAGCACGTTGAAGAAATGATTAATAAGACATGAGGGATTGCATAGGGCATGGTCTCACTTTGAAGCTTGCTAAATGAAAGATAAGTTTATATTTGAGCTTAATGAATGATTCAACACCAAGAGTGACTAGATGGCTTGAGATGGTGAAGATAGCAAGGAAAAGTTTCGAGGTACTAAGCAAGGGTGAAGGGGCAAGCGACGGCTTGGCGGCCGAGGAACCTAGCTAGGGTGAAGAAGGAAATACTTACATTTAGTCAAAGCCTAACCAAATCATGTTGGTCATATTGAAGTGGAGGATCAAATCATAGATGACTTAATGAAAAGAGTGACTTGATATATTTGGAACCAACTCACATTCATGAAATGAAGTCAAGTCACAAGCTCAAGATGGCTATGCTCAAGGAGAAAGTCAAGTTGACATGATTGACACCCTCTCTTGATGAAGATTGAAACCTATGGCAATCCGGTTCAAATGATTTCAACTCAAGCGCCTCAAATCCATTTGTATCTGATCTTGAGTTAGTAGATATGCCGTACTATTAAGAGGGATGCATCATGTTGATAGATGATTATATATAAGTGCTCAAGCCAACCCATGAGAGTTCGAGTATTTTTGAGAGACAAAACTGCTAACTGGTTTTTGCTGGTTTGGCAATATCGGACGCATCCGGTATTCTCCCATGCATCGCAAAATTGTTTCTTGTCTTGGTTTAGCCTCGCCAAATGTCCTGGAGTTCGTTTTGATGTTTATCAGGAGTTTGGCTACCGAAAGTTCCGGCGATTGTTGGCAGTTCTGGCGTTCTGCGCGACATTGACTAAGTGGATATTGTACCTATACCGGACGTGTCCGGTATCCCCAACGATCACATAACGGCTAGTTTTTCAAAGAGGCTATAAATACCCTTTGGCCTCCACCTTTGGAGGCTGCTAATTCTGCTGACTCTCTCACATGTTTTTGAGCTTTGAGAACACACTCCAACCCTCTCTTAGTGAGTGATTAATTCAATCTTGCAAATCCATCTTGTGGGTTGAGTGAGATTCAAAATTTGAGAGCAAGTCATCCTTGAGCACTTGTGCATATTGTCGATCTCGTGATTCACATTTGTTACTCTTGGACTCTTTGGTCCTAGACAGCTAGGCGTCGCTGGAGAGCACCCAAGAGATTGTGGTGTGCCTTAGAAAGTTTGTGCCGGTTTGATTCCACCGCCACAAGGGAAGGAATCAAACTAGTGGAAGGTGAAAAAAGAGTTGGAAAAGGCTCCGGCTAGAGTGACCTTCATGGTCCTCTAGAGTGACCTTCGTTGGTTGCTCACAGCCCCCTCAACGGAGAGTAGGTCTCGATGGAGACTGAACTTCGGTAAAACAAATATCGTGTCTCGATCTCTCTCTTTACTTTTGTATTTGTGATCCTTTGTGGTGCTTGAGGTTGTATACAGGTTTCTAGACAGTGCCTGCAGCTTGGTGAGAAGACAGGAATCAAAAGAAGGCAAATCCACATCACGCCGCGCAACCCGTGTATAACGGACGATTGTCCGGTATTTGGCCTTTGTGCTGATTTTGCCTATTCACTGCTCTAATCTTTGTGTTGCAGGTAGGGATGAAAGCGGTACGGATATTTTCCGACCGTATTCAAGACCGAATCCATTTAGAGGAGTTTAGATCTGTCCGTATCCGAGTCCGGATATTCAACATCCGATACCGTATCCGTATCCGAATACCCAAATCGCAAATTTATGATGTCGATATCCAAATGTATCCTATCTGGCATGGTTGATACTATCCGTATTCGAATCCGAATCTGGGCAAAAATACGAAAACAAATGTGATATCAGCGATATCCGTCCGTATCCGATCCGTTTTCATCCCTTGCAGGGCTTTAGCTTCTAGACATCTTTTACATACCTTGTTTTCTCTATTTGCATACTCATGAGGGGTTTATTTCTCTAATTAGGAGTCAACTCTAATCGTTTCTACATTTTGAAGGGTTGAATTTTTAGAAACGTCTATTCACCCCCTCTAGGCGGCATCATCGGTCCTTTCAATTGGTATTAGAGCGAGGACTCACTAAACGCTTAACCGCCGTGAGAAAGGATGTCGACGCTTAACGAGTTAGAGCCGGTGCTTCTCCAAAATGATGGTTCAAACTTTCTACCTTGGTCAATTCATGTACTCAATGCTTTTAGGTCTATTAGTCCTCTTGTTGAGCATATTGTGAATGTGAGCATACCTCTTCCGGTAGTTGATTGGAACAACTACAAAAATATTCCAAAAGAGGAAGAGATATGCGTGCAACTCAATGCTCAAGCTATTAATGTCATGTTGAGTACATTGAGTGCAGAGGTTCTTGATGAGGCTATTTTCAATGGACAACCACCTCCAGAGAGTGCTCATCTCATTTGGACAAGACTCGTTGATCTGTATGGAAAGTCCAAATGTGATGAGGCACATGAGTATGAGTCAATGAAAGACATGTCCATTGAGTCTTCATGCAGTGAAGAAACCTCAAGGAACCAGCAGAGCTTCGAGCAAGAGCAAGAGGTGCTAGCTTCAGATGACATGCTATCTGGCCACAAATACTGGATGTGTCCGGTATTGCTACCGGACGTATTTGGTATGGCTCAGGCAGCAACACAGTGAGCCAGCTCTTGCAACGATGATCAAGCTCGATGGCGACCAAGTGATGAGTCAACCCCAGTACCCCATGACACTCATCATTTGTGTCTCATGGCTAAGAAAAGCAAGAAGAATGCCGCCCAGAAAGATCAAGAAAAGGAGAAGGCACAAGCGTATGATCAAGATGAGAACAAGTTTGATGTTGAAGATAACTACAATCTTGATCATCTCAGCAGCAAGGACAAGTTCATCATCATGAAGATAGTTGAAAAGAATGATGAGCTAGAAGAAGAAAATGAGAAGCAAGAGCAATCACTTCATAAGCAAGAAGCGTTTCTCATCTCAAAGTTGGAAGAACTAAAGGCTCTAAGTGAAAGGTATGAAAAATTGTCAATTGAGCATGCTTTAGTTACTAACTTCTCTTCTAGTATGTCACAACTAGAGAAGGAAAACATTGAGCTCAAGACAAGACTAGATGAACTATCAAACAAATACAATGTTTTCCAAGCTAACCATGTTCATCTCAAGTGCTCACATGAAAAGTTAGTAGAATCACATTTCATGCCTGAGATAGCTCATGAGGTTGTGATCACATTGGTAAAATTATCCCAACCTCTCTCACTCTCTCACACACACTCACATGTACACCATCTCAATTAAATATTTCTTGTACTAATGAGTGTGTTCCTCAAGCAAGCCAATCTTCGATTGAGCAAAGTCTCTTAGTAAATCATGAGCTCAAAGAAGAAGTTGAAAGGCTAATAAAGGATGTGATTCGGTTGAAGGATAAGGAGAAAGAACAACCCTCTCAAGATAACTGTGAAAACATGGTGAAGAAGCTTGAGAGGGGATCAAACCTTGCTTCCTCCAAAATCCAACAAAAGAATCACACTTCATGCACCACCAACACAACCAAGAGCAAGAAGCTAGAAAAAAGGTTGTGCTATGGTTGTGGATTGTACGGCCACGAGTGGGCTATGTGTCCACACAAGAGTTGGGCCAACAAGGTTGAAGCCGCCGAACACAAAGCTTCTACCAAGGTGGCCAAGCAAGTGAAGAGTGATGAGCCAAGTGCTTGTCTCATATGCAAGAAGTTGGGCCATTCCACCAAAAATTGCCCCATGTACAAAGAGGCAACAAAGAAAACCCAAGTGACATCAAGAAGATGCTATGGATACAATGAGACCGGGCACATGGTTGATGGGTGTCCCAACAAGCAAAATAAGCATAGAGCAAATCAAGGCCGCATATGCTACACTTATAGAAGAAAGGGGCATCTAAGCTATGATTGCCCAAATGGTAACAATCCTAAGCCAAACACATTTGGTTATGATAATATGCTTAGGAGAGCCACAAATGGAGTTAGCACTAGCAAGGTGATGTGTTCACCACAAACTAGTACTAAGGCCATTTGGGTGCCTAAGCACTTGTTGACTAACTTACAAGGACCCATCAAGAGTTGGGTACCAAAGTGTGCTTAGGATGTTGATGTAGGTACTTGGTGAAGCTTGGGGGTGGTTGAGCAATCAAATTGGAGATATTCACTCAATCTATCAACTAATTCTTATCATAATTTTGCATATGGTTGACCCAAAAAATAACATTTCTTTTACTTCACCTTCACTATTAGTAACAAGTACCTAAACCCGAAAGGATAGCCACTTAGAGTTTGACTTGTTCAATAATTCACAAATAGTACGTTTGTGAAATATTAAAAGTGGCTAAGTAATTTCATTTGTTGATTTTAGTGTTTGCCATATGGTGATCTTAATGGCTCTCTAGTAGAGCAATGCTTGTGTTGAAATGCAGGCATAACAAGAGATGAAAAATTAAGAATCACAAAATGAAATATGGTTGGTTCTGTCCTGCACATATGCACATCCGGTATGGCAAGGGTGCAGAATCTCAACGTGGTTGCTATTGAGCAATGATCGTCATGACTTCATACATTCCTTGATTACTCAGAAGCTTAGTGATTCATCATGGCTAAGTGGTGTCCTTTGGATAAAAGGTAATCTTTGTGTTGGCATGATCAATTGAGAAATGACATGAGCATGATGATTACCATGCCAAGTAATTTCTCAGTGGGCTCAATGCAAAGGTATGTTTTATATTCATGCATTGAAAGTGCATCTAAGACCCTTTGTATGCTAGAATGTGCATTTGTGTGACATAGGATAGAAGATTTGCAAAAACCCTTACTAGAATGAGTAGGTGGTGTGGATTTGAAAAATCATTTGGTTCTTGGTCTTTGTGACCTAGCCTTGTCATGTGGTGATTATAGCTCCCCATGAGTGCTTGACTGGATAATCACACTTGACATGGCTTTCTTAAGTCCACAATCTACTATGCCTCATTTTATCTATCTCAAATTGTTAAAAATCAATATATGCCAAATTTGGAAAAGAGAAGTGCTATCTTGGCATTTGGATAAGAGAAATTCTTCACATTCTATTTGGATCAAGGTCAGACATTTATTTGGACTAAGAAATGACTGAGAAGGATTCTAAGATCAAGTGATGAAAATTTGGAGCAAGTTGGACCATCCCGCAAATACCGGACGTGTCCGGTATTCACGGGGGAGTTAGGGTTAAGTGCTCTTTTGGCCCAGGTCCGAGGTCCCATATATCCATTCGTTCTAACTCATCCAGAAGTGCTGCCGCTCATCTTGCTCTCGCCCCCACTTCGTCCTCACCACGGCGTGCCGTCCCTGCGCCATCGTCCAATCTCCCTTCGCAGCCGCATTGTCTCTGCGCTCACAATGCTGCATCCCTGCCGCGCGCTCATGCCTTAAACTATCACTGCTCTTAGCTGCATCCATGTCCTAGTAAGCCTCGGGCAAGGAAGAAGGGGGAGAGAAGAGGAGAAGAGAAGAAGAAGGAGAAGGGAAGGATGGGGGATTGAAGAACTCCCTCATCAAGTCTACAAAGATTACTTGCCGGATTTGGAATCGATTTCAAAATTTCATCAACCTAGGTATTTCAAATCTTAGACCTCGTCCGATCTACTCCATAAAGTTTGGATTGGTGATGAGGAACCAGCCCACAAAGTTTGGATTGAAATGGTTGAGATCGGTGTCAAGGCCCCCAGTTAGGGCTGCTGTGCAGCGTATACCGGACATGTCCCGTATGCGTACCGGACGTGTCCAGTATGAGCCAGCAGTGTAGATTTAGCTGCAGCCTTGATCTGATTCTCATTGAAAGCATCTAGGCCCCGAGAGTTGGTTTCGGCAATTGATGACAACGCTTTATTACCATGACTAACGTGTGTTTTGCAGAAACTTTGGTAAGTTAGGTCATGGAGATGATACTGCTTTGGGCACTATGGTATTCATGCCCCTTGATGAAAATTGTTTCGGTTTTCAAAGGATTGACGTCAAGATTAAGGACGGTTAGTTCCGAATGTCAAGGTATTGAGTTACATTCGGAATAGTCGTTAGGATCTTCGCTTTTTCCTTTGGCCGTACTATAAAGGGGAGCATGAGCGAGTAGCTTGACCTAGGTGAGTCTTATGTTTAGGTGTGGTGCACACTTATCAAACTTAGCACTAGGAAGCTCTAGAATAGCTCAAAGTTCAGTTGGAAGCAACTTGGTTCAAGTTGCGTCGCGTTTCGAAGTGTTTAGAGGCGTTTTCCCTTGACCCGACGCGGTGTTCAGGCTGACACGTGTCACTTGAGGGAAACCACCTAATTGGACGCGACTGGGGTGTGATCGGCGCGTCCAGTCACGTTCCAGTAAGGTACTCTGATGACCGGACGTGTCCGGTCATCACCAATCGGACGCGGTCGCGCGTCAGGTCAGAGTACAGTAAGCTCCCTCCACGATCGGACACGTCCGGTCACCTCTGATCGGCGTGTCCGGTCATTCAGCCGTTATTTCAGGTTTTGACCGTTACGGGCGACCGGCGCGTCCGGTCACCTCGTATTTTGCTGAGTTGGCAGATAACGGTTGGATTTGACTGTGAGGTGTATAAATACATCCTCACCACCTCTTTTAGAGGTCTCTTGCTCATTTGTTCAGCTGAGAAACACCTTTGGAGTGCAAGGGAGTGCAAGAGCTCTAGTGAGGATTGTGGTTTGAGAATCAAAGCTTGAGAGTCCTCCACTAGTGAATAGAGAGTAGCAAGTGTGCATCCACCTTCTCATTAGGCTCGTTGTGGTCAAGTGAGAGTTCTACCTTGTTACTCTTGGTGATCGCCATCACCTAGACGGCTTGGTGGTGATTGGGAGTTTGGTGATCATCCGACGGAGCTTGTGGATGACCCAACTCATTTTGTGAGCGGTTTTGGGCGATTCACCGCGACGGAGTGTCAAAGAATCAGCCTGTAGAGAGCACTTGATCCTTGCGCGGATCAAGGGGGAGCTACACCCTTGCGCGGGTGCTCCAACGAGGACTAGTGGGGAGTGGCGACTCTCCGATACCTCGGGAAAACATCGCCGTATTCCTTGCCCTTATTTTTAAGCATTTACTTTCTCGTATTTACATTCATTGCTTGATTTACTTTCCTAGAATTGCCATGCTAGACTAGGATTAGAAACTAGGGTGCAAATCTTTTACCGGTAGAATCTCTAGGAACACAAGTAGGCACTAGGGGTGAATTCCGGCTTGTAGGATTTA
This sequence comes from Saccharum hybrid cultivar R570, assembly GCA_038087645.1. NCBI lineage: Eukaryota > Viridiplantae > Streptophyta > Magnoliopsida > Poales > Poaceae > Saccharum > Saccharum hybrid cultivar. The sequence goes on along the minus strand of JAQSUU010000804.1, from coordinate 5,358,306 downwards.
ATTCTTGCAATTAATTTTTAGAAAAGCCCAATTCACCCCCTCTTGGGCATCTTGATCCTTTCACTCATACAGTATTATCTCTGTATGTATGATTGTTTGTCTAAGATAGTCTTGTGAACCTTGATCATGAATGGGATAGGTGCTTGCAAGATTATGGACAAGCAATTGCATATACAGTTGATATAAGAGATATCCTGTTGGGCATTTTCTAAGATTCTTTGCAAATGGTTTGGATACAGGGCAGCAGCATGGGGAGACATAAGGATGTCAAGCTTGAGCCTCAGACCAAGGCTAATCATGATCAACCCGCTTTTGAGAGGCACAAGAAAGCCAAGCAGGACCTTCACCCCACCTTCAGTCAGCAGCAGCAGAGCACCAGCAGGAGACCCTGTAGAGCCACTAGGGGTGCTCCACAGTATAGGGAGAGTGGTGATGGTGATAGCAGCCTGTCTTCTGATGATGATGAGGAAGAGGATTACAGAGTCGAGCCAAGAAAGAGAAAGAGCACTGATAGAGATTCAGATGATGATAGTGGTGATGAGGAGATTGAGGAGGAAGAGGCACCTCCATTTTAGCACCCACCTCAGGGAGGACAACCAGTAGAAGGTATTCACTAGGGTCTGCTTGAGACTTGCCGCACTACCACTCCTCACTATATTGCCAGAGTCAACTACAAGGACAAGGGTATGACAGAGAGCTAGAGAGCAGAGGATGATTGACCCCAGGAGCTTCCTAGTGATTGCCCATTTGATCACCGCTTTCACACTATGTTTCAGTTTGACTACTATCATAGTGTGATACTCACCAGACACCTAGTGATGGCTAAGTCTCAGTGGATTGATTGGAAATATGTTAGAAAGCTGCACAAGCCTTCTCTTGAGCTTGCTATTGCCACTTGTCAGCGTACAGGGATTTACAGACTCATGGAGTTTCAGCATCCATGGAACATAGAGGTCATTGCTCAGTTCTATGCTACACTGTTTGTTGAGGATGAGCCGATGGGAGTGCCCTAAGCGCAATTGTTAGGATAAGACATTAGCGCCTACGCATCAACACACAGATTTTAGACTAGTGGTTTCCCAATAGGGAGAACTTTTATATGAGGTCGGTGCCATCTAATTGAGTTTAAATTTGTCTTGTTCCTGAAAAATGACTTGAGACAGTTGTTCTTTTGTTTTGCTTTTGTTTTTTTCTGTTTGTTTGTTTTTTTTTGTGAAAAGTTGTTCTTTTGGTGTGTTAGATTGGTTTCATCACGTTTAGCAATGTGTACTAGGCTTCATAGTTACTGTCAGTCTGGCCTCGACACTATCATTTCGGCATAGGCTAAGATAAATCAGTTGCAGATCCTGGTAATTCTTTCTGGTTTAACTTACTACTTCCTCTGTCTTAAAATAGAAGTTATTTTCACTTCTCAAGAAGTCAACTTTTTTTAACTTTAACCAATTATATATAAAATAATATTAATATTTATAATACATAATTAGTATCATTAGATAAATTATTAAATAAACTTTCATAATAAACTTATTTAGAGATATAAATATTGCATAAATTTTCTATAAACCTAGTTAAAGTTGAGAATATTTGACCTACATGTATCCCACGATGACTTTCTTTCTAGCACAGAGGAAGCAGGACAGGAGCCGATAGGAACGAAGATAGGAATTTCCAGGAAAGTGTCTCTGCTGCTGACTGATGTGAGAAATCATTTTCATTTCGGTGACTAGTCTGCGTACGTACGTAAGCGACGACGTCATTCGTTCACTGTGAGATTTGCATTTTTTTAGACGGATGGTGTAATTCACTGTTTTATCCTAAGTCAACTTTTTCAACTTTAAGTATATAAAAAAGAATATGCCAACACCTAAATGGTCACATTAGTTTTATTAGATCTTTCATTAATAATTTAACAGTACACTTATCTTTAAACATATAGGAGCAGATGCTAAATTAAAAGTGAATTATAATTTAGAAGGGAGGGGTAGTATTTTGCTTTGACTCTACGAGTTCCAAGCGTGTGATATGTATATTTTTCAGAATCCCGTGCGATCGCGAGGCACGTTCTGCGCAAGCACAAGCCGGAGCTCTTGGGCGCCGGCAGCCTGGAGCAGGCGGCGATGGTAGACATGTGGCTGGAGGTGGAGGCCCACCAGCTGCACCCGGCGGCGATCGTCATCGTGGTGTACTGCATCTTCGCGTCATACCTCGGCCTCGAGCGCAACCAAGCGGCTATCGACGAGAACGTGGAGAAGCTGAAGAAGGTGCTGGAGGTGTACGAGGCGCGGCTAAGCCAGAGCAAGTACCTCGCCGGCGATTTCCTTAGCCTCGCCGACCTCAGCCACTTCACCATCATGCACTACTTCATGGCTACCGAGTATGCCACGCTGGTCGAGGCATTGCCGTACGTCAACGCCTGGTGGGAGGGCCTTGCCGCGCGCCCAGCGGCGAAGAAGGTCGCGGAGTTCATGCCGGTCGACGCGCCCGGGTCACCCAAGAAACAGGAGTGATGATGGAAAGTGATGTGTTTTGTGCTTAATTACTTTCCCATGTGCGTAGTGCCTCTGTAGTTGGTGTATTTGTCTTTCGCTCCTTCCTCCACATAATAATAGTTATTTGGAAATTTAATGTATTTCATCACATTAAGCAAATATATTTCATTGGATTTTCATATCGCTGTGTAATAGATGTCGTCATCCATTGTTGACTCAGCAATCTGTGAAATCTGTGAGGACGCTGATGAATCCTCAGAGCACATTATCCAAGGGTGCCCTTTTGCGGTCTCTTTTTAGAAAGCAATTGGGGTAAGTATATCATCCCAAAGGCCTATCAAGGAGCTTCATACAACAGAAAGACCTGATCATATCCCGCAAGAGCAATTTGGGATGTTTATTAATCTGTGCTGTTGGCAACTATGGAAGCGGCACAATGGTATAATCTTCCGACAAGAAACTTTAACCAAACGACAAGTATTGCTGGCTTGCAAGCAAGAAGCAGAAGTTTGGAGATTCAGACTGCCACCAGGCAAACGTCAGCTAATAGATCAGTGGTGCCATATTTTTGATTCGGCAATGTAAGCCTTGTGCAAAATAATTCAAAATTCCCTCCTTTAATGACGATCAATCTGTGATCGTCTCATTACTGTAACCTGTACTGGGTTGAGCCTGTTTTAAGGCCAAAATGAATGCAATTCAGGTGGTGGGGGAGTAATCCCCCGGTAAACAGTCAAAAAAAAAAGATGTCGTCATCTAATTAGAAAGATGGCCGCTACTACGCACAGTCATTTTTTTTTGTCTAGGTGTGGTTTTCGCGATAGCCTCTAACCAACCAACTCTAGAAATCATCTGTCTTTATTTATCTATAAAAAATAAGTCACCTGCCAACTACACCTGGAAATCAATTATAAAGAGACCTGACTAATTACTAGAAATTATCTCTTCTCTATCTACACCTAAAAGCATCCACAGGAATCGTCCACTGCATAACCAAACTCGGGTAAAACAAAATTTCCGTTAAAAATACTGATCGGACAGGGTAAACGGTCGGACTCTGAAAAGAAAATCTACGCTAGAACAAAATCCGGATCATACTCTACGAAGTACGCTCCTCAGAAGGATCGGGCTCTAGGAGTTACTCATTTTTTTAAGATAAAAGATAGTTTATATCCGGCTTTATCTATCAACTGATAGAATCAGACCAATTATTATAAAGTTTGACCCAAGGGCACAAATGCGAACTACAAATAAAACAAGTTTACAGCCAACCAAACGGATAACCGAAACAAAATAAGGTTTTAACTAAACATGACCAATATGCCCTGTAGACAACCATCCATTAGAACTAAAATACTACAGAGCAGACGTCTCTAGATGTTGTTCAACTAGGGTCAGCTGATCCCGCAGATCATCATGCCGCTGCAATCTTGCCCATTGCCGAAGCCAGTGCGTTCCCCTAAAAAGTACCTGCAAAAAAGATTTTGGTCTGCATTTGTCAAAAACCACTTTATTTCTTGTTATCCAAATTACCTAACAAAGCGCAGATGCTGCTGTTAATAACAATGAATTATACTTTTTGTTTGCTATTTTTGACCAACTAAAGAACAGGTCATTCATATATGGGGGGGATTCTAAAAAGTATTTGTACAGCGCGCCACAGGAATTTGGCATAAGCACAATCTAAGAAAAGATTATGGTTTCTGGAGAGTGACAGAAGCAGCACTGCCCGTCACCATTCCAGTTTCGTTGATCCAAATTATCCTTAGTTAAAATCACACCTTTTTTTTAGATATCATAGAAAACTTTTGTTTTCATAGGTATTTTAATTTGTTATATATCTTGTGACACTAACCCCATTGTTAATTAACGTGGCAAACATGGATCTGCCCGTAAAGCTTTCAGATGTGTTCAGACCCCAAACAAAGACATCTCTTTCTTCCAGTAAGTTAACATCCTGTAAAGAAGCAACAATTCTATGTCAATCCCTTATGTTCGCACCCACTATCGAAAAGAAATATTTAGTAGAGATGAACTAAGTACTTGTGCCACGGAATCTTGTTTTCTTCTTACAATATTAAACAACGAAGGAAATTTGTCTTTAAGGGGTTTATTTTCTAACCAATTGTCTATCCAGAATCTGGTTTATGACCCATCTTTCACTTTAAACGAATCAAAGTCCATGAAGGAGTCTTTGATATTCATTAAACTTTTTCCAAAAATGAGAGTCTGTTGGTTTTTTAACGCAGCTCCCTAGAGTCTTATCTTTGATGTATTTGTTCCTTAAAAGTTCCTGCCACATGCCGTTTTCATTCAATAACTTGAAGAGCCATTTGCTTAACAAACACTTGTTCTATATGTCCAAGTTTTGTATGCCTACACCACCTTGAACTTTGGGTTGACATAAGATTTTCCATTTGGCCAGTCTATATTTCCGTTATGCTGATCATTTTGCCAGTAGAAACGCGATCTGAAGCAGTCTATTTTTTCTAATACGCCTCTCGGCAGTTCAAAAAAGACATCATGAACATCGGTAAACTAGAAAGCACCGAGTTTATCAAAACCAATCGGCCCCCCACCAAAAGCATTTTGCCTTTCCATCCACTAAGTCTCTTTTCGATTCTGTCCTCAATTACCTTCCAGTCTTTGTTGTTTAGTTTCCTATTATTTATGGGTAGGCCAAGGTAACGAAAGGGGTATTTACCAATCACATAACCGAACAGTTGCGAATAGAACACTTCATGATCTTTGGCTTTGCCAAAACAAAAGATTTCACTTTTGTGAAAGTTTATTTTAAGCCCCGATAGTTGTTCAAAGGTGCTGAGCAATAATTTCATATTTACTGCCTTTTCAACATCATGGCTCATAAAAATTACAGTGTCATCCGCATACTGAAGAATAGATAGACCATCTTGAATTAGATTGGAAATAACCCCTTCGACCTGCCCTACTTCCTTTGCTCTGGCAATCAGTATGGACCACTATATTAAATAGTATAGGTGACATAGGATCACCTTGCCATAAGCCTTTTCTTGTCTAGAAGTAGGAACCTAATTGATCATTAACCTTAATATTAACATTACCCCCTTGTGTGAATTCTTCCACCCATTGACACCATTTTTATGAGAACCCTTTCATCCTTAGCGTTTGTTGTAAAAAACTCCATTTAACTTTGTCATATGTCTTTTCAAAGTCTATTTTAAAGATGACCCCATGCTTTTTTTGAGTGAAGTTCATGTAACGTTTCATGAAGTATTACCGCACCCTCCATGATATTTCTTCCTGGCAGGAAGGCCGTCTGAGTTGGTCTAATTATTTTCTGGGCTATGGTAGATAGTCTATTGGTTGCGACTTTAGTGAAGATTTTGAAAGAAACATTCAACAAACAAATAGGCCTGTATTGTTGAATCACTTTCGCATCCTTCTTTTTAGGTAAAATAATTATAGTTCCAAAATTAAGGCAATTTAGTGGTAGTATTCCCTGGTGAAAATCCGTGAACAGAGCCATCAGATCGTCTTTGATTAAATTTCAGAAGACCTAATAAAACTCTGTAGGGAAACCATCCGGTCCTGGTGCCTTATTATGTTCCATTTGAAAAATCGCAGCCCTCACCTCCTCTTGTGAGAAGGTATCTGTCAAGTACTCATTTTCCAGATTAGAGACCTAAGGGATGTCATCAGTCTGGGACTCATCCAACAAGATAGGAGAGTTCTCTAATGGACCAAACATGTTCTTATAATAGTTGGTGATATGCCCTTTGAGTTGAGCAACACCACTTATTATATTGTTACCATCCTCCAACTGAAAAATACGAGTTTTCCGGTGTCTACCATTAGCTAGCAGGCGATAGTATTTTGTATTTGCATCACCTTCTAAAAGATCTTTGACTTTAGCCCTTTGGTACCATTTGAGTTCTTCCTCCCGAAGTAACTCCGCTAGCCTCTCATTTAACACATGTTTTAGATCTAGTTCAAATTCATTAAGTATGGAAGTTTCTGCCTTCTTATCCAATTCATCTAGTTTATTTAGAATGATTGTCTTTTCTTTCTAGTAAGCACCACTCACATTTTTTGCCCATCCTCTGAGGTATTGACGAAGCCTTCTAATCTTAGCTTGCCACCTCTCTATAGGTGAGCCATCAACTAGTGTACTTTACCACACATCACTAACCATCTCACAGAATCCATCCCTCAGCAACTAGCCCAATTCAAATTTGAATTGAGGTTGATAAAATGAGGATGGATTATTTGTGAAAAAAAGGAGAGGTGTGTGGTCAAAGATCTCTCTAGTCAAAGCATGTATAGTGGTATGCGGATACTTAGTCTCAAAATCTGTGCAGACCAGGACCCTGTCTAATTTTTCAAAAGTTTGATTCGGTAAATGATTAGCCCAAGTGAACTTTCTTCCTTACATTTCTATTTCTCTAAGATTTAAAGAATCAATCACAACATTATACATAAAGGTCATCTATCATTATAATTATCATTGTTTTTCTCATCTGGTCTCCGAATAATGTTAAAATCGCCACCTATGACAATAGGTAAAACTTCTTTTGAACATACACGTACTATTTCAGATAAGAATTGTGATTTTTGATCCATCTATGCTGGTCCATATACCGAAATCAGATTAAATTTAAAATCATCTTCTCTATGTCTAACCTTGAACCGTATAAAAAAATCCTCTTCCTCGATTTCCCCGATGTCAAAGGATAATAAATGTATACCTAGAATCATACCACCGTACTTACCCCGCGGAGCCATGCAATGCCAAAGAAAATCTCTGCCTGCGCAAATATTATTCAATGTGGATTGCGGAAAATTCGCTCTACCAGTTTCCGATAAGGCAATAAAATCTATGTTTTTTTTTCTTTTGTTAGATCTGACAGAAATCTATATTTCTTACAATCAGCGAACCCGTTGCAATTTCAAAATACGCCTTTCATCTAGAATAATTCTTGGTTTTTTTATTCTGTCTAGGACGAGGACCTCTCTGTGAACCTTTCTTCTGTGATACAGGGGTTTATAGACACTTAGGGTCACAACCCCCATCACCTGGCCCTTCTGAGATTTCAGAACATATTAGATTTAAAGCTTCTAAGTCTATATATCATCATTAGAACAAATCGTCGATGCATCATCAACCACTACTTTGTTTTCCTCCACTAATTTTTTACTCTCAATCATTCTATGTCCTTCTACATCTCTTAGAGATTTTAAAGAGTTAAAGATATCTGGTTTATTGTCCCCTAGAATGACCCCTAAAGATTTAGTGGTATGTAGCAAAGAAGAATCATTGAGAGAAATAAAAGAGCATGGCTGGGGTTCATTACCTTTGTTTGGCACGGACTCCAAGTTTTTGCGAGCCTTCAATTTTGTTGCCTTCTCCACCGAATCTTGGTCCACAGTTGCTGCATTCCTCTTGTTTGATCTCACAGGTGACACTGTCCCACCATTCTGTACTTTCATCTTATTGAGAAGCCCAGAGTCATTTTTTGGATTCATCAGGTTGGCCTTCCACTGGCCACTACCATCTGGAGATACCCCATTCTGAGACAACACTATAACTGGTTTTTTGGTTGGTTGTATTGGTTTGCTTTGATGGACCAAAGAATCAATAGTAGCATCCTCTTGCTGGACAGCAACCCCAGCTGCTTTGCCAGAGTTAGGTAGCTGATTACCAGATTCATTGTTAGGTGCCTGATCCTCATCTTTTTTGCCATCAATATCCATGTTCTCATTAGGTTTTTCCTCATTTGGTTTTCCGTCCTCAGGGTCCTCATCCTCCATGGTAGAGTCCATGTATATAACCTCTGGCTCACCATTAGGCATATCCTCTTCCACCCTGAACTATAGCTCGTAAACAAAATCCCCAATTACAACATCCACTAGATTAGGGATGAGACTGGGATCAAGCACGACTACTTTCAATCTTGATCTGCCAAACTTCTTTATGAATTTGGTGTCCACAGCTCGAGAAACACCTAGGATTGAGCCAATTGCCCAAATAATGTGAAATTCTCTAAACTCCTTAGGTAGTCCCTGAAACTGCACCCAAACCTTATCGATCTCATATTTGTAGACATCATCTTCAACACCCTTTTCAAAGCGAATTTTCCCCTTCACAGATTTTGTGTTCATGTCACCCCAGTTCACCATAGTATTCAGCAGGTCCGAAGATGGAAAATTAGTGGTGAAGGCATCTTTGCCTTTCTCCTCAATCACCCACTTGGTTTTACCTGGTAGTAGTTTTTCCAGTTCCACTGCCAACTGCTCAGCAGTAAAATAACCTTCTAAAACACGTACCAGTGCTGATTTTTTCTCTACCTTTTCTTTGGGGTTCTCAGCAACAGGAATAAAATAGAAGCCCAAACCTTCTACAACATATCCGCAAGGTATAGCAGTAATATTAATTTTTTTCACATTTGGGCAAACCTTAACGACATGATTACCACAACATATGTCACAACAGAGAACCGCAATGCATTCATGTATGGTATGATCTTTAGTATGACAACGATAACAAAATGGTTTACCCTAGCTCTTTTTTTCCCCATGGTGAGACGACTCAGGCACTTCATTAGTCACTTTGGCTGTGTTTGCACTTGGTGGGACAGCTGCCTTCTATGGTTCAGGTATGACTTGCGTCGTTGCTGTTGCAGAAGCCGAAGTCGATGTGGATCCAGTAATATGTGAGGGCGCTGCCCTCAAGGTTTTGGGAACAGCACCCTGCTGCGCCAGCTCCTTCCCCTGTTCTTCCACCAAGGCCGGCATCTGCGGCGTCCCCCCTTGGCTGGCCGTGTTGGGGGAGGGATGCTGCCCCCCTGGATGGCCGGGTTGTGGGGAGGGGCCTGTGGCGCCCCGCCTTAACTTACCAGCGCGTTTAGGAGGAGGGGATGCCCTCCCATGTTGTTCGGGTGCTGGAGGGGATGGCCTCCTGCCATGGGGTTCGGTGGCGGCACCACGTCCTGATGGTGACGCGGCCTTCCGTGGTTCGGCCAACCACTGCGTCCTCGCCCACCACCATAGCAGCCACCATAGGGCCAGTACCACGACCGGCTCCTTGGTAGCCAGGGTTGTAGCCGAAGCCATTGTAGCCGGATCCACCGTAGCCTCCATGCCCACCTCCATGTCCGCCATGCCCACGGCCTCGACCGCGCGAGTGGAAGCCGTGGCCTCGGCCACGTCCCCTGAACCCTGGATCAAATCCTGGGTTGAAGCCAGGGTTAAAGGTTGCGCCTCTTCCCCCACCACGCTCGCCAAAGCCTCCTCCATTGCCTGCCCCTTGCACCGCCATGGTCTTGCCCTCTCGAACAACCTTCGCAAAAGAACGGCGATGCAGTGAGGAGTGAAGTGGCGGCGGCTTTGGTGTGCAACAAAGACGACGTCTGGTGCTGGTACGGAGGAATAGGGCATTTTATTCCCTTCGTGGGCCTAAAAATTTTACCTGGCCTGATTTGAATACGGTTTGTATGTCCAGGACGTGCCTGATCCGGCTTCCCTGCCACACTACGCGAGCCGCACGCGGCCACGACCGGTAGAGCAGCGTCGGTAAGTGGAGGAAAATTCGGATGGACACCCTAAAGATACGGCTTTTCAATTTTTTTTTGAAGAGTCCTTCTTCCTCGCCGTAGAGTGGCAAGCCGGCGATCTCGCCTTAGCCGGCAAGCATGATCCGCGGCGAGAGGCCGGGCTTCGGTGGGTAGCTTTGGCAAGGAAGTCACCCAACGTCCTTGGTGGAGAAACGCGAGGTTCGGGTAGAGGACCCTGCCATGGCACCCCCGCAAGCTTCTTTTGAACCATCGTCGAGATGATGGTCTTCAGGAGAAGAAGATCGCTAGACGTCGGATTCTTACCTGAGTCCAAAGAATGCTCAGCTCTGGATAGAAGATCAAGCGTGAAACCAGCGTCAATGACATCCTTGATGAACTCCGTCGTGGAAGGAGTCGTTGGATCATCCTCCTCGGGGTCGGAGTCGCCCCCCATGGACCAAAATTTGGACCTGATAGGGGACGCCCCGGCTTGAACTTGAACGCCATGAATTGGCTTCGGTCGCTGAGACGCTTCCACCGCCAGAGACACTGCCCTCGACAACGCAGCACGTCCCTCCGCCCGCCGCCGATCATCCTCATCATCTGCGTCCTCCTCATCTGCAACCGCCAACGGTGAAGATGGCCGGAGCGCACGCATAGTCGCCGGAGCAAGCGTTAGGCGGTGCCCACGACGGCCATGCTGGCCGTTGCCGGACACGCCAACACCTCCGGCACACATCCGGAGTATGTCAGTAACAAGAAACTATTACATCAGGTAGAATGGTTTGGTTTGTAGATCCAATTCAAACTGATTCGGTGAGTTTGATCAAACGGAGAAGACGGATGGACGGAACTAGGAATTACTCATCCGGATAGTAATTACTCGATTCAAAAAAAATAAACCGACAAAAGTTGTTTTGTTCCTAAAAAATGACTTGAGGAAGTTGTTCTTTTGTTTTTTTTTTCTGTTTTTTCCCCACGAAAAGTTGTTCTTTTGTTGTGTTATTAGATTGGTTTAATCACGTTTAGCAATGTGCACTAGGCTTCATAAGTTGCTGTCAGTCTGGCCTTGACACTATCGTTTCAGCATAGGCTAAGATAAATCAGTTGCAGATCCGGGTAGTTTTCTACTTTTTGGATGTTTCTTACTGTGACACGAATGAATAGACGAATTTCCAGGCAGGTGTGAGAAATCATTTTCCTTTCGGCGACGGAGCCGTTTGCCTTCCACTGCCAGTGACGGGCTCGCACCTGAACTAGTCTGCGACTCTGCGTACGTAAGCGACGACGTCACGCGTTCACCCTCCCGTCGACCAAATACGACTTCACATCTTCCAAATAAACCTTCTTCTTCCTCTCCCACAAGCAGCAAGCAGCAGCGCCAGAGCCAGCGTCGTCTCTGATCTCTCCTCTCCTCTCCCGCTGCTGTATAAAGTATAAGTAGCAGCCTGCAGCAGGCAGCAGAAGCTGCACACATCCATCCATTTCTAGCTGCTGATCTTTGATACATCCTGCATCGTCGGATCGATCTTGCGCGTAGAGTACACAAGGAAGCACACTCACTGAGCTAGGAAAAGCCATGGCTACGCCGGCGGTGAAGGTGTACGGGTGGGCTATCTCGCCGTTCGTGTCGCGGGCTCTGCTGGCGCTCGAGGAGGCCGGCGTCGACTACGAGCTCGTCCCCATGAGCCGCCAGGCCGGCGACCACCGCCGCCCGGAGCACCTCGCCAGGAACGTACGTGCCTCTCGACCCACCATGAATTTGTTTGTTGGTTTCACTTTCGCTCCGCTCATCGGCCATCCCTCGCTCCTGTGCTTAATTGCTGCAGCCTTTCGGGAAGGTGCCGGTGCTCGAGGACGGCGACCTCACGCTCTTCGGTAAGTTCATCATCATGATCCATCGGGCGTGTCATATCTACTCATTATTCTTTGTAGAATATACTCCCTCGGTCAAAAAAAAAAGAAATCTGTTTAAATAGATTTATTGGGAAATATATTTTAATATTTACATAATAAATACTAATTTTTTATATATTTAGTCAAATTTAAGATTATATAAAACTTTACGATGTGAGATTTACATTTTTTAGACGGATGGAGTAATTCACAGTTTTAACCTAAGTCAACCTTTTCAACTTTAAGTAAGTTTATAAAAAATATGCCGACACCCACATGCAACGACGGACGCACCCTTGGGGCAGGGTGGGGCGGCCGCCCCAGCTACCGGCGCCGTAGCATCACACCCCCGGAGTAGATCTTCAGGTCTTCTTCTCCGTCTCCGGTCGATGTCCGGCCGCGCGACGAAGAAGCCGCGAGTCTGCGGCTCCGCTGCGGCGCGACGTACACGTACGTGACTACGTGAGGCAAGCAGGCAAGCAGCGATTCAGCAGTTCAGTTCAGCTCGTCGATGTGGCCTGCTGGGCTTGTTTTAGGCACTAGTTGTTTAGCCCAATAAGGGCCCAAGCAACTTTACTCAGTAATTCCCCAATCCAGAGTCTAGTCTGGTCGCTCCCGCACGAACAGAACGCTGCGCCGCCGACGCCAAACTTCTCCCTCGCCTCGCTGCTGTGCTGCGCCGCAACTGGCCCCGCCACATGCCGTCCCGCGCCCGCCTGCCGCACGCCGCCCTTCGCCGCCCGCCGCACGCCTCGCGGCCCACCGGTGCGCCGTGCGCCTGCTGCCAGAGTGCCAGTAGAGGCGACGAGCAGGAGCAGGGCGGCTGCTCCGCTGCTGCCTGCTGGATTCGCTTAGCGACGGGCCGACGGGCGACGGCGAGTCAGCGATGGAGGGAGGAGGGGAAGAGGATCAGCAGCAGCAGGATGGTGCCGGCCATGGTCGTGGACATGGCGCTGGAGCCGGCAGAGGAGCAAGGGCTGCAGCTCCATCTGGATTTGGCCGAGGCAGAGGTTCAAGGGCGGTCTCCAGGAGTGGCATTGGCAAGAAAAATGGTATTGTTTTCAGTTCATGAATCATTAATCCATTAGCATCTAAAATTATTAGCAAACACAGAGAATATGCTAATTTGATAAGTAATTTTATGCAGCCCTGACGAATTATTTTACAAATTTGATAAGGAAAATGGTATTGTTTTCAGTTCATGAATCATTAAGAAATGAAGGATGGGAGCTATTATTCCAAGAGGTCAAATCATTTTGTGTTGCAAAAGAAATTCCAATACCAAATATGGAAGAGGCAATACCAAGATGGGGCAGATCAAAGCGTGATGGCAACCTAATCACTCATGAGCATCATTACCGTGTTGATACTTTCCTTGCTGCACTTGATGCTATAATCATGGAGATGGATCATCGCTTCAATGAGGTATCAACTGAGTTGCTTGTTTCATTTGCTTGTCTTGATCCAAGAGATAACTTTGCTAGATTTGATATTGAAAAGATTGCTCGGATAACTGAGATCTATGATCAAGATTTCTCTATTGTTGATTGTGATAATATAAGAGAGCAACTTGAGACATTCCTTGTTCATGTGGGAAGAGTTGATGATTTCGTATCTTGTCATGACCTTGGAAGCTTAGCTACAACAATGATTGCAACTAAGGCGCATATCCAATTTCCATTGGTCTATCGCATCATTGAGTTAGTATTGATCCTACCTGTGGCAACATCTTCAGTTGAAAGAGCCTTCTCTGCTATGCACTTCATCAAGGCAGCTTTGCGGAATAAGATGGGTGATGAATGGCTTAATAACCTGTTAGTGTGCTATATTGAGAAAGGGATCTTCAAAGAACTTAGTATTAATAAAGTTAAGAAGAGGTTTCAGTCTATGAAAACCCGAAGAGTGAGCTTGCCAAAGAGCCCTCTACGTCGTCATCAACGTTCTTAGTTTATTCTTCAAACTTGAGGTAACATCTTGTGTTTCTCGCCTACTTTTTGCTGTCATGTGTCATTCTAGTGTTTTTGCCATAATTCGTGCGATAATAGTATGTAAATTTGGTACGTTGTGAATAAGATGTCTTCTTGGTTTCTTCTCTCGCTGGATTTCGCCCCAGCTAAGTTTTATTCCTAGGTCCGTCATTGCCCACATGGTCACTTTAGTTTATTAAAATTTTCAACAATATTTTAATAATGCACTTATTTTTGAACATATAGGAGTAGATGTTAAATTTAAAGTGAAATACAGTTTAGAATGGAGCGGATAGTATTTTGCTTTGATTCTACGAGTTCTAAAACGTGTGATATATATTATTTTTCAGAATCCCGTGCGATCGCGAGGCACGTTCTGCGCAAGCACAAGCCAGAGCTCTTGGGCACCGGCAGCCTGGAGCAGGCGGCCATGGTAGACATATGGCTTGAAGTGGAAGCCCACCAGTTGAGCCCGTTGGTGCTCGCCATCGTGCTGGAGTGCATCGTCGCGCCGTTCTACGGTCGCGAGCGCAACCAAGCGGTCGTCGACGAGAATGTGGAGAAGCTCAAGAAGGTGCTTGAGGTGTACGAGGCGCGGCTGAGCCTAAGCAAGTACCTCGCCGGCGACTTCCTTAGCCTTGCCGACCTCAGCCACTTCACCATGATGCACTACCTTCTGGCCACCGAGTACGCCACACTGGTCGAGGCATTGCCGCACGTTAGCGCCTGGTGGGAGGGCCTGGCCAGGCGCCCAGCGGCGAAGAAGGTCGCGGAGTTCATGCCGGTCGGCACCAGGGCACCCAAGAAACAGGAATGATGATGAAAAGTGATATGTGATGTGTTTAATTACTTTCTCATGTTCACGTGGTGCCTCTGTAGTTTGTGTATTTGTCTTTTGCTTACTTTGGAAATTTATTGTATTTCATCACATTTAGCAAAACAAATTCATTGGATTTTTCATATCGCTGTGTAACAGATATCATCATCGAATTAGGCAGATGGCCGCTGCTACACATGGTCATTTTTTTTCCTAGAGGTGGTTTTCGCGACACCCTCTAACCAACCAACTCTACCGATTCTAGAAGTCATATGCCTTTTTTATCTAGTAGTAAATGTGCCCGTGCGTTGCAACGGGTGAAAAAAAATGTGTCATAGTTGACATCATCTTCTATAGGATGGTAGACAGTTTAAGGAGGGCCAATGTCCTTGATCATGGCTTTAGCCATACTTACTGATATATCAGAAAAAATAGTGATGGTTGTTCAGTCTAGGCGCTGAAAAACCCCAACGTCCCCCACCGGTGGCCACCCCGGCCCCGTCGGCCACCGCCCATCGTCGGTGGCCACTCAGGCCCCGACGTCCACCACGCTAGCCTCCCTGTCGTGTCGTTCGTCTGCCATGGAGCTGGGCTCCTGCTCGCGGCTATCGTGGGCGGACGAGATGGAGGCGGAGGAGGCTGCCCAGAGCTTGAGCGGCTCTCCTTTTGAGCTACCTCCCCTAGCGGCGGCGGCGCACGCGTCGCTAGTCCTTCAGGCAAGCTCCCTGGATCCGGATGCAGACCCCTTCTACGCCTCTCTAGCCAGGTCTGAGCGCCTGCACTTCACCGACTCTGAGGCGTCATTCGGGGACTCTGATGTCCCACGCTCCTCGTCCCGCGGCAAGGCGCCCGTGCACCCCCGAATGCAGCGCCATCATCGGCGCCATCGGCCTCGGCGTCGTTAGGCCGTGGGTGGGGCGCCAAGGTCGGCGCCAATGTCGCCTCGCCAGGCCGGTTCACCGCAGCACATCCGCCGCGCATGTCCGCGGAGCCGGACGAGGAGGGTTTCCGGGAGGTGCACAGCCGGAGGGGGTGGCGGCGCGCTACGGCGCCACGCAGACCTGTGCCCGCCAACCTTGTCAGAAAGTGTTTCAACTGCCTCTCAGAGACTCACATCAAATTAGCCGAGTGCACGTTTCTGCCCAGGTGTTTCCGCTGCATGGAGGAGGGCCACCACGAGCGCCACTGCCCTCTGGGGGATGGACGTGCTGGCAAGAGGGGGCGTTCCCCTGGCCACGGCCCTAGGCAGCGCCAGGGTGGGCGTCGTCGCCGGCGCTCCCCTCCACATCGTGCGTCGTTGGCGGATACGACGTTTGGGCGCTCGGTGTTCACGGGGCGGTCACCTTCGGTCGCCCGGGTCAGTGACCCACCCACCCCGGATCCGGTGGGAGCTCTCCGACCAGGCGGGCAGCATGGCGGTGGATGTCGCTGCTACCGCCAACACGGCGGTCTTGGATCTAGGACGCGACCGGCAGCGTTGGCCGGCACCGGCTGCGGCAGATGGACCTTCCTCCGCGGCTGCTGGGGGTCAGGAGGTGTGCGCTGCTTGCGCTGAGATCACTTCAGTGGATGCCGGTATGGAGGGTGAGGTGCCACTGGATGAGGGCGGACCGTCTCGGCCTCCGGGGGGCAGCGTGGCTACCCCCGTGCTCTCCTACATCGACTTTGAAGGAGAATATAATTGGTGAAATATTGGATGTATTGTATTGGGTCTCATGGG
The DNA here is from genome assembly GCA_038087645.1 of Saccharum hybrid cultivar R570. Lineage (NCBI taxonomy): Eukaryota > Viridiplantae > Streptophyta > Magnoliopsida > Poales > Poaceae > Saccharum > Saccharum hybrid cultivar. The sequence continues at coordinate 5,341,885 of JAQSUU010000804.1, read as the reverse complement.
CTGATTATATAAGGTACATAGGACTAACACCTCACGTGGGTACACAATGTGGTACTATTCCTATTTACTCTAACATCCCTCCGCAGTCACAGCAGGAGCGCTGCAGACGGTGAGACTGGAGAAGAAGCTGACAAAGCTAACATCCCCCGCAGTCATAACAGTCGATGCATCGCGCATGCTGTGGCTGGAGAAGAAGCCGATGACTCCTCATGCAAGGCGGTAGCCCTTTATACCAATGTTGAGGCAGCCGAGTGTGAGGGCGCAGTAGCCGTGGTCGAAGGCCGAGGTCGACGTAGTTGTGGTCGTGTCGATGGAGCTGTAGGCGCACAAGGGGCGCCATGGTGATGACAGAGACGCGTTGAGGCAATCGTCGTGGGAGGAGGCGATGCCGAAGTCGACGCAGTCAGAGCCATCGTGGACGTAGAAGAAAGGCGACGATGCAATCGAGGCAGACGGGGTGGGAACGGGAGGGTCGATGCCGAAGTCGATGCAGTCAAGCCGCCTGAGCGCCGAGGCGAGGCTGGATTTGCCAGATCCAACAACACGTCGGGGACGAAAGCACGCGACGGTGTTGCCAATACCAGGTGTACAAGGGAGAGGGCCCCAACCGTGAGGTTGTGTTGGACGAAGAAGCAATGCGGGAGAGGACGCATCGGCGAGTAGGACCCAGTGACGACGCGATGCGGCGGCCGGACCGGCGAGCAGGGCTCAGCGACGGTGCGGGTAGGGGCAGCTCGATGACGAAGACCCAATCAGCAAGACAAAGACCTTGTGCAGACGGATAGCGCAACGGGGATTGCGCAGCACAGTCGTCGATGCACAGGTGACGGCAATATAGATGCAACGTCGAAGCGGACACACGGGCGGCGGTGCTGCGGCCCGATGAGGCGACACAGCTGCAGCCCTGTTGCTCGGAGAAGATGCACGTAGTACCCAGCAATGGTGTTGATGACGAGCCAGTGGGGCATATAGCCGTGCGGGGACGGCAGATGCATAGCGAATGGCGTGCCGGGGCAGCCGATGGCCCATTCGATGCCGATGCCAGAGTAGTACGCGTGAGGTCGACGGGCGATGGGCAACTCAATCCCGATCAGTGATCAGGCAAACAAAAAAGATACAGTACCAGGAGATCGCATGTACCCAACGAGATGGCATGACAGCGGCGGTGCGACCCGGTCGAAGGCGCCGACGCGGATCAACGTGGTGAAGATGAGCAGATCCGCCCAACAGCAGTGACACGCCAGATTTGACTGCCTCCATGGCAGCACAAGGTCGGGCCGTGTGGCACGGGACGGGGCGAGATCCATCTACCTCCATGCGATGAAGATCAGGAAGGTGTTGACGGCGATAGCCAGCGACGAGCCTGGGGACGAGGCGGCGGCGGCCCGGCGATGACGCAGGGGTGGTCCCGATCTACTACGCGACGACGAAGATGGCAGCCGGATCAATAGGATCGGGCGCCTAAACGGGGCGCTGCCCCCGGCGGAGATCGACCTCTCCCCGGGGGCGCACGTCTCATGGGCTAATTATATAGGGTACATAGGACTAACACCTCACGTGGGTACACAATGTGGTACCATTCCCGTTTACTCTAACAGACTTGAGGAGCCACCGGCTTCCCCGCGGGCACGGGCTCGGACCCCGTTGCTCCAGCTCGTTGTCGTACCTCGCAACGAGGCTCTACAGGTGGCGGAGGACGCGCTGTCTTTGGCCCTGTTGGCGCTGGTACTGGGTACTAGGCCGGCGGTCACTCCGGCGGCCTTGGTCCACTACCTCCACGAGTTCTACAGGATTGAGGGGGACCACGTCTCTGTTCGCCGTACGCGCCCCGATGACTTCATCGTGCGTTTTGCACGGCAGGAGGACCTCGACCTTGTCCTCGGCCATCAGCGGCCGGAAGGGGCTACGTTCATGCTGCGCTGGCGGCGATGGAGCCGCCTGATCATGGGTTCTGCGGGGTTGTTCCACTACCGGACGCTCGTTGGTCTGAAGGGCCTGCCGTCGCACGCGCGCTCGTCAGAGGTGGCGCAACGTATCCTGGGCTCGGCCGGGGCCAAGGTCGAGATTGCTGATCCGGATGCCCTCTCCGACCCCGACGACGAGCGCGAGTTCTTCGTCTCCACCTGGTGCGCGCACCCGGACCTCATCCCCGACGAGGTGGTCATGGCGGTGCGAGAGCCGGAGGAGGAGCATGACGTCATCCCCGACGAGGTGGTCATGGCGGTGCGAGAGCCGGAGGAGGAGCATGACGGGGGCGCCGCTGTTTTTGCGCCCATTTATATTGTTTGAACTAGCGTCCTAGTCAATCTATAAGACTACGACTTTCTCAGTTTTTTCCTTCAAAACTTTATAATAATATTCGATCAGGCTATTCTAGGCAAGAAGGCTCGTATGACACAAGAAGTTTATTTGGATTAGAATTCTTATTCAAGTTACTTTAAGAAACCCCATATATTTATGTAATAATAAATAGTAGGGGTGTAGTGTGTCTAGGACAGTGTCCACAATCAAAAAGTTAGTTAAGGAGTGCCGGACGAAAAAAATGTGTGGAGAGAAATTTTGTCTCTTTAATATTAGGTAGGTATATAGATTTATATGATTTTCTATTATTTATTTATATAATATATATATGGAGATCTGGGCACGATCCCTAGCTAGGCTTGTATTTTTGCTGTTTTTTTCCCACAGTTGTACGAGTAGGCTTGTATTTTTTTTCCGTTTTCTTTTGACAGTGTGGACGGTTTCCTCGCTCCAGAGAAAAGAAACTATAAGAAATTCTACCCTTCTTTTCTCTTTATTAGATTTCTATTCTTATATTTTTGTATTTGATTAAGATTCATATTCCGGTTACTTGGAGTCGGAGAGATCTAATTGGATTAAGATTCCTAGTTGTCCGTATGATTATATTTTTTTCTATTTGGATTAAGATTTCTATTCACCCGAAATCGAAGAGATCTAATTGGATTAGGATTCCTCGTCATATAAAGAAAAGGGTTATAGATGGTTTTCCACATTTACAAAGTTAGTGAAAGGGATGGTCGGACAAAAAAACAGGTGGAGAGAAATTTTACCTCTTTATTATTAGGTATATAGAAAAACACTCTTATATAAAAAAACTAGGTAATTAATCCGCGTTGTTGCGGAAATAAAAGAATTGATATATACTCCCTCCGTCCCTGAATATTTGTCGTTTACGCTTCCCGAGAAATAACTTTGACAAAATATATATTAAAAATATTAATATTTATGGTACATAATTTGTATCATTGGAAAGATCTTTGAATCTAGTTTTTTAATTAATTTATTTGGAGATAAAAATGTTGCACGTATTTTCTACAAATCAAGTCAAATTTGCGGCACGAAAACTAAAAACGACAGATAAATAAGAACAGAGAGAATAATGGACAAAGGGTGAAATATAGATACAGATGCAACTGGGAGCCTCGCGTCGGCAGCGGTCGGCAATAATGTGTTGATCGATGTGGCCTCTGCGAGCGGGTGCGCGAAGCAGGCAGCCAAGATGGCTCGCGTTGTGGACAAGCGTGACAGGCAGCCAGGGGCTTGCGCAGGCGGTCGGGTGACCAGGAACCTGAAGCGGGCGGGTGGGCGGCACCTTGCGTCGGTGGCGGCACAGGTGCTGATCATCATGGACCTGCGGGACCTCGGCATTGTTGTGCATTAACCTCGCGAACCTGTGTTCTTCCTCGGTGACGGGTTGGTGGGGGCTGGACCGTTCGTTTCGCTGAAAAGTCACGTTAAAAAGTATTATTCACTGATTTGGTACGAGGAAAACACTTTACCGGCTAATAAGCCAGGCTGAGAAGAGAACCGGCCAAACATTCGTGAACCGGAACGCCTTGGTCCACGTACGTCATGATCACCGCCTCTAGTGCCTCCCACGTCGACTTCTCAGTCTCGGTAGCCCAGTCCCTGTAGCGTCATGTCGAACGCATTCCGCCGTGCCACCAGGAACATCTGCGAGCACTCCGTCACGTACCCGGCGGCGACCATGACGTCGGCCATGGCGCGGAGCAGGTCCTCGAGCAGTTTATGGAACTCTTCCTCTTTTTGGTACTTCTAGATTGATTTTCTGACTGCTGCGGTCCACTTTGGCAGATAAGCTGTTGCTCATTAGGAGTTGTTTGTGATATAATGTTTTTCATTATTGAATGTATTATATTAGGGCAAAAAAAAATTCTTTACTGAATTTATTGTTCTGTTAGATTTTATTTTTTAAAATATAGACAAATAAACTTATTGCCTCAGCAACTATGTTTACTTCCCAATTTTGAAAATTTAATCCCCAAGATATTTCAGTAAATTAGTGGACAGTTAAATGTGACCTTTGGAATATTTTGTTGAGAATGTTTAAGTCTTTGAGCTATTAGTTTAATTCACAACATTGTTTAATTCACAAGATAATGTAATTGTTCTCATTTCTAAGCAAGACACACAATGCATGAAGGTTTTAGTTCCAAACATTGCAGATATATATAAGAGCAATTGTTAGGATAAGACATCAGATCAGCTAGCCTATGCAGCGACGCACAGGTTTAAGGTTTTGGACGAGTGGTTTCCCAACAGGGAGGAGCTTCTATATGAGGTCGACGTCGACTATTCCAGTTTAAATTTGTTTTGCTCCTAAATGACTTGAGGCAGTTTTTTTTCTTTTTTCTTTTTTCCTTTTCCTTTTTTTTTTGCAAAAAGTTGTTCTCTTGTTGTGTTAGATTGGTTTCATCACGTTTAGCAATGTGCACTAGGCTTCATAGTTGCTGTCAGTCTAGCCTTGGAGTTCCGGATGTTTTTGAGTGTGTTTGTCTCAGCATAGGCTAAGGCCCCATTTGAATCTAAGCCACTAATAGTTACTCCCTCTGTCCCAGAATACTATACGTCTTGAGATTCAAAATTTGTCTCACAATTGTTGACGTTATAGACGACTCCACTCCACTCAGCCGTAAAGGAGATCAAAACTGCTGCATGTCTCTAAGGGTGGAGAGTTCAGTAAAGTATTTATTTCCCAGCCAGAGCAGCAGCTCCTAAGCTCAATGTTGCCATCAGCTGAGAGATGGCAGTGCAGGGTTGTCAGGGTGTTTTGGCTTGCGTGTTGGTCTCTGTGACCATTTCTACAACGTCAACTAATATGAGACAAAAGGAGTAGCGGCTAATAATTAGCTTCTTTAGATCTAAAAAATCCAGGTTTTAATATAGGCTAAGGCCCCATTTGAATCCAAGCCACTAATAGTTAGCTGCTAATAATTAGCTTCTGTGGATCTAAAAATCCGGCTAATAATTCAACTAATTCTTAACTAATACCCATCTAACAATTATTTTTACTAGTCAGGTCAAACTAGCTAATAATTAGCTAGATAATATTAATTATATTAGCTAGCAAACTATTTTTTTAGATACTGGAAACAAAAGTTTCGGCTTCATCGTTCCTTATTAGCAGCTAATGGATCCAAACAGTTGCAGATCCTATAAATTCTTTCTGTGTTTTTTTTAGGTTACTAAACTTACTATGGTAGTAGGAGCTGATATGAATAAAGATAGGAATTTCCAGGAAAATGTCTCTGACTGATGTGAGAAATGTTTTTTTTTTATTTCGGTGACGGACCCGGTTGTTGGCTGCTGCTCAGTGCACTCCGTTTGCCTGCCAGCGGGCTCGCACTCGCACCGGATCACTAGCCGCCTCCGTAAGCAACGACGTCACGCGTTCACCCTCCCGTTGACCAAAAATACCAATTCACTTCTTCTAGCTCTAGCACCGCCAGCGCCAGCGCCAGCGTCATCTCTCATCTCCCTCCTCCTCTCCCGCTCGCGTATAAGTAGCAGCCTGCAGCAGGTACAAGGTGCACATCCATCAACCATTTCTAGCTGCTGAGCTCTCGGTCTCGCGAGCACTCAAGGAAGGAGAGCTAGAGCTAGCCGTAGCACTCGCGAGAGCAGAGAGGAAGCCATGGCTACGCCGGCGGTGAAGGTGTACGGGTGGGCTATCTCGCCGTTCGTGTCGCGGGCTCTGCTGGCCCTGGAGGAGGCCGGCGTCGACTACGAGCTCGTCCCCATGAGCCGCCAGGCCGGCGACCACCACCGCCCGGAGCACCTCGCCAGGAACGTACGTACCTCTCGACCCACCATGAATCTGTTTGTTGGTTTCACTTTCACTCCGCTCATCGGCCATCCCTCGCTTCGCCGCCGACGCCGACTGACACGCCGCTCCTGTGCTTAATTGCTGCAGCCTTTCGGGAAGGTGCCGGTGCTCGAGGACGGCGACCTCACGCTCTTCGGTAAGTTCATCGTCATCCATCGGGCGTGTCATAGATTCATTATGAAAATATATTTCATGATTAGTCTAGTAATATTCACATATTAATATTAATATATATATATATATATAGTTGAATTTAAGATTATTTAACTCCTTTTCTAGGATTATTTAAAGAAATCTTTGAGATGTGAGGTGTACACTTTTAGACGGATGGAGTAATTCATAGTTTTATCCTAAGTCAATCTTTTCAACTGTAAGTAAGTTTATAAAAAAAATATGCCAACATTTGCAACATCCCTTTGGAACATTCTATTGCAACATCCACTTGAAGCACCTGTAACACTTGAAACATGCAGACAAAACACCCGCAACATTGGCTTGGAACACAATCTTGCAACATCCACTTGAAAACACTAGCGACATCCAGATAAAACGCTTGCAACATTCACTTTAAAACACCTGGACACTTGAAACATGCACTTATTAATATTGAAACATGATAGGATTACTATTGAAACATTAGGTGCGTAGCTACACCCCTGGCACGCCAATGTTTCCGATGCATGGTCACATTAGTTCTATTGATTTTTTCATCAATATTTTAATAATACACTTATTTTTGAACCTATAGGAGCAGATTGTTATATTAAAAGTGAATTACAATTTAGAATGGAGGGGTAGTATCCTGCTTTGATTCTACGAGTTGCATTGTAAGCGTGTGATATGTATATTTTTCAGAATCTCGTGCGATCGCGAGGCACGTTCTCCGCAAGCACAAGCCAGAGCTGCTAGGCACCGGCAACCTGGAGCAGGCGGCACTGGTGGACGTGTGGCTTGAGGTGGAGGCCCACCAGCTGAGCCCGTTGGCCATCGCCATCGTGGTAGAGTGCATCTTCACGCCGTTCCTCGGCCGCGAACGCAACCAGGCCGTCGTCGACGAGAATGTGGAGAAGCTCAAGAAGGTGCTGGAGGTGTACGAGGCACGGTTGAGCCAAAGCAAGTACCTCGCTGGCGATTTCCTTAGCCTCGCCGACCTCAGCCACTTCACCATCATGCACTGCTTCATGCCCACCGAGTATGCCACTCTAGTTGAGGCGCTCCCCCACGTCAGCGCCTGGTGGGAGAGCCTCGCCGCGCGCCCGGCGGCGAAGAAGGTGGCGGAGTTCATGCCGGTCGGCACCAAGGCACCCAAGAAACAGGAGTGAGCATCATGAAGGAAGCTTACATAGTGTGTGTTGCGCTTAATTACTTTCGCACCTGTACCTGGCGCCTTTGCTGTTTCTGTTTTTTATATTCGCTTTTGCTGCTTTCTCCACATGAATAATAGATATTTGGAAATTTAATGTATTTCATCACATTTAGCAAAAAAAAATTCATTGGATTTCATATTGCTGTGTAGCAGATATCGTCATTAAGTTTGGCAGATGGCCGCTACTACTATACACACGGTCAAAATTGTTTTGCTAGAGGTGGTCGTCGATATAGACTCTAAACCAAGCAACTCTAAAATCGGTAGTTGGAACCACCTGCCTCCAAAAACAGCTTGGAGTCTTAGGTATTCTAGACCTTGAACGATTTGCAAGGGGTCTAAGGCTTCGGTGGATATTTCAAATGAAAGGAACAGAGATAGGGTTTGGACAAACTTGCAGGTGCAATGTGACAATGCTGACCAAGATTTGTTTAATGCCTCTACGGAAGTTACCGTTGGTGATGGGAAAATAGCATTGTCCTGGGCTTCAAGCTAGCTGGATTCAAAATAAGGCGGCCAAAAACATTGCTCCCAACCTACTATATGCTAAGGCTATTGGCTATTGGGGGATTGTTGGGGGGGGGGGGGGGGGGGGGGGGGGGGTGCGGTGTGGGGGGGGTGGTGGTGGGGTGTTGAGGGAGGATGTCTGTTAAGCATTAACACAGAATAAATGGGGGTGACCACATCACACCGATCCAGTGATCCACTCCCAAACTGAGATTCATGAATTCGTTGACTTACGGGAAGCCATCAACGAGGTGGAACTAAATGTGGAGCTCGAAGAGTCCATAAAGTGAGGACACCTGATGGTGAATACGCCACTAAAAGTGCATATCAAATTCAGTTCAAAGGAAAATTTTTGAAGATCAAAATTATGCCAATATGGAAAGCTAAGGCAGAGCAAAAATGCCATTTTTTTGCTTGGACGCTTCTACACTGCAAAATCCTAACTGCAAACAACCTATGCAAAAGAAACTAGCCACACAACCCAATATGCAAACTATGCAAGAATGAGTCCGAGATCACAGTTCACCTATGCAAAGTGTTTCGCCAAAAGGAAACACGCTCCCGACTAAGGGAGGCGTCCTAATGCGAGGGTAAATAAATATGTATGCGCGGGCGTGCCAATAAACGTAAGTATACAAAAATGAACAACAAATAGAAAGTCAGAAACAAGTATGGAACTCTTCATTATATTAACCCCTCGTGGCCTTGTTCGATTGGCTGAAAAGTCATGGCTGAAAGTACTGTTCGCTGATTTGTTGTGAAAGAAAAATACTGTTTATTGGCTGAAAAAATATGGCTTATAAGACAAGCGAACAGAGTACAAATCCCTTTGGTTACATCATATTGCGCTTGATCAATACATCTGACTGAATCAGTGATTGTGTAGTTACTGGTTCCCGGGGTCTGGTAAGACGATCCGGTTAATTACATCCATAGACTAACTTTTGTGGAAAACCTCCGATTAAGCTGCGATGATGGTCAGTGTCTCCAGGTCTTGAGTGTTGTGGTCTCCAAGTATGCATGAATAATAACACAATATTAAATGACGATAAAATTGCCATAGCCTTGTCGGTCAATTGCGTATGTTGTCCGGCCTGGTCGGTCACAGAGTTTGGAGTGAAGTCTATGAAACGTTCGGTCTCATCGGTCACGAACAAATGAATACCTTGCCTTGTCAGTCAAGGCTAAACATCTCTGGCCTTGTCGGCGATGGAGTGAGATGATAATCGCATTTTTCTAGCCTCGTCGGTCTAGAAGCTTGATCATAACTTCACCACAAACGCACCAACATGTCTGCCGGTTTCTGATTTGATTACGTATACACACGGAGATGACAGCAGCCCGGTCACCAACATCGTGTTGACAAGTTTCACCATGAACCACTAGCGTGTTGTAGACAAACGCCAATTTGCTAAACCAAGTTCTGAGAGCTGATCGACTAATAGTTACATGATTTGATTTTTATACATAGGCCCCATCAGGGTGCAAGTCACAAGCATACACCATCACGTTTACACAATTAGTGCACCGTGAGGGCTGCTCTTTTTTAAAATACATAGGGCCGAGCTCACGATAGGCCGCTAATAATCTATCATATCAAAATATTTCAAACATTCTGAGAATTACATGCTATTCCTTTCAGTTAATCCTCACGGTAACTTGATGCTTCACAGCACATGCTAACTATTGTGCTACATACATTACATCTTGCTTGCTTATTACATAGCACACGCACTGATAAACTACTGAAATTTGGGGCACACATCTACTGAAAGTCTTCACCGTAGCAGGGCCAGCATTATTCTTCAGAGAATGACCTCTGAATAGACTACTAGCCAGGGTCCTCTCGGCTCTGCCACTGTCCTCCCGGCTTCTCTGCCACTGTCCTCCCGGCTTCTCTGAATCTTCTATTACAATATCACTACACTGCCGAACAGCTAGCTGAAAGCATACTTTTCAATGTTCTGAGCTCTGTCTCTATTTCTTCAGAGCCGTACACCAACAAGCATCGGGTAAACAGCTTGCACTAATTTACGTGCCTTCCTTGATCTTGAGCTTCGTTATGCAGCACTACTAAACTGTTGCCTCAGTCTTCTGGAGGCTTTCTGACTTGTCTTGCATCAAAACTTTGCTAATCAACCGTGGCATCTCCTCTGTATCTCATAATAATTTGCATCGCTAGACACTGCTAAGTCCCCACTTTACAATCATCATCATCAGGAAGCCTATTTGTTTTAACAACGCCACTAACTGTTGCTGCACATTTCTTCCCCATCTCACACTTCAGCAGGGCTAAACTATTTTGCTTCTCTAGCCATCAGACAAATGACCGATGCACGCACACACTTGCACTGGACATGTCTGCTTTGCCAATTTACATTCTTCCCTTTACTGCTTCATATATCCGCTTCTCATGGAGATTAAGCTCTCCTTTACTGAATCATCTTGCTAAGTGCTGACATTATGCTACTGCAACTCTCTGCTGCTGCAACTCCCCTTCGCCACTTCTCTGTCTGAACCTTCACATGCTAGCCACTGGATCTCTCTACTTCTTTCATTCTCAACGCTCATCAGCGTTCATTCTATCTACTGTAAACTTCAGGCCTTCATCTAGACCAACTATGTTTGTCTCCCCTTTGTGATGTAGTACTACACCTCTGCCTTCTCATAAAAATTCAGACTCTGCTTACTCCTCCCCACACGCAAGTTTGCTATCATATCAGGCCCACTACTCTATCAAACTATCACTACTTTGATCACTTGCTACAGTTCAGGCTTTCTCCTCTACCAATTTCTATATCGATCTTATTTCTAACTGTAGCCCGACACTGCTACTTGCCATCAACATTCAGACTCCCTGCTGCCCAACCGCTTCTCTTGCTTCTACAACCTCCTTGTCCCATAAAATTGCTTTCTAATTTGCAGCAGCAAAGCTACATCTACTTCAATCAAACCCTCTGAACTTCAGCATCACTTGCAATCTACTACTGCTTCTCCTTGATTTACCCTTTCCTGAACTGCTACTTCTTAAATTGACTTGAACCATCAACTATGGCTTCTGAACTCAGACTAACACCTCTACAGGAACACTTCTTCACCTCTATCGAACTCCACTACTACACCAACTAATCTGCAGTGGACACATACTCTTCAGCCTCCCAACCTCCGCTACAGCTCTCTTTTCCCTCACACCTGTGTCTATCACAGCCAGCTCTTCCTCTACCACTGCAGGAACTACGCCATGGCAAGACCTCTAATCGCCCCTGGCCCTCACTCTCTCTGCTCATCTCCACGCCCGACGCCCAGCAAGACAAGACACCTATAAAAATAAAAGAACCCACAGATGGGGAGTCTCACCCTTCGATGCAGCCATGATGGTTGATCTCTGGCAGCGCACGAGGTCAACCTTCCTCGGTGCGGGGCTGTGTCCGGCGGTGGCGGCGGCGGCGGCGTGGTGCTGTAGTGGGCGCCATTACAGAATAGCAGTGTGGCGGTGGCGGTGAGATGCGAGCGCACTGTGTGCGGCTCCCATCCGTGACCATGCAGTGGCTGGTATTCCCATCTGACATTACCCTTTCGAGATTTTTTCTTTGCAACGGATCTGGAAAACAACCGTTGTACGTGTATAAACTGGCCAGTAAATACGATCACGTTTATACGGCCTTGTATCCCGTAAACATATTTGTATAAATTAGCATATTACAAGCTGAATTGTACGTGGGCTGAGTTGTAGATGGGCCAGTGACGATGTTGGCTCATTATTATTTATTAATTAAACACAACTGATTTTTGAGGTAATCATCAGAACAGTTGCCGCACCTATGAATTTGCAATGATCATCAAACCGGCTCAACCATGAATAAATCCACCACTTAATATGCAAGCATTAATCAACGTAATGCAAGTTTTATAAACGGGCATAAATATTAATGCCGCGTCGTACAATGTTACAAAATATTGTATTACACAAAGATTGCAGTTTGGCCAAAGAAGTATGGTGTATAATCCAGGACTGATTTAATTTGAGCCAAATTCGTAACATTCCACTAGATGGTTCAATCTACAGATACCGGAGGAAATGTTGAACCAAATTTGACAAAACTCATAAGGCTTCCTTTGATGGGATTGTAATTTATGTATGGTGAAACATTTGGAAAGAAAGAAGCCGAAGAACTTTTGAACATAAGGACTTGCAACCATCCCAAGTAGCGGTCTTGATCAAAGATGACATCCAACGATTCAGTTTTGCAACTCGACCGCAAGCCAACTCTTCTTAGTTTTCTAGTGTGCGGTGGTTGTTTCCTTTTCCTTAAGTTTTTCTGGTTGGGGCAAAGGTTGTTTTGCTTTGTTGTTTTTATTTGTTGGTTGTACTGGTCGGGGCTGTTTGGTGGTAGTGTTTCTTGTAACCTTTTTGTTTTCCATTTTTTTCTCGTCTAATAAAAATTATGGCAATTCTCTTGTTGCCCTTTGAAAAAAGGGATGGCTAGCCAACGATACTAGAAATGGATTATAAGGGTAGTTGGAGATCTCACTCAACATTAGAAATTGATTTAAAAAAATAACATTGTTCCAGCACTTATAAATTATTGTTGGGGTCAGCCCTGAACCTTTCGGTCCCTGCAGTCCGCCAACGCTGTATGACCAGGCTGACCAGGCCAACTAGACGGACCCAATTAGACCATCAGAGTAGGAAAAAGTAAAGAATAGCTCCATGTTTTCGCCACGCCGAAAGCAGAGTCGCGCCCGGCTACGGCGCGGGAGGGAGCAGGCGGCGAGGCACATTGTCATTTCGCTGAGGCGAAATGGACCGCGGTAGGCCTGGATCGTGGCTTAGGGAGAAGTGATTTCTGCTCTTGCATTTCGCCACGGCGAAATGGGAAGGAGTGGTTTGGCATGGGCAAATAGACGTTGGGGGCACAAAGCACCGGCATCCACCGTTCGGAGGGCCTCTCAAGGTACCTCCTTCATGTATTCACTTCGCGTATGATTGTTCTTTTTGCAGGGCCTGCTGCGGAAGGGGGATCGCCGGGAGAAAGAAGCTGACAATTCCAAGCTGGCCGAGCCCACAAGTTCGATAAAGCAAGAACATGGGGCAGGGACCAAGCAGAAAGTCAGAACCCCGCGGCATCCTAGGCGGGCAATACCTGCGAATGGCAAAAGAACCCAAGATAGAGGGGAATATGCCCCGAATATGTAGCAGTTATAGGGGCAATTATGTCCGTGAAGAGCATACGAGCGTGTATAAAAACCCCCCGAGGCGGAGACTGTAAAGAGAGGATGAAACAATGATTCCTTGAATCGATAACACATATTTCCTTCCCTTTGTACCCCATTCGTTTAGTTGGCCAGTTTGTTCGCTCATGCGGCAACCCAGTGTTCGAATATGCCAAGATATTTGTTAGTTATTATTTTAAATAAATTTATACAACTTAACTAAAACTTATGATATATCAATATTAGTAGTTCAAATGTAGCAATCTTTTTTTATAAAATAGTACTACTATGCATATTATTTTTTTTGAAGAAATTTAACATCTTAAGTGTCATGGTGCCGACATGAAATGATTATTAATAACGATTGAAGTAACAATCTATAGAACCTAAAATATAAATAAAAAATTAAGTAGAAATACAACAAGCATTTGAGTTTAAACTTAATAACCGGATGAAAAAGCAAGAACTAATAAGAGCAAAAGTCAAATAGGACTCATGATGCCATAGAATGGATTCAATGAAAGCTGGTTACAACTAAATATACATTAGAAACCAGCAAATACATATAGAGTATTGATAAATTTATGACAAACTAGATAGAGATTATAGATTATCTAAATAGGCATTGTAGTACGAAATGAATAGACTAAAGATTTAAATTTTGGTTAGTTTAAAGTACTAATGAAATTAATACTTACGTAACATAACATTCTAGATTGCATTTGACCATTTGTGTTGGTTTGAAAAGAAAGCCCAATGGCATAAGGCATTTATGTTGAACTTGGCCAACCGATAACGATACGTATTGACCGTACCAACCTCAGACATCACGGCGCTTCTTTTCTTTTTGGTACTTCTAGATTGATTTTCTACCTGTTGTGGTCCACTTCGGCGATAGGCTATCTCTCTTTATAAGTTTGTTTGTGAAATATTTATTTAATGATTAATTATAGATCTGGACTGTCGGTGACTGAAGTACGACTACTCAGGTGTGGACAAGCTGAAGTGACAGCCGACCACCATTGGTGGCCCTAGTTGACTGGACCGTTGTCGGCTGATGGAGCTTCAATATACCTGTCAGTAGGCCGCTGACCTATCGGCACCTGATTGTGATTGCCGATAGAAATATTAGACCATTTGCCGATAAAGGCCTATCTGATGTGGGACTAGTGATTAGCATTTTTACACCTTTGTATTGCTAAATAATATGACGTGCATTACATCTTTTGTTATGCGTATTGTTCTTGACAATATGATAATTATGCGTGGCATTACATTATCTTCTAGTGGAACATCGAGTCACACCGGATAAAGGCTATAAAAGATACCAGGTTGGGTTTTTATTACTGAGGTGGAGAGAAGAGGAGAAAAAAGAAAAGCAACAAGCTAGCCCTGTTCGTTTGAACTTATCAGTTTGGTTTATTAGGCATAGTATAATATTTTTCTCTTGTAACAAATCAGCGAACAGTATTTTTCTGCCCGCCTTTTCAGTGAACCGAACAGGGTTAGCTAATACACGTGCTCCAAAAATCTCTGAGACAATGACGGGGTTAGATATTTCAATTGAAAAAGTACTATTATATGAATGAGCTATTAGAGGATGTCTAGTAACAAAAAAGAATGTTGTTATATTATTATAATCATCGGTATAAAGTTACTACTACAATAATGAAACGTAAATACTACGCACAGGGTATGGACGCCTCGTCATGGGCCTATATACTAGCCCAATAAACCTATGCTCTGAACCTGTTTGTTTTTTTATTACGGTATCCGTGTCCATCTTTTATGCTGCGCCGGTTGGATAAGGAAAGGGGAAGAAAATGAGAGACCTGCTTTGCACGTCGACGGTTACCCAGTCTGCTCCTGCTCCGTCGGTTGCCCCGCTGCTCCTGCTCTGTGGCCCGTTCTACCGTCAACGGTCACCTCGCGCTCCTCCTTCCCCTACTCCACTGCGCCGCCCTGCTGCTTCTGCTCAGCGGCCTGCTTCACCTGATGGTGCGGGCACCGCCATGCCCACGCGTGGTGACCACTCCCTCGGCCGCCGGCTAGCCACTGGTGCGAAAACCATCCGGCCTCGCCTCCTGCTACGGCTATGGCGTCCGATGCAGGCGACAGATCGAGGAGGCCGCACCGAGAAACGATGCATGTTGCAAGTATACATTTCAAATGTTTCAGATGTTTTTGAGGTACGTTGCAATTGTTTCATAAATATATTGCAAAAGTAAATCGGGATGGGTGCACATATTGCAATAGGTTATACACATATGTTTCAAGTGTATGTTCCTAATGTTGTATTTGTTTTAGACGTATAATGCAAAAATTAGATCGGGATGTTGCATATATATGCAAGTGTTTCAGGTGTTTTCATACGTATATTGCAAGTGTTTTATCTTGACATTTGCATATGTTTGCAATGGCTACACATGTTTTTTTATGTTTTTTCTAGTATTTTGCAAGTGTTTCAGATGTATGCTGCAAGTGTTTCAGCTGTTTCGGACATATGTTGCAAGTGTTTCGTCTCGATGTTGCAAAAGTAGATCGGGTGTTATACATGTTGCAATGCGCGTGTGAAGCGAAGGGGACACGAGCAGTCCCAGGGCAGGGGCGTGCTGAGCCGAGCGCGTGGAATGAGAGTGTAGCGTGGCTGTCCGTTCGGACGTCCGGGTGCTAGCACTGCCTATAAGTTGAGCCGTTCAGCTGATGATTTCCGCGGCTGATAAACTACCTGATGCTAATTTATTATGAGAAAAAAACATTGTACTATAGCTGATAAGTCGGCCTGATAAGTTCAAGCGTTATCCATTTCCTAATCATGACGTGCTAACTGTGGCGTGGGACGGAAAATAGCGTCTCCTGCTCCTCCAAAAATCCTGATGCGCGTAGGAAAGCAACGACGCCACGCTTGAAGCAAAGTTGACAAGGTCTGCACATACGCAAGCAATGACGTCACGACGTCACAGGCCACTCACGTTGACCCACGCTTGAAGCAAAGTTGACAAGGTCTGCACATACGCAAGCAATGACGTCACGACGTCACAGGCCACTCATGTTGACCGTATACTGTATCGTCCCAGCTGGTCTTGTCTGATTGATTTCTAGATACCCGCTGGCCGGCCGCTGCGGCCTGGCCTAGTGGCCTCCACAAATAGCCAGCGGCGGAGGCGGCAAACTAGCACACATCCGTTGGCTCCACAGTTCACACGCCGGATATATATCCCCAATTCCCACAGTTCCAATTTCCAATTCCCAATTCCCACGAGAGCACAATTCAAGCACAGCAGGATTCAGGAAGAGATCGATCGAGCAGCAGAGCAGACATGGCGGTGAAGGTGTACGGGTGGACGATCTCGCCGTTCGTGTCGCGGGTGCTGCTGTGCCTGGAGGAGGCCGGCGTCGACTACGAGCTCGTCCCCATGAGCCGCGACACCGGCGACCACCGCCACCCCGACCACCTCGCCAGGAACGTACGTACTACTGCTACTGCTATGACTCGACGGCCTTCAATTCCCCTTTTTGGATTTCTAACTGTCTTGCATGCTGTCTCCCTTCCCTTGCAGCCGTTCGGGGAGGTGCCGGTGCTTGAGGACGGAGACCTCACCCTCTTTGGTACGCCCGCCAACGATTCACTCCATTTCGTGTCCTCTCTCACTAATCGCATCCATCAATGAGTTTCATTTTTATATATAGGCATGCATGTTTTCATTTTTCCGCTGCTAGGATATATAAAGGCTATAACTGATAGTTATAGTCATAAATAAATGTTCTTTTTAGTACCAACATCAAAACAGAGTCAACGTTGGCAAAAACTTCTAACGCCTAAAGAAATGAGTATCAGTACTTCGTCCCGTAAAGACGAACGGAAGATAGTGGGCGTGACTTTCAGAAAAGAAGAGATAATGGCTGTGCGTTTTTTTTTACTTTTCCGGATTTTCGGATGCTCTGTTTGGAACAGAGGATTCTTTTTTTGTTCCTGTGTATTTTCTACAAAACTAAATTGATACAATGAAATTTATCTTTTTTGCTGCACTACTTCAACGGTATCTTTCAGCGAATGAACAATATTTTTCTCTCATATCATTTTAGCATAAGCATCAGCGTAATCCAAATTTCAGCAAAACGTACAGGGTGGTTCAGGTTCTTCTCTCATTTCCAAATTTGCTAGTCAAACTTACCCAGTCCCCACTTGGCCAAGTGTAATCGTGGACGTCGCTCTTGGGAACAAATAAGACTTTGGTTTCACAACTCTCTCATTTGGCACCTTAACCTACTTTTTTTTTATGGTCACCCCAAACCTTGCTAGCAGTACCAAAATACACAATGGCTGTGTTCAGATCCCAAAATTTTGGGGGAAAATTTCCTGTAGCACTTTCGTTATTATTTGGCAAAATTTGTCCAACCATGAACTAACTAGGCTCAAAAGATTCGTCTCGACATTTACAGACAAACTATACAATCAGTTATTTTTTTACCTACATTTAATGCTTCATGCATGCGTTCAAAGATTCAATGTGATGGGTGGAAGAGGAAATATTTTAGGTTTGCATGGGAAGTGAACGGGGCCAATTTCGAATGCGTTCACGTGCTCTCTTTTCCATGTTATTTGTACAAGGTATATACCTTGCTAGCAGCATCTTTGATTCAAAATATGTCCTTATAATCATGTCGATAGCTTAAACTCTTAAAACTTTTACCATCAACATACAAAAAATATAAAGATCGACAATGTAATTAAGATACAAGTTATTTAATTGAACGTGAAAAGTGCTTCTAAAATATATAGGTACCTTTCTTTTATATATGGACCGCATCAGTGGTGTTTTAATTCATTGTTAAAAGAGGGTATTGCAGTTTGCCGCTTATCAAATATGCCATGATTACAGAAAGCCTCAAAGCGTTTTTAATTTGTGCCCCTTAAGGCCATGTAAACATGCCAGTTGGGTTCACTGTATCACACCCTTAGCTCTAGTCCCATACATATCCAGATATACGTGACCATGGCGACATTTCATTTCTTTTTGCCTCATCTACAAATGCTTCATGATGATATTGCCAAAGAAACTAATGGTCTTAACCAACATTTACGGACTGGGGGTAAAAGAGGAATAAGCAAATCAGAGCTATATGAGTATAAGTGAGGCATTAGAAAGATGGGGTTTTTAAAATTACATGATCTAATTACAACGTGGTTTATGTGAGAGTTGAGACTAGAGCTAAAGGTTGGCTAAAGTAAGGTAAGTGGAGCAAAATACTTTATATGCGGTGTTCTTCAACCATGATACTTCTATGTGTGGTGTAAACTGCAATTCACTCGTTGAGAAATAGGTGTATCCATAAAACACCCTAGAAGCATTTTAATAAAAGAATGTCCACCACCAAAAAAATTCTAATATATATACATATTTCTTCATTCAGAATCCCGAGCGATCGCGAGGCACGTGCTCCGGAAGTACAAGCCGGAGCTGCTAGGGTCCGGCAGCCTGGAGCAGTCGGCAATGGTGGACATGTGGGTGGAGGTGGAGGCCCACCAGATGCAACCACCAGCAGGCGCCATCGCCGTCGAGTGCATCGTCGCGCCCGTCCTATATGGCCGCGAACGCAACCAGGCTGTCGTCGACGAGAACGTGGAGAAGCTAAAGAAGGTGCTGGAGGTGTACGAGGCGCGGCTGGCGCAGAGCAAGTACCTCGCCGGCGACGTCCTCAGCCTCGCCGACCTTAGCCACTTCACCATCATGCACTACTTCATGGCCACAGAGTATGCCACGCTGGTTGAGGCGCTCCCACATGTCAGCGCCTGGTGGGAGAGCCTCGCCGCCCGCCCGGCGGCGAAGAAGGTGGCAGAGTTCATGCCGCTCGGCACCGGGATGCCCAAGAAACAGGAGTGATATAGTGGTGATGCATGTTGTGTGCTTATTAACTACTTTTCCACGTATGGCGTCTCTCCGTGCTTTCTGTAACTTTAATATATTTTTTTGCTACTTTTGTCCATGAATACCGAGCGTTTGTATAAATTTAATGTATTTCATCACATTTAGCAAAAAAAAAAAATTAGTCACATTTCAGATTGCCCTGTAGCAAATTTCATTGAATTTAGCATTGGATATCGTAATGTCATCCATAACCATAACACTAGATTCTAATGTTGCGATAGTGGTTGTCAGCTGGCAACTGGCAGCCTTGGCACTTCCGCTCCAGAAATGTTTTAGAAGTTGCAAGTACATTCTGAAGAACTCTGGGATGCCGGGAATTTGATACTTTTAGATGTCACATGCTAAAATATATACTAGCACATTGTAAACTTCTAATGACATGTTATACGCTTTGTAATTAAAACTTTTGCACTCTAAGATTCCTAACTTTGTAGTAGAACCTATGTTTGAGAATTCTAAAAAGTAGCAATCTGAGCAGCAGTAGGGTAAACCTCAATACCACACTCTAATCACAAGTATGTGTATGTCTGATGCGATCCAAATCAATATTCTAGGTTGTATTTTTTAACCTTGGCAAAAATTCAAAATTCTCGACGTGCATTAAGTCGGAGAAGGAAAAGTAGGCAAACTGGTGACGCACGACGTGGCTGGATATTTTGTGTTGTTTTGGCATGGTGGATATGGTGGTGCCTGGTGCGCTGCACGATCGAAGTATGGGTTCCGAGGAAAAAGGGACGAATGTTGAATAAGTCTGTGGCTTTCGGAGCCCTTTTGAAAACTTACATTTATCTTTTGTTCTAAGTTTTTAGAAGTCCTGACCCTCTTAGTGGGTCTAGTCTTGCGGCGTTTGGAGTTGAGTCTGACGCCTTGGGTCGGGGTTAATGGGCGAGAGTACCGTAGCCGTAGAGGCGTAGTTTTTCGCAGTCCGATTAACTCGACCCGAGGGATCCTCGTACTCTAACGCACTCGTATTTCTCAATCGCCGTCGAAGGGCTTAGGTGGATATCTTTTCGTAAAGTTCTTCGAGTGGTTGCCCGATCCCACGTCGTGTTTAAGTTTACGGATTTTGTAGAAGTACGGGTCAACCCCTTAGGCCTAGACTGGTGAGCAAAGGCACCTTAACCGTCGGGTATAGGTTTCTCGCAGTCCGACCGATCCGTCCTGAGGGGCTTTTCGCTTTCTAAAACATCCGCTTTCTTAAACAACGATGTAAGGGTTCGGGTGAAAAAACTTTTTCAAAAAGTATTATGAAAATTTCGCATTGTTGGGGGTTCCCCCTTTTAGCCCCCGAGGGAGGCCCGACCCTAACTAAAGGTAGGGTCGGCTCTCTCAGAGTTTAGACAAAGTAAGAGACAGTGAGCACTCTTTTTATTCTTTCGAGATTAAACATGTGACAAGCCTGAAAATCTATGGGTAGAAACAACGTAGCTGTTCGATGTTCCAAGCGTTGGTGAAGACTTCGCCGTCTGCGGTGGCCAACTTGTAGGTGCCGGGTTGGAGTACTTCTGCCACGACGAATGGACCCTCCCATGGTGGTGTTAGCTTGTGGTGACCCCTGCTGTCCTGTCTGAGGCAAAGCACCAGATCCCCGACGTTGAACGCCTGACCCCGCACGCGGCGATGGTGATATCAGCGTAAGGCTTGCTGGTACTTGGCAGAGTGGAGTAGGGTGACGTCACGCGCTTTCTCCAGCTGGTCCACGACGTCCTCAAGGGAGGCTTGATTCCCTTGGTCGTTGTACGCTATGACCCTTGGCGCTCCATATTCCAAGTCAGTAGGGAGGATGACCTCAGATCCATAGATCATGAAGAAAGGCATGAAGCCTGTTGCTCGGCTCGGGGTCGTCCTCAAACTTTAGAGGACTGCGGGGAGTTCCACGACCCATCGACGGCCAAATTTGTTCAACCGGTTGAAGATCCTTGGCTTGAGGCTCTGCAAGATCATGCCATTGACGCGCTCGACCTACCCATTCGTCCGGGGGTGTGCCATGGCTGCCTAATCCACGCGGATATAGTAATCATCGTAGAAATCTAAGAACTTTTTGCCGGTGAACTGTGTGCCGTTGTCGGTGATGATGGAGTTTGGGACCCCAAAGCGATGAACAATATCAGTAAAGAAGAGCACCACCTGCTTAGATTTGATTCGCGCGATTGGCTGAGCCTCAATCCACTTCAAGAACTTGTCGATGGCGACAAGCAAGTGGGTGAAGCCCCCGGGCGTTTTCTGGAGCGGCCCGGTAAGGTTCAGACCCCAGACCGTGAAAAGCCAAGTGATGGGGATCGTCTGGAGCGCTTGGGCTGGTAAATGAGTTTGTCGATCATAGTACTGACATCCTTCGCAGGAGCATACTACCTCGGTTGCGTCAGCCACGGCAGTGAGCCAGTAGAAGCCCTATCGGAATGCGTTTCCGATAAGGGTGCGTGGAGCTATGTGGTGACCGCAGACGCCCCCATATATGTCCTGTAGTAGCTTCTTCCCCTGCTCACTGGGAGCGTTGCAGGATTCCAGTGGGACTCCGTTTGTAAAGTTCCCTATCTAGCTGGACGCAAGGCGTCTCGGTGGTCGTGAGGACTTTCGTGATAGCCTGCGTATGGTGAGTCGGCAAATCCGCGGGAATCTCTCCTGCAGATGGATTGAGGTGCAAAGTAGTTGAGGACTGGCCGCAGGCTTTCTCGTGGTCGTGCGGCTTACCGGCCTGCGTTGATTTGCCGCGCGAACTTCCTAGATAGTCACCCTCTAGGGCCTGCCCCTCGTTGGTGTACAGGCGAAGGCTGGACAGGACCTCAGAGATGGCGTCAATGTCGACGGAAGGGGGAAGAAGGACCAAATCGTAGTCCACTCCTGTGCAGAGGAAATCTAGGCTGCCGAATCAGATGTGGAAGCCTAGGGCAAAGCGGATGTGGGGGTGGCCATCGAGACCTAGGAGATGGAGCGTGACGCGCAGAAATCCCCTAGCTGGCGCGCCAACTGTCGGTATCTAGAAACGGAGGTCTAGACAGAGCAATGAGTGAATTTGTATCTGTACGTCTATGCCCGAATGGTGTGTAAAGCAGACACAAGAGTTTATACTGGTTCGGGCAAGAATGATCATACGTCCAGTGGATTCTACTGCTGCTCGTGTTGCCTTGCACCGGAGTGCTCGTAGTAGAAGTTACAAGCTTTCAAGGGAGGGAACGGATCCCAGATCTCTTTGGGGGGGGTGTGGGTTGTCTTAGTGAGGTGTGTGTCCTTCGTCGTTAGATGTGACCCCTACCTCCCCTTTTATAGTTTCTAAGGGTAGGGCTCGGGTTACATTTGTGGTAAAAAGGTGAAATGGAGAAAAGACGAAAGAGAAAAACAAAAAACGTGGCCTCGGGTGTGGCCGTCTTCCTCTTTATCCAGCGTGAGCAGCTTCCCCTGTAGCGCAGAGATGTAATGGGAGTTGATCTTTTGGCCTCTCCATCCGCTGGTGCAACATGATGTGGCCATGCTTCGTCCTGTGTGCTTCTGTGTTGTCGAGGATGGGCGGTACGAGCGCCCAGATTTGCGTAGAGAGGGGGGTAGGTGGTATAGTTGCCGTTACCCCCGTCGCTATAGAGATATGGACGTCGTCGTGGTGGAATGACCGGGGTCATGTTGGATCAGAGCGCGGTTCCCATGTTCCTGTTCACTGTGCACAGTCATGTCCGTCCCATCGGCGGGAATGGGCGCCGCGGTGAGGGCCTCCGTGGCTCCCCGCCTTGCCAGAGGGCTCCACGTGTCCCTCGGGCAAAGCAGAAATATGCGAAAAGGGTCGGACGCTCCCGTACTTATGTTGCAGGGTCGGGCGCTTTGACGACGTCACGGGGGCTCGGGCGAGACGGAAGGCATCCCTAAGCCTCAGGTGATTTAGTAGCTGACACACTATTAATGCTCTTGGTTGGGTATGCCTACTATTACTATTGATACCCGACAGAGAGGCAGTACATTCTAATGTTTGCGCTAGCCGTTTGTAGCCTTGACAGTATTACTATCGCTCTACAAATGTGTTAGAAGTTGCAAGTATATATATATTCTAAAGCAAATTTTGGTAGTTGGGACACTTTTTGAGAATAAATACACTTGTGCTTACGGAAACTGATGTTGGGTTTTCTTACCGTGGAATCTGATTGTTCAGATTGATTTTTTGACTGCCAATTTTTTTTAACTGTCGACGGTTCAGATTGATGTGTGCACATACGTTTATAAGGGGACTCTCTCCGATCCAGTGTTCGGACGAACAGGTCGCTTTGGTACATCAGCTATCACTACTAGAAACCCCCATGTAGCTACGCTTTTTTAGACAATAGACACGCTTTATTTCATCTCTATAGGGATGTAGGCACGCTTTACGAAAACGTATTAGAAACGTCTTCGTATGGACCGTGTCAGGCTTCGTAGAGACAATTTTCGTAAGCGTATCTATTAGATGAATGGACGTTTCATAGACACGTTAGATGCATGTCTAAACACATTGATACGCTTTTATAGACGCATATATAACATGTGTCTATTAGTGTAGTTATGTCGTATAGTAACATTTCATTACGTGTGAAAAAAATTTAGAGACAATATTGTAGATACATTCACAATTCGTGTCTACTACTATAGTCACGTTTTGTAGTGACGCATTATTGCACATTAAGGAGTGAAGAGACGATGTAGTAGGTGACGTGGAAAGGTGACGTGGCAGCTGACGTGGCAAGTGACGTGGCAGATGAGTAACGCCTAAACACATGTTAAAAAAAATAGAAACAATACTATAGCCACGTTTTTATTGCATGTCTACATATATCAATACGTTGTATAGTAACGTCATAGTGTGTATTAAGACTTGTAGAAACGATTTTGTACATACAACTATATTTTGTGTGTAGTAGTATAGACACGTTATATTGTAACGCTTTAATACGTCCCAAGATGAATGTAGAAATTGAAATCAGATAATTTTTTTCCTATTTTCTATGATTAATAATGGGAAGTAAACCATCAATTATATTCCATTCAGCCATGACAAAACATCAAGAATCTGTAACTCGATAGCCAACGAGTCCATTACTCAAACAATTGTGTTCACTAAGAAGCATAAACAAACCGGCGATATCTTACAAATATTACTTAAACATTTTTTGTAACAACTAAAACCTATCTTGTTCACTTTGAAATTTGTAATTTGCTTCCCATCTAGCTTTGTCCACGTGTTGCGGGTACCAACTTGTTGTGGATTCGAGATGAACTTTTAGCTTTCTTCACCTACAATGACACATGTGTTAGATGAATAGCTCAATGAAGATGCTACGGACACATGTACTATTTCAAATGAAAAAAAGTCAAACTTACATGTGTAGTTGGCCAAGGAATAACATAGCCAATAGCATCGATTATTGTACGAATCTGATCAAATGGTCTAGGTATCTCCTCATCTCCCTTATTGCCATGTTCAACATTTTCAAGGTCTTCAACATAAACCCCCGAGTATTCTGTTCCAAGCTTTGTTCCTAAAATCTCTCTCTGGCTATCGGCAGTCACTAACTTCCCTTTGGCCACAACTCTGCCTTTGTTAATCAATGAAATAAGATAGACTTCCTCTTGTCTCTACAAATTACAAAACATGAATATATGATCTTTGAAATGGTAACTAACATGATTTGAAAATAAATAAGACAAACAAAAGCACATACTGATTCTGGTATGCTCATGCTAGAGGCTTTAACCCTTCGAGTTCTCTATAAGTATAATTTAAAACATCAAAACATAGCATCGCCTGATCAATTTGAGCCATAATATTTCAAGTGAAACAATATTGCAATATCAACTTGGATTTACCATGTTGTGCAATATGGGATCACGTGATAAACTTCTGACCACATTGCCATCAGGTTGTGCCTCCTGCAGGCATTGTTTAGCTCAATTAATAGGGAAAAAGAAAAATATAAAGATGAGTGAGAATAGAATATTGTGCATATAAGCTTGTAAAATTAAAGTAGCAGGAACAACTAATACATGTGTAGTTGGCTGGTTTGTAAAAAAAAGTTGCAATTGTATGAATCAAGGAGTGATATGGATGTACTGTGACAGAGGTACAAGAACAACAGGCACTCCTAGTATATTTATCTCACATGAATATCCTTTAACAAATTCAGAGGTAGTAACAGAATACAAGATAGGGAAAGCTATGTAAGAGCAACTCCAACAGATATGTTATCCTTGTTGTGTAGGCTATATTTAGATTTTTAGAGCAAAAATTAAACTCCAACGGATGTGCTATTTGGTTTTCTAAAATAGCAAGTGTGCTATCCCTGAAATCTCGCTAGCCATAGAAAGCAGACAACAAACTAGCTCAACCAGTGGTAGAACATGGCGTGGCTTGCTGCCTGCTGAACGAAGGAGATAGAGAGCAAGAGAGGAAACGAAGAAGACCAGGGAGCAGCAGGTTGTAGTAGCTTGCTGCCAGCTCAGCCGGCTGCAGAACGCTGTGGCCCTGTCACTTGGAGTTGCTCTAAGGGACCCAAAATAACTATAGCTTCATGTTTCTAGTTTTTTGACATGTGCATCGATATTCGAGTAGGCCTTTGTAACATACCTTTGAAGTTATTTGCTCACGTGGTGTAGATGTATGGACTTCACTTCTTCCAGGAATTCTATATACAGATTGCTGCTGCTGCTCGGCTTGAACCATGTTCTACAAGCCATTAGCAACAACTTGAATATTATTATATTAAGCTAATGATATTTAAAATTTAAGTAGGTATACCCGCACTTCATTTGCTGGAGAGTTCACATCAACATCTGAGTCTTCAGAGATGTCATCATCAGTACACTCATGGTCAGAACTATCAGCTGCCTGAAAAATATGAACCAACGCAAGGTAGAAAAAATAAGCTCTTATTTCAGAGAGAGATAGAGAAAGAGGAGGGCATGGTTCAATGTAAGCTTACGTCTTCTTGTAAAGCTGCTTCCATTTCCTTTACAAGATCATCTTCTGGATACCTTTTTGACATAAAAGTAACCATGTACTTCATGAAATCACTCATGCATTCCATCTTATTTTCCATTGCATTTACTTTCTCTTGGTACAGTCTTTCTTCCTCAGTTTGAGTAACAAAAGTTAAACCTTGAGAAACTTGTACTTGACTCCAGTACTTATCATCATAGTACCCCCGTGCTTTGAAATCCTTGGCAACAATATCATTGAACACTTCATTGTAATCTTTAGATGAAAGACAATTACCATCGTTGTTCCCTCTCCTTTTTTTTAATTCCTCATAAGATGCCGCCTATTCAAATGAGTATATAGGAAGGTTACAGAATTGTAAACTGATACACAGATCAAGCATAATTCATTCATTCTAGAAAATATACGTACCATCAATGTCTCCACTTTTTCTGTAGTGAATCTGCCATTCTTTTTTTTATGAGCTGCCTCCCATAGTTCTATCCTATGAACCTTTCTTTTATTTCTAGATTCCTGCACAATAGAGTTATTTGGGTGTCATTTCAAATCTAAAATAGATAATAGTGGAATTTAACAAATATCAGCAGATGAATATTTATCACCATCTCCTTTTTGAGTCTAGCATGGCTTTTTCTCCCAGTTGTGTGTGCAGTCTTCTGTTCTTTTGCAACACGAGAGTTTGTGGCACATAATTTCTGCAAAGACAAGCAATGATTAAGCAATGTTACATTCCTTGATTAAAAATTGAAATAAATGTTGAGTAAATAGATGGCACCTTATGTTGTTCTTGGCACCAAATTCCAACAAGAGATCTCCATTGATGTTCATTAGCCGTTAGTGGCTTCTCTCTTATGATTTCTTCTAAAGTTCTCTCATCACGATTGAAGTATTGTTTCTTCAGCTTAGATTTGTAGGCTCGCCACCTATTATTAACTGTCCTTAGGATCCAGTCCCTTGTAAGATGTATCGTTTGCCTTGGGAAGGAAAACTTTAGCTATAGAGGGGAAGGTAAATGTTAGTACTTAGATGAAGCATGGAGGTACTTGCTTGCACTGATAATAAAAAAATTACCTCGACATCCTTGATTATTTGTTCCTTGTGTGAATCAAACCTGCGATTGTCAAATCTTGGGATGTCTAAAGGAGCTAAGGTTGGGCTTTCTGCTAAATGGCCAAGGTGCTGCCCAAGAATGGAGGCGGACCTTTCATTTGGAACACCGTTTTCATCTGTCCCTACAATTACCTTTCCTCCTTGTAATGCCAGTAAATTTGTAAGTGTGAATTCCCCTATAATCTGTCTAACCTCTCCATTTGGCCCTGCATATATGAAAATGTAAGATTTCACATTGTATCTAGACATGCAAGGACAAACATGAAACTTACACATTATCTTAATTGGACTTCGAGGTTGGTGTGGCAGGCGGGCTAATAAACCGTCAATATCAGGAGGGGACTGCAAACTTTCATTGTTCTCATTATCTGTTGTATGTTCGTCCTCCTCATGAACTGGTTCTGCACCATGTCCATCAATGTTCAAATTCCTCAATCTTCGAAGTCCTCTTGTCATGATTTATTCTGCATAAATATGGGAGATCAGGAAAATATAAGATGAACATGTTAGTTGCATTGTCATATTGCATTCTCAGTTAAGAGCTAAGAAATTTAGGAATTTCATTCTACAAATTTCTGTGTTGCAAAATAATGGATTAAATCAGGATATTAATGTATAAAAGAACTTGATGAAGATATGCAGATTTTTTTTTTACAATGCAATACTCTAACTGTAAATATGCAGATAACCCTGGTTATGGTGGATTAAGAAAATATTATAATTTTGTGTAAGAGAACAAAAAAACAGTCCATATAAACTAATGGTTCTTAGTGCTCCTTTTTTTTCAGAAAACTCTTCACAGTGCATGGAAAGAAATATCAAGATTGCGTAACAATGTCAGTACCAAAAGGAGCAGACTCCAGCTTCAAAAGCAAAAACTCAAGCTGTTTGCTATTCTTAGGGGACAGGCAAGCGATATGTTATTATTGTTGTTTAAATTGTTTATGTGGCTTGCACTGGGATTTCTTATTACTGATTGGCTTTGTATAGCTTATGTATCTCTTCCATTTGACATGTTCAGATGTCATATCTTGAGGATTGGTCTCATATTGAAAAGCATCATTCAAGTGCTTTATCAGCAGCAATCAAAGCTCTGAAGGCCAGTACTCTTCGTCTTCCAGTTGTTGATGGTGCAAAGGTTGGCAACTGACTGATTGAATCTAATTATGTAGCATGATTTGGTATTCACAAACTAATACTTACGTATCTCTGTTCAGGCTGATGCACAAGCTGTAAAGGAAGCAGTTAACTCAACAGTGGATGTAATGCACACAATGACATCCTCGATATGTAATTTGCTGTCCAAGGTGCGTATATTCACCCTGTCTTCCTACAGAGCTTCAGTACATTTTCCTTCCCTTGGATCATCTCTTATTATATTATATCAATGGCAAAAAATGGTGTTGAGCAGTTTTTAGCTTTTGCTTACCGGGACCTTCCACAAGACAGCGAGATACTTTGTCCATGCATAAACTGCAAGAATAGATACAACCACAGTTGTGATGAGGTCAGGACGCATCTGAGATGTGATGGTATTATTAAAGGTTATACTACCTGGGTTCATCATGGTGAAAAATATGACAGGCCATCAATTGCACTTGCTGATGTACCTAATATCGCTGGGAATTTGACTACTTCGGGTCCAATACAAGACCGCCAAGATGGAGGATCGGATGGCATGCAAGAACTCTTGCATGCTGCATTTGGAAGGGTTGCAAGTATGTGTGGTGTCGAATCAGATGATATTCAGTCTGGATCTGTAGATGTGGAACATAATGCCACTGAGGATAATGTGAATCCAACAGAAGGTGATGCTTTGGGGAGGCAACAGAATATATATGCAAGCTTGTTGAAGGATGCAAATGCAGGGTTATTTTCTGGGTGTAAATATTCTAGGCTGTCATTTTTGGTCCACTTATATCACGTGAAGTGCTTATATGGCTGGTCACAAGAATCATTTACAACACTACTGCAAATATTATCTTCTCTTCCTGGAGTTAATCTACCCAAGACATACTATGAAGCAAAGAAAATCATCGGTGACTTAGGTCTTGATTATGTGAGAATCCATGCTTGCCCCAAAGATTGCATTCTTTTTCGAGGTCAATTTGCCAAACAAGATTTTTGTCATGTGTGTGAGAGCTCTCGTTGGAAAGTTGATAAGAAGGATACAAATGCTTCTGTAGGTAAACCTAAGGGGAAAAGGAAACCAGCGAAAGTGTTGCGTTACTTTCCATTGATTCCTAGGATCCAAAGGTTATTTTCAACTACCAAAACTTCAGATGACATGCGTTGGCATGACGAGGGTCGTACAAAGGATGGAAAATTACGTCACCCAGCAGATGGTGATGCTTGGAAAGACTTTAATGATAGAAATCCTGACTTTGCAGAAGATCCTCGTAATGTACGCCTTGGTCTGGCTAGTGATGGATTTAACCCTTTTGGGAATAAGAATTTAAAGCACAGTACGTGGCCAGTAATGCTCGTTCCTTACAACCTTCCACCTTGGATCTGCATGAAGCAAACATCTTTAATCATGTCAATGATCATCCCTGGACCAAATTCTCCAGGTAATGATGTAGATGTATATTTGCAACCCCTTATCGACGAACTCTTACTTTTGTGGGGGGGAGTACGTGAAACACCTGATGCCTCTTCGAAAAAGAAATTTACTCTTCGAGCTGCATTATTGTGGACTATAAATGATTTTCCTGCATTAGCTTACCTATATGGTTGGAGCACGGGCGGTAGATATGCATGTCCTTCTTGTGGTCCAGCTACAAAATCATTTTACCTAAAGAAAGGTAAAAAGATGTGCTATATGGGTCATCGTCGATGGCTGCCGACAAATCACAAATACCGAAGGCAAAGGATGCAGTTTGATGGCTCGGTAGAGAATGGACTTGCACCTGAAAAAATGAGTGGAACTACTGTTTTGAAAATGTTGGAAGGCAAAGAGTTTGTGTTAGGGAAAAAGGGGAGCACATCAAAGACTGTCAACAAGAAAGGAGGAAATAAGAAAGTGGAAGTTGAAAGTGATCAGAAGCGCAAGCGTACAAGACGGGGGCAAAAGAAGGAATCAGATGGGGGCGGTGGTAAGGTGGAGAAGAAGCCAGAAGATTGGTTGAAAAAGAAATCAATTTTCTTTGAACTGCCATATTGGGAAAATAACAAACTAAGACACAACATAGATGTCATGCACTTAGAGAAAAATGTGTGTGACAACATTATCGCCACTTTATTGGATATTTGTCATAAAACAAAGGATGACCTTAATGCACGACTAGATTTAGTTGAGCTTGGGATTAGAGAGGATCTTCATCCTATTGTAGATGATCAAGGAAAGCAAACAACTCCTGATGCACCTTTTACCATGTCTAAAGATCAAAAAGAGATTCTTTGCTCAGTAATTCAAAACCTTAGGACCCCAGATGGGTATGCATCAAACATATCTAGGTGTGTGAACATGAAAGATTGTACATTGAGTGGACTAAAGAGTCATGACAATCATGTTTTACTACATGACATTCTTCCAGTGGCGCTGCAATCTTGTTACCCTAGCAAGGATGTCATGAAAATAGTTGTTCGGATATCTAACTTCTTCAAGAAGTTGTGCTCCAAGGTCATAGATGTGGCTGAGCTGGAGCAACTTCAAGAGAGTATTGTGATGACACTTTGTGATATGGAGAAAATTTTCCTGCCATCATTCTTTACTGTAAGTGTGCATTTGATGGTGCACTTGGTAGAAGAAGTTAAACTAGGTGGTCCGATTCAGTACCGGTGGATGTACCCCATGGAGAGGTATGCAATCAACTTTAATTTGCACTATGTTCATCAATAATTTAGTTTTAACTTACATGTGTCAATTATTTTGTTCAGATATTTTGTTAAGCTAAAAGCACTTGTGAAGAATAGAGCTCACCCAGAAGGATCAATTGCTGAAGGATATCGCATGGAGGAGTGCTTGACTTTTTGTTCCAGATTTATAGAAGGAACTACTCGTTTTACAAGGCCATCCAGAAATCCTGGACCATCTGATGAAATAACAGACATGTACTTGTTTGATACTGCTGGTGAACCTATTGGAAAGTGTATTGGTGTCAACCTTGATAAGCAGCTTCTTGTTCAGGCTCATCGATACGTGTTGCGGCATTGTGATGAACTTGAAGATTTCCGAAGGTGCGTTTATAATTTTTGTAGAGAAAAAATAGAAATTGTTGAATGTGAATGCTAGCGAGTAGAGCACTCTGCAATTAGATTCTCCTAAACAGCTCACAACACTATCAATTAGGTTACCACTCACACCACTATGAGCCTGTTACACATAGGCTCTTCAAAGCACATAAGTTTTTCTACTTCTTGCTTACATATATTAAGACAGTTGAAAACATGAATGATTTGAGACGATCTACGTGCAATGACTTGATAACATGACACTGATGCTAACTATAGCTGCTTTTCTTCTAATTTTTAGCTTTTTTCAAGTGACTTGCAGTGAATAGTCCGTAGTTGGATGGTTCCATATCACTAATTTTGCCAAATTGCTTGTCGTACAAGCCCCATAACTCAAACCTGTTTCAGAACCAAAAAAAGAAAAATAGAACACTGTCGAGAATTAGCATAGCTGTATACATATATTAACCTAAAACACTACAGGGTATCAGAGAAATGGATTTACCAGTATGCCAAAAAAGAAAAATAGAACACTGTCGAGAATTAGCATAGCTGCATACATATATTAACCTAAAACACTACAGGGTTTTATTACCCTCGATTTGGAGCTTGAGCAACTATTTGTAGAAATAGAACCATTTGATAAAGTATAGAACCAGGCTGACAACAGTCTCAAACATGTAAGTTTTACATTTCATTTTATTCACATGGTGCTGATGTTGAACACAAAAAAGCAATTAGTATTCTGGATATAATACCGATTAAGATATATGATACAAACTTAGCACTGATCCATTAGGGCAGAAAATGGTTGCTTCAACATTTTGTCAAGATTTACCAAGATTTTACTTTTAACTACTACTTTTTTGAAAAGTACAAACTGATACTTTACTCATTGTTGTAGAGAATTCTTGGATGAGGAGAAAAGCAAATTGTGCCCCTCAACTAATCTGACACCTTCTTGCATTCAGAATTTGATGGATCAACACTTTCCTGACTGGTTGGAGCAAAAGGTTTGTACATCTAAATTGCTGCAAATTTGACATGGAATTAATAGAAGCAATGTACATAAGTTTTTTTTCCCTATATACAGGTTATCTTAGGCGATGGAACAGGCATCACGACAAAGGTCCGAGCTTTGGCTGCAAAACCAAACAGATGTGGCATGACATACAGTGGTTACATTATTAATGGTTTCAGGTTCCACACTTTGAGTCGTGAGGCTGCACGGTTCACACAAAACAGCGGTGTGGTCAACATTGCTGAGGATGGGGTTAATTATTTTGGCAGATTATCAGATATAGTTGAATTGTCATACACAAACTACAAGGTAGTGCTTTTCAAATGTGAATGGTATGATGTTCATCATAAAGCTGGGTTGCAACAAGATGAGTTTGGAACCACTCATGTGAATTTTTCTCGGAAAATACACACCGGTGATAAATTAGAAGATGATCCTTTTGTATTTTCATCACAAGTTCAGCAAGTGTTTTATGTCCAGAACCCAAAAGCTGAACCATGGAACACTGTGGTGAGAGTTAGCCCACGAGATAATTTTGACATGGGTGTAAAACTCTCAGCAGATGAAGAAAGTTAGACAAGGCTTGGTTTTTTCAGTCATCTGATGCTATAGATGAACATTGTGGGTTTTTTCTTGCTCTGAATGAGAATAAACTAATTTGTGTTACTTTATGTAGAGGTGCAGTGTATAAAATTTCCTATTTGATTAAATAGTTTAATCCATGAGACCTGTAACATGGCTTATTTAATTGTTCCTTGCTCTGATGTTTTCTGGTTATGAATTATTTCAGACAGTTCAGTGCAACGGTTAGGCTTGACCTTGTGTAATCATTGCTTACATATGTGCCTGATTATTTCAGCTTATTAGCTTTGGTTGCTTGCTTGCGTTGGCCAATGAGCAGCACTAGTATATAAGTATCGGCTCTAGACCTCTACTCTATTTTCACTTTTAAGGTTGGCAAAGTGTGTTCAGCGGCTGCTAGCTTTCATTAGGTCGCATGTTCATCAATACTCCCGGTTCTTATAGCAGCAGTGTCTTGTTCTATGCACTTCTGTCATATTTTTATTGTGTTGCGTGCAATTGTTAGTAACCATTGAAGTGGCAATATCGAACCCTTATGATGGAATTTGATAAATCCCAGCATGCTATTGTGGAAAAGCCTATCTACTTCAAGTCGCCTCTTTTCTTTTTCTTACAAGGCTCCTACGAATCTTGCCGGGCTATTGTGGAAAAGCTAAGCGTATAATAAATAAATAAAAGAATTAACCCTATTGTACAAAGCTAAACGATTGGTGCGATGGTAAGGCACGCTGGTCCCAATCCTTTAGTGCTTGGTTTAAGGTTCAAAGTCTACAGTCTAGTATTTTTTTCCTATTATAATTATTATTGTTATAAGTGTGTCCAAATCTGGCACTTTTTCTTTTTATAATTATCAAGTGAGTGACCATATTTTTTTTTCCTATTTCAAGTGTGTGACCATATTTTTCCCTATTTTTTATTATTATTATTATTATTATTATTATTATTATTATGCTCTATGAGACATGTACGATAAACATTAGCAATTTCTTTGTACTAGTATTTTTAATTGAAAGAATCCGAAACACAATTAATGTTGATACTATTTTAGCCTCGAATAATATATGACACGTCAGCTCCGGTGGAAGATACGCCACGTCAACTTGGGTGAATAATATGCCATGTCAGCTTAAAGCTCCCACTCGGTAGGTTACACGTTTTCAGTTTCGCACCAAAAACGTCTCTACATGGTTAAGGACAACTTTCTAATACACATTAAAACGTCTCTACCGGCTAGTAATGTTAAAAGCGTATCTAATTTCATGTCAACTAGAGATATTTCGGTATTGCATATAAAAACATCTCTATACGCATAAGGACGGTTATTTGAGACGCTTTACAACGTGTCTTCATGCTACTCACGTTGAAAGCATGTCTAATTATGTGTCAACTTTATTCATTTTTAATTGCATGTTAAAAAGCATTTTTAGGTGCCTATTGACGATTTTGAGATGCGTTTTACAACGTGTGTAGAGGTTATTGACGGTTCAAAGCATGGCTAATTTCGTGTCATTTTAATACAATGTTAACAGCATGTTAAAAAATGTGTCTAGATATCTCTTGACATTGAAAGTGTGTCAAATATCGTGACACTTAGATACGTTTTTGAAATCGTGTCAAATAACGTCATTACGTGCCAACGTAGAGACGCTTTTGATGGCGTTACAAATACAACGTAGCTATAGGGGGGTTTTCTAGTAGTGTATTCCCGTGCCAAGTGTCGCCTTTTCCTTGCCGCTACCTGGGGGAGCCGCTATCAGTTGTCCGGCTGCAGCGCTCGGACGAGCAGCAGATCGTTGATGCTGTCGCCAGGAGAATTCCAACTTGGAAGGCCGGCTTGCTCAACACGGCTAGGAGGCTAGCGCTCACCCGCGCAACGCCATCCCGGTGCATGTCTCCATTACCTGTTCCTTGTCGGCATGGGCCATTAAGCAAATTGACAAGCGACGTCGTGCCTTTATATGGTGCGGGACTGAAGTTGTATCCGGAGGCAAGTGTAAGGTCGCTTGGCCGGTGGTCTGTTCCCCGCGGGACCATGGCGGCCTGGGACTCCCTGATTTGCGCATCCTTGGCTTCGCCTTACGCCTTCGTTGGGAGTGGCAGAAGAGGGCTGCTGATGCGCCTCCGTGGACAAAGCTCTCTTCGAGGCCGGAGAAGACGGTGACTGCCATGTTTAACTCCTTGGTCGTCGTTGTGCTTGGCGACAGGACTTCGGCCGGTTTTGGTCCGACTTCTGGCTCTAGGACAGGCCGATCGCGTCCTTCCCGCCGCACTTGTACCGCATCGTTGGCCGTCGGCACTTGAAGGTCGCCGTCCAGGAGGCGCTATCTAGGTGGCGGTGGGTACGGCACATCACTGGTGCGCCCACGGCACCGGTGCTGTACGAGTACACCGAGCTCTGGGAGTGGCCAGAGTCGGTGCAGCTGCAACCTCTTGTTAGCGATCGGTTTGTCTGGCGTTGGACACCGGACGGCTACTACTGCGCGTCCTCCGCGTACCGGTTCTTCTTCGTCGGGATGTCCTCCTTGTTGGGGGCCAAGGAGCTATGGAAGGCATCGGCTCCGCCTAAGGTTAAGTTTTTCTTCTGGTTGGCCTTGCACGGTCGAATCTGGACAGCCGAACGGAGGATGAGGCACGGGCTTCAGGATACAGCAGACCGTGTCCTCTGTTAGGAGGATGAAACGGTTGATCACCTGCTCCTCTCCTGTGCTTACACGAGGGAGTTGTGCAGCCGGCTGCTGCGTCGCTTCGGCTGGGAACGGATCACGCCTCTACCGGGGGCCTCCCTTTCACCGTGGTGGATGGATGCTCGGCGCCAAGTACCCAAGGAGCTGCGATCGGGTTTTGACTCCGCTGTGTTGCTTGTCTCTTGGAGGGTTTGGAGGGAGCGGAACTCTCGCGTGTTCGACAATGTGGCTTCCACCTCGGCGGAGGCAGCGAGCAAGGTTTTGGAGGACGGGGATGAGTGGATTGCTGCCGGCTTCTCGGCGCTCTCGGCGTTCCCGGTAGCCGAAGTCGCTCAGTAGTAGTGCTACATTGTTGTCGCTTAAATCTTTCTTTATGTAGTTCGTTAAGCTTAGCGTGGGGGTCCGTTCCGGTGCCATCGAGGCATCTCGCCGACGGATGGCTTTATACTTTTCTTGCTACCCCTCCTCGGTGAAATACATGTCAAGTCGTGTTCTAGAAAAAAAAAAGGTAAGTACACATGTATTTATGCGTGTCTGCATTTGTATCGTGATTCGTCAAAAAAATGATGACTATATATGAAAGAGGTGTGCCAGTATCATCGTTGCTCACAGCTCAGTGCATCTCTGTTAGCAGTGTCACAGGCCTGCAGTGCACATTCGTTTGGGCCATTAGAAAAACTTTCTCATCGTATAGATGAAATTGTACTAATATTAATCGTATCACGGCACAACTAGCGCCCGAACGTTTGACCCAACGACCCATCCGGACGAAGCTACAGACCCGTCCAATGCTTGCCATAGGAGACGTCTCATCTCAGCTACGGGGAACCACAAAATAGCCTAACAAAAAGGAGCGCCCGCCCACGCGACACAGCAGCCCGTCCCCGTCACGCCACCATCCCACGCCACGCCGCCAGCATCGAGAAGAAGGGGAGGGGGTGGCGCTTGCCAGCGCCTTTGGTTCGGATGCCGTTGGCGCTGAGAGAAGGTGGAGACACCGAGGCGAGAAGAGAGCGAGATGCAACACCCGATCTGCTTTTGAAACATTCAGATGCAACACTTGCAACATACGTTTGAAGGAAGATAAAACACTTGAAACATGCATCTGAAACACTCGTAAAAATACCTGAAAACACTTGAAAATCATGTAAAATATACACAACATCTAGATAAAACACTTGTAACATATGTGTGAAACATATGCAACATCCAAATAAACACAATTGCAACATACGTATGGAAAAACAGCAGAAACATTGGAAACAAAAGCTTGCAACATATGTGTACAATCATTGCAAAACATTCCGATCTAATTTTACAACATCCACATAAAACACTTGCAACAGCCGCATGAAGCATCTGAAATATGTGAAACATACTATTGCAACATGCGTTTTTAGCGCGCAATGTCCCCATGCTGCTTGGACAAATCGCGGAGCTCGACGCCGGCGCAGAGGTCGGCGACGACGCATAGAGCTTACTGGTGCGTCCCTGGGCGAGGACCTGTTCGGCGGCCTGGGTGGACACCTGCACGAGGCGCGCAAGCACCCAGGGTGAGCATCTGCGTGAACACCCTTAGGCGAGCACATGCTCGGCGGCCTCGGCCAGCACACCCTTGGCGAGTACCTACTCAGCGGTTAAAGTGGGTAGAGGAGGCGGCCACGGCGGCATGCATGTCGTGGTGTAGGCAAGCGGCGTGGTGGAGCGCGGAGTGGGGAAGGCCGACGATGCGGTGGAGTCAGGCTTGGAGGTCCCATAGAGAGGTGGATAAGGCCGCGACAGTGGAGACCAAGTGCGTGGAGAGTTTTTTTCGAAGGGATGCGGACGAGAGTGAGCGGACAGATAAGGTAGCCAGTGGAGAAGCCGCATCCGTTCGTCCCCGGACGTCGCACGAGAGCATTACCGTATCACATTCGATAGTGCTTGGTTGAGGGTGTCCGGACGAATGACCAAGCCCACATGCATGACGCCCAAGAAAAAGGAGGGGGCGTGCAGTTATAGTCAGGTGGGCCTACACCCGTCCTTTTTGTGGGGCAGCGCATGGGAGTGTGTGCGGCCACTCGTTCAGGGTGCAGTTCAGGATGCATGCGGCGCGTGGGGGAACCGTGCATGTGTGTGACCATGAAGAGAGACTCCGTGTTGCGTCCGCTCCTGGTTGGACCAGTCGGCTAGGCCCCTAACCGTATGCACTCAGGGCCGCAGACCTCCCTGTCGCACCTGCCCTCTGCTACCTAGTGCCTAGACCTGCTACAGCTACTGTCTGCGTCCAGGCCAAGCTGCCCCTGTCGCATCCTGCCTGCAGTGTTGCTGCTTTGGCTGACTGGATTAGCCAGTTGCAGTGCTGGCCAGGACGCTTGCCTATCTGTGAGAGGAGCGCTAGTCCACATCTGCATGAGTTGTTTGCTGCTTCCGTGACGATTGACCGTTGGGAGCTGAGTACTGGTCCAAAATTTTTCATCACTCCATGGCATTGAGCTCCTTATGTTTTCATATGTTTTAGATATATGTTTTATCTAGTGTTGTATATGTTTCATCTCGATGTCACATATGTTGCATTGGCTATACATGTATGCTACAAGTGTTTGTTTCAAATATTTTATCTATTTCAGACGTATGTTGCAAGTGTTTATTTGTATGTTTTATATGTTGCAGTGGCTATACACGTATGTTGCAAGTTTATGTTTGAAATGTTTCATCTATTTCAAACGTATGTTGCAAGTGTTTTATCTGGATGTTGCATATGTTGCAATGGCTATAGACATATGTTGTAACCGTTTGTTTCAAATGTTTCACCTGTTTCGGACGTATGTTATAGAAAGTGCTTCATGTCGCAAGTGTTTTCTTTGGCAGGCGCAGTATGTTTTATGTGTTTCAGATCTATGTTTCGTATATTTTATCTGAATGTTGCATGTATTTCATATTGATATTGCAAAAGTAGATATGGTGTTGCAAATATAGATCTGATCCCCACCTGCATGCACTTCCATGGGTGCACGAAGCGAGGGTCGCAAGAGCATATGGGGGCACAGGCATGGGTGGTCCCCACCTACATGCACGGGTGCACAACATGGAACGAAGTGAAATATGCAATAGTAGGCATGAGCTTGTGTGTGTACGTGCAGGACCATGTGGGGCGGGCAGGCAGGCAGACAGTTGCAGCCACATACGAGAGAAGGGAGGCAGGCGGCAGCAGGTGCAGCATGCAATCAGACTCATGAGGCATGCGGGGTGGGCGCAATAGACGGGGCAGGCGCGGATGTCTGGACGCAGGCTTAGCGTTCGCCGTTCGGACGTCCGGGTGCTAGCCATGCCCTATCACATTTGTTGAGATCATAGGGTCCATCTATAAAAAAAAATACCGTTAGATATCACTGCCTAAAAACTCATTAATAACTGATAGACTATTGGTCGGTAAAAAGTCACCATCGATATTTGATCCAACGGATATCGGTGTGTTCTGCCTTGCCTCGACTCCCTTCTACCACAGAGTGGTCTGGTTCACTCCACCCGTCCAGGCCCATACTTACCATTTTGTGGCCCTTGAGCGAAACATAAAATGTGATCTCTACATAAAAGGAATCAAATTAAAGCTGTGGATGTTACAGTAAGGGAATGTAAATGAACTAATTTTATTTCCATTTGCATTACTGTTGCATGAACCAAACAACACATAAATTAGGTTCTATTATATGACGACATACATTTTTCAATAGTAAGAACTACAGTAAGTATTTATATATCCTTCTCAAGCATTTACCAAACCACTGGGAAAGAACACGAGTTATTATTACTCCACTCTATCCATCCCAAATTATAAGGCATTCCAAGAATCTTGGAGAGTCAAATGATCTCAAGTTTGATCAAATTTATATGATAAGATAATAATATTTATGACACCAATTAAGTGTCATTAGATTCTTCATTAATTATATTTTCATAGTATACCTATTTGATGTTATAAATTTTTGTAATTTTCTTTATAATTTTAGTCAAACTTAAAATGCTTTGACTCTCAAAGATTCTTGAAACGCTTTATAATTTGGAATGAAGGGAGTAATTAAGAAGTTTGATGAAATGACAATTGAGAAGACACGTCGTGGCAGAGGAAAAAAAGTAAGATTAACAAGTGGGAAGTACTTACTAGTTGGTAGGTGGCAGCTTGGGGAAACTCGTCATGACAAGCGCCACCTCACCCCATCAACAGTCGCTTGCAGTGTACTCACTCCGTCCCATTAAAAATAACGTTTTTAACTTCTAGGTATCGTGTTTGACCATTCATCTTATTTATTTTTTTTACAAATTTTAAAATAAATAAATTATTATTAAAATATCTCTAATGATAAAATAAGTCATAACAAAATAAATAATATTTATATAAAAAAATTGAATAAGACAAACACTCAAATAAGATGACACGGAGTTAAAAATATCATTTTCAATGGGACCGAGGGAGTACTATGTAATGATCTGCCAAATGCTGGGTGTATTGAATTGTTACGTGGAAGGTGAGTATTCACGGTAGACTCAAGAGACATTGAAATAGAGACACGTAGGTGATTGATGAACGCTTGCGTGTTGATTCTTTTTTTTTTGTGACTTTGCGTGTTGATTCTTGTGGGCTATGTCAAGAAACTAAAAAAGCAACCAGACCTTAGGCTAATTGTCATTAACGCACCCCTAAATTTTTGGGACCTCTGGCGTGGTTGCGCCACTTGTGCCTCTTAGTGCACAACCTTGCATTACCCCGTCAGAGGAGGACCGTTCAAACATTAGGACTCGCACCATGTCTCTCTCGACCCTTCGACTCCGTCTCTCTTCGTCATGCGATTCACCCTGGAGCTTCCTCATGCGATTTGATTAGGATTTTTTCCCCATCCAACTCCAAGCTCTTCTCTATTATGTGGTTCGTCCACTATAGCTGGCCTAGATGCAGCGGCAGATGTGCCGATGAGGTACTTGTGCTCCTCCTTGTCATCCTCTACTTGTTTCCGTTGCAAAGAATTAAAAATATGAAATTAAATCAGGCTATTGACTTGTGATGGACACACTATGGCCGACCTGGCTGGGAAGAAGGGTCGGGGCATGACGTGTGCAGGAGATATGCAACGCAAACGTGCAGGCCAGAGCGCCCATTCATCCGCGGTGAGAAGACCACCGGATCAACAGTGGTCAGCGGATCACACGCAAGCAATGGCGTCACGCATTTCTGCCTGTGGCAAGCGACGACATGACGCATTTCAGCAAGGCGCCCGCGTTGACCAGACGCTGAACCAGCTAGATTACCGGTCCGATCAGTCATCTCACTCTCGGTCTTTCTTTCATCTATTTCTTACCTGCTGCGCCCTTAGTCTGGTAGCACAGAGCCAGCGACCGGCCGCCTCAAGAGCAAAGCACACCGGACCGGACACCGCACAGGCACAACTAGCAGAGGATCAGCGGCGATGGCGGTGAAGCTGTACGGGTGGTCGAGGTCGCCGTTCGTGTCGCGGGCGCTGCTGTGCCTGGAGGAGGCCGGCGTCGACTACGAGCTCGTCCCGATGAACAAGGAGGCCGGCGACCACCGCCGCCCCGACCACCTCGCCAGAAACGTACCAGTACCACTCTGCAATCTGCTCATCATCATCATCTATCCCACACGTCCTTCAGTTCCCTCCTCCATCTATCTGTGCATTCTCGGATCACTGACATGGCCTGTTCGTGCTTTGCCTCCAGCCGTTCGGGCAGGTGCCGGTTCTCGAGGACGGAGACCTCACCATCTTTGGTATATAAATTCACTCCATTTTTATTTTGAAATAAAAGAATGTCCCCACCTCAACAAAATTTCTGACTTCTGAATATGAACATATACATATTTCTTCATTATATTCAGAATCGCGCGCGATTGGAAGGCACGTGCTCCGCAAGCACAAGCCAGAGCTCCTGGGCGCCAGCAGTCTAGAGGACTCGGCGATGGTGGACATGTGGCTGGAGGTGGAGGCCCACCAGCACCACACGGCGGCGGCCGCCATCGCCTTCGAGTGCATCGCCGCGCCCGCCTTGCTCGGCCGCGCGTGCAACCAGGCCGTTGTCGACGAGAACGTCCAGAAGCTGGAGAAGGTGCTCGAGGTGTACGAGGCGCGGCTGGCGCAGACCAGGTACCTCGCCGGCGACTTCCTCAGCCTCGCCGACCTCAGCCACTTCACAATTGAAATTTATTAGCTTGTGCACTATTTTTTTTGTTGACGAGACGCTCGTGCACTGTTGATTGACGGGATAATGTGGTAGTAAACAAAATGAACAGAAGGGATTAATTTGATACCGCGCTGTTGGGACCAGACTTTGGATTTTGGGCTTACAACAATTTCTCTGGTCCACCTTTTGTCGTAAAATGATTTTCAAAGGCCCAATTTGTAGACATGCCGAACATGGCAAGACGTATGTGAGTTTGAGTCTCATGTGAGATTGAGTTATGGACGGTTGCGTCTTATAAGATGTAAAATCTCGTATGATGAATGGCTGCTAGAAAGAGTCTTTCGTTTTTTTATAGTAGGATAGATTTACATTATTTATCTTCAGAAAACAAAATTTAAAAAACACACAAGAGGCATCTAGGCATACGTAATACCTTTTTTTACGAGGAAACCATCTAGAGCCACACGTGTTCTCTAATCAACATGGGCTTTCAGTGCTCGTTTAGGCTTTGGGCTGAACCAAACGTTATTGGACGACAAGAGAAAGTCCTCGCCTCCACGCACGCGAGTACGGGCAACAGGTACGGTGAACCAAGGTGGAAAAAAACACGGGTTAGAGCGTCAACCACGCATAAACACGCGTAAAGAATTAAAAGTTTTTCGGCCGGGCCCGTTTGCCAGATTAGGACGGGGAATTAGATACATTGGATCTGTAATCTAAGGGCCAAAACATAGAATGGGTAGGAATTTGTCAGGTAACAGGTATTTTTCAATTCCTTCGCTCTTTTATATTATAGTAAGAGAGCAGTTATGTCCATGCTGTTTTTCAAACTTGATACACCTCACATTAAAAAATAATCATTCCTCAGTTTTTTTTCAATAAATATTAGAAACAAATCACGTTTGATTATTTCTACAAAAACAAACATTGTTAAAGGAAAGAAACTTTAGATGTTATCCGCATATCATGTTACATCAAGTAGGAAAGTTTGACCATACACATATATTAGATCTTTTTTTTGTGACGCATGTATATTAGATCTAATAAATGATATTTTCCTATTTCTTCTATTACCCTCTAAGAGGTAATATGTGCTAACCAATATCCAGATCGACGGTCCACAATTATTTGGATGTACCATAGCAAAGCCCAAATAAAAAACAGTATGCTACAATTAGAGGCCATGTGTTTTATATTTCCTATGAACTTACCATGAATTGAAAATTTTCAATGCTACCTTTGGTTCTCACTGGCTAACATCATTATAATTGGAATGAGAAATGCTGTCTCCGGAACATGAGTTCCTCCCATCCTAGTAATGCTCAATCCTAAAATGGATGCTATACCACAAAAAAAAGAGCATGAGGACATGTGCTGTAGATAAATGCTTCATGCCCATTTTTCAAGAGTTGAGTGACTGTAACAAAGAATGTGAGAGAAAATATCTATGGATGGACCTTATCAGAAGGTTCAGCACTGACAAAACTATTGTAGTAAAAATAAACAAAAGGGTCACTATATTTTGACTAGTTTGCTTAAGGTTACAAATTGAAGCTCAAGGTATCGAAATCAAATGTATGGCAAGGTTGTACATCGGAAAAACACAAGTACACACACACAGCTCTACCCTGAGACTTTCTTGATCGGCTTGACGACTGGCTTGTATTCATCACTGCAAACCGTTTCTTGTCTTGAGCGTGTTGGCAAAAAATTTCTGTCAACCTTAAGATGCCCCTCTGGTGAGTATATCTGTAGTTCCATAGTATACGATACATTTGTAACA
This sequence comes from Saccharum hybrid cultivar R570, assembly GCA_038087645.1. NCBI lineage: Eukaryota > Viridiplantae > Streptophyta > Magnoliopsida > Poales > Poaceae > Saccharum > Saccharum hybrid cultivar. Next base: position 5,298,244 of record JAQSUU010000804.1, on the reverse strand, counting down.
TTAACCTTTGCTGGCTTATTCATGTTGTTGGTTAAAGAAGATGAGAAGGTGAACAAGAAAGTGACAATCAAGCTATCCTATATTCAAGAAGTGTTGTGCCTTCTGTTGGTGAAAAAGTCTCTTTAAGCAATTAAGCAACTGAACTGCGAAATGAAGGCATTTACTGTCTCATGAAAACATTTGTAGATATTTTACAACTATATGGCCAATTAGACCATGAATTAATGAGACCCAATTATTATTTGTTCCCAAACTATAGAGTAAGAGTGCATACGATTAGACCATGAATGCAAACAGTATAGTAGCAGGAAAGTAAACCTATCTGTATGACTGCAACAGCATATCAGTATAACTGTACCTAAAGTCTGATAAGAAAAAAAAAATTGTGCAATAGAGTTGGAAATTCAATGGTACTTCTGCATAACAATTCCAGTCATGCTATCCTCACTGTACATCTATGCCTAAAGTTTGCTTAAAAAGAGTCGCAAACAAAAAAGTTTGCTTAGAAAAATAAAAGTTTGACAGTCGTTATATATAGCATCAAAGACAGCTTTGAGAGAGTTTCCTTAGAATGGAAGATTTCCCATCAGTAGAACATGCAAAAGCGCAGCCATACCTTTCGTGAGTAATTTCCTAGTAGAACTTCAGGTTCCACATATGCAAGACTGCCAGTAACACCAATCAATTTCTGACCTCCCTCAAGGTTGAGGAACATATTAGTGAGCATCAAAAACCTGCAGCTAGTGAAAAGTCAGAGATGATTCAAGAGCATCTAGTATTGACCTAGATGCAACTCTAGCCAAAGAAAACCACCTCAAGTAAATGCATTTCAATGAAGATCTAATAGATATTAACATAGCATCCAGCAGCCCATATCACAAAATCTAAATGTTGGCTGATAGGCTAAAATATCGAAAGGCAAAAGCGGTCAGCGGATCGATTGCACGCAAGCAGTGGCGTCACGCATTTGTGCCTGAGTCAAGCGACGACGTCACGCTTCAATTGAAGGCGCCCGCGTTGACCCAACGCTGAACCAGCTAGATTACCACGCAATTCCGCTCAGCCATCATACTCTTGACGCTCTTCTTTCACCGATTTAAACTTCTACGGTTCTACCTGCTGCTGAGCCGGCCTAGCTACTCCTGTAGTATAGATAAGATAACTAGCTAGCGAGCAGCGGCGGCGGCGGCGGTGGCGGCAATAGCAAGCACACAGCACAGGCATATATAGCAGAGGGAGGGCGGACGGCGGCGATGGCGGTGAAGGTGTACGGGTGGGTGATCTCGCCGTTCGTGTCGCGGGCGCTGCTGTGCCTGGACCTGGAGGAGGCCGGCGTCGACTACGAGCTCGTCACCATGAGCATGGAGGCCGGCGACCACCGCCGCCCCGACCACCTCGCCAGGAACGTACGTACTACTGCTGCTACAACTGTACTACTATGACGACGACCTTCCCTTTCTTGGATTACTGACGCCCTCGATCGCTGTCTTCTGTTCGTGCTTGGTTTGGTTGCAGCCGTTCGGGCAGGTGCCGGTGCTCGAGGACGGAGACCTCACCGTCTTTGGTACTCCAACATCACTCTATTTTTGGGCCTTCTTCTCGCTTACTACTATCTTATCAACAATGACTTCCTCGTTGCTACTCAACTCCCCTATATATATCTCAAGTTAATAAGAATACTTTTATCAACTGAGTGCTGAGTGGTCATTGGTAAAAGAATTATCCTAGCGAACGACAACGCATGGCTAGGACAAGGGTGATGATCGACAATTTTGCATGCATTTACTCCAGCTGCTTCTCTTGATTAATTGAATATATAAATATGCTATCTTCTGATGCCGGTTCTTTAGTTACAAAACAAAAATTGCTAGTCAAGCCTAATTAACAAATCTCCACTTGACCAAGCGTAAGCGTCGCCCGTTTTGGTACAAATAAAAATTTAGCTCCACAAGTCTCTCATGCATGTGGCCACCTAAACCTTCTTCATTTCCTTGCTAGCGTTACTAAAATGAACATGACCCGCCTGGCCTCATTACTTTCTTTCTTTTCTCTTCCTCGTCGACTATAGAGAGAAATACAAATCTTGACATGAAGGTATTGCCAAAGCAACTATAATGACCTTAACCAAGATTTACCCGGGGGCAAAAGAGGGATAAGCAAAAGAGAGTTATATATTAAAAATGAGTATAAGTGAGGCATTATGGAAAAATGGTATCTTGAACAATCCATGGTCTAAATCTCATTAGATTAGGCCATGTTTGGATGCAAGCTGCTAAGAGTTAGCTAGCTAATAGTTCATAGCTAATATTAACTATTATTAGTTAGTTTGGTTCAACTAGTGAAATAGTTGCTAGTTGGATATTTGAATCCAAGGTGTCAATTTTTTTAGAAGAATCCAAACATGGCCTAATATTAACCACACACAACATGGCCTATGTGTGGGATTGGATCTAATAAGAGTGGGGCTAAAGTAAAACAGTGGGGTCGTTTATATGGAGTTAAGTGACATGAAACTTTATAAGGTTTTCTTTAAAACATGAAACTTTTATATTGAGAAACATGTGCATCCATAAACACCTCAACGGCATTTGTTTCGAAATAAAATAATGTCCACCACCACCACAAAATTTCTCAATATATATACATATTTCTTTACTATATTCAGAATCGCGCGCAATTGGAAGGCACGTGCTCCGCAAGTACAAGCCGGAGCTCCTGGGCGCCGGCAGCCTGGAGGACTCGGCGCGTGGTGGACATGTGGCTTGAGGTGGAGGCCCACCAGCACCACCCAACCGCGGCCGCCATCGCCAGCGAGTGCATCGCCGCGCCCGCCTTGCTTGGCCGCGTGCCCAACCAAGCCGTCATCGACGAGAATGTCGAGAAACTTAAGAAGGTGCTCGAGGTGTACGAGACGCGGCTGAGCAAGTGCAGGTACCTCGCCGGCGACTTCCTTAGCCTCGCCGACCTCAGCCATTTCACGGTGATTTACTACTTCATGGCCACCGAGTACGCCGCGCTGGTGGAGGCGCACCCGCACGTCAAGGCCTGGTGGGTGGAGCTCGCCGCGCGGCCGGCGGCGAAGAAGGTTGCAGGGTTCTTGACCATTGGCTCCGGGGTGACTAAAGACAAGTGAAGAATAGCGTGGTATTGTTACTCCTAGCAGGTTATTTCCCTATATATTGTGCCTCGTACTTTATCATTGTAATAATGAAGTGTTACTGGCTGCTTTATTTGAGTTCTAATTCACTTTTGCTAAATTTTTCACATGAATACACTTTTATCACATTTTTTCACATGAATACACTTTGTGTGCTCCTAGAAGAGATTTCGAATTCGTTTCTCTAGCTTCTTCATAGTATATCTGAATCTACTGTATATGGTCAAAACTATATCCTCTCCGCACATAGAAGAGATTTTGAGTTCGTTGGCTCTGGGGTGACGAATTATAAAGACGAGAAGTGAGGAATAGATAGCGTTGTGGGCTTGTGGCAGTTTATTTCCATATATATTGTGGCTCGTACTTGTATCGTTGTAACAATAAAGTGTTACTGCTTTGAGTTTTGATTCTCTTTTGCTTCATTTATTTGATGAATGAATGATGAATAGCGGACGTTTGTAAATTAGATATACTCACGTTGCTGTGGGTATTACGGATGATTTAAAATAAAGTTAGACTACAAATAATTATATATATAAAGAGATAAACTATTATAAACTAATGTTGGTGGATGACGTGGCGCACTGATGTGAATGGCTAAACGTATGTTAGTGGATCATGTGTAGTAAGTTGTAATTACATTTGCTATAGTGGACTGCTAATAATAAGGTGGACAACTTGCATGTGGAGATATAATGTTAAGGGAGTTTAGAATTATAAGAGATATAGATACGTAGGAGAATTTTAATCTAGAAACTCTCCATTCCTGCCTAGTTTCCAGGCTGTCATATCAACAATCTTCTAAATAATTATCTCACCCAAAATAGTGTTTCTTGACCTGGATGCTAAATAATTCTAGCCAATCCACCGGTCTTCTTTCTCCCTTGTCCTTCCCTACCTCCCATCTTCTCTCTGGCTAGCTCCACACTTCCACAGTTTTTTTTTTTGAAACGAACAGAGGCATTTGTGCCCCCTACTGTGAATAAATAAATAAAAGAGGGAAGGTTCTGTACAAACAAAACGAAGAAGGAGAGGGGGAACGCCTAAATAAAACTAGGGGACAAGGAAGGAGAGAAAGAAGACTAGCAACCGGACAACTAAAAGCCTAAGAATCAGGAAATGCTGCTTATCCATTCTTGTAATTTTGGAGAGTAGCTTTTCTTGGCGCATAACAATGCATCTATCTCGCTAAAGAACAGTAGCTTGCAGCCTTGAACCGATGCATCAATCTGATTGAAAATCTTGTTATTCCTGATCATCCAGAGGGCCTAGCTTAGCAGGATGATAATCTCCATGAAGAAGGGGCAGTTGAGCCGAGCTTTTTGGCGTTCTAAGTTAGAGAAAGGGTTTATGTTGGGGTTGACATTCAACTGAATAGACTCCCAGCAGGTTTGTGTAAAAGTGCAGCTTATGAAAAGATGTTTAGCTGTTTCTTCCACTTGCTCATTGCAAAGGACGCCAGTTGTAACTTTCTAGCTCCATACTTCTCTTCTTCTGAGTAAACCTCTGGTGCTGAGTCTGTCTTTCAATAGCATCCAAGAAGAAGACACGATGTTTGTTCTGATAGAAGCTCTTTCATAGCCATTTGAATGTTGGATGGACAATGCAATGCCCACTAAGCTGCCTGTAAGCTTTTTTTTGAAGAGAAGCTGGCTGATCCCCAAGAGTAGGACCATTGGTCAAAAAGATCAGAAACTTGTGTGGCTTCACAGATGTTTTTTAATTGGCCAAGTTGAGAGAAGGCTTTCACCGAAAGAGGCAAGTGAAAGAGGTTATGCAGAGTCGAGGCTGCTTTCACCTCAGCAAAGGTGATATTTTCTTCCCTGAAAATGAGTATAATTCAGGAAAGCTAAGCTTTGGCACTAAGTCATCCCAAATCAGGTATGATTTTCCATCGTGAATGCTGACAATGGCCAAACCCTTGTAGTTATCAAGCAATTTGACAACATCCCTCCACCAAAAGGACCCTTTGTTTGCAACTGATGGCAGCCTCCCATTTTAATAGTATCTTTCCCAAATCAAATTCACCCATGGCAAGCCTTCTCTGTTGAGGAACTTATGAAGGAATTTAAGCAAAGAGAGCTTCATTCTGTGTTCTCAGGTTCAAAGCCCATAAACCCCCTTCATTCTTATCTCTGCAAACCATGGGCCAAACAACCTTCGCTGGCTTATATGAGTTTGGGTCAGCTCCTCTCGAAAGACAATACTTTCTATATTTATCAATCTAATCCAGCACTGTGTGTTTTGGAGCTTGAAGGTGCACATTGAAAAGGTTGGTAAGGCTGTGATCACAGAGTTGGTAAGCTGTAATCTTTCTGCCTGGTTAAGGAACAAAGAGGTGGCTATGAGCCTCCTCTCACATTTGGTCCACAGGGGGTAGAAATCCACTATTTTAGGGTTTGCCAAACCAATTGGTAGCCCCAGATAAGTGAATGACAGGCTACCTTTCTCTTAGTCAGAAGTCCTTGCAAGTTGCCCTGTTCGTTTCGCTGAAATTTGGCTTATGCAGATGCTTATGCTGATTTGTTGTGAGAGAAAAACATTATTTGTTCGCAGAAAAGTACTGTTGAAGTAGTTCAAGCAAACAGGGCCAATCTCATTTTTGTTCTGACAGGTTGATTGGTACCATCATTGATTTGAAGTAATTGACCTTTAAATCAGTAAATACACCAAAAAGATTGAAGAAGGCCTTTTAGGGTGCGGAGCTGCCTTGCAGATGCTTCCCCATGATGATCAGGGTGTCGTCAGCATATTGAACTATCGGGAAGTCAGAGGAATGTTGCAATTCCTGTGGTAAACTGAGAATCCCTCTATCCGTGGCCTTGTTGATGATGGATTGGAAGCTAAGTATATCCTTGACCCACCTTATCCAATTTTGGCCAAAACCCAAAGTGCTCATGATCTGAATGATGGCATTGTGCTCAACTTTATCAAATGTCTTTTCAAAGTCTAATTTGATGATTACCATTTCTTTCTTGGATTTGTTGCAGACATGTAGATATTCAAGGGCCCAGACTAAGCAGTCCTAGATTGTTCTTTTCTTGATGAAGCTATATTGGCTCTTGTGAATGATACATGTTATAACTTCCTGTAGCCTGTTGGCCAAGATTTTTGTGATGATTTTCAGGGAAGAATTCAAAAGAGACATGAGCCTATAGTCATTTATCCTTTTAGGTCCCTCAGTCTTAGGTATCAATGTGATGTAAGAACTGTTGATACTTCTTGTGGAGCTATTGCCAAGATAGAAAGATTGACAAAGATCATAGAAGTCACTGGCAGTGAAGAGTCAGCAGAAGCCGTCCCTTACTTGGAAGCAACGTATAGAGATCTGCATTGGTGCAGCTTGTGGTCTGCGCTACCTTCATGAACAACAAATCATCCATCGTAACCTAAAGACGAAAAACATCCTGCTGGATGAGGAATGGGTTGCCAAAATTACAGATCTTTCTCTTTCCAGGAATGGGACATTAGTAGAGACAAGTGTGGTCGGAGCTATGGGTTACCTCGATCCTGAGAACATGATGACCGCTCGGCACTGAGAAATCAGATGTCTATTCATTTGATGTTGTGCTATTGGAGATCCTCTCTGCTCAGCTTCCTTATGGTTTCAGTAGACGAGAACAAGTACAAAACTTGTTGTCTCTCAACAAGTTGGCGAAAACTGCTTTCAAATGTGTTGCTCCTGACGGCATTGATCGTCCGTCGATGGGAGATGTGGTTTTAGACCTAGAGCATGCCCTTAAGCTACAGGAGAGTGCAGATGCAAGCGAAGGTGCCAAGATTTTGCCCGTCACGTCTGTGCCGCCAGTAGTTCTGTCTTGCAGAGATGGAGGCCGCGCGGCAAACAACTTTGATAAGTCACTCGTTATTGATAATAGTGGTTTATTTGGTAGATCGAGTTTATCATGGCAAGATTGATGGGGCGGCAATACCCTTGGTGGATGTTATGCATACATACAGCATACGTGCCTTCCATAGCCTGATAGAGATCATGTCGAAGCACGGCCATGCTCATCTTGTGCCACTGATCGGTTATTGCCATGAGCAGGAGATGGCGCTCATGGTCTACGAGAACGTGGTTGGTGAAAATCTAGGTGAGCACCTTTACGGGACCAGAAAGCAATTCCTTCACTGCAGCCGAATTCTGTGAAACTGATGGCCCACCGGCTGCCTACTGAGAAATCAGATGTCTATTGTTTTGGTCTTGTGCTATCTTCATTCTTTTGTTGATCTATAACTAGAGGGAAAAAATTATGAACGGTGTTTGAATATATTCCTCAATACTGCTCGGAAGTGCATTGCTGATGCATTAATTGACCGTCCAAAGCTACGAGCTCTACTAGGCAACCTGGAGTATGCTCTTCTTGAATGGGGGCTGAAGAGCGGAGAGGATCGTGGTAGCATGTCAGGCTAGATGGGCGGGTGTCTTTTACATATCGAGCAATGTCTTTTCAAGTCCGTCACCAATTGCTATCGGTAGTACGAAGCTGAGATGCAAACCAGATCGGATCAAAGCTGTAGTCACAATCAACTCCTGGGATGAGATACTGCAAATCAGTTGAACTATTGCTGTTGAAAAACGCGCATCGCGAAAAAAGTTTCACTACTGCTGAAAACCATATGGCAACGCAAAGCAACGCCAAGATATATTTTGCACTGGGATGTATAATTATTTGCGGTTTGGTTTTTCCCCGTTACCTTGTACTCCTGGTTGCGTTTCGCTGCCACGACCACAGGTTGTTCCCTCATTGACACGACGCAAAAATAAAAAAAAATGGTGGTATAAAAAAAGGTACGCAAAAGACATTTCGTAGGCATGAGCCCTAAGATTGTGCGAGAATAACGTGTTTTCTTCTCGCAGCTCATGATTTCCTTGAGTATGCTTTCATCATTTAATTCTTTATTAGGTTCTACTCCCTCATTTCAAATCATAACACATTTTGACTTTTCTAGATACATAATTTTTTTTGCCACGCACTTAGATATATACTATGTCTCTAAATACACAGTAAAAGCAATGCATCTAGAAAAGTTAAAACATTTTATGTGTTTTTGGTTGAGTTGTGGCTTCTAGAAAGATCTATAAAAAACCGTTGTGGGTCGTGGGCTATGAGAAACTGAAAGCTGTTTGGTAGAACAATTGTGGCTTCTAAAAAAAATGTTGTTAACGAGTCCCACATGTATCCATGACTCCACATGTCAACCACCAACTACATATTTCTTTGCTTTTTATCCTGCGCGTTTCTTCCTCACGATGAAGCAGAGGAAGCCAGCCTCTGACCTACAGAGGCGGCGGGGAGCTCGCGCGTGCCCATGCCGATCGACGAAGGGGAGCCGGCCTCTGACCTACAAATCGACGAAGGGGAGCCGCCCACCTATGGTGTGCATGGGAGACAGAGGGGAGGGCACCGGCCTCTGGCATGCATGGGAGATAGAGGAGATGGCGTCAGCTACTTGGCTCGCAGGGGTTGGTGGAGCATGTGGAGTTCTACCAGGGCGCCGGTTGCCCTATCTGCAGGGGGCAGCGGAGTGTGAAGGAAGGCGGAGAGCTAAACGCAGAGCCGAGGAAGGTTCTCATAGGAGAGGGACGGCTGACTAGGAGCTGCCCGCGCACAGGAGCACGCCTTTTTTTCCAAGCGCATAGAGCATCCGCTCGCCTGTTCTCACGGTGGGGAATGGGAATCGGGAGGAAATAACAAACTGGTATGCAACATAACAAGTGCCAGGTGGGTAATTTCGTACAAAGTCACAGTTTCACAGCCGGTCGAAGCACCTCTTCAGCTGATGTGAAGAATGAACTATGCGAAAGCTGTTTTTGACAAAAAAAAGACAGTTGATCCAATAGGTGCTCTTTGGTTGGATTTTGGCTTTTTAGAAAGCCAAAAAGCAGGTTGAGATGCCCTATAAAAGACACCCTATAATTTGGAACGGAGGGCGTATCTTATGAAAGAAACATCCAAATTGAGTATGTCTGTACGGCCTGGTTCATACTTAAAACGGCGTCTGCATATACATAGCATATATCTTATATATTTTCACATCACATGTAATTAGGACCATAGTGCCACACTAGCAAAACAAGTTACTGAGCTTATTACATACTCAAAGTAAAGGCTCCTGGTATAGTCCACATCAGCACCTTCACGGTCTTGAGTTGATGGAAGCCTTTGTTCACACCAAATATTCATGGGTAGACCTCGATGACTCATAGGGTGCCAACAATGGGTAGAATTTTGTAGTCTTTGAATCCAGCTTCGATGAAAATCTTCTTCCACTCTTGCTCGTCGCGCTCAATCCCATTGACCATCATAATAAACAGATCGAACATAACTTGTGTCTCTAGATGCTTTATGTTTGACTTCTCATCATGTCCAACTACCATGTCCATGATTATTACCTTCCCTCCTGCATCCCTTGGAGATATCGCTTGCATGCAATTCTTCAATATCTTGACACACTCATCGTCACCCCAGTCATGTAAAGTTGTCTGGAATGCATAGAGGAAATCATCATCACATCAACAAGAAAAAAAAGGATCGATGGCCAAAGTTCTGAAGTTTGACTTTGACATTGATCTCATCAACATACAAATACCATGAAGAATGGAGTGAGCAGTGACGATCTGACGGGTCGTCGGATGTACGTAAGCGGTTGCCGGCGGAATACTCTGAAACATATCGCCGGCGACGAAGTGCACGTTACTATCGGATGGAGGAGCACCGGCGATGACGTGCGGGAGGTCAAGCACGCTGCACTTGAGATGCGGGAAGGCAGCAGCGATGGCGGTGGCGGCGCCGCCATGCCCACCGCCGACGTCGACCAACGAGTCGATCCCACGAAACACCTCGCCGCACTCCCTGAGCACGATTGGCATCAGGAAGCGGCTCTGGGCAGCAAGCCCTTTGTTCAGTATGGCGTTCGCGTCGTCAGCATGTTCCCAGATCGTTGGGGTTTGGCGGAACGCCAGGCCAAACGCGGACGGATCGCGGTGCTCCTGTCGGAACCACGCGCAGATGCCCATGGCGTGCGGGGAGATGCTGATGGGATGGAGCACCACGCTCATAAAGGGAGCCAAGGTCGTCGCCGAGCTCACCTCGTCGCTGACGAGGAAGCGGGAGGCTGCCGTCAGCCTATAGACGACTGCAGCTTCGTCGTCCGACGCCGCGTCGGCGACGCTGAAGGTGCCCGAGATGGTGAGCACGCGCATGAGGCGGCGTAGGGCGCCAAGCTTACATGGGTGGTGGGCGGTCTCGGCGAGGATCTGGGGGAGGGTGGCGCCGCCGCCGTGGTGGTGGATCGCGTCGGGGATCCGGAGGTCCAGGGCCACGGCGAGAGCCAGCGATTTGAGGTAGCTCAGCGATTGATGCCAGAGCTCGTCGTGAGCTTGGAGCAAGTCCTGGTTACTCTCCTCCGTCTCCGTGAGTGCCATCACCGTGCCCACGTAAGGTGTTAGCAGCAATGAGAGATAGGGTGAAGAATTGGGGTAGGTTTAGACGAACAGCACAGCATATGGGATGGAAGGAGGCACGAGGAAGGAGGAGTTCTTAGGCATAGTATAGAGTTTGGTTTACAATTTACTCGTTACCCTCTCCCTCACAGCTCGCCAATCTTATAGTCTGTTACAAAAACGCGTCTCCCGTGCACGCAGGCACGTTACTTCCAATCACTTCCATTCAGTCGCACATTGGGCCGACGCACGCGCGCTCCCCTTCGAGGCCCATCATCTCCATCTTGTGGCCCATCAGTAGAGGTTGTAACACCCCTCGGTGCTTGAGGAGTTGCTTGTCCCCAAGCAGACGCACGAGGAAAATCTTGGCGGAGCTGAACCAGATTCTCCCAGGTAGCCAACTCACGAGGCCAACCCGACCATTCCACTAGGCCATATTCCACGGACCCATCACCAGCAGGAGCCAAACGACGCTGCAAAATTGATACTGGAACGCGAGGAAGATCAGCAGCATAAGGAAGGTTAGCAGAAACCTGAGTGGTTGGAGTAACTGCCGCCTTCAGTTGTGAAACATGAAAGACAGGATGAACCGTTGAAGACGATGGAAGCAACAGCTTGTAAGCAACAGAGCCAATGCGTTCCAATACTTTGAAGGGGCCGAAGAATTTGTATGAAAGCTTCTGGTTCGCCCGCGGAGCCAATGTGGACTGCACATATGGCTGAAGCTTAACAAAAACCAGATCCCCAACCTGAAAGTGACGCTCAGATCTTTTCTTATCAGCCTGTCGTTTCATACGTTCTTTGGCCTGGGATAAATGCTGTTGGATCAACTCAGTCATAACACGGCGGTCCTGAAGCCAGGCAGATAGCTCGGGTACTGTAACCGAATCCAGAGCAGAGATGCCAAAGTGACGCGGAGGATGTTCATACAGTGCTTCAAATGGGGAACAATTGAGAGCTGAGTGTGGAGTGGAATTATACCAGAATTCTGCGAGGGGTAGCCAGACAGACCATTTAGTGGGGCATGCATTCACAAAGCAGCGTAAGAAGGTTTCCATGGTTTGATTGAGGTGCTCCGTCTAACCGTCGGACTGGGGGTGGTAGCTTGTACTCATTTGCAGTTTAACATCAGCCAAGTGAAACAACTCTTGCCAGAAATGACTCGTGAACAACCGATCACGATCCGAAACAATGGCATTAGGAAGACCATGGAGGCGATAAATCTGATTCAGAAATACCTTGGCCACACCAGCAGCTATAAACGGATGCAAGAGTGAAATAAAGTGTCCATACTTGGTAAAAGAATCCACCACCACCAGGATACAGTTAGCATTGCCGGAACGGGGGAGTCCTTCCACGAAATCCAGAGAAATGAGTTGCCAAGCCGCCGCGGGCACCGGCAAGGGTTGCAACAAACCAGGTAACCGAGACCTGTCAGATTTAGCCTGCTGACATACTAAACAGGAACGGACAAAAGCTCGGGCATCAAACTTCATCCCACGCCAATCAAACATCTGCTTAAGGCGCATGTGGGTAACGGGAAACCCAGAGTGTCCGCCCAAGGCGCTAGCATGGAGAGCAGTAAGGATCTTCTGGTGCAGCGGAGGATTGTGTCCAATCCAGATGCGATTGTTATGGCGGAGAATACCATCACGCAAAGAAAACCAGGTATTGCTTGGGGATCAATAGTAAGTTTGGATACCATAACAACTGTAGCTGGGTCCTGAGCATACCCATTAACCACCTCCGTGATCCACTGTGGTGACACAACCGAAATAGCCGTACAAACAGCATCATGAAGTGGTTTCCGAGAAAGGGCATCAGCTACACAATTAGTAGACCCCGGCTTGTACACAACTCGATATTGCAGGCCCAACAATTTAGAAAATAATTTCTGTTGCCACTGAGTATGGAGACGCTGCTGTGTCAGCTGAACAAGACTTTGTTGATCAGAGTAAATAATAAACTCAGCATGCTGAAGATATGGCCGCCACTGCTGGACAGCCATAAGTACGGCCATATATTCTTTCTCATACGTACTAAGGCCCAAAGAGCGAGGACCCAAAGCACGACTGAGGTAAGCTAAAGGATGGTCGTCCTGAGCAAGCACGGCCCCAATACCAACTCCACTGGCATCCGTTTCAATGCTGAAGGGGCGAGAAAAATTGGGCAGCGCCAACACTAGCGAAGAACTGAGAGCTTGCTTCAAAGTGTCAAATGAGTTCTGATGAGCGGTGGTCCAAATGAAGAGAGTGTTTTTACGTAGGAGCTCAGTTAATGGCTTCGCGGTGATTCCAAAGTGGCGAACAAACTTGCGATAGTAGCCGGCGAGGCCCAGAAACCCCCGAAGTTCCTTCACAGAAGCTGGCACCGGCCAATTGACGACAGCTGCAACTTTCTGAGGATCAGTAGAAACGCCAGCCCCGCTAATCACATGGCCTAGATATGAAATGCTTTCTTGTGCAAAGTCACACTCAGACAGTTTAAGCTTCCACTCATGATCATGAAGCTGTTGAAACACTTGCTAAAGGTGTTGAAGGTGCTGCTCATAAGACTCACTGTACACCAAGATATCGTCAAAGAAAACGAGAACAAATTTCCGCAAGAAGGGAGCCAGTGTAGAATTCATGGCTTCCTGAAATGTGCCAGGAGCACCAGTGAGGCCAAAAGGCATAACACGGAACTCAAATTGGCCAAAGTGAGTCTGAAATGCTATCTTGAACTCTTCGCCAGGCTGGAGCAAGATCTGATGAAAGCCTGACTGAAGATCCAACTTAGAAAACCAACGAGCATGACCCAATTCATCGAGCAATTCATCAATAATGGGCACGGGGTATTTGCTCTTAAGAGTAATAGCATTGAGCTGACGATAATCAACACAAAATCTCCATGTGTTGTCTTTCTTCTTGACCAACAAGACCGAAGATGAGAAGGGACTGGAGCTCTTTTGGATAAGACCAGCATTCAACATCTCCTGAACTTGTTTTTCCACCTCAGTTTTGATAGCTGGAGCAAAACGGTAGGGCCTGGAAAAGACCGGAGAAGCGCCAGGAATCAATGGTATGGTATGATCACACCCCCGTGAAGGAGGAAGCTGAGTTAGAGGAGCAAACAAATCTGAAAAATCAGCAACTAGTTTCTGAATCTCAATTGGTGTAGTTGAAGTGTTGGACTGCAATGGCAAGGTATCGGCAGTACTGAGCTGTAATACTGTACCCGCAGGCAGATCAAACAGTTCCCCAAAAAGCTGTACAGTAGAGCCCTGATACTAAAATTTCAACCACTTGTGAGCCCAATGGATTTTCATGGGACTGTGCAATTCCAACCAATCAAGCCCCAATATCATATCATAATTGGACAGTGGAAGCACCTTGAGAGCAGTAGTGAAATGACAATCCTGTATAGACCAAGTGGCTGTAGGAACAACAGAGGAACAAGAGATGACCTCACCATTAGCAACCTGTACTTTCAGTGGAGGATCCAGTTGTTGGATGTTGGAACAATGACTTGCCAAATCAGGACTAATGAAAGTGTTGGAACTGCCGGAATCCACCAATATCCGTATCTGAACACCCGCCAAAGTACCAGAGAAAGACATAGTCCGTGGAGAGACAGCTCCCGTGATAGCAGAGACTGACAGGGTAGAGAATAACTGACCATCGGCAACTGGAGCATCTTGAGCTTCGGTTTCAGGCAACTCCTCCAACTGGAACAGTTCCATTAATTCTTGCACAACATTGAGCTGAACTTGTGGCGGGCACTGATGATCACGCGACCACTTGCCAGCACAACGCATACACAGTCCCTGGGCATGCCGTTGAGCACGAAGAGCGGCCCAACGCTCATCAACAGACGGCCCACGAGCATGCTCCACCGGCTGATGAACCACGACCGGTGCTGGTCGGTCTTGGCGATGCTGAGGAGGCGGCGGCAACAGCAATGCTCTGTTGAAATTGGCCTTGGCTGCATCTGGTTCCCAGCACCTGAACTCCTTCTTCTTGCCAGCATCGGCCATTTGCTCCTGCAATTTGGCGAGTACACAAGCAGTATCCAAATTTTGGGGACGATGCAAAACGACAGGAGCACGTATATAATCTTTGAGACCATCAATGAATCGAAGTGTATAATAGAGAGGGTCGGTGGTGCCACCATAAGCAGAAAGTTGATCAACGATGGCAGAGTACTGTTCTATGAACTCATCTACGGACCCAGTTTGATGGATTTGGAAAAGTTGGCGGATCAAAATTTCATGCTGGTCCTGACCAAAGCGGTTCAGAATCAGACTAACAAACGTAGCCCAAGAGCAGGACTGAAGTTGGGTTTCAACGGAGGGAGCCCAACGTTTAGCAGCATCAATGAAATGCATCTTAGTGACTCATACCCACATATGAGGCTCAGTACCATATAGCTCAAAATAATCCTTGCACTGGCCTAACCAATACTTAGGGGAGGTACCATCAAACTTGGGGAATTCGAATTTAGGCAGTTTTGTATTATGATACCCATTTTGTCCCACCCCATGGGCACCAGTAGCAACCTCAGAAGTATCAGACCATGGAAACATATGAACAGAGGAAGTCGGTGGGGGTGGAGGGGGAAGTGGCATACCCTTGACCGGGGAATGAATCAGGGTGGAAACCACCCCAAATCCACTCTCCCGGTGATTGTGCTCGACGTGGTGCCCGTTGGGCAAAGTTGCTGGAGCGCCGATGGGGGAATGCTCAACAGCAGCGTTGGGAGCCGAGGCGAGGATGCCGGGAGTCGCAGGCGGCTGCTCCAGAACAGCGCGCTCCCAGTGCCGCGAGATTTTGTTGACCTCGAGCTTGGATTTGGAGACGTCCGACTTGAGGTCGTCGACGGTGCCTTCAATCGATGGACGCCACTCGTCCAGGGACGCCGTGACGCGCTCCAAATTCGCGATGCGATTTTCCTGCGCCTGCTCCAGGTTCTGGATCTGGCGCATGAAACGGGCTTCCTGATCAGCGAAGCGGGAGTCCCACTTCTGATCGTGGTCGGTGAAGCGGCGGGTGATTTCGTCGATGATGAGTTTCATTTCTGGATTCATGACTCCGAGGCGGTGCTGTCGACGGGTGAAGTAATCGTGGGCTAAGGGTGTGGGAAGATCCAGATCGACTGCAACCACAAGCCGATCGAGCGGGGAGAGGAATTACAGCAATCAGATCTCTGCCAGCAGCTCACTGCCAGAAATCCAATCGAACCAACCAAATCCGGTGCTCAATCAAGGCCGATGGAGGACGAGCAGATCGATGGGATGCCCAAAACCGGTGTCTCCGATACCAATTGTTAGCAGCAATGAGAGATAGAGTGAAGAATTGGGGTAGGTTTAGACGAACAGCACAGCATATGGGATGGAAGGAGTCACGAGGAAGGAGGAGTTCTTAGGCATAGTATAGAGTTTGGTTTATAATTTACTCGTTACCCTCTCCCTCACAGCTCGCCAATCTTATAGTCTGTTACAGAAACACGTCTCCCGTGCACGCAGGCACGGTACGTCCAATCACTTCCATTCAGTCACATTGGGCCGACGCACGCGCGCTCCCCTTCGAGGCCCATCATCTCCATCTTGTGGCCCATCAGTAGAGGTTGTAACATAAGGCTAGCTAGCTAGCTGATTCTCTTTCTCAATTGCTAGCGCCAAGGCCTAGCTCTGGGTTCGTGTGTGCAGTGTCGACGACGGAACCGTGTGTTTATTTATATATACAGGAGTTGCTCTGCTTGTGGTTGTGGTGCTCTACGCCTCTACGACTGCAGCAGATAGTAGGTATCCATTTGCACATCAATCAATCAATAATAGAGAGTAGTACGTAGTACAGTTCTAATGTTTTAATAAATGTTCTTTCTTCCTAGAATACTCAATACTCAATACCAGCCCCCTGCTTCCCTCATCCCAAAAACGTAGTCAAGATGTAGACCTCTAGGCCGAAAAAAAAATACTACGCTGCAGTCAACTGCTCCCTCCGTCTCTAAATAACTGTCGTTTTCGGTTTTTGAGAAATAATTTTGACTATATATATATTAATATTTATGGTATAAAATTAATATCATTAGATAGATCGTTGAATCTATTTTTATAATAAATTTATTTGGAGATGCAAATGTTGCACGTATGTTCTATAAATTTAATCAAATTTATGACGCGGAAACCAGAGACAACAGTTATTTAGAGACAGAGGGAGTTGCGCGTACAGGGGCGAACCTAGCCTACTACAAGTGGAGGCAGTACCGCAGTACGCCACTCAACTAGTTGGTTTTCAAGGGAACTAGAACATTTTTTCTGTACGTGCAGAAGTTTGGCAAGAAGGTGCCGCCACTGATTTACAAGGCTCCCACAGTAATTGACTAGATTGCTTGACACCCCTGAAGAAAAGAATTCCTCACGCTTCCCCGTTGTCATCGGTGACCAGGGCTCCGACGACCAAGAGTGTGAAAGAAGATTTCATAAAAGCTGGATTCAAAGACTACAGAATTCTACCCATTGTTGGCCGGCGCCCTGTCATCAGTCGTCGAGGTCTATATATCCATGAATGCTCGGTGAACAAAGGCCTCCAGAAACTGAAGACCGTGAAGGTGCTGATAGTTAATTACTATGATCCGATGTGGACTACATACGGAGCCTTTAACTTCTGAGTTTGTAATAATAAGCTGAGTAACTTCCATTGGTTTTTGTATAGACAAACCTGTTCTACGGATATATGTGCTATGTATATGCAAACCTGTTCTACGTACGGATGAGCCAAGCCGTAAACAATTTGGATGCTTCTAGTTCTTAATAAGACAGAACCCCAAAGAATTAAATGATGAAAACATACTTAAGGAATGATGTTTCTATTCTGCCAGAGTACTGTTACTCTGATAGTCTGGTAGGGATGAACAGGATAGGTATGAGTTAACTAATAAGTGCAGAATGATTTTCTCTACCCACTACCGGTCAATGGGAAACCTGTAAAAAAAAATAAAGTATGCTACTGCGCGCCATCATATATATGCTGCCCTTGATGTTGGTCAAAGGTAGAGGGCTGCTATCAGCGTGATTATTCTTTAATTAGGTTGTGTTTAGTTGCTCGAGTGAGATTTTTTTTACGGTTGACCTTTATTCATCAAGAAGGGTTACATCATTTCCATTTATCTTACAACAAAATTAGCTAGGTACATGACATAGCCACACTTCTTGACGACAAAACTTTACAAGCATGCTTTGCTAGAAGAACAACAACCCTATTCTGTTCTCTCTTTGTGAAAGCAAATTCAGCCCTCTAATACTACCACAGAGTCGTTTTTTCAGCAACAGGAGGATTTCTGGGCAGAGGCGATTATAGTGCCTGGCAAAGCAAGCCACCTCTAAAATTGGCTCTTCAGATGCGGCTGGAGTTACCAACCAGCTCTGGAAATAATTGTGTTTTTAGAGACGGCTGGTAACTCCAGCAGCTTCTAAAGATCCATTACTAGAGGCGCTTTGGAGCCACCTCTGGTACTAATAAATGTAAATATCTGTCCCATAATCTGAGCGCCCCCTCGCACACTCCGCCTCCTCTCTCTAAAATTGGCTAGGTGTTGGGCCGGCCCAACAGATCCACTGTCGAGCTCTCCCAAATAGTTGTCCCAACACTAATGGGATACCTAATGCATCGTGCAGCTGCGCCATGGTGGATCTGGTGCTCCAAATCTAGTTTTACAAATATGGAGCTCTCCTAAAAAGGGCCTAAGGTTAAGAAAAAATTTGAGCGTCATGGATTTATGCAAAATGATTTATCTCTTCTACATCTAAAAGACTGTAACGTCATCGTCTACCCGATGAAACCAAGTCTCGGTCTCTGCTTACGCATCTACGTTCGGTCTCTGCGTCCGTGTCCTACCCAGTTCCGATACGAAGACCGAATCCACATGTCCGCCTCGGATACGAAATCCTTGTAAAACTATATAAGTTCTTTAAATCTATTATTAAAGTTAGAACTATTTGATCTTAATAACTAAAGTGAAAAAAATGCCTCAATGGATTTGGAAATAGTTTACGGTTCCCATTCAAAATTATTTATCAGTTTTATTATTATTTCCATTCTAGACGTAAAATAATTCGTAGCCTTGGTACCACGTACGTATAAAACTGAAATATAAAAGAAGTAGAACAACAATTGTGTTTCATGAGAGAGTGGACCTGTCAGGCTAGGTAAGGGATAAGGGAGGTCTTGATGAAACACAACTGAAGTATTATACCAGAACTCAGCCATAGAAATCCACTTACTCCACCGTCGAGGACAGGAGTGAACTGTGCAACGCAGGAACCCTTCTACACATTGATTCAGGCGCTCGGTTTGGCCATCCGTTTGCGGATGATAGGAGGAGCTCATCATTGGTTTGGTATCCGATAGCCGAAATAATTGTTGCCAAACTGCACTAGTAAACACAGGATCTCTATCTAAGATTATTGTCTTGGGCAGGCAATGGAGCTTGTACACATTGTTCATAAAGATCTGAGCAATATGCAAGGCAGTATAGGGGTGCTTGATGGGTATGAAATGGCCATACTTTGTAAACTTATCAATGACCACAAGTAAGGCATTATACTGATCAAATTGTGGCAATCCTTCCACTAAGTCAAGAATGACAATCTCCGAGGCACGGACGGAGCCAGCGGGTGGCACGGGTATGGTGCGGCATACCCTAGGATGATGCAAGCAAGGGTCGAATCCTACAATATGGCGTGCTCTGGCGGTCGCTAGACCTCACTATGGCGAACTTCTCTTTCTCCCTCGCAGACAGTCTCAGCCCTGGGTTCTCAGTGGCGCGGCGGCGGTGCCCGTCGAAATCGCGAGGAAGACACAAAGGAGAAGGGGAACAGGAAGTAACCGACGCACATTTGGGCTCCTGGCCTATCGCCTCCATCTGGACCCAAAATGGGCTACGTGAGACACAGCCATAGCCCAAGAGCATAGGACAGTAGATGGGCAGTGTCGCAGCGACATGCACATAGATTTGCTGATGTTTTATTCGTTATTATTGAACAGCAACCGCAGGTTTGCTCAATAGATAGAAAAAAGTATAAACTATGGGGAAAATTTTGTTGTTGTATATCGAATTGCTAAATAGGTCTTTGCCAAATTAGATATGAGAATTTTGGTGCGGCATACCCTATGCCAAAATCCTAGCTCTGTCACTGCTCCTGTAAGGATCCCTGGTAAGCCTAGAGGGGGGGTGAATAGGCGTATCTAAAAAATTCTACACAAAACTCAAAGTCACTTGTCAGCAACTGTCGGAAGTCCCGACAGATTATGTCGGAACTCCCGACGTCGTCAGAAGTCCCGACGTCAGCTGTCAGCAGTTCCGACGCCTACGTGGAATAAACTACAAGTGCTCAAATGAACTTTGTGAAGCCAATAACTTACAACCCCACTTCCTAGTGGTAAGATGAAGTTGTCCAAGTGTTTCCTTGCCCTTGGAGCGCCACCAATTTGTAGATCGGGACCAAAACCTAAGAAATAGCTTGAGAGAGAGAGACAACAAAGACCAAATAATCTCAAGTAATCACAACAACAATAAGCACGCGGGACACAAGGATTTATCCCGAGGTTCAACTCGCCACTAAGGCTTGTCTACGTCATCGTTGTTGAGGTGACCACTAAGGTCGGAGTCTCTTTCACCTCCTTGCCTCTCTCAAGCAACCACAAAGGTAAACTTGAGTTCTTCACTAGAAAATCAAGGGTAATACAAACTTCCCAAGGTTCTCCCACAGATCGGGAGCTCTTGGGCGACGCCTAGCCGGCTAGGGTTTCAAGAACCCAAGAGTAACAAACGCAAATCCAACCGGCTTGACGAAGAAATCAAGTGCTCAAGCTTTGAATCAATGTTTCTCTCATCAAATCCCTTCTCTCAACTCAATCTCTTGGAAGATTTGAATCTAGGAGCAAAGAGGAGAAGAAAGGGGGAGCTTGAGAGCACTTTCACTGAAGGTTTGGTCGAGTGAAATGAGTTCATAACGGTTAGAAGTGAAGTGATGGCTATTTATACTTGAAGTAGAAATCTAACCGTTCAGATCTACGTCGGGACTCCCGACGTAGATCTCGGGACTTCTGACATGTATAGAAAACACTGTTCATATAAGGTCAAAGTCACTGCGCGAAGGCCAACGTCGGGACTCCCGACGTACGTCGGGACTGCTGACGTACGTCGGGACTTCTGACCGTCGGGACTCCCGACGTACGTCGGGACTTCCGACGCCAAAAGTCACTAAAAATTATTCTATGTGCTCGTGAAGTGCTAGAGTGTCTCTCTTATGATTTAGTTTTAATACTTGAGCACTCTATCTTCCTCAAACCAACTAGATTTGCATCCCCCTTTATAGTGCGGCATAGCCTAAACTCAAGATCAAATATCAAAGAATTTAAACGCTTTTGAGTCCATTACCGCGTCATTTTGTAACTCGGGCTCCACCATCTCATGCATTATCCTCATTCTTATTTTGCCTGCTTGTCATCTCGATAAATCTCATTAGTCCTCTAATCGTGTGGTCATTATCATCAAAACCCATAAATAGGGCTTGATTGCACTTACAGCTCCCAGGCTTGTTGTGGTACTGGCAATGGCTGCAAAAGCCCTAGAGTTTTGATCCTTTCAGTTTTTGCCTGCTAACAGATCTGACACTGCTTCACAAACTCCTGAACTGTTTGTTTCATATTCGGCCAAGCAAAGAGTTGCTTCACTCTTGCATAAGTAGCACTGATCCTGAGTGACCTCCCACACCACTGCCATGGAGAGCAATCTATACATGGTTCTGAGCAGTGCTATTGTTTCCAATCCAAACCCTGCCTTTATACCTCAAGACTCCATTTTGTAGTGTATAGTTAGGGTGACTATCAGGAGCAATAGCTAATTCATTGATCAACTGTTTAGCTTGCTCATCATCTTCATATCCTTCCTTAAGCTTCTGCACCCATGTCGGAATGCATTCTGAGACAGCCTGTACCTCCTGATCATGCTCCATTTTGGACAGAGCATCAACAGCAGCATTAGTGATTCCTTTCTTATACTTAATGGTGTATTGCAAGTCCATCAGTTTAAGCATTGCTTTTTGTTGCAGTTTGGTTAACAATCTCTGTTCTGTAAGATGCTGCAAACTCTTATGATCTGTCCTAATGATGAAAGACTGATGTTGGAGATAGGATCTCCATTTATCAATGGCAAGCAATATGGCCATACATTCCTTCTCATACATTGACAGTGCTTGGTTTATTGGCCCCAAGGCTTTGCTCAAGTATGCAACTGGATGTTGATCTTGCATGAGAACTGCTCCAATGCCAAGATCACTGGCATCTGTTTCTACCACAAATTGTTTAGAGAAATCTAGAACTACCAAGACAGGAGCTGTGATCAACTGTTGTTTGAGTGCTTTAAATGCCTGATCAGCTGATG
This sequence comes from Saccharum hybrid cultivar R570, assembly GCA_038087645.1. Classification (NCBI taxonomy): domain Eukaryota; kingdom Viridiplantae; phylum Streptophyta; class Magnoliopsida; order Poales; family Poaceae; genus Saccharum; species Saccharum hybrid cultivar. The sequence goes on along the minus strand of JAQSUU010000804.1, from coordinate 5,276,216 downwards.
TTGTCCAAGTGAATTGTACATCCTTCTTCAGAAGCTCAGTGAGTGGCCTGCTAATTAACCCATAGTTCCTGATGAATTTTCTGTAATAACCAGTCAGCCCCAAAAATCCCCTCAATTGCTTAACTGTCTTTGGGGTTGGCCAAACACTCATTGTGGGGGTATTAACCCCTATACCCCTATGACTAGACTTGGGCTGGCCCAGACCAGTGGGTCCGGCCCATTAGAAGACGACGCGTGGCCCAGTCGATCCGCTCGGTGTCCCACATAAGGAAGGAAAGCAAACTTGGAGATCAAGCAAGATCCTAGTCGGTTAGAATAGGAATCCTTATCCAGCCAGCTATGGCAATTGTAACCGGGCAGGATTAGTTTCCAGATTTGTAACCCTGCCCCCCGGACTATATAAGGTGGACAGGGGACCCCCTCAAAATACATCTCATTATACACAGCAATACAAATCAGGTGCAGGACGTAGGTATTACGCCCTCACGGTGGCCGAACCTGGATAAAACCTTGTTGTGTCTTGCGTCACCATCTAGTTCATAGCTTGCGCATCTGTCTACCGATAAATCACTACCTTGGGCATACCCCTTGGTAGACTGCCGACCAGGTTTCGTCGACAGTGGCGCGCCAGGTAGGGGGTGTGCGTACAGCTTCCCAGGCAAGCAAGATGGTCATCATTCCTGACTCTGCGGCCGTGGTGGACGGTCTCTCGTTCACCGTCGGCCAAATCACCTAGACCACCGGTGTCAACAGCTTCACCGCCACTACCACGGAGGAGGCACAGATCCGATTTGCGTCAACCACGTCTTGGGCATACCCCTTGGTAGACTGCCGACCAGGTTTCGTCGACACTCACTGCTTGAATCTTGGATTGATCAGTAGCCACTCCCTCTGCAGATATCACATGCCCCAAGTACTCCACAGTATTGGTGGTGAAGGAACATTTAGATTTCTTAATCAGGAACTGGTGTTTCTTTAGTATGTCAAACACCTTCTTAAGCAAGGATACATGCTCATCCAAGGATTTGGAGTATATGAGAATATCGTCCATGAATACCAGCACCCCTTTCCTTAGCAATTCAGCAAAGATGATATTCATAAAACTCTAAAAGGTGGTTGGTGCATTGGTGAGTCCAAAGGGCATCACAAGAAACTCAAATAGCCCATTATGTGTCCTGAATGCAGTCTTATATTCTTCACAAGTAGCCATACATATTTGATGACAGCCAGACCTGAAATCCAACTTGGTAAACCATCTAGAGCCAGCTAACTCATCAAGTAATTCATCCACTACATGCATTGGATGGTTTTGTTTGATAGTGATTGCATTCAAATGCCTATAGTCTATACAAAATCTCCATGTACCATCTTTCTTCCTAACCAGCAGCACAGGAGAAGGAAAAGAACTGGTACTGGGTCTGATCACCCCCTGAGTAAGCATCTGTTTCAATTGCTTCTCAATCTCTGTCTTCTAAACATGAGAATACCTATATAGTCTGACCTTTACAGGTTGAGCTCCAGGTATTAATGGAATTTTATAATTAGCACTTCTTGGTGGAGGTAAGCCAGATGGTTCAGTAAACAGGGAATCATATGCTGTTAACAACTCAGCCACACTGTCAGGTAGCTGTTCTGCAGCCTCAGGTGGTGTCTGCTCAAAATCCATTGAATGCACTAAGGTGTTACCAGGTACAATCATTTGAATACAATGTGACACAGCTCCATGTTTCAATAACTCTCTGAGTTTCTAGGCACTAACAGGTTTGCACTCCTTAGTGTTGTCAGTCACTCCTTGTAGTTTAATTGTCTTGCCCTCAACTGAAAACTGAAGAGTCTTGAGTTTGTAATCAATCAACAATGGATTGTAATCCTCAAGCCAGTCCTCTCCAAGGATAAGGTCGTAGCACTTCAATGGCAGCACTCTGGCATCAGACACAAAGGTATGGCCCTGAACAAACCACTTAAGTTGTGGCACTCTCTGATCACATAGCATCAAACCTCCATTAGCAGCCCTAATGGTGCTAGCATCACATGGTACAGTAGGTAGCTTCAGGTGAGTAACCAAAGTTTCATTGACAAAGGTACCCACACTGCCTGAATCAACAAGGATCAGCACCTGATGTTTGCCAATTTGGGCCAATAGTTTCAGTGTTTGTCTATTATTGCGCTGGGCTATGGGAACCGACTGAACCGCCAACACCTCTTGAGTTTGTTCAGACACTTCTTCTTCACTGTCATCATCTTCCTGGGGTTCAACAATATCCAAAGCAGAGAGATATGCAGAGAGATATGAGAAGGGCACTTGTGAGCTAGATTCAATTTTTCTCCACATTTGAAGCATAAGCCATTCCTTCGCCTGAATGATTTCAGACTTGCCAATTTGTCATCAGCTTCAGACTTCTGTTCTAGAACAACAGGTTTGAAGCTATCTTCCTTTGTCCGAACCGCTCCTCTGGTGAAACCCCGCCCAGAGGTCTTGGAACGGCCAATCTCAGCCTCCTGTTCCTGAATCAAAGCGAGTGCGCTTGCAGTATCAACATCATGGGGTCGATGGAGCAAGATTGCCGACCTGATATCATCCCGGAGCCTGCTGATGAATCATGTGATGAAGATAGTATCATCAATCGTCGGGTTGTATAGCAAAATCCTGTGTGCCAGCTTCTCGAACTCAGTATGGTACTCGAGCACAGAGGAGGTTGCTTCAGCGCATCCAATTGCCGCAACAGAACTTGACAGCAGTCCTTATCAAACTTGGCGAGCACCATTTCCGCAAGCTTCTCCCATTCAACAATCCGTCCTCGCCGCTGCATGGTCTGAAGCCGGGCTGCCGTGGCCCCCTTGAAATTGAGCGAGGCGAATTGTGTCTTCATTGTCTCTTGCATGGCGTAGACCTCGAAATACAACTCGCATTGTTCACGCCAGAGACAAGGGTCAGATCCATCGAATTTGGGAAAATCCATCTTAGGAAACGGAGGGAAACGATGCAAGGATTCATTAGAGGAATGGAACGGCAAGTCGTGACCCATGGGCGTACCATTGTTGTTGCGAGGTGGAAGCGCTCTGAGGAGGCTTCCGCCTGTGTTGGGCCCCATGGGCAAATCAACACGCAGTGGCGTTGTACTGGACGAAGCACCAGGTGCGATGTTGAGGTCGATCCTCGCCACATGTGGAGGCAATGGTGGAGGCGGGTCGCGAAACTGCCATTGGACCGGAGGCGGGGGAGGGGACGGAGGCGGAGGACGAAACTCCAAACGCTGGATGTGCGCCGCCATCTCGTCGATCCTCGTCATCGTGTCCGAGGCCTGCTTCAATAGAGTCTCCATCGACTCCTCAGCAGTGGTACGCTAGGCCTTGAGGGAGCTCAGCTTGTCCAAGGACGTGGACATCATGTCCTAAAAACCGGCGAACTGCTTCGCCATCTCCTGCATCGTCTTCTTCAACTCATCCACCGAGGCCGCCATATCAAGCTGGAACTTTAGAGGATTACGCTTTTTCGGCACCAGGGATCTAGACAAAATTTCCCCCAAATCAACCTGCTCCGATTACCAAATGTTACGATCATGGATAACTGAATGGAGTTTGGGAGGGAAACATAGCAAGAAATTGAGGAAGAACAGAGGGAACACGACAGGAGTTCGTGGGTAAGGAGGTTTGGGATTCGATTATGAATTCTGTTCTTCGTTGAGTTCGTTACAGAGGCGGGCGCCGCTTATATTCTGCGGCCGCACCGACACAACGCACACGAGGCCAATCCTTACACGCCTGGCCCAATACGCATAAGGCCCATGGCTCAGTACACATCAGATGGCCCATGGCCTAGCAGTCCTATCCGCTTTCACTAGGGATGAAAATGATCGATAGGAGGCCAAATCATTTTTATTTTCACAGTTTTTTCTCGAAAACGAAATCAATACGATATTATCGGAAATGAATACTGCACCGATATTTTGGTAATTTCGAAAATGATAGTAGTCGATCGGAAAATACATCGATAACGATCGGAATCTATGAGAATGATATCCTAAAAAACGATAAACACGCTAAATCTTAGAACATGAGAAGATCCATATAGCTCGACCTATCTCATATGACAATGATAAATAAAGCCACAATTGACAAGATCACAAGCTGAAACCACATAGTTCACACCATCTTAGGTGCAGGTGCTCACCGCCTGAGTCCGTTCGTGTTCGTGGCAAGAGTTACAGGTGCAGCAAGTAATTGGGTGATTGACTGATTGTCTTCTTGTTATACAAATGAAATACTTCTGTATAGATAGTTCCTTTCAAAAAAAATTATCTTATGTGCTTATGTGTGCAGATGGGTTCCTTTCCAAAAAAAAATATTTACCTTATTAGTCTATAAATAAATTAGGATTCATTAATTAATGGTCTTTGAATCGGTAATTACCGACGGTAAATTACCGGTTACATACGGGAATCTTCGAAAACGATCGGAAGATGGCAAAATCATTTTCGCTTTCGTTTTCGATTATTTTTACCGTTATCGTTTTCGTTTTTTCGATTACCACTACCGTTTCCGTTTAGACCTAAAAATCAGAAGAAGAAAAAAAACTCGAAAACGATTTCCAAAAATCGGAGATTATCATTTTCGCTTTCATCGCTGGCTTTCGCTATCGATGACTGGATCTGCTTTTGACGGGAAGTCACCTAAATTAATTTGGAATACCTCCAGTTCCCCTCCTTGGAAGGCAGGTCAGCTGCCTACTATCCATGTACATGGACCCACCCAAACACGGTCCGACCTATTCTACGGCCAGTTATCCACTGGTTGTTGGGTCAGCTGACTTCGACGATGGTCCTGAAAAAATCGGTGGGAAATCTCTATATACCAGGGCCTTGTTTAGATTGGAAGTTTTTTCAACCTGATGAATAGTACCACTTTCGTCTTATTTGACAAATATTTTCCAATCGTGGATCAACTAGACTCAAAAGATTCATCTCGTGATTTCCAACTAAATTGTATAATTAATTATTTTTTTACTTACATTTAATACTCCATGTAAGCGGCTAAAAATTGATGTAATGGAAAGAGAGTGAATTTTGATGGAGCTAAACGAGGCCTAGTATATTGGTGCAAATAAACCCCGGCCAGCAAAGTTGACAACGACTGGTTTTGCCCTGCCGCTCACGTTGATTTGTCATAGCAGTACGCGGTCGGCACGGCAGACCACCACCACATGCTGCCGCCGTCGGTGGCGATCCTCGTCGCCGTCGCGGCCATCACGACGACGATCCCCTCAATCGTTGACGGCCAAGCAGACACGGCGCAGACCTTCGTGGACCTCCAGAACGCGGCGCGGGGCGAGGTGGGCGTGGCCCCGCTGGCGTGGGACGACACGGTGGCGGCGTACGCGCGGGCGTTCGCTGCGAAGCGGAAGGGCGACTGCGCGCTCGCGCACTCCGGCGGGCCCTACGGGGAGAACGTGTTCTGGGGCAGCGCCGGCGCCAACTGGACGGCGGCGGACGCCGTGTCGTTGTGGGTGCAGGAGAAGCAGAACTACGACTGCGGCAGCAACGCGTGCGCGGCGGGAAAGGTCTGCAAGCACTACACCCAGGTGGTGTGGGGGAGCACCACTAAGGCCGGGTGCGCCGCGGTGGCCTGCGACGGCCAAGGAGGCACGTTCATCGTCTGCGAGTACGACCCGCCGGGGAACCTTGTGGGTCAACGGCCGTACGCCAGCTGTGGAGAGTTCAACCGCTCAGGTACTTGCTATTGCATCTTGATTTATTGATTCGTATAGATCAATTGACAGATAATAAGTAGATATATATACATGGTAAAATTAAATTTCATAGAGCAGTGTTTCGAATTTCGCCCGATTTTCGTCAGTTTTCAATATAATTTTGGGTTCTACCGATAACCTCAAGTAAATTTACATACCGCGGTAATTTTGGCTCCATTTTACTCTTTTTTTTAAAAAAAATTTACCAGAACTTTATAAAGATTTGAACATTTCAAAGACTTTAACCAATATTCATGATTTTTAGTCGTACCGTCTCCTTTGGTATTTATGTCAAAACTGATAGGCTGAACACTGCCTTAGAGTGTCAAAACTGATATGCTCCCATCTTCATAGCCATTCGATGTGCATGGAATGGATGCAGTATAAGAGTGTCTCTCTCCTACGGTGCATCCACCTATGCATATCCAATGGTCATGATGATACTCGTAACTGTTAGATCTTAGGACCACAGTGAGTAGATCGGTGGGTACATTGCTTTGAATCAATGACCTAGTACGTGATCTACGAAAGTAGGAGAAAGGAAAAAGAGGAGGCGGATGCGCACAGACCAGTGGGGGGTGTTGATGAGGATGAACCGGATCCAGCCATGGAGTTGGTTCGGTGAAGATCTGCACTAGGCAGCGATGGTAGGTGAAGAAAGCCGGCGCGGTGCAATGGAGATGGCGGTGCTTCCCGTCACTATATGCGCCCCTCCGTGGATCGGGTTTTAGGGTTTGTTCGGTGGGAGTACGGCTCAGGCCAACCTCGTGAGTAGAGCCGCCGGCCCCCAGCTCTATATATAGCGCAGGGTGACGGGGCCCGCCAGCCATGGATGGGCTGGGCGCCCCCGATCAGGGCGCGGATCAAAGGCCCAACAGACCGTTGGGTCTGTTAGTGGAGATCATTCCAACATTCTCCCCCTTGATCTCAACTTATACCTTTACTTTAATCTTTGACTTTAATACTCTCACTTTTATTTGTCCCATCACAGATTAGTGCATAGAGCATGTTTTATCGTCACAGTCTATTGCTGATAGATTTGACAGTTACAATGCACACCTCTGTTTTGAAACAGATTCTTTAACTTTGGGCCCCTTTAGTTGTCCAGGAATCATAGGCTTTCCCTTAAACCCATGCCGGCTACATGTTCTCTGAACACGTTGGGTGGTAAGCCTTTCGTAAGCGGATCCGCGAGCATCTTCTCGGTACTTATATGCTCGAGACTTATAACATGATCCCCGACTTTATCTTTCACAACATAATACTTTATGTCAATGTGTTTGGCAGCACCACTTGACCTATTGTTGTGAGCGTACTGTACTGCTGGATCATTATCGCAGTATAACTTTAGTGGCTTATGTATGCTGTCGACCACCTTCAAACCGGGTATGAACTTCTTCAGCCAGTTCACCTGCCCCGTTGCCTCGTAACATGCTACAAACTCGGCATACATTGTGGACGATGTAGTGACGGTTTGTTTTGAGCTTTTCCATGAAATAGCTCCTCCCGCGAGAGTGAACACATATCCTGACGTGGATTTTCTATCATCTCCCGCATAATCAGAATCCGAATACCCCACTATCTGGAGAGAATCTGATTTTCTGTACGTCAACATGAGGCCTTTCGTACCTTGCAAATATCGCAAGACTTTCTTTACCAATTTCCAGTGTTCAATTCCTAGATTACTTTGAAATCTGCCAAGCAATCCGGTAAAAAAAGCTAAGTCAGGGCGCGTGCACACTTGAGCATACTGTAGGCTTCCGACAGCAGAAGCATATGGAACCACTTTCATTTGATCGAGCTCGTATTGGTTCTTAGGGCATTGAAAATCCCCATATCTGTCGCCCTTGACCATGGGTGCAGGTGAGGCACTACATTTATGCATACTGAATTTCTTTAAAACCTTTCCTATATATGCCTTTTGTGATAGTCCTAATACCCCTTTACTTCTATCTCGGTGAATCTCTATGCCCAAAACAAATGACGCTTCACCAAGATCTTTCATATCAAATTTTGAAGATAAAAACTTCTTTGTCTCCAGTAGTAGACTGACATCACTACTAGCGAGTAAGATATCATCTACATACAGGATTAGGAAGATATATCTTCCATTTTTAAACTTTGCATAAACACAATTATCCTCAACATTTTCTTTAAACCCAAAATCTTTTATGGTTTTATCAAACTTCAAGTACCATTGTCTCGAAGCTTGCTTTAACCCATAAATTGATTTCTTTAAGCGGCATCCCATTCGTTCTTTTCCTTCCACGACAAAACCTTTCGGTTGTGCCATGTAAACATTTTCCTCCAGATCCCCATTCAGGAATGCCGTTTTCACATCCATCTGATGTAATTCCAAATTATAGTGTGCCACTAATGCCATTATAATTCTAAAGGAATCCTTACATGAGACTGGAGAAAACGTCTCATTGTAATCAATCCCTTCTCTTTGCGTAAAACCTTTTGCCACAAGTCGCGCTTTAAACCTTTCAATATTTCCTTGGGAGTCACGTTTCGTCTTGTAGACCCATTTACAGCCTACTGTCTTGGCTCCTTTAGGAATAGGTTCTAGGTCCCAAACTTTGTTGGTACTCATTGACTTTATTTCATCTTCTATGGCCTCAAGCCACTTGGATGAATTATCGCTTCTCATGGCTTCTTCAAATGAAGTGGGATCACCCTCCATTTGAAATTCTTCAGTGTTATAAACCTCATAATCATCAGGTATAGCTGATCTTCTAACTCTTTGGGACCTTCTCGGGGCCTCCACATTTGGCACATCTTCTGTTTGGGGCTGTTGCTGCTCCCCCTCTTCTGTGGCATCAGTCTATATAGGTTCCTGAAAGACAGGTTCCTCATCATTATTTACTGTCACCACAGGAGAACTGACAACAGGTGTTGGCACTACAGTATCTGGCACTGTTGGTGCAACAAGAACAGGTAGTTCAAAGAATGGTTCCTGAGTCATCGGATTGGGCACACATACCCGCTTCTCCTTAAGAATAATTTCTCGAGCTACCATGCTCCCCCTCATCATTTCATCCTCTAAAATAACAGCATGTCTCGTTTCTACAAACTTTGTGTATTTGTTTGAACAGTAGAAACGAAAACCTTTTGACTTTTCAGGATAACCAATGAAATGGCAACTGACTGTTTTGGGATCTAACTTCCCAATGTTTGGGTTAAACATTTTTGCCTCAGCAGGACTCCCCCACACACGTAAGTGTTTTAGTGAGGGTTCTCTTCCTGTCCACATCTCATATGGTGTTTTGGGCACCGCTTTACTTGGTACTCTATTTAGAATATGAATGGCGGTTTTTAACGCCTCCATCCATAGACTCAATGGCAAGTCAGAGTAACTCATCATACTACGCACCATATCCATCAAGGTACGGTTACGCCTTTCAGCTACTCCGTTCTGCTGAGGTTCGCCCGGTGTAGAATACTAGGCAACAATGCCATTCTCCTGTAGAAACCTTGCAAAAGGTCCAGGAACTTGGCCATAGGGGGTATGCCGACCGTAGTACTCCCCACCACGATCGGACCAGACCACTTTAATCTTTAAATTATGCTGATTTTCAACTTCAGCCTTAAATATTTTAAATTTATCCAACGCTTCATTTCTTTCTTTAATTGGATAAATGTAACCATAACGGGAGTAATCATCTGTGAATGTTATGAACGAGTCAAAACCATCCACACTTTTCACAGGAAAAGGACCACAGATGTCTGTGTGAATTATCTGTAGAATTCCTGTGCCTCGTTTAGCATCCTTTTTAATTTGCTTTGTGTATTTTTCTTTAATACATTCTCTACACTGTTCAAAGTCTGAGAACTCTAATGGAGGAAGAATATCATTCTTAACTAGTCTCTCTATTCTCCCCCTCGAAATATGGCCTAAACGACAGTGCCATAATTTCGACGACGCATCTTGAGTTCTCTTTCGTTTTCTATTTGTATTCTCAGACGAGGATACATTTTCATTCACATCACATACGGAATTCACACTTTCACGAAGTGATAACAAGTAAAGCTCGCCTTGCAGGAATGCAAAACCAATACATGCATTATTAAACATTATCTTACATTTGCCATTTCCAAAATGGCAATCATAACCATCATTGTCCAAACATGAAACGAAAATAAGTTTCTTTGTAAAGTAGGAACATAAAGAACATCTCTAAGTAGAAGCGCAGAACCATCAGCAAGTTCTAGTGAAAGATCACCAATGGCTTCAACATCAGCTTGGACTCCATTTGCGACTTTAATGCATCTTTCTCTTCTTTGCATAGTCCTTGTCGAACGGAATCTCTGTAATGAATTAGCAACATGAACAGTTACACCTGAGTCAATCCACCAAGTAGATTTCGAATACTGTACATACAGGGATTCATTTATGAACGTAATAATGTTCTCACCTTTCTTTGCCATGATCATCTTTAGGAAATCGGGACAGTCTTTCTTGTAATGTCCCGTCTTCTTACAGTGAAGACACTGATCTTTGTCCACAGTAAACTTCTGATGAGACAGGTTTTGCATGGGGGCCTTTCCCTGAGCCTTTGAGGAGTTAGAGTTAAAGTTCTTTTTCTTGTTATCTTTCAAATAGTTAATGGAACCTCCATTTGAAACTTTTATCCCGTCCTCCTCCTGAGCACACATAGCCATGAGCTTTTCTAAATTCCATTTCTCTGGTTGCATGTTGTAATTGACAACAAAGGTGTCATACTCTTTTGGCAGGGAAGCAAAAACCAGATGAATAAAGAACTCTTCTTTGAGAGCTAGATCCATTAGTTTCAGCTTAGAAGCCTGATTGTTCATTCTTAATATGTGCTCTCTTATGCCACCACCTGTATATTTTTCTGTAATCAGCTGCTTTATCAGCTGGGTGGCATAAGTCTTTGAAGAGCCAGTGAACTGACTCTTTATGCGCTCAAGGCATTCTGTGACCGTGTCACAGTCTGGAATTGAGCCCACCAGTGCAGGCTCAATTGTATTTTTTATCACAGCTAAACATTTCTTGTTTGCTGTGGCCCACTTTGCCTTTTCAAGGTCATAGGACATCTTTACGGGAGCAAAATCCCGCTCTCTTGTCTGCCATGCAGCATCAGTCTCATCAGCTTCCCTCACCGGTGCCTGAGGCTCAACAGGGCACGGTGCAGTCACTACCCAGTCAACTTCACCCAAGATGAAGGCTAGGTCAAGCTTTCTTCTCCATTCAATGTAGTTATCTCCTTTGAGGGTAGGGATATCTTTAATGCAACCCATCAAGGAGTACCCACCTGAAATCACAATCCATTTAGAGTGAGAACATAACAACAATTGTATGCCTTAATTCCAACGTTGGTTAAAAAATTAAAACATACAACTGTTAATTGCAATAATTCTACATCACCGTTGGGCAGAAAATAGAATTAATGCAAGAAAAAACATAATTAACACTATAATATTGCCATTAATCGACGTTGGCCAGAATAATAACAATATTATAATGAACCGTGAATTTATCCTTTTTCAAAATTAAATTCTCCCGTTGGTTCGAATTTAATAATGAGATAACATCTTTAAGTACGCAGCGGAAACACTTTTAACATAAATATTTCCATAATTATTTTTCCAGAAACATGAAAAAATACTGTACTGTTCTCCGAAAATTTATCGTTGGACAAAATTTATTCGGAGATCTAACATCAAAATTCAAATCAAAACATTCAAAATGTATTAACATTGTTTCTGGAAAAATAAAAATGAGAAAAAAGATTATTGTTTTCATTTTGGCCCATGGCTTGTTCGCTGAGTGCAGCCCACCGCAGCAAAACGGCCCACTTGGCCCACTTGGCCGAGCAGCAGTGCGCGCGCTGGAGAAAGGCCCAGCGCGGCCCAGTCGGCCTCGGCCTTTTCCCTTTTTTTTTCTCAGTCGCAGCGAAAACGGCCCAGCACATCGCGGCCCACGGGCGTTTCCCGCGCGCGCTCGCCAGCGCCCCCGCGCCCAGGCCGCAACCTAGGCCTGGGCCGGGATTTCGGCCTTCAACTCTTGCCCGCCTGGGCCAGTTTCGGTCCGGTGATCTCAAGTCGTCTGATCGGGTTTGGTGCCGATCCAACGGCCACGCGCGCCGATCAGGGCAACAAAAACGCCTCCGCCGGCCTAGCTCAAAACCCTAGCTCTCATTCGATTCCCTTTCTTCTCTCTCTACCACAGCTCTCGGCGCCGGCGGTCTTCTCTCACCGCACGCCACCGCGGCGGCAAAACGGCGGTGGCCGAGCGCACGCCTTTCCTTTCTCTGCTTCCCCCCCTAGCCGCTTTTGGCCACAGCCGTGGCAGCAACTGCAGCTGCCCATGGCAGCCCGGAGGAGGAAGATGTGCGCCGTCGTGAGCCCCCTCGGCAGTGAGCGCATTCCCCACGAGGAAGAGTGCGCCGCCGTTGAGCTGTTTCACGACAGTGCTCTTTGCCCCGAGCCCGTTCGACGACCGAAACTCGAGGTCATCTTCCCGCGCGCCGGTGGTGCGGTCGCGCGGTCATCTCCCCGCGCGACGGCGGTAGGGACGGACCCTGGTAAGTCACATCCCCCTTTTCCAGTTAGGGTTAGGGTTAGACTTTCCCGATTTGAGACAGTTAGGGTTAGGGTTAGACTTTCCCGATTTGAGATCGGGTGTTTCTTTCTTTCCTTTTACCCAAACCAGATCTACACACTAGAAAAACCGTGGCTCGGGTACCAAATGTTAGATCTTAGGACCACAGTGAGTAGATCGGTGGATACATTGCTTTGAATCAACGACCTAGTACGTGATCTACGAAAGTAGGAGAAAGGAAAAAGAGGAGGCGGATGCGCACAGACCAGTGGGGGGTGTTGATGAGGATGAACCGGATCCAGCCATGGAGTTGGTTCGGTGAAGATCTGCACTAGGCAGCGATGGTCGGTGAAGAAAGCCGGCGCGGTGCAGTGGAGATGGCGGTGCTTCCCGTCACTACCTGCGCCCCTCCGTGGATCGGGTTTTAGGGTTTGTTCGGTGGGAGTACGGCTCAGGCCAACCTCGTTTGTAGAGCCACCGGCCCCCACCTCTATATATAGCGCAGGGTGACGGGGCCCGCCAGCCATGGATGGGCTGGGCGCCCCCGATCAGGGCGCGGATCAAAGGCCCAACAGACCGTTGGGTCTGTTAGTGGAGATCATTCCAACAGTAACTAGTAATATTAACTAACAAAGTGTGATCGATGCATAATGATAATGGGTCTCGATATCATATCGCAGCCCAGGATTCGCCGCAGGATTTCCTCAGTCTCCAGAATGCGTTCCGCGCTGGACTGGGTGTAGGCATGCTCTCATGGGACAGCACATTGGCAGCCTACGCCGAGAGTCACGCGGACGAGAGGAAGAAAGACTGCCAGAAGACTCCTTCCGGCGGCCCCTACGGCGAGAACCTGTTCCAGGGGTCAGGAGGCAGCGGTGCCTCGGACGCGCTCTTCTCCTGGTTCGGGGAGAGGCAGCACTACGACTGCGACACCAACAGCTGTGAGAGTGGGGAGGCCTGCGGCGACTACACCCAGCTCGTCTGGGCCAACTCCACAAGAGTTGGCTGCGCTAGCGTTACCTGTGACGGTGGCGGCACCTTCATTGCTTGCAACTATGACCCTCCAGGCAATGTCCCCGGCGAGCGCCCGTATGTGGGCTGTGGGAAAGCAGAATTCAACACACCTGGCAATGGTATCTATAATGCAATGGGTCTGCTTTTGTTCATACTGAGTATATATTTTCGCTTTGTCTGATTATTATTCAATTCCTACAGATAACGGGAATAGTAGTAGTATCCCCAAGGCAAATGGAAATAGTTCAACTGGAAACAACAGCAGCCAAAGCAGAAATAAGAGTAATGCTCCGATTCTGGCAATTACCTTACCCGTGGTTACAGTACTTGGTTTAGTCGTCTCAGCTATTTTGGTATGCATCTGGAGAAGATCAAGGCTAAAGAGAAAACAGTCGTGTAAGTTTCAAACATCTATCACTGTTTCTTACTTGATTGTCATCGTGAAACATTTACTAGTCGAAACATGCATGTCAGCTGGTTGTGCCATCCTTCTCAAAACAACGTCACTACTGAAATCTGGACCCTTTGTCTCAGCTTTCCACTTATTATGGGCATGCTAGTTGGCTCCACAGCGCTGGCACACCAAGAATTTGCCGGCTCACGTGATCCTACCCAGATGAATTATTATTACATATACAGCACAGCAAATTGAATCAGAATATGCATATGTTTTCTGCATGTCTGTTTCATATATAATACATCTGTGATGCTATAAAGAAAATGTTTGTATTTCGTCCACACAGGTCCAACAACACATTCAGAGGATATTGAAGACCTTAAATCAGTGCTGTTGGACCCATCCGTCATCAGAGCCGCAACACAAAATTTTGCTGAAGGAAATAAACTGGGAGAAGGAGGCTTTGGACAAGTCTACAAGGTGATCACTTCTTGTAAATCCTTTTTACTGTATGTCAATTTAGCCCCGCATATACTAGCGCAAAGCCCCAAACTACATGCCCATCTGTATATATAGTAATAAAAATATTACATTAATATTGAATACTTCAAGCTGATGTTTTGCAGGGTTTGATGCCTGATGGACAAGAAATAGCAGTAAAGAGACTTGCAAGAGGTTCCAACCAAGGCATACGCGAGCTGAAAAATGAGTTATTATTAGTAGCCAAGCTCCAACACCGAAATCTGGTGAAGCTAATTGGTGCCTGCCTGGATGGAGAGGAGAAGTTGCTTGTGTACGAATACATTCCAAACAAAAGCCTCGACTCCTTCATTTATGGTAAAGAAAGCCTCTTTCATTTACTTATGTTTGAACAATACTTAAGTTTCACTAGTTGCACTGACTTCACCTTTGACCACTTGAAAATATATATACTAGGTAAGAATAAAAACACACAGGTCTTTCAAGACTGGAATAAAAAGATATAGGTCTTTCATGACTGGAAACCAAATACAAACTTTTATAAAAAAAATGATGTCAAGAAAGAGTTCAAGTAATGAAGCAGAAACATGCATGCCACCAGCCCACCATATAAGTTTTTCCCTGATTCCTGGAGTGTGGAAAGCTATGGCTCCGATATATTTGTCTTGTCACAGGTAAAAACTGGGGAACTTGTGCTCATCTGAACTCACTAGTTGGACATCAAAATTATTTACTCCAGGTGTTTGCATTAGTGGGAGTTCCTTAATAAATTCCATAATTCCTCTAAACATGTATGCCAAGAACTCACTATATCGTCTGATCATAAAAAAAATAATACCATCAGTTACCTGCCCCTGTCCCCTGAATCTGGATTGAAACTTTCCTCAGTTACGAATTAAAAGCTATCAAGTTCTCTGCTTACTTTCTTCAGTGCTAGACAATATGCACCATTGTCTTTCAAGGTAGTTCACAGGTAAAAGTTTTCAGGGACTTCTTGAATATGCATTGTTTTCTTTGCTTATTTGAGACCTCGTCCATGTAGATGACGAAAAGCGTGATGAACTGGCTTGGGGCACAAGGTACAGGATCATTTGCGGCATCGCTCGAGGCTTAGTGTATCTACACGACGAGTCCCGTGTGAAAGTTATACACAGGGATTTGAAGCCAAGCAATATTTTACTGGAAATGGATATGAATCCAAAGATCTCAGACTTCGGGTTGGCAAGTGTATTTGATGACGATCACTCAAAGCATATCACACGAAGAGTGGCCGGAACCTAGTAAGTCTACATAGATCCAGTACACTATGAAATTATGTTTGTTCTTGTTGAGCTATATATCATATTTTAAATGATTTTCTAATGTGCAGTGGATATATGGCACCAGAGTATGCGGTTCTTGGACATGTTTCCACCAAGTCAGATGTCTTCAGCTTCGGAGTGATTATCCTGGAAATTGTGACAGGAAGAAAAAACAATGTCTCCTCATCGGAAACAATGATGGATCAGCACCTACTAACCTATGTGAGTCTTCCATTAGCAGTGTTTAAGTTTCAGTTATTGAAGTTGGAGAAAATAGGTTTGTGATTTCTGTTTTGGCACAGGTATGGGAAAACTGGACAAGGGGAACGATTACAGAGATAATTGACCCATCATTGCGTCATAGTTGTGCTGAAAATATTATGGTTCTCAAGTGCACTCACATTGGGCTGTTATGTGTTCAAGAGAATCCAGGTGACAGACCCAACATGTCCTCTGTGATCCTCATGCTTGTTGGAAGGTCTACTACTTTGCCTGCTCCATCTAGGCCTGCATTTCTCTTTAGGCTGGACGGCGCAAATCAATCCCATCATGGAGGTATTACTGACCGACCAGGACGCTCAAATAAATCAAACTTGTCATTGAATAAGGTGACCATCACAGAACTTGTACCAAGATAGCTAGATTCGATTCTGAATTATTCAGCTAGACTAGAGTAGGAAAAATGTGAAAAAGCATATTCAACCAGAGTGTAAATATACTATAAACAATTACGAATTGGGCCGCTTATTAGTAGCAACGGTTGCAGTGGAAGCAACAAACAGAAGCTAAGTTGATAGTGAAAAATGTACTTTCTCAGCAAAAAGCGCAAGTTCCGCATAAGTGCAGAGGAAGGCCAAAACTTAAAAGGCCACCACACCTTCACTGGAAGGCCTTGGAGACTGCAAGTGCTCCGTCTCACAAAGATACTACGACAACATAGGCCAATCACTAAAACCTTTCAAGCTCTAGTAACGATGCCAGTGGGGAAGTCCACGGGTCACCCGTACCCATATCTGTTGATTATCCATTCTGCAATTATCCATAGGGTTACCCATTAGGTGTGGATTATCCAATGGTTAAGAGACTTCTGCTGGAATCGTCTTCTTCCTCCTCCCTCTGACGGGTACCTCTCGTTTGCCAGCAGTTAGTAGGGGGATTATGGTGGTGGATTGAGTACGTGTTGATGGCGGTCCTAGACTGAGAAGGGGAGTGGAAGGGATGAAGGGAGCTCGGGCTCAGCTTGATGTAGAGAGGAAGGGAGGTGGTGAGGAAGGAAAAGGGCCCGAGGGTGGTCCCACCTGTCAGCGTCGCACATACAGAGGAGATAGGAGTTGTTGGGCTTCTACCTAGCTCGCGGGTTGGGCCAACGGCCCAGGAAGCAAGGAAGGAGGGGCACAATGGAAGGTGGGCTCAACCCAGCGGGAAGGGAGAATGGGTCTGAGTGAAAAGAGAGAAGATAAAGAGAAATAAGGAGTTGGGTTCGGAATTTGAATGGAATTTGGACCAACATAAATTTAACACTTTATATTTTTTCAATGCTTTGCTTTTTAAAATTCATTTGAAATCTAAGTTTAAACCATTTATATTTTATAATTTGTAGACACATTTGTAAAACACTTTTCAAAGCTTACTACTTTTAGTGTGTGTGTGTGGGGGGGTGGGGAGAGGATTTAGATTTTTAAAACAAATTTGAACTTATTTTGAAACATAAGATTGAAACAATATTTTTGAAAACATAACAAACGCCTATTCAAGGAATAATGGATTTTTAAAATTAGTTTTTTAGTCAATACAATTAATACAAAGACATGAATGCAAGCAAATAAATGAATTAAATTATAAAAAGAATATAAAATCTATCACTATTTAGATTATTAACAACTTAATTCAATCTTGGAAAATTTTATAAAAGCTAATTATTTTATTTACTATTTTCAATTAACAAGCTAAGATAGAAATTTTGGAGTGCATCAAAAATCAATATCCAAATTCATGATATCATGATACAAGGCTTGGAATAATGACTATCATAATTTGGGCTAAGATTAAAATTTTAATAATAAAATTTAGATTTTATGAGGTCATAAGATATATATGGACTGGAATAAGAACCATCATATTTTAAGCAAAGCTTTCAACTAAATGCATAGTGAAGATACATAGAGTTGTCATGCAAAGAAAAAAACGCTATGAATATGGATGGAAAGCATATAAATCAGTATGCCAATTGGGCGACAAAATGAACAAAGAGTAAAAAGCTTGTAATTTAATTAAAAAATTATTAGTCATAGGTATTAAACAATAACTACTAGTCCCTATGAGAGCAAGGGTTGATGGATCAGTGAACTCTAACCGGAAGGAAGAATCAGCGTGACTTGTATGTGCAACAGAAGCACCCATAGATATAACATGGGCCAAAATTGTAACAGACGAAGAGGAACCAGATGCTGCCTCTAGCTTGCTCCTTCATAAAGAGCAGACCAACAAAGAAGAAATGAAGTAAGGAATATAATGAAGCCGTTTTCTGCGGTGGTGTTTGGAACGGCTTTTGCTTTGGTACCTCTAAATAACTGTGGACTGTTGATCTGGATGGTTATTAGCACATATTACTTCCTAGGAGGTAATATAAGAAATACATATTTATATCTATTTTTAGTTTGAGAAATAGGAAAAATAAGAAAAATATCTATCAAACAAATCTGACGTGCATGCACATGCATACTGCATAGATCTGTGCCTATATTTCCCAACGTCTAGTATGTAAGTTTTTTAGTTGATGGATTATTTCTATGTGTCATAATTTATATCCCAAAGAGTGTGTTACGTGAACTTGATTTCTTTTTGAAATCTGACCTATTTAAGGTTGCAGGTCTCACATGAGTTATAATATTTTTACTTTGGGATGCGACATACATGTTTGTGTAACATAACATGCATCCATAATTAAGCTATAAGTCTTTAATTTAACATAATCAGTCATAGTAATATTTTTTTACGTGTCATATCTAAGTCTTAACATCCCGTGTACATATGCTTTATGTGTGAAGATAAGGACATATTCACGGTGTAACGTGACCAATTTTTATGTTAAGAATTCTCAAAAAAAAATTATGTTAAGAATGCGTAATAGCTTCACGTCATCACGTGTGGCATATCCATACATGTGTGTTGGATGTTTAGACTCTAAAATCACGGCTGGAAGGGTCCCCTTCCCGATGATTACGGGATTTTGGCAGATTTTTCTTTGTTTCCTTTGGTGTTTGTTTATTTAACTAATTCATAAAATCCAATAAATCAATGGCTCAGATTATTTTGAACTATTAGGTAATACTAGCAGAAGTGCCCGTGCGTTGCAACGGAAAAAAATACTATTAGACATTTATGGAGAACAAAGACATGAATAGTACATATTTATTCATATTTTACTCTTTCTATAAATTCTAATAATTTCTTTCATGATGCATGACGCACATAATATTAAGTTAATAGTTGCAATAAAATAAAAATATCCTATATCCTACTAAACCTATATCGAATTAAAATTTAAATACAAGGTTTATATATTGTATTGGTCTGTTCGCTAATCATCGGGGATTGTAAAAGAGAGTTTTTCATATTGAATTAGATAACAAAGTGCTCAATATTTTAGTTGATGGTTTGATTACCTAGACCATCAGTCGATCCAAGTTCTAAAACAATAGGTTTTGTTTCTAATACGGAGAGCACGATCTAACACATTTTGGAATCAATAATTGGTAGATGCGAGTTCTTACTCATGTGAGCATGTATCATGAATCCAGTTCACATGCAAGACATGAAGGGCGGCTGTAAGGTCCTAGATGGCTAGAGGGGGGGTGAATAGCCTATTAAAAAATCTACAAAAACCACTAAGCAAACTTGTTAGAAAAATAAACGGCGTAAAGCGAGTTTTGCTTAGCCAAAGGTTGTGATGCAAGCCTCCTATCCACAAGTCTAGTAGATTAAGATCTCTAGTTCACACAAGAGCTAAGTCACTAATCTTACACTAGAGAACAAGCTAAACAAAGTACTAGCACAGCTACTACTAGAGCTACACAAGATAAACTAGTGAAAGTAATGCAAGAGAGAGGATTGTGATTCTTATACCGACGGTGGAGTGAAGATGTTGCCAATCACCAAGATGATATATAATCAATCAATATTGACAACAATACAATGTGAAGACCAATCACCGGGAGACAAGAGACACGATATTTTTGTTCACCCGGTGTTCACTTGTGCACCGACAAGCTACGTCACCGGTTGTGTCGACCAACACTTAGATGGTTCCCCGGTGTGACCCTCAAGTCACTTGCCCCTCAAGGCACGCCCCGCAAGGCACCGCAAGACACCACTCTCAAGTGAGGTAACTCAATGACACGCGGATTCCACTAGAGTTGCTTTTGGCGTCCCGCCGAGGAAAGCACAAGAACCTCTCACAATCAACCGGAGGTGGCCAAGAACAATCACCTTCTCTTGCCAACGCCTCCAACAATCTCCAAGCCGGCTAGGAGCGGTACTCTCCAAGAGTAACAAGAAATCCACCGGCTAAACCACCCACAAGTGCCACTAGATGCCCTCAAGCTATGCAATGCACTTTGGGATCACTCAATCTCACTTTTGATTTGCAATCAAGCAAGAGAGATGAGTGGGAGGAGTTGCTTTTGCTCAAAGGATGCACAAGAGTGTTAGAAATGCCAAGAGACCTCCCCAAGGGCCGGCCAACAAGTATTTATAAGCATCCCATCCAAATAGAGCCGTTGCAACTCCACTGACCGTTTTTTTGGGACGACCGGACGCGCCGGTCGAAACTGACCGGACGCGCTCAACCGCGTCCGGTCACCCTGCGACGTCCACGTGTCCTCTAATTTCAAATTCGTCCGTTAGATCCTCCAACGGTTACTGCGCGCCAACGGTCAAACGAGCGACCGGACGCGCTGCTGCAAACGACCGGACGCGCCGGTGCGCACAGAACCCGCGCGCGCGAAGATATGACCGGACGCGCTCCTCGCAACGACCGGACGCGACAGTGACCACGTCCGATCGGAGTCCAGTAAGCTCCCTTGACGATCGGACGCGTCCGATCGTGTATGACCGGACGCGCACCGCGTCCGATCGTCCTCGGTTCCCTCAGGGCGCATGACCGGACGCGCCGGTCCCGTGAGTCACCGGACGCGCCGGTGGCAAACCCTAGCTCGCGCGCCTGACTCCGGCGCTGTACTGACTGGACGCGTCGGTCGCACAGTGACCGCGTCCGGTGCAGCGTCCGGTGCAGCGTCCGGTCACTTCTGTGACCGCGTTCACCTCCGTTTCTTTTCCGACTTCCGGCGTAGTGGAAAATAGGCATTTCATTTCCCCGAAATCGCCTGAATCCCGCGCTCGCACGCTCGGCGGGAAGGAGAGAGGAACCCAAACCCCTCTCTACCCGCAAACCACAGCGCGACCAACGCCACCTTTGCAAATGTGCCAACACCATCAAGTGTACATCTCCATGTGCTTGTGTGTTAGCTTTTTCTCAATCATTTTCAAAGGTTTTCCAGTTAGCTCACTAGGCCCTACATGCAATGCACTTCATGAATTCACCTAGTGGCACCCGTGCGTCGAATAACCGATAAGACTTCCCCTCTTAATAGTTCGGCTATCGATCCTAAACCACTCACACCCTCTATGGTGTCTTGAGTGTAAAACAAAATGGCCCTATGGTTATACCTTTGCCTTGAGCCCATTTTGTTTCTCCAAAATGATATGATCCACTTCATATCATCACATGACCGTCTCGATCCATCGACCTTGACTTCACTTGCTCTTCACCGTTGCATCGGTCCATCGGCGCCAAGTCTTGCTCAAGCTTCACCATCGCATGGTCCTTCGCTTCGAAGCCTCGACTAGCCCTTCACCTTCACAACCGGTCCATCGAGCCAAGCCTCATCTTGGTCTTCACCATCTTGGTCATATGAGTCAATGTCATGTCTCATATTCAATGACCACCTTTATCTAAATCATCCACTTAGATACAAAGGTTAGTCCTAGGTTTCATCAATTAGCCAAAACCAAACTAGGGACTTTCAGCGGCGTGACCTAAATGCATTTTAGAATCTTTTCAAGCATCTTAAAATATTATTAGTTCACTGTAAGTTGTGTTCTTAACTAAAACTACATCAAGAGTAAAAATACGTATATATTGTAGGAAAGGGTCAAGGCACAAAGGACTATGATTATTTCTTTTATTATTTATTTTCTATATTTATTTATTGAAACGGACAAAAAACGGTAGAAAAAACATCATCTGGACAAAAAAACGGCGGAGGCTTAGCCTGTTCTAGAAAAAAAATCAACCAATCGGCTTATGTGATATATATTTAGGATAAAAAGATCATGCATTGACTAATACATGTGGATAATATTTGGGATAAAGAAAGAAAGTCAGCCAGGTAGAAAATGAGACAATGGCCAATCGCTTCCATTGTTGGGTCAGAAAAAAAAACAACCACAAGCCAATTGGACAGGAGTTTTGCGAAAAAAAAATAAAGAAGGGTTTTCGCCTCACGGATCTGTACCGGACATGGGAGTGTATATGGAAAAAAGAGCACAAAAAAATACGTTCATGGTTGAGTATTTGATTATTAAAAGTTCTATTTAGAGTAGTCAGATCTGAGAAATCTATTTAGATTAGGATTCCTACTCCATATTCGTCTAGACGCGAGCTGTTCTAACTCGTACATAAATAAAGAAAGCAGTGGAAAATAAAGAAGGTAACTCTTATTATTTTCTATTTATTATTAAGAGTTCTATTTAGAATACTCAGGATTTGAGGAAACTATTTAGATTAGGATTCCCGCTCCGTATTGGTCTCGACGCGAGCTATTCTAACTCGTATGAGCACGGGTTATATATATAAGTCCGGACAAAAGAAACTCTCCATTGTTCGGTAGTTAGAGAAAGACGGACAAAAAAAAAATGGATGGACAAAAAAACAGAGCTAAAATTTTACCTCTTTATTATTAGGTATAGATATAGATTTGTATCGTAGCACTGCCCGTTTGGAATAGCTTCTTGAGGAGCCTGCCGGGGCGGAGGCACTTCAAGAACCATATACCAAAAACAGGCACGAAAGCTGACAGCCACCTGGAGTTCCGATTCCGACTTCGACTTCCGAAAGGTAGATACTTGCCTTCCAGTTTCACCTGCGTGGGTACGATCCGATCCCCACCCCTACCCTCACCAGCTAACGAAGTTGCAGCGAGCAGACTGAACATACGCGGACGCCGCGATGAAAAATTGATTTATTTGCCTACGCCACACACACACAGACACATGCATTGCACACAAAATGTGCATGCATGGGCTACCCGCCGCCTGAGCCTGCCCAAGTAATTAAACTAGCTACAAACCACTCGCCGGCCGGTCGATCGGCAGTGGGTAGGCCTGCTAATGGGCTGGGTTCAAATGGGTTTAATGGGTTGGGTTTTCAAATGGGTGCACTCTGGATGGGTAGGAATGGGTTGATTTATTTAGCGGGTTGGGTCGGGTTGGGTTTAATAGAAAACTGGGTTGGATGGGTCGGGATTGGGTTCTTTTTTTTTGGGTTTAAATGGGTTGAGCCCATGGGTTGATGTTGAATTTTTAATATATCATAATATACATATATATTGATTTGTAATTTGTTTAGCTTTTGATATAGGGCCCACACGCATATTTTGCTATGCTAATTGGCACGGATTAGCCTCATGACATTTTGAATCCAGCTTAATTTATTTTGGTCAATTTCGACAAAATTTTATAATGTGAACACGAGCTTTTATTTCTAGGGTCCTGCTTCGAGGTGGGGCCCACATATTCATCTGGCAATGCCAACTGGCATGAAATAGCTGCTTGTTACATTAAATCATCTGCAACAAATTTTAGTCAATTTCGACAAAATTTTATAATGTGAACGCGAGCTTTTATTTCTAGGGTCCGGCTTCGAGGTGGGGCCCACATATTCATCTGGCAATGCCAACTGGCATGAAATAGCTGCTTGTTACATTAAATCATCTGCAACAAATTTTAGTCAATTTCGATAAAATTTTATAATGTGAACGCGAGCTTTTATTTCTAGGGTCCGGATTCGAGGTGGGGCCCACATATTGATCTGGCAGTGCCAACTGGCATAAAGTAGCTGCTTGTTACATTAAATTATCAGCAACAAATTCTAGTCAATTTCGACAAAATTTTATAATGTGAACGCGAGCTTTTATTTCTAGGGTCCGGCTTTGATGTGAGGCCCACATATTGATCTGGCAGTGCCAATTGGCATAAAGTAGCCGCTTGTTACATTAAATCATCTGCAACAAATTTTAGTCAATTTCGATAAAATTTTATAATGTGAACGTGAGCTTTTATTTCTAGGGTCCGGCTTTGATGTGGGGCCCATATATCTTATCCAAGCATATATATATATATATATATATATATATATATATATATATATATATATATATATATATATATATATATATATGCAAACCCATAGATTTTTATAGCAAACCCGTGGGTTTAATTAGTTTATGGGTTGGAATGGGTTGGGTTGAAACTATAAAAATATGGGATGAGTTGGGTCGAAGAAGAGAGTTAATTTGTTATGGGATGGGTTAGGTACGGGGTGGGTTTTCACCCATTAGCAGGGCTAGCAGTGGGAGAGGAGCAAAGGGATGGCCGAGTTCGCGTCGGGCGCCATGAGCTCGTTGCTGGGCGTCATCCGCAACGAGGTGGGGGCTGCTGGGCGGCGTCCAGAACGACGTGCAGTTCATCAAGGAGGAGATGGAGAGCATGCACAGCTTCCTGGCTCACCTGGCGCGGCTCCGTCTGCCCACGACGAGCAGGTGCGGACGTGGATGAACCAGGTCCGGCTGAGCGCCCAGGACTGCATCGACATCTACCTCTACCGGGGCAACAACAGCCCAGACATCCACCGCGCCAGGGGCAACTGGGAGGCGGCAATACCAACAACACCAGCACAGATCCAACACCATCTATCGCCATTGTGGCACCACGTCCCGAGGTCACCTCAGTTCTTGAACGTGAAGTTAAAGCTTTGGCGGCAAAACATCTCGAGTGCGGCAACGTGATCTTGGTCGACAACATGCCTCTGGGGGGCAAAAATACGCTGCAACCCTGGGAAATCCTCTGCTACATCCTGCGGAAGCTCCAAGCTGCCCCCGCGTCCACCAAATACGAATCCAGGTCCGAGCCCGAGTCTGGGACAGGGTCAGAGACTGAGCCTGAGCCTGAGCCCAAGCCCGAGCCCAAGCCCAAGCCCGAGAAGAGACAAGGCAGTGTGGCAACTGAAAGAAACGAAGGCGCGCGGTGGCACAGCTAATCAAAACAAGAATGAGGAGAACGAAGGCGGCACGGGTCATCAAGCCATCTTTGCACGTCCAGGAGCCTCTTCCACCTTCGAGCCACGCACTTTTATTGAAGAAGTTTCGAAAAGCTGGGAGAATGGTTCAACTCTTAATGTCTTTGTATAATAGATGGAAATGCCTGAGCTTGATGAGATCAGAAGAATTATCAAGCATATGAAAGGTTGAAGACAAGATTGAAAAAAATCAAGCGCAAGATTGGACAGACGAAGCAACCGGACGACCAGTTAAAGCTGGAGCTGGAACAAATCAAGGACGGTGACCTGCTCTTCCAGCTGAAAAACCAAAGCATGGCTGCTGAACCCCCTGTCGTACTACACCTGGCGCTGTTGCTCCTGGAGCTCAAATCCAAGCCAGCTGCTGCTGCTAAAAGTAATGCTACTACCACTAAACAATACCAAGGAAGTAACAAAGAACTGCACCTGTACGAAACCACCGGAGGCCACCGTTGATAAAAACCGCCACAATGATCAAGGATCATATGGAAATACTAGAAGAAGAGGAGGAAGAAAAAGAAAAGGAGACACCCCTGATTTGTCTCCATCATACCCAATATATGCGCATCTTGCAGCAGGTGTTCCCGATGGCCAATCCCCTGCCGGCCGAGAAGCAAGCCACAGAGGGCCCCACCACTACAAGTAGAGCTACTGCATTGGGCGAGGATCAAATCAAAGAAATCTTCCCGGGAGCTGTTATTGAAGGAACAATAGAGAAGCTAGGAGAATTCCATCACAGGCTTGAAGAGCAGCTAAAGATCAAAGGGCTCGT
This sequence comes from Saccharum hybrid cultivar R570, assembly GCA_038087645.1. NCBI lineage: Eukaryota > Viridiplantae > Streptophyta > Magnoliopsida > Poales > Poaceae > Saccharum > Saccharum hybrid cultivar. Next base: position 5,250,523 of record JAQSUU010000804.1, on the reverse strand, counting down.
GGACAAGATCAATAACCATTTGAATCAAGAGAGGACCCTTTTTATCCTCCAAACCGGATCAGAAAACATATACAGATGGGAGGAGACAAGAAACGCTTTGAGCCTGTTGGGCTGCATCATCGGCGCAGTGATTGTGACCACCAAGGAGACCACTGAAAGTGCCCAAGAATATTGCTCTCCACCCTGGAAGCCCATAAACTACTCTCTTCTTGGCCTCTACCATGACATTGTGCTTGACATTACAAGCCAGCAGAAGAATGAAGCCAGCAACTTCGATACCAAGATCCTCTATGACATCTTGAACAAGTGCCGCCCACATGAATTCTGCATGAAGATGTTCGCTCATGCTTTGTACACCAACCCCAACAGGAGCTACCAAGCGCTGCGCAAGTTAGACAGCGCCTTGCAGGATTCGCCAAAATCACTGGGCAATATTGCTAACAAGATGTTCATGTTCTCCTACAGGGATTTGACAAAAGAATATCGGTCCTGCTTGTTGCACCTAGCTATCTTCCCTTCAGGTTGCAACCTTAGGCGGTCAACCCTGATAGGACGCTGGGTTGCAGAAGGTCTGATAAATAAGGAAGATTGGCACCATTCTGTGCATTGGGCCAACCGATGTTTTGACACGCTTGTCAACCGGTGGCTTGTTTAGGGCCTGTTTGGAATGAAGGAATGAAAAACGTAGGAATTGATGAAAACAGAGGAAAGAGAAAGGAATGTAGTTGTAAAACAGAGGAAAAGGAGATGGATGGTGTTTGGAACACAGGAATCTGTATCACATGAATTATATAGAACAAAAACTTAAAAGACAATTATTAGCAGTTAAAGCTGATTTATTTTCATATTTATTTATATTTACTCTCAGTATATTTGGAGTCCTTTTATAATTGCTTGGTTTTTTTTTCCGTTCTCTCTTTTTTTAGCAACTTTTCCCTTCTCTTGTTGTGTTACGTTTAACAACTTGAGCTAGAAAGCTTGTTTACCGAGCAGGCATATGCGTCAGTGTTGCAGGAATTTATTCCATGAGCTCGGACTGCATTTTCTGGTTCCTCCAAAAGTACAGGTGCTCTTTCCTTTCCTCTGGAAAGTTTTCCATCCAATCCTGTGTTCCAAACGTTGCTTTGTCGTTCCTTTCCTCTGGAAGTTGAATCCTTTACTTTTCCTACGTTTTTCCTGTGTTCCAAACGAGGCCTTATCCTGTTAATATTGGTGGTACGGGAAAGGTCAAGACCTGTGAGGTTGGCAGTCTAGTTCATGGATTCATTACCAAGATCGCAAAGGAAACAGCACATGGTGAAGACAAGCCTATCACATCACTTAGCTCGACACTTCTCCATTTTCAACGATCTCCGGCTCCGTGGTTCTGATAAAATCCACACTTTCTTTCGAAACCTATCTGAATCATCTCAGTTGTGTTTGCTCAAGGTGCTTGATCTAGAAGGATGCCTTTGCTTCGGGAAGAAGCAATCTTACCTCAAGGTCATTTGCAGCAAGATGTTACTGCTCAAGTTTCTAAGCCTAAGGGGAACGGATGTTACCCGAATACCCAGTGAAATCAACAATCTCCAAGTGCTGGAGGTATTGGACATCCGGCAGACCAAGGTGCCTGCATCTGCAACAAAAAATATCCTGCTCCCGAAGCTGAAGCGTCTACTGGCTGGTAACTCTGATACAAGTCCAAGCAGTACTGATGACACGAGTATGACCAAGGAACTTTCCGGTGTACGAATTCCTAACAAGGTCGAAAAATTTGTAAACATGGAGGTATTGTCCAATGTCAAGGCTTCGCAGACTGGTCAAGAATTGAAAGACATTGGAAAGCTATGGCAGCTGAGAAAGCTTGGTGTGGTCATTGACGACAAGAATGGTCACGTGACAAATCTGCTTCGTTCAATCAGTGACCTGCATGAGTGCCTTCGGTCTCTCTCGGTCTCTCTTCCTAAGGGCGCTGCTTCTAGTTCTAGCAGAGAGTTGCCAGCTCGTATTTGCTCTCCCCTGGACTACAACTATCCCAAGCTTCTTGAGAGCCTGAGCATTAGTGGAACCACTGAAAAGGTGCAGCTGCTTCCATTATTGACCAATTCTGGTAATCAACTTTCCAAGGTAACTCTATGTAGCACCTGGCTTCACCAGGGAGATCTTAATGTCCTGTCCAAGTTGCCTAAGTTGCTCTGTGTTAGACTCCGATGCAACGCGTACAGTGAAAGAAAGCTCACCTTCAAGACGGAAGAATTCACAAATCTCAGCTACTTTCTTGTTGAGGGCTCTAACATGACTGAAATCAACTTTGATGGTGGAGCCCCTGAGCTCAAGAAGATTGTATTGTCCTTCACTAACATAGAGTATATTGGCGGAGTTGATAACCTTCCAAAATTGGAGGAGCTTGAGCTGAGAAATAGCAGCAGCAGTTTGCTTTCATTGTTTGACCATGCCAACCAAATAGCCAAGGTGACTCTTTGTGGTACATCATTGAAGCAATGTGATCTACAAATGCTCGCCAAGAAGCCAAACTTGCGCTGCTTAGTGCTCATGGAGAACTCTTATGTTGAAAAAAAGCAGCTTAATTTCTACAGTGATGAGTTCCCACAGCTCACCCTTCTTATTGTCAACTGCTCTGACGTCACCAACATAAGCTTCAACAAAGGGTCGGCCGCAAATCTCGAGAACATTGTCTGCATCTTCACTGAGATGAAGTCTCTGTCTGGCATCAATCATCTTCCAAAATTGAAGGAACTCGAATTCAAGGGTGACATTGTTCCTAAAGATGTGGAAGAAGCCTTTGATGAGTATGAGAAACTATATGGAAATAGACCCGACTATAAATACAACAAGCAAAAAAATCAAGACCAACAAAAAGAAAATGCACCAAAAGAGGACGATGTTTCAAAATGCCCATTATTCTAGAAGAGCAAGGGTTGGCGATAGAGAAACAGAAGGTCTTCTCATCTGTTCATCATGGAGTCCCTCCAATGGTTTGTGGTTCTGTGTGCTCATGTGGTTTGCTTGTGTTTTTCTGATATGATGCATGTGTCGGCCTCAGCCCTGTGATTGTACATGGTCGAGCACAATGGTTGTGTCTGTATATGTTCAAGGATTTGGATTTCTGCGACTTTCCTCTCTGTAGCATGATGAATCATGCTAAATGCATGGTTTCGTGTAATAAGTGCAATGCTTTTGCACATATGATAGTTCTTATTAATGTACTGTATGCTACACTGCTAGTATAGTATATGCATTGATTGTACTAAGTAGTGTGTGTCATCATAATATAAATATCTATAATATATGTATATATATTATGCACCAGTTACTTACTCCCTGTGGATTCAAACTAGCTGTTCCATGCATTTATGTGTCGGCACTTAAAGAGGTTTTATGCAGATCAATGTTTGGTTCAGACAACAAGCAAGGTTCAGCTAGGCGCTGGGCGGAATCTAGGCCCTGACCCTCAGCCTAGCGCCTAGGCGGGATTAATCGCGCCTAGGCGTTCCTAGGCGTTTTCCTAAGCGTTTTGGCAATATAGCCATAACTTATATATATTATGTATATATAGCAATAATTCTCAATATATAGGTTACAGTAAATATGAAAAGAGGGCCAGTAGACAAGACAATGAGCTGCATTCTAAGTTCACCTAGCATTCAGTGGTCAGTGCATAGTGCATACATTCAGAGTACAGATCAGGCTCACATTCAGGCATTCAGAGCAAATGCAAATCACAAAAACATTCACCATTCAGTCATTCAGAGTAACATCAGGCATTCACATGGATTCAGAGTTCAGATCCAGTATTAAGGCAATCACTGAGTTCAGATCAGGCATTCATATTCATCATTCATGTATTCAACTTGAAAACAGAGGGGAGAAGCAGGGGAGGGGAGCAGCGAGCAGGAGAGGGAAGCAGTGGAGGGGAGCAGTGAGCAGGGGAAGGGACTGACCTTGGTGACGGGAGGGATGCGCCTGGGGGAGGGGTGCGCCGTCGGGAAGACGAGACCGGCGGGGAGCAGCTCGACCGGCAGGGACGGGACTCCGGGCGAAAAGCAGTTCGACCGGCGGGGACGAGCAGGACCGGCGGGAGGAGCTCGTCCGGCGGGGAAGAGCTCGTCCGGCGGCGAGGAGGACCGGCGGCGGGGACGAGCAAATGGCAGGCGGGAACCCTTCCTCTCCCTCTTATCCTTCCCGCCAGCGACAAATACCGCGCCGCGCTAGCGCCATCCGCGCGGGAAATCATCGCGCGCTTCGAGCTCTTCGCGGGAAATCAGCCGCGGCGCCAAAATTTCGCGGCCTCGCACGCGCGTCCGCCTCCGCGCCGCCTCCGCGCCGCCTTTCCCCGCCTCCGCGCCGCCTAGAAGCGCCTCTGCGCCGCCTAGCGCCGCCTAACGCCGAGACGCGCGACTACCCCCCTAGGCCAGGCGAAGGGCCTCGACTACCGATTAGTCGCGCCTAGTCGAGCGCCTAGCAGCGCCTAGCGGAACTATGACAACAAGGTAACGTAACTGCAAAGGGAATGATATTGCGGTGCATTTGCTGGTGGAAAGGGTGATTACCCTCTTTGTTTTGTTGCACTGTCTAGTAACAGTTACCAGCAGTGGCAGAGCTGGTGAATTTTGACTGACGCCTATGGCCACTGACTAAGCGCCTAAACAACCCAATCTCGACTCATGCACTGACAATTCACAAAAGCGAAGGAAAATGTATTGTTTAGTAGATAGGTATATCAATTCCATGCTAAACTGTACAACAAACTTGGCAAAATCATAATGTGGTACAAAATAAGTACCTAATTAAATACAATTTGCTACATCCTTGCCTCTCATATCTTCAACAACATTATTACGTGATCCTGAACCTCCATATCACATACGCAAGGTGGTGGTTTCAAGCACATGATCTTTCAACCTGCTAGGTACTTGCTAGTTGCTATGCTACAAAGCAAAGTATTGCTAAGTATAATTAAAAAAACCAGTATGCTACTCCCTCCATCCCAAATTATAAGTCATTTCAAGAATCTTGAAGAGTCAAAGTATCTCAAGTTTGACCAAATTTATATGATAAGATAATAATATTTATGATACCAACGGCCCTGTTCGGCTGGCCGTAAAAGCGGTTGATGCTAATGCTAATTTGTTGTGAGAGAAAAACACTGCTGAATGGCTAGCTGATTCTGGCCGATAAGTTCAAGCGAACGGGGCCTAAGTATCATTAGGTTCTTCATTAATTATATTTTCATAGTATATCTATTTGATGTCATAAATCTTTGTAATTTTTTCATAATTTTGGTCAAACTTGAGATGTTTAGACTCTCCAAGATTTTTGGAATGACTTATAATTTGGGATGGAGGGAGTCCTTGCTACTGGCCACAAACAACCGAGAACAAAATTGGAAATGAGACATTTAACATTGCATATTTGGGAGTTGAGAACAATGAACAAGTAAACAACCTGCTGATTGCTAGCTAACTTGCTCCGGACGGGGGGAGATGCGTTGTTGGCCTGCAGCTGCAGTACAGGAGGCCAAGGCCAAGAGCTGCTGGACACCTGTCCTCCTCCATCTGTGCTCCGCGCCTCCGCGGCTGTGCCTCCGCCCAAGCGGCCATGCCGTGAAGGCGCGATGTTGGGTCGCCGCCTCCGGCCAGTGCGGCTGCGACCGCCTCCGCCTCTACGGTCGGCCGGTGAGGGGATAAGGGCTGGGCGCCTGGAGGCCGCGGCCCCTCCCCCGGATGCGGACCTGGATGCGCTCCGATTTGCTGCACCGCCGGGCGCCGGGCGAAGTCCACTGGCAGCGGTGCGGTGGCTAGGGTTGGAAGCTTTTTTTTTTTGAGGGGATGGAGGATTTGGTGCTCCGCCCCGCCGGGTTCCAAGCGTGTAGGATTTGGTGCTGCTGCATCCACATCCATGACGGTCATCCGAATCGCAGGTGGGGGAGGGGGAGGGGAGGGAGAGGAGAAGGAGGCCATCCGATTCGCGCCCGCCGTCTTCTTCCCGAGCTCCTGCACGACGGTGGAGTTTCCAGCGGCCCGCACCACCCCCCCCCCCTTCTTCCTCAACTCCAGCGCTTAGAAGAGAGGGGTTTGGGGGAGGAAGGCCGGCCAGGCGATGGGAACGGCAAGAGGGCGGTTTAGGGGTCTTGGCTGCATGGAGGTGGTCAGGCCAAGTCGGGGCGGGGATGTCATGGCCAGAGCTTGCGACGGCATGCGGGAGAGCCAGGGAAGAAGTAGGTCATCGAAGGTGGTAATGTCTCACCAGAGCGGAGCGGTGGGGAGTGGTGAAGGCGGGGGCACTCGCACCAGATCTGAAGAGGGTCGAGGTCAGGTCGCCGGAGCCGGGCGGGGGTGAGGAGGAGGTGGGGGAACACGGGAGGAAGACAATGCGAGGAAGGAGAAGAAAGAATAGAAAGAAGAGAGCGCGCGGAGGGCAGGTGTGCCTGCTAGCAAGGTCCAAGGATCTCCACGCAAAATTCAGCACCGCTGGATAAGAGAGAGAGTCGGCGCACAACACCGCTGACTAGTTGAGCCACAATTTCTTGGGCCGGAAGATAAACGTTTTCGAATCAGTGTAGCAATAAAGGACATGAAAATTAAAAACTCGTCGATTTGACTATTACACGGCCTACTCCCAACTTTCGTGAGAAGATAGTGACAAAACACATCGTTTAAAAATCAAAGAAGTAGATGACCTGTACATAATAATCACCTTCCTCGAATCTTCGTGGCCATCACACCTCGGATCAAGCATAAAACTTGAGCAGAGCTGCTCGGTCGTTGCCACGGCAAAAACGAAGGCGATCGAGACGAAGCCCAGCAAGCAAGGCATATGGCGGGCGGCGTCGTGAAGGTGTACGGCCCGGCGGGGTCGCCGTACGTGGCGACGGTGCTGGTGTGCCTGGAGGAGGCCGGCGCCGCGTACGAGCTCGTCCCCGTCGACATGGCGGCGCGCGAGAACAAGGCGCCGCACCACCTCGCCCGTAACGTAAGTATGCCGTACGCGGAATCATCTCTCTTGCTCATCAAATCGTCAGCTGTCAAATTTATCTGTTCATCCTCTCTAACAAATCATATATCATATATTCGATCTCTCTACAGCCGTTCGGCAAGATCCCTGCCTTCCAGGACGGAGAACTCACGCTATTTGGTACTCCCTCCTCCATCCACGACAAATGCAATTCTACGTTTAAACCAAGTCGAATTTTAAAAATTTTGAATAAATTCATATAAAATAGTACTGTATCTACATTTAAACCAAGAGCTATTTGGTTTTTGCTAGAATCGCGTGCGATTTCAAGGCACGTGCTCCGAAAGCACAAGAGCGGCGGCGACCTGCTGAGGGAAGGCGACCCGGAGAAGGCCGCCATGGTGGACGTCTGGCTGGAGGTAGAGGCGCACCAGTACGAGCCAGCCATCGCGGAGATCGTCCGGCACTGCGTGATCCTGCCAATGATCGGCGCCGGCGGCGCGCGCGACCAGCGCGTGGTCGACGAGAGCGCCGGGAAGCTGCGTGCGGTGCTGGAGGCGTACGAGGCGCAGCTGCGCGAGCACCAGTACCTGGCCGGCGGGGACGGCGTCAGCCTCACCGACCTCGCGCACTTCGGCTTCACGCACTACCTCATGGCCACCGAGTATGCCGCGCTGGTGGAGGAGCGCCCCGCCGTCGCGGCGTGGTGGCGGAGGATCGCGGCTAGGCCGGCGGCCAGGAAGGTCGCCGCGCTCATGTCGTGGCCACCGCCGCCTAATTGAGCCCGTGACTGACCGACAAGTGGGGCCATATTCTAGCAGACATAAAAAACTACTGTTCAGGTTTCATACACAAAAAATTCTAAATCAGACTGTGTTATCATGGATTTTTTCTTTAGTGACCACAGAGGCACTAGCGCCCGGACGTCCGGACACGACATCCGTCAGCATGTCTGCACCATCTCTATACCATGCGCCCTCGCCTGCTCGGATGACTAGTCCTGTCCATGTCGCCACACGCCCCCCATTTCCCGCGCGCACACAGGCCTGCCCCCCGCGCCCCTCGTTTCCTACGCGTATGCAAGGCCCACCATGGCTGCTCTGTTTCACACAGGCACGGGAATCCACGCGCCCCACCTATAGATGCGCGCCACAAATGCATCACGGTGACACAAAGCGACACCCCAGTGGCTGCAGCAGCCAGCTATGGCAGGTGGGTCTTATTGCAGCATGTGCAATACCAGATCTACTTTTACAACATTCAGATAAAACAATTGCAACATACTTTGAAACAACTAAAACACTTGAAACATACGTCTGAAACATATAAAAAAACTATTACAAACATATGTAACATTCAGATCTACTTTTGCAACATCAAGATGAAACACTTGCAACATAGGTTTGAAACACTTGACAATATACGTTTGCAACAACCATGTTATGCAATATCTACAACATCCAGTTGAAACACTTGAAATATACGTTTAAAACACTTGAAACGCAGACTTGCAACATGTGCATATTATCATTGCAATATATGCAACATGCTAGAACTACTTTTGAAACATCAAGTTGAAACACTTGAAACATAGGTCTAAAATGCATGAAACACTTAAAACACTGTGCCGCCGATGGCCACGGCCTACCAGGTGGGATCGGGTGAGTGAGGAAGCAGATTGGGTGTGTGAAGGAAGAGGGGAAGGCCGATTGGTCACCGTCCTTGGCGCGAGCTGTTGCCGCAGACGGACCAAAGTGTCCAGGCGAGCGCGATAGAGAACGGAAGTGGCGCAACGGTCGATGAGCACAGTGGAGAGCGAGGAAGGTGGACACCGATGCTCGGATACAGTGGAGATGGAGATGGAGGTCGTCAGTTGGGCGGGCGTGGTGGAGAATGTCGCAACGAGCGATGCTATGGAGCAGCTATGGCGGGCGGATGCCGTGTTGGAATTGGTCGTGTGGGTAGGATGCAGCGTTCGAGCGTGAAGGCGAACGCGGGACCCCTGCAGCTTGCGCCAAGGAAGACCCTCGCTCTTCAGTCAAGACGCCAGGGCGGTGTTGGGATGGCCACGGCGTCCACTGGGGGAGTTTCGTCAGCGGCGACGGCTACGGAGGGGCAGACGGAGGAGGGAGCGCACGGGGTGCCCACAGGGGAGGCGACGCGGCCGGTCGTAGTCGCGACGCCGCAGGTGGAGACGGTGGCGGTAGAGTCGAGGCTAGGCACGACTGTGACGCCGCAAGCGGAAGCGACGCAGATGGGGCCGCCGCCTGTGCGGACAGAAATGGCCACGCCCATGACGGAGGCGATGCAGCCGGATGCGACCGCGTTGTTACAGACGGGTGCGGAGCAGCTGAAGTCACCCTCCGTGAAGGCAACCGCGCCCGCGGTTGGGCAGGCGGCAGTGAATGTTGCCGAAGTGTCTTCGGCGACCATGGTGACGGGGTGAATGTCCGCGTCTGCACAATCCGCCCCTCCTGCTGTCTTAGGGGCTGCCCTGTAGGAGTCAGCTCCGACGGAGGGGTCAGCGCCGCTCGGGGCCAATGCGGGGTCATTCCGGGCTCTGGTCCGTGCGGGCAGCGATCTACACACGTGGGAGGGGCCCGCCCACTAGTGGGCCGACTGGCGGAACCCGGGAGCGACACTCTTCACCCTCGACGATGCCGTGGAGGGGAAGGATTAGGAGAAGGTCAAGACAAGGGTCAAGCTCATGGCCCGCGCCCTGAACACGACGCTAGGGGCGCTGCGCGACGTCGTCGACCTGATTGGCTAGGTATGACGTGTCCGCGCTTCTAGCCATGATTCTCCTTTTTGCACTTCTAACTTGTGTTGTCTGCAGTCTCTTATGTCTTGTGGTCATGAGAAATCCTAGTTTCTTCGCCAGCAGAAGGACGCCTGGGACTGCCTTGCCGAGGGGGAGCAGTTGCGTGGATGGCTAACCGAGCAGCTCGATGCCGCTCGTCAGAAGGTGGCCGAACTTACCCTTGTCACTAGGGAGGTGGCCAGCCTCCGGATTAGGGAGGCGGACACTCGTCGGGACACCGACAAGGCCAAGGAGAAGCTCATGGCCCTGGCCGAGAGGGCGCACCAGGATGCTGCAGAGACCGAGCGACTGCGGAAGGAGCGGGACGAGCTGCTCCAAACCACAGCGAGGCTCCGGCATGAGCATGATGACGCCCATCAGTGGATCAACGACCTCCTAGGCGAGGTAGAGAAGGAGAGGGAGTCAAAGATCGAGGCCAAGAATGTGTCTGTCGGGCTCGCCGTGCAAGTCGGTCAGCATCGGGCAAGGATTCAAACCCTGGAGGCCGAGGCGGTCCAGTAGTGCGAGGAGGCGCGCAAACTACGGGAGCAAGTAATCGGTGAGACCCTAGTTTGCCTCGTCGGCCTTCTTCCTAGGATTCACCGTTGGTGTCCTAACATGGTTGGTGTTCGATTTTGAGCAGGTCTCGATGACAAGCTCGCGATGGAGGTGGTGAAGAGCCGTGACCTGGAGAAGGAGCTCTCTGAGGTGAAGGGCTCTCTCCAGAAGGAGAGCGATGAGCACGACGACCTACAAGTCACCATCGGGCTGGTCTGTGACGACCTCGAGGTGACCCCATCGGAGGAAGTCATCTCACTTGCGGTTCGCTCCCTTCGGATCGCGGGCCGAGCGCAGGAGATTGCGAGGCGCACGGTCCGCTTTGGTGTTCAACAGGCGTTCGTGGTCACCTGCTCTCACTATGAGAACAATCTGGAGGCGATGGGCCAGGGCTTCACGCCTGGCTATGAAGACCACGAGCTAGATGAGATCGAGAAGACGGCGGCCGACCCTGCACGAGAATTAGCCGATAAGATAGAGAGCGAAGTTGTCCCCCGGAGGGGTTAGTTTAGTTAGATAAAGCGGGCCACGGTGCCCAAAAACTTGTAATGAACAAGTATTTCGTTTTAAGTTTGATGTGGCCCAAAAACTTGTAATGAACAAGTATGCCATTGCTGGGGTTGGTAAAAAGGTCGATGTGGCCCGATCCGTTCCAACGCTAAGTTTGTAGAGTTTGAGGTGTGGGCGAAAATAGACTCTGATCACGCTGGAGAGCAAAAGCACCGTAGCCGCTGGGGCGTGGGTTTTTTGTGGTCCACCCAGTTTCACTCAGCATCTGTTTTCCACAACCCCTTGCTTTGAGGCTTTAACATAAGAAGGGATCGGACGCAAAGGGTGTTTCTGAATACGTATATACCCTTACCAACCCCCGAGTGAGGCTTGGCCCTCGGGCATTGCTGGGGTCGGCTGTCGCTAAAATCGAGGGAATTATGACAAAACCGATAAGGGAAAGTACTTCTTATTTTAGAAACATTATTTCTTACAAGCACATTATCAACTAGGAAAAAACTAGGGGTAGAAGCGACGTATCTGCTCAATATTCCACGCGTTGGTGAAGATTTGGCCATCGGTGGTCCTGAGCCTGTAGGTGCCTCTTCGGAGCGTCTCCGTGACGACGTATGGTCCTCCCCATGGCAGAGACCGCGGGAGGCGGATGCATGTGCTGTGCTACGACGTGATCGATGGTCCTGGCAACATCGCGTAGTCCAAGCAGAAATGCGGTCGGTGCGCTCTGGGTGAGACATGCCGGGGGGAGCGGTTCTCCCCCGGCGAGCTACGTTGTGACGTTGGCAAAGGAAAAAGAAAGGTGACGTTGGTCCTCCTAGGATGGCTATGGTCCTAGGAAGACGGTGAGCTGGCGCTCCAGCCAGTCGTAGTTGAAGTCGAGAAGCTGGTTGCCCCTAGGGGCACGAGCCTTCGGGGCATGTAGCTGCAGCTTCTCGGGGGCCTCGATGATGGCATCGAGGCTGACGGAGTGCGAAGGCTGGATGGGGGCAGGAGCCCACTGAAAGCCCAAGTTTGGTTTTGGTAATTAATGACACCAAGTTGCTAATGCCATGTGTTAAGTGTTTTGAGTTAGGCATAAGCAACACATGTGATGAAGGTGTACGTGGCAAGGAGTGGTGGCCACAAGATCACAAAGAGATGGTGCATGGACATGAAATGACGATCATGGTGAAGATGCACATAATACAATGGATATGATGATCAAGTGAAGAGAAGGATCTAAGAGCGTAAGGCAAAGGTATAACCATAGGGTTTTCCTTTTGCCGGTCTAAGATGAGTAGAAGTGATTGACCGGATTTAGGATACTTAGCCGACTATCAAGAGGGGCAATCACGGTTAGCTCGGGAATCAAGTGCCACTAGATCAATGTCTTGAGCATATGCATTAGGATCTAGTTGAAAGCTAACATAACGCCTTGGAAAATGTTTGTGAAATGCTAACACACATGCACATGGTGGTGTACACTTGGTGGTGTTAGCACATTTGCGAAGGCGGTGGAGTTTAAGCGGTAGAGAGGGGTTTGGGTTCCTCTCTCCCTCCCGCCGAGCTTGCGAGGTGGGATTCGGCGCTTTTTGGAAAAGTGAAATGCCTATTTTCTATTGCGCCGGAAGTCGGAAAAGAAACGGAGGCGAACGGAGGTCACTGCGTTGACCGGACGCTGCACCGGACGCGGTCTCGGTGCGACCGGACGCGTCCGGTCAGTTCAACGCGGCTCGGTGCTGCTAGGGTTTGTGACCGGACGCGGGTCAGGCCTGACCAGCGCGTCCGGTCAGTTCAACTGGGCGGAAAAGTTAAGCGCGCGACCGGCGCGTCCGGTGCCTCACGGGACCGGAGCGTCCGGTCATGTGTCCAGAGAGGCCGAGCGCAGCGAAGCGCGATCGGACGTGGCTGGCGCGTCCGGTCACGTACGACCGGACGCGTCCGGTCGCGTCGGGTGCTTACTGGAACGCGACCGGACGCTGGCACTGTCGCGTCCGGTCGATCGAAGGAGCGCGTCCGGTCACGGTAACGGCTAGTTCTGACGCGCACTGTTCACGTTCGTCGTGTAGTGACCGGACGCGTCCGGTCACCCTGACCGGAGCGTCCGGTCAGCGCGATTTCAGCTGCGTCACCCGTAACGGCTAGCTGCGTACCCCTTCGTTATAAATAGATGGTGGCCGGGGTTTGAGGGTAACTCTTGCACATTTTGAGACCTAGAGACATACTTTGAGCTAGAGAATAACCCCTCCACTCATCTCTTTGATTGATTGCACATCTTGAGTGAGATTGAGTGAGATTCAAGTGCATTGCTTGAGAGTTGCATTCTAGAGGCACTTGATCTTCGAGTTGCTGCGGATTTCTTGTTACTCTTCCGTGTTTCCCGACACGGTAGACGGCTTGGAGCAGCGGAGGTGATTGAGCTCGCAATTGGAGATTGTTGGAGCCTTCACCAAGTGTTGTAAGGGGTTCTTGATCCTTCCCCGCGGGAGTTCGCGAATTGGATACTCTAGTGGAGCTCGTGGCTTGGAGGATCCCCATCTTGTGTGCGGTTGTGCGGTGCCCGCCGAGGGCTCGACTCTTGATAGTCGATTAGCTCGCGAACCGACAAGTGGGTGTATCGCCACAACGGGGAGTAGCTTGCCGGGAAGCAAGTGAACCTCGGGATAAAATCTTGTGTCATTCTCTTCCCGAGGATTTCTCTTGTGTGATTGATTGATTGGTACTTCTCATCTCTACACGGCGGTATATTCACTCGAAGCTCTTCTCTCGTATTACATCTCGTATCTAGCTTGTTGTTGTTGTGTTTAGTGGATAGCCTTGAACTAGACTTGTGTAGGTGGCTTGCTTAATTAGTTAGTGCTAGTGCATTTCGCTCCGCCACCTTTTATACTAACTTGTGGTTAAGTAATTTGTGTAGAAGTTTTTATTAGGCTATTCACCCCCCCCCCTCTAGCCTATTTGGACCTTACAAGTGGTATCGGAGCCGAGGCACCGTTTATTTGAGGCTTAACAACCTACGGTGAAGAAGAAATGGCTCAATTAAGTTTGCACATCAACAACACCAAGAAGGCACCTCACTTTGATGGCACAAATTATGCATATTGGAAGGTTAAGATGACCGCACACCTCAAGTCAATCAATAGAGAAGTGTGGAAGGTCACCGAAACAAAATTTGAGGTTGCTAATCCGGAAGCACCTACACCGGTGGAAGAGAAGAAGCTCCAATGCAATGACATTGCCATTAGTGCTCTTCATGAGGCACTAGATGATAAGACATTTGAGCAAGTGAAGAACATAGAAGTTGCACATGATGCTTGGGCCAAGCTAGAAGAAACATTTGAGGGCACCGAAGGCACAAAGACCGCTAAGGCATATATCTTGCAAGAAAAATTTTCAAGCTTCAAGATGCAAGATGATGAGAGTGTACCGGAGATGTTTCATAGATTGCAAGTCATTGTCAATGAGCTCAAGGCACTTGGTGAGGAAGTCAAGGACAACCAATTCTCTATGAAGTTCTTGAGAAGCTTGCCCAAGAGATTTGATACATTGATCACCGTGCTAGTGAGGACTACATTAAAGGATTCAACTCCTCAACAAATATTTCAAGAAGTGATGACCGATGATTCATATAGAGAAGATGATGAGAAGGATGAGTTGGTCAAGAAGAAGAAGAAGGAAAATGAGAAGAAGGATGATGAGAAGAAGAAAAGTGTGGCATTCAAAGCCACCACATCCAAGGGCAAATCTAAGATTGAATCATCAAGTGAAGAAGACTCAAGCTCTTGTGATAGTGATGACATTGATGAGAAGATGGCTCTCTTTGTCAAGCAATTTGGCAAGTTCATGAAGAAGAAAGGCTTTCGTACAAGAAGAAGGAAGAACTTATCCAAGAAGAATGAGCATACCATGAGATGCTTTAGATGCCATAGCAAGGATCATCTCATTGCAAAGTGTCCTTATGATAGTGATGATGAAGATGCTATCAAGAAGGAGAGAAAGAAGCAAAAGAAGAAGCAAGAAAAGAAGGAGAGCTCTCATAAGAAGAAGAATGATTCTCATGTTGCTACATGGGATAGTGATGATTCCTCAAGTGATGATGAGGATGACAACAAGAGCAAGAAGAAGGGACATGCTAGCATTGCTATTCAAGAGAAGGTCTCCCTCTTCGACACTCCATTGTGCTTCATGGCTAAGGCCGCTAAGGTATCATCCGATGATGAGAGTGATCATGACAATGCTAGTGATAGTGATAGTGATGAAGAAGAATTCACTAAAGATGAACTAATCACTATGCTAGAAGATTGCACTCAACATTATAAAGAATCTAGAAAGGAGTGCAAGGGCTTGCTTAAGGAAAAGAAAAACCTTATGCAAGAACTTGATGAGCTTAGAGCATCTTATGAGAGTCTAAAGGTAGACCATAAGAAGCTTCAAAAGTCTCACACTAAGCTTGAAGAAGCTCATTCCTCTCTAGTTGAAAAATGTGAAAACATGCCAACTAATGTTGAGAAAGCTAAAACTTGCAACATAGGCATATCATGTGATATAATTAATGAACCTTTTCATAAGCCTATTGTTGTTGCTCCTACTAACCCTTCATGTAGCGCATCTACATCATCCTCGTCTAGTAGTGATGGTTTCACTTGTGACTCCACACTTATAGTTGAGAATGAAAATCTCAAGAAGGAGGTAAAAGAGCTCAATCACACCTTAGCTAAGGCTTATGGTGGTGAGGACCGCTTGCTTATGTGCTTGGGTAGCCAAAGAGCTTCTCTCTACAAAGAGGGATTGGGCTATAACCCCAAGAAAGGCAAGGCCGCTTTTGCTCCTCACAAGACTCGTTTTGTGAAGAACAAGGGTAGCTATTGCAAAAGTTGCAAGCAAGTTGGTCACATAGAGCAACATTGCATGAACAAGAAATCCAATGCTAATGTATCCTCAATTAAGTTTGATTCTTTCTATATACTTACCAAGGGTACAAATGGTGTTCATGCTAAGTTCATTGGTGCACCATGGATGGGCTCAAAGAAGAAAGCCATTTGGGTACCAAAGAACTTGGTCACTAACCTTGGAGGACCCAAACAAGTTTGGGTACCTAAAAAGAATTGATCTTATCCTGTAGGTCAATTACAAAGCCGGAGGAAGGCATTGGGTGCTTGATAGTGGGTGCACTCAACATATGACCGGAGATTCTTGTATGTTCAAATCAATTGATACAAGTCAAAATGGTGGTTTTGATGCTATCACTTTTGGAAACAACAAGAAAGGCAAAGTCAAGGGGCTTGGTAAAATTGCTATCTCAAATGACATGAGCATATCTAATGTGTTGCTAGTTGAGAGCTTGGATTTCAATCTTTTGTCGGTGGCACAACTTTGTGATCTTGGTTTCAAGTGCATATTTGGTAGTGATGATGTTGAAGTCATAAGTGTTGATGGATCAAATTTGATATTCAAAGGATTTAGACATGGTAGCTTATACTTGGTTGACTTCAATGATAGTGAGACACAATTGACATCATGCTTGCTTAGCAAATCTAGTATGGGTTGGTTATGGCATAGAAGGCTTGGTCATGTTGGAATGAAACAATTGAACAAACTTTTGAGGCATGACTTAGTTAGAGGCTTGAAGGATGTCACCTTTGAGAAGGATAAACCTTGTAGTGCTTGTCAAGCCGGCAAACAAGTTGGAAATAAACATCCTAGTAAGAGTGAAATGAGTACATCAAAGGCATTTGAGCTATTGCACATAGACTTGTTTGGGCCAACAACATACACTAGTATTGGTGGAAACAAGTATGGTTTTGTGATTGTTGATGACTACACTAGATACACTTGGGTGTTCTTTCTTTATGACAAGAGTGATGTACATGATCTATTCAAATCTTTTGTCAAGAGAGTGCAAAATGAATTTGAAATCACCATCAAGAAGATTAGAAGTGACAATGGTAGTGAGTTCAAGAACACAAGAATTGAGGAATTGTGTGATGATCTTGGTATTGGACATCAATTCTCTCCAACATACACTCCTCAATCCAATGGTGTAGTTGAAAGAAAGAATAGAACTTTGATTGACATGGCTAGATCAATGCTTAGTGAATACAATGTGAGTCATTCATTTTGGAGTGAAGCTATCAACACGGCTTGCTATTGTAGCAACCGTCTTTATTGCCATGGGAAGCTTGGGAAGACACCATATGAGCTATTGAATGGAAGAAAGCCCAACATTGCATACTTTAGAGTGTTTGGTTGCAAATGCTATATTCTCAAGAAAGGCACTAGATTGAGCAAGTTTGAAAAGAAATGTGATGAAGGGTTCTTACTTGGTTATTCTACCACAAGCAAGGCATATAGAGTTTGGAATCTCACAAATGGCACCTTGGAAGAAGTTCATGATGTTGAGTTTGATGAAACTCAAGGGTCTCAAAATGAAGATCAAAATCTTGATGATGTGAGAGGAGATCAATTGGCAAATGCAATGAGAAACATGGACATTGGTGATGTTAGGCCAAGGCAAATTGATGATGATGATACTCATGTGATCAACCAAAATGTGCAAATTGATACAAATCAAGCAAGCTCAAGTGGTTCTCATGATGAAGCTCAAGTTCAAGGTCAAACAAGTGGAAGCAATCAACTCCCAATACTTCAACCTACTAGCATTGCAAGAGATCATCCATTGGATCAAATCATTGGTGGAATTCAAAGTGGTGTTCAAACTAGATCAAGATTAGCATCCTTTTGTGAGCATTACTCATTTGTGTCACTTGAAGAACCAAAGAAGATAGAAGATGCTTTGAAAGATTCCGATTGGGTAAATGCCATGCATGAAGAGCTAAACAACTTCACTAGAAATCAAGTTTGGGAACTTGTTGAGAGGCCGAAGAACTACAATGTAATTGGCACCAAGTGGGTCTTTAGAAACAAGCAAGATCAAGATGGTGTAGTTGTGAGAAACAAAGCAAGATTAGTAGCGCAAGGATACACTCAAGTTGAAGGTATTGACTTTGGAGAAACATATGCACCGGTTGCAAGATTGGAGGCTATTAGAATCTTATTAGCATATGCTTGTGCACACAACATCAAGCTCTATCAAATGGATGTCAAGAGTGCATTTCTCAATGGTTACATCAATGAAGAAGTTTATGTTGAGCAACCTCCCGGTTTTGAAGATGACAAGAAGCACAACCATGTTTTCAAGCTAAAGAAGGCATTGTATGGTTTGAAGCAAGCACCTAGAGCATGGTATAAGAGATTGAGGGACTTTCTTCTCTCTAAAGGGTTCAAGATGGGAAAGGTTGACACCACTCTCTTTACCAAGAAGCTTGGAAATGACTTGTTTGTGTTGCAAATCTATGTGGATGACATAATCTTTGGATCAACTAACCAAGATTTTTGTGAAGAATTTAGAAATATGATGGTAAAAGAGTTTGAGATGTCTATGATTGGAGAGCTTAGCTACTTCCTTGGACTTCAAATCAAGCAAATGAAGAATGGAACTTTTGTAAGTCAAGGCAAGTACATCAAGGACATGATCAAGAAGTTTGGATTGCAAGATGCTAAGCCAGTGAGTACACCAATGGGCACAAATGATCAATTGGGTATTGATGCAAGTGGCAACATGGTAGATCAAAAGCAATACCGGTCTATGATTAGAAGTTTGCTCTATGTCACCGCTTCTAGGCCGGATGTGATGTTTAGTGTGTGCAAATGTGCAAGATATCAAGCTTCACCTAGAGAAAGTCACTTGAAAGCAACCAAGAGGATATTGAGATATCTTAAGGGAACTCATGATGTTGGATTATGGTTTCCAAAGGGGTCTAATTTTGAGTTAACTGGATATTCGGACTCCGACTATGGTGGATGCAAGATTGATAGAATGAGCACAAGTAGCACTTGTCAATTGCTTGGAAGGTCTCTTGTTTCATGGTCATCAAAGAAACAAAATAGTGTTGCACTATCTACCGCCGAGGCCGAATACATTAGTGCCGGTAGTTGTTGTGCACAATTGCTTTGGATGAAGGCCACTTTGAATGACTTTGGAATCAAGTTCAAGAATGTGCCATTGCTTTGTGATAATGAGAGTGCTATCAAGATGACACAAAATCCGGTTCAACATTCAAGAACGAAGCACATTGACATAAGGCATCACTTCATAAGACACCATCAACAAAAGGGTGATATTAGCATTGAGAGCATTGACACCGAAGATCAACTAGCCGACATATTCACAATGCCACTTGATGAGAAGAGATTTTACAAGTTAAAGAATGAATTGA
Source organism: Saccharum hybrid cultivar R570 (assembly GCA_038087645.1). Classification (NCBI taxonomy): domain Eukaryota; kingdom Viridiplantae; phylum Streptophyta; class Magnoliopsida; order Poales; family Poaceae; genus Saccharum; species Saccharum hybrid cultivar. The sequence continues at coordinate 5,231,449 of JAQSUU010000804.1, read as the reverse complement.
ACATACTTGATTTCTCTAACTTGAAATGAGTGCATCCCCACTTTATTATATGACATGCCTCTCCTCCGACATAGCAAGGTAAAGTTGTTTGGCATATCATTCATACTTTGCTAAGGACATGTTTAGAACATATAGACATATTTGCATGACGTATAGGCTCATTCATGAAAATCAAATGAGTTTAACGTATATATGGTACCACTATTGCTTCTATGTTTGATTGATCTAGTGGTAGCATATGACATGTTTGTGGGCTTGCAAACCTAGTGTTGAATCTAGAAAATGAGCTCATGATGTGTAATTCAACATGGTCAAGATAACCCTTATACTTTATGAGGTGTGAAGAAGCTTGTCCTTGGATCAAACCGAATTATATATTCTAGGCAAGTGATCTAGATTGAACCATAATTTGGACTCCCTCATAATTGATTGACCTGACTCTCACTAAAATTGGCACCTTTTTGGTGATTGTTGACAAAGGGGGAGAGAAAAGTCACAAAGATAGAAAAGTCACAAAGATAAAGTTAAGGGGGAGAGAAAAGTTACTAAGGGGAAGAGAAAGCATAAGATAAGACTTTGGAAAGAGAGAAATTAAAAATTGAGCACACAAGTAGGGGGAGCAAGCTCATGAATTATTTGTTGCATTTGTATGTGCATTAACATGATGAATTGTTGCATTGCAAAGCTTAAATTCATATTCATGTTTGTATGGTGATTGCTAGAATTAGAACTTGAATGATGTTTTGTTAAAGAGTAGCTTTACAAGTAGTATCTAGACACCCTTTGCTTATAATGTTGATCTCACGGGGTACTTTAGTGTTTGTGATCTTTACAAGTGATGAATTACAAGTGGTGTCTAGCTACATCGATGCTAAGGATGGTATATAAAGGCAACTCCGATTGGTATCACGCTTCAAAGGTCCATTCTATATACCTTAGCATAAATTTGATAGTAGTAACTCTCCCAAAATTCAAATCCATACATATGTGCACAATTGAACCAAACTCATGGAAGCACATATGTAGGGGGAGCTAATACTATCGAAATTGAAAATTGATTTCATTTCATATCTTTGTGATTGTTGTCATCAATTACCAAAAAGGGGGAGATTGAAAGCCCAAGTTTGGTTTTGGTAATTAATGACACCAAGTTGCTAATGCCATGTGTTAAGTGTTTTGAGTTAGGCATAAGCAACACATGTGATGAAGGTGTACGTGGCAAGGAGTGGTGGCCACAATATCACAAAGAGATGGTGCATGGACATGAAATGACGATCATGGTGAAGATGCACATAATACAATGGATATGATGATCAAGTGAAGAGAAGGATCTAAGAGCGCAAGGCAAAGGTATAACCATAGGGTTTTCCTTTTGCCGGTCTAAGATGAGTAGAGAAGTGATTGACCGGATTTAGGATACTTAGCCGACTATCAAGAGGGGCAATCACGGTTAGCTCGGGAATCAAGTGCCACTAGATCAATGTCTTGAGCATATGCATTAGGATCTAGTTGAAAGCTAACATAACGCCTTGGAAAATGTTTGTGAAATGCTAACACACATGCACATGGTGGTGTACACTTGGTGGTGTTAGCACATTTGCGAAGGCGGTGGAGTTTAAGCGGTAGAGAGGGGTTTGGGTTCCTCTCTCCCTCCCGCCGAGCTTGCGAGGCGGGATTCGGCGCTTTTTGGAAAAGTAAAATGCCTATTTTCTATTGCGCCAGAAGTCAGAAAAGAAACGGAGGCGAACGGAGGTCACTGCGTTGACCGGACGCTGCACCGGACGCGGTCTCGGTGCGACTGGACGCGTCCGGTCAGTTCAACGCGGCTCGGTGCTGCTAGGGTTTGTGACCGGACGCGGGTCAGGCCTGACCAGCGCGTCCGGTCAGTTCAACTAGGCGGAAAAGTTAAGCGCGCGACCGGCGCGTCCGGTGCCTCACGGGACCGGAGCGTCCGGTCATGTGTCCAGAGAGGCCGAGCGCAGCGAAGCGCGATCGGACGCGGCTGGCGCGTCCGGTCACGTACGACCGGATGCGTCCGGTCGCATCGGGTGCTTACTGGAACGCGACCGGACGCTGGTACTGTCGCGTCCGGTCGATCGAAGGAGCGCGTCCGGTCACGGTAACGGCTAGTTCTGACGCGCACTGTTCACGTTCGTCGTGTAGTGACCGGACGTGTCCGGTCACCCTGACCGGAGCGTCCGGTCAGCGCGATTTCAGCTGCGTCACCCGTAACGGCTAGCTGCGTACCCCTTCGTTATAAATAGATGGTGGCCGGGGTTTGAGGGTAACTCTTGCACATTTTGAGACCTAGAGACATACTTTGAGCTAGAGAATAACCCCTCCACTCATCTCTTTGATTGATTGCACATCTTGAGTGAGATTGAGTGAGATTCAAGTGCATTGCTTGAGAGTTGTATTCTAGAGGCACTTGATCTTCGAGTTGCTGCGGATTTCTTGTTACTCTTCCGTGTTTCCCGACACGGTAGACGGCTTGGAGCAGCGGAGGTGATTGAGCTCGCAATTGGAGATTGTTGGAGCCTTCACCAAGTGTTGTAAGGGGTTCTTGATCCTTCCCCGCGGGAGTTCGCGAATTGGATACTCTAGTGGAGCTCGTGGCTTGGAGGATCCCCATCTTGTGTGCGGTTATGCGGTGCCCGCCGAGGGCTCGACTCTTGATAGTCGATTAGCTCGCGAACCGACAAGTGGGTGTATCGCCACAACGGGGAGTAGCTTGCCGGGAAGCAAGTGAACCTCGGGATAAAATCTTGTGTCATTCTCTTCCCGAGGATTTCTCTTGTGTGATTGATTGATTGGTACTTCTCATCTCTACACGGCGGTATATTCACTTGAAGCTCTTCTCTCGTATTACATCTCGTATCTAGCTTGTTGTTGTTGTGTTTAGTGGATAGCCTTGAACTAGACTTGTGTAGGTGGCTTGCTTAATTAGTTAGTGCTAGTGCATTTCGCTCCGCCACCTTTTATACTAACTTGTGGTTAAGTAATTTGTGTAGAAGTTTTTATTAGGCTATTCACCCCCCCTCTAGCCTATTTGGACCTTACACCCACGCCAGCCCTGCCTCCGCAGTGGCGAGGAAGTCCAGACTCCCGAAACGCGCGCGTACGCCCGGGGTCCAGCTCACGCCGTGGCTGGCCATCCGTGGCCTGGATGTGGACGTCAAAACGCGCAAAATCCCCTACCAGGCGCGCCAACTATCGGTGTTTCGAACCGCCGATGAATAAATTTGTGTTTGCGCGTTTGGTCCGGATGGCACGCTAAGAGGACACAATGATGTATATTAGTTCAGGCGGAATATCCCTACGTCCAGTTGCTGCTGCTCTTTTACTAGCACTGAAGTTTGCAGTAGGGGTTATAAACGGGCGAGAGAGGGAAGAGGTCCCAAGTCTCCGGTAAAGGTGAAGTGGAGTTGAAGTGCCTTTAGGCGGTCTCCCCCTTCCATAGGGCGCCCTGCTTCCCCTTTTATAGTTCAAGGGGAAGGCTGGTGATACATGAGAGAGAGATAGAGAGGAAGAGGGCCTCGAGGCTACGTCGTTCTGCCTCTCCTGTGGGCGGGCCCCTCTGGTGGTGTAGATAACGATGATGAGGAAGGCTCCATGTCATGATGTAGACGTTGATAGGGATGGCCCCATGTCGTGGGCCTGTTTGCCACTGGTGCCACACGCGAGCGTCGTCAGCCGTCGTGGCACCCCGTCCCATCCTGTCTGATGCGGTAGGTGACGTGAACCCCCAAGCATGGCTAGTCACGGCCACCGGTCGCATCGAGGCGTGCCCACTCTGAAATCCCAAGTTTGGTTTTGGTAATTAATGACACCAAGTTGCTAATGCCATGTGTTAAGTGTTTTCAGTTAGGCATAAGCAACACACGTGATGAAGGAGCAAATGGCATAGAGAGATGGCCACAAGACCACATGATTTGGTGTATGAAATGATGAGCAAGATCATGAAGGAATGCACATAAAATGATGGACATGATGATCAAGTGGAGGAGAAGGATCTAAGAGCGCAAGACAAAGGTATAACCATAGGGTTTTCCTTTTGCTGGTCTAAGATGAGTAGAGAAGTGATTGACCGGGTTTAGGAAACATAGCCCACTATCAAGAGGGGAAATCACGGTTAGCTCGGGAATAAAGTGCCACTAGATCAATGTCTTGAGCATATGCATTAGGATCTAGTTGAGAGCTAACATAACGCCTTGAAAATGACTGTGAAAATGCTAACACACATGCACATGGTGATATACACATGGTGGTGTTAGCACATTTGCGAAGGCGGTGGAGTTTGAGCGGTGGAGAGGGGTTTGGGGTCTTCAAGACAATGAAATGCCTATTTTCCATTGCGTCAGAGGCAAGAAAAGGTGGCGAAAGTCCGAAGTGTTTCTCTCTGAAAAACTCCAACCGGACGCTAAACCGGACGCGGTCCCGGTTTGACCGGACGCGTCCGGTCAGTTCAACGCGGCGCGGGCACTAGGGTTTGCAACCGGCGCGTCCGGTCCTTCACAGAACCGGAGCGTCCGGTCGGACACCTAGAGGGGCAGAGCGTGGCGAAGAGCTGATCGGACGCGCGGTGCGTCCGGTCACATGCGATCAGACGCGTCCGGTCACATGCGATCGGACGCGTCCGGTAGCGATGGGAGCTCTCTGGACTCCGACCAGACGCTGGGTGCAGCGCGTCCGGTCAAACGGTGAAGCGCGTCCGGTCACGGCAACGGCTCTCTCTGACGCGCGCTATTACTGTTTGTCCTGTAGTGACCGGACGCGTCCGGTCACCCTGACCGGTGCGTCCGGTCATCACGTTTTTCACTACGTCGTCCGGTAACGGCTAGCTGCGTACCCATTCGCTATAAATAGAAGTTGGCCAGGGTTTGGGGGCATCTCTGGCATTCTTGCTGACCTAGAGACATCTTTGAGCTAGAGAACAACCCCTTCACACATCTCTTTGCTTAGTTGCACATCTTGAGTGAGATTGAGTGAGATTCAAGTGCATTACTTGAGAGTTGCATTCTAGAGGCACTTGATCTTCGAGTTGCTACGGATTTCTTGTTACTCTTCCGTGTTTCCTGACGCGGTAGACGGCTTGGAGCAGCGGAGGTGATTGAGCTCGCAATTGGAGATTGTTGGATCCCTCACCAAGTGTTGTAAGGGGTTCTTGATCCTTCCCCGTGGGAGTTCACGAATTGGATACTCTAGTGGAGCTCGTGGCTAGGAGGATCCTCATCTTGTGTGCGGTTGTGCGACGCCCACCGAGGGCTCAACTCTTGATAGTCGATTAGCTCGCGAACCGACAAGTGGGTGTATCGCCACAACGGGGAGTAGCTTGCCGGGAAGCAAGTGAACCTCGGAATAAATTCTTGTGTTGTTCTCTTCCCGAGGATTTCTCTTGTGTGATTGATTGATTGGTTCTTCTCATCTCTACACGGCGGTATAATCACTCAAAGCTCTTCTCTCACGTTACTTCTTGTGTCTAGCTTATAGTTGTTGTTGTTGTGTTTAGTGGATAGCCTTGTACTAGACTTGTGTAGGTGGCTTGCTTAATTAGTTAGACCTAGTGTATTTTGCTTCGCCACCTTTTGTACTAACACTTATGGTTAAGTAAATCTTGTAGAAGTTTTAATTAGGCTATTCACCCCTCCTCTAGCCTATTTGGACCTTACAAGTGGTATCAGAGCTGAGGCACCATTTATTTGAGGCTTAACAATCTACGGTGAAGAAGAAATGGCTCAATTAAGTTTACACATCAACAACACCAAGAAGGCACCTCACTTTGATGGCACAAATTATGCATATTAGAAGTGTAAGATGACCGCACACCTCAAGTCAATCAATAGAGAAGTGTGGAAGGTCACCGAAACTAAATTTGAGGTTGCTAATCCGGAAGCACCAACGCCGGTGGAAGAAAAGAAGCTCCAATGCAATGACATTGTCATTAGTGCTCTTCATGAGGCACTAGATGACAAGACATTTGAGCAAGTGAAGAACATTAAAATTGCTCATGATGCTTGGACAAAGCTAGAAGAGACTTATGAGGGCACCGAAGGCACCAAGACCGCCAAAGCATACATTTTACAAGAAAAGTTCTCTAGCTTCAAGATGCAAGAAGATGAGAGTGTGCCGGATATGTTTCATAGATTGCAAATCATTGTGAATGAACTCAAGGCACTTGGTGAGGAGGTCAAGGACAATCAATTCTCCATGAAGTTCTTGAGAAGCTTACCCAAGAGGTTTGACATGTTGATCACCGTACTTGTGAGGACAACATTGAAAGATTCAACTCCTCAACAAGTATTCCAAGAAGTGATGACCGATGATTCATATAGAGAAGATGATGAGAAAGAGGAGTTGGTCAAAAAGAAGAAGGAAAGTGAGAAGAAGGATGATGAGAAGAAGAAGCATTCAAAGCCACCACATCCAAGGGCAAGTCCAAGATTAAATCATCAAGTGATGAAGACTCAAGCTCTTGTGATAGTGATGACATTGATGAGAAGATGGCTCTCTTTGTCAAGCAATTTGGCAAATTCATGAAGAAGAAGGGCTATCGTGCAAGGAGGAGGAAGAACTCATCTAAGAAGAATGAGCATACCATGAGATGCTTTAGATGCCATAGCAAAGACCATCTCATTGCAAAGTGTCCTTATGATAGTGATGATGAAGATGTTATCAAGAAGGAGAGGAAGAAGCAAAAGAAGAGGCAAGAAAAGGAGAGCTCTCATAAAAAGAAGAATGATTCTCATGTTGCTACATGGGATAGTGATGATTCCTCAAGTGATGATGAGGATGACAACAAGAGCAAGAAGAAGGGACATGCTAGCATTGCCATCCAAGAGAAGGTCTCCCTCTTCGACACTCTATCGTGCTTCATGGCCAAGGCCGCTAAGGTATCATCCGATGATGAGAGTGATCATGATAGTGCTAGTGATAGTGATAGTGATAGTGATAGTGATGATGATGATATAACTAAAGATGAACTAATCACTATGCTAGAAGATTGCACTCAACATTTTAAAGAATCTAGAAAGGAGTGCAAGGGCTTGCTTAAGGATAAGAAAAACCTTATGCAAGAACTTGATGAGCTTAAGGCATCTTATGAGAGTCTAAAGGTAGACCATAAGAAGCTTCAAAAAGTCTCACACTAAGCTTCAAGAAGCTCATTTCTCTCTAGTTGAAAAATGTGAAAACATGCCAGCTAATGTTGAGAAAGCTAAAACTTGCAACATAGGCATATCTTGTAATATAATTGATGAATCTTTTTATAAGCATATTGTTGTTGCTCTCACTAACCCTTCATGTAGCTCATCTACATCATCCTCATCTAGTAGTGACGATTTCACTTGTGACTCCACACTAATAGTTGAGAATGAAAATCTCAAGAAGGAGGTAAAAGAGCTCAATCACACATTAGCTAAGGCTTATGGTAGTGAGGACCACTTGCTTATGTGCTTGGGTAGCCAAAGGGTATCTCTCTATAAAGAGGGATTGGGCTATAACCCCAAGAAAGACAAGGCCGCTTTTTCTCCTCACAAGACTCGTTTTGTGAAGAACAATGGTAGCTATTGCAAAGTGTGCAAGCAAGTTGGTCACATAGAGCAACAATCCATGAACAAGAAATTCAATGGTAATGTATCCTCAATTAAGCTTTGATTCTTTCTATGTGCTTACCAAGGGTACTAATGGTGTTCATGCTAAGTTTATTGGTGCACCATGGATGGGCTCAAAGAAGAAAGCCATTTGGGTACCAAAGAGCTTGGTCACTAACCTTGGAGGACCCAAACAAGTTTGGGTACCTAAAAAGAATTGATCTTGTCTTGTAGGTCAATTACAAAGCCGGAGGAAGGCATTGGGTGCTTGATAGTGGGTGCACTCAACATATGACCGGGGATTCATGTATGTTCAAATCAATTGATACAAGTCAAAATGGTGGTTTTGATGCTATCACTTTCGGCAACAACAAAAGAGGCAAGGTCAAGGGGCTTGGTAAAATTGCTATCTCAAATGACATGAGCATATCTAATGTATTGCTAGTTGAGAGCTTGGATTTCAATCTTTTATCGGTGGCACAACTTTGTGACCTTGGCTTCAAGTGCATATTTGGTAGTGATGAATTTGAAGTCATTAGTGTTAATGGATCAAATTTGATATTCAAAGGATTTAGACATGGTAGCTTATACTTGGTTGACTTCAATGATAGTGAGACACAATTGACTTCATGCTTGCTTAGCAAATCTAGTATGGGTTGGTTGTGGCATAGAAGGTTTGGTCATGTTGGAATGAAACAATTGAACAAACTTTTGAGGCATGACTTAGTTAGAGGCTTGAAGGATGTCACCTTTGAGAAGGATAAACCTTGTAGTGCTTGTCAAGCTGGCAAACAAGTTGGAAATGCACATCCTAGTAAAAGTGAAATGAGCACATCAAAGGCATTTGAGCTATTACACATGGACTTGTTTGGGCCAACAACATACACTAGCATTGGTGGCAACAAGTATGGTTTTGTGATAGTGGATGACTACACTAGATACACTTCGGTGTTCTTTCTCTATGACAAGAGTGATGTACATGATCTATTCAAATCTTTTGTCAAAAGGGTACAAAATGAGTTTGAGACTACCATCAAGAAGATCAGAAGTGACAATGGTAGTGAGTTCAAGAACATAAGAATTAAAGATTTATGTGATGATCTTGGTATTGGACATCAATTCTCACCAACATGCACTCCTCAATCCAATGGAGTAGTTGAAAGGAAAAATAGAACATTGATTGATATGACTAGATCAATGCTAAGTGAATACAATGTTAGTCATTCATTTTGGAGTGAAGCCATCAACACGGCATACTATTGTAGCAACCGTCTTCTATTGCCATGGAAAGCTTGGGAAGACACCATATGAGCTATTGAATGGAAGAAAGCCCAACATTGCATACTTTAGAGTGTTTGATTGCAAATGCTATATTCTCAAGAAAGGCACTAGATTGAGCAAGTTTGAAAAGAAATGTGATGAAGGATTCTTACTTGGTTATTCTACCACAAGCAAAGCATATAGAGTTTGGAATCTCACAAATGGTACCTTGGAAGAAGTTCATGATGTTGAGTTTGATGAAACCCAAGGGTCTCAAAATAAAGTTCAAAACCTTGATGATGTGAGAGGAGATCAATTATCAAATGCAATGAAGAACATGGACATTGGTGATGTTAGGCCAAGGCAAGTTGATGATGTTGATGATACTCATGTGATCAACCAAAGTGTGCAAATTGATACAAATCAAGCAAGCTCTAGTGGTTCTCATGATGAAGCTCAAGATCAAGGTCAAGCTAGTGGAAGCAACCAACTCCCAATACTCCAACCTACCAATATTGCAAGAGATCATCCATTGGATCAAATCATTGGTGGAATTCAAAGTGGTGTTCAAACTAGATCAAGATTAGCATCCTTTTGTGAGCACTACTCATTTGTGTCACTTGAAGAACCTAAGAAAATAGAAGATGCTTTGAAGGATTCCGATTGGGTAAATGCCATGCATGAAGAACTAAACAACTTTGCTAGAAATCAAGTTTGGGAACTTGTGGAAAGACCAAAGAACTACAATGTAATTGGCACCAAATGGGTCTTTAGAAACAAGCAAAATCAAGATGGCATGGTTGTGAGGAACAAAGCAAGATTAGTAGCACAAGGATACACTCAAGTTGAGGGTCTTGAGTTTGGAGAGACATATGCACCGGTTGCAAGATTAGAGGCAATTAGAATTCTTTTAGCCTATGCTTGTGCACACAACCTCAAGCTCTATCAAATGGATGTCAAGAATGCATTTCTCAATGGCTACATCAATGAAGAAGTTTATGTTGAGCAACCTCCTGGTTTTGAAGATGACAAGAAGCCTGACCATGTTTTCAAGCTAAAGAAGGCATTGTATGGTTTGAAGCAAGCACCTAGAGCATGGTATGAGAGATTGAGGGACTTTCTTCTCTCTAAAGGGTTCAAGATGGAAAAAGGTTGACACCACTCTCTTCACCAAGAAGCTTGGAAATGACTTATTTGTGTTACAAATCTATGTTGATGATATCATTTTTGGATCAACAAATCAAGACTTTTGTGAAGAGTTTGGAAAAATGATGGCTAATGAGTTTGAGATGTCTATGATTGGAGAGCTTAGTTACTTTCTTGGACTTTAAATCAAGCAAATGAAGAATGGCACTTTTGTAAGTCAAGGGAAGTACATCAAGGACATGATCAAGAAGTTTGGATTGCAAGATGCTAAGCCAATGAGTACACCAATGGGCACTAATGATCAATTGGGTATTGATGCTAGTGGAAACATGGTAGATCAAAAGCAATACCGGTCTATGATTGAAAGTTTGCTCTATGTCACCGCTTCTAGGCTGGATGTGATATTTAGTGTGTGCAAGTGTGCAAGATATCAAGATTCACCTAGAGAAAGTCACTTGAAAGCAACCAAGAGGATATTGAGATATCTTAAGGGCACTCATGATGTTGGATTATGGTTTCCAAAGGGGTCTAATTTTAAGTGATTGGATATTCGGACTCCGACTATGGTGGATGCAAGATTGATAGAATGAGCACAAGTGGCACTTGTCAATTGCTTGGAAGGTCTCTTGTTTCATGGTCATCAAAGAAACAAAATAGTGTTGCACTATCTACCGCCGAGGCCGAATACATTAGTGCCGGTAGTTGTTGTGCACAATGGCTTTGGATGAAGGCCACCTTGAATGACTTTGGAATCAAATTCAAGAATGTGCCATTGTTTTGTGATAATGAAAGTGCTATCAAGATGACTCAAAATCCGGTTCAACATTCAAGAACCAAGCACATTGACATAAGGCATCACTTCATAAGAGACCATCAACAAAAAGGTGATATTTGTATACAAGGCATTGGCACCGAAGATCAACTAGCCGATATCTTTACAAAGCCACTTGATGAGAAAATGTTTTACAAGTTGAAGAATGAATTGAACATACTTGACTTCTCCAACTTGAAATGAGTGCACGCCCACATTCTTATATGACATGTCTCCCCTTCGACAATGCAAGGTAAAGTTGTTTGACATATCATTCATACTTTGCTAAGGACATGTTTAGAACATATAGACATATTTGAATGACAAATAGGCTCATTCATAAAAATCAAATGATTTTGATGTATATATGGTACCACTATTGCCTCTATGTTTGTTTGATCTAGTGGTAGCATATGACATGTTTGTGGGCTTGCAAACCTAGTGTTGAATCTAGAAAATGAGCTCATGATGTGTAATTCAACATGGTCAAGATAACTCTTATACTTTATGAGGTGTGAAGAAGCTTGTCCTTGGATCAAACCAAATTACATACTCTAGGCAAGTGATCTAGATTGAACCATAATTTGGACTTCCTCATATTGATTGACTTAATTCTCACTAAAATTGGCACCTTTTTGGTGATTGTTGACAAAGGAGGAGAGAAAAGTCACAAAGATAAAAAGTTAAGTTGCAAAGGGGGAGATAAGTTGCAAAGGGGGAGAAGTAAGTCACAAAGGTATAGAAAGGGGAAGAGAAAGCAAAGATATGACATTGGAAAGGGATCAATTAAAATTGAGCACACGAGTAGGGGGAACAAGCTCATGAATCATTTGTTGCATTTGTATGTGCATTAACATGATGAATTGTTGCATTGCAAACCTTAAATTCATATTCATGATTGTATGGTGATTGCTAGAAATAGAACTTGAATGATAATTTATTGAGAGTAGCTTTACAAGTGATATCTAGACACCTTTGCTTATAATGTTGATCTCACGAGGTATTTTAGTGTTTGTGATCTTTACAAGTGATGTATACAAGTGGTGTCTAGCTACATCGATGCTAAGGATGGTATATAAAAGCAACTCTGATTGGTATCACGCTTCAAAGGTCCATTCTATATACCTTAGCATCAATTTGATAGTAGTAACTCTTCCAAAATTCAAATCCATACATATGTGCATAATTGAACTAAACTCATGGAAGCACATATGTAGGGGGAGCTAATACTATCGAAATTGAAAAGTGATTTCATTTTATATCTTTGTGATGGTTGTCATCAATTACCAAAAAGGAGGAGATTGAAATCCCAAGTTTGGTTTTGGTAATTAATGACACCAAGTTGCTAATGCCATGTGTTAAGTGTTTTCAGTTAGGCATAAGCAACACACGTGATGAAGGAGCAAATGGCATAGAGAGATGTCTTGAGCAAATGGCAATCACGGTTGCTCGGGAATAAAGTGCCACTAGATCAATGTCTTGAGCATATGCATTAGGATCTAGTTGAGAGCTAACATAACGCCTTGAAAATGACTGTGAAAATGCTAACACACATGCACATGGTGATATACACATGGTGGTGTTAGCACATTTGCGAAGGCGGTGGATTCAGGCGTTTTCGAGGAAATGAAATGCCTATTTTCCATTGCGTCGGAGGCAAGAAAAGGTGGCGAAAGTCCGAAGTGTTTCTCTCTGAAAAACTCTAACCGGACGCGGTCCCGGTTTGACCGGACGCGTCTAGTCAGTTCAACGCGGCGCGGGCACTAGGGTTTGCAACTGGCGCGTCCGGTCCCTCACGGAACTGGAGCGTCCGGTCGGGCACCCAGAGGGGTAGAGCGTGCCGAAGAGCTGATCAGACGCGCGGCGCGTCCGGTCACATGCGATCGGACGCGTCCGGTCACGGTGGGAGCTCTCTGGACTCCGACCGGACGCTGGGTGCAGCGCGTCCGGTCAAATGGTGAAGCGCGTCCAGTCACGGCAATGGCTCTCTCTGACGCGCGTTGTTACTGTTTGTCCTGTAGTGACCGGACGCGTCCGGTCACCCTGACCGGTGCGTCCGGTCGTCACGTTTTTCACTGCGTCGTCCGGTAACGGCTAGCTGCGTACCCCTTCGCTATAAATAGAAGTTGGCCGGGGTTTGGGGGCATCTCTGGCATTCTTGCTGACCTAGAGACATCTTTGAGCTAGAGAACAACCCCTCCACTCATCTCTTTGCTCGGTTGCACATCTTGAGTGAGATTGGGTGAGATTCAAGTGCATTACATGAGAGTTGCATTCTAGAGGCACTTGATCTTCGAGTTGCTGCGGATTTCTTATTACTCTTCCGTGTTTTCCGACGCGGTAGACGGCTTGGAGAAGCGGAGGTGATTGAGCTCGCAATTGGAGATTGTTGGAGCCCTCACCAAGTGTTGTAAGGGGTTCTTGATCCTTCCCCATGGGAGTTCACGAATTGGATACTCTAGTGGAGCTCGTGGCTTGGAGGATCCCCATCTTGTGTGTGGTTGTGCGGTGCCCGCCGAGGGCTGGACTCTTGATAGTCGATTAGCTCGCGAACCGACAAGTGGGTGTATCGCCACAACGGGGAGTAGCTTGCCGGGAAGCAAGTGAACCTCGGGATAAATTCTTGTGTCGTTCTCTTCCCGAGGATTTCTCTTGTGTGATTGATTGATTGGTTCTTCTCATCTCTACACGGCGGTATAATCACTCAAAGCTCTTCTCTCGCGTTACTCCTTGTTTCTAGCTTATAGTTGTTGTGTTTAGTGGATAGCCTTGTACTAGACTTGTGTAGGCGGCTTGCTTAATTAGTTAGAGCTAGTACATTTTGCTTCGCCACCTTTTGTACACACTTGTGGTTAAGTAAATCTTGTAGAAGTTTTAATTAGGCTATTCACCCCCTCTAGCCTATTTGGACCTTACACACTCTCATCGGGTGTCAGAGGTTTGACCCTAGGCTCAAGCTTTCACACCTGTAGTGGTTGGAGGCGGTGCGGGCCCCTGTGGGTCCTGCGTTCTCGGGCAAGGCGTAGCCCGTGCCCCCGGGATCGGGCGAGGCGGACCCCGCGCTTTGGGGGTTGGGTAAAGCCACGGTCACGCTTCTTAGTCGTCCGAGCGAAGCGATCATTGATGACCATCAGTACTCCTTCTTCAAGTACCCTAACATTGGTACCCGACTAGTTGTTACAAGTAATTTGTGTATAGTGGTCACACGCAAGTTTATAGTGTAGCCCAGCTTAAAGGTCATGAATCGGCTCCAGATTAAAAAAATTCCAATTTCCACACTTGAGTGGAACTTCAGCAAACATTTTGTGGAACTGCCACACTTTGCTGAGAAAATACATTTTGTTGTCAACTTTCTAGTTGCCACTTGCCGTTTCTGCTGTGGCACACTGCCACTGTAACTTATCCAATTTCTACTTTTTTGCCCTTATAGTATTTGTACACACTCTGGACAAATGTTCTCTTTTATACATTTGTTCTACTCTAGCTGGGTATTACCTTGGTTCAAGTTTTGTGATCGTCACTTCATTGAATGATAAGTTTGGTTTGTTTGAGCATCCTGGTCGGTCAATTGTACCTCCATGATGGGATTGATTTGTATCGTCGTCCAGCCTAAAGAGAAATGCAGGCCTAGATGGACCAGGCAAAGTAGTAGACCTTCCAACAAGCATGAGGGTCACATTGGACATATTGGGTCTGTCACTTGGATTTTCTTGAACACATAATAGCCCAATGTGTGTGCACTTGAGAACCATATTTTCAGCAAAACTATGACGCAATGATGGATCAATTATCTCTGTAATCGTTCCCCTGGTCCAGTTCTCCCATACCTGTATGCACAAACAGGAAATTAATTACAAAATTATTCTCACCAACTTCAATAACTGAAAATATTGCTAATGGAAGACTCACATAGCTTAGTAGATGTTGAGCCATCATTGTTTCTGATGATGAGACAATGTTTCTTCTTCCTGTAACGATTTCCAAGATAATCACTCCGAAGCTGAAGACATCTGACTTGGTGGAAACATGTCCAAGAACCACATACTCGGGTGCCATATATCCACTATACATTTGAAAATTTGTAGATATAATATGATACTGCATAGCTCAACAAGAACAAACATCATTTTATAGTTACTGAGGCCTTGTTTAGTTGCAAAAAAATTTGCAAAATTTTTCAAGATTCTCCGTCACATCGAATCTTCGGACGCATGCATGAAGCATTAAATATAGATAAAAAATAAAACTAATTACACAGTTTAGACGAAATGGACGAGACGAATCTTTTAAGCCTAATTAGACCATAATTGGACACTAATTGTCAAATAACAACGAAATTTGCTACAGTGTCATTTTGCAAAAAAAATTGCAACTAAACCGGCCCTGAATATATGAAGACTTACTAGGTTCCGGTCACTCTTCGTGTGACATGCTTTGAGTGATCGTCCTCAAATACACTTGCCAACCCAAAGTCAGAGATCTTTGGATTCATATCCATTTCTAGTAAAATATTGCTTGGCTTCAAATCCCTGTGTATAACTTTCACACGGGACTCATCGTGTAGATATACTAAGCCTCGAGCAATGCCGCAAATGATCTTGTACCTTGTGTCCCAAGATAGTTCATCACGTTTCTCGTTATCTACATGGAGGTTTCAAGAAAGCAATTCAAGAAAACAATGCATATTCAAGAAGTGCATGAAAACCTTCATATAGTAAACACATTAACTGTAAACTACCTTGCAATACAAGGATGCATATTTCATAGCACTGAGACAAGTAATTTGATAGTTCTGTGGATCAAAACAACAAGTTAATTTAATTCATATATGTAGCTTTTTAAAACCAGTAAGTTTCATCGCAGATTCAAGGGACCGGAACGTAATCTATGATATATATTATTTTTAATGATTTGATGATTTTTAGTTCTTAGCATTTATGTTTAGAGGAATTATAGAATTTATTAAGGAACTCAAACACCGGGAGCAAATCATATTGGATCTCAACTAACTAGTTTAGATAAGCACAAGTTCCACAGTTTTGCTAACACAAATCAACGCCATATATTTTCACACTCCATGGAATCAGAGAAAACTTAAGTTGTGTCATTTTTTAGATTCATTATTTGAAGTATTTCGTGACATCATTTTTTCTTAAAAGTTTGTAGTTGGTTTACAGTCATGAAAGGCGGCCTATATCTTTTTTAAAGGTTGATTTCATTGTCTCCTATACAGTTAAAGTGGTCAAAGGGGAAGTCAGCATATATAACTAGTGAAACTTAAGTGATATTTGAGCATAAATGAAAGAGGCTTGCAGTACCATAAATGAAGGAGTCGAGGCTTTTGTTTGGAATGTATTCGTACACAAGCAACTTCTCCTCTCCATCCAGGCAGGCACCAATTAGCTTCACGAGATTCCGGTGTTGGAGCTTGGCTACTAATAACAACTCATTTTTTAGCTCAGGTAAGCCTTGCTTAGAATCTCTTGCAAGTCTCTTTACTGCTATTTCTTGTCCATCTGGCATCAAACCCTGCAAATATCAGCTTGAAGTATTCAATGAAATAGTTACATTATTACAATGTTTACGGATGGGCCTATTGCCCTATTAGCCTGTAGTTTGCGCTAGTATATGCAGCTAAATTTACAAGTAACCTTGGTAAAAAGGTTTTCCAAGAAGTGATCACCTTGTACACTTCTCCAAAGCCTCCTTTTCCCAGTTTATTTCCTTCAGAAAAATTTTGTGTTGCAGCTCTGATGACGTATGGATCCAACAGCACTGATTTAAGGTCTTGAATATCCTCTGAACTAGTTGGACCTGTGAAACAAATACAAATATTTTCTTTTTAACATCAAGGATCTATTATGAACAGACATGCAGAAAACAAATGCTGATTTGTTATGTCATATTCACTACTACAAAACCGATTTTGAAAGGCATGTCCATTTATTTATATAGACGGTCAAATAGTGTTCCTGTCTCCAAAAATATCCAACGATTTTCAGAGGGAGTCGGCACAATAACGGAGACACCCAAAAAAACAACCCCTCTGATTAACAAAGGCGGTCTATTAATATGTTCTCATCTGAAAAGACCCGTCTTTGTTAATTGCGGCCCAGTCCGATAACACTCACACTGACGCACACTATTCTTCTGTCTTAGGCTCTTAGCCCGCAATTGGCTTCGTCATATATAACTGAGGTGTGACAACTCTAGCCACTACTCTCCCTCCCTTACCCACCACACTATTCTCTCTCCATCTCTTGTCCCTTCCGCCCTCACCCTGAAGCGTCCTCCTTTTCTTCGGCTTCACTGCCAACGCCGGAACACCCTTCTGACCTTTCTCCCTCCTCTCTCTTGGCTCCTCACCCACTGACAGCAACGGGCGCCGCCACCCAAATAATGTCGGTCGCCTCCGCTTCCTCTCCCCATGCCAATTGAGGGCACCACAATCCGTCTGCGTCTGCCCGCCCTAATCCAACGAGGGGCAAGCGAAAGGCTAATTCGGCAAGGGCGGGGCAAGATCCAAATGGAACAGGGCAACCCAATAACGAGAAGTTGCACAGCCTCCTCGAGCTCATGGCAGGGGAGGATTTGGGCATAGGGCCGCTAGGGCAATGGCCCTAGGCGTGGCCTAAAAATCCTGAGTATGCCCTTTAGTTTTTTTTTGGCCCAAGTCAATCTGGCCTTCCACGTGGCCCTGTGATTTCCCACGGTTAGGTCTACTAACAGTGAGATCAGTCGAGGCTTAACTAAATCAATAGAAAAAGCTTGTCCTTTATGCAAGATGGAAAAGGAGATAGGGAAACTGTCACCGTCGGTTTTAGGCGCCGAGGTGCTGGAGTCCGCCATGTCGGGCTTGGAGGCGCAGTGGCGGCGGAGAAGGGCTTCCTGTCACTTGTGCGGTCCCTGTGAACGGAGTAGGGTCTAGGGTTTGTAGGTGGGAACAGTGGCGGCGGCGAACCTTGTGTCCCGTGCCCCGGCCTCCCACCTCTATTTATTTACCGCACGTGACAGGGGCCCTCCAACCATAGGTGGGTTGGGCTCCCCCGTTCAAGGAGCGGATCAAGGTCCCTAATGGGCCGTTGGGTCCAATAGGAGGAGAGATCACAACCCTAACATTCTCCCCCTTGATCTCTTCTAATAACTTATCTTAACCTTGTCTTATTCTTAATTTAAATACTTAACCCCGTCTCATTATAAAGAAATGCGTAGAGCGCGTCTCGTCGTCACAGAAACAATTTCTGTTGGACTTGACGGCTACAGTACATCTCTCTAATTTGAGATAAAGTTCTAACTAAAGGGCCCTAAGTGTTCAGGAATCATAGGCTTTCCCTTAACCCCATGCCGGCTAGGTGTTTTCTAAACACGTTGGGTGGTAGGCCTTTTGTGAGCGGATCCGCTAACATATTATCCGTCTTAATATACTCAAGGCTTATAACATGATCCTGAACTTTCTCTTTCACAACATAGTACTTGATGTCAATGTGTTTGGCAGCACCACTTGACCTATTATTGTGAGCATATTCAACTGCGGGATTATTATCGCAGTATAACTTAAGTGGTCTCTCAATGCTATCTACCACTCTTAATCCGGGCAAAAACTTCTTAAGCCAACTCACCTGCCCCGAGGCCTCATAATATGCTACAAACTCAGCGTACATCGTCGATGACGTGACGAGAGTCTGTTTGGAGCTTTTCCACGATATGGCTCCACCTGCGAGGGTGAATATGTAACCTGACGTGGATTTCCTTTCATCCCCCGCATAATCTGAATCTGAGAACCCCACTATCTCAAGGGAGTCCGTCTTATTATAACTTAGCATGAAGCCTTTAGTACCCTGCAAGTAACGCAAGACTTTCTTAACTAACTTCCAGTGTTCTGCACCTGGATTTTTCTGGTATCTGCCAAGTAACCCGGTAACAAATGCTATGTCAGGGCGAGTACAAATTTGAGCATATTGTAAGCTTCCGACGGCTGAAGCATAAGGTACTGATCTCATTTGCTCGAGCTCGATCTGATTCTTGGGACACTGATGTTCCCCATACTTATCGCCCTTGACTATGGGTGCAGGTGATGGACTGCACTTGTGCATACTATATTTCTTAAGAATCTTTTCTATGTATGCCTTTTGTGACAGCCCTAATACCCCTCTATTTCTATCACGGTGAATCTCAATCCCCAGAACAAAAGAGGCTTCACCGAGGTCTTTCATATCAAAATGCGAGGACAAGAACTTCTTAGTCTCCATTAGTAGAGTGACATCATTGCTTGCTAGCAAAATATCATCCACATATAGGACCAAGAAGATGAACTTAGAATTCTTAAACTTTACATAAACACAATTGTCCTCTACATTTGCCTTAAACCCAAACTTTCTTATTGTATTATCAAACTTCAAATACCACTGTCTTGAAGCTTGTTTTAGTCCATAAATAGACTTCCTTAGGCGACACCCCATGTTCTCATTTCCTTCCATGACAAAACCTTTCGGTTGTGCCATGTAGACATCTTCCTCAAGATCCCCATTTAGGAATGCCGTCTTAACATCCATCTGATGTAATTCTAAATCAAAATGTGCTACTAACGCCATTATTATTCTAAAAGAATCTTTACATGAGACCGGAGAAAAAGTCTCATTGTAATCAATTCCTTCTCTCTGAGTAAAGCCTTTTGCCACGAGTCGCGCCTTACGTCTTTCAACATTCCCTTGGGAGTCATACTTAGTTTTATAAACCCATTTACAACCAACCTTCTTAGCTCCCTTAGGAATTTCCATCAGTTCCCAAACTTTATTGGAATCCATGGACCTTATTTCATCTCTCATGGCTTCTAACCACTTCTCATAGTGTTCGCTTCTCATGGCTTGTTCATATGTAGTGGGATCATCCTCCATATGAAATTCTTCGATTTCATAAACCTCATAATCATCTGAAATAGCTGATCTTCTAACTCTTTCTGATCTTCTAAGATTCTGATCATTTGGCGCTATTTGGGGTTGTTGTTGTTCTTCCTGATGCTCGACGTGCTGTTCTAATGGATCCTGAAGGACAGGTTCCAGATTTTCATTAGATGTCGGCAACGGAGGACTAACAACCGGTGCTGGCACTTTAGTGTCTAGCACTGTTGGTGCAACAGCTATGGGTAGCACAAAGAATTGTTCCTGAAGCATTGGAGTAGGGGCATAGACCCTTTTCTCCTCTAAATTAATCTCTTGTGCTACCTTGCTCCCCCTTATCAAATCATCTTCTAAGAACTCAGCATGTCTGGTTTCCACAAACTTAGTATGCCTGTCAGGGCAGTAAAAGCGGTAACCTTTTGACCTATCTGGGTAGCCAATGAAATGGCAACTAACTGTCTTAGGATCTAATTTTCCTAAATTTGGGTTAAATATCTTAGCCTCAGCAGGACAGCCCCACACCCTTAAATACTTAAGTGAGGGTACTCTGCCGGTCCATAGCTCGTACGGTGTTTTAGGCACCGACTTACTTGGAACACGATTAAGAATGTGAATGGCGGTTTTCAACGCCTCCATCCACAAACTTACTGGTAGGGTGGAGTAGCTAATCATACTTCTTACCATATCCATTAAGGTACGGTTTCTTCTCTCAGCCACTCCATTCTGCTGAGGATCCCCTGGCATGGAATACTGGGCAACTATGCCATTTTCCTGAAGGAACTTTGCAAAAGGTCCCGGAACTTGGCCATACGGGGTATGTCGCCCATAATATTCCCCACCACGGTCTGATCTTACTATTTTGATTTTCTTATTATGCTGATTTTCTACTTCTGCCTTAAATATCTTAAACTTATCTAATGCTTCTGATCTTTCTCTTATTGGATAAATATAACCAAAACGCGAATAATCATCAGTGAAGGTTATGAATGAATCATAACCATCCACACTCTTAACAGGAAATGGTCCACAAATGTCTGTGTGGATTATTTCTAGATTCCCTGCACTTCGTTTGGCATCTTTCTTAACTTTCTTAACATACTTACCCTTAATACAATCAATGCACTGATCTAATTCTGAGAGTTCTAATGGCGGAAGAATTTCAGCCTTGACTAATCTATCAATTCTCCCCCTCGAAATGTGGCCTAATCTACAATGCCACAGTTTCGAAGAGTCAATCTGAATATTCTTACGCTTTCTATTTACATTCGTAGACGATGGAACTTTTTTATTCTCAACAGATATAGCATTAATATTCTCAGAAACTGATAACAAATAAAGTTTGTCTTGTCGGAAGGCAAGACCAACACACTTATCATTAGAAAGTATCTTACATCTGCCATTTCCAAAATGGCAGGCCAATCCATCATCATCTAATTTACTAACACTTATTAAGTTTCGATGCAAAGAAGGAACATAGAGTACATCAGAAAGCCTAAGTACGAAACCATCTAATAATGCCAAAGTCAGATCGCCAGTGGCTTCGACGTCGGCCTGTACTCCATTTGCCACCTTAATTGTTCTTTCGCCTCTTTGCAGGGTTCTCCTCGTATGGAATCCCTGTAAAGAGTTGGCAACATGAATTGTTGCACCTGAGTCAATCCACCAAGTAGATTTGGCATAACTAATATATAAGGATTCATCTACAAATGTAACTAAATCCTCACCATTCCTGTTGAGGTACTTCAAGAAACCAAGGCAATCCTTTTGCATGTGACCTGTTTTCTCACAGAACATGCACTGATCCGGTGCTAGCCAGGGCTTCTTGCGGAGTGGGTTTTGTGGCCTATTCTGGTCCTGAGCCCCGTTGTTGTTCTGAGAGTTCTGATTCTGAGGGTTCTGAGGGGCTTTACCCTGAGAGTTTGGTGCCTGAGCGCTGGAGGAAGAGCTGCCATCCCACTTTGGTTTCCCTTTTGGTCTGGCATTCTTATGACGAAACTTCTTATTGTTGTTATGCTTCACGAAAAGAGCAGAGTCTCCCCGTGATTCCTTAAGTCTTTCCTCCTCCTGAGTGGCTTGCCCAAGGAGCTTCTCAATGTTCCAGTCCTCAGGTGCCATGTTGTAGTGCACAACAAATGCTTCAAACTCCTTTGGCAAAGAAGCTATGATCACATGAACGACAAATGGATCTGGAAGAACCATCTTCATTGATGCGAGCTTAGATGCCAAGGTGTTCATCCTCAGTATGTGCTCTCTAACACCACCACCAGTGTATTTCTTATTTATAAATTCTCTAATTAGCACACTGGCTTGAGTCTTAGTTGTACCATGAAACTGAGTTTTGACCTTTTCTAAATACTCAGTGATGGTGGTGCACTCAGGCAGTGATCCTCTGATGGGCTCAGAAATAGTTGCTTTAGCCAATGTCAGACATTTCTTATTGGAGTTGTCCCATTTTTTCTTTGCAAGATCATAGGATATCCTCACTGATGCATGCTCACGCTTGCGTGTAGCAAACGCTTCATCAGTCTCATTTTGTGCAATGACCGGTTCCTCAGGTTCCTGAGGGCACGGTTCATTGAGAGCTAAGTCGTTGTCCGTCATGACAAGGGCTAATTCATACTGCTCACGCCACGTCTTATAGTTGGTCCCGTTAAGTTTCGGAACCATCTGCACCCAGTTGGTGAGTCCTGAAATTTATATTAAAAAAAATGGTGAGTAAACTTAGTAAAAGGGAATAACTGAATTTGAAATTGCATGTATTAATACAACGTTGGTCAGTATTAATACATACAATCCTTTGTACATTAAATCTATATCACCGTTGGGCAAGATTTAGAAATAATGCACAATAACTAACGGATTAAGCAATTATAATATTGATATAATCGACGCTGGTCAGAAAATAACAATATTATAAAAATTTTCTAATTTCTTGAATTTTGCCCCATAACTAAATCTCTCGTTGGTTCGAATATAGTTAAGGAGCAAATTATTCTTACTGAGCAGCGGAAAACGTGAATAAACTTTACTAATTCTTAATTCCAGAAACATTTCTAATATTGTCACTAAAGAAAAAATTATCGCATTTGATAAAATTTGACTAATTTCAAAATCAAGAAAAAGATACTCATGCTAAAATATTTCTGGAAAAGAAAATATAAAAGAAAAAGGAGAGGCTTAGACTAAGTGGGCCGCGGCTAATGAAGCCCAGCCGCTGATGCGGCCTGCGTTCGCGGCGTGCGCGCCCTGCCCCCGCGCCCCAGGCCGCAACGTGGGCCTGGGCCGGGAAAGCAGGCATGGGCCGCGCTCTCCCCCGCCGGCCCGTCTGGGTGAGTTGATCTTGGCCGTTGATATGAATCGGACGATCGACCATCATTTTCGCGAGAACAAAAACCGTTCGAGCCGGCGTCGTCAAACCCTAATTCCATTTTTCCCTTTCCCCTTCTCACACTCAACCGCAGCAGCCGAAGAGAACGCCGCCGGGAGCTCCCTTCGCCGGCGGAGAAGGATGGCGCCGCCATGAGCCCCCTCGCCGGCGGACGTGCTCGCCCACGGCTGAGCACGCCGCCGTCGAGCGGCTTCACGGGCGGTGCCGAGGAGCACCCGCGCGAGGCTTATCTAAGCCGGCGGCGACCGGAGGTTCGCCGGCCGGTTTTCTTACCGCCGGCGGCGATTAAAGCTCCGGTAAGGAAGGTTTCCAACCCCTTTTTTTTTTGTTTGACCGGTTTTTGCTTTCTTATCACTAAGCCGCACGGGTTAGGGTTAGGGTTTCTAACTGTAAATCGCGTTCTTCTAATTTCTAAGTAGCCCGGGACGATGCTCATGGCATGTCGCTCGGCGGCTAACCCTAGATTAGGGTTTCTTATCAAAAACTGTACTCGATCTAATCCACTGTTAGGTGGCTCCGGTACCATTGTGATTTCCCACGGTTAGGTCTACTAACAGTGAGATCAGTCGAGGCTTAACTAAATCAATAGAAAAAGCTTGTCCTTTATGCAAGATGGAAAAGGAGATAGGGAAACTGTCACCGTCGGTTTTAGGCGCCGAGGTGCTGGAGTCCGCCATGTCGGGCTTGGAGGCGCAGTGGCGGCGGAGAAGGGCTTCCCGTCACTTGTGCGGTCCCTGTGAACGGAGTAGGGTCTAGGGTTTGTAGGTGGGAACAGTGGCGGCGGCGAACCTTGTGTCCCGTGCCCCGGCCTCCCACCTCTATTTATTTACCGCACGTGACAGGGGCCCTCCAACCATAGGTGGGTTGGGCTCCCCCGTTCAAGGAGCGGATCAAGGTCCCTAATGGGCCGTTGGGTCCAATAGGAGGAGAGATCACAACCCTAACAGGCCCAGCTAAAATTTCCTGTCCACAGCCCAGCAAATACTTCTCTGCTTCTCCGTCTACCGTACGTGAGAAGCCATGCCCTTCCGGCCTTCCCCGCGCCTCTCGTCCTCTTCCCACTCGCTCTCTCATCGCCCTGCTCCTATTCCTAGGAGGCGGCTGCTGGTGGCCGACCAAATCGATCAGGTGCGTGGCCAAAACGACTGGCCGGTGGCTGCCCCTGACCAGCTACCAGCGGCTAGGCAAAGCTGGGCACTGGCTCTGGCTGGCCACAGCCCACGGCAACCCCTGCCTGGCTGGACGGCTGCCTCTACCTGGCACAAACAGTACAGAGCAGGCTGCAACGGCGAAGCAGTAAGCATCAGGTTCTCAACCCGCCGTAGCTTTAGGCCTATATTTCAGTCTTGATTTTTTTTTTTGCGGGTAGTCTTGATTTTTTTTCATGAACTCCTCTGGTGTATAGAACTGTAAACTTACAAAATGAAGACGACCAAGACACTTTCATTATTTCATTAACCATAGAATTGTAAACTTACAAAACGAAGAAGACAAGACACTTTCATCATTTCATATCCTACTCGTGCTGTCGTGCACCTATTTTGCAAATTATGATTTTATCATCTTTCTGCATTTTATCATTCAATTCAGTTATGTGACAGTGACGGGCCTAGCCCTGGGCCTGGTGCGAGTTTCTACGGCGCTCGCGCTCCCGTAGTGGCCCAAGGTGTCAAAATTCACCGGCTCCACCACTGCGTCCTGGATCCGAACCCGTGTTAGGAGGGTCCAGTGAATGATTGTAAAGAAAAGTACATTAGTGTTGCCTCATAGATGATCTAATGTTGTGCCACTTAATCATGATATGATTGAAGAACCAATGTATATAATGGGTTATTTTTAAGTTGTCTTGTAGTAATTCAATTATACTTAATTAATTTGTGCAATCAACAAAAAAAAGGTTTTTGAGTTACATGACAACATTAAATCGTACAATGGTGAAATAGATGTCTCATAGTCCTAAATTTTTCCCCATCAGGCGGTTGCTTCACAAAACAACCACCTTCATCTCTCTCTCCTCCACGTCATAAAAAAAATATTACTTCCTCTATCCTAAAACATAAGGAATCCAAGTTTGTCTTAAGTCAAACTATGCAAAGTTTGACCAAATTTATAGACAAAAATATTAATATCTACTGCATCAAAGGTGTAAACTATACAAAATATATCTAATTATGTATCCAATGATGCTAATTTGATGTCATAACTATTCTTCGTATTTCCTATAATTTTGGCTAAAGTTAACATAGTTCGACTTGATAAACTTAGATTTCATTGTATTTCAGCACAGAGAGAGTACGGAGCTTTTTTTTTTTGAGTAGAGTATATAGCATTGCGTGAGCCAGGCTTTAAGACTGCTGACTTTTAAGGGCACCCGCAACAATAAAAGCTAGTTACTAAGTCTAAGCCAACATCTCCAATATTGTTAACTTTTAGCAATGACTAATAATATGATTAGGCTCACATGACACTCTCACATGTTCTTGAAACGTGTGTAAGAGTCTAGCTCTTGATTAAGAGCTAGTTTTTCTCTCTCTTCTATTAGAATATAAAAAAAATAGTTAAACCTAGCTCAAAAATTGATTGTTGGAGCTGCCCTAGCAATGTAGTTGCCCTCGTCAAATAGTTAATGGTTGTATCTCCTAATCAATGAGAACCGGATGTGGTGTGTGCGTGCATGACCACCTAATAGTATTCAGCACATGTTTGATTCTTGGCTTCATAGAGTGGACCGGCAAACCAAGTTTCAAATCTTGGTAGGTGTTCACGCGCGCTCTATGTTCGGCAGTATGGCTTAGTCGAAGAAACATAGTATTTGAAATAAAAATGTTTATTTATTCATACATACATGTATCGTTCAAGGCTACATATCGAACGAGACTTCGGTTAGTTTTGTAAGACGAGGAAGTTCAGGATTTTTGCTTATCATCATGGCTGGAGGTTTAGCAACCGGATTTGTTAAATGGCAGATTATTAATCAAAACTTTTATTTAGCATGCTTGTTCTAAAAAGAACTATTCTTTTTGTTGTTGCTGTTGGTGCAGCTATTGTAATAATACATGATCAAAGTACAGTGACGTTGGAAACTTACATGACCGTTTGCGCTTTAGCCTTGATCTTCTCCAGATGCATACCAAAATAGCTGAGACTAAACCAAGTACTGTAACCACGGGTAAGATAATTGGCAGGATCGTCGGAGTATTACTCTTATCTCTGCTTTGGCTGCTGCTGTTTCTGCTTGGACTATCGCCGTTTACCTTGGGGATAGTGCCATTTCCGTTATCTGTATGAGTTGAGCAATCAGACAAAGAGAAAGAAAAGCTTGTCAATTGCATTACGGTAAGTATCATTATCGATATTGTTTTCACTTATTATGCGATACAAATGAGCATGTCTCTTAAATAAAATTTCCAATTCATTACCCACCTGTGTTGCAAACAATGAGTACATTAAATTTAGTTATTGCTGTTTACTACTTACTTGAATTGATTTGCAAACGTGGATCAGCATTTGATGTTACATATCATTTGAACGATGGCTTCTCATCACTTTCTAATTTCACATTTTAGTAACTTATTCTCCCTCCATACCGATAATTCAAGTCGTTTTGGACAAGGACTGGTTTAAACATTGGGAATATAAACCATGAATAACTTGTAAGTTATTGAGTTTGGAAATGTGAAAACCATATATGAATAGATTTGTCTTGAAAAGTACTTTCATAAAAATATACATATATGATATATCACTGTCTAATAAATATTTTTATAAAAATAAGAAGTCAAAATTATGCTTTATAAACCGTGTCACTGTCCAAAACGACTTGAATTGCCAATATTGAGGGAGTAACTTGCATGCATGCATGACTTAATTATCTGGTTTTTTTTGAGCCGGGACAACCCGACGTCCACGTCGCTCTCAAGGGCAACTCGGGCGGACCCAATCCACCAAGCACTGCCTCTCTCCAATGTCCCAACCACCCAGCATCTCGTCGCCGTCAGAGCTGATTGCCAGATGCCCGCTCGTGAGCGAGGATGATGGCAGACAACCGGGGGGTGGGGTCTCGTGGGGTCGTGGTGGTGGACCTAGGAGTTTCCTTGCTGCTCATCGCTCGATCTGGATCTGGTCGTGGCGGTGGACCGCGGCTGCGGAGGCGTCGTCATGCTCATGATGATACCGTTACCTTGGCCAGGGGCTTTGGCTCCGGTCTAGCCAAAACAGAGTGAATACTAGTATCAATTTTTCTCCCTCAATAACTCATGAAAAATCTTGCATATCTTCGGCGACAGCTGACTTTCCTCCACCATGGCTCTTCCTTGGGCGTCTCCAATGCATCGGCCGGCCGGCGAGTTGGAACTGCAATCTCCTTCGCAGGATCTACGATGGGCGTGGCCGGATCTAGCGCTGGGGCGTAGGCCAGCGTCCTCTTCTGGCTGGCTCGTGGTGCAGCTCACGGCCGGCTGTAGCTGGCTAGTGCCTATCCGGACATGGCCGGAGCCGTCCCCTAGCCAGCCTGCGGTGGTATACGTAGCGTCTGGGGTCGGTCGGCTGGCGGGTTGGATCGGGCCTCCCCTTCGCCGATCTACGACGGGCGTCACCGAATCTCACACTACAGCTACCAGAGCTTCGGGCGCGGGACGTCGGCCAGCGGCCTCCCCTGGCCGGCTTGTGGTGCGCTTCGTCTGTAGCTTTGGCCGGTCGTGGCTGGCCAGGGCCGGCCAGCGCTTGCTGGGCTGTGGCCGGTGCTGCCCCCCAACCAGCCCATGGCGGTGGCGTCCCCCCCCCCCCTCCCGAGCTAGCTGGACGGGGTCATGGCCAGCCTGCCCGATCTAGCGGCTGGGGTCGTCGATAGGCTTCTTGCTATCTCTGTGGTAGTGTGGAGGTCGCTGCGTCCTTGGTGCCCGTGCTGGCGGCATTGGCCTTTGCCGTCGGTGCCAATGTTTCCAGTGCCATGGGTGGCATGCGCCTGTGGATGTACAATATTTGGGTGAACCCTACCTGGTTCCTCCGGGCCAGCGGGGTGGCGCATCCTGCATTATCTATCTTTTTGAAGGCGTCGTTGAAGTTTTGTTCGTCGAGGCCAGACCGGGGGCGAAAAACCTAATCGTGTGCTTCTACCGGCGTTATTGGCGTCCGTGGATGTCAATGTCCTCCTTGAAGGCATCATTGGAGCACTTCTGCATCCCATCTCCCGCTACTCGCGTCGGAGTTGCTCCCTCATGTGCTGTGTTTGTGTGTGCTTCAAGCACGTCTTCGCCATGTTCTGTCTAGCCTGTTTGGTATTGTCGCCATCGTCTAGTTTATCGCAACGGATACTTTGTTGATGTCCTTCTTTGAAGGTTGTTTTGCCGTCGTCGCTGCTCAGTGGATACTTTGTCGCCGATGTCGCTTCGGGTGCCCCCTTATGCAGGCAGCTGAGGGCGCGATGCCCCCCTTCTGTGGATACTTTGCCGCATTCACTCTGGCGGATGCTTTGTCGCTATGTTGCTCTGGCGGATACTTCGTCGTCGTAGTCTTATCTCTTCTCGGTGGATGTTTTACCACCATGGCTTCATCTCCTTCGCTGCGGCCTTGTGTTGATGTAATTTTCCTTTGCAGGTTCGGTCGGTTAGGTTTGTGGTGGAGGGCCTCTCCCTACCGCCTTCTTTCTGTGTTATGTTATCATTTTGGTTCCTAACCACTTCCTCTGTGGTTCTGTAACCTGCATTGTGGGTTCTCCCGTAGCTACGTTGTCTAAGCCGTTCTTTCGGCACTCCTTAATGAAATACGCGTGAAGTCGTGTTCTCGAAGAAAAAAAAAGAACTCTTGCATAGAAGTTTGGTGGGTGGTCTTGTGTTGCTACGTTATGTGGCAGTGACACTAAGCTAGATGTTCTATACAGTGGTGGATCCAGCAGGGGGGCTGGGTGGGCTGCAGCCCCCCTAATAGCTTGATTTCACCACTAATCACTGTAGCAAAAGCTTGATTTCACCATTAAATCTTTATGCAAATCAACATCTCCATTGTTTTAGCCCCCCCTATCCTCTGTCCTGCCTCCGCCACTGGTTCTATATGCCTTTCAATCGTCTTGTCAAGAGAAACGCAATAGCGAAGTCGATTCTAAATTTTGACGAACTTACCGAACCCGGTCTGGCCGGTTTTCACATAGAACATGCAATGCAACTAGCCAACTACTACCGTTAATTGAGTATAATAATTGAAAACCAAAATCAGACAGAGATATAGCAGCACAAATAGATAGTCCATGCCTGCATCTGCATCATGGCGTGAGTCAGAAACATACCAGGTGGATTGATATCTGCTGTGGCACAGCCCAAATACGGGCGCTGACCAGGGACATTTCCTGGAGGATCATAGTTGCAAGCAATGAAGGTGCCGCCAGCATCACAGGCTACGCTCGCACAGCCAACCCTCGTGGAATTGGCCCAGGCGAGCTGGGTGTAGTCGCCGCAGGCTTCCCTACTCCTGCAGCTGTTGGTGCTGCAGTCGTAGTACTGCTTCTGTCCTATCCAGGAGTTGAGCGCATCCCAGGCATCGCTGCCCCCAGCCCCCAGGAAGATGTTCCCACCGGCGCTGCCCCAGAACAGGTTCTCCCCGTAGGGGCCGCCGGAGTGCACGAGCGTGCAGTCGCCTTTCCTCTTCGTAGCGAACACCTGGGCGTAGGCCGCCACCGTGTCGTCCCACGTCAGCGGGGCCACGCCCACCTCGGCCCGGGCCACGTTGTGCGGATCCAGGAACGCCTGTGCCGAGTCTTGGGCATCGACGGCAGAGGAGGAGATCGCCGCCGTGATAGCCGCGACGACGACGGCCGCGAACGGGGCCATAGCCGTCTATGATCTATCGCAAGTCAACGCGTCAGTCAGCTCACTTGTGGCCGTGGAATGGAACCGCCCAACAGCTAGCGGTACGTCGTGCCTCTGAAATACCGGGCGTGTTTGGTCGGTCGCAGGTACCTAGACGCGCCTTGCCAGGAGGGGAACAACTGTACCGGAGGACAACGGTGCCTTCGTGGAAATTTCACATCGACAGCGAAAGCAGAGGAGTTGCTATTACAGCTTCATTTTTATTAAAAAAAACTGTTGTATTTCATGAGGTGGAAGTAGAATACACCACGACGTCTCTCTTAGCCTGGTAGGTCCCACTCTCTCATGAAATCAAACTACAGTATGTTCTGCTCTTTTTTACGTAATAGATATAATCCTTTTGGATTCATCCGAAGCAATCAAATTTTAGGTCTTATGGATCGCCATTTCTACAAAAATACCGAAAAGTTCGTGGGAGAATTAGGCCACTTAAAAAAAATAAGGCTAAAAAACACCTATAAAAATTACACAAGTTCTAATTAGATGTACACTAGTTTTTTCAAGTGTTGTTGTCTCTAACACAAAGAGTTTTACACCGTAGGTTATAATTCTATCACTAATTCTAACAAGTTAGACTAGAAAGGTAAAGCACACATTAAAAAAATATAAGTAAAGGGCCCACTCGCTTCCCATTGCTGCACAGCCACAGTGGCTGCAGTGTGCAGGAAGAAGCGTAGTAGTAGTTGTTGTGTGCATGTGTTGCAGCAATAGCCACCGCCTCTGCTACACAAATGGCAGCCAATCAGGCTTAAATTCAGAAACATAATGAGTTAGAGAATACAAACTCTTGCATGATAATGTTTTTTCGAGGTATCGAAAAGCTGACGTTTCTGATGGTTCTGGTTGTAGCTCATCGGAAGGGCTAAACTTCCGATCAGGAGGGGGGAGGAGGCGGGGCAGACTTGGGTGTGGCGTGGCAGCGGACTGGGTGGGCAACAGGGCATTTAGGTTTAGGATTTTATTGTGTTTATGTTTGTTCCTCACTACAAGGATCCAACAAGCCAAATCTATCACGCTTCATTCATTCACTAGTAAAAAGAAAGAAGAAAAGGAGAAATAAGGAGTTGGGCTTGGAGCCTTCGATGGAATTTGGCCCAAGACAGGCTTAATCCTTTATATTGTTCAAAGCTTTTTTTTTCTAACTCAAATGAAAGCTACGTTTAAACCATTTATAAAACACTTTTCAATCCTTACTGCTTTGAATTACTTTTCGGGATTTATATTTCAAAATAAATTTGAACTTATTTTTGAAACATAAGATTGAAAATCATATATACTTTTGATAATAGAATGGAAGCCTATTCAAGGAATAACATATGTTTTTAAAACTCATTTTTCATTCAATAAAATTAATATAAAGGCATGAATACAAACTAACTAACTAAATTAAATTATAAGAAAATAGAAACAAATCATTTTTCACCGCTGAAATTGTTAGTGACTTTATAAAAGTCAGAAAATTTTAATTTCATTAGCGTTTTCTATTCACGACCTAAAATAGATATTTTGAGGTATGGCAAAATTGAAATCCAGATTCATGGTATCATTTTTAGAAGGCTTAGAATAACACACTACTACAGAACTCACGGTTTGCCTTAAACCGCTGGTGATACTTTTCACTGTCCGTTCATAGGAATCGTTGGTGAAAATGATTTTCACCACTTGTTCATATTACAAACCAACGGTGAAAACCATGGTGCAGGCAAACTTTTCAAATCAAGTTGGATGAAAATGAACTTTATATCAAAGTTGCTTGTAGATTTCAATGTAGTCGATGACTTCTTCGTTTGAAATCATTTGATGTCATAAAATTCTCTTTCAAGTTCTCACAATTTGAAATTCAAAATTTTCAAATGATCTCGGATGGAAAAAAAAGAGACTAGAATCAAAGTTGTAGATCTCGACCATATATAGTACTTTCCAGTTGAAAATTTTTTCATTTTGATTCGTTTAGGTCTTCAAATATTTGTTACAATATTTAGAATAGTCAATACAAAAGAAAAATATCATCCACTCAGTTACGAGTGACTTTGGGGTAAAGTGGTTTGAGAAACTAAGCATGAGGCCATAGGGTGTAGGTTTGAATCCCACCGGCAAAGCACTCACATTTAAGTTTCTGCATGTGGTGGGGCTTTCCGGGATTGAAAAGAATATTATTTTGTGGTCCAATCTTAGAAATACTTAAATCGCCCTGCATGGACAGATGCAAGTTAGGCTATCCGCACTCATGTATCTCTATATTCATCCTCTATACGTCTTAGTCAGCAAGATTCTCTCCTCTATACTCAATTCTCCCGCACTCATCCATCCTCTATATCATCCTCTATCCACTCTATCCACTATGGGACCCACTTGTCACTTTATCTAAATATATCCATGTATGATCTAGTTTTGAAGGATTTATTGAGACGAATCTAATGGTGCAATCGAAATTTAATTTGGATTTTTGGTTTGTGAGTTATAGCATTTTTTTCCTTTGTTTAGCTAGTGGGGCCCGCCACTGCCCAC
This sequence comes from Saccharum hybrid cultivar R570, assembly GCA_038087645.1. NCBI lineage: Eukaryota > Viridiplantae > Streptophyta > Magnoliopsida > Poales > Poaceae > Saccharum > Saccharum hybrid cultivar. Next base: position 5,198,990 of record JAQSUU010000804.1, on the reverse strand, counting down.
TATAGAGTAAGCACTGTACCACTCTAAATATAGAGTGAGAGAAAGGATAGAGTATCGTTTTAGAGTACCCAGTGCAGCAGTTTTTACTCTATATTTATGCTCTAAAGCTTTAGAGTATCCCTTTAGAGTACCCACTGCGGGTAGTCTTAGGGATGGGTTACCAGGTTGGCACACTTTTTGTGATAGTCAACGGTAATTGATTTGACTATAAGTTACTGTAAGGGCAGTCCCAAAGTAGAAACTATACGCGATGTCCAAGAAGACTATGTCAGTAATCTATAGATATTATCTCACATAATGGTAGAGTCTTTAGGTAATAAATATTAGATTTTTTTTCTTTCTCTCCCTCGTCCCTTCCCCTCTCTCCGCTCGTTCATTCTCTGCTTGCTTCCCTCTGCCTCCGTTCGTTCCTACCAACCAGAGCTCGTTCCTACCAACCAGAGCACGAGACAAGCACAAGCAACACACCGCAGACGGCGAGCACACGCGACAGTGGAGAAACCAGCACCAGCACGCGAGCGAGCGCGGCGGCCGTCAGGCGACCGCACGCCGGCACGCGAACGCGCAGCACAAGCGAGCGGACGCGGCGGGCGAGCATGGCGTGGCTCCGGCGAGCGGCCGGCTAGTAGCCTGGGAGGAGCGTCAAGCGAGGCAAAGGCGGAGGCGACCAGCCTGGGCGTCGGCGGTGGCTATCTGCAGCGAGCGCACCTGCGTGGACCTGCGGCGGCCTGGGCGAGCGACCTATGGTAGCGGCGGCATGTCTGCTCAAGCCTCAGCACTTCCTTGCGGCAGCGAGCGCGGCCTGCTGCACGGCGGCGGCTTGCACACCAGATGCGGAGGAGGTTATGGAAAAACCAGTAGTTTCTCCCCAACGTAGTTTTTCTCGTTTCTTCGCACATTGATCTCGCGTAGACGTCGTTCCTTCAGGAAGAAATGATTTCTTCATTCTACGCCCTCTCTCCTCAATAACTCCTTTGCCACGTCAGCAAATTACTGATAGAGATAGAAACTACCATCAATGTATTATTGGGACTGCCCTAACATGCTCCTTCCTATATAAAAAAAGAGTCAATCAATCTAAAATTTGACTCAATATATAAAAATCTATACTATATCTATAAAGTTGGTGGCACTCCCCCAACTCACAGTTTACTGTTCATTACTGTTCTAAGAACAGTACCGGGTCCCATGAACAGTGCCAACCCGTTATGCACAGTACCGAATCTTATGAACAGTACCCGCCCGTTATGCACAGTACCGGGTTTCTATGAATAGTCTCTACCGGGCATCAGAAATAGTCCTGCCCGTTATACACAGTAACGGGTCCTCATAAACAGTGCTGCCCCGTGCTTTGCACGGGCGCCCCTGCTAGTTATTAATATTTGTGATACCCAATAAGTATTATTGCATTAACTTAAATTAATATTTTAATAAATTTTCATACCAAATCTATTTAGAGATATAAATATTAATACTATTTTTTAAAATCTAGATAATTTAAAATTAATAATTAGCTCCTTTGGAAACGAGACGTGCACTGTTTTTGGCTGGAGGCGTATCAACTTCCATGAGATTTGACAGTGACAACATGATTAAAAATCAGAGTAGATGTACCTGAAACTGTAAACTAAACTTGCACGCGCCGAGCGAGGTCTCGTCAGTCGTCTCCATGACCACACCGCAGCTTCCACGAAACTTGCTGATGGCAGTTGGTGATCACCTCGGATCAAGCATAAATACTTAGCAGAGTAGCGAGCTGCTCGGTCGCCACGGTGAGAACGAGCGAAGGCGATCGAGACGAAGCCTGAGGCCCCAGCAAGCAAAGGAATATGGCGGGCGGCGTCGTGAAGGTGTACGGCCCGGCGGCGTCGCCGTTCGTGGCGACGGTGCTGGTGTGCCTTGAGGAGGCCGGCGCCGCGTACGAGCTCGTCCCCGTCGACGTGGCGGCGCGCGAGAACAAGGCGCCGCACCACCTCGCCCGTAACGTACGTACGCCGAAACGGAATCATCTCTCTGCTTCTGCTAATCATCGCCTATCAAATTTATCTGTTCATCCTCTCTAACCATCATCGATCTCTGTATAGCCGTTCGGCAAGATCCCTGCCTTCCAGGACGGAGAACTCATGCTATTTGGTACTCCCTCCTCCGTCCACGAGAAATGCAATTCTACACTTAAACCAAGTCAATTTTCAAAAATTTTGAATAAATTCATATGAAATAGTACTGTATCTATCTACATCTAAACCAAGAACTATTTTCCTTTTACTAGAATCCCGTGCGATTTCAAGGCATGTGCTCCGAAAGTACAAGAGCAGCGGCGGCCGCGACCTGCTGAGGGAAGGCGACCCCGAGAAGGCCGCCATGGTGGACGTCTGGCTTGAGGTGGAGGCGCACCAGTACGAGCCAGCCATCGCGCAGATCGTGCGGCACTGCGTGATCCTGCCGATGATCGGCGCCGGCGGCGCGCGCGACCAGCGCGTGGTCGACGAGAGCGCCGGGAAGCTGCGCGCGGTGCTGGCGGCGTACGAGGCGCGGCTGCGCGAGCACGCGTACCTCGCCGGCGGGGACGCCGTCAGCCTCGCCGACCTCGCGCACTTCGGGTTCACGCACTACCTCATGGCCACCGAGTACGCTGCGCTCGTGGAGGAGCGCCCCGCCGTCAGCGCGTGGTGGCACAGGATCGCCGCCAGGCCGGCAGCCAGGAAGGTCGCCGCGCTCATGTCGTGGCCACCGCTGCCTAACAGAGCCCGTGACTGACCGACAAGTGGGGCCATATTCTAGCAGACATAAAAACGAGTGTTCAGGTTTCAGACACAAAAAATTCTAAATCCGACTGTGTTATCAGGGATTTTTTCTTCAATGGCTGCAGAGGCACTAGCGCCCAGACGTCCCGACGCAGCATCCATCGGCACGCCTGCACCATCTCTATGCCATGCGCCCTCGCTTGCTCGGACGACTAGTCCTACCCATGGTCGCCACACGCCCCCTGTTTCCCATGCGCACGCGGGCCTGCCCCCTGCGCCCTCGTTTCCCATGCGTACGTAAGGCCCACCATGGCTGCTCTGTTTCGCACAGGCACGGGAATCCACGCGCGCCACCAATGGATGAAAATATACGTTTACAACAGCTATGTTATGCAATATCTAGATAAAACACTTAAAACATATATTTAAGACACCTGAAACACTTGAAACGCAGAATTGCAACATGTGCATATTATCATTGCAACATATGCAACATGCTAGAACTGCTTTTGAAACATCAAGTTGAAACACTTGAAACATAAGTCCAAAACACATGAAACACCGTGTCGCCGATGGCCGCGGCCTACCAGGTGGGATCGGGTGAGTAAGGAAGCAGATTGGGCGTGTGGAGAAAGAGGGGAAGGCCGATTGGTCATCGTCCTTAGCACGAGCTGTCGCTGTAAATGGACCAAAGTGTTCGGGCGAGCGCAATGGAGAACGGAAGTGGCACAACGGTCGGTGAGCGCAGTGGAAAGGGAGGAAGGTGGCCGCCGAAGCTCAGATACAGTGGAGATAGAGGATGGAGGTCATTAGTGGGGCGGGCGTGGTGGAGAACGTCGCGACGAGCGGTGCTATGGAGCAGCTATGGCCGGCGGATGGCGTGTTGGAGTTGGCCGTGCGGGTAGGATGCGGCGTTCGAGCGTCTGCGGGGCAGGATGCGGCGGTGGAGCGTCCGTAGGGACAGGATGCGACGGTGGAGCAACTGCGCGGGCAAGATGCGGCGGTGTGGTTAGCCGCAATGGTCGGGCTGAGGAAATGGCTTTTTTGTATTTTTGGAGTAAAGGGCAGCAGAGATGAGTGCCCATTCACTACTAGAAATACCCCTTATAGTGACGCTTTATTTATACATTAGACACATTTTATTTCGTCTCTATAAGATTGTAGGCACGTTTTTATAAAGCGTGTTAGAAGCGTCTTCGCATGGACCGTGTCAGGACTTGTAGAGACGAATTATATAAGCGTATCAAAGAGATAAAGAGACATTTTGTAGAGACGTTAGTTTCATGCCTACACATTTTGATACACTTTTATAGATACATTTATATAACATGTCTATTTATGTAGTTACGTTATTTAGCAATGTTTCGTTACGTGTTAAAAAATGTAGAGACATTCTCATAGATACATTTACATTATGTGTGTACTAATGTAGTCACGTTGTGTAATAGCGTTGTATTGCGTACTAAGAAGCATAGAGACGGTTGAGTAGATACATTTATATATTGTGTGTCTAACGACATAGATACATTCTATAGTAACACTATTTTGTGCTTCAAAGAAATTGTAGACACAATTTTATACATACAATTGTATTTCGTGTCTAGTAATATACACACGTTGTATAGCAATGTTTTGTACCATTATATAAAAGATATGGATATTGATACATCTATGTAGCGTGCCTATTGATATAGGTACAATTGCAGTAACACTTTACACCCTAGAAATAAATCAACATTTTTTTACAAATTTGGATACAAATAAATTTGATTAGATACTGAGTGAATCATGAAGGCATTTGCATTCAAAAATCTATTATCTTTACAAAACAAAATATTAATTAAATAACTCATTAAAGTGCACTCTCAAAGACAAACCATGTACATAAAGATGCATAGGAAAAGTGAGAATATCATAAAATATCTATAGTTTTTTCTCTAACATCTAAAATCTATCCTGTTCACTCCGAAACTTGTAGCTTGTCTCTCCATCCATATCAAGTTACACATTTCCATCATGCTGCAAAAAAAGAGGAGATTAAGTTGACGGACATGAATTCTAATCAAACGGTTTTAGCACTTGAAGAACGAAACATAATAAGGTTATGCATGTTTCAAATGAACTCTTATGTCTTTTAACCTACAATGAGACATGAGGATAGTATAATTTTAGGAAATTACAATATTGTAAAGCATTTGGGTAATATAAGAGAAAACTTACACGTGAACAGGGCTGGAACAACAAAGTCAATAGCTCTCGCATAATTTCCCATGATTTCTCTACTGCAAAGCAAAAATTAACAGATCTATAAATTAAATATTAAGTTGTCAGATATAGCAAATGAAATATAGGCTATAGAGTAATTAATGTGTTGGATTTGAGAAAATGAATAAGCAATTATCTAGAGCAAAATGAGTAATATTACTTTCTTTTGTAACTGAATTCATTTCTGGTCTGTTGTAAGTGCTAAGAGCATACGAATTTACACAACAATTTTCATGGATGAAACAAACTATTTTGATTACATGAGTCACAGGAGTTCCACCTTGGACCATACTATGGGCTGAAGTAACAACCAACAGATTTAATTTAGTATAATTAAAGGAAGCATGAAGGACCACTAAAAATGAAAAATTAGTGGACACCATGTCTCCCCAGTTGCTATGCATGCACCTGGCGACAAATAAATTTGCCCATTATCAGGCCACAATTTCTTAACTGAGTCAATCACATATGGAGGAGAGTTGGATCACTGATATACAGTAATACAGGCACACATCACAACTAAGTTATGCATATACTAAATAAATTAAATTGGTCATAAAATCATCTAGTCTGAAACAGATATTTCATAGTATTATTACCTTTTTTGTTGGTTTTAATTTTTTTTTGTGTTAGTTAGAAACAGAGGTGCTGTAAATAGGTACTGAGAGAGAGTTCACAACTGTGTTCGCATTAGCATTATGCAGGAGATTCAAGAAATCGGCTGCAACTTCAACTTTCTAAGCCTGCAACTTGTCCAGTACTTACAGTAATGCAATCCTATTTCATACCGGGGAAATTAATTTGCATACAATAGATTGTTGGAAAGTAGCATTGTGACTGACTGGGATATTTCAACAATTATTAGATAGAGTGCTTAGCCAGTATGGGAATTGGGAAGAGAGTTCAACAAAGGGCGTTAAGCAGTAAGCATACCTTGGAAACATATGGATCTCCTTTCTTGGCACACTTGACTTTCTAACAAAAGGTAAGATGACCCTATATGTTAGCCATTAACTGACCTATACGATGATTTGGCATTGGAAACTCGGAAGCAATTTATGATATATAAATACCAGCTTCCTCCTCAGGACCTAGGATTTTACCATACATTGCATTCTGCTGCATAATCAAGTGAAATCCAGTTTGAAGCATGAGTATTTGTTGGAAGGAAATTTATGCAATGTACATTCAGCAATGCAGAGTGAAAAATAGAACCACTAACTCCTTTCTCATCCACAAGGATTTTATGTACGTAGCCTGATAACAGTTACAACTATTTTTTTATTTGAAAGGCAAACCTGTTTAGCCCTTGCTAGCCACATTGACAGAAGTTCGGCCACCACTGCTTCTCAGATTCGCTGGCCTCTGAAGAAAAAGCCCTGCGAATCCAAGTTACCAAATTCTGAAGAGGAATGATGCTGACCAGCCGCATCTGCCATGAAGCATCGTCGGTCAGCAAGATATACACACAGAAATAAAGGGAGTACCCAAGCAGATGGAGACGATCTCCAGTAGAAGAGCGATGCCGCAACTAATGGACAACTACATCGTCCTCACGGCAACCGGCGACCTGCCCAGAGGAGGCCGTTGGCGCCGCCCACGCTGGTGGTCGCATCTAGCACCATCGCCGTCCGTGTCACGGCCCCAGCCCGTGTCCCCGCCGCATCCACACCTTCGTGTAGGTGCAGGCCCGCACCATCGAAATCTGCCCCCACGTCGCCGCTGCTTCTCGATATATCGCCATTGAGAGGGAAGGGGCGGCGGGATCCATCTCAGGAGAGGGACTGGCGGAGGTAGAGAGTGGCGAGTGAGATCCGAAGGCAAGGGACCGGCGGAATGATTCGATCGGAAAGTAGAGGGAGACGGGGTGGCGGCGGATCTGAGATCAGTCCTAGAAAGAGTGCAGAGGGAAAGAAACTCGAGAGCGGCGGGAAGATTGAATTAAAAAAGAGAGACGCGCCCATTTTTTCTTGCACGAGCGCTAGTTTGGTTTTTCGTGGGCGCAAAAGTAGCCGCTAAAATTTTACTAGTACTTAAAATTTTTCTCTCATGTTGGTTTCTAAATTATTTATTTTTATTTAATTACACGAATAAATAAAAATGTAGTAAAGTCAGTTATATATCATAAGAATCTATTTCAAGATTTTACTTACGCATATGGAATCAATAAGTAGCTATTGAAATTTATAGCTATATAGACTGACTAGGAAAACAAGATTGTAACTATATGAATATCTGAAGTTTTTCCTCTAAATTTTCATAGGGTCTTGAAGATGAACGAATTTGATGATATATAGTATTTTTTGAAATTTAAAGGTCAATATTTACACCTCATGTAGTTATTATAAAGTAATTTTAATGAAAGGCTACAAATACATTTAAATCACAAGAAAGGACAAAATTAATTAAATTGTCGATAGATAAATATATAGAATCAATATTATATTGCCTTTTTATAAAAAAAGATATAGTGAAGTTATTGGCCAGTTTGAAATTTGCATAGTAAACACTATTGTACATAGAAAAGCTAAAATAGTTTAAAATTTGGAATTATGGGAGTACATATACACTTGCACGAAGATTATTATTATTATTATTATTATTATTATTATTATTATTATTATTATTATTATTCAATGCACATGTAGCTCTAGATTCTAAGTAATTTTGATAAATGAACATAAATACACTTAAACTATAGAAAACCCATATGATTGACAAACAAATTATAATTTTCTTACATATACAAGCTAGTATAAGTCTTATTATTTTTTTCATGCCAAAGCGATAAATCCAACTATGAGTCATCGTAAAACCTATTCAAATTCGGGTTTCTTTGTTTTTTATTATTATATCCACGTGAATACAATGTTCATAAATTCATACATTTCTCAAAATATGCGGTACTTCTTCGTCAAAATCATTGGAATTTTTTATGGGATGATTATACACCAAAATCATATTGTCATGCAAGTTTTTACATTTTTTAACCAATTTCAGATACTATTACATTTGTTCTATGTTAATTTAACAAATAATTAAAAATATAACTAAATTTGGTCAGAAAATTCTCCAAATTGACGCAACAACATATTTTAGGTCCATAATCATTCCATAAAAATTTCAGGCAATTTTAATAAAGTAAGACTATACACCCTTCACAAATAGAACTATCTCTCACTTAGTCACGTAACAAAGTGTAAGATGTATCTATGTTTTGGCAGAGTAAATAATTTTGGGATAGTAAAAGATTTCAAATAAAAAAGTCATCAACAACAAAGTTATAGAACTCATCGAGATCTAAAACTTTTGTTTTAGCCATTTCTCTATCAAACTTTATTTGAAAAATTCAAATGTTAAATTTTAAAATTTGAGAAATTTGAACAAAATTTTGGGATACTAACTGATTTCAAACAAAATAGTCGTCAACTACAAAGTTGTAGAACTCATTAAAATCTACAACTTTTGTTTTAACCATTTCTCCATCAGACTTTATTTCAACAATTTGAATTTTGAATTTTAAAATTTGAGAACTTCAAGCAAAATTTTAGGGCAGTAAATGATTTCAAATGAAAAAGTTAGAAACACTAAAGTTGTACAAATCATTGAGATCTACAACTTTTATTTTGCTCATTTCTCCATCTGACTTTGTTTGAATAATTTAAAATTTGAATTTTGAAATTTGAGAACTTCTAATAGAATTTTTGGATAGAAATTTATTTTAAGTAAAAAAGTCGTAAACAATAAAGTTATAGAACTCATCGAGATCTACAACTTTTATTTTGGTCATTTCTTAGAAAAATATTGGTTTAACATTCACAATTTAGCTTCTTTATTAACTTGATAATGAAAAAAACAGTCATAGGAGAATGAGAATGGGCCCAGAATCTGATCCAGTAATTTGAAAATTGAATTTGTTGCTACTTAGCGACTTTCGCAAGGTGTGTGGACTAATCGAAGATGACGACGGCCAGCAGGCAGACAGTAGTGGCCCGTGGCTTTGGCCGGCGGCACCGACCTGCAACCGGCGATATGGATCTACAGCTGGCGGTGGACCTGCAGACAGATGCGGCGGGTGTACGTTGCTGCGGGCAGCAGACTGAGACGCCAAAGTTTTGATGTCTTTTTCGTTGCATCCAGACTCCATAGAATAAAACATGTCTAACACACCCATGGAACCTCGCAGTTCATTGTCATACTGGTTAGCTCGCTCGCTTGGTAACAAGAGGTGGCAGGTTCGATCCATTATTGACACCCATTTTTTATGTTTTTCCCTTTCAGACTCCGGAGATGTTAAAATAAATCGAACACTCTCCAAAACACCAACAAAAGCCCACTGGTTATCTGAGTCAGGTTGGTACCAGAGGTCACAATTCTGAACCATGGCGATGCCATGAATTTTGAGGGTTTTTTTTTGTTTAATCCAGATTCTAGAGACAGTGTGTCAAATTTTGTTTCAATTTCAGTTGGTTTCATTATCATATCAAAAAACATCTTTATGTGGCTATAGATGATTGTTTTATATGCTTTGCGGCGTATCTAAACTCTACTAACGGTTTAACGTGTCTCTAACTTCGTGTCATTTTGAGACATCTTTAATACTACATCAAAAAGCATCTCTAATTGACAACGAAACGTTGTTTGATACGCTTTGGTTACATGTCTATATGCTATTGACAATTAAAAGCGTGTCTAACACCGTGTCATTTTGAGACATTTTTAATATCAGTATAAAAAGTGTCTTTAGATGCCTTTTGACAATGAAAACATGTCTAATATCGTGTCACACTGAGACGTTCTCAAAATCGTTTCAAGACACGTCTTTACGTACTCATGTAGAGATGCTTTTGATGTGTGTTACAAATAAAGCGTAGCTACAGAGGGTTTTTCTAGTAGTGATTTGCCAAGACCGGTCCAAACGAGCGTCCGGGCCAACGGAGACGGAGGGAAGCCGTAGCTGCAGCATTATCACACTGATTAAGTTGTTCACTTCGCAGTTGGTACTAGCTAAACCACACACTTGTTCGGCCTCTCCCTGTTTCATGCAAACCCCTCTTCTTCTCTGTACAAATTAATGTTGATACAAGATTGCAACTTTGACAAGAAAACAAACAAATCAAAGCAACTCAGAGAATAAGGATGAAGAAGGCACCATCCTCTCCTCTGGCCTTCGCCATGGCGGTGCTGGCCGTCGCCTGGGCCTCCTCCTCCGGCCTGCGCGCGGCGGAGGCGACAATCGAGAGCACGTGCGCGGCGGCCGCGGCGCGCGACCGGCGCGTGGACGCGCTGTTCTGCGTGCAGCAGTTTCTGGCGTACCACGGCACGGCGGAGTCGGACCTGTGGGGGCTGGCTAGGACGGCGGCGCTGATCGGCGTCGGCCTGGGCGACGACGCCGTGTACGACGTCCACGAGGGCACGATCCCTGACCCGCCGGCGGGGGGCGCCAGGGGAAAGGCGGCCATGGCCGCGTGCGCGCAGGCCTACGACGCCGTGGGCATGGCCTTCGCCGAGGCCGCCGACGAGCTCGGCGCGCGGCTGTTCGAGCGCGCCCAGGAGAGGTTCGACCGCGTGGCGCCGCTCGTGCGCCGGTGTGACGCCGCGGTCGCGGTGGCCGGTGCCAGGACGCCGCCCGTGCTAGCGAGGTATGGTACCGACTGCCAGCAGATGGCCGTCATCGGTGTCGCCATCACCAACCTCATCAAGTGATCCAACACCTCCCGTGTCCGTGGCTCTGTACCTTTGTAGTAGCTGCTAGTTTTGCTTCTCTTGACTAGTTAGAACTTAGAAGTCGACTATTACCGCATTGCTCTTTTGGAACCTGAATAAAGAAAGGGTGCATGTCCATCGATTTTCACCCACAAATATTTGTCCATGTACCATGTCGATTGAACTTGTTTGGCTGCTTGTAGAAACAATTGCAGCTTGCTGTTTGTACAGTGATTTTGTGAGAGACATGACAACTGCTGTTGCTGCAAAAAAACAGCTACGGCAACTTATGCAGAAAACAGGAGAAGACAGAAACATATGGGTAAAGCATATATATATATATATATATATATATATATATATATATATATATATATATATATATATATATATATATATATATATATATATATATATACCATATCATTGCACCGATGCAATGGAATTTCATTCAAAATGCGATTTTTTTTTCTCTTTGTTCGTTCGGCAAGTCTCTTGCCAACTTGTTGCAAGGGAGATTTAGGGGATGTTTGGTTTGCTGCCACAGTCCGCCGCGCCACGGAGTATGGCTCGCCATAGAAATCGGAGCGCCTGTTTGGTTCACGCGTGAAACGAGGCGCCCACAGCGCAGTCATGGAGCAAAACTTGCCACGGAGTGTGGCGGCAAAAATTCTCGCCACAACTGCGGCACGCCATCACTTGCCGCATGTTAGGCGAGGCGAGCAGTGGCCTGAACCAAACATCCCCTTCCAATTTTGTGGATCATCACTGCCCCAAATCCTTTTTCTTTCGGAAATGGTGTTGTGTGGACGTCCGACCGTTTGGACACCGTGCTTCCTAGGCCTGCGCGCTACCTCAGGCCTGCTCCCCTCTGCCTTCCTTCATAGCTTCTCAAAAAAAACGGCGACATTTCCCAACTCGCACAGCCATCACGGTGTTCCCCATCGCTCTCCTGCTGCCCGCCTTCTCCAGCGCGGTTGCCGCTCGTTGTGGCCTTCTCTAGCACGGGGATGCCTTGCCGTTGCCGCCTTCCACTGCGGGTTGCCATTCTCCAGCACATGTACATGGTGAAGGAAGGCACTGCGCTCCGCATTGCTCTATTGTGGTGCTTAGTAGCTTTTTTATTTATAAGCATGTATATATATACAATATGTCGAATAGATATGTTAATCTGAGCATTCAGAGTAACTGATTTGATTAGACTGTGCTGCTTAAGTAAAATCCTAACATTTGTAAACGAGGTATCACTTCACAGGCATTGAGTGCAAGTCCCCGGGGAGAGAATTTTGCCTAAGCAAAGCAAGTCCTACGAGACTTGCATCCTACGTTGAGACTAAACCCATTACAACTGCGAAAGCACACCCTGAGCAAGCATATTGCCAGGAATGCTATAGATGCCATGAGTAACTTGGTGTGCCCAGTCCCACATGCCATCATCTTCCCTCACCACACTCTACAGTCTGGAGAGGTTTTGTACATGGCCAGTCATTGCAGATTTGCAGTGTTGTTGGAACGAGAATACTTGCCTCAGAAATCAGAAACAATTGCACACCCATACCCCACTGACAAATGGCTACGTAGCTGCTAACAAAGTGCGAGACTGGACTAGCCTTCCAGTGGCGTGCGTGCCCCATCGCTGCGATGATAAGCTTTCTGGCGTTGTGTTTTCCTCGGTATGAAGCCACGCTGGGGACAGACTGATGGCCATATGTTACTGTAGGTTTATTGGTAGCTCTTGGCACTCTGTTTTGCACAGGGCTTGGAGCAGATAACAGGCTCCTTTTTGCAAGCCTATATATAGTATAGATTAAACACAGGCAAGCACTAAACTAGATTAGAAGGAAACACTAATCCTGGAGCTTCGCCCTGTGGTGGTATCGGAAACAGGAAGCAGTCAGAATATGATATGATATAGGAGTATTCCCCTTGATGCTGGTGGTCAGCGTAGTAGCTTTTCTGTTCCTTGCCTCCTGCTGCTAGCCGGGCCAGCCACCCTGGAGCTAGTCACTAGGCCCAGGAGAGCAGCGTGGTTCAGCCCGTTCTGTCCTAGGACCAAACCAACCGTCCCCAAATATTAGGAGTTGCTCTCTCTCTCTCTCTCTCTGTGTGTAAAAAAAAAAGGAGTTGCTGCAATTTCAATTCAATTTTTTTATATAAAATTCTTATATAAATAGACAAAGAAGAAAAAGAAAAAGTCATGCACCTGATTCCTGTATAGAAGTCGTCTTATTAGTGAGGGGTGGCTTTGACCGTGAGGTACTGAGGTGCCTAATCCATGCGTCGTGCTGGTGCATGGGCACGTTTCTTCCCTTGAATGGAAGACGAAGCTAGTGGCAGGGCAGGGCAGTTTTCCTTTGCCAACGGCGCAGGCAGCGAGCCATCCGCATCCACCACCACGCCTAGAGTGGGAACCGGGAAGGCGTGCCACTGCCTGCGGTCTGCTGGCTGCCGCCACGTCTACACAGAGATTAGCGTCGCCAAGCGCATCTGCCAGCCGCTAGCTTGCTTCCCCCTTGACACGACAAGTAAAATTAACGCTTCCCAAGCAATTACGGCTAAATTAAACTTGGCTTTTGAGCCTTTGATTGATGCATGCCCTGGCCATCGCTTCGATAACCGGTCGATTCGGTCCTCCTTGTGTGTGTAATTAACAAAAGCCGACTTCGAATCCATCACTAGTACGATCTAGGAGTAGCCATGTTGCTGCCTAGCCACTCCGACAGCCTGACTGACATGTCAAGTCTGAGCACTCATCACACACACTTGACACTAGTCACTGTGTTTACAAGAAATACTTGGGCCTTGTTCAGTTCCCAAATCGGGCACCCCCGAATCGGAACAGTAAGCTACAGTGCGCATTAAATGCGAACTGTAGTAATTCGTTTGTATTTGGTAAAAATTATCCAAATTTTGACTAATTAGACTCAAAATGTTCGTCTCGCAAAGTACAATAAAACTGTGTAATTAGTTTTAACTTTCATCTATATTTAGTACTCCATGTATGTGTCGGTATTTTGATATGATGGGAATCTTCTTTTTGCATAGTGAAATTTAGGGGTTGAATTTGGGAACTAAACAAGGGCTTGGGCATAATTAGTTTCTTTATTTATACAAGTCGTGGCATTATTTTATTTCGTTAGAAATTAGTAGTTTATTTTTTTATCATTTGTGAAGCATTTTTTTTGTTGTTGTACCAGTAGAAGCTAGCACTCGGTCTTTCCGCCTTGCGTTGACTGCAATGTTTGTTGTATGCACCTGCTCTGTTTTCCCGCTGCTGAGCTGACTGAGATAGTGGGACAGACTGACTGACTGACATGGCCCACTCCGATGTTGATGCCTTGCAGCGCGGCCGCTCAAAGGGGGACTCAGGAAGACGGCGGCGGAGCAGGCCACGCCGGCGGGCGGCGGCCGCCGGGGGAGGGGCGGCGCCGGCGGGGCCGCCGCGAGGCTCATGGAGAAGATCGTCCCCGGCGCGTCCGCCATGAAGGCCAAGTCCAGCAAGAAGGACCAGTACCTGCTCAAGCGCCGGGACCCCGCGCCCGAGGCCGCCTCCGCCCACCGCCAGCCGCAGCTCCCGGACGCGCCGCCGCCAGCGCCCGCTCTCGCGCTGGACGACGGCCGGCCTGGCTTCCCGGCCAGCGACGACCCGCCCACGCCACCGCTGCCCGGGAGCTCCATCGCGGACGAGGACTTCATGATGCTGCAGAGGCGCGCCCCGCTCGTCGAGATCCCTCCTCCTCCCGCCGCCCACCAGGCCCAGCCGACCGAGGGGCCCACCAGCGCCGCCGCGGTCGCGCCCAAGAAGGCGACCAAGCCCAAGAAGCCCCGCAAGCGCGAGCGGGAGGAAGGCGCCGATGCCGATGCCAGCCCCGACTCCGTCGACGCGGCCGGCGAGCCCAAGAAGAGGAAGAAAAAGAAGAAGCTTTCCGACCTGGACGGCGCCGGCAATGCCGCCGTGGTTCAGGACCCCAACGGGCTTGACCTGACGCAGGTACTATCGGACATCCGGAACCTCCCGCTGGCTCCCTTCCATGGCGCCGACCGCCGCATCTCTGACACCGCTCGCTCCTTCGTCCTCGCTTTCCGCTCAAAATACTACAAGAAGAGCTACGAGAACGACCCACCGGAGGAGTCGAAGAAGATGAGCCTGGATAAGCCTACTGCTGCCGCTGCCGCCGCCGCTGACGGCCAGTCGCCCAAGAAGAAGAAGCCTGCTGCACCGAGGCCTGGCGCAGGCAATAATGACCCCACCAAAGCCGGCGTGAAGCGCGGGCCATCGGACCGCCAGGGGGAGCTGGCCGTGAAGAAGAAAGCCAAGCTCGAGAAGATCAAGACACTGTCCAGTGAGAAGAAGGCCGCCGGTCTGGAGCAGAAAGACACAGCGGCGGCGCAGCAGCAGGCAGCACGGGCTGCAGGCGGCAAGGACAACAAGGCCGAGATGGGTGGTGGTGGTGCGGCGGCCAAGAAGAAGGAGCCGGCGCCGGCGCCCAGGGTCCGGACCCCGTCGCCGACGGCGCTGATGATGAAGTTCCCGCTGAAGAGCACGCTGCCGTCGGTGGCCTCCCTCAAGGCCCGGTTCGCGCGGTTCGGCCCGCTCGACGTGGACGGCATCCGCGTGTACTGGAAGTCCCACATGTGCCGCGTCATCTACAGGTTCAAGGCCGACGCGGAGGCCGCGCTGAGGTACGCCAAGGCCAACGCCATGTTCGGGCAGGTGGACACACAGTACCACCTCCGCGAGGTCGAGTCAGGGGCCGGCCGCGAGCCGCCGCTGGCGGCGCCGGCGCCGGAAGCGCCGCCCCCGCAGCAGCGCTCCGAACTGCGGCTCATGGAGACCGCTTCGTTTAGGCCGGGAAGCTCCGGCAATGGCGCGCCGCTGCCCATGTCCAGGGCCGCCGGGGCCGTGCCGGCGCGTCCGGCCTTGGGGCAGCAGCAGCCCAAGTCGATCCTGAAGAAGAGCACCGATGATGGAAACTCTGGGACCGCCAGGGAGGTCGCCCGGGTGAAGTTCATGCTGGACGGCGCGGACGGCGGCAAGCTCGAGCCGCCCGCGCCGGCGGCGAACGTCGGCGGCAATGGCGCAGACAGCGGCGTCAAGGCCGCCAAATCCGTGGGGTTCGCTTCTTCCCAGCCTCTGCAGCCACCCTCGCGCGCGCTGCTGCAGCCGCCCATGCGTCCGGCGCTGCAGCAGCAGCAGCAGGCTCCACGCGCCGCCGTCACGCAGCAGCTCCCGCTCCCGCCGCCTCCGTCGCTGCAGCAGCATCTCCCGTACCACCAGCTTCGCGTCGCCGACGGGCCTCCGCTGGTCCCTCCCCAAGGTCAGCTGCTGGCGTACCCACCTCGCGGCCACGGCGAGGGCCCCTCCGCGCTTCCTGGGCCACCGCCGCCGCTGCCGTACCAGCCTCGCCCCACCGGCTTCCCTGGTGGACAGCACCAGCAGCAGCAGGTGGGGTACCCGCCTCGCTCCGGCGACAGCCCGCCGCTCGTCGCCGGACAGCAGCAGCAGCAGCAGTTCCCGCCTCGTCCCAGCAACGCCAACGCCGCCGCCGAGGAGGTTCCGGCGTGGAAGAGGGGGGAGAAAGAGTTCAAAGAGGAGGTGTGGAGGCTGATGACGGGGATCGCCAAGATGGTGGAGCCGCTGACCGACAAGAACGGCTTCTTCCCCTACCACCTGTTCCGAGCACAGTGAGCATGCGTGGCGTCCGACCGAGCAGAGGTGGGGTCGCGCCAGCTGCATGGTCAATGGTCATGGTCATGGAGCTGCCGCGTTGTATCCGTCGGGCCCCAGGGCCAGTAATAGCCGTAGTAGGAGCAACCGGGACTTCGCCGGAGAGGGGACAGAGAGAGTGAAAGGCTGGCAGGTGCCTGTCCTGTTCCTGTGGTTAGTAGACTGTGGTTTCGTACTCTGGTTTATCCGTTTTTATGCGAGTGTGTGTATGCACTCCGTCGTCTAGACTCTTGATACAATGGGATGTTGTAGTGCTTGTTTTGTCTTCAAGGTCCTGTTCATCAGGCTTGTATTTTTAGCTGAAACAGTATTTTTCTCTCACGATAAATCAGTCAGCAGTGTTTTTTAGCTTATCAGCCTAGTCGAACGGGCCAAAATCCTCTTCATTTTGCAGTTAATAACTGTAGGTTTTATTTTTTTCGCAATCACAAACTCTAATCTGCGACCATCAAGCGCTTGTGCAATCACACAACACCGCTTCTCCAGCTGTCCATCGCCAGATGTTTCCTGGAGCTAGGGAGTGCTTCCTCCCCGACTCTAGAATCTTAGGTGGTGTAATACCCTAAATTTTATAAAATTGTTACTACTTATTTTCTCTAATTTTCAATAATTTTTATGTCTTAGTAGAAATTATGTGTAGAATTGGTAGCCTCCGGTGGAGTTTCTGGTCGGGTGTTAAATTTAGTACTAAGGGCACGTTTGGTTCTTTAGCCTCACCTCACCTTCCTAGTTGCATGGAAAACAATCACCTCGCCTAGGCTGGTGAGCAGATTTCGCTCTCTCTCACTAGCAAGCCAAAAGCTTGCACGCACTCCAAGATGGTCAGGGCAAAGAACCAAACGCTTAACCTCATTTCGTACCCTTACTCAGCCAGGCAAAACAGTTCCCAGCGAACTAACCAAACGCGCCCTAAGAGCCCACCCCCCAATAACAAAACAAAAAGACCATCCCAATAGCAAAGACCATCTCATCCAAACCACTCCTTTAGCTGACCCTAAAGCTATTACATTAGGCTAACCCAGCCATTGTTGGTAATGAGTAAGCAAAGCGTCAGCGGTCGCAGTGTGTGGAGGTAGTTGTTGGGCAGGTGCGGCTCGTTGGCGATGGGTTAGTGGAGGGCGGGTTCGACTGGCAGGCGGTGTGGCAAGGCGGCGCGTCTTCGACAGCCGTGGTCAGTGGTGGACGAGGTGGTATGCTCTTGTGACTGCGATCGGACCAGCGATAACTCTACCCTTTCACAAACTAGGAAGGGTACTGGAGTAGCACTCAAAACTCATTTAGGGAAGAAATATTCGAGTATAGTCTTCTCTTAGGTCGGGCCTTTTTCACCAATACATATAGACTAGGAAGTGAAGCAAAATAATTTATCCTTCAATCCGCAAAACAAGCCTGGAAACGACTGAATACAAGCGTAAAGTACGTATAGAGTGTTTGTGTGTCTTCCTCCAATCCAAACATTCCGACATGGTGATCGCCATTACCGGTTTTAGTTGTAGCACCAGTCGCTACATCCGTGAGACCTTCTAACATTTAAATCATAATAACCCTTGCCCTGTCATTTTCATCACCTGCCACGTGCCAGTGACACTGATAACCTAAGTTAGAGGAACTGATTCTCACCACCAGTCGCTTGCAAGTTTGGCATAGGGATTTAAGGATTTTCCAAGCTGTTTCTCGCCACATCCCACATTGAGGTCCTCTTTTGAATTGCACAAAAATGCCTTTTTTTTGTTTTTGAAATGAAAACTCTTAGTGGAGACTATATATGTTTGCTTGTTCACAACAAACAGTTGCCTCATCTGTACTAAACCAATCAAATGGTCGGCATCTTATTCTTGTAGTAGTGGAAAATGATGAAATGCTATTTGTGTCAGTGTTCACATCGACTATTCTTCAACTACAATAATACTATAATAGGCACATTTAAATATGTAAATATACAAACAAACATTATTATCCCATAATAAATCTACCACTGAAGCAAACAAAAAGCCATATACTCCATTGAGGTCCCCTTTTGGAACGCATGACTGAAGAAATACAAGAATAGAAAAAAGTACATGAATTGAATAGGAATAGATATGCAAAACTGAATTTTGTAGTAATAAGTGTTTGGATAAACTGTAATAAAAACACATGAAACAAAACACTGAAGTTAGACTAGATGTTTTTCCCTTGGTTTTTCTCTGAAATCAAACATAAAGGAAATTCTCCTATGTTGTTCCTGCAAGGGATTTCTACGGGAAAAAAAGGATGCTACAATCACTCAATCTGACGTGAGTTCTAAGTCTTTCATGCGATCCAAAGGTGACTAGGATTGTAAGATGCCTCGAAAGACAAGGACAATAGTAGGTATTTGTAGATTTCAACTCCAAATTATTGGGTCCAGTGGAAAAAACTAATATATAGTACTTGTATTATAAGGGCATGTAACCAAACAAGACACGCATAGCACAAAACTCTACAATCTATCACATCTCCTCCTAGTTCCTCGACCATGAAAGAATAATTTTTTACTCTCTTGACCCTTTGCCCTGGACAACAGAATGTTGTACAACCTCCAATCCTTTCATTATTTGTTAGCTTAGTGTCTTCTCTCTCAGATACATGTACTCTTGCTCCCATTCCACGTTCTCTTAATCTAGAGGATCTAAGCATGTGTTTGGTTAGAAGTTTGAAGAGGGTTGGAATGTGTTGGATTTAATTCATTTTTAGAGGTGTTTGGTTGAAGGGCTGGGTGGGATGGGTTTAACCCATAGAGGAATATACCTCCAAGATCGGATAAATTGTTTCGATCCAGATGGACGTTGCTTCTCAAGTTGGCGAGCGCGGGCACGAAGACTGCTCGGGGGCATCTCCATCGTCTGCTCGGATGCAAGACAAGGCAATGCGCATGTGAAAGGATCTTGTAGTCGCCTAGAGGGGGGGTGAATAGGCATGTTTAAAAAAACTCGAGCAAAAGTTAAATTCCATTTGGGCACTGCCTCACTCCAACAGCGGCACTACCGCACCTGCAGACAAGCTCGAGTGCACAATTTAAAATCTATCCAAGAAAATTTAGATCAGGTAAATTTCTAAGCATTCTGGGGCTGAGTAGAGCCTATTTCACCACCTAAATGTTAGCGAAAGCTTGTGCACAAGTAGATCGAGACCAAACCCTAGAATCACCACAAACACAATGTGGCAGAACCTCCTAATTACTATGGTCCACCTGTACTTGTTATTGTCTTAAAGACTTCTAACCACTGTACAAGTGTACCACAGATCTGAAGAAGCATGTCGGGTGTCCTCGGGAAACCCGAATCATCCACAATCTTCCGAGCAGGATCACATTACAGAGGCATCACAGTATTACAACAATTTATATAATAAATTACATCAGAGTACAAAAGCGGAAGTCTTACATAACATAAGTTTACAAACTTGATGTTCCAAACTTACAAAACTTAAGTTTAGTGTTACAACCATAGTAGTGGAGTAGCATTATTAACATTATTACAACATCAAAACACGATGCTCTGCCCAAGAGCCAAACATCTCTACCCGTCGTCGCTCGCCGCAAAGACAGTCATGCAACAGGGTCCAAAACACACCTACTCATGAGACGCACCTGCTATAGGGGTTTAACAAACCCTGAGTATGAAAGTACTCAACAAGACTTAACCGACAAAACCAGCGGAACGACTCAGGAATGCAGGCTCAGGGGAATCAAGGTGAGGTTTCAGCAGGAAGTCAAGTTCTTTTGCATAAAATCTACTAATGGTGAATCCTTAAGATCATGATTTTATTCCAATATTATTTATTGACAGAATATAAGTGATCCTAATCTAGATCATATAACTCATTCAATATCTTTCTGATTCTCCGACCAAAGTTCCATTTCTTAACTACGATGTTGAACAGAGAATCAAGTCTCCTTAACCGAGGAGCAGCGACGATTCGAATCGATTAAACCCAGCTGGGGATTCCTAATCACACGACATATGTAGGACTCTAACCGACATACATCAACCTTCACTCAGATCCTCCAAAACATGACCGGGTCCAGCGCCACCCGAGAGTATAGTACACCTCCAATCCAGCCCTTGGCTACGAGGGTACACACTACTCTCACCATCTCTCCACTCCTAGTGCGCGGTTGGCCGTTCACATGTTGGCGTTACCGAGGTCTTAGGCTTACCGGAGCATGTGATCAGTTATAAAGTCTCGACGCACACAATTCAAACAACGGTACGGTCCTTAACTGACTCAGTCGGAGACACTACAGGGGGACTCCTTTCCCGATGCAAGTCCACCGACCGGTCCCAAATTATCAGCATTAACATTCATCAAGTGATTGTCCAACAACCCTTCAAACTTTGTTTAAAAGTTTTAAAGCTTTCTCATTAAGCAATGCTAAGCATACTAAGCATTTTTAAATAAAAAACAGTAACAAGGATGATATTGAAAGATCAAGGATGATAATGCAGTAATTAGGTTATCACTCAACTCCTAGCACTTAATGCAATAGAGCCGTAATATAAGTGAAGCAAAACTTTTCAAATTGCAAGGTAAGGTTAGATCTAACCGGGGCTTGCCTTGGTCGATGGGAAACTCAGGCTCGGATTCAGTACCGCAGATGTCAAACCCTACTTCCACGGACGTCGGTTCTTCTGCGGGGACGGGTTCGGCTTCGGTACCCTCCTCTTTTACGGGAACTATGCGTAACGATAATGCATGCTTTAGGATGATGAGATAATAAACATGATGCTCGATGGATGCTTAACAGAGTTAACAACTTGAGTACAACTTCCCTTCACGGTACAGTTGAACAACAAAAGCTTCTAACCTAACCCTAATCTAGGGTCCGATTACACTAATCAACTTATTAAGGGATTTCGTTAAACACATGAAATAACACTAATCAAGAATTAACAACATGATTAGGAAGGCTTAAGCAACCAATTAAGAATGCTAAAGGTCATCAATGGTTAACGACCTAAAGTCAACACTCAATCATAAAGTCAAACAACACTAATCATTATGCCCTAATTACCTAATTAATTAATTAATTAATTAACAAAGCATAATTTAAGAATAAAAATTAACTTAATCTAATTAAGCTAAAATTTTTAATTTAAGAAGCTTATATCATAATTAGGTGATAAAACAATTTTCATGATTTTTGGATAAATAAATAAGCCTAGAAAAATTAATTAAGGACCACTTAAGAATTAAATGGACTAATTAATTAACCTACAAAAAGTAATTAAAATTGATATTTATTATTTTTCTTAAATAGTACACAGTGTATAAAGGTTACTCAAAATTTTTCATAAATTTTGGAATTATAAACAATTTATAACAAAATAAATAAAACTGAAAATCATTTTACATTTTTGAAAAAGGAAAAACAAAAAAAATCCACCGCGGGCTGATTCTTCTCCTTCCCTCTCTCTCGGCTCGGCCTGCACGCACTCGTGCGGCCCGTTTCCCCTCCCCGCGCGCTCGCCCACTAGGCCCAGCAGCACGGGCCGTCAGCGCGGCCCGGCCTGCTCGCGCTCCCACTCCCGCTCTCTCTCTCTCTGACGCCCTGGTCCCGCCTGTCATCCCCCACTCCCTCTCTTCTCCTTCTCTCCCGCGCGCTCGGACGCGACACCACGGTGACCGCCGACGGTGAGCTCACCGACGACGAGCCTCCGGAGCATCGGGATCCCTCCAACCACTCCAAAAGCATCACCCGAACCCCACGGACCCATCTAAGGCACGAAGTGGCACTGTTATAGCATGGTGGCTTGACCGCGGCCATGGCGGTCTCGGCGGCGACCCGAACGGCGACTCGACGCACAAAACGCGCCTACGGTACGGTAGAGACTAAAACAAGAGAAGCATCACGTGCAGGGGCTCACAGTGAGTACATTGGGCAACTTGGGGGCGACGGAGAGGCACTGGAATGGCTGGTCCACGGTGAGGCGGTCACGGTGGCGTCGCTGCCGGCCGTGAGGAAGAAGACGGCTTGCGGGCTATTGCAGAGGAGGTGAGGCGCGATCAAGGGCTCCAGGAGCTACGCACACACGCTGCGGAGCTGGAGGCGAGAGCTATCGGATGGTGGAGCAACAACGGCGGCGAATTTGGGCGGCGAAGGGCGGTGGCCGGTCGCGGCGAGAAGCGGAGGAGGAAGAGAAATCGGCTTGGCCGACGACGGTGGCATTTATAGACATGGCCGGTCGACTCAGGAACGACACACGGAGCGAGCCGACCGTGACGAGGCGGTCGCGGGACGTCGCGGGCGCGCCTGGAAGCGAAGCGAAGGTCGCCGGCGTCGTCGGGAGGTGGCGTGCGGTGATTGACGAGGATTTCAAATAATTTACAGAATTGCCACTGGAAGAAAATTTCAAATTACTTTCAAATCTTCAATAGAAGTTGAAAATCTGTAAATACAAAAGTTGTTCCATTTTCAAAGATCTACAACTTTCTCAATATGAACATTTTCCAATTCGGCTTAGTTTTTGAAATTTGAATTTGAATTCAAAAAGGGACATTTTTTGGAATTCTGAAAAACCAAAATTACTTTGAATTTTGTATTGAAACTTCAAAAACTCAAAATACCAAAGTTGTACATCTAGGGCAGACCTACAACTTTGCTATTCAAAATATTTTCAAATTATGCCTCCATTTTGAAATTGGATAGGGAAAATGAAAAGGGGAGAATTTTGAGATTTGAATCTTTTCAAAATTACTTCAAGTTTTACACTGAAACTTTGAAAACTCAAAACATCAAACTTGTAGCCCTTAAAAAGATCTACAAACTTGATTTTACACTTTTTCCCAAATTTTGCTTAGATTTTGATCTATACCAAAAGGGTTAAAACTAGGGTTTTGCTTTTCAGGGTTTTCGGAAAGGTTTTGAATTGAAACTTGATTCTTTCTTAATTTGGGGTTACTTAGGGATCACACCCTCACCCTAGGGCATCATTGAGTCAAGCCTCACATGGTTGACCAAATGGCTCCCTAGGTTGACCAGTTTGACTTAAGAAATTCTTTTAATAATTCCTCAACTTTGAATTCGAATTCGAATCGGAAAACTTGTAACAAGCTTTGGATTCCAAACCCTAACTCAAACTTGAAGCTTTATTTTATAAGTTGGACTTGAGCTTATACCCTACACTTGGCACTAGTGTATAACACCGTCATACACCTCAAATTACGCAGGGCATAAACTAAGTATTTGCGGTGATAGTCGAAATTAGGGTTTTCGAATTTCGAGCCACACAACGAGAAACACATCCAACCTAAGAATTCAAACTCATTTTAGTTGATGCATAACATTGTTAACCTAATCATGGATGATTTGCAGTGCAAATGATGACATGGCAGGTTTTTAGTTACTATAACACCAGGGGTGTTACACACAAGTAGCAATGCAAATCACAAGAACACAAGTGAGATACCGATTTATCCCGTGGTTCAGCTCGTCACTAAGGCTTGCCTATGTCCATGTTGTTGAGGTTGCCACAAAGGCTTTGGGTCTCTTTTAACCCTTTCCTCGTTCTCAAGTCAAGAAAATAAACTCTTGAGATGAGGGGTGATTTCACTAGCTGATTGAGGCGATTACAAACCTCCCGGGGCTGCCACCCAAGTTAGCAAGCTCATGGGCGATGCTCTAGCCGGCTAGGAGCAAGATCTAAGAGTAACAAACACAATCCACTGGCTTGAACGTGAACCAAGTTCTCTAGGAGATGAAGAACAGATGGGGCTGCTCTCTAATACAGTTTGGAGGTTCAAACTCTCTTGGATTTTGAAGAGGAATCAAAGGGAGAAACTTGAGGAGCTCCAATGGTGAGTGAGGGAGAAAGAGAGCTGTTGTCTGGTCGCACCTGGGAGAGAATGGTCGATCTGGAACAGGTGACCGTTGTGGGGGAGAAGAGAAGGTATAAATACCCCCTTGGTCCCAATGGTCGGTTAATTGCGGCAGTAACGCACTTGACCCGCGGCACTACCGCACCTGCCAGGATAGCAAAGGTCAAGATTTGAATAGCAGGCTGTCTTGGCTATGATTGGAGGATATTTGGTGGGTAAGTGAGCACTTGGTTGCACATCAAAGCTTATGCATTGTATCCCCCTTTATAGTATGGCTTTTCCTAAACTCAAATTCAAAACATAAAAGAATTTAAACCTCATTTGAGTTGGTTGCCTCTTTCTTTTGTAATTGGGGGTTCCACCATTACATGTATTATCCTCTTTCTCAATATCACTTCATAAAGCCTTTGCAATCTTCTTGTCTCATCCCTCAAGCAAATATACCTTGAGCATGTAACTTAAACCATTTCCATACATATGAGTTCACCTTGTGGCTTCAAGTCACTTTTACTAATGATTTGATCCTCAACACAATATGCTCATAGCTTGACTAGTTCCTCGACTCAATGTAAGTACTCTCTTCTTTACCTTAGCCATGGTACCTCGGTCCTCAAGCCGTTGCTTGCCCTTCACCTCTGCTTAGTCCCTCAAAGCATTTTCCTTGCTATCTTCACCTTATCAAGCCACACTCAAGTCACATCATATTAAGCATCCATTAAAAAACAATTTCTTCAATATTGTGATCCTTGCTTAAATATCTTCTAGATATAAATGTTGAGATCAATCAAGCTTCAGTTTGACTCACATAGACATATATGGATCAACATCAATATGGTCAAGCCAATTCACGATTCCTTAAATCCTCTTCATTTTGGCTTGACAATCCTAACACTCACATCAATCTCTTTCTTCATACTTCTAGCTTGATCATATTAATGCAAAGTGATTTTTTAAATCTTTATCCATACAAGCAAATCAATGTAGAGACAATCATATATCCATTATACATTGTCTCCTTTGCCATTTCATCTTTGCTTGACATTTCCTCACTTATGCACTCTTGATTCATTCTTCAATCCTTGATCAAGGCTAGTCCACTGTCCAAACTCTTCTTGTTCATGCAAAGCAAGCATTACTGAGACTAATCCAAAATCATCAAATCATGTCTCATTTACCGTTTGCCAAATATGCTTGTTTTCACATGATGCTATGATATCCCACAACATAGACCGCATTTCGTTGATTCCATTTGCATTGTTGTCTTTTGCTTGAACTAGATTGTTTTCATAATCTTCCAATACAACAATACACAATTTGGCCTTCATTTCAACACTATGTGGAATATCATCAAGCTTACCTTCTTATTGAACTTTTGATACACCTTGTTATACAATATTCATGTGTATGCAATATACTTAATTTCCTATTCAACACTTAGCAAACTTGTTAGACCTTTAATGGTGTTGTCATTCAATTCACCAAAACCCACTAGAGGGCTAGATGCACTTTTAGCGTGCTCAAGCGCCTGACCATGGCGGCACAGGTGAGCTCTAGCACCCGGCCACGGCGGCGGGGGGCACGCTCTAGCCCCCATCCATGGCGGGTGAGCTCCCAACAGCCCGGGAGGAGCTCCTCCGTCGAAGAAGCACGGGTGTGGTGGCGTTGGGAGGGGCGTTGTTGTTCTGTGCTCTACTCAATGGAAAGGCCCTCTACTAGAGGAAGAAGAACATGTATGAGTGGCTGACAACATGGGCTCCATGACGACAGCTGGGCCCCACGGTGAAGAGCTACTAACGGTGTTGAAAAGGCCATCCATCCAAACCTATTCAATCCCTTGCACCAAACAAGAAATTGGAACTAACTCAATCCCTTGAGCCAAACACAAAATGGGTCCAGCCCAACCGTAAAAATTGGGACAAGTCTGGTCCAACTCATATCATCCCAAAATCAAACACATGCTAAAAGTTTCTTAGTGCCTCCTTAGGGCATGGATTGTACATGCCCTAACTAGCTTCTATAACAAATTTAGAGCATATAGTTCAACCTTGGTTTACGAAATTATAATCAAGAAATTCTATGACAACATTTTCTCAAACGGCGCTAAAAGAATCCAATTATGGATGTGCCATTCAACATGAGGGACAAGAGTAGCATTACAAGGTTGTCATTTCACAACAAACAATTGCCTCATCTGTACCAAACCAATCAAATGGTCGGCGTCTTTATATTCTTATAGTACTGAAAAATGATGGAATGCTAGTAGTATCAGTGTTCACATTGACTATATTCTTCAATTAGCAATAATAGGCACATTTAAATATGTAAATATACAAGCACACATTATCCTCCAATAAATCTGCTGCTCAAGCAAACAAAATGCCACATACTCCATTAAGATTTAAGATTGTAAAATGCCTAGAAAAAGATAAGGACAGTAGTAGATATTTGTGGATTTCAACTTCAAATTATGAACAGTAATATTATTATAACTAGTTAGAACAAATTTAGAGCGTATATAACGATCTTGGCTTACAAAATCATAATCAAGGAATTTTGTGACAATATTTTCTCAAACAGCTAAAAGAATCCAATATATGGATATGCCACTCAACACGAGTAACAAAAGTAGTATTACAAAAGGTAGTC
This sequence comes from Saccharum hybrid cultivar R570, assembly GCA_038087645.1. NCBI lineage: Eukaryota > Viridiplantae > Streptophyta > Magnoliopsida > Poales > Poaceae > Saccharum > Saccharum hybrid cultivar. The sequence goes on along the minus strand of JAQSUU010000804.1, from coordinate 5,172,062 downwards.
ATTTTCACGCACTTACAACACGATTGATTGTCACATTGAAACAACTCAAAATAGCAACCCAAATAAAAATCATTTGACTCTTCAAGTCTAAATTCCGTACTAGCAAATTTTAAGCCGCCGGAGATGACTTTGGCTCAGCCGCCTTGACGGCTTCGAACCTGGGTTCCTTGGCCTGGAACTTCTGCTTGGCGTACACGTCCATGTAGTCGCCGAACACGTACTTGGGGTACGCCTCGCCGCCGCCGCTGGCCACCGCCGCCGGCGAGATGGTGGCCTCGTTGGCCGGGTTGTAGAAGGAGGCGATGGAGCGGCGGTTGCCGTCGCGCATGGGCAGCACGCGGTGCCAGGCGCTGCGGTACCGCCCGTTGCTGAGCACCTCGATCTGGTCGCCGGTGTTGACGACGATGGCGCCCGCGAGCGGCTGCACGTCGGTCCACTGGCCGTCCTTGAGCACCTCCAGGCCGCCGACCCTGTCGTCCTGGAACAGCAGGATAACGCCGCCGGCGTCGGTGTGCGCGCGCAGGCCCGTGATGAGGTCGGGGCGCGGGCACGGCGGGTAGTGGCTGACCTTGGTGGCGAAGAAGGGCTCGTGCCGGCCGTCACCAGAGAAGGCGGCCTTGATGCTGCCCCTGTCGAGGCCGAGGTTCTCGTCCATGGCCTCCATGACGCGCTCGGCCAGCTTCCGCAGCTCGGCGCGGTACTCGCGCATGGTCTCCTTGAACGCCGGCGGGTCGGACGGCCACTGGCAGCCGTCGTGGATGTAGAAGATGTCCTCCCAGTCCAGGTCGTCCACGGGCGCCACCTCCTCGCCGCGCCGCTCCGCGTCGACGAGCGCCTCCAGCGTGCGCACCGGCTCCGACGCCCTGAACCCGGCCTCCCGGAGGCGGTAGCAGTCGGAGCACACCTTCTTGACGCGCTCCAGAAGCTCCAGCGGGATGCCGTGGTTCACGAGCTGGAAGAATCCCCACTCCTCGCACCCATTGGCGATCTGCGCCAGGGTCTCCGCCCTCTCGGAGCCGTCCAGCTTGGAGAAGTCGATCACGGGAACCACCATGGCTGATGAGTGATGAATAAGCAGAAGAAAAGAAGAAGGCGACTATGCTCACTTGATCTCTCTCCGGATATCGTCGAGAAAAGATCTTTAGGTGTTGCAGCAACTATATATGTTCAGTGAAAGCTGGTTTGCATGCAGATCGAGCGATGGTGGGATGGCTTGAGGTGGGAGGCCATGGCTGTGGTTTTATAGGGCACCAGGTCAAGTTTGAACTTTGAACATGTGCCAAACGGCCGGGGAGTGAAGGTTCTTGGAGGGCAGCTAATACGCATTTGATTGGCAGTGGCAGCTCATGCTGGATACCGTACTGGATTCGTCAGGCGGCAGCTAGGCCCGGCGGTGTCGTGATGGGCAGTGTGCCGTGACTTCTCCTAATGGAGACGATTCTGTCCTTGTGTCTTGTCGGGTAGGAGTACGACTATAGGCAAATATATATGACCTGACTTGGAAATTGTTGCTCTATAGATGCAGAACTTCCTTTTCTCTGTATTGACACGGTAGATGTTGTTTTTTTCCTTTAGAAAAACAACGGACAAGAAAATTGCCAGACATGTATCGATAGAGAAAGAGGTCAAGAAAACTACTCCGACGGAGAATTTCCCATTGACATCCTTACTTATAATCTCAGTCATCCATTTCTCTTGTGTGATATTCATTCAATTGGTGATTTTTTCCTCACCTGCCCCTCGCAGCGAATCTCAAGCAAATGAACGGCTATGGCAAATCTAGGCCCCGTTTAGGAGAGCTCTGCTCCTTGATTCTTCAGCCAGAAGGGCTAGTGCCTGGACGGACGGCACGTCCGGACGTAGCTCCTGCGCGGTATCTCGCACCGCATCCCACCACCCGAGTCCGCATCACATCCAGCGCCTGCGCCCATCCCGCGCCCCAGCAGCCCATACCGCACCCGCGCCATTCCCAAGCCCCATGTGGTCTTGTCACCTGCCCTGCCTGTGGGTGCACGCCGCGGAGGTGTCTAATGGCCACAGGTGCCCACAGTCACAACGACGCCCTCCAGCACCAGCAAGCAGCTGTCCGCCAGCCACCGGCGTCATTGAAACATGTGCTCTCTCAGATCTACTTTTGAAACATTAAGATAAAACACTTGCAACATACGTCTGAAACATATGAAAAACTTGAAATATACATTCGAAACATGCGTGTATAGCCATAGCAACATATGCAATATCGAGATCTACTTTTGCAACATCCAGATGAAACATTTGCAACATGAGTCTGAAATACTTGAAACACGCTTGAAACATGTGTATAGAGCCATAGCAAACATATGCAACATCCAGATAAAACAATTAAAACATATGTTTGAAACACCTGAAACATAGGCTTGCAACATACATATATTGTCATTGCAACATATGCAACATCATAGATCTACTTTTACAACATCCAAATGAAACACTTGAAACACAAAGTTTGAAACGCCTGAAACACTAGAAACACTAAACATCGTCGGCGGCCATAGCCTACCTGGTGTGGAACTACGATAGCCAGCAAGTTCGGGTCATGGGGACGTCGAGAGCAACGGCTGGCGACCTCCTCCTGGTGGCGATGCATGCCGTAGCTGTGACAACAGAGGTGGATGGGGGCGTGGTAGGGGACACCACATGTAGCACAGGATGGAGCCACGACGCGGCACGAGATTGGGGCGGGGCGTGGCATGGGATGGGGCGCGACATAGTGGGGCCGGTGGACGGCACGTCGTGAGCGTGGCAGGCGGATGGCGCGGCAGATGCAGCCGCTACTAGTGGACAACACGGTTAAAGCTGCCGCTGTAGTCGGGAGTAGGGATGTTCGCAGCAGGCAAATGAGTTGGGGAGGCCACGAGAGTGGGGAAATGTTCGCAGCAAGCAGATGACTTGGGGAGGTCACAGGCCCGTTGACTGTTTGGGCCCAATCGCTACGTAGGAAACTGGGCGTCCGGATGGATATGCTCGGACAGACGCCCTACCCACAACATTATTGTTCTTTCGCTCTGCACTTTGATTTTCTGATGAAGTAATCCCATTAGATTGTTAGGAGGGAGCAGGGTGGAGAGTTGATGAGAATCGATTCTCTGTTGATCTCCACAAGAATATAACAGGAAGCAGGGTGAAGCCAGTTTTTAGCTCCCAACTCCTAGGGTAAATGGAGAAGTGATTCTCTCCTTATCCCCACCTGAATCAGTTGGCATTTTGAGTGTTTGGCTGGTTGGAAGTGATTCTCTTCGGAGAAGCTGGAGCTGGAGCTCTCCCAAACGTTTTGACTTTTTTAGATACATTGTTTTTACTATGCATCTAAACATAATGAATATCCAAGTGCATAGCAAAAGCCATAAATCTAGAAAAGCCAAAACGTCTTATAATTTGAAGCGGAGGGAGTAGTTCATATTCCTCTTTCAATCCAACAAGATTGTACTTATAATACATATATCCATCACCCCGTTGTCCACTTTATTCCAATGTCTATATATATTGTCTTGTTTCACTCGATAAATAAACATGTCATCCAAATGACGGTGCATGTTTCCCGTGCTTTCTCATACTCCCATATATTATTGCATCATCCAAGTTGAAAGAAGAGTAATGCATATGGATGGTCCTTAATAAACTTGTCCAGAGATATTACCTAGGTCCTTTATCTACTAAAACTCTATAAAATTCATAACCAGATTTCTAAACATTTTAAGTTTAGTGCTAAGGCTCCTCATGCTCTCTCCCTTATCTCTTCTTTTTGTCCTTCTCAGATCTAAGACAAGGATTTCCTAGAGGGCCTGTAGCTCTCTCTCATTTAATTAGGGTGGGTCTCATGATTAGAGTGTGAAGGTAAGTGAATGAGAAATGAACTTGGATGAGAGAGAGTGCTCCGCTTTATCAATACAAACGGATATATATATATATAAACATAAATATAGATATTTTTCTTTATTCATTAGATTCGAACACGGCTAGTGTCAGATACATGATATGAACAGATAGTTTTTTTTATCGGTGATATGAACAGATAGTTCGATACTAGCATTCAACAACATATCCGTATTAGATATTGATCTTTGATTATCCAAATTGGGATATAAGGTAGGCTCCAATTAACCTATTCTAGTCGATCTTACACTCCCAATGAGGGCATGCTACATGCAGGGGCGGGCCTACCTTTATTTAAGGATATTTAGCTTTTTTTGAAGCCTCTCATCTGGGTACAGCTGTAGTATCTTGTACATTCATGAACGCACGCCCACGCTACCCACACACACACCACACTCACACCACACGTGCACAACTAGACCTACAACTACACACAGATCGGAAGATCGCGTCCTTCTTGAGATCACTGGGACCAACAGGGCTCCATAGGCGACCGGCGCGTCGCAATCCCATTGTGGCTCCACGCAAGAGAGGCTGCAGATGAAGACGGTGAATAAAACCTCGAGGTGAGGCGCCCTGGGTTAATTCTAGGAATCGAACCCAGGACCTGCCGCTCGTACAACCACGAGCGAGCCAACCGAGCTATGCTCGGTCCTCTAAGGATATTCAGCTGAATACTCATTAATTGTCCAAAAAAATTTATACATATTGTGTATACATGTATATGAATAATAAAAAAATAGAGCTAAAATAATGGGATAGTCATGAACTGAGCCAAAACAATAGCCTTCTTCTTCTCTCCCATCTATCCAGTCAGCCCAACAATGCAAATGGTCCAATTGCTCCAACTCCCCATCCGCAGTTCACTCGGCATACCCCTCGAGGTGTGCGCGACTCCCGTCCTCTTGTGTGACGGTGCATCACTACTTTAGCGGTTTAGCCACTTATCCCAATCTCCCCTCCTAACTCCTATTCTTGGGTTCCAAATCCTAGGTCTGCCCAAGGCAGTGGCGGATCAGCAACTCTCTGCATGGCTTGGCCTAGGCGCGGTTGACAGGCCAAATGCCTCCGAACAATGGCTAGTGGTTGTTTGGCTTGTTATGGGGCAACACTTTAGTGGTGAGGGCTACCGTCATGGTTGCACTGAATGAGGTTGTCGGCGACGGCTCTGTGCAGTAGTGCGGCACCGGGCCATAGCACCGAGAAGTCTGGAGCATGTGTTGCTTGCTAAAATATATTCTTGATAGGAATGTTCAGGTCAATCAAGCTTCGGTTTGATTCAAATAGATTGACATATATGAGTCAACATCAATATGGTCAAGCCAATTCACGATTCCTTATACCCTCTTCATTTTGGCTTGACACCCGTAACACTTACTTCAATATCTATCTTCATATTTCTAGCCTGATCAAATCAATGCATAGTGATTTTTCAAATATTTATCTATACAAGCAAAACAATGTAGAGACCATCTTATATCCATTATATGTTGTCTCCTTTGTCATTTGACCTTTGCTTGACATTTCCTCACTCATGCATTCTTGACTCATTCTTCAATACTTGATCAAAGCCAATCCACTATCAAACTCTTCTTGTTCATGAAAAGCAAGCCACCTATATGAGGCCGTTTCATGTTTATCAACTCATGTCTCATTTGCCATTTGTTAAACATGCTTGCTTTTACGTGATGTCATGATATCCCATAACATAGAAGTCATTTCATCAACTCTATTTGCATTGTTGTCTTTTGCTTGAACTAAATTGTTTCCCTAACCTTCTAACACAACAATACATAACTTTGGCCTTCATATGAACACAATGCGGGATACCATCAAGTTTGCGTTCTTGCTGAACCTTTGATACACTTCTCATTATACAATTTTCAAGTTTATCCTTACTCAATTTCGTATTCAATACTTAACAAACTTGTTATACAATTAATGGTATCGTCATTCAATCCACCAAAACCCACTAAAGCGCTAGATGAACCTTCAGGCAATCCCTATCAGATAAGACACAAAAAATTTGCCCCTGAGGGCATATGCTCCCACGTGCATGCATCATTGGATGCACCATGCACATGGGGGCATGCCCCCAAGGGCAAAAACAACTTTGCCCACAAGGCACGCCATCCACATGAACTGTGGAACTGTGGACTTCATATTTGGTGATGCAGCCATAGTGTTCTAGAGCTACAAGATCCTCGCACCACCACCCCAGCGTGGTCAAGCAAACACTATCACAGCTAGGGATGAAAACGGATCGGATACGGACGAATATCACTGATATTGTATTTGTTTTCATATTTATGTCCGGATTCGGATTCGAATACGAATAGTATAAAAAATGCCGGATATGATATGATTGGATATCGACATCATAAATATGTGATTTAAATATTCGGATACGAATACGGTATCGGATGTTAAATATTCGGACTCGGATACGGACGGATTAAAACCCCTCTGAACGGATTCGGTCTCGAATATGGTCAAAAAATATTCGTATCGTTTTCATCCCTGATCACAGCTCAAGGCTGGGATGCTACTAACAAGACAGGGGGGTTCGTTTTCCAATTCTGCATGTTGGCCGCGGACAACGATCTTCTTCATGCAAACTTCATAGTCAACACATATCTTGGAAGGCCCTGGAGGAAATATTCTAGAGTCATTTTCATGCAGTCGTTCATGTCTAATGTTGTTCATCCCGATGGTTGGCGACCATGGAGTGGGACTACGACACCCCTGGACACATTGTACAATGCTAAGTTCAATAACAATGGCCCTGGCACTCACATCACCACTGCATGCTAGGTCAATGGCGGAACCAGTAACTTTGATTAAGGGGGGCCGGACAAACACGATGACACCTCATAAGTGTGATAAATATATACATAAGTGTATGTCTCAATATTTTTTTCAATGCTTTTACATGTGTAGTTAGTATTCATAACAAAAAACCACAATATTATGATAAAAGGTGAGTAAAAATAGGAATGTAGTGAAATATTTATAAGGGTATTAAAAATTACTATTGGGGGCACAACCCTGCTAGCCCTTGGCTCCACCACTGTGTGCTAGGTGCAGCCGAAGCTGCCAATTTCACCGTGAAGAATTTCTTCAATGGAAACAATAGACTACCTCGCACTAGAGTATCCTTCACTCCAAGCTTTTAGCTTTTTAGCTTGTCTGATCACCCTATCATAGTCAAGTTGACAAGTTGATGAACACAAGAATCAAGTCATGCCATGTAATGTCATGTGGTGTTCTTGCCACATTTGGGTGTGTGTGTGTGAGGATCAATGCACTCAACTTTAGTTAGTAACTCATAATATGTTCTTTGCCATGTATCGTTGTAACTATCCATAGTATCTACACGTGGAAGCATCTCTAATGGAAGCACCCGCCAGCGTGGCTGCCCCTGCCACGCATGCCAAAACAACTATGACGGTTAGTTTTTCATCACAGATCACACCACTTCCATGACGAGTTGCACAGATTCTTCATGCATGTATCAATGTGGCGCGTCATTTTTGATGAATGAATTTTCATCATAAATTCGTCATAGAACTAAATTATGACGAATTTCACATCTTTAGTGACAAAAGTTGTTCGTCTTGTATACGTAGATTTCTCTACTAGTGCACTATTGACGGTAGTTAACAAACTTTATAAACCGACAATATAACTTGTATAAGGGCATAAATGTATTCACCAACAAAAGTCTAGGGGTTTCAACTAACAAATTCCACAAGTTTTAGTGAATCTGTATTTTCTACAGGGTTTATCCACAAAACCGTCAAAGTGGACCTAGATGTCAGAGTTAATTGCGCTTATCCACAGCAAAAACAACCCCAGAAGGTTCCAGAAGATTCGAGAGGACACCACACCGAAGCAGAGGGCGAGGCGCCACCACGGTCCCACCTGCAGGCCGGCCGGCTGGCCCCTGGGGCCCACCTGTCAGTCCCCCATTGCTATGTCAGTTCTCCACCGCCTCCTATATTGCATGTACGCCGTTTATTCAAGTCGGTTTGATCCGAGGGCTCAGGATTGACGCTCCGGCCTATATATACCAGCCCCTGCCACCCCCCGAAGGCATTGAAGTCATTTGAGAAGACAGAAACCCTAATCATCCTCAAAGCTCCACCATATTCTAGGGCATAGCTAGTTAGGCTAGGTCTAGAGGGAGGCAAGCAAGCTCCGCTTTGATTCATGATCGTGTCAAGAGCATGGTTTGGTATAATCTTTGTACCCCATCTCTTTTGTATCTCTCATTACGTTTATATGTTTGCTACAATTGTTATGATATTATTAATCATATCGTTCATGTTCCTAGTTATAATGATCATTGTTTACTTTGATTATATACTTAGTATAGCTAGATTATCCTTATATTTATGCATAAGTTCGTATAGCACTCACTCTAAGGTACCATGGGTGAGTGGTCGACATTGTGTAAGAGTGGTGCTTATGCGTTGTTTACCTACATATATACCCTATATTTTGGGTCATATGGTAGATCGCGGATGTGACACTCCCGTTGAGTCCTTTGTAGTCCACTCCCCGAATATAGGTATACAAGTAGGATCTAGTTACGAAGGAAGACAAGCTATGTTCTTAATCTTCCTTAGTAATACCCCTTATGTGTAGATATGAAGTTGATCTTAGCCATGACTACTAAGTGTAATTGCACTAATCAATGTATGCTTTGACTTGTAATTAAGAATGACTTAGGAGTTATTCCTCTAATATTCTATTTGAGCATGCTAATACCATAGAAAGGAGTACTCTGAGTGATCAATGATTAGTTATTATTTATTATTCATATACATTTACCTCTTGACATACCCCTGTTATGCGTAGAATATTGGTTATGGTTTACTTCTCCATCAATTGTATAAGTTATCAATACACGTCCTCGTTTGACCTTCCCTATGGTAAAAGTATAAATAATGATACCTGGAATACTCTCGGGTGAAGTGCTACAATGGTATATTATCTGTGCGCTTGCATATCCCTTCCCTTTCATATCTATATATTATATCTAGTCACATGAAATAATAAAGAACTGCTTAGTATCATTCTAGTAGTGATGCTATGTAGTACTAATAAGCATCTCGGCCATCATCACTAGGGATGACAACCTAGTAAAGTAATGTTAAGAGATGTAGACATATAATAGGTGGCTACTTAAAACAAGTGACAAGTTAAGAAATACCAATATACACTGAGCAGCAAACAATAGAATATGAGCAATCAAGCATGTCCATATCAATACTCTTAGTTTCTTATTGATTTCAGTTCCAATTGTGAACCAATATTCAATTGCCTTTACATTTACTGGTATTTGATTAGTATTTGATTTTTTAGTGTCAATCTCAAACATGAAGAGGAATACAGTGAGAATATTCTGATATGTTGAATTGAGGTCTTTATGTTAATCGATATCAAAGTAAGCTCAGTACTATGAATATCAATATATTTTGGCAACCAAAAACTTTTTATTTTTTTAGAAAAAATTATAGAAATTATCTTTTTTAAAAAATTTATAAAATGATAAATATTTGTTGTTTACAATTCCCCCCTCAGGGTGTCTTGAGTGGAACAGTGGCACCAGGCCTCCTCACAACCCCCTTCTTGCGGAAGCGTGCACGAGACACCGTTGGTCCCAAGGAGGGTGGTAGCAGGGCTTCTTCCTTTTCTCCCCTCACTACTTTGGTGGGTAGGAGGGGGATGATGGATCTGGTGGCCTAGTTGCTGGATCCTACATCCCTCATACCGGATCTACAAGAGCTTGGTGGCTTCAAGCTAGTTTTGATGGCTCCGTGCTAGGCTCGTGAGCAGCAGCCCATGCAGTGGCATGGAGACCACGTGTGCGGGGTAGTGGTGGCAGTGTGTGCTATATTGTGCATGACAGCGCAGAGGTAGCTCAATGTGAGTGTGTGGGTGCAGGATGTGTGTGAGGTGGCGAGGGCACTATGGCAACGTGTGCAAAAACATAGCGCTGCGATTGCAGTGGCACTTAGGCACGGTTGTCACACGAGCTGCTGTGATGTGGCCATGCGCAAGTGTCAATGCGGCGAAGTTCACATATGAGGAAGCATGAAGGTCTGCCAAGGCGAGGATACGGTGGTGTGGTGTTCCCTCCAGTTTTGGCATGGAGCATGGTGACGTTAGAGCAAAGGCCAACAACGTGCGAGAGGTTTTAGGTAGAGTGGTGGTGGCAAGGTGGCGTGTTAGTGATGTTGGTGTGGCCTTTCAAGAGTGGCGCAGTGACACAATGACGTGATGACTACGTGGTGGCACATAGTCCCACGTGTGGTAGTAGTGGCTCCGCATTGATGGTGGGAAACTCTCTAGTTGTCATAGTTTGTCTTGAGGAGGATGAAGGAGTTGGCATGGACTCAAGGTGTAAGTGTCATCAGTGGGGGAAGGCAACCAAGATGAGAGCATATGTACAGTGATTGGGACCGTGGCTTCTATGTAGCAATTATTGGGCGAGGTATGGTAGGGTCATACGCCATCGGTGTCCGCTAAGTTCACAAGGAGGGCAGGGCGAGAGAGGTGGACAAGTAGAAATGCTTTGTCAAGGTATCTGTGTGGTTTGGCAATGGGCGGTTCCGCATTGTGTTTGGTTGTCCTTTCGTAAGGAGGCATTCTGATGGCAAATGGAGACCCGCATGACATTTCTACTATCCTTGTTGAATTGGCAGGTGGTTATCTACTTTGGTGTAGGCGAACGAATCTCGAAGGACCTAGACAACATGGCGGTAGTCAAAGGCAGCCGCTCGCATCTTGACTTGGCAGCATGCAGTGAGCCACGGCGGCTAGCTCGCTCCACATGGAAGGCGCTAATCTGGTATGGGACAATAATGTCTATAGGCACTGCAAATGGAATCAATGATGTGGCAACTACATGGCTTGCAGCGGCCTGTGACAACTAGTCCTGCATGACAGTGGCTGATTAGGAGTGAGACATCGCCCGTAACGACGACGCAAGGCAATACTTATGCAAATAATTTTTTTACAGAAACTTGTCAAAGGATAGCTTAAACAACAAAAAAGGCACATTTTCTATAATTTTTTTACTTGACTTATTCTAAAATAAAGTTCTAAAAATATATATAGTAGGATGAGTGTTAGGAAATGCACTTTCTACCTCAGGGCTTACCCAACCATCTCAAGGATACTCCAAAAAAATGATTTTGATGGTAATGGTATTGTAGTAATAATAAATGACAATGGTTTGCAAAAGTTATGATATAAGTCGGTGGCTCACTCACTGTTTGAAAGTACTTATATATGAATAACACACATCTTTTGTATTTATAACAGGGTCAAAATTAACAGTAGGTACTTTATTTCTTTGACCAATAAGTCAATAAATTTCCGTTTGTTCCATGCTTGCATACATGGAGCTAAATGCCAAATATATAAACAGTACCAAAGGTACACGTCGTACATAAACGATGTCACAGCATGCATGTTACCAGCTGGAACAAAGATTTGCCCAGGAATTTCATATGATGCATGTTGGACGCACGATGCTGACTGCTGACCGTTGATCGAGTACCGGCAAACCGCCATGACGTATACGGCAGATGCATGCATGCTCTGAACTGCTGATGCATGCATTCATGTTTTGCTCAAGAACAATGTGTGGAATAGTGTTTTGCGTGTGCCTCACACTGTTGTCGTCTGCAGAAAGACTAGAATCCGGTTCGTCGTTTTGTTGCTTCCAAATGAAATCCTCCGTGTTTTATTTGCATATAATATCGTACGTACATCCTCTCTCTCCATGATCTTTCCCATCAAAATCCGTCCACGTCACATGCATTATTAACCCGTTTTCATTGCGTTCTTCGTTCTGCAGGTGCCACGTGGTCGACCGCTGGCTAATTCCTGGGACTGTACTGTTATTAGTATACATACATCAATGACCAGTAGTCATAAACTAACATCCATATTACCTCGTTATATATGCACAAGCAGGTATCGGATTAGTTCACATGTATATCTTATATGGTCAACTTGCTTAAAGCACAGGAGCATGCACATGCATCTTCGTTGGTCCACATTATGACTTCATGCATGGAGAGAGGAGAGAAGAACAGGCAGAGAATTCCAAGTGCGCCTCAAGACATTTGCCAGCCTAGCTAATTCAACATGACCATGCATCTATGCAGAAAACTTGACATGATTGAGACATTTGCCAGCCTTGTATTTAATTCACTGGTCCTGGTCCTAGCTACTAGTTGGCAGTTACAAAATATATGGCCTAGTTTAGATCCTAAATTTCATCCCTAATTTCCACTATGCAAAAAGAAGATTCTCATCACATCAAAATGCCGACACATGCATGGAGTACTCAATGTAGATGAAATTTAAAACTAATTGTACAGTTTTGTTGTACTTTGCGAGACGAACATTTTGAGCCTAATTAGTCAAAGTTTGGACAATTTTTACCAAATACAAACGAATTGCTACAGTGTGCATTTAATGCACACTGTGGAGATTCGGCCCCCCAAATTAGGGATCTAAACACGGCCACAGCACAAATTGCTGTGCAGGTTGGCCTTCTCTACAACACGTGATGTGACCACCTGATGGTGATTCCAGCAGGGAGGAAAATGCAAATTGCAGCGTGGAGGAGATGACCATGGTCCACAATATCATTAGATGCACTATTAAGGCCAACAAGAGAGGTAAATCTTTATCCAGGTGAAGGCGTTGTAACTAAAGAAAAAATATATTACTTTATCCAGGAAAACAGCATCTGATTTTTCTCAAGAGTTAACAACAAAAATCTAGTATTTCAAATACGGTATTCTTTGGCTGCACTCTAATCTATCCAACCCAATCCACAAGTATATATTGGGATGAGTATCATGAATTGGGGTAGAAAATCTACTGGATCCATATCATATATATTGGGGTGATTTGGGATGAATTGGGGTGAATTGAAGTGTAGCCAAACAAGCCCTAAGATGTAATTATATAACACGGATGGTTGTACATACATTTCTCGAATGGAAACAAATTAGAGGCTTTATTTGGTACCCTCCAGATCACATGGCCGACCAATAATTCTTATGGTCCCAATTAGCTGCACAGCTCCAGATGGATTATTTGGAGCAGCTGCAGAAAAAACACAAGGAAAGACCGAAAGAAACACTTAGTCCACTGTGAGGTTTGTGACTACTCAAGTCTAGATTGAGTGCCAGCCGGAGGCAGGTCCAGATTCGCAGGGAGAGGGCGTGTGATGCATGAGGAATCCAATTCTAGCCTCGCAAGCTCTCTCTCTTTATCGTGTGTTTGCCCACATTTTCCTTGCAAGAAGAAAAAAGAAGCCAATGCAAAGAACACCAAGAAACCCACCATTCCTGTTCGTTTGGGGATACTACACGCAAACAAAGCTTTCTCGGTGACGGTTTGCAAATTCCATCTCTTATTTAATTGAGAATTGCTAGCTTAGCGAACCTTCTGAGAGGCCGTGCATGTTTATTGTTTATGGCCACAATTTGCTGATGGAAATTAGTCCATGTTTTTTCCAAGGAAGATGACCCAAGACATCGGTAATATATATGGTTCGAGAATTCAGTAGAGGTCTAGGTTAGGTTTAAGATATGCTGATATTGTAACAGGTGATATGAAGAACGGAATATGGAAGATGCCAAGACAATCAGGCAATAAGGGGACAGTGACACCACCGGCACTGAACAAGAAGAAACTAGGGTTGACAGCCTGGAAGATTTTGGAAATTGGATCGCACGGATGAATTGCCCAAGAAATTGATTTTTTTGGAAGCATATTTATATAAAAAACACTCAAGCATGGGCTAGACAGACACTAACATAAAAATGATATCCTACAAGTTGCATTATTGTTGGTTTATAATGTTTCGACCGATTCTCGTATAAAAATATATCTGATGTTCCATCCTTTCCTAACTATAAGTCATTTTGGTATTTTTTTAGATACATAGTTTTTCATTTTTTTATTATATCTAGTCGCTTTTTTTGTGACTATCTAGTCGCTTGTATATATCTAGTTGTATAGCAAAAAAAACTATGTAGAAAAACTCAAAGGACTTAAATTTCAAAGAGACAGAGTATAAAAGATGTTGTTTACTTGTTTTGCTACGTGGAGCATGTCCTGCTCCACAAAGAAGGGATTTAGATTCAAAGAAATCATTAGGTCCAAGTTTCAGGTAAATCTTAAAGAGGCCTTAATTATCCAAAGTTGCCAACATGCCTTTTATTGTGAGGTTATTTTTAAAAAAAAGTTTTGTTCATTTAATAACAATTCGTCCAAATAGTTGTTAGCTCATTTAAATACCATATATATATAATGTTGCACGATGATAATACATTGTTTCTGTTTAATTACTGCTATATCCTACATGATTAAACATTATTTTTAAACCATTTCACCCCAATAAATGGCTAAACAACAGATGATGGAGGAAACAAGCCATGCAAGTGAGATAACTGCAATGGAGGTGTTTGCAAGACACGGTTGGAGTTTCAGTAATAGAATTGGTTTTTAGATGTGGTTTTTAGAAAAGTTATTTCTTTCCTCTTTGGCTCAAAACTTTGTTTTTGAGATTCCCTAGACCCAGCCATATGCATTGGTCGATGCAGAAGCTAGGATATTTTTAATATATTCCCTTTTCTAAAAAAAGAACACCAAGAAAAGAAACCCACCAGAACTATTCCTATTCGTTCAGATATATATAACACGCAAACAAAGCTTTCTCAGCGAAGGTTTGGAAATTCCATGCATGGATTCTTATTGAGATCAGGTAGCTAGTGAACCTTCTGAGAAGCCATGCATATTTAATTATGGCCACATTTTGCTGATGGAAATTAGACACGAGATCGAATTGGAGGCTTTCCAAGGAAGATGACCCAAGGCATTAGGAATATGGTCCGAGAATTCACTTGCGGTCAATATATTAGGCAAGTACGAATAACAGAATATGGAAGTTGCTGCACCATGCATCTCCAAGAGTACCCTATTTTCCTTCCTAATCCTTGGTTTTTAGCAAGATGAGAAAAAAACACCTCTCCAACAACTCTTAATCTATGCTCCTAAAATTTAGGCACTTGGTAAATCCCCCCGTTGCGCGTAACTTTGCGTGTAGTAGCGGTCGCGCGGATACTGTGCGTATTGGTCAATCTAAAGGTGAAAGGGTGTGGGAAAGAATAAGTAGGAAAGGGTTCCTGATACAAATTTACGAGAGAGAAAGAATATATAAAAGTGGTTACGATAATTTAGAAATAGTATAGGATTCCTGATGTAAAATTGTCTTTTATGTTTTAAGAGTAGATTATTAGAAACTCTTGGAGATGACCTTCTTTTTTCCCGCCAATACCTTTTTAGGAGTTATAAAACTATATGTTTTTAGGAGGAAAAAATAGGATACTCTCGGAGATGGCGACAGTGACACTGAACAAGAAACTAGCTAGCTGGTTGAAGGTGTGGATGATCTTGAACATTGTATTGCACGGATGAATGATGCAATGGCTCTGAAAGCTCCAATTTTTTTGAAGCATAAAAGTATAAAACAGTCGAGCATGGGCTAGACAGACCCTAACACAAGAGAGTGATATCCAACAAGTTGCATGCATTATTGTTGGTTTCTAATAATGCACTGGTCGATGCTCATATTAATTACTCCCTCAGTTCCATTTTAAGTTATTTTATTTAGATACTATAATGTACTCTAGATATACACTAGGTCCAAATACATAGTAAAAACTATGTTTCTCTATAAAAGCCAAAACAACATATTACTTTGCATTGCCTGCTGCCCTCTCCGATCCCTCTATGAACGAACTCACGAAGTAGGACAGGAACCATCGTTCATGCATGTCTTGACCGAGTCAAAGCTTTGCTGGCAAAGTGATTGAATGCTTGATGTGAGCTCGTCACCTTGACAGGGACATCCTCTGGCATATCCGGAATTTGGAATTTCGGTCGCAAAGAACAACTTGCCATAAGCATCCAGCGGTTGTGCCAATGCCCAAGAAGCTTCATCACACCTTAGCTAGAGGTAGCCATGGCAGGACAGGTCCAGTCCAGGTCCATACCTGCAATGCTTGTGTTGTACCGAAGCTTCCTCCTCAGTCCTCATCCATGGCAGTGTAGGTTTTGAGCTTGCTCACTATATATACGGGCGCCATCCATGCCGAGCTCTCCATCTCAAGTCATCAGCTCCAAGCTAGCTAGCCTTCACTCAACCATCACACAAAACCCTACTAGCTAGTGCTCCCTACAGCACATGTATACATACAACACTTCACAGCAATCTATCTACTCATCGCCTTCAATTCCCAAGGCATAATCAACAATGGTGGTTCCCGTGATCGACTTCTCCAAGCTGGACGGCGCCGAGAGGGCCGAGACCCTAGCGCAGATCGCCAATGGCTGCGAGGAGTGGGGGTTCTTCCAGCTCGTGAACCACGGCATCCCGCTGGAGCTTCTCGAGCGCGTCAAGAAGGTGTGCTCCGACTGCTACCGCCTCCGGGAGGCCGGGTTCAAGGCGTCGAAGCCGGTGCGCACGCTGGAGGCGCTCGCGGAGCGGCGCGGCGAGGAGGTGGCGCCCGTAGACGATGTTGGATCGAGGATCACAAATCACACGCGGATGCAGTGGCTAATCCTACCCGGATCAACTCAATTGTAAAATGCACTGAAAAGAAACTGAAGAACACGATATGACAACTGTCACTGAACCATGACAGAGCTATTTTCCTCAGATTGATGTGATCAGTACATGACGATTACAAAGAGTCTAAGCAACACACACTGACGCTTACACAGGCTACTTATGCCAGCAGCATTTACATTCACACCCTTGAATGAAAAACAAATGCCTATACAGAGGCAAACACACACAGAAAAGATAACTGCAGAGAACGTGTCATCATGGGCGCGGTCACCGCTCCTGAATGCTCCAGTTCAAACTTGTGTTCCCGCCTCCCCAGCGCTCCAGCCATGTCACTGCTTCGTCAGATGCCATGATGTACTCAGGGTTAACTACAACAAACTCCCCCTTAACCCTGAAGTACACTCAAGTCCCTAACACCGAGCAAGTGCCTCATCACCATCAGACTTCCAGCTGACAGAGCTTTAGTCAGTGAATCTGCCTTCTGCTCAGTTGTTCCAACTCTCCTTGCAACAATCTGCTCCCTTTCAATGCATTGTCTGATGAAATGGAACCTAGTGTCAATGTGTTTGCTCTTTCCATGGAACACAGGATTCTTCATCAATGCAATTGCAGAATTGTTGTCGACATACAGTGGCACCACCTTGGTTTCAGTTGATGTTAGTTCACTCAAGAGTCCTCTGAGCCAAATAGCCTGCATAGCTCCTGCAGTAGCTGACATGAACTCAGACTCACAAGATGATACAGCCACAGTCCTCATCTTTTGGGAGCACCAAGTTATCAAATTTCCATTCAGGTAGAATGCCATTCCACTTGTGCTCTTCCTTCCAACAGGGTCTCCAGAGTGATCATTGTCAGTATATCCTACTAACACCTCTTCACCCCCATGCTGAGTGTAGACCAACCCCATCTCAGTTGTACCTTTGAGATACCTCAAAATCTGCTTTATAGCTTGCATATGCATTATTGTTGGTCTCTTCATGAACCTGCTAACCACCCCCACAGAAAAAGCCATATCAGGTCTGGTCTGCAAAAGATACCTCAAACACCCCACCATCTTTCTGTATTCAGTTTCATCAACAGGTTCACCACTCTTATCTTCATGTAACCTCAATCCTGGGTTCATTGGGATCTTGGTTGGGTTGCAGTCACCCATACCGAACTGATTCAGTATCTTTCTAGCATAGCTTGTCTGCTTGATTGCAATAAAATCCTGCTGCTGATCAACCTCAATACCCAGATAATATGACAGTAAACCCAAGTCACTCATCTCAAATTGAGTTGTCATTTCTTTTTTGAACTTTTGTATCTCAGCAGGATCACTCCCTGTCACAATCAAGTCATCAACATATACACCTATCACCACTGCATTCTTTCCTGTACCTCTAGTATACACAGCTGGTTCACTAGGGCACTTGGTGAACTTCAAACTCTTCAAGCTCTTATCAAGTTTAATGTTCCAAGCTCTAGGAGCCTGTCTCAAACCATACAGTGCTTTACTAAGTTTTAGTACATGCTTTTCTTTTCCCTTCACCTGAAAACCATCAGGCTGTGACACATATACCTCCTCCTTGAGTTCACCATTCAGAAAAGCAGTTTTCACATCTAGGTGATGGACTTGCCATCCTCTGTTGGCTGCCACTGCTAGAATTAGTCTCACAGTGTCAAGTCTTGCTACTGGTCCAAATACCTCTTCAAAATCAATTCCTTGTTTTTGAACATATTCCTTTGCCAGCAACCTAGCTTTATGCTTGACAACTTCTCCCTCTGCATTTCTTTTCAACTTGAACACCCACTTTAATCCAATGGGTCTCTGTCCCTTTCGAAGCTCAACTAGCTCCCAAGTTCTATTCTTGGTGATAGACTGCAATTCGCTCCTCATTGCAGCCTCCAGTTCTCATCTCCTGCAGCATCTTTGTAACAGCTTGGTTCCTCCATCACTGTTAACAGTGCTTCTGCAACATGATCTAATTCCACTTCTTCTGCCAATTCATAAATTTCACTCAAATTCTTGAATCTGAGAGGAGTTTCATCATACTGTTCATTATCTGGCAACAGACTTGCTGACTGCTGAAGATTGCCAGAACTTGATCCAGATCTTGATGCTGCACTTGCTGCACCTGCATTTGAGATGGGAATCATTTCACCAACTCCACTATCATTCTCATTTTCTGAGTAATGTAGTTGATCTGGCAACACATTATTGCTGGCATTGGAGTTAACTGATGCTCCTGCATCTGATGATTCTGATGCTCCCCCTAACCCTGAATCAGGTTCCTGAGCATCACCATCTGCAGCAAACACTCCCACTCCACTACTCCAGTTGCCCACCTCATTCTCATCAACTACAAATTCTGTTGATATATCCTCAACAGAGTTTTCTCCCCAATTCCAGGGCACTGCTTCTTCACACACAATGTCTCTACTCACCACAATTTTCTTGTTTTTCACATCAAACAATCTGTGAGCTTTGCAACCTTCATCAACTCCTAAGTACACCATTGGACTGCTCCTGTCTTGCAGTTTCTTCAAATGAGGACCTGCAATTCTGACATGAGCAATACAACCAAACACCTTCAAGTAGCTCAAGTTTGGCTTTCTCCCTCACCAGCTCTCAAATGATGTTTTGTCACCCATGGCCTTACTAGGTAATCTGTTTAGAAGGTATAATGAGTGTCTCACTGCTTCACCCCACAGTTTGCCAGGGATATTCATGCTCTTTAGCAGTGATCTTGCCATCTCCATCACTGTCCTATTTTTCCTCTCAACCACACTATTCTGTTGTGGAGAATATGGTGCTGTCAGATGCCTCTGAATTCCTGCCTTCTCACATACTTCTCTGAATGCAGATGCAAGAAACTCACCACCTCTGTCAGACCTCAATGCCTTGATCTTCTCTCCTGTCACATTCTCCACTTCTGCTTTAAACTTGACAAAAGCATCAAGGGCCTGATCCTTGGTCTGCAGCATGAACACATAACTCCATCTAGTGTAGTCATCAATGAGTAGCATGAAATACTTGTTTCCCCCTGCTGTTGAGGGTGTAATTGGCACATAAATCTACATGAACCAATTCCAGTTTCTTCTGTGCTCTCCAGTTAGCCACTTTAGGAAATGAGCATCTAGTTTGTTTAGCTGACAAACAAGCTCTACACAGCTGATCAGGATGTGAAATAGCTGGCACCCCTTCTACCATTTTCTTGTCTGACAACAACTTAATTGAATGGAAGTTTGTATGACCCAACCTCCCATGCCAAAGCCATGCCACATCACTAACACTAGCAAGAAAACAGACAGGTGTTGCTATCTCCATCTCTATCTTATACATTATGTTCAGAGTTCTCTCTACTTTCATAATCAATCTGAAAGGAATTTTCTGAAATATTTCTAGCATGTCATCATCAAGCACAATCCTATGACCAGTTTCAGTCAACTGTCCTAAGCTAATCAGATTACTTCTAAGCTTAGGAATGTAAAGCACTTCTGTTAAAGCCCACTGATCACCATTTTTGCACTGAAACAAAATTATACCTTTACCCATGATCTCAACAGTAGAGCCATCTCCAAACTTCACCCTTCCATTGAAGGTTTCATCAAGTGTCTTGAATTTCTCCAAATCACCTGACATATGGTTGCTAGCACCATTGTCAAGGTACCACATGTCCTTGGATGAGTCACTGCTGCTAGTGAGATGCAGTTCTGGCAGCACACTCTTCTCATGCACATACACACACTGTCCCTTGCTGTCTGAAGAAACAACTTCAGCTTCTGCAAACATGAGTGCTTCATGTTCCTTCCCTCCACCAGCACAACCATGGTGGCCATCAACTTGCTGTTTCTTTGCTTCAGGACACCTGTTTGCATAATGACCAAGATTGTGGCATTTGAAACACTTGATATGACTTTTGTCTTTTGCACCTCTTCCATCTTTCCCAGATGAATCTCCTCGGTCTCCCCGGCCTCTTCCATGAACTTGGTCTCTCCCCTGGCCACTACCTCCACCTCTCTCCGAAGCTTCAGCTCCCCCGGTCTTCTTGTATCTTGACTCCCACTCAGCTTGGGTTAACAGTAGCTGACCACTACTGTTGGTCGTCATGGCACCGGCTCCCCGCCTAGTCCGCTCTTTAAATGCCTTCAACCTTCCCACAGCTTCATCAAACGCCACCACCTTGAGGTCGAAGAACTGTTCGATCCCGGCCACGACATTGAGGAATCTCTCGGGCACGGTGTCGAATAGCTTCTTCACCATCGCCGCATCATCCAGTGTCTCGCCTAAGTTGCTGTATCACACTGACATCGCCGTTAGTTTTCCAGCGAACTGATCAACCGTCTCCTCCTCCCTCATCATCATGGCATCGAACACCGCCTTTAGTGTTTGCAACCGCGCATCACGAACGCGATCTGCACCCACGAATCTGGCTTTCAGGGATTCCCAAACCTCCTTCCCTGAATTCTTCTTCGCGACTTGCATCAACAGATCGTCGGACAGGCATTGGAACAGATGCGCTCGCACCTTCTTGTCCTTAGCCGCCGCCACTTCTGTCTGCGCCCCCGCCGATGACCCCTCCGGCGGCTCCACCACCTCCCACCATCCCTGCTCCTCCATGATCGCCTGCGCCCTGATGCTCTAGCTTGTGAAATTGGTTGTCGTCAGGGTCGGGAACACCTAATGATGCCCTCTCCCCCCTTCTCCTCGACTCCCATCACCGCTGCCGGTCAGAGACATGGATGAACACACTCGGTGGTTATGGAATTCGCTCACGCGTGATTTGATTGGCTCTGATACCAGATGTTGGATCGAGGATCACAAATCACACGCGGATGCAGTGGCTAATCCTACCCGGATCAACTCAATTGTAAAATGCACTGAAAAGAAACTGAAGAACACGATATGACAACTGTCACTGAACCATGACAGAGCTATTTTCCTCAGATTGATGTGATCAGTACATGACGATTACAAAGAGTCTAAGCAACACACATTGATGCTTACACATGCTACTTATACCAGCAGCATTTACATTCACACCCTTGAATGAAAAACAAATGCCTATACAGAGGCAAACAAACACAGAAAAGATAACTGCAGAGAACGTGTCATCATGGGCGCGGTCACTGCTCCTGAACGCTCCAGTTCAAACTTGCGTTCCCGCCTCCCCAGCGCTCCAACCACGTCACTGCTTCATCAGATGCCATGATGTACTCAGGGTTAACTACAACAAACGACCTGGACTAGGAGGACATCTTCTACATCCACGACGGGTGCCAGTGGCCGTCCGACCCGTCGGCGTTCAAGGTAACCATGCGCGAGTACCGCGCCGAGCTGAGGAAGCTCGCCGAGCGCGTCATGGAGGCCATGGACGAGAACCTCGGCCTCGACAGGGGAAGCATCAAGGCCGCCTTCTCCGGTGACGGTCGGCACGAGCCCTTCTTCGGCACCAAGGTCAGCCACTACCCGCCGTGCCCGCGCCCGGACCTCATCACGGGCCTGCGCGCACACACCGACGCCGGCGGCGTCATCCTGCTGTTCCAGGACGACAGGGTCGGCGGCCTGGAGGTGCTCAAGGACGGCCAGTGGACCGACGTGCAGCCGCTCGCGGGTGCCATCGTCGTCAACACCGGTGACCAGATCGAGGTGCTCAGCAACGGCCGGTACCGCAGCGCGTGGCACCACGTGCTGCCCATGCGCGACGGCAACCGCTGCTCCATCGCCTCCTTCTACAACCCGGCCAACGAGGCCACCATCTCGCCGGCGTCGGTGGCCAGCGGCGGCGGCGAGGCGTACCCCGAGTACGTGTTTGGCGACTACATGGACGTGTATGCCAAGCAGAAGTTCCAGGCCAAGGAGCCCAGGTTCGAGGCCGTCAAGGCGGCGGCGCCAAAGTCACCTCCAGCGGCATAAAAGGAGAGAAAAAAGAATCCAATTATTCAATATATTACAAAGGCGACATTTCAGGTGGAAACCACACCCTTCGTGAAAACTCGTGCAAACCACGGCAAAAAAGTCATCTAAATTCACAAAAAATCACATTTGTAGATGATATGATGATGCACAACCTTGTAAAATATCTTGTCCAAACTCAACTTCATTTGTGAGATATAAAAATAACAAATTTCAAGCCAGAAAGCTGTCCAGACGATTCGTTAGAAATTTGTTATTTTTATATCTCATAAACGAAGTCGAGTTTGGACAAGATATTTTACAGTGTATCATTATATCATCTACATATGTGATTTTTTGGTGAATTTAGACGACTTTTTTATCGTGGTTTGCATAGATTTTTACAAAGGGGTAGTTTCCACCTGATACGTTGCCTATTACAAAATTAATTATTAATCTATTTGTTTTGTATATATATAATAGCTGGAGAAATAATAAGGATTGGGTCTTTTTCTCATGTACTTCCAAGTCTTGGGTCTTTTTCTCATGTACTTAATGTGACAGTGATTGTATGTAAAAGTTGTACAATCCTGCTGCACTTCAAAAAAAAAGATAGTTGGATACTAGCATTCAACAGCATATCCGTATTAGATATTCATCTTTGATTATCCAAATTCGGATCAAAGGTAGGTTCCTATTAACCTATTCCAGTCAACCTTGCACTCCCAATGACTTGGGCATGCTACAATGCAAGGGCAGGCCTACATTTATTTAAAGGTATTCAGCTGAATACTCATTATTTTTTCAAGAATTTTTATACATAGTGTGTACATGTATATGTATAAGAAAAAATTAAAATAGAGCTAAAATAACAGGATAGCCATGAATTGAGCCAAAACAATAGCCTTCTTCTGCTCTCCCATCTATCCTGTCAGCCCAACAATGCAAATGGTCCAGCTGCTCCAACTCCCCATCCGCAGTCCGCTCGGCATACCCCCTCGGTGTGTGTGTGTGTGACTCTCGTCCTCTTAGCTTGACGGTGCATCACTACTTCAGCAGTTTAGCCACTTATCCCAATCTCCCCTCCTGACCTATTCTTGGGTTCCAAATCCTATGTCTGCCCAAGGCAACAGCGGATCAGCAGCTCTCCGCTTGGCTTGGCCTAGGCAACTGCCAGGCCAAGCGCCTCCGGACAACACTTTAGTGGTGAGGGCTAAGGTCATGGTTGCACTGAACGAGGCTGTCGGCGGCGGCTCATCGTAGTAGTGCAACGCCGGGCCATACCACGGAGATGTTCGGAGGACTGAGCAGCAATAAGCAATCATGCAGGTCCAAATCTAAGGCCAGTCTCAGTGGGGCTTTCATGACCCAGTTTTTAACACATTCATATTTTGGAAACAGTACAAAAGAGTTTTATTCCCATGAAACTCTCTCTACTCCCATGAAACTCTTATCATCTCTCACTTCATTAATACGGTGCCACATCAGCACATTTAATGTCCATAAAACTCTGATGAAACCCCATTGAGACTGGCCTAATACTCATAGTTTCTTATCAGTTGCAGTACCAATTGTGAATCAGTATTCAGTTGCCTTCACATTTATTGATATTTGATTTGTGTTTGATTTTTAGGTGTCAATAATCCCAAACATGAAGAGGAAACAGTGCAATATTCTAATATGTTGAATCCTTTATGTTAATCAATTTCAGAGTAAGCTCGGTACTATGAATATCAGAATATTTTGGCAACCAGGAACTTTTCATTTTTAGAAAAAAAATCCAGAAATTATCACTTTTAAAAATTTATAAATTGATAAGTATTTGTTGTTTACAATTCCTCCTCCGGGTGGCTCGTGTCGAACACCGCCCCTAGCCCTCCTCCCAACCCTAGACTCGCCGAAGCGTGCCACTAGACACCGTTGGTCCCAAGCAGGACGGCAGCAGGGCTTCTCCTTTTTCTCCCCTCACTACTTCAGTGGGTGGGAGGGGGGGACGGTGGATCTGGTGCCCGCCTAGTTGCCAGATCCTACATCCTTCATATTGGATCTACAAGAGCTTGGTGGCTTCAAGCTAGTTTTGACGGCGCCATGGTGGGCTCATGAGCTGCGGCTTGAAGGCGGTCCATGCAGTGGCATGGAGACTACGTGTGCGGGGTTGTGGTGGCAGTGTGTGCTATTGCGCATGATGGCACGGAGGTAGTCCAACATGAGTGTGTGTGTCGGTGTTTGACAACCAACAACCTGTCACGAGGCTACCCGGGACAGTGTTTGGTGGGCTTCGGCGTTAGCAGAACTCTGCGATCAACATGAAGACGAACGATTTTATACTGGTTCGGGCCCTCGTGATCGAGTAATAGCCTTTACGTCCAGTTCGGCATGATGCCTTTGTGTTAGATTGTATGATTGAGTTGATGTACAAGGGGTGCTGCCTGCCTCCCTTTATATAGGTCAGAGGGCAGGGCAATTGTTCTAGTCCTAGTCGGTTATAATTGGAGAGTCCTAATTCTATTACAAAGACTAATTTCCCTAAATGTCTGACTAGGTCGGTTCTTGAATACTTGGAGACAACGCCACCTTGTTTCGTGTCTTCAAGCAAACCTTTGACTAGGCCAGGAGACCTCCTACTAGTCAGCCAAATAGGGAACCCGTAGGATCCTGATCCGTCAGTGTGGGTGCAGGATGTGCGTGAGTCGTGAGGTGGCAATAGCACGGTGGCTACACATGCGAAAACGTAGCATCAGCGATTGCAGTGGTACTTAGGCACAGTTGTCACACAAGCTGTTGTGATGTGGCCATGCGAAAAGTGTCGAGGTGGTGCGTAGTTTGCATATGAGGAAGCACGATGGTGCGCCAAGGCGAGGATATGGTGGTGTGGTGTTCTCGCCAGTTTCGGCGTAGAGCATGGTGATGTTGGGGCGGGGGCTAACAAGTTCTAAAAAAATATAGATGGACCGAATTTTGCTTATATATAGCATTTAGTCAAGCAAATGGATAGGTGAGTGTTAGGAAATGCACTTTCTACCTCAGGGCTTACCCAACCATCAAGGATACTCCATTCCATCAGGAAAAAAATGATTTTGGAGGTAATGGTATTGTAGTAATAATAAATGACAATGGTTTGCAAAAGTTATGACATAAGTCGGTGGCTCATTCACTGTATTACTTATATATATGAATAATACACATCTTTTATATTTACAGATCAAGTCATTATCCAATCCAATATATATCTTGTGAAATTACAGGGTCAAAATTAACAGCAGGTACTTTATTTCTTCACTACAAGAAATTTGGCTTTACGTGACGTTTTGATTTAGTCATGAACAAGCGAAAACGCGTCACGGTTAACTATCGATGACGGTTCAGTAAAACGTCACCTATCCCGCGTCATACATTTTTTGGACTGAAATAGAACGTCATAGGTTAGTTTTTTGGATCGTCATGGATAAACCAAAGGGCAACTATAGGAAGAGGCTATGGTGATGAACTGAACCGTCATGGTTTTGCTGCCACGTCAGCTGTTGCCATGTCATTTGGTGATGTTGGATCTGACGTGGCTGCCATCTTGCCACATCATCAATAGGCTTTCTATGGCCCATTTTCTCCAATTAGGCCCATATTTTGTGTATTTTTTTAGATTTAGTTGGGCCCATATTTTAGTATACCTATTGGGCTAGCCCAATTGCATAGTAGAATTAGCCCATTGTGGCCCATAACATATCAGCAAAAATTCAAATTTAAATTGCATCAAATTCAAATTTAAATAGACACTAATTTCACATTTAAATTGACAACCATTCAAATTTAAATTCACATGATTCATATCGTCATAGATGACCACAATTCATCACATATACATATAAATAAGCCAAGGTCCCATCATCGCACATATATCTAAATATAGTTACATATGAATTTTGGCATAACAAAAGCATACATCAGGTCGAAGACCATGCTGTAGTTCATAGAACACCAACAGTTCACATACACTTAAATATAGTTCACAGAACATGTATCCATCACCAAAAACCGTGCATGCACAGGTCAAATACCATGCTACAGTTCACATGCACATAAGTTCACAGCCATGCATCAATTCAACCAAAAGACGCAGCTACTTGTTCACATCGCAGCATCCATCACCAAAATAAGCAACCAACAACAAAGTGCACCGGCCGATAACCAAAGACAACCTTACTGTGTTGCTTGGCATCCTGGAACCATGGACATCAAAGTCTTGATTAGTGCATCAATATCAGCTTGTCTTTTCTTAGACTCCTCTTCTTGCTTAGCCCTCTCCTCTTCTTGCTTAGCCCTAGCTGCTTCTGCCTCCTGAAATTTCTTCATCATTTCTTCCATTTGCTGTTGTTGAGCCTTGACAACCTCCCTAAGATCATTTGATGTTTGTTTCTCCACCACTAGTTCCTCTTCTAGGTCACGCTCAGCACTGACACGTGTGGCATTACTTTGGAGCCCCACATTTACAAGAAACCTGTTCTTCTTAGTTTTCTGAGCAAGAGCCTGAGAGACCACATCAGTCACATCCTTTGGTTGAAGGCCATCATCTACAGGTTCATTCAACTTCTCCTCTATTTCAGCCTTGCAGCATAAGAGACATAGATAGGTCAATGATCATGACATATGAATCTAATGTATCATCAAATTGTGAACTAAGTATAATTTTACTTACAATAAGAGATTGAACTGTAGGAGCAAATCCTTTCTTTTTGCTGTAGTGCATCTCTTTCAATAGTTCCAGTGCATTTGGTGGTTCATTTTTGTACTTGTCAGCCTGAAAAAAAAAGAAAAGGACACTCTAAAAAACTTTTGCTGATTCTATGTATTACTAACACAAACATAAGACAGTAAACAAACTAAATTAGAACATTTTCTAGATTTTCTTGTGTTAGTGGTATAACTAATTTTGCAGCCCCAAGTTTAGTATGCAATGATATAACTTTGAAAACCAAGCAACCAGCAGCAGATTTTTGTTAACAATTACTAATCTTTGTGCCATAGCTAGATACAGACAAGAAAAGACCTCACAAATAGCATGTTCTAGTGAAAAAAACCTCACAACCAACGGTAGGTTTCTGTCAACTATTACTAATCTTTGTGCCATAGCTACATACAAAGCTTTAAATATGCAAAGAAAAGACCTCACAAACAGCATGTTCATATATAGTATTATGTTGCAATTGAAGCTCCAACATGTTCTAGTTGAAAGTGACAGTGAGTTGTACTCACCAAATCTACAATTTGCATTTCATAACTGCGAGAACCAGTAGTCTGATGGAACTGCACTTTGCTTCTATTCTCTTTGTTCTTCTCACAAGTCACCTACAGCAATAGGTTCTGTTGCTAAGCACACATGATGCCAAACATGAAGAAATTGGAAAAGTTGGATGATCTTACCATTTTTTGCTCATTTTTCCAGTGTTCCACAAGTTTATCCCATTGCTCATCAGTCATTGTGCCCACAGGAGATTTTTTGGGCACCAGATGTAGTGGAAAAGCATCAAAATACCTCTGTTTCAGCTTGTAGCGCTGCTGGCGAACAGCTTTCTTCAACATAGCCACACATGCTTTTTTCATAGGTAATGAATTTGCATCCGTATGGAACTTTGACCGGTGACAGTAAACAACATTGCCAATTGTTATTGAATGCACAATCTTAATGTTGCAAATAAACAATGGAAATGGCAAGTTTGAACACTTACAACAATTCTCGATATGTACGCGTCAATTATCTTAGGATACTTCTTGTATTCCTTCCAATGTGTGAATATTGGAACAATTTGTCTTACTGCAATGTTGCACTCAGTTGCAAATTTTGCAGCAATCATCACTGAGTTTGGTCTTCTCTTCCCTGGCTCAATAACCAAAGGAAGTCTCTTCTTCCTCGAGCGAGTCATCTGAACAAGTTCCCTCCCAATACTAGGTCCCCTCGTCCTATTCTCCTCATCAAATAGGTCATCTACAAAGGAGTTGTGTTAGTACACTGCTGTCCTATGTTGGGTATGGAATTAAAATGTGCAAGACTTAGAAAAACACACCTTCAGCGATGTTGGCAACCTGTGTTTGTCCATTTTCATTGACATCATTCATTGTGGCGCCATTTGGAGTGTGTCCATCCAGGTTCAGCTCAGTGCGTACGTGCTGATCTCCAGCCAGGCAGCCATTTTGCTCACCTGCATCAGCTACAATGCAATATTGAGTTAGTAATAGTACTTTGGAATGCAGTCTCGAAATTTGAGTTCAATTTGTTACAAGAATGTAGTCAGTTAACCTTCCTCTGTAGCCTGATTAGGGATTTCAGCTTGATTATTTACTGCATTAACATCAGTCGGACGATTCTTCATTCCCCTTGTGACAACACTAGATTGCATCCCAGGTTGTTCCTTAGCACCTCTCTTCCTCTTCCTTGTTGTTGTCTTCTTCTACAAAGAACCAATCAAACATACAGAATGGGAGATAAACATTAGATGCAATTAGCAAGCAGACCACATATTAAGATTTGACACTATGGAATAACTAGCACCTTAGATGATAAAGTAGGAGGTTCCATGTCATCATCACTTAGATGGGCATCACTGTTAGCCTCATCCTCACCATTGTACTCCGAACCAGAGTCTTCTATGTCCTGCTGCTGCCGCTTTTCTGGGGAAATTGTAGTGTTCGCACACAGTTGAGCTAACACAGGAAGTCCTAGTTTCTGCATGTATGCGTTGTTGCGCATACACTTTCTCATCCGTAGGAATAAATAAGGATTGATCGGAGCTTCTTCAATGAGAAGGAACAAAGAGTACAGATGTCAGCATGTTATAGTGAAAAGACATCACATGTAAACTAATTTATATTGTGAGGAGCAGAAGCATACAATCTCTAGGAATTGATCCCACTCATTTTAAATTTGCATTTAAAGGAAACCGACTAGACATTTACAAACTTTCGGATGCTGTTCTACAGAATTCTAAATTTAGTTTTAACAATGTAAAGAAATTGGAAAGTAATAACTAATATCTGAAAACAACATTTATTTACTAAGCATGCAGATTATCTATCCTGCCAGGACCCTCCATTACTAATCTCACACCTACAAATACCTTAAGCTGACAATGACTATTTTTAATTAAAGGAGAACGCAGAACAATAAACAGTTGTGATTCTTAGAAACAGAGATCACCCAAAATAGAAGCTGCATGAGAGACACTTCACCCAAAATAGAAGCTGCATGAGAGACACTTTACCTTCAATCGGGTTTCCCTGCTGTGGCCTTTTTGAATTCACAGCAGCAGCACCTATAACAAATCAACAATTCAGGTTAAAGAACCCCACAGATGTTATCACTCTGGGAAGGCACTGCTAGTAGTAGCAGCAAAAATTGACAAGGATCTAGTGGCAATTTAGTTCAGGGCATCAATCCCAAGCTTTTTAAGCACATCCACAATTCCACGTAATAAACCAAGAGGAGAAAATACTAGTGAGGTAACCCAGCAAACATCCCTCCCCTGATTTCCCCCAATTTTCGCTAATGTATAGAAAGAATTTAGCCAGTGGTGTATGGTGACTTGAAAATCACAATAGAGAATTATGTTCAGGGTGCCTCTTTTTTTCCAGGACCTGCCCGGTGTTGCCCAGTGTTGCACTCACAATTGATTAGAATATAGTTCAGATTAGCTTCCAGATAAAACAATTTAGTTGTAACAAAAGCATGGCTGATATTTGGAGCACTTGTCACAGTATGGTTAAATAAAAGAACGAACATGCGAGCACATCCCCCTCCGCCAGGTAGCAGTAAGTGGACAGAGTAGAGAGGAATCAACGGTGGGGCAAATAAGGTAACAGTGATCTGCATTGATTAAAGCCAGGCAAGTCAGGGAAGCTCCAGGCGATCGATTTCCTACGACACCTCCATCTCATGGGGCACATGCGAGCACATCCCCCTCCGCCAAAATTAGATCGCCCAAAATAGAAGGTGCAGGAGAGACATTCACCTTCAACATGCTCTCCCCGCCGTGGCCCATTCGTTGGTTTCCTGCCCCTCTTCTTCGACTCGCTCGTCACCTTCACCATCGAGGCCGCGCTTGTAGGTTGCTGGACGGCGGAGCGGGATGGCGAAGCGGCAGTGGAGGAATCGGTGGATCTGGAGGGTGCGGGATGGTGGAGCGGGGCTGCGGGACGGCGGAGCTGCGAGATGGATTGGCGGGATGGTGGCGGCGTTGGCTGGGCGAATTGGAGGATTTGGGGGGGATTTGGTGGCGTCGTTGCCTGCGAGACGACGGAGCCAGATTATATATGGCGCTGCAATATTACCAAAATGTCCCCAACGTTTCAGTGCGGGATGCACGGATGACAGGGCATAATGGTAAATTAGTAGCCAAATATTGGTTGTGGGAAGGCCGCTCGCCGCGAAATTTTCAGGACACGCGCGTAAGCCGAAATTTTTCCAGGGCGCGCGCCTATGTTCAGGGTGCCTCTTTTTTTTCTTTTGTTATTTTTTTCTTAGCTATCGAAATAATAAAATAGTGCCGGATAATAACCAAATTATGAATAATTTGGACCTACTTGTTTAGGTGATAACCAAAATTTGGATTACGATGAATTTACTTGTTTAGGGAATAACCAAAATTTTAAAGTTTAGCTATCAAATTGTTTAGGACCGGTAATCTAAATAAATCACTAATGCCCCCTCTTATGACACACTAATAGTACTTGATAGGACATGTTAAGCCCAATAATCTATATTAGTCCGAAGGTGATCTATAATATGTTTTAAAGTTTAGGTGTCAAAAATTGTTTTGGTGGTGATTATATATAGTAAGTACCAAATAACCTATACTAACCCCAAAGGTTCTCTATGTATGTAGATCAATCAACACCATTGTGTTATGCTATACAAGACTATTTTGGTGTGCAAAGCTTAGGGTCATTTGATGTGTCGATTTTGTGTGAATGCTGATCGTGTGACAAGCTTAGGGTGATTTTGGTGTGTTGATTTTGTGGTTACTACCAATTGATGTATGTATAGTGCTCCTCGAACATACTCTGCATCGATCGGCCACATTTCTTGCTTAGTAATCGTTGTGGTAGTTGTTGACAATAGAGATGGCGACGATATCCCACCCATGATGAAACGAAGAAGAACTACTTGATGTCGCTCAATCTCCCGATTTAGTCATATCCTTTAGCGAAAAAAGCAGGGTTGGATGCCTATAAGACATAAGGCATTGTACAACCAAAAAGAGATGGGAGATCACGCGTTGTTGAGTGAAGAAGCAACACAAGCTTTATGCAAGAGTATGACTTTCTTCAAAGAGGACATTTGTCATTCATGTTGGATGAAGAATCTATATTAACTTGTTGTCGTTCATGTCTAGTAATTGAATAAGATGTTTTACTTCGATAATCAACTCCATTTCAAAAGTTGATGGATTCATAAATGTTCGACTCAAACTTATCCCGCTTAGTGTGATTTGGTCTTGATTTTATATATAGTGAGTACCAAATGATTTGTATCATTCCTAGAGGTTCATCTCTAGATAGGTACGACCTAGATCAACCGACTCAAGCTGTGTTATGGTACACATGATAGTGATTTTGTGGTGACTACCCATTGATGTCTAGTAATGCTTCAAGAAACTACCTAGTAATCATATAAGATGTTCTATATCGATCAACTCCATTCCAATATATGATGAGTACATAAGAAGAATATATGACACGATAGAAAAATCTCGACAAGATTAGTTTTTAATTTCTCTGTCTTCAAAATTACAGATGTTGTGTAACTAAAATAACATTCTTTTATTTAAAATTTATTCTGTTTTCTAAATTTTGTTATTTTATTTGTATAAAGAAATAGCCTTCTAATTACTCTGTTCCTTTTCCTTCCCCTAAGACCGGCCAGCATCCCCGACCACGGCATCGTGGCCAATGAGGGCAGGCCACCTCGCGCCGCAGGTCCCACACGTCAGTGGAGTCTGCTTCGATCTCCTCTCCTCCGTAGACGCGGTCTTCATAGACCAAAGGCATATAAGGAAAGGTCCACCGGTTGGTCTTGGGAGCACACGCGAACAGAATTGGGAGCACTACCCAGTGCCCGCGGTCAAACAGATCGGCCCCGTCCTTTTCTTCCCCTGCGGCGCCTCGCCATCGCCGGAGCAGCCCTCGCCCCGCTACCACCCGCCCCGTCGCTCCTGACTCCCTTCGTCCTCCGCTCTGCCCTCCCTTCGGCCACTGTCCCCTGCAACCCCACGCAGCACGCCCGCTGTCGCCCCACGGATCCTGGAGTCCCGGCTCAAGGCCGTGCAGCAATCGGCGCCGGGGATGGCCAGGGACCGCGTCTGGGACCGGGTGGAGCTCCCGCTCGCAGCCGGCGGTGCCCGCGTCCGGCGGAGTCGCGCCCGCTCGCGACTGCGGAGGCGTAGCGCCTGCTCGCGCCTTCAGCCGTGGACCGTGCCAATGAACTCAGAACACTTAGTGAACTGTATGAGAAGCAGCTTTTGGAGAAAGAGAAGCAGCTGCTGAATTTCAAAGCTATTTTCTTTGTGTTTGTAGTTGGGGTCTTGTTTGGTGTGTCCTTCAGTTTACTGACGATAGTATGATGGTCATTTGGTTTGATGTTTGTGCTGGAAGGCTATGGCAAGTTCAGGGTGCTGTAATATGCAATATGTACTTTGAGTATCTTCCATTATGTAATATGTAGTTCAGACCATGCCAGTGTCCTATTTTCACATGATCTGACCATGGTTTCTATATTTTGTGGTTTCAGAAATTGTGCCTCTATCATAGGCCTTACCTGAGCTCTAAGGTATCTGGATTATGATCAATGGCTGCATGCTGTTTGGCCAATGGCCGAGATTACCAGTACATGACTGCAGGAAGAAGCACAACATTGCCTTGAGGAATTCTATGATGTCATGTATGTACAGGTAGCAAGATTCCATGGCTCCCTAATTAGTTGCTACTGGAGAAAGAGACCAAAATGAATGCAAAGGATCGATCCTAAGTTGCTGCTGGAGAAGGCGTCCAGCTTGTACTAACTGAAGGCTGAATTTCAGTATCATTTTCTCTGTATTTGTAGTTGGGACTATGACAATGTCCTTCAACCATGTAATTTAGTTCGGACTATGGCAATGTCCTTCAACCATGTAAATCTGTATCTTTTTTTTCACTCGAGCTGGAATACGTGTAAATCTGTACCTTTTTTCACTTGAGCTGGTTTGTACATTGTGTGGTTGTATGTGCAAGTTGAATTGAAATTTAGCCTCATCATAGGCATATTTTCACAGAAGCTATCCATGTGCTCTGATCTTAGGCATATTTTGCCTCTATCATAGGCCTTACCTGTGCTCTGAGGTATCTCAACCATGGATGGTTCTTAGGTCTGATGACCTCAATGACTACATGCATGTTCTAGCAGAACACATGACTCCTAGGTTGATGCTGATTGAACACATGTTTATCTAGAGGAAGAAATAAAAAGCACAGTGGCACAAATAAAAAGCACAAGAACAAACAAATATAAATATATTGTTGCTGGGAACAGGGGCCTATATGGTCATAATTCCAAACAACCAGGGGCAGCTTCCAAAACGAAACATGGAAAATATCACATAATATGGTCATAAATCCAAACTGAAATGTCTTGTTCATTGCAGATATGCGCTCTTAATTAGTACATGACAAATGATAAGTTCACGAGTACTCAAGTACTAAACATGGAAAATATTACAAATAATACATGACAAATGCTAAACTACTCATCATCACTATCAACCTCAACAGGGACAGCTTCTTCTTCACTCAAGTACTCCATCAGTGTGTCATCCTCTACCTCGTCACCCTCTTCATCTTCACAAGTAGTCTTTGATTCATTTTCCTTTCTAAGTCGAGCAACCTCAGCAACATCAACAAGAAGGCCAGCCTCATCAACTCTGTTCAAAGGCATGTCAGGCAAGATCTCAGAAACTTCTGGTCTTCTGCCAGTGTCCACAGCACATGTGTGCTCTTGATAGGGTGCAGCAGTGGATACGACACCATCTATTTCAGAAACATTGTACAAATGACGATGCTTAAATGTCTGGACAATCCGCCAATTTGTTCCATTCTTAATATCTGGCAAATAGAAAACTTGTGTAGCTTGAGTTGCCAAAA
Organism: Saccharum hybrid cultivar R570; assembly: GCA_038087645.1. Lineage (NCBI taxonomy): Eukaryota > Viridiplantae > Streptophyta > Magnoliopsida > Poales > Poaceae > Saccharum > Saccharum hybrid cultivar. The sequence goes on along the minus strand of JAQSUU010000804.1, from coordinate 5,137,440 downwards.
TAAAACAGTCTTTCTTGTACCACAGGCTGCCAATATTGATGCTTTTACAAAACCCATCATCCCTTACTGCAGTATGCTTACCATCCAATTTGTACCAGTCACATTTAAAAAGAACAACAGTTCTTTTTGTACCATCATCCTTGGCGTGGTACTCTAACTCAATAATCTCTTTCAATGTACCATAAAAATCAATCATCTCACTTCTGTATGAGCTTGCACAGGCCACCCCAGAGTTTTGTGTCTTCTTGTTTTTGTCACGCTCGACGGTGCAGTACCGCACACCACTGACAACACATGTGGAGTATGATCTAACTCTAAGGTCAGGGCCACAAGCTAGGGCAAATATATCATCATCTACCTCTTCTGATGCATTCAACCTCCACATCTGCAAAAAAGGAATGTCTCAGCACCAAAATAGTTATCTACAAGATAACTAATAATCTAAGATAAGAATAAGATAGATACTAACATAATTCCTGAACCAACTCGCAAATCCATGCTCTGTCCTTCTTCCAAGGTCTGCAGCCTGCACCCTTGCTTCTATCAATTCATCTTCAAACTTTCTGTAACTCAAAAATAAAAAAAATCAGTAAGTTGCTAATCTAAAAATAATTAAGAAATAGATGTAATATACAAAATAGAAAATATTTTAGAACATACTTTATGTACTTCTCAGCCTGATCACAATTATGGAGAACATACCAAGCCAACTTATCAAGTTCCTCGGAGAATGAAAGATCACATGCACCAATAAGATTAACACCATGCCCAAAAACATCAACAGTATAGGCTGATTGATCTGAAAATCCAACATTTCTTGGAAGTCGATTAAACCTTGTCTCTACATCATCCATATATCTCGAGCAAAATGTGAGGGCTTCATCTGCCACATAAGCCTCTGCAATTGAGCCTTCTGGACGTGCCTTGTTCCTAACTGACCTTTTCAATGTATACAAGCGTCGTTCAATGGGGTACATCCACCCAAACTGCACAGGTCCACGGAGCATGGCCTCATCAGGCAAGTGGACAGCAAGGTGAACCATGACATCAAAAAAAGCAGGGGGGGAAGATTTTCTCAAGCTTGCACAATATGATTGGTATTTCGGTCTTCATTCGAGCCAAGATATCTTTGTTTAGTTTTTGGCTGCACAATTCCCTAAAAAATTTGCCGAACTCAGCAAGTGTTTGATATATATCATCATCCAACAGCCCTCTCAGCCCAGCTGGTATAATCCTTTGCAACAGAATATGGCAGTCATGAGTTTTAAGGCCTTGCCACTTGATTGAGTCAGGATTTAAGCATCTTTGTATATTTGAAGCATATCCATCTGGAAACTTGGCCTCCTGCAAGAAATTACAAAATTAAGTCTTCTTTGACTTGGACAACGTATATCGAGCTTTGGGCATGTCATATGAATCTCCACTATCCTGTAATTGCAACTCGTTTCTAATTTTCAAATCAGCCAGATCGAGCCTTGCATTAACTGTGTCCTTTGACTTCCCTTTTATGTCCAGAATGGTACCAAGAAGGCTTTCACACACATTTTTTTCAATATGCATGACATCCAGATTGTGTCTAAGCTTTAGAGTTGGCCAATATGGTAAGTCCCACAAACAATTCCTTCTGCCCCAAATTGGCACACGATTGCCCGAACGCTTCCTTTTCTGTCCTACTCTAACATCACTAACCTTTTCCAATTCTTCTAGCAGCTCTTCTGTGGTGAAACTAGTTGGCTTCGCACTGCTATCATGGAGGGATGCAAATTCATTGGCCCTGCGTAAACGATGACCACTCGGAAGGAAACGACAGTGCCCAATATAACATAGCTTGCTCCTTATGGCATATGACAGAGGATTTTTGTCACAATGGAGACAAGCAAAGTAACCACTTGTGGTACGGCCTGATAGGGTACTTAGTGCTGGATAATCATGAATGCACCATAACACTGCAGCACGAAGCTTAAAATCTTTTCCGGTGATAGCATCAAGAGTATCCACACCCTTCCATAGCTCAAGTAATTCTTCTACAAGAGGTTGCAAAAAAACATCAAAGGCCTTCCCCGGTGAACGAGGACCAGGAATCAACAAAGCCATCATGAAATTAGATTCATCCATGCATGCCCAAGGTGGTAAGTTGTATGGAATCACAAAAACAGGCCACATGCTATAAGATGAACTCATGTTGCTAAAAGGGTTGAAACCATCTGTGGCAAGTCCAAGTCTTATGTTCCGTGCATCTTTAGCAAAATCAGGCCAGCGGTTGTCAAAATCTTCCCATGCCTTTCCATCTGTAGGATGGGTCATTTCCTTCTCGTTGTGTTTCCTCTTCAACTTATGCCACTGTGCTTCCTCCGATCTTTTCTTCGAAACAAACATCCTTTGCAGCCTGGGGACCAATGGAAAATGCCGCAATACTTTTGCTGGAACCTTCTTCCTCTCATGATCTTTCCATCTTGATGCCCCACAAACTGGACAACTATCCTTTTTTTTATTTTCCTTTCTAAATAGCACACAATTGTTGGGACACACATGAATTGATTCATAACCAAGTCCTAACTCACGTAGCATTTTCTTTGCTTCATCGTATGATTTTGGAATAGTATTAAACTGTGGGAAAGCTTCTGACAAGATCTTCATAATTGCAGAAAATGCTGAGTTAGTGATCCTATAGTATGACTTCACATGGAGCATCTTGATTACAAATGTGAACCTTGTAAAATTCATACAACCAGGATATAGCTCACGCTTAGCATCTTCAATCAGCTGTTTGAAATGTGATGCAGCACCCTCATTTCCATCTTCAGATCTAGCCTCATTTCTATGTTGTTCAGACCTGACAAGTTCCCCTAACATCTCTTCAACTCCACAAACATCATTGGTGTGCTCAGGTACAGAAGAATCAACATTTGCATCCTCAACTACTGCTAGTTCCTCCAAAACATGAATATTTCTGTCCTCTCCATGATCTATCCACCTGGTATATGTGCTGGACATGCCATTGAGCAGTAGGTGCCTCTCCACTTCATTTTGCTCCAAAGATTTATAGTTCAGACAGATTTTACATGGGCACAAAATCTTCTCAGACTCAGAGAACCTCTTTTTGACAAAGTTCATGAAAGACCGGACACCACAAATGTACTGAGGGGTAAACAGGGCACCATGAATCCAACGTCTATCCATCTACATAAAAATTGTAGAAAATAAATAGATCAATCTAACACTCATTTAAATTGCATATCCAAATTCGTACCAATCGAAATCAGTTGAGGCAAGATATCTGGAGGTGCGCGGCCATGGATCCCCTACAGGGGGGCTTGACGGAGCCGCTGTCGTGGCTGCTCCTCGGTGTCGCCTTCGCCGCAGCCACCGCTGACAGCAACCGGGACGACCGGCGTGGATCCAACCGGCGCGGACAGGGACCACAAGGCACTGACAGCGGCGGCTGGCGAGGACAAGGGCGGCCCATGCGGAGAGAGATGGCCGGTGAGGACAGGAGCAGCGGGCGGCGCGCGCCCGGTGGCCGGCGAGGATAGGGGCGGCGCACGCCCGGCGGCCGGCGTGGATAGGGGCGATGCTCACCCGGCGGCCTGTGAGTCTGGACACGGTCGCGTGGTCTGGAGAGCTAGACACGGTCTCTAATTTGTTTGAGAACTATCCTAATTTGTTTGCAAACGGTCAAAAGAAAAAACGTATCACTTATATGCACACATGAATCGGTGTCCAAGTGGTTAGGTCCCTGCTGTTGTGATCGACGGGTCCAGGGATCAATTCCCAGCAGCGGCCTCTTTTTTTCACATTTACCTTCCTCCCACCTTCCATATTTACATTTTTTTCACATTTACCTTCCTCCCACCTTCCATATTTACACCTCTCACCGACAGGTAGGTCCCACCAGCCCCTGCCACTCAACATGACACGTAGGAATGATGTGGACGCTCACATCAGCATGACATGTTAGATTTCGTATCTGTGACCTTCCAATTAGTCCGTCATGGATGACTAAATTGATCCGTGACGTCTAGTTATGACGATAATTTAACCAATCGTCATACATCTATCGCCTTGGATTTGGACCGTCACAGATGACTACATTTCGTGATGATTTCTTAAAAGGTCACAATGAAACCGTCACGTAAAGCCAAATTTCTTGTAGTGCTTTGACCAATATATAAATAAATTTCCGTTTGTTCCATGCTTGCATACATGGAGCTAAATGCCAAATATATGAACAGTACCAAGGTACCCCCCATGTTACCTGGAACAAAGATTTGCCCAGGAATTTCGTATGATGCATGTTGGACAAATGGATGATGCTGACTGCTGACCGTTGATCGAGTACCACCGGCAAACCATGACGTATACGGCTGATGCATGCATGCATGCTCTGAACTGCTGATGCATATTCATGCTTTGCTCAAGAACAATGTGTGGAATAGTGTTTTGCGTGCCTCAAACTGTTGTCGTCTCTGCAGAAAGACTAGAATTTGGTTCGTCCTTGAGTTCAGTTGCTTCTGAATTAAATCCTCCATGTTTTATTTGCATATATAATATCGTACGTCCTCTCTCTCCATGATCCTTCGCATCCAAATCCATCCACGTCACATGCATGCCTTATTAACCCGTTTTCATTGCTTGTCCTTCTGCAGGTGCCACGTGGTCGACCGCTGGCTAATTCCTGGGGCTGTACTATTAGTATTATACAACTATACATATACACATGAACACATCAATATAATGACCAGTAGTCATAAACTAACAGTAACAAGTAAGATCCACATGACTTCGTTATATATGCACAGGCAGGTATTGGATTAGCTCACATGTATATATCTTATGGTCAGATGACTTGCTCAAAGCACAGGAGCATGCACATGCATCTTCGTTGGTCCACATTATGACTTCATGCATGGAAAGAGTAGAGAAGAACAGGCAGAGAATTCCAAGTGCACCTCAAGAAGATAGATTGTTTAATTTAGAGGACTAACCCTTGAACAAATATACTATGAAAAAGAGTAGTAGTGGTCAGAATTTTGTTTGGGGACCGGCCGGGGAATGAAATATCTAGATGACTTATTTGTGACTAGAGGAGTAGTACTTAATCCTCCCTAATCAGTGTTTAATTCAACATGACCATCTCTGCAGAAAACTTGACATGATGGAGACATTTGCCAGCCTTCTAATTAATTCACTGGCCTTGGTCCTGGTCCTAGCTACTAGTTGGTATTTACAAAATACAGCACAAATTGCTGTGCAGGTTAGCCTTTTCAAGAGCACGTGATGTGACGGCCTGATGGTGATTCCAGCAGGGAGGAAAATGCAAATAGCAGCGTGGAGAAGATGGCCGCCATGGTCAAGCTACACTCTAATTAAGGCCAAGCTGAGAAACACAAATTTTGCCGCGTGGAGGAGATGGCACAAATTGGAGATATGTTATTAGATGTATAAATTTAGAAACACCTTAATAATATCATTAGATGTACTATTAAGGCCAAACTACGCCTAAAGGAGCCAACAAGGAGAAGTAAGCCTTAGGTATAGGCGTTGTAACTAAAAAAAATATTACTTTATCCAGGAAAACTGCATCTTATTTTTCTCAAGAGTTAACCGCAAAAATCTAGTATTTCAAATACGGTCTTCTTTGGCTGCACCTCTAATCTATCCACATCAATCCACATATATTTAGGTCTGATTCGGTTATCGAGGAATGATGCCCAGAAACAATTCTTAGCCGGAACGATTCACTAATTTGTATAACCTTCGTCAGCAGCAATGGTTCCTAGGCCATTTCACCCTGACCGAACGAGGCCTTAGGTGGTCTGGAATGGATTAGGGTGATTGAAATGCAGCCAAACAAGTTCTACGACGTTGTACGTACATTTCCGGCCGGGATGGAAACAAATTAGACGCTTTATTTGGTACCCTCCAGATCACATGGCCGACCAATAATTCTTATGGTCCCAATTAGCTGCAGCTAGTTGTAGATGGATTATTTGGCGCAGCTGCAGAAAAAACACAGGAGGAAAGACCGAAGAAACACTTATAGTACGTCCACAGTGAGGTCTGTGACTCAAGTCTGGATTGAGTGCCGGCCGGAGACAGGTCCAGATTCGCAGGGACGGCGTGTGAGATGCATGAGGAATCCAATTCTGGCCTTGCAACAACCTCTCTCTCGCGCACAGTTTTGCCCACATTTTTCTTGCGAGAAGAAAAGAAGCCAATGCAAAGAACACCAAGAAACCCACCAGGACTATTCCTATTCGTTTGGGGATATAACACGCAAACAAACCTTTCTCGGTGACGGTTTGCAAATTCCATGGACTCTTATTGCATTGAGAACTAGCTAGCGAACCTTCTGATGAGAAGCCATGCATATTTATTGTTTATGGCCACGATTTGCTGATGGAAATTAGTCCATATTTTTTCCAAGGAAGATGACCCAAGATATCGGGAATATGGTCTGAGAATTCAGTGTTGAGGTCTAGGTTAGGTTTAAGAACTAAGATATTCTTTCACTCAAAAAAAGAACTAAGATATTCTGATATTATATCATAACAGCTGATATAGAAGATGCAGATGCCAATACAATTAGGCAATAAGGCGACAGTGACACCATCACCAGCACTGGACAAGAAGAAACTAGGGTTGACAGCGTCGAAGATTTTAGAAATTGGATTGCATGGATGAATGGCCCAAAAAAATGATTTTTTGGAAGCATATGTTATATAATATATAAAAACACTCGCATGGGCTAGACTGACACTAACATAAAAATGATATCCAACAAGTTGCATTATTGTTGGTTTATAATGTGTCGATCAATTCTCGTATAAAATATCTGATGTTTGCTCCTTTCCAAATTATAAATTGTTTTGGTAGCAAAAAACTATGTAGAAAACTCAAACGACTTATAAATTTGAAACGGATAGAGTATAAAAGATGTTTACTTGTTTTGCTACGGGGAGCATGACCACAACAAAGAAAGGATTGACATTCAAAGAAATCATTAGGTCCAAATTTTAGCTAAATCTTTGAAGTCAACTGCAGCACTGTGATGACAAGATTGAATGCATCGTCTTTGCTTGTATTGCATGTTGGAAGGCATAGTCACAAAGTTCCTGGAACAATTGTGTCGTGGAAAGGGGGCCGAAGAACATGGTAACGAAACTAATCCCACGTTCCCGGTGACAGTGGTTGGAGGCAATGGCCTTCTTCGCCTCCCACAGGTGGAATATGTCTTTAGAATTACAAACTAAGTTTATTTGGTTTATTATGCGACTGTTAATGTTTTAAAAATTTGTGTGCAATAATAATTTTGGTATGATTCCTCACTTATGGGGATGAAGCCGGATATTCTTGCATTATCTAAAAAATTTATCTGAAGTTGCCAACAGGCCTTTAGTTGTGAGATTACTTTTTTAAAGTTTTGTTCATCTAATAACAATGTTCTTCCAAATAGTAATTTATATAGCTCATTTAAATACCATTAAAGCTACATAGTAATTTAGCTCAATTAAACAGTATTTTTAATCATTTTATACCCCAATAAATGGCTAAACACCATATGATCGAGGAAACAAGCCGATGCAAGAACACCAAGAAAAGAAACCCACCAGGACTATTCCTATTCGTTCAGATATATAACACGCAAACAGAGCTTTCTCAGCGAGAAGGTTTGGAAATTCCATGCATGGATTCTTATTGAGAGGTAGCTAGCGGACCTTCTGATGAGAGGCCATGCATGTTTAATTACGACCACATTTTGCTGATGGAAAATTAGGCACGAGATCGAATTGGAGGTTTTGCAAGGAAGATGACCCAAGGCATCAGGAATATGGTCCTAGAATTCACTTGCGGTCAATTAGGCAAGTATGAATAACAGGATATGGAAGATGCTGCACCAAGACGTCAGCAAGATGCCACACAGTTAGGCAAATAAGGCGACAGTGACACCACAGGACACTGAACAAGAAACTAGCTAGGTTGAAGGTGTGGATGATCTTGAACGTTGGATTGCACGCATGAATAATGCAATGGCTGAAAAATTCAATTTTTTGAGCATAAAAGTATAAAACACTCAAGCATGGGCTAGACAGACCCTAACACAAGAGAGTGATATCCAACAAGTTGCATTATTGTTGGTTTCTAATAATACACCAATCGATGCTCGTATTAAATACCCTCCCCCACAACCCCCCCCTCCCCCCCCACCCCACCCCAAAAAAACTGTAAGCCATTTTGAGATTTTTTAGATACTATAATATACTCCAGATATACACTAGGTCCATATATATGATAAAAACTATATATCTAGAAAAGCCAAAATGAGTTATAATTTAGAACAAGGGAGCATCTGATATAAAAGATGTTGTTTACTTGTTTTTGCTACGTAGCATGTCCACAAAGAAGAGAGTGAAATTCAAAGAAATCATTAGGTCCAAGTTTCAGCTAAACCATAAAGAGGCCTTAATTATCGTAAGTTGCCAATGCATATGTGCATATCTTATTTGTTGGGGTTGATAGATTATATCCGATGTATTATGAATAGATTAACCTTCTATTTATTTTTTGTTAATAGATTATATGAATAAATTAACCTTCCATTTATTTTTTATTAATAGATTAACTAACGGCACTACCAATCTGGTATTTTATTATATTTTTGTGGACTTTAAATCTGAACAGTTAGCGTAATCAGATATTTTATTCGTCACAATTGTGAACGTTGTTACATTGTATCGAGATTTTTTCCATACCTCTTTGAAATTATTTTCACCGTACGATATAAGTTGTTTTTTTACCAGACAATGAGATTTTAGGCTGTTTTTTAATCTATCTACTGTGAACGTTGTTACATAGTATCATGATTTTTCCCCTACCTATCAAAAAACTAAAGAGTAGTTTTATTTTACCGGAGTCACAATTGTCAACGTTGTTACATTGTATTGAGAAATTTTCGGTAGCTCTTAAAATAAATGATTTTCCCCGTACGACATAAGTTGTTTTTTTACCGGTCAATGAGATTTTAGGCTGTTTTTTAATCTACACCTACTGTGAACGTTGTTACATCCTATCATGGTGTTTTTCCCGTCCATCTAAGAAAAAAGTAGTTTTTTACCGGATAATGAGATATATGGGGTTATTTTGAATTATCTTACATAATGGCAAAAGTGGGTAATTTAGATTCAAAATTAGGGGGTTACTTTATGTATTTTTCATAATAGCAAAGGTGGGTAATTTTTCAAAAATTATAATAGATCCAATGGCTATTATCGATGATGATGATTCGAGTCTACCAAATTAAAGGCTAGATGTTTCTGATTATTGTGAGAATTTCTAGGATTTATCTTTTTTTCTAGCATGTCTTGTGAGAATTAATGTGGTGCCTCCGTTGGGGCCTCTAATTAGTAGTCTACCAAATTAAAGGCTAGATGTTTCTAATTATTGCGAGAATTTCTAAAATTTATCTTTTTTTCTAGCGCGTTTGGTGAGAATTAATGTGATGCCTCCGTTAGGGCCTCTAATTAGTAATAGTAAGATAAGGCGACAATGACACCACCAGCACTAAACAAGAAGAAACTAGGGTTGACAGCGTGGAAGATTTTGGAAATTGGATTGCATAGATGAATGGCCCAAAAAATTGATTCTTTTTGGAAGCATATGTTATATAATAATATATAAAAAACACTTGAGCATGGGCTAGACCGACACTAACAAAAAAAATGGTATCCAACAAGTTGCATTATTGTTGGTTTATAATGTGTCGATCGACTCTCGTATAAAATATCTGATATTCTTTACTTTCCAAATTATAAATATCTGATATTCTCTACTTTATACTATAAAATTAAACAATCTTTTTTAATCGTTTCACCCCTAATAAATGGCTAAACAGCGTATGATCGAGGAAACAAGCCGATGCCAAAACACGAAGAAAAGAAACCTACCAGAACTATTCCTATTGGTTCGGATATATAACACGCAAACAGAGCTTTCTCAGCGAAGGTTTGGAAATTCCATGCATGGATTCTTATTGAGAGCTAGCTAGCGAACCTTCTAAGAGGCCGTGCATGTTTAATTACGGCCACATTTTGATGGTGGAAATTAGGCACGAGATCGAATTGGAGGTTTTCAAGGAAGATGACCCAAGACATCAGGAATATGGTCCGAGAATTCACTTGTGGTCAATTAGGCAAGTATGAGTAACAGAATATGGAAGATGTTGCGCCAAGGCGTCAGAAAGATGCCACACAGTTAGGCAAATAAGGCGACACAGTGACACCACAGGACACTGAACAAGAAACTAGCTAGGGTTGAAGGTGTGGATTAGGGATGAAAATGAAAATGATAATTTCCGATTTTCGGAAGTCGTTTTCCAATTTTTTTCAATTTTTAGGCCTAATCGAAAATGGTAGCGATAATCGAAAAAATAAAAATGATAAAATTAATTGGAAACGAAAGCGAAAACGATTTTGCTCTCTTCCGACCGTTTTCGAAGATTACCGTATTTAGCCGGTAATTTACCGTTAGTAGTTACCGATTCAAAGTATTTTAGGTCTAGTTGGCCCACATCTAAACATCTCATCTGCGCATGCAAGCATATAAAGCAAATATCTTTTTGGAAAGGAACTATACGATAAGTATTTCATCTGTATAGGAACAAGAAGGCAATCAGTCAATCACGTATTGCACCTTAACTGTATCTAGTCACCACGAACACGAACGAAATCTAGCTTTTAGCTTGTTTCATACCAAAGATGGTGTGAACCGTGGTTTTTGCTTGTGGTCTTGTCAATTGTGGATTTGTTTATTACTATTGTTACGTGAGATAAGTCGAGTTTTATGGCTCTTTTCATGTTCTATAGTTCGGCGTGTTTATTATTTTTTAGATATCGTTCTCATGGATTCCGATCATTATCGATATATTTTCCGATCAACTACTATCGTTTTCGAAATTACCGGAATATCGGTGTCGTATTCGTTTCCGACAATATCGTATCGATTTCGTTTTCGAGAAAAAAAATGAAAATGAAAGTGATTTTGCCTCCTATCGATCGTTTCTGACCGTTTTCATCCCTAGTGTGGATGATTTTGAACACTGGATTGCACAGAATGAATAATGCAATGGTTGAAAAATACAATTTTTTTAGCATAAAAGTATAAAACACTCAAGCATGGGCTAGACAGACCCTAACACGAGAGTGATATCCAACAAGTTGAATTATTGTTGGATTCTAATAATGCATCGATCGATGCTCGTATTAAATATACACCCCCCTCCCACCCACACACACACATTTAGAATTGTAAGTCATTTTGAGTTTTTTTAATACTACTCTAGGTATAACTTGGTCGAGATATATAGTAAAAACTATGTATCTAAAAAAGTCAAAATAACTTATAATTTAGAATTAGTGACTGAGTGAGCATATGATATAAAAGATGTTGTTTACTTGTTTTTGCTACGTAGCATGTCCATAAAGAAGGGATTGAGATTCAAAGAAATCATTAGGTCCAAGTTTCAGGTTAACCACAAAGCGGCCTTAATTATTCTAAGTTGCCAATGCCAACATCCACTTAGTTGTGAGATGAAATGGGAGATTATTTTTTAAAAAAATGTTTCGTTCATTTAACAACAATGTGTGTCTAAATGCTCATTTAGCCTATTTAAACGTTACACGGTGATATTTAATCAGCTCTTTATTATATACAAAACAGCCCTTATTTGATGGTTCCACCATAATAATGGCTAAACAGAGGATGGTCGACCGTTTAGCGTTTAAAAGTGATTATACCGCTTAATAAAAAGATATTGCTCCAACAAATAAGCTTGAAGATATATGTAGTAGCGCTTACACCGCTTAATAAAGAGATATTACACCAACAAATAAGGTTGAAGGTATATCTAGTAGATTTTGTAACGCGATCTGCTTTTTGTTTCTCCGATTAGCTTTTGTGTGTTGTTAATTAGTTGTTTGCCTGCCCTCTCCCTCTATGAACAAAACTCACGAAGTAGGACACAGGAACCATCGTTCATGCCTGTCTTGACCAAGTCAAAGCTTTGCTGGCAATGTGATTGAATGCTTGATGTTAGCTCATCACCTTGACAGGGACATCCTCTGGCATATCCGTAATTTGGAAAATTTGGGTCGCAAAGAACAACTTGCCACAAGCATCCAGCGGCTCTGCCGCCACTGCCCAAGAAGCTTCATCACACCTTAGCTTGAGGTGGCCATGGCAGGACTGGTCCAGTCCAGGTCCATACCTGCAATGCTTGTGTTGACCGAAGCTTCCTCCTCATACATGGCAGTAGGTTGAGCTTGCTCACTATATATACGGGCGCCATCCATGCCGAGCTCTCCATCTCAAGTCATCAGCTCCAAGCTAGCTAGCTAGCCTTCACTCAAGCATCACAAAACCCTACTAGTGCCACGTTCAGCAACTGCATAAAAACACTTCACAGCTAGCAATCTATCTACTCGATCGTCTTCAATTCCCAAGACATAATCAACAATGGTGGTTCCCGTGATCGACTTCTCCAAGCTGGACGGCGCCGAGAGGGCCGAGACCCTGACGCAGATAGCCAATGGCTGCGAGGAGTGGGGGTTCTTCCAGCTCGTGAACCACGGCATCCCGCTGGACCTTCTGGAGCGCGTCAAGAAGGTGTGCTCCGACTGCTACCGCCTCCGGGAGGCCGGGTTCAAGGCGTCGGAGCCGGTGCGCACGCTGGACGCTCTCGTCGAGGCAGAACAACGCGGCGAGGAGGTGGCGCCCGTGGACGACCTGGACTGGGAGGACATCTTCTACATCCACGACGGCTGCCAGTGGCCGTCCGACCCGCCGGCGTTCAAGGAGACCATGCGCGAGTACCGCGCCGAGCTGCGGAAGCTCGCCGAGCGCGTCATGGAGGCCATGGACGAGAACCTCGGCCTCGACAGGGGCACTATCAAGGCCGCCTTCTCCGGTGACGGCCGGCACGAGCCCTTCTTCGGCACCAAGGTCAGCCACTACCCGCCGTGCCCGCGCCCGGACCTCATCACGGGCCTGCGCGCGCACACCGACGCCGGCGGCGTCATCCTGCTGTTCCAGGACGACAAGGTCGGCGGACTCGAGGTGCTCAAGGACGGCCAGTGGACCGACGTGCAGCCGCTCGCGGGCGCCATCGTCGTCAACACTGGTGACCAGATCGAGGTGCTCAGCAACGGGCGGTACCGCAGCGCCTGGCACCGCGTGCTGCCCATGCGCGACGGCAACCGCCGCTCCATCGCCTCCTTCTACAACCCGGCCAACGAGGCCACCATCTCGCCGGCGGCGGTGGCCAGCGGCGGCGGCGAGGCGTACCCCAAGTACGTGTTCGGCGACTACATGGACGTGTATGCCAAGCAGAAGTTCCAGGCCAAGGAGCCCAGGTTCGAGGCCGTCAAGGCGGCGGCGCCAAAGTCATCTCCAGCGGCATAAAAGGAGAGAAAAAAGAATCCAATTATTCAATATATTACAAAATTAATTATTAATTTATTTGTTTTTTATATATATATAATTGCTGGAGAAATAATAAGGATTGGGTCTTTTTCTCATGTACTTCCAAGTCTTGGGTCTTTTTCTCATGTACTTAATGTGACAGTGATTGTATGTAAAAGTTGTACAATCCTGTTGCACTTCAAAAAAAAAAAGATAGTTGGATACTAGCATTCAACAGCATATCCGTATTAGATATTCATCTTTGATTATCCAAATTCGGATATAAGGTAGGTTCCAATTAACCTATTCCGGTCAACCTTGCACTCCCAATGACTTGGGCATGCTACAATGCAAGGGCAGGCCTACCTTTATTTAAAGGTATTCAGCTGAATACTCATTATTTTTTCAAGAAATTTTATACATAGTGTGTACATGTATATGTATAAGAAAAAATTAAAATAGAGCTAAAATAACAGGATAGCCATGAATTGAGCCAAAACAATAGCCTTCTTCTGCTCTCCTATCTATCCTGTCAGCCCAACAATGCAAATGGTCCAGCTGCTCCAACTCCTCATCCGCAGTCCGCTAGGCATACCCCTCGGTGTGTGTCTCTCGTCCTCTTAGCTTGACGGTGCATCACTACTTCAGCAGTTTAGCCACTTATCCCAATCTCCCCTCCTGACCTATTCTTGGGTTCCAAATCCTAGGTCTGCCCAAGGCAACAGCGGATCAGCAGCTCTCCGCTTGGCTTGGCCTAGGCGGCTGCCAGGCTAAGCGCCTCCGGACAACACTTTAGTGGTGAGGGCTAACGTCATGGTTGCACTGAAGGAGGCTGTCGGCGGCGGCTCATCGTAGTAGTGCAACACCGGGCCATACCACGGAGAAGTTCGGAGGACTGAGCAGCAATAAGCAATCATGCAGGTCCAAATGTAAGGCCAGTCTCAGTGGGACTTTCATGACCCAGTTTTCAACACATTCATATTTTGGAAACAGTGCAGAAGAGTTTCATTCCCATGAAACTCTCTCTACTCCCATGAAACTCTTATCATCTCTCACTTCATTAAAACGGTGCCACATCAGCACATTTAATGCCCATAAAACTCTGATGAAACCCCATTGAGACTGGCCTAATACTCATAGTTTCTTATCAGTTGCAGTACCAATTGTGAATCAGTATTCAATTGCCTTCACATTTATTGATATTTGATTTGTGTTTGTTTTTTAGGTGTCAATAATCCCAAACATGAAGAGGAAACAGTGCAATATTCTAATATGTTGAATCCTTTATGTTAATCAATTTCAGAATAAGCTCGGTACTATGAATATCAGAATATTTTGGCAACCAGAAACTTTTCATTTTTAGAAAAAAATCCAGAAATTATCACTTTTAAAAATTTATAAATTGATAAGTATTTGTTGTTTACAATTCCTCCTCCGGGTGGCTTGTGTCGAACACCGCCCCTAGCCCTCCTCCCAACCCCAGACTCGCCGAAGCATGCCACTAGACACCGTTGGTCCCAAGCAGGATGGCAGCAGGGCTTCTCCTTTTTCTCCCCTTACTACTTCAGTGGGTGGGAGGGGGGGACGGTGGATCTGGTGCCCGCCTAGTTGCCAGATCCTACATCCTTCATACTGGATCTACAAGAGCTTGGTGGCTTCAAGCTAGTTTTGACGGCGCCATGGTGGGCTCATGAGTTGCGGCTTGAAGGCGGTCCATGCAGTGGCATGGAGACTATGTGTGCGGGGTTGTGGTGGCAGTGTGTGCTATTGCGCATGATGGCACGGAGGTAGTCCAACATGAGTGTGTGTGTGTGTGTGTGTCGGTGTTTGACAACCAACAACCTGTCACGACGCTACCCGGGACAGTGTTTGGTGGGCTTCGGCATTAGCAGAACTCTGCGGTCAACATGAAGACGAACAATTTTATACTGGTTCGGGCCCTCGTGATCGAGTAATAGCCTTTACGTCCAGTTCGGCGTGATGCCTTTGTGTTAGATTGTATGATTGAGTTGATGTACAAGGGGTGTTGCCTGCCTCTCTTTATATAGGTCAGAGGACTGGGCAATTGTTCTAGTCCTAGTCGGTTATAATTGGAGAGTTCTAATTCTATTATAGAGACTAATTTCCCTAAATGTCTGACTAGGTCGGTTCTTGAATACTTGGAGACAACGCCACCTTGTTTCGTGTCTTCAAGCAAACCTTTGACTGGGCCAGGAGACCTCCTAGTAGTCAGCCAAATAGGGAACCCGTAGGATCCTGATCCGTCAGTGTGGGTGCAGGATGTGTGTGAGTCGTGAGGTGGCAATAGCACGGTGGCTACACATGCGAAAACGTAGCATCAGCGATTGCAGTGGTACTTAGGCACAGTTGTCACGCAAGCTGCTGTGATGTGGCCATGCGAAAAGTGTCGAGGTGGTGCGTAGTTTGCATATGAGGAAGCACGATGGTGTGCCAAGGCGAGGATATGGTGGTGTGGTGTTCTCGCCAGTTTCGGCGTGGAGCATGGTGATGTTGGGGCAGAGGCTAACAAGTTCTAAAAAAATATAGATGGACCGAATTTTGCTTATATATAGCATATAGTCAAGCAAATGGATAGGATGAGTGTTAGGAAATGCACTTTCTACCTCAGGGTTTACCCAACCATCAAGGATACTCCATTCCATCAGGAAAAAAATGATTTTGGAGGTAATGGTATTGTAGTAATAATAAATGACAATGGTTTGCAAAAGTTATGATATAAGTCGGTGGCTCATTCACTGTATTACTTATATATATGAATAATACACATCTTTTATATTTACAGATCAAGTCATTATCCAATCCAATATATATCTTGTGAAATTACAGGGTCAAAATTAACAGCAGGTACTTTTATTTCTCTGACCAATATATAAATAAATTTCCGTTTGTTCCATGCTTGCATACATGGAGCTAAATGCCAAATATATGAACACTACCAAGGTACCCCCCATGTTACCTGGAACAAAGATTTGCCCAGGAATTTCATATGATGCATGTTGGACAAATGGATGATGCTGACTGCTGACCGTTGATCGAGTACCACCGGCAAACCATGACGTATACGGCTGATGCATGCATGCATGCTCTGAATTGCTGATGCATATTCATGCTTTGCTCAAGAACAATGTGTGGAATAGTGTTTTGCGTGCCTCAAACTGTTGTCGTCTCTGCAGAAAGACTAGAATTTGGTTCGTCCTTGAGTTCAGTTGCTTCTGAATTAAATCCTCCATGTTTTATTTGCATATATAATATCGTAGTCCTCTCTCTCCATGATCCTTCGCATCCAAATCCATCCACGTCACATGCATGCCTTATTAACCCGTTTTCATTGCTTGTTCTTCTGCAGGTGCCACGTGGTCGACCGCCGGCTAATTCCTGGGACTGTACTATTAGTATTATACAACTATACATATACACATGAACACATCAATATAATGACCAGTAGTCATAAACTAACAGTAACAAGTAAGATCCACATGACTTCGTTATATATGCACAGGCAGGTATTGGATTAGCTCACATGTATATATCTTATGGTCAGATGACTTGCTCAAAGCACAGGAGCATGCACATGCATCTTCGTTGGTCCACATTATGACTTCATGCATGGAAAGAGTAGAGAAGAACAGGCAGAGAATTCCAAGTGCACCTCAAGAAGATAGATTGTTTAATTTAGAGGACTAACCCTTGAACAAATATACTATGAAAAAGAGTAGTAGTGGTCAGAATTTTGTTTGGGGACCGGCCGGGGAATCAAATATCTAGATGACTTATTTGTGACTAGAGGAGTAGTACTTAATCCTCCCTAATCAGTGTCTAATTCAACATGACCATCTCTGCAGAAAACTTGACATGATGGAGACATTTGCCAGCCTTCTAATTAATTCCCTGGCCTTGGTCCTGGTCCTAGCTACTAGTTGGCATTTACAAAATACAGCACAAATTGCTGTGCAGGTTAGCCTTTTCAAGAGCACGTGATGTGATGGCCTGATGGTGATTCCAGCAGGGAGGAAAATGCAAATAGCAGCGTGGAGAAGATGGCCGCCATGGTCAAGCTACACTCTAATCAAGGCCAAGCTGAGAAACACAAATTTTACCGCGTGGAGGAGATGGCACAAATTGGAGATATGTTATTAGATGTATAAATTTAGAAACACATTAATAATATCATTAGATGTACTATTAAGGCCAAACTACACCTAAAGGAGCCAACAAGGAGAAGTAAGGCTTAGGTACAGGCGTTGTAACTAAAAAAAATATTACTTTATCCAGGAAAACTGCATCTTATTTTTCTCAAGAGTTAACCGCAAAAATCTAGTATTTCAAATACGGTCTTCTTTGGCTGCACCTCTAATCTATCCACATCAATCCACATATATTTAGGCCTCATTCGGTTATCGAGGAATGATGCCCTGAAACAATTCTTAGCCGGAATGATTCACTAATTTGTATAACCTTCGTCAGCCGGAATGGTTCCTAGGCCATTTCACCCTGACCGAACGAGGCCTTAGGTGGTCTGGAATGGATTAGGGTGATTGAAATGCAGCCAAACAAGTTCTAAGACGTTGTACGTACATTTCCAGCCGGGATGGAAACAAATTAGACGCTTTATTTGGTACCCTCCAGATCACATGGCCGACCAATAATTCTTATGGTCCCAATTAGCTGCAGCTAGCTGTAGATGGATTATTTGGCGCAGCTGCAGAAAAAACACAGGAGGAAAGACCGAAGAAACACTTATAGTCCACAGTGAGGTCTGTGACTCAAGTCTGGATTGAGTGCCGGCCGGAGACAGGTCCAGATTCGCAGGGACGGCGTGTGCATGAGGAATCCAATTCTGGCCTTGCAACAACCTCTCTCACGCACGGTTTTGCCCACATTTTTCTTGCGAGAAGAAAAGAAGCCAATGCAAAGAACACCAAGAAACCCACCAGGACTATTCCTATTCGTTTGGGGATATAACACGCAAACAAACCTTTCTCGGTGACGGTTTGCAAATTCCATGGACTCTTATTGCATTGAGAACTAGCTAGCGAACCTTCTGATGAGAAGCCATGCATGTTTATTGTTTATGGCCACGATTTGCTGATGGAAATTAGTCCATGTTTTTTCCAAGGAAGATGACACAAGATATCGGGAATATGGTCTGAGAATTCAGTGTTGAGGTCTAGGTTAGGTTTAAGAACTAAGATATTCTTTCACTCAAAAAAAGAACTAAGATATTCTGATATTATATCATAACAATTGATATGGAAGATGCCAATACAATTAGGCAATAAGGCGACAGTGACACCATCACCAGCACTGGACAAGAAGAAACTAGGGTTGACAGCGTCGAAGATTTTAGAAATTGGATTGCATGGATGAATGGCCCCCAAAAAATGATTTTTTGGAAGCATATGTTATATAATATATAAAAACACTCGCATGGGCTAGACTGACACTAACATAAAAATGATATCCAACAAGTTGCATTATTGTTGGTTTATAATGTGTTGATCAATTCTCGTATAAAATATCTGATGTTCACTCCTTTCCAAATTATAAATTGTTTTGGTAGCAAAAAACTATGTAGAAAACTCAAACGACTTATAAATTTGAAACGGATAGAGTATAAACGATGTTTACTTGTTTTGCTACGGGGAGCATGACCACAACAAAGAAAGGATTGACATTCAAAGAAATCATTAGGTCCAAATTTTAGCTAAATCTTTGAAGTCAATTGCAGCGCTGTGATGACAAGATTGAATGCATCGTCTTTGCTTGTATTGCATGTTGGAAGGCATAGTCACAAAGTTCCCGGAACAATTGTGTCGTGGAAAGCGGACCGAAGAACATGGTAACGAAACTAATCCCACGTTCCCGGTGATAGTGGTTGGAGGCAATGGCCTTCTTCGCCTCCCACAGGTGGAATATGTCTTTAGAATTACAAACTAAGTTTATTTGGTTTATTATGCGACTGTTAATGTTTTAAAAATTTGTGTGCAATAATAATTTTGGTATGATTCCTCACTTATGGGGATGAAGCCGAATATTCTTGCATTATCTAAAAAATTTATCCGAAGTTGCCAACAGGCCTTTAGTTGTGAGATTACTTTTTTAAAGTTTTGTTCATCTAATAACAATGTTCGTCCAAATAGTAATTTATATAGCTCATTTAAATACCATTAAAGCTACATTGTAATTTAGCTCAATTAAATAGTCTTTTAATCGTTTTATACCCCAATAAATGGCGAAACACCATATGATCGAGGAAACAAGCCGATGCAAGAACACCAAGAAAAGAAACCCACCAGGACTATTCCTATTCGTTCAGATATATAACACGCAAACAGAGCTTTCTCAGCGAGAAGGTTTGGAAATTCCATGCATGGATTCTTATTGAGAGGTAGCTAGCGGACCTTCTGATGAGAGGCCATGCATGTTTAATTATGGCCACATTTTGCTGATGGAAAATTAGGCACGAGATCGAATTGGAGGTTTAGCAAGGAAGATGACCCAAGGCATCAGGAATACGGTCCGAGAATTCACTTGCGGTCAATTAGGCAAGTATGAATAACAGAATATGGAAGATGCTGCACCAAGACGTCAGCAAGATGCCACATAGTTAGGCAAATAAGGCGACAGTGACACCACAGGACACTGAACAAGAAACTAGCTAGGTTGAAGGTGTGGATGATCTTGAACGTTGGATTGCACGCATGAATAATGCAATGGCTGAAAAATCCAATTTTTTGAGCATAAAAGTATAAAACACTCAAGCATGAGCTAGACAGACCCTAACACAAGAGAGTGATATCCAACAAGTTGCATTATTGTTGGTTTCTAATAATACACCAATCAATGCTCGTATTAAATACCCTCCCCCACAACCCCCCCCCCCCCCCCCAAAAAAAAACTGTAAGCCATTTTGAGATTTTTAGATACTATAATATACTCTAGATATACACTAGGTCCATATATATGATAAAAACTATATATCTAGAAAAGCCAAAATGAGTTATAATTTAGAACAAGGGAGCATCTGATATAAAAGATGTTGTTTACTTGTTTTTGCTACGTAGCATGTCCATAAAGAAGAGAGTGAAATTCAAAGAAATCATTAGGTCCAAGTTTCAGCTAAACCATAAAGAGGCCTTAATTATCCTAAGTTGCCAACATGCACTTAGTTGTGAGATGAAATGGGGGATTACTTTTTAAAAAAGAATGTTTCGTTCATTTAACAACAATGTTTGTTTAAATGCTCGTTTAGCCTATTTAAACGTTACATGGTGATATGTTTAATCGGCGTTTTATTCTATACAAAACAGCCCTTATTTGAAGGTTTCACCATAATAATGGCTAAACAGAGGATGGTTTTAGCGTTTAAAAGTGCTTATACTGCTTAATAAAAAGATACTACTCCAACAAATAAGCTTGAAGATATATGTAATAGCGCTTAGACCGCTTAATAAAGAGAGATTGCGCCAACAAATAAGCTTGAAGATATATGTAGTAGATTTTGTAACGTGATCTGCTTTTTATTTCTCTGATTATCTTTTGTGTGTTGTCATCATCTTCCCTGCTGCTTAGTTAATTAGCTCTTCGAATTGCCTGCTCTCTCCCTCTATGAACGAACTCACGAAGTAGGACAGGAACCATCGTTCATGCCTGTCTTGACCGAGTCAAAGCTTTGCTGGCATTGATTGAATGCTTGAAGTTACTGTAGCTCGTCACCTTGACAGGGACATCCTCTGGCATATCCGGAATTTGGAATTTGGGGTCGCAAAGAACAAGCATCCAACGGCTCTGCCAATGCCCAAGAAGCTTCATCACACCTTAGCTAGAGGTAGCCATGGCAAGACAGGTCCATCCATACCTGCAATGCTTGTGTTGACCGAAGCTTCCTCCTCATCCATGGCCAGTAGGTTGAACTTGCTTGCTCACTATATATATACGGCGCCATCCATGCCGGCATCTCCATCTCAAGTCATCAGCTCCAACCTAGCTAGGCTTCACTCAACCATCACACAAAACCCTACTAGCTAGTGCTCGATCCCTACAGCACCTGTATACATACAACACTTCACAGCAATCTATCTACTCGATCGCCTTCAATTCCCAAGGCATAATCAACAATGGTGGTTCCCGTGATCGACTTCTCCAAGCTGGACGGCGCCGAGAGGTCGGAGACCCTGGCGCAGATCGCAAACGGCTGCGAGGAGTGGGGGTTCTTCCAACTCGTGAACCACGGCATCCCGCTGGAGCTTCTCGAGCGCGTCAAGAAGGTGTGCTCCGACTGCTACCGCCTCCGGGAGGCCGGGTTCAAGGCGTCGGAGCCGGTGCGCACGCTGGAGGCGCTCGTCGACGCGGAGCGGCGCGGCGAGGAGGTGGCGCCCGTGGACGACCTGGACTGGGAGGACATCTTCTACATCCACGACGACTGCCAGTGGCCGTCCGACCCGCCGGCGTTCAAGGAGACCATGCGCGAGTACCGCGCCGAGCTGCGGAAGCTCGCCGAGCGCGTCATGGAGGCCATGGACGAGAACCTCGGCTTCGACAGGGGCACTATCAAGGCCGCCTTCTCCGGTGACGGCCGGCACGAGCCCTTCTTCGGCACCAAGGTCAGCCACTACCCGCCGTGCCCGCGCCCGGACCTCATCACGGGCCTGCGCGCGCACACCGACGCCGGCGGCGTCATCCTGCTGTTCCAGGACGACAGGGTCGGCGGACTCGAGGTGCTCAAGGACGGCCAGTGGACCGACGTGCAGCCGCTCGCGGGCGCCATCGTCGTCAACACTGGTGACCAGATCGAGGTGCTCAGCAACGGGCGGTACCGCAGCGCGTGGCACCGCGTGCTGCCCATGCGCGACGGCAACCGCCGCTCCATCGCCTCCTTCTACAACCCGGCCAACGAGGCCACCATCTCGCCGGCGGCGGTGGCCAGCGGCGGCGGCGAGGCGTACCCCAAGTACGTGTTCGGCGACTACATGGACGTGTACGCCAAGCAGAAGTTCCAGGCCAAGGAGCCCAGGTTCGAGGCCGTCAAGGCGGCGGCGCCAAAGTCATCTCCAGCGGCATAAAAGGAGAGAAAAAAGAATCCAATTATTCAATATATTACAAAATTAATTATTAATTTATTTGTTTTGTATATATATAATTGCTGGAGAAATAATAAGGATTGGGTCTTTTTCTCATGTACTTAATGTGACAGTGATTGTATGTAAAAGTTGTACAATCCTGTTTCACTTCAAAAAAAAAAGATAGTTGGATACTAGCATTCAACAGCATATCCGTCTTAGATATTCATCTTTGATTATCCAAATTCGGATATAAGGTAGGTTCCAATTAACCTATTCCAGTCAACCTTGCACTCCCAATGACTTGGGCATGCTACATGCAAGGGCAGGCCTACCTACCTTTATTTAAAGGTGTATTCGGCTGAATACTCATTATTTTTTCAAGAAATTTTATACTGGTCATTTCTTAACTTCTCAAGATCTACAAACTTTATATTGGTCATTTCTTCATTCGATAAAGTGATAATTACGTTGTTCACAAAATCTATATGTCTCTCATATAGTTTTATGAAACTACAAGAGAGATATATAAGATTTGTGAATAATGTTAGCACCACAATCTCGGATGCAAAAACTTCCTAAATGAAGTTTGTAGATCTTGAAAGGTTATGAAACATTGTAGTTGACCACTTTTTAATTTGAATTCATCTTGTCATGCAAAACTACGTTTGAAATTCAAAGTTTTAAAATTTGAATTTTTCAAAAGACCTCGGATGGAAAAACTTCCTAAATGAAGTTTGTAGATCTTGAAAAGTTATGAAACATTATAGTTGACCACTTTTTCATTTGAATGCAAAACTACGTTTGAAATTCAAAATTTTAAAATTCGAATTTTTCAAACGACCTCGGATGGAGAAACTTTCTATATGAAAAATGTAGAGCTCGAAAAGTTATGAAACTTTGTAGTTGACAAGCTTTTGATTTGAATTCATCTTGTCATGGAAACTACGTTTGAAATTCAAAATTTTAAAATTCGAATTTTTCAAACGACCTCGGATAGAGAAACTTTCTATATGAAAAATGTAGAGCTCGAAAAGTTATGAAACTTTGTAGTTGACAACCTTTTGATTTGAATTCGTTTAGAGCCTCAAACAATCAATTTTCACTTGGTTTAGTATAATATTTGAGTAACCGAAACGACATATAGACACATGTGAGTGTATAGTGCAGGTGGTAGAGGAGGTATCGCGCGAGGGAGAGGTCACGAGTTCGAATTCTGCCGGCCGTGAATTTTGCGCGAAAAATGCCGTGACTTGCAACTTCGACGGAGACGGGAGGGCGCTGGCCAGTGGGCCCCTCCCCCGATTAAAAAAAAATTGAGTTTTTTCGCATTTTTTCATTTCACGCTTGAGGTTTTGCTGAGTGTCCGATAAAAGACACTCGGTAAAGACGGCTTTGCGGACAAGTTTTTAGCCGAGTGCTCTGTGCCGAGTGTTACACTCGGCAAAGGATTTGCTGAGTGTATTCAGGCCTTTGCCGAGTGTAACCGGCACTCGGCAAAGCGACGAGCTCCCGTAGTGAATATTCTAATATGTTGAATCCTTTATGTTAATCAATTTCAGAGTAAGCTCGGTACTATGAATATCAGAATATTTTGGCAACCAGAAACTTTTCATTTTTAGAAAAAAAAAATCCAGAAATTATCACTTTTAAAAATTTATAAACTGATAAGTATTTGTTGTTTACAATTCCTCCTCCGGGTGGCTTGTGTCGAACACCGCCCCTAGCCCTCCTCCCAACCCCAATCTCGCCGAAGCGTGCCACTAGACACTGTTGGTCCCAAGCAGGACGGCAGCAGGGCTTCTCCTTTTTCTCCCCTCACTACTTCAGCGGGTGGGAGGGGGGACGGTGGATCTGGTGCCTGCCTAGTTGCCGGATCCTACATCCTTCATACTGGATCTACAAGAGCTTGGTGGCTTCAAGCTAGTTTTGACGGTGCCATGGCGGGCTCATGAGCTGCGGCTTGAAGGCGGTCCATGCAGTGGCATGGAGACTACGTGTGTGGGGTTGTGGTGGCAGTGTGTGCTATTGCGCATGATGGCACGGAGGTAGTCCAATGTGATTGTGTGTGTCGGTGTTGGACGACCAACAACCTGTCACGAGGCTACCCGGGACTGTGTTTGGTGGGCTTCGGCGTTAGCAGAACTCGGTGATCAACACGAAGACGAACGATTTTATACTAGTTCGGACCCTCGTGATCGAGTAATAGTCTTTACGTCTAGTTTGACGTGATGCCTGTGTTGGATTGTATTGATTGAGTTGATGTAAAGGGGTGTCGTCTGCCTCTCTTTATATAGGTCAGAGAGCAGGGTAATTGTTCTAGTCCTAGTCGGTTACAATTATAGAGTCCTAATTCTATTACAGAGATTAATTTCCCTCAATGTCCGACTAGGTCGGTTCTTGAATACTAGGAGACAACGCCATCTTGTTTCGTGTCTTCAAGCGAACCTTTGACCGGGCCAGGAGACCTCCAAGTAGTCGGCCAAATAGGGAACCCGTAGGATCCTGATCCGTTAGTGTGGGTGTGGGATGTGCGTGAGTCGTGAGGTGGCAATAGCACGGTGGCTACACGTGCGAAAACATAGCATCTGCGATTGCAGTGGTACTTAGGCACAGTTGTCACGCGAGCTGCTGCGATGTGGCCATGCGAAAAGTGTCGAGGTGGTGCGTAGTTCGCGTATGAGGAAGCACGATGGTGCGCCAAGGCGAGGATATGGTGGTGTGGTGTTCTCGCTAGTTTTGGCGTGGAGCATGGTGATGTTGGGGCAGAGGCTAACAAGTTCTAAAAAAATATAGATGGACCGAATTTCGCTTATATATAGCATATAGTCAAGCAAATGGATAGGAAGAGTGTTAGGAAATGCACTTTCTACCTCAGGGCTTACCCAACCATCAAGGATACTCCATTCCATCAGGAAAAAAATTCGGTCCATCAGGAAAAAGTTATGATATAAGTCGGTGGCTCATTCACTGTATTACTTATATATATGAATAATACACATCTTTTGTATTTACAGATCAAGTCATTATCCAATCCAATATATATCTTGTGAAATTACAGGGTCAAAATTAACAGCAGGTACTTTATTTCTTTGACCAATATATAAATAAATTTCCGTTTGTTCCACGCTTGCATACATGAACTAAATGCCAAATATATGAACAGTACCAAGGTACACACCATGTTACCTGGAACAAAGATTTGCCCAGGAATTTCATATGATGCATGTTGGACAAATGGACGATGCTGACTGCTGACCGTTGATCGAGTACCACCGGCAAACCATGACGTATACGGCAGAGATGAATGCATGCATGCTCTGAATTGCTGATGCATATTCATGCTTTGGGTTTGTTTAGTTTGCGAAAATTTTTAGCTTTGGCTACCGTAGCACTTTCGTTTGTATTTGTCAATTAATGTCCAATCATGGACTAATTAGGCTCAAAAGATTCATCTCGTGGTTTTCTATCAAACTGTGTAATTAGTTTTTTTCGTCTACATTTAATACTTCATACATGTATCAAACATTCGATGTAACGGAAAATCTTGAAAATTTTTGAAAACTAAACATGGCCTTTGCTCAAGAACAATGCGTGGAATAGTGTTTTGCGTGCCTCAGACTGTTGTCGTCTCTGCAGAAAGACTATAATTTGGTTCGTCCTTGAGTTCAGTTGCTTCTGAATTAAATCCTCCATGTTTTTATTTGCATATATAATATCGTACGTCCTCTCTCTCCATGATCCTTCGCATCCAAATCCATCCACGTCACATGCATGCCTTATTAACCCGTTTTCATTGCTTGTTCTTCTGCAGGTGCCACGTGGTCGACCGCTGGCTAATTCCTGGGACTGTACTATTAGTATTATTCTGTACATATACACATGAACACATCAATATAATGACCAGTAGTCATAAACTAACAGTAACAAGTAAGATCCACATGACTTCGTTATATATGCACAGGCAGGTATTGGGTTACTCTCTCCGTCTCTTATTATCTGTCGCCGTTGGTGTACGTACCATAAGTTTGACTTGATTTATAGAAAATACGTGCAATATTTGTATCTCCAAATAAATTTATTAAAAAACTAGATTCAAAGATCTTTTCAACGATACTAATTATGTACCATAAATATTAATATTTTTTAATATATATTTAGTTAAAATTATTTCTTGGGAAGCGCAAACGACAGATATTTAGAGACAGAGAGTAGCTCACATGTATATATCTTATGGTCAGATGACTTGCTCAAAGCACAGGAGCATGCACATGCATCTTCGTTGGTCCGCATTATGACTTCATGCATGGAAAGAGTAGAGAAGAACAGGCAGAGAATTCCAAGTGCACCTCAAGAAGATAGATTGTTTAATTTAGAGGACTAACCCTTGAACAAATATACTATGAAAAAGAGTAGTAGTGGTCAGAATTTTGTTTGGGGACCGGCCGGGGAATCAAATATCTAGATGACTTATTTGTGACTAGAGGAGTAGTACTTAATCCTCCCTAATCAGTGTCTAATTCAGCATGACCATCTCTGCAGAAAACTTGACATGATGGAGACATTTGCCAGCCTTCTAATTAATTCCCTGGCCTTGGTCCTGGTCCTAGCTACTAGTTGGCATTTGCAAAATACAGCACAAATTGCTGTGCAGGTTAGCCTTTTCAAGAGCACGTGATGTGACGGCCTGATGGTGATTCCAGCAGGGAGGAAAATGCAAATAGCAGCGTGGAGAAGATGGCCGCCATGGTCAATCTACACTCTAATCAGGGCCAAGCTGAGAAACACAAATTTTGCAGCGTGGAGGAGATGGCACAAATTGGAGATATGTTATTAGATATATAAATTTAGAAACACATTAATAATATCATTAGATGTACTATTAAGGCCAAACTACACCTGAAGGAGCCAACAAGGAGAAGTAAGCCTTAGGTACAGGCGTTGTAACTAAAAAAAATATTACTTTATCCAGGAAAACTGCATCTTATTTTTCTCAAGAGTTAACCGCAAAAATCTAGTATTTCAAATACGGTCTTCTTTGGCTGCACCTCTAATCTATCCACATATATTTAGGCCTCATTCGGTTATCGAGGAACGATGCCCTGAAACAATTTCTAACAGGAATGATTCACTAATTTGTATAACCTTCGTCTGCTGGAATGGTTCCTAGGGCATTTCACCCTGACCGAATGAGGCCTTAGGTGGTTTGGAATGGATTAGGGTGATTGAAATGCAGCCAAACAAACTCTAAGACGTTGTATGTACATTTCCGGCCGGGATGGAAACAAATTAGACGCTTTATTTGGTACCCTCCAGATCACATGGCTGACCAATAATTCTTATGGCCCCAATTAGCTGCAGCTAGCTGTAGATGGATTATTTGGCGCAGCTGCAGAAAAAAAAACAGGAGGAAAGACCGAAGAAACACGTACTTATACTCCACAGTGAGGTCTGTGACTCAAGTCTAGATTGAGTGCCGGCCGGAGACAGGTCCAGATTCGCAGGGAGGGCGTGTGATGCATGAGGAATCTAATTCTGGCCTTGCAACCACCTCTCTCTCTCGCGCGGGGTTTTGCCCACATTTTTCTTGCGAGAAGAAAAGAAGCAAATGCAAAGAACACCAAGAAACCCACCGGGACTATTCCTATTCGTTTGGGGATATAACACGCAAACAAACCTTTCTCGGTGACGGTTTGCAAATTCCATGGACTCTTATTGCATTGAGAACTAGCTAGCGAACCTTCTGATGAGAAGCCATGCATGTTTATTGTTTATGGCCACGATTTGCTGATGGAAATTAGTCCATGTTTTTTCCAAGGAAGATGATCCAAGATATCGGGAATATGGTCCGAGAATTCAGTGTTGAGGTCTAGTTTTCTTAGAAAAGAGAATATATTAAAATATCTCAGCCTCTGCATCGACCAATGCATGTAGTTGTTTCTTATTACAGACACCAACACTACAACCCAACGCGAGAGCAGCTGCCTCAGACGCACACCAAAACGGCCTTGACCTGTCAAGATCCACGCGCACACACCGCAGCATTCATCTTGAATCTCCTCGCTACAACAGTGACGACCATTAGCCTCCACCTTCCTCGCTACAATGGTGACGATCATTACAGATTGACTGGCATGAGATTCCAAAACGATGCCACTAAGGAGGGACGTGACGCCACTGGCGCCACCGTTGCCTGACCAAAAGGTTAAGGCATTACACCCAGGAACATCACGCTACACAAAGGGGAGAGAGCCGATCAATAGATGCTTCCAAGGAAGAATGCGGCACCCGAAGGCGTCACCGTCATCGGTCCTAGGGACACAGCTTTCGCCATGGCACCTCACCCCCGTGTGCAGCATTGGCCAATGCCCATACTCACTGCGTCGGCCACCACCCATCAGTGAAGCCAACTACCGGCCCCGCTGCTGCCAACCATACCTTTGGCAACACTGCCGGCGACCATAGATCCGGCCCCATGCAACACCACCGCACATTGAGGTCACTGCAGACTACCGCTGCTAGCTCTGGGCACTCCCCAGCCGGATCCTCCCAGCCCAACCGCGGTAGGCCAGATCCGGTGGGAGGGGAGTCGCCGCCACCGCCTGGAAGTCCAGTCAGCACGCCCTCGCCAGATCCCCACGCGCCAACCCCGTACCACCGATGTGCGTCATCGAGACCAGATCTGGCCACTGGTGGTGAATTCGCCGTCCATGAGCCCAAATTCGAAGACCGAAGACCTCGATGGCGAGCAGCCAGCTCCACCTCCAACGATCCCTCCACACCTTGCCGGATCCACACAATGCACCGGATCCAGCCCCAGGAAGCCCGGTGGCTGCAGGGCCTTGCCATTGTCGCCGCTCAATCTGCGTCGCTGCGTTGCTCTCCTCCAGACGCGCCAAGCCACGGCGCTGCCCCGGTTGCAGCCTCGCAGGGCAGCGCACCAAGCTCCGCCGCCGCAAGCGCCCGCCCAGGCCCAGACCCTAGCTGGCGCCGCCGCAGCCACAGGGGCGGCCTAGCCGAGCCCCACACCACCCTAGCTCAGTTGCACCCCGCCGGACCGCGGTCACCCGCGCCACCACTCCACCATCGCGCAAGAAAGGCCCTGCCGCCACCATCCCGGCGAGCCACGCTGGCCTTGCCGACGGCCTGCTCCGGCGGCGGCGCAGCAGGATAGGAGAAGGAGGGTGGGGGTGGCAGTGGCTCGGTGGCCACCCGGGTCGCTGTAAGGTCCTAGATGGCTAGAGGGGGGTGAATAGCCTATTAAAAAATCTACAAGTACCACTAAGCAAACTTGTTAGAATAACAAACGGCGTAAAGCGAGTTTTGCTTAGCCAAAGGTTGTGATGCAAGCCTCCTATCCACAAGTCTAGTAGATTATGATCTCTAGTTCACACAAGAGCTATGTCACTAAGGTTACACTAGAGAACAAGCTAACACAACTAGCAAGGCTACTACTAGAGCTACACAAGATAAACTAGTGAAAGTAAATGCAAGAGAGAGGATTGTGATTATTATACCGACGGTGAAGTGAAGATGTTGCCAATCACCAAGATGATATACAATCAAACAATATTGACAACAACACAATATGAAGACCAATCACCGGGAGACAAGAGACACAATATTTGTTCACCCGGTGTTCACTTGTGCACCGACAAGCTACGTCACCGGTTGTGTCGACCAACACCTAGATGGTTCCCCGGTGTGACCCTCAAGTCACTTGCCCCTCAAGGCACGCCCCGCAAGGCACCGCAAGACACCACTCTCAAGTGAGGTAACTCAATGACACGAGGATTCCACTAGAGTTGCTTTTGGCGTCCCGCCGAGGAAAGCACAAGAACCTCTTACAAACAACCGGAGGTGGCCAAGAACAATCACCTTCTCTTGCCAACGCCTCCAACAATCTCCAAGCCGGCTAGGAGCGGTACTCTCCAAGAGTAACAAGAAATCCACCGGCTAAACCACCCACAAGTGCCACTAAATGCCCTCAAGCTATGCAATGCACTTTGGGATCACTCAATCTCACTTTTGATTTGCAATCAAGCAAGGGAGATGAGTGGGAGGAGTTGTTCTAGCTCAAAGGATGCACAAGAGTGTTAGAAATGCCAAGCCACCTCCCCAAGGGCCGGCCAACAAGTATTTATAAGCATCCCAAACAAATAGAGCCGTTACAACTCCACTCACGTTTTTCGCGGGACCACCGGACGCGCCGGTCGTAACTGACCGGACGCGCTCAACCGCGTCCGGTGGCCCTGCGACGTCCACGTGTCCTCCAATTTCAAATTCGTCCGTTAGATCCTCCAACGGTTACTGCACACCAACGGTCAAACGAGCGACCGGACGCGCTGCTGCGAATGACCGGACACGCCGGTGCGCACAGCACCCGCGCCCGCGAAGGCAAGACCGGACGCGCTCCTCGCGACGACCGGACGCCACAGTACCCGCGTCCGGGGGGAGTCCAGTAAGCTCCCTGGACCACCGGACGCGTCCGATGGTGTGTGACCGGACGCGGACCGCGTCCGACGTCCTCGGTTCCCTCAGGGCGCATGACCGGACGCGCCGGTCCCGTGGGTCACCGGACGCGCCGGTGTCAAACCCTAGCTCGTGCGCCAGACCCTGACGCTGTACTGACCGGACGCGCCGGTCAAAACTGACCGCGTCCGGTGCAGCGTCCGGTCACCTCTGTGACCTCCGTTCGCCTCCGTTTCTTTTCCGACTTCCGGCGCAATGGAAAATAGGCATTTCATTTCCCCGAAATCGCCTGAATCCCGCGCTCGCACGCTCGGCGGGAGAGAGAAAGGAACCAAACCCCTCTCTACCCGCAAACCACAGCGCGACCAACGCCACCTTTGCAAATGTGCCAACACCATCAAGTGTACATCTCCATGTGCTTGTGTGTTAGCATTTTCTCAAACATTTTCAAAGGTTTTCCAGTTAGCTCACTAGGCCCTATATGCAATGCACTTCATGAATTCACCTAGTGGCACCCATGCGTCGAATAACCGATAAGATTTCCCCTCTTAATAGTTCGGCTATCGACCCTAAACCACTCACACCCTCTATGGTGTCTTGAGTGTAAAACAAAATGGCCCTATGGTTATACCTTTGCCTTGAGCCCATTTTGTTTCTCCAAATGATATGTTCCACTTCATATCATCACATGACCGTCTCGATCCATCGACCTTGATTTCACTTGCTCTTCACCGTTGTATTGGTCCGTCGGCGCCAAGTCTTGCTCAAGCTTCACCATCGCATGGTCCTTCGCTTCGAAGCCTCGACTTGCCCTTCACCTTCACAACCGGTCCATCGAGCCAAGCCTCATCTTGGTCTTCACCATCTTGGTCACATGAGTCAATGTCATGTCTCATATTCAATGACCACCTTTATCTAAATCATCCACTTAGATACAAAGGTTAGTCCTAGGTTTCATCAATTAGCCAAAACCAAACTAGGGACTTTCAATCTCCCCCTTTTTGGTAATTGATGACAACCCTCACAAAGATGATTTTGATAATAAAAGTTTTGAACTTGTCATACTTGTCCAATCATTTTGCTCATAAGTAAAGTTTGGACAATTATCACAAGCTCGGTTTTGGTAGCATTAACTCCCCCTACATATGTGCATAGAGTTTGGATTGAAAGCTTTGCACATATGCATGGATAGAAGTGTTGGGAGAGTAATTCTACCAAAATGATGCTAAGGTGTAAGAAATGGACCTTTGAAGCGTGATACCAATCGGAGTTGCCTTTTACACCATCCTTAGCATCATGAAGTAACTAGACACCCAACAAAGCTCAAGAACCTCGTGAAATCAACATTATATGTAAAGGTTCTTGGACCACTTGTAAAGCTTTAGGTAAGTCTAGATACCACATGTAAAACTATTCCTATGCATGCTAGTAGATCATTTCACCATCCAAGTTCTATACTAGCATTGCACCACACAAGCATGTATATTGAATTTAAATACATGTGCAATGAGCAAGTCATATGAAAATGCACAGACAAATGCAACAACTTTGTTTATGAGCTTGATCCCCCTACTTGTGTGCATCAAAAATTTTATTTACCCCTTTATCATGTTGAATCATCTTTTTCTATCAAGTTGAATCATCTTTTTCTCTCCCCCTTTGTCAACAACTTACCCAAAAATGGGATCAAAATGTGGAGAGAAGAAAATGTTCGATGGAGTAGGTTAAAATTCATCAATTTTGGTTCAACCTAGAACACTTGCCAAAGATATTTAATTCGATTTGAGCCAAAGACAAGCTTCTTCACACCTCATAATAAGGGTTATCTTGCCTATGTTGAATTAAACACTTATAGCAAATCTTCTAGATTCAACACTAGGTTTGCAAGCTCACAAACATGTCATATGCCACCACTAGATCAAATCAAACATAGAGGCAATAGTGGTAACATATATCCATCAAATTCATTTGATTTAACATGAATGCTCATGCATACCACTTATTATGTCTACATGCTCTAGCAAGTCCTTAGCATAGAATGAATGACATGTCAATCAACTTTACCTTGCAATGTCGAAGGAGAGGCATGTCAATAAGTGAGTGGGGTGCATTCAACTCATGTTTGAGAAATCAAGAATGTTCAATTCATTCCTTAGCTTGCAAAACCTCTTTTCATCAAGTGGCTTAGTGAGAATATCGGCAAGTTGATCATCGGTGCCAACACTCTCAACGGCAATATCTCCCTTTTGTTGATGATCTCTAATGAAATGATGCCTTATGTCAATATGCTTTGTTCTTCCATGTTGAACCGGGTTTTGTGTCATCTTGATTGCACTTTCATTATCACATAGCAATGGCACATTCTTGAAGTTGAGGCCATAATCCTTCAAAGTTGATTTCATCCATAGCAATTGTGCACAACAACTCCCCGCACTCACATATTCGGCTTCGGCGGTAGAGATTGCCACACTATTTTGTTTCTTTGAGGACCATGACACAAGTGATCTTCCAAGTAATTGACATGTGCCACTTGTGCTCTTTCTATTGATCTTGCAACCCCCATAGTCGGAGTCCGAATATCCAATCAATTCAAACTTTGACCCCTTAGGATACCATAGTCCAACATCTCTTGTTTGCTTCAAGTACCTCAATATTCTCTTTGCGGCCGTGAGATGACTCTCTCTAGGTGAGGCTTGATATCTAGCACACATGCAAACACTAAACATGACATCCGGCCTTGATGCGGTGACATAGAGTAGACTTCCAATCAAAGACCGATATTCCTTTTGATTCACCATATTGCCGTCAAGATCACTATCCAAACTTCCATTTGTACCCATTGGAGTTGAAATTGGCTTTGCATCTTGCATTCCAAACTTCTTCAACATGTCCCTTATGTATTTCCCTTGACTCACAAATGTCCCATTCTTCAATTGCTTTACTTGAAGACCAAGGAAGTAGCTAAGTTCACCAATCATAGACATTTCAAACTCTTTGGCCATCATTGCACCAAATTCTTCACAATAAGCTTGATTGGTTGATCCAAAGATGATGTCATCAACATATATTTGCACTATGAATAGATCATTTCCAATCTTCTTGGTGAATAGAGTTGTATCAACCTTCCCCATCTTGAATCCCTTAGAGAGAAGGAAATCCCTTAGCCTCTCATACCAAGCTCTAGGTGCTTGCTTTAAGCCATATAAAGCCTTCTTCAACTTGTACACATGGTTGGGTTTCTTGTCATCTTCAAATCCGGGCGGTTGCTCAACAAAGACTAACTCATTGATAATCCCATTGAGAAATGCACTTTTGACATCCATTTGATATAGTTTGATGTTGTGTGCACAAGCATAAGCCAATAGAATCCTTATTGCCTCCAATCTTGCCACGGGAGCATATGTTTCATCATAGTCAAGACCTTCAACTTGAGTGTAACCTTGTGCAACTAGTCTTGCTTTGTTTCTCACTACAACGCCATCTTGATCTTGCTTGTTTTTGAACACCCACTTGGTTCCAATCACATTATAGTTATTTGGCCTTTCTACCAATTCCCAAACATCATTTCTTGTGAAATTGTTAAGCTCTTCTTGCATAGCCATGATCCAATCGGTATCCCTCAAAGCTTCTTCTATCTTCTTTGGTTCTATGGTTGACACAAATGATGCATGCTCACAAAACATAGCCAATCTTGATCTTGTTTGCACACCACTTCTAATATCACCAATAACACTATCAATGGGGTGATCTCTTGCAACATGTTGTGGTTGGAGTACTTGCACTTGATTGCTTGAGCTTGGTTGATCACTTGATGTATCTTGATGAGAAGAACTAGCTCCTTGATCTTGCACTTGAGAGTCACTAACTTGCTTGAATGGTGAATTGAGCACTTGATCTTTATCATCATCTTGAATATCAATTACTTGCTTTGCTCTAATGTCTCCAATGTCCATGTTCTTCATTGCTTCCACTAATAGAGTTCCACCAATATCATCTAGATTTTCTTCTTCATCTTGTGACCCATTGGTTTCATCAAATTGCACATCATGGACTTCTTCTAGAATGCCACTTGAGTTGTTCCAAACTCTATAAGCTTTGCTTGTAGTTGAATAACCAAGTAGGAACCCCTCATCACATCTCTTGTCAAACTTCCCCAATCTAGTGCCCTTCTTCAAGATATAACATTTGCAACCAAATACCCTAAAGTAAGAAATATTGGGCTTTCTTCCATGAAGTAGCTCATATGGGGTCTTCTCTAGCAATGGATGACAATATAGTCTATTGATGTAGTAGCAAGCGGTATTGATTGCTTCATCCCAAAAAGATTGACTCACATTGTACTCATGAAGCATTGATCTAGCCATATCAAGCAATGTTCTATTCTTCCTCTCAACTAGACCATTTGATTGAGGAGTGTACTTGGCCGAGAATTGATGTCCAATACCATAATGATCACAAAGTTCTTCAATTCTTGTATTCTTGAACTCACTTCCATTGTCACTTCTCACTTTCTTGATTCTAATCTCAAACTCATTGTGAGCTCTAGTGAGAAATGTCTTGAAGGTGTCAAACACTTCACTTTTATCACTAAGAAAGAATACCCATGTGAATCTTGTGAAGTCATCCACTATGACAAATCCATACTTGTTGCCGCCTATGCTTGTATATGTTGTTGGTCCAAATAAATCCATGTGCATCAACTCAAATGCTTTGCATGTGCTCATTGTACTCTTCTTTGGATGTGAGCTTCCAACTTGCTTCCCGGCTTGACATGCACTACAAAGCTTATTATTCTTAAATTCAACATCTTTCAAACCATTGACAAGATTGTGAGTTGTAAGCTTCTTCAATTGTTTCATGCCAACATGACCAAGCCTTCTATGCCAAAGCCAACCCATGCTTGATTTGGAGACTAAGCAAGTTGTCAAAGAAATTTCTCTAGCATTGAAGTCAACTAGGTAGAGATTCTCATATCTAAAGCCCTTGAATGCCACATTTGAACCATCCATACTAATAACTTCCACATCATCAACCCCAAAGATGCATTTGTAGCCTAGATCACATATTTGTGCCACGGAGAGAAGATTGAAATCCAAGCTTTCAACTAGTAACACATTGGAGATACTCATGTCATTTGATATTGCAATCTTGCCCAAGCCAATAACCTTGCCTTTCTTGTTATTGCCAAATGTGATAGAGTCAACACCACTATCATTGTCATTGATTGAGTTAAACATTCTTGATGTACCGGTCATGTGTTGAGTGCACCCACTATCAA
The DNA here is from genome assembly GCA_038087645.1 of Saccharum hybrid cultivar R570. Classification (NCBI taxonomy): domain Eukaryota; kingdom Viridiplantae; phylum Streptophyta; class Magnoliopsida; order Poales; family Poaceae; genus Saccharum; species Saccharum hybrid cultivar. Next base: position 5,101,155 of record JAQSUU010000804.1, on the reverse strand, counting down.
TAATCCAATGCCTTCCTCCGGCTTTGTAATTGACCTACAAGCAAATTAATGAAGTTTAGGTACCCATTTTTGCTTGGGTCCTTGTAGGTTAGTAACTAAGCTCTTTGGTACCCAAATAGCCTTCTTCTTTGGGCCCACAATTGGTGTACCAACAAACTTAGCTTGCACACCCTTCACACCCTTGGTAAGCACATAGCAAGAATCAAAAGGTATAGCATTAACAAGGTTCTTGCTTTGGTTCCTTTTATTGCAATTATGCTCTAGGTGCCCAACTTGCTTGCATCTATTGCAAAACCGACCATTGCCCTTCACAAAGCTAGGCTTTGGAGTTGCAAAGGCCGACTTGCCTTTCTTGGGGGTGTAGCCCAATCCCTCTTTGTTAAGAGAGAACCTTTGGCTACCCAAGCACTTAAGCAAGCGGGCCTCACCACCATAGGCCTTGCCTAGGGCGTGAGTGAGCTCATCCACCTCTCTCTTGAGAGTCTCATTCTCAACCATTAGTGAGGCATCACAAGTGAAACCATCACTAGTAGTGGAGGTAGAGTTAGTGGTGGTGGATGAAGAGCTACAAGAAGGGTTAGCATTTGACATGATGATAGGTTCATTAATGGATTCATCAATTATATCACATGTAACACCTATATCACATGATACAACAACCTCCTTCTTAGCTTGTTGCTCAAGTAGCAATGAGTGAGCTTTTTCAAGCTTGGAATGAGCCTTATCAAGATCCTCATGGTCTTCCACTAGACTCTCATGAGTGGTCTTAAGCTCACTAAGGACTTTCTCAAGTATTGCTACTTTCATTGAAAGCTTCTTACACTCTTTGTCCTTGGCAATGGCTATGTCTCTAGTTTGTTGCATCAAGTCATATAGTTCTTCTTTAGTTGGTTCATCATCATCATTTTCATTATCATTATCATTATCACTATCATGAGCATATTCCATTTCACTTTCATCATCACTCTCATCATATAATACCTTAGCTTCTTTAGCCATGAAGCATGAAAAGGATGAATCAAATAGTGATGGCTTCTTGTTGATAGCAATGGAGGCAAAAGCCTTGTTGGATGATTCTTCTTCTTCTTCATTATCTTCACTTTCCCAAGTGATCACATAGGCACCATTTTTGCCTTTCTTGAATGTCATCTTGGCCTCTTTCTTCTTCTTCTCAAACTTGTCCTTTTTGTTCTTCTTCTTATCATAAGGACATTCCGCTTGAAGGTGCTCGGTGCTATCACAATTGAAGCACTTTCTTTGTTGCTCATTTCTTTTGAAGTTGTCATTTCTCTTCTTAAAGCCTCTTCTCTTGATGAACATGTGACCCATCTTCTTGACTACAAGAGCAAGTGCCTCATCATCAATTTCAAATTCCCCATCTTCATTGTCGTCTTCTTCTTCTTCAATGATGGTAGCTTTGCCCTTGGAGGAGGTGGCCTTGAATGCCACGGTCTTCTTCTTCTTCTCATCTTCCACCTTCTCTTTGTCATCAACATCTTGATCATATTTGTCATAAGTCAATACTTCACCAAGCAAATCATTAGGCTTCATTGCTTCAAGCCCATCTCTTTGCAACATCATGATCAACATCTTGAATCTTCTAGGTAAGCTCAATAAGAACTTGTGACAAAAATCTTGATCTTGAGTCTTGTGCCCTAAGCTCTTGAGATCATTGACTATCACTTGCAATCTATGAAACATTTCAATGATTGTTTCATCATCCTTTTTCTTGAAGTTCTCAAACTCACTCTTGAGCCCATATAGCTTGGCACTCTTCACAACCTTAGTGCCCTCATATGTTTCACTCAACCTTGTCCACACTTCATTTGCCAAATCTAAATCCTTGATGCCCTCAAATACTTTTGTGTCAATACCATTGTAAAGTGTATTGAGAGCCATTCTATTGCATGTTCTATTTGCTCTATCTTCATCGGTGAGATGACCGGGATCAATGATAGCAAAATCATTCTCGGTGACTTGTAATACTCTCTCATGAATAGAGCCAAGGTACATTGTCATTTTTCTCTTCCAATGAGCAAAAGAACTAACACCATCAAAGAACGGTGGCTTGCCCTCAACATGATTGAACACAATTTGAGCCATTTTTCACACCGAAGGATGTTAAGCCTTGAATAAAACGGTGACCACGGCTCCGATACCACTTGTAAGGTCCTAGATGGCTAGAGGGGGGGGTGAATAGCCTATTAAAAAATCTACAAGTACCACTAAGCAAACTTGTTAGAATAACAAACGGCGTAAAGCGAGTTTTGCTTAGCCAAAGGTTGTGATGCAAGCCTCCTATCCACAAGTCTAGTAGATTATGATCTCTAGTTCACACAAGAGCTATGTCACTAAGGTTACACTAGAGAACAAGCTAACACAACTAGCAAGGCTACTACTAGAGCTACACAAGATAAACTAGTGAAAGTAAATGCAAGAGAGAGGATTGTGATTATTATACCGACGGTGAAGTGAAGATGTTGCCAATCACCAAGATGATATACAATCAAACAATATTGACAACAACACAATATGAAGACCAATCACCGGGAGACAAGAGACACAATATTTGTTCACCCGGTGTTCACTTGTGCACCGACAAGCTACGTCACCGGTTGTGTCGACCAACACCTAGATGGTTCCCCGGTGTGACCCTCAAGTCACTTGCCCCTCAAGGCACGCCCCGCAAGGCACCGCAAGACACCACTCTCAAGTGAGGTAACTCAATGACACGAGGATTCCACTAGAGTTGCTTTTGGCGTCCCGCCGAGGAAAGCACAAGAACCTCTTACAAACAACCGGAGGTGGCCAAGAACAATCACCTTCTCTTGCCAACGCCTCCAACAATCTCCAAGCCGGCTAGGAGCGGTACTCTCCAAGAGTAACAAGAAATCCACCGGCTAAACCACCCACAAGTGCCACTAAATGCCCTCAAGCTATGCAATGCACTTTGGGATCACTCAATCTCACTTTTGATTTGCAATCAAGCAAGGGAGATGAGTGGGAGGAGTTGTTCTAGCTCAAAGGATGCACAAGAGTGTTAGAAATGCCAAGCCACCTCCCCAAGGGCCGGCCAACAAGTATTTATAAGCATCCCAAACAAATAGAGCCGTTACAACTCCACTCACGTTTTTCGCGGGACCACCGGACGCGCCGGTCGTAACTGACCGGACGCGCTCAACCGCGTCCGGTGGCCCTGCGACGTCCACGTGTCCTCCAATTTCAAATTCGTCCGTTAGATCCTCCAACGGTTACTGCACACCAACGGTCAAACGAGCGACCGGACGCGCTGCTGCGAATGACCGGACACGCCGGTGCGCACAGCACCCGCGCCCGCGAAGGCAAGACCGGACGCGCTCCTCGTGACGACCGGACGCCACAGTACCCGCGTCCGGGGGGAGTCCAGTAAGCTCCCTGGACCACCGGACGCGTCCGATGGTGTGTGACCGGACGCGGACCGCGTCCGACGTCCTCGGTTCCCTCAGGGCGCATGACCGGACGCGCCGGTCCCGTGGGTCACCGGACGCGCCGGTGTCAAACCCTAGCTCGTGCGCCAGACCCTGACGCTGTACTGACCGGACGCGCCGGTCAAAACTGACCGCGTCCGGTGCAGCGTCCGGTCACCTCTGTGACCTCCGTTCGCCTCCGTTTCTTTTCCGACTTCCGGCGCAATGGAAAATAGGCATTTCATTTCCCCGAAATCGCCTGAATCCCGCGCTCGCACGCTCGGCGGGAGAGAGAAAGGAACCAAACCCCTCTCTACCCGCAAACCACAGCGCGACCAACGCCACCTTTGCAAATGTGCCAACACCATCAAGTGTACATCTCCATGTGCTTGTGTGTTAGCATTTTCTCAAACATTTTCAAAGGTTTTCCAGTTAGCTCACTAGGCCCTATATGCAATGCACTTCATGAATTCACCTAGTGGCACCCATGCGTCGAATAACCGATAAGATTTCCCCTCTTAATAGTTCGGCTATCGACCCTAAACCACTCACACCCTCTATGGTGTCTTGAGTGTAAAACAAAATGGCCCTATGGTTATACCTTTGCCTTGAGCCCATTTTGTTTCTCCAAATGATATGTTCCACTTCATATCATCACATGACCGTCTCGATCCATCGACCTTGATTTCACTTGCTCTTCACCGTTGTATTGGTCCGTCGGCGCCAAGTCTTGCTCAAGCTTCACCATCGCATGGTCCTTCGCTTCGAAGCCTCGACTTGCCCTTCACCTTCACAACCGGTCCATCGAGCCAAGCCTCATCTTGGTCTTCACCATCTTGGTCACATGAGTCAATGTCATGTCTCATATTCAATGACCACCTTTATCTAAATCATCCACTTAGATACAAAGGTTAGTCCTAGGTTTCATCAATTAGCCAAAACCAAACTAGGGACTTTCAGTCGCCCGCATGGAGGGTGACGCCACCAGAGGCCTTGAAGATGGTAACTTCACGAACATGAGAACTCAAGGTCTAGGTTAGGTTTAAGAACTGAGATATTCTTTCACTCAAAAAAAGAACTAACATATTCTGATATTATATAACAGTTGATATGGAAGATGCCAATACAGTTAGGCAATAAGGCGACAGTGACACCATCACCAGCACTAGACAAGAAGAAACCAAGCTTGACAGCGTCAAAGATTTTAGAAATTGGATTGCATGGATGAATGGCCCAAAAAATGATTTTTTGGAAGCATATGTTATATAATATATAAAAAAACTCGCATGGGCTAGACAGACACTAACATAAAAATGATATCCAACAAGTTGCATTATTGTTGGTTTATAATGTGTCGATCAGTTCTCGTATAAAATATCTGATGTTCGCTCCTATCCAAATTATAAATTGTTTTGGTAGCAAAAAACTATGTAGAAAACTCAAATGACTTATAAATTTGAAACGGATAGAGTATAAAAGATGTTGTTTACTTGTTTTGCTATGGGGAGCATGACCACAACAAAGAAAGGATTGACATTCAAAGAAATCATTAGGTCTAAATTTTAGCTAAATCTTTGAAGTCAATTGCAGCGCTGTGATGACAAGATTGAATGCATCATCTTTGCTTGTGTTGCATGTTGGAAGGCATAGTCACAAAGTTCCCGGAACAATTGTATCGTGGAAAGGGGACCGAAGAACATGGTAACGAAACTAATCCCACGTTCCCGGTGACAGTGGTTGGCAGTGGCGGATTCAGAAATGGGTTAGGAGGGGGGCTAAATTATTGTAAGCTATAAATTTTACTAACTTACACCTTTTAGAAGGTCAGAAATTTTGCTAAAATTCAATTGCAGAGCTGTTAGGAGGCGTTGAGGCTACGTTTCGGCACCGTTGAGTGGGGCTAAAGGCTATTTACTTGGGTTCCTTTTGCACTGCATAACAGTGCTGTTACTAGAGATTTTGGGCTACACCCCGGGCTGCAGCCCTGGCAGCTCGGGCCCTGAATCCGCCCCAGGTGGTTGGAGGCAATGGCCTTCTTCGCCTCCCATGGGTGGAATATGTCTTTAGGATTACAAACTAAGCTTTTGGTTTATTATGAGACTCTTAATGTTTTAAAAATTTGTGTGCAGTAATAATTTTGGTATGATTCCTCACTTATGGGGATGAAGCCGGATATTCTTGCATTATCTAAAAAATTTATCCGAAGTTGCCAACAGGCCTTTAGTTGTGAGATTACTTTTTTAAAAGTTTTGTTCATCTAATAACAATGTTCGTCCAAATAGTAATTTAAAGTTTCCTCCTCCTCCCGGCACCGGTAGGGCATCCGATACGATGTCGCGTCCGGGACACACCGCGGGTCCTTCTGAACCAGAGACACAGGTGGGCGCCATCCCCTCCCTCTCTTCTCGATGCTAGTGACGTTTGGACAGTGCGGGCCCCACGTGGGACGCATTAAACGGAGTGCAAGCGCGGGCGTCCGTCCGGACGTCTAGACGCTGGCACTGTCGTTGTAACACCCAAAAATTTCGATAAATAGAATTAGTGAGTTTAAAATAATTTAGATAATAATTAATGGGCAATTAGGATTTAAAATTTTTAGGAAGAATATTTGGTGATGCATTCATGCTGTTGCATTTATTTTATTTTGTGGTGTGGAATTTATTTTAATTGATTTGGTTTAGAAATTCTATTTGAAAAAGGTTTTGAAAAACAAAATAGAAAAAAAAGAAGAGAAAAGGATGTTTACCTGCTGAAGGCCCAGTTAACCGGCCGACCTATTTCCTTCACTCCCCGCGCTGGGCCGCGTCGGTGGGCCGCTGCCGCGCTCTTCATCGCATCGGTGGGCCGGCCCAGGAAGCCAAGCCGCGCATCTCTTCCTTTTTAGCCGCTGACAAGTGGGCCCCGGTGGCAGCTGTATCTCCTACCTCCGGTCGTAACCGGGATGGACTCGAGCACCGATTTCAACCGAATCGAATCTCCAATCCTTGATTTCCTAACCGTAATCGATGAAGTGAACCTATAAAAGGATAGCCGGGTATCTCCCTATTCCGTTTTTCAACTAAAACGCTAGGCTAGCTACGTGAAATCAAGTTCTAGGGTTGGAGCTTGGCCGGCGGTTTCGGTTGGCGCGTGGGAGAGGTTTTCGGGTGGATTTGAGGTCGAGTTCTTCGCGTTGGTGAGTCCGCACTCTTCTCCTCTACCTTCTCATGCTTTCTTTTGGGTGGAGAGGCTTCGAATCGCGCTTTTGAAGATCACCGACAAGTCGGCAATGGCGCCGCCGCCCTCCTCTCGTCGCGTATCGTGTTCACTTCACCGTAGCTAGCTTGTACCGCATAGATGGATTCGCATTGAGCTCCTCGTCCGATTGGAGTTGGTTGCGGGGAAAACGGTGGCCGGAAACAGGAAAACCGGTTGATTCCGGCGAGCCTTGGGTGGCCGGCCATGGAGGCCGCCGGCCGGATTGGGAGGAGATGACCGACTCCCTCTCCATGTCTCTCTCTGATGAATGGTAGCCGTCCATTTGACGATCTACGCATGAGATTAGATGATACCTCTTCGCGAGCAGTTTTGTTAAAGAGTCCCTGCGTTTTTAGGAAATAAAACCCGCGGTCCTTGGCGCATTCCAGGAAATACGTATTCATGTTTTGAACGCGTATTTTTCTTCCGGTTTATTCAAAAATGCGTTTTCACGTTTTGAAAGCGTATTCTCTTCCGGTTAAATCAAAAATACGTTTTCAGGAAATTACAGATTTGCCACTAGAACTGTTTTAGCCATAAAAACTTCGTTTTAACTCCGATTTGATCCGTTCAAGTTGCGTTAGGTTCGTATTTGTGAACTCTATATGTTAGTGTAGTTGTACAGTTAGTTTTGATAATTTATTTTTCGAGTTTATAATTAAGTATTTATTTATCTATAGGAAATCTTAGAAAATTCATAACTTTCACGTTTTAACTCCGAATTTGGTGATCTTTGCGTCTGTGTGATCGTAGAAACGTGTAGAAGAGTTTTGAACACTTTTATTACTGTTTTGTTACTGTTGGTGTACTGTTCTAATTATATCTCTTTGTTTGCTTCGTGTATGTTTGATTGGATGCATGTATGTTGTTGATTGATGATCGAGTATAGAAGGTGAGCAGTTTTTGGACGATTCGGAGTATTACTTTGAGCCAAGTCAGCAGTATTATTTGGAGAGCTTTGATCAAGGCAAGTATAACACAGGACTATCCTTGTTACCTATTCATCGAATTATCATACATATGCATATGCTTACCTTGACAACCTTAGAGATTATAACTTAGTGCTTGTTGTCTTGATTCCTTGTCAACCTTGGGAATGCATATGGGTAGCTATGGCTAGTGCTTAAACTAAGGACAATGATCTTGCAATAAGATTAATGGATCAAGAAATCAATCATTAAGATGATTTAATTTTTGTTAAAAGGGGGCTAGAGCATGTGTATTATTTTTGGTGCTCTAGTTACTCTCCGTAAGGACTTATCTGTACGTGATCATCCGGGATATACAGTACAGCTGTGAGGGCTATATGGCTCTGGCTTTAGTTGTTCAAGAGACCTTTTCTAGCTTGTTAGTGGTTACCTTAAATGGCGTAAGAATGGCTTGCCACGTTGGGTGTAGTGCGAGCCCCTGGCCTAGTGTGTATAGGCTGCGGTTGTTGTGCCACAGGGAAGGGGGGTTCTACATCTGCCTGCCGAGTGAATCTAATGGCCCTAACTTGTTAGACGAACTCTTGAGTGGCTTTATGTGGTTCTCTAGTGTTTGGGCTTGATCTCCCCACTCATTTGGAAATCATGACTCACAGTGAAAGTGTACACCTCTGCGCAGAGTTAAAAACTGGTATACTAGCCGTGCTCACGGATACGAGCGGCCTTGGAACATTTACAGATAGATGATCACCATTGCTATATTATGTTTAATTATTGTTGATTATTATTATGCTCATGTTAATGTTATTCGTTATCATTATTGCAACTGATCATTGATTCTTTAATGGGAAGTGGTTTATCTTGAAGCTATTCAATTGTCAAATATATGATTAAAAGCTAACCGCAGTTAAACAGTGTCTAGCCATTTGAGCCTCATGAACCCTGTGTTATATTTGTTGAGTTCGACATGGACTCACTCTTGCTATTTCCACCATAACAGATGAAGATTATGAGGAAGATTATCGTAATGAGTACTAGTCTTGGTGTCAACCAGTCAACCGTGTCCCTGTGTGGAGTTTCCGCTGGAGATTTCTATTAGTTATTATTATTTATCGTTCAAGACTATGTCTTAAATATTTATTCGCTATGTAATAAGCACTGTGATGATACTATGTAATTTGTCAACTTATGTGTGCGATCATGACCAGGGGCGCACATGAGTACTTTATGCATCCTATTTTTATCCTTAAAAATGGGTGTGACAGATTGGTATCGGAGCCGTGTTGACTGTAGGACGCAAGCCTAGTTAGAATGGTTGTTGATAGCATCCATACTTCACTTAATTCATGCTTCCTCTTTTCACCTTGTTAATTACTAAAGTTTTATGCTTCCTCTACTTCATTCTATTGCGAAAATACATTGATTCTATCTAATCTATGTCTAAATCTTGTAGATGCCTCCTCATCCCCGTCTGTCAGCTGCACAGTATGTTGCCCGTTTCAAACCCCAGGAGCCATATGAAGAGGGTGATCCAGAGCTATCCGATGCTGAATCAAGAGTTGGTGAAACACCTATGGAGGACGTAGTTATGGGGTGGACTACGAAGTTTCATATCATGGTTCCTAAGGCCGATGCTTTCTTCCATGATATGTTGACAAGAACTTTGGACAACTACTACTACGACTGGGAAGCTACTTTGGAGTATCGCAGTGCAGAGTATAGTCATCCATGGATGGATTCCTATTGGGAGACGGAGTTATGGATCAAGAAAAGGGATCCTACCACTAAGGAGCCTAAGGTGGAGTCAAAGTTCATTACCCGAGTGAGCCGGGCAACCGTGGAGACAAGCATGGAGGATGTCGCTTTCAATGCATTTGTTTACTACCATGGTCTACGCTCGGACAAGACGCTAAAGGGTGCACTCCGGCATTTTCCTTGTTTCTTACATGACAAGGGTATTTGGACCGTGCCACTTGCAGATGATTCCTCTTTGACTTTACAAGCTACGGTGAGATTAGCTCGTGAATTGGCTCTCCATGAGGTGGATTTGAAGGATGAGTTGCTAAAGGAAAAAGAACTTAAGGAGCAAGCTTATAAGGAGATTGACCAATTAAGGGCGGAGTTAGGTCGTCCTAAGATTTATGAGAAGCTTAATTAGGAAATAGGAAAAACCCCTATGTAATAAGAACGATAGTAGTTGCGAGTTAATTTTAAGTTTGGATTGTTTTAAGAGTCAGTTTGTGGTGTGTGAAAGGATCAAGATGCCCAAGAGGGGGGGTGAATTGGGCTTTTCTAAAAATTAATTGCAAGAATTAAATCCTACAAGCCGGAATTCACCCCTAGTGCCTACTTGTGTTCCTAGTGAGTCTACCGACAAAAGTTTTGCACCCTAGTTTCCAATCCTAGTCTAGCATGGCAATTCTAGGAAAGTAAATCAAGCAATGAAAGTAAATACGAGAATGTAAATGCTTGAATGTAAAGGGCAAGGAACACGGCGATGTTTTTCCGAGGTATCGGAGAGTCGCCACTCCCCACTAGTCCTCGTTGGAGCACCCGCGCAAGGGTGTCGCTCCCCCTTGATCCGCGCAAGGATCAAGTGCTCTCTACGGGTTGATTCTTCAACACTCCGTCGCGGTGAATCACCCACAACCGCTCACAACATGAGTTGGGTCATCCACAAGCTCCGCCGGATGATCACCAAACTCCCAATCACCACCAAGCCGTCTAGGTGATGGCGATCACCAAGAGTAACAAGCTAGAACTCTCACTTGACCACTACGAGCCCAAATGAGGAGATGGATGCACACTTGCTACTCTCTAATCACTAGTGAGGAAATCTCAAACTTTGATTCTCAAATCTCTATCCTCACTAGAGCTCTTGCACTCCCTTGCACTCTAAAGGGTTTTCTCAGATGTTTGAATGAGCAAGAGACCTCTAAAAGAGGTAGAGGGGATGTATTTATACACCCCTCAAAGAAAACGAACCGTTATGTTCTGACACGGGCTGACCGGACGCGCCGGTCGAACTGACCGGACGCGCCGGTCGCCCATAACGGTCAAAACCCGATTTTCAACTGAACGACCGGACGCGCCGGTCAGGGGTGACCGGACGCGTCCGATCGTGCAAAGGAGCTTACTGTACTCGCACCGGACGCGAGGCCGCGTCCGGTCGGTGATGATCGGACGCGTCCGGTCCTCTCTGGACCTTACTGGACTGTGACCGGACGCGCCGGTCACAGCCAGGTCGCGTCCGACGGGTGTTCCCCTCAAGTGACACGTGTCAGCCACTGACCACCACGTCCGGTCCTCGCGAGGGCCGCGTCCGGTGGTCAGGGCCGAAACCCTAGCCGCGGTGACGTACTGACCGGACGCGTCCGGTGCTGCCGAAGACCGCGTCCGGTCAGTGGGAAACAGCCCGAAACTTTCCGAAACGCGTCGCAACTTCTACCAAGTTGCTTCCAACAGAACTTTGAGCTATTCTAGGGTTGCCTAGCGCCAAGTTTAACAAGTGTGCACCACACCTAAACATAGGACTCGCCTAGGTCAAGCTACCCGTTCATGCCCCCCTTTATAGTACGGCCAAAAGAGAAAAACGAAGATCCTAACGACTATTCCAAATGTGTCTCAACACCTCGACATCCGGAACTAACCGTCCTTAATCTTGACGTCACTCTTTTGAAAACCGAAACGATTTCCATCAAGGGACACGAATACCATGGTGCCCAAAGTAGTTATAACCTCCATGACCTAACTTACCAACGTTTCTGCAAAACACACGTTAGTCATGGTAATAAAGCGTTGTCATCAATTGCCGAAACCAAACTTTGGGGCCTAGATGCTTTCAATCTCCCCCTTTTTGGTGATTGATGACAACACTAAGGTTCAAAAGATTAGAGTTGAGGTTTTCGAGCATGCTTGGTTCACATAAGCAAAAAGCAATAAGCACAAAGGGTTAGGAAATGCTTATGTGCCCCAAGCCAAAAGAGTGTACTCATAAGATAAGACAAAAAGCGTTAGTACACATAAAGATTATAGCTCATAAGAAATCGGAGTAAGGCACGGAAGCATAACCTTAGAGCTATAACTAAAACGGTGACATATTATTAAAACTGTGACGAGATAACACATTAAGACTCAAAGTTTACGACTCGACGACAATGTCACACGAATGCAATGCTGAAATTTAAACATGATATGCATGAATGTAGCACACAAAGAATGAAAACCCTCTAACAAAACTCCCCCTGAAACTACTCTCTCTCCCCCTTTGGCATCAAGCGCCAAAAACTACTCTAATGATCTAACGGGGGGACAGACGGAGTCGTGTCGGGTGCCGAGGTGCGCGGAGTAATCACGAAGTGAAGCGAATCGCCCTCGGAGTCTGAGCTATCTGGGTGACCCTCTGAAGAAGCACGCGGCTGCGAAGCGGTCTGGGTCTGAGCAGGAACAGGCACTAACTGAGTAGCAACAAGTGGATCTGTCTGAGTAACCTGAGCCTGAAGTGCGCCAGTAGCTGGGGGATCTGTCGAGGCAACTGAAGAAGGGATGGTCTCTGTAGTCCTGGTCCCTGTCACTGGAGGAACGGCTGCCTCAGGAGCTGACAACCCTGACAAGTGTGAAACGTAGTAGTGTGCGAGGGTGTCGGCTGACCAGTCAACTCGCTGTAGGTGGCACTGAAATCACCAATAGGTGTGCCTGTCAGGAGGTGCGGGCGAGGCTGGTCTGACGGTGTAAACCCCGTATGAATAGGAGTGAAGCTCGGGGACTGAAAAGACTGGGGAACCTGCTGCTGTGGAGATGTGAACTGGAAGCTCGGCTGTCCCTGACTCGACGGACCACTGGAATGCAAAGCCTGAGTCATGACAGATGCAGGCGGAGGAACCCCAACTGTGATAAGGTGGCGCAGGAGATCCATGTACTGCTGCTGACTCTGTCGCTGCATCTCAACCTGTTGCCTCTGGATCTCAAGCTGCTGTCGCTGAAACTCGTCCTGACGAGCCTGAATCTGTGCAAGGGCTGCAGCTGTATCCTGTGCCTGTCGCTGAATCTGTTGCTGCTGCTGCTCCTGAGCCTGGGTCAACCTCTCAAGAATAGCCACCATGGCTGGGTCTGAGCGGGAGGCTGAGCCAGAGCCACCGGCCTCGTGGTCGTGAGACCGAGGAGACCGGTACCTGGGGATGGGCTGGTAGTCCTCATCTGTGCTGTCTGAAGTCACATCCTCAGGTATGTCAGCAGTCTGAGTCTCAAGGTCCGCGAGCTCTGCCTCAGCAAGCTCGTCAACTCTGGCGTCCTGCTCAGCTGCTGTCTAAGGAACATCTGGGCGCTCACGCTGTCCTGGCGCTGGGGCCTGATCTCTAGTAACAGAGGCCCAAAGCTGACGAATATCATAATCAGGGAAAGCAGTAGTAGTGTTTGCTATCTCCGCCCTGATCTCTGGTGGCATCTGGATAGAAGATCTGATGATAAAGCAAATCCAGTGTGCATAGGGAAGCTGACGGTTACCCTTGAAGCCCTCAGCAATGGTGTCCTCCATCTCACTAAGGATAAGATCCCAGATGTCAAACTGTCTCTGTGAGAGGAGGTGGTGAACAACCCAAAGCTGCATACGTGTCAGTCCCTCTCTGTAGCCGAGTCTAGGAAGTAAAGTGCGTCTGAGAATAGCATCCAAGACCCTGGCAAGTGGCGTCAGGCTAGCAGGCGTACGACGTGACCCTTCGCCAAAAGGCTCGCGAAAGCAGGGTCGAACCAGGTCTGTAGGTGGCACTGCACCGCCGTGAGGGCGTCTAGGAGGAGGAGTCTGTCCATAACACAACTGATGGATCCTCGTGTCAGAAGCTGGTAGTCTGAGGATCTCTCGTGCTCTGGAGCTGTAGAGTCTGTGATCACGGCCTCTGAATGCAAAGTGAATGAACTCATGGGCAGGATCAATCCAAAGTGAAGCATAGAACTCCCTGACCCAAGTGCCGCAGTATGCACCTGTCCGTCCAAGAAGATCTGACAAGCCAGGCATATAGGACAGGTGCGGACGGAGCTGCTCTCCCACAACATCAACCAATGCCTCAAGTCGACATACCCTCTGAGGTCTGAAAGCAATGCCACTGTCAACTAAGGCCCTGTAGAAATCCTCCTGAAGTGGGGTATAGAAACCCTCTGAAGCTCTAGAATCTCTGACAGGTGGAAACCATCGGCTGACCTCCACGAACCTCAACCCCTGCACCTGACGTGCTGAAGCACCCCTCAGGTCAAAGTGCTCGACCGGGGGTGACCCTCTAGCTCTAGGAGGAGGTCGTGCTCCACGACGCTAGCCCTCTGGCCTAGGTGTCACCTGAGTACGCGCACGTGTGGAGCGGCGACGTGGTGGAGACTGAGCTGCCTGCTCCTCTGTATCCTCAGTAGCCTGTGGAGCCTCGGTAGCATGTGTAGCCTCTGTAGCCTCTGTCGGCTCTATGGGTGGATCTACTGACATCTGCTCGGAAGGTCCAGTAGCCTCGGTACCCTCAGTGGCCTCAGTGCCGAGCTGTCGACCTTCAAGGTGAAAGCGACGCTCGCCTATGTGTATGCCACTGCGTCTGCCACCTCTCTCTGCCTGCTCTGCAGCGTCTGCCACGGCCTGAGCAACCTCTGCCTCTGAAAGCGTCCTCCTCTTCTTCCTGGCTGCCATCTTGATGCGCTTACCACGCGCAATCTCATCACGACGGGGAGGACTGTTGTCCCCGTCTCCAGGAGCACCACCGGCGTTCTTGCAACGCACCATGCTGATCAACTGACTGAGAACCTCTGTGAGATGATGAACTGACACTCGAGAGGCTTGGCCTCAATCCGTATCCGCAGGCTTGGCCTCGGATTTAGCGAACATATCTGACCCTGACACACCGACTGACTCGCTGCACGTATGGAATAGAAAGATATACTATAAGCACGTATATATCTAAAGATACGAAACCCTAGATAGCAAGCATGTGAGATACGAAGAGAAAACGTGACGCGAATCTACCTCGGATCGACGAGACGACGGTGAGTAGAAGCGGTGACCTAGGTCGCGATAATCCCCGAGATCGACGATCGAGCACTGAAACGATCGAGCGAGATGATCAATGGATGAGATCGGTCAAGGTTAGCCCTAGCAACGACACGAAACGAAATTGAATCGAGGACGATCGATTTCGTTACCTGGAGAGCGGTTTAGGGCAAAACCCTAGAAACCCTAGGTTAGGGTTTGGGTGAAACCCTAGAAGGCTCGGGCACGGGTGGAGAATGAGGAGCTAGGGCACGAGGGGAGGGGCTGTAGCTGCGGCTGGTGCGACCCTCGGTGGTGGATGGCTCGCCGGCGGCGAGGTGGAGCGCGCGGGCGCGGCGGTGGTGGCGCGGGCTAAGGAGCGGATGGCAGTGCGGGGAGGATGGCCTCGGGCGCGAGGAGGATGGCGCGAGCGGGTAGCTGGCGAGGAAAACGCGGCGCGGCAGCGGTGAGGGCTCGCCGGCGGTGAGGATGGCGAAGAGGCGGCGAATCGGTGAGAAGACGAACGGCGGCGGCGGCGGATTGCGATGGATGAAAAACAGATTGAAAACGAAGGGTTTTATGAGAGGCTCAGATCCGCTCGACGCGTGATGACCGGACGCGGTGGTCGTTATGACCGGACGCGGTGGTGCAGCGTCCGGTCACACTCCAGTAAGCTCCTGGAGTGACCGGACGCGTCCGGTGCGGACTGACCGGACGCGGTCAGAGTCCGGTCGCCGAGAGCTCAGGAATTCATCGCAGATGACCGGACGCGGTGGTGGTAGCCGGGACCGGACGCGGTGGTCAACACAGGCGCGTCCGGTGCAGCGTCCGGTCACTAGGTCTGGAGTTGGTCTTCTGGATGACCGGACACGCTGGTGGACGCCGGGACCAGACGCGGTGGTGAAGCATCACTGCGTCCGGTGCAGCGTCCGGTCCAGCGTCCGGTCGCTGTTCTTTGCCGTTCTTCATTCCAAACACCGACGCGACTTCTCCCAATCAAGTTCCAATTCAAAGAGACACAAATAAACACCAATTGGAACCTGATATGAGTGACCTCACTCAAACCCTCAATTTTTTCAAAATATTTTGCCTTAGGCTAGTATTATTTTTAGGAAAATAGGCAATAAACACCCGAGGAGCAACGTATGGCCATGCAATAGAGTTTTTGGACCTTTAGGAGCGTCAAAAAGCTCTCTCTATCCATGGACGAACACAGAGGTTGCTCAAAGCTAAACCGAAAAGAAACGACAAACGAACAACCATGCATATGCAATGCAATACAAGAAAGTAAAACTAGGTTGCTTGTCAAGTTTGATCCACGGTTAGGCTTCTTCACTCCTCCAAAGGAGGGTTATCGTAACCGTGTTAGCCAAGCCCTAAATGCATTGCGATAAAATAAACATGACATATAATACAATGCAATGCAAGGGACAACACACGCTCATCTTTTAAAGTTACTTGAATCAAGCACATTAAGTTCACTTATTAGCCTACAAAAGGTAGCCTCGTCCAAAGGTTTAGTGAAGATATCCGCTAATTGATTTTCACTTCGTACACCTTCTAGTGATATGTCATTTTTAGCAACGTGATCTCTTAGAAAGTGGTGGCGGATATCAATGTGCTTGGTGCGAGAGTGTTGTACCGGATTGTTAGCAATTTTAACGGCACTTTCATTGTCACATAAAAGTGGCACCTTTTCAAGAACAATTCCATAGTCTAGGGGGGTTTGTTTCATATATAAGATTTGTGCACAACAAGCCCCCGCGGCAATGTATTCCACCTCGGCGGTGGACAAAGCCACACTATTTTTCTTTTTAGATGACCAAGATACTAAGGATCTCCCAAGCAAATGGCACCCTCCAGATGTGCTTTTTCTATCAATTTTGCAACCGGCATAATCCGAATCGGAATAGCCAACTAGTTGGAATCTAGCTCCTTTGGGATACCAAAGACCAATGCTTGGGGTGTGCTTAAGATATCTTAGGATTCTTTTTACGGCACTTAGGTGAGGTTCTTTAGGGCACGCTTGAAAGCGAGCACACATGCACACACTAAACATGATATCGGGCCTAGATGCGGTAAGGTACAATAAGCTACCAATCATAGAACGGTAGAGAGTTTGATCAACCGGTTTACCTCCCTCATCTAGGTCGAGATGTCCATTTGATGGCATTGGGGTCTTGATTGGTTTGCATTCTTCCATCTTGAATCTTTTGAGAAGATCCTTGGTATACTTTTCTTGAGAGATGAAAATCCCTTCTCTCATTTGCTTGACTTGAAAACCAAGGAAGAATGTGAGCTCACCAATCATTGACATCTCGAACTCCTTCGACATCAATTCACCAAATTCCTTGCAATAATCTTCATTTGTTGACCCGAAGATGATATCATCAACATACACTTGACAGATGAAGATCTCCCCATTAAGCTTCTTGGTGAATAGTGTGGTGTCGACCTTCCCAATGGTGAAGCCCTTCTCAATGAGGAAGTCTCGGAGGCGCTCATATAGCGCCTTGGACAACCTATAAACATGATTAGGATATCTAGGGTCTTCAAACCCGGGAGGTTGATTGACATAGACTAGTTCATTTATAAAGCCATTTAAGAATGCACTTTTCACATCCATTTGATATAGTTTCATATCATGATGTGATGCATATGCAAGGAGGATACGAATGGCTTCAAGTCTTGCAACGGGTGCAAAGGTCTCTCCAAAATCAAGGCCTTCGACTTGAGAGAATCCCTTTGCAACTAGTCTTGCCTTGTTCCTCACTACTATGCCTTGGTCATCTTGCTTGTTTCGGAACACCCATTTGGTTCCAATGACTCTTGCACCTTTAGGATGCTCTTCAAGTGTCCATACTTGATTGCGGGTGAAGTTGTTCAATTCTTCATGCATGGCATTCACCCAATCCGGATCTTGAAGAGCTTCTTCTACATTTTTAGGTTCAACACAAGAGACAAAAGAGTGATGTTCAACAAAAGAAGCAAGCTTTTGAGATCGAGTCATCACTCCCTTGGTAGGACTCCCTATGATGAGTTCTTGTGGATGTGCTTGAAGTAGAGGTGAATTTCTTCTATCAACCACTTGAGGAGGTGGAGGGGGAGCATCAACATCTTGAGCTTGTGCCTCGGCTTGTTCATGAGAGATATAGGTGTCTTCATTTTCAACTCTCTCATTCTTGTCATCATCTTGAGGCACACGTGATGAAGATGGTGGATCAATGATTTGCACATCGTCTTCATCATCTTTTGGCTTGATGTCTCCCACGGGCATGTTCTTCATGGCCTCCCTCAAGGGTTCATCACCTACATCATCACAATTCTCAATTGCTCCTTGAGAGCCGTTAGATTCATCAAATTCCACATCATATGTTTCTTCAACCAAACCGGTGGTATGGTTAAATACTCTACATGCTTTGGACTTTGATGAGTAACCAACGAGAAAACCAATATCACAACGTCTTTGAAACTTCCCTAGGTGTTGACGCTTCTTGTAGATGTAGCATTTGCAACCAAACACCCGGAAGAATGAGACGTCCGGCTTCTTCCCATTGAGCAACTCATAGGGGGTCTTGCCAAGAAACTTTTGGAGGAAGAGGCGATTTGAAGCATAACATGCGGTGTTGATTGCCTCGGCCCAAAACTTCTCCGGAGTGTTGTACTCATCTAGCATTGTTCTTGCAAGGGTGATCAAAGTCCGGTTCTTTCTCTCAACTACACCATTTTGTTGAGGAGTGTAGGTTGAAGAGACCTCATGCTTGATTCCAATTTCATCACAATAAGCTTCAATGTTGGTGTTGTCAAACTCTTTGCCATTGTCACTTCTAATTTTCTTTATCTTGACTTCAAATTCATTTTGAGCTCTCTTTGCAAACTTCTTGAAGCAACTTGCCACTTCGGATTTGTCATGAAGGAAGAAAGTCCATGTATATCTTGAGTAGTCATCCACTATCACAAGACAATAGAGATTACCACCCAAGCTCTTGTATGTTGTAGGCCCAAACAAATCCATGTGTAGAAGTTCTAGCACTCTTGAGGTTGACATGAAAGCTTTGGTTGGATGAGTGTTTGCAACTTGTTTGCCCGCTTGACATGCACTACAAGGCTTGTCCTTTTCAAACTTCACATCCTTCAATCCTCTTACTAGTTCTTTCTTCAATAGCTTGTTGAGAGTGCTCATTCCAACATGTGCAAGCCTCCTATGCCAAAGCCAACCAAGTGAGGTCTTGGTGAACAAACATGTCATCAAATTTGCATCTTCGGAGGTGAAGTCAACAAGATAAAGATTGTTGTATCTAAAGCCTTTGAATATCACTTGCTTGTCATCTATTTTTGAAACTTCCACTTCATTTGGTGTGAACAAGCATTGGAAGCCAAGGTCACAAAGTTGCCCAACGGATAATAAGTTGAAACTCAATGAAGCAACATAGAGCACATTTGAGAGTGAGTGATCATTTGATATTGCAATCTTGCCTATACCCTTGACTTTGCTCTTTGAATTGTCCCCAAATGTGATCTTCTCTTGACATATCCCATTCTCTTCAATGGAGGTGAACATACGAGGATCACCGGTCATATGTTGAGTGCAACCACTATCAATAACCCAATGAGATCCACCGGTCTTGTAGTTCACCTACACACAAGAGATCAAGCTTTTTGTTTAGGGACCAAACTTGAGAGGTGCCCTTGACTTTCTCAACTAGTGACTTGGCAACCCATATTTTCTTTGGCCTATTCTTGTTTGGGGGACCCAAGAACATGACTTTCATCTTTCCATTTGAATCTTTTCTTAGCATGTAATGAGCATTGAAGGCAAAGGGTCTAGCATGCTTGGGCAAGGGTTGTGGTGGTGGAGTTTTGCATTCATGAGCAAAGTGACCTTCTTGACCACACTCAACACATCTCTTTGGCTTGGGCTTTGACTTGCTTTGTTGTTGAGCTTTTGCCTTCTTCTCTTGATTTGCCAAGTACCCAATACCACTTCTATCCATCTTCATTACGGTGTTCATGAGGAGCTCACTTTGCAAATATTGGCCTCTTGTGAACTTGCTTAGACCGGTCTTGAGATGCTCTTTTTCTTGCTTGAGCTTCTTGTTCTCTTCAATGAGTGACTCATTTGTTGTTTGCTTCTCAAGAGCCATCAAACCTTTAAGCTTCTTGTTCTCATTTGCAAGCTTCTCATTCTCACATTTGATCTTGGCATAATCATCATAGTTGTTTGACTCAACCACACTCTTGCTTTTGCTACTAGAACCTTGCTCAATGCTTTCAATGATCAAATCATCACATGATGTAGCTATATCACACTTAACAACATTGTTAGTAGCATCATGTGTCTCAAGAGCAAGTTCATTAGCAACCACAAGACTATCATAGTCAATTTTTAATGTGGTGTATTTGTCTTTCAAAGAGTTATGTCTAGTGATGAGCTCATCATGCTTCTTCTCAAGTTTATCATGTTGATCTTTAAGCTCTTTGTTTGAAGTTTTTAGCTCCTTGAGAGTGGAAGACATAACTTCATTTTGATCTCTAAGCTCACCACTAGTCTTTTGAACATTTTCAAGCTTTGATGAGAGTGATTCATTTTCATTTTGAAGCTCATCATTTTCATTTCTTGTCCTTCTTATGATTTTAGTGTATTTATTTAGCAATTTTACAAGTTCATCATAAGAAGGTGCGTCATATTCATCATCACTATCACTATCATCATCATCATCACTATCATGGTTTTGTACCTTTCGTTCACCCTTGGCCATAAGGCATAGGTGAGTAGTGGACGATGATGGTGAAGGAGGCGGTGAAGGTGGTGGTAAAGATGTCGGTGAAGATGATGGCCCCATCACAAAAGCGGCAACCTTCTCTTTCTCATCATTGCTCTTATCTTCGGAGGAATCACAAGATGATTCAATGTCGGTGAGCCAATCACCAACAATGTATGCCTTTCCTCCCTTCTTCTTCTTGTAGAACTCCTTCTTCTTGCCATCCTTCTTCTTGTATGGCTTGTTCTTCTTCTTCTCATCTTCTTCATCACTTGAATCATTTTTCTTGCCCTTGTTCTTGTACTTGAACTTGTCTTTTGGTGGTCTAGGGCATTGATGAGCTAGGTGGCCAAGTTCACCACAATTGTAGCAATCCATCTCCGAGATGGGCTTTCTCTTGCTACTTGTGAAAAATTTCTTTTTCTTGTCGTCGAACTTGATGCCACTCTTGTTGAGCTTCTTTAGCATCTTGGTGGTCTTTCTCACCATGAGTGCAAGTGATTCATCATCGACATCACTTTCACTTGAGCTTTCTTGCACTATCATGGCTTGGCCCTTCTTCTTCTTCTTCTTGTCATGGCTAGCTTTGAAGGCCAAGTCTTTCTTCTTGGAAGATGATGAGCCCTCTTCCGGAGTGATGTGCATGTACATCTCATGAGCATTGATCTTCCCCAATACTTGTGTCGGAGTTGCGGTGGAGAGATCACTTTGATGAAGCACGGTAACAATGTGACCATACTTCTCAACGGGGAGAACACTCAAGATCCTCCTTGCAACATCCGATTGGCTCATTTGAGTAAGCCCAAGAGCATTGAGGTCCTCTACAAGAACATTCAAGCGAGTGTACATTTCATTAGCACTTTCTTTGGGAAGCATCTCAAAAGAATTAATTTTCTTTAAAGCAATATGATAGCGTTCCTCACGCTCACTCTTAGTTCCCTCATGGAGAGCACAAAGATTTTCCCACAAATCATGAGCGTTCTTTGCATTACGCACACAGTTGAAGATATCTTTGCCTAAGCCCCGGTAGAGTGCATTTTTGGCCTTTGCATTCCACCGGTCGTACTTCTCCTCGTCACTAATTGGGTTTGCGGGATCCTTGATAGCGGGAAGCCCTTGGGTTGCGGCTCTAAGGCACCCGACATCTATGGCTTCGAGATATGCCTCCATGCGGATTTTCCAATATGGAAAATCATCCCCCTCAAAGGTGGGAGGTGGTCCTTCCCCGTTAGACATCTTGCTCTAGGCGGTAAAGCCTAAATTAGGAGCAACACGGCTCCGATACCAATTGAAAGGATCAAGATGCCCAAGAGGGGGGTGAATTGGGCTTTTCTAAAAATTAATTGCAAGAATTAAATCCTACAAGCCGGAATTCACCCCTAGTGCCTACTTGTGTTCCTAGTGAGTCTACCGACAAAAGTTTTGCACCCTAGTTTCCAATCCTAGTCTAGCATGGCAATTCTAGGAAAGTAAATCAAGCAATGAAAGTAAATACGAGAATGTAAATGCTTGAATGTAAAGGGCAAGGAACACGGCGATGTTTTTCCGAGGTATCGGAGAGTCGCCACTCCCCACTAGTCCTCGTTGGAGCACCCGCGTAAGGGTGTCGCTCCCCCTTGATCCGCGCAAGGATCAAGTGCTCTCTACGGGTTGATTCTTCGACACTCCGTCGTGGTGAATCACCCACAACCGCTCACAACATGAGTTGGGTCATCCACAAGCTCCGCCGGATGATCACCAAACTCCCAATCACCACCAAGCCGTCTAGGTGATGGCGATCACCAAGAGTAACAAGCTAGAACTCTCACTTGACCACTACGAGCCCAAATGAGGAGATGGATGCACACTTGCTACTCTCTAATCACTAGTGAGGAAATCTCAAACTTTGATTCTCAAATCTCTATCCTCACTAGAGCTCTTGCACTCCCTTGCACTCTAAAGGGTTTTCTCAGATGTTTGAATGAGCAAGAGACCTCTAAAAGAGGTGGAGGGGATGTATTTATACACCCCTCAAAGAAAACGAACCGTTATGTTCTGACACGGGCTGACCGGACGCGCCGGTCGAACTAACCGGACGCGCCGGTCGCCCGTAACGGTCAAAACCCGATTTTCAACTGAACGACCGGACGCGCCGGTCAGGGGTGACCGGACGCGTCCGATCGTGCAAAGGAGCTTACTGTACTCGCACCGGACACGAGGCCGCGTCCGGTCGGTGATGACCGGACGCGTCCGGTCCTCTCTGGACCTTACTGGACTGTGACCGGACGCGCCGGTCACAGCCAGGTCGCGTCCGACGGGTGTTCCCCTCAAGTGACACGTGTCAGCCACTGACCACCGCGTCCAGTCCTCGCGAGGGCCGCGTCCGGTGGTCAGGGCCGAAACCCTAGCCGCGGTGACGTACTGACCGGACGCGTCCGGTGCTGCCGAAGACCGCGTCCGGTCAGTGGGAAACAGCCCGAAACTTTCCGAAACGCGTCGCAACTTCTACCAAGTTGCTTCCAACTGAACTTTGAGCTATTCTAGGGTTGCCTAGCGCCAAGTTTAACAAGTGTGCACCACACCTAAACATAGGACTCGCCTAGGTCAAGCTACCCGTTCATGCCCCCCTTTATAGTACGGCCAAAAGAGAAAAACGAAGATCCTAACGACTATTCCGAATGTGTCTCAACACCTCGACATCCGGAACTAACCGTCCTTAATCTTGACGTCACTCTTTTGAAAACCGAAACGATTTCCATCAAGGGACACGAATACCATGGTGCCCAAAGCAGTTATAACCTCCATGACCTAACTTACCAACGTTTCTGCAAAACACACGTTAGTCATGGTAATAAAGCGTTGTCATCAATTGCCGAAACCAAACTTTGGGGCCTAGATGCTTTCAGTGTGAACAATTGTGTGATTGATGGATTGTTATTATGATAATGTGTGATTTGGATCTTTGTAATGTGTGCTGGAGTTTTGTAGACATGCCTACAAGTTCCATGGTTAAGAATATTAAGTTTGATCAATATATATTAGTTGAATATGAGGTTAACTTAGTTCTGTCCTTTGCTGATTTTTGGATCAGTCTGGGATGTTTTAGAAATAACTTAAAATCCGTTCATGGGAAATTTAAGAAATTTTACTGGGAATAATTAGACTTCTATATCTTTCTAATCCCACAAGAATCACCTTAATATCTATTATGAGTTAAGAGATATACCTGTTCCAAATTGGAGTTACTGCACAGTCTGGAATTCTGAAACAGTTTCGGTTAAGTTCAGTTTTTGACCAATTTATTGACAGAATCAGAAAAAGTGTTGTGAATAAAAGTTGTAGATAATTTTATAAGCTTTCCAACCATGTAAAGATCATCTGAATTGGACGTCTGTAGCTCGAGATATGACAGTTTTACTGAGTTGCTGAAATTGTAGTTCGCCCAGAAAAATCAGATTTTGTTTATCTATTGTATACATCATCTCGGATTGTACTGAATTTCATCTTCTGTGTTTTGGAAACAGATGTCAGGCAGAGGTCGTGGCAGAGGTCATGGGGGTGCTAATCCACCCGTTACTATGGAGGAACTCATGCAAACTCAGAATCAGCTCATGCAGATGTTTATGCAGCATATGCAGAACAATCCCCCTGTTGGAGGACCACCACCTGTTCAAGTAAGGGATAAGCGTGGAGAATTTTTGAAGGGACGCCCTCCAGTGTTTTCTCATGCTGCTGATCCTTTAGAAGCAGATGATTGGGTGAGGGCAGTGGAGAAACAGCTGAACATAGCCCAATGCAATGATATGGAAAAGGTGTTATATGCATCTGGTCAGTTACAAGGGACAGCTCAGACTTGGTGGGAGTCGTACCAGGCTGCACGCCCTGACAATGCTCCTCCTATCACTTGGAATGAGTTTGTTAGAGATTTTCGAGCTCGTCATATTCCTGAAGGTATAATTGAGCTGAAGCAGGAAGAATTCAGAAACCTTAGGATGGGACAGATGAGCGTGAGTGAATATCATGACAGGTTCACCCAGTTGGCTCGCTATGCTCCCAATGAAGTTAGGGAAGATGCAGACAGGCAGCGTCTTTTCTTGAAGGGAATTTATTATGATCTTCGCATGCAATTGAAGGGGAATAACTATGCTAGTTTTCAAGAGCTGGTGAACAAAGCTATTGTGCTTGATAATGAGCGTAGGGAGATGGACAGAAAAAGGAAGATGAAGGTGCAAGGCTCAGGAAGCAACAACCGTCAACGCACAAATTCTCAGCATGGCTTTCATCAGAAGTTTCAGGGACCGGTTAGCCAGTGGAATCGCAATTCGAATCAGAGGTGGTCCCAAAATTGGCAAAGTAATCAGTCGCAACAGCGTTCATCATATCCACAGCGTCAACAGTATCAGCAGACTGGGCAACAGACTCCTCGCACCGGAAATTCCAATGTTACCCCCATGAAGAATAGTACTCCCAGCACTCCTATTAGATGTTTTGTCTGTGGTAAAGAGGGCCATTTGTCTTATAATTGTCCTGAGAAGCAGAACCAACAGACTCCTCAGAGCCAGAAGAGCAACCAGAGGCAATCCGGTACTGGAAGGGTGAATCACGTGTCTTCTGATACAGCTCATGATGCACCAGAAGTTATGATTGGTACGTTCAATGTACATTCCACTCCCGCAACTGTTCTTTTTGACTCTGGAGCATCTCATACATTCATATCCAATATTTTTGTTAAAATGCAAAGTATACCCATGCTAGCTATGAAAGAACCTCTCTTAGTAAATTCACCTGGAGGTACCATGCAAACCAGTAATCGTTGTCTTCCAATTAGTATGGTATTAAGGGGGGTAGAGTTTAAGATAACTCCTATAGTGTTGAGAACATCTGGGATTGATGTGATATTGGGTATGGACTGGATGAAGCAAAATCAGGCAGAGATTCAGTGTCAGCAGAAAGTGGTAGTTGTGACTGCGCCTAATGGAGATAAAATCAATGTGGATGTAGCAATGCAGAAGCAACCAACCGCGGTGGTGAATCAGCTTGAAGATACTATTAAGGAGAATTCAGTGATTGAGGAATTTCCGGATGTCTTCCCTGATGAATTGCCAGGTATGCCGCCTGACCGAG
Source organism: Saccharum hybrid cultivar R570 (assembly GCA_038087645.1). Classification (NCBI taxonomy): domain Eukaryota; kingdom Viridiplantae; phylum Streptophyta; class Magnoliopsida; order Poales; family Poaceae; genus Saccharum; species Saccharum hybrid cultivar. The sequence goes on along the minus strand of JAQSUU010000804.1, from coordinate 5,075,684 downwards.
ACATTGAATTTCTTATTGAATTATTACCTGGAACTGCACCTATAGCCAAACGACCATATAGGATGGGAGTAGATGAATTAGAAGAACTTAAGAAACAAATTAAAGAATTACAAGATAAAGGTTTTATTCGACCTAGTTCATCACCTTGGGGAGCACCAGTTATTTTTGTTGATAAGAAAGATGGTGGTCAGAGGATGTGTGTTGATTATCGATCACTAAATGAAGTAACTATCAAGAATAAGTATCCTTTGCCCAGGATTGATGACTTGTTTGATCAGTTGAGAGGTGCTTGTGTGTTCTCTAAGATTGATTTACGTTCTGGTTATCATCAGTTGAAGATTCGTGCCTCTGATATTCCAAAGACAGCTTTTACTACAAGGTATGGATTGTATGAGTATACTGTTATGTCGTTTGGATTGACCAATGCACCTGCATACTTTATGTACATGATGAATAAGGTGTTCATGGAATATTTGGCTAAGTTTGTGGTAGTGTTTATTGATGATATACTGGTATTTTCCAAGACAGAGGTAGAGCATGCTGAACATTTGAGGTTGGTATTGCAGAAGCTTAGAGAGCATAAACTGTATGCGAAGCGAAGTAAATGTGAGTTTTGGTTGAAGGAAGTTTCTTTCCTTGGTCATATTGTTTCTAATGGAGGGATATCAGTGGATCCAGGTAAAGTAAAGGATGTATTGAATTGGAAACCACCTACCGATGTTAGCGAGATTCGCAGTTTCTTAGGTTTAGCTGGATATTACAGACGGTTCATTGAAGGGTTTTCTAAACTTGCTAAACCTATGACATCGCTGTTAGAAAAGAATGCCAAGTTTGTGTGGTCTGATAAATGTCAAGCTAGTTTTGAGGAGTTGAAGAAGAGGTTGACTACAGCGCCTGTTTTGGTGTACCAGATTTGAGTAAGAAGTTTTCTATTTATTGTGATGCTTCTCATCAAGGTTTGGGATGTGTTCTTATGCAAGAAGGCAGAGTTGTGGCTTATGCATCTAGACAATTGAGAAAGCATGAGTTGAATTATCCTACACATGATTTGGAGTTAGCAGCTGTTGTTCATGCTTTAAAGATTTGGAGACATTATTTGATTGGACATAAGAGTGATATATACACTGATCATAAGAGTTTGAAGTATATTTTCACTCAGTCAGATCTGAATTTGAGGCAACGCAGATGGTTAGAGTTGATTAAGGATTATGATATTGAGATACACTATCATCCTGGTAAGGCTAATGTAGTAGCTGATGCTCTTAGTAGGAAGAGTTATGCCAATGAGATAAGAACATTGTCTATGACTAGGGAGTTATGTGCTGAATTTAAATATTTGAATTTGGGAATTGTTACTAATACAATGGAATTAGTGATAGAGCCTACTTTAGAGCAAGAGATATATAAGGGTCAGTTGAAGGATGAGAAACTAAAGAAGATAGCGGAGGATATAGTGATTGGTAAGTCACCAGGCTTTCGAATGGATGATAATGGGATTTTGTGGTTTGGAAAGAGGCTGTGTGTACCTGAGGATCAAGCTGTTAGACAAGCAATTCTTCGTGAAGCTCATGAGTCAGCTTATTCTATTCATCCTGGTAGTACTAAGATGTATTTGGATCTTAAACAGAAATATTGGTGGGTTGGATTAAAACGGGATGTGGCTGAGTATGTGGCCTTGTGTGATACCTGTCAGAGGGTGAAAGCAGAGCATCAGAGACCTGCTGGATTGTTGCAACCAATGAAAATTCATGAATGGAAGTGGGAGGAAGTTGGTATGGACTTTATAGTGGGGTTACCGCGTACTCAGAGAGGTTATGATTCTATTTGGGTGATAGTGGATAGGTTGACTAAAGTTGCTCATTTTATACCAGTCAAGACTAACTACACGGGAGTACAATTAGCTACCTTGTATATGGAAAGAATAGTCTGTTTGCATGGAGTACCAAAGAAGATTGTGTCTGATCGAGGTACGCAGTTTACGTCGCACTTTTGGAAAGCTGTGCATGAATCTTTAGGAACTAAGTTGAATTTTAGTACAGCCTATCATCCACAGACAGATGGACAGACTGAAAGGACCAACCAGGTATTAGAGGATATGTTGAGAGCCTGTGCATTGCAATATGGAACTAGTTGGGATAAGAGTTTGCCTTATGCAGAATTTTCTTACAATAATAGTTATCAACAGAGTCTTAAGATGGCACCGTTTGAAGCTTTGTATGGACGTAAGTGTAGAACTCCATTGTTTTGGGATCAGACAGGTGAATCTCAGGTGTTTGGTACAGATGTTCTTAGAAACGCAGAAGACCAAGTGCGAGTGATTCGTGAGAATTTGAGAGTGGCACAGTCTCGTCAGAAGAATTATGCTGATAATAGGAGAAGAGATCTAGTTTTTGAAGTAGGTGATTATGTCTATTTGAAGGTGTCACCTATGAGAAGTGTGAAGAGATTTAACATGAAAGGTAAACTAGCACCAAGGTATGTTGGACCATTTAAAGTTATTGCTAGACGTGGGGAAGTTGCTTACCAATTAGAGTTACCTGAGAATTTATCTGGGGTGCATGATGTGTTTCATGTTTCACAACTTAAGAAGTGTTTGCGGGTACCTGAGGAGCAGATACCTTTGGAAGAATTGACTGTTAAGGAGGATCTTACATATGAAGAGTTTCCGATTAAGATTTTAGAGACTGCTGAGAGGGTTACTCGGAGTCGGATTATTAAGATGTGTAAAGTACAGTGGAATCGATATTCGGAGGCAGAGGCAACTTGGGAAAGAGAGGATGAATTGAGGAAATCATATCCGCAGTTATTGGAGTAAGCAGTCCAATCTCGAGGACGAGATTCTTTTAAGGGGGTAGAATTTGTAACACCCAAAAATTTCGATAAATAGAATTAGTGAGTTTAAAATAATTTAGATAATAATTAATGGGCAATTAGGATTTAAAATTTTTAGGAAGAATATTTGGTGATGCATTCATGCTGTTGCATTTATTTTATTTTGTGGTGTGGAATTTATTTTAATTGATTTGGTTTAGAAATTCTATTTGAAAAAGGTTTTGAAAAACAAAATAGAAAAAAAAGAAGAGAAAGGGATGTTTACCTACTGAAGGCCCAGTTAACCGGCCGACCTATTTCCTTCACTCCCCGCGCTGGGCCGCGTCGGTGGGCCGCTGCCGCGCTCTTCATCGCATCGGTGGGCCGGCCCAGGAAGCCAAGCCGCGCATCTCTTCCTTTTTAGCCGCTGACAAGTGGGCCCCGGTGGCAGCTGTATCTCCTACCTCCGGTCGTAACCGGGATGGACTCGAGCACCGATTTCAACCGAATCGAATCTCCAATCCTTGATTTCCTAACCGTAATCGATGAAGTGAACCTATAAAAGGATAGCCGGGTATCTCCCTATTCCGTTTTTCAACTAAAACGCTAGGCTAGCTATGTGAAATCAAGTTCTAGGGTTGGAGCTTGGCCGGCGGTTTCGGTTGGCGCGTGGGAGAGGTTTTCGGGTGGATTTGAGGTCGAGTTCTTCGCGTTGGTGAGTCCGCACTCTTCTCCTCTACCTTCTCATGCTTTTCTTTTGGGTGGAGAGGCTTCGAATCGCGCTTTTGAAGATCACCGACAAGTCGGCAATGGCGCCGCCGCCCTCCTCTCGTCGCGTATCGTGTTCACTTCACCGTAGCTAGCTTGTACCGCATAGATGGATTCGCATTGAGCTCCTCGTCCGATTGGAGTTGGTTGCGGGGAAAACGGTGGCCGGAAACAGGAAAACCGGTTGATTCCAGCCAGCCTTGGGTGGCCGGCCATGGAGGCCGCCGGCCGGATTGGGAGGAGATGACCGACTCCCTCTCCATGTCTCTCTCTGATGAATGGTAGCCGTCCATTTGACGATCTACGCATGAGATTAGATGATACCTCTTCGCGAGCAGTTTTGTTAAAGAGTCCCTGCGTTTTTAGGAAATAAAACCCGCGGTCCTTGGTGCATTCCAGGAAATACGTATTCATGTTTTGAACGCGTATTTTTCTTCCGGTTTATTCAAAAATGTGTTTTCACGTTTTGAAAGCGTATTCTCTTCCGGTTAAATCAAAAATACGTTTTCAGGAAATTACAGATTTGCCACTAGAACTGTTTTAGCCATAAAAACTTCGTTTTAACTCCGATTTGATCCGTTCAAGTTGCGTTAGGTTCGTATTTGCGAACTCTATATGTTAGTGTAGTTGTACAGTTAGTTTTGATAATTTATTTTTCGAGTTTATAATTAAGTATTTATTTATCTATAGGAAATCTTAGAAAATTCATAACTTTCACGTTTTAACTCCGAATTTGGTGATCTTTGCGTCTGTGTGATCGTAGAAATGTGTAGAAGAGTTTTGAACACTTTTGTTACTGTTTTGTTACTGTTGGTGTACTGTTCTAATTATATCTCTTTGTTTGCTTCGTGTATGTTTAATTGGATGCATGTATGTTGTTGATTGATGATCGAGTATAGAAGGTGAGCAGTTTTTGGACGATTCGGAGTATTACTTTGAGCCAAGTCAGCAGTATTATTTGGAGAGCTTTGATCAAGGCAAGTATAACACAGGACTATCCTTGTTACCTATTCATCGAATTATCATACATATGCATATGCTTACCTTGACAACCTTAGAGATTATAACTTAGTGCTTGTTGTCTTGATTCCTTGTCAACCTTGGGAATGCATATGGGTAGCTATGGCTAGTGCTTAAACTAAGGACAATGATCTTGCAATAAGATTAATGGATCAAGAAATCAATCATTAAGATGATTTAATTTTTGTTAAAAGGGGGCTAGAGCATGTGTATTATTTTTGGTGCTCTAGTTACTCTCCGTAAGGACTTATCTGTACGTGATCATCCGGGATATACAGTACAGCTGTGAGGGCTATATGGCTCTGGCTTTAGTTGTTCAAGAGACCTTTTCTAGCTTGTTAGTGGTTACCTTAAATGGCGTAAGAATGGCTTGCCATGTTGGGTGTAGTGCGAGCCCCTGGCCTAGTGTGTATAGGCTGCGGTTGTTGTGCCACAGGGAAGGGGGGTTCTACATCTGCCTGCCGAGTGAATCTAATGGCCCTAACTTGTTAGACGAACTCTTGAGTGGCTTTATGTGGTTCTCTAGTGTTTGGGCTTGATCTCCCCACTCATTTGGAAATCATGACTCACAGTGAAAGTGTACACCTCTGCGCAGAGTTAAAAACTGGTATACTAGCCGTGCTCACGGATACGAGCGGCCTTGGAACATTTACAGATAGATGATCACCATTGCTATATTATGTTTAATTATTGTTGATTATTATTATGCTCATGTTAATGTTATTCGTTATCATTATTGCAACTGATCATTGATTCTTTAATGGGAAGTGGTTTATCTTAAAGCTATTCAATTGTCAAATATATGATTAAAAGCTAACCGCAGTTAAACAGTGTCTAGCCATTTGAGCCTCATGAACCCTGTGTTATATTTGTTGAGTTCGACATGGACTCACTCTTGCTATTTCCACCATAACAGATGAAGATTATGAGGAAGATTATCGTAATGAGTACTAGTCTTGGTGTCAACCAGTCAACCGTGTCCCTGTGTAGAGTTTCCGCTGGAGATTTCTATTAGTTATTATTATTTATCGTTCAAGACTATGTCTTAAATATTTATTCGCTATGTAATAAGCACTGTGATGATACTATGTAATTTGTCAACTTATGTGTGCGATCATGACCTGGGGCGCACATGAGTACTTTATGCATCCTATTTTTGTCCTTAAAAATGGGTGTGACAGTCGTTCTGAATAACAAATATAAATGGCTATATAACTATATCCTACATGATTAAACATTCTTTTTTAACTATTTCAACCCAATAAATGGCTAAACAACATATGATTGACAAAATAAGCCGATGCAAGAACACCAAGAAAGGAAACCCACTAGAACTATTCCTATTCGTTCAGATATATAACACGCAAACGAAGCATTCTCGGCAAAGGTTTGCAAATTCCATGCATGGACTCTTATTGAGAGCTAGCTAGCCAACCTTCTGAGATGCCATGCATGTTTAATTACGGCCACATTTTGTCATGGAAATTAGGCACGAGATCGAATTGGAGGTTTCCAAGGAAGATGATCCAAGGCATCAGAAATATGGTCCGAGAATTCACTTGTGGTCAATTAGGCAAGTATGAATAACAGAATATGGAAGACGCTGCGCTGCACCAAGACATCAGGAAGATGCCACACAGTTAGGCAAATAAGGCGACAGCGACACCACAGGAACAAAGAAACTAACTAGGGTTGTAGGTGTGGATGATCTTGAACATTGGATTGCACAGATGAATAATGCAATGGCTGAAAAATACAATTTTTTGAGCATAAAAGTATAGAACACTCAAGCGTGGGCTAGACAGACCCTAACATAAGAGAGTGATATCCAACAAGTTGCATAATTGCTGGATTTTGTAATGTGATCTGCTTTTTGCTTCTGATTAGCTTTTGTGTGTTGTCATAATCTTCCCTGCTGGTTAGTTAACTAGCTCTTTGCATTGCCTCTATGAACGAACTCACGAAGTAGGACAGGAACCATCGTTCATGCATGCCTGTCTTGACCGAGTCAAAGCTTTGCTGGCAATGTGATTGAATGCTTGATGTTACCACGTCACCTTGACAGGGACATCCCTCTGGCATATCCGGAATTTGGAATTCGGGTCGCAAAGAACAGGTTGCCACCACAAGCATCCAGCGGCTCTGCCAATGCCCAAGAAGCTTCATCACACCTTAGCTAGAGGCAGCCATGCATGGCAGGACAGGTCCAGTCCAGGTCCATCCATACCTGCAATGCTTGTGTTGATCGAAGCTTCCTCCTCATCCACGGCACGGCATTAGGTTGAGCTTGCTCACTATATATACGGGCGCCATCCATGCCGAGCTCTCCATCTCAAGTCATCAGCTCCAAGCTAACTAGCCTTCACTCAAGCATCGCAAAACCCTACTAGCTAGTGCATAGATACAACACTTCACATACACAGCAATCTACTCGATCGTCTTTCCAAGTCCCAAGCCATAACAATGGTGGTTCCCGTGATCGACTTCTCCAAGCTGGACGGCGCCGAGAGGGCGGAGACCCTGGCGCAGATCGCCAATGGCTGCGAGGAGTGGGGGTTCTTCCAGCTCGTGAACCACGGCATCCCGCTGGACCTTCTGGAGCGCGTCAAGAAGGTGTGCTCCGACTGCTACCGCCTCCGGGAGGCCGGGTTCAAGGCGTCGGAGCCGGTGCGCACGCTGGAGGCGCTCGTCGACGCGGAGCGGCGCGGCGAGGAGGTGGCGCCCGTGGACGACCTGGACTGGGAGGACATCTTCTACATCCACGACGGGTGCCAGTGGCCGTCCGACCCGCCGGCGTTCAAGGAGACCATGCGCGAGTACCGCGCCGAGCTGAGGAAGCTCGCCGAGCGCGTCATGGAGGCCATGGACGAGAACCTCGGCCTCGACAGGGGCACCATCAAGGCCGCCTTCTCGGGCGACGGCCGGCACGAGCCTTTCTTCGGCACCAAGGTCAGCCACTACCCGCCGTGCCCGCGCCCCGACCTCATCACGGGCCTGCGCGCGCACACCGACGCCGGCGGCGTCATCCTGCTGTTCCAGGACGACAGGGTCGGCGGCCTGGAGGTGCTCAAGGACGGCCAGTGGACCGACGTGCAGCCGCTCGCGGGCGCCATCGTCGTCAACACCGGCGACCAGATCGAGGTGCTCAGCAACGGGCGGTACCGCAGCGCGTGGCACCGCGTGCTGCCCATGCCCGACGGCAACCGCCGCTCCATCGCCTCCTTCTACAACCCAGCCAATGAGGCCACCATCTCGCCGGCGGCGGTGCAGGCCAGCGGCGGCGCCGAGGCGTACCCCAAGTACGTGTTCGGCGACTACATGGACGTGTATGCCAAGCAGAAGTTCCAGGCCAAGGAGCCCAGGTTTGAAGCCGTCAAGGCGGCGACGCCAAAGTCATCTCCAGCGGCATAATATAATAAATAAATAAATAAATAAAGGGGGAAACCAATTATTAAATGTATTTTAAAAAATTAGTAATAGATTTGTTCAATATATATAATAGCTAGCTGGAGAAATAATAAGTATATTATAATAAATACGGATTAGCATTTGAGGTGTTTCACTGCTGTGTTATCTTTAGTGGCATGGTAGTATGGTGCTATATATATTGTTCTAGCAATATAAGATTGTCAAGACTTAATATTAGGGAAAAAAAAGGCTTGTGAAGTCCTTGGTGTATAGTATAGAGTCTATTAAGCACATGCACATCCAAGTTATTGGGTTTTTTTTCATGTACTTAATTGATAGTGTTTGCATGTAAAAGTTGTACCATTATTGTTTGAATGCAATAAAGAGTGTGTTTGGCACGACTCAGTGTGCACTGCTCCTTCACCGAACGTGGGAGGTCATAACACCAAGCGTGGCTCCATATCGGTACATGTAAATATCTCTGGCTCCTCTATTCAACACCCAGTAGCGCTTCTCCTTGCATGAGCGTTTGGTGTGGCTCCTCCAGCTCCTGTGTCGAAGTTGCCATCAAAGACGGAGTTGGATTGGCACCAAACAAGGCCAGCATGTGACCACCTCTATCCACAGACCATCTATCTACTTATTGCATTGGTTGTTGTCATCTTACATCCGCGAAAAAATATGTGGTGGAAACCACCCTCTTCCATGCAAACATGAAAATCAACTCAAAAAAGTACGACTTTAAGCATAGCACATCTATAATGCATCCACAATTCCACATATGTAGTCATATGTAAAAGTTGGATGCAAACTCAACGGAGAAAAGTTCATACTAAAATGTTGAATATCATGTGCACTAGAAGGCAAATCCTTTTTACGATTTTGTCTTTTAGTATACATGCACCTAAAATTTGTTATTTTTGTATAATTTTTTTAGAAGTGAGTTTGCATTCTAGCTTTTGCGTATGAGTAATGATCGAAATATATCTTTAAGTTGGTTTCAACATTTTCACAAAATATGTAGCTTCCAGCTCATATTTCCCCGGATCTTCAGCCATATATCAATCTTAGATATCTGCATATGGGGAAGGAAGAAGAAGTGTCTTTCATTTTTCTATGCATTCAAACTAAGGGTTTGTTTGGTTAGCTCATTTCAGGCCCAGGAACCATTCCAAGTTTTGCTTATATAAATTATGCTAACCATTGCAGCTGTATTCTTTTCAGAGAGTCATTCCTTGATAACCAAACGGGGCCTAAGACAGGTATTTTTTTGCCATTATATACGAGGATGACTGGATGAGAAAGATTAATTTTATAGTGGAGTGTGAGTGGAGTGGAGTAGCTTCTAAGCGATGATGGCATGGGCCACCATGTCAACTCTTCATGGACCACCATTTGTGGATGTCCAACTCATTCCGTGTGGCGACGGCGACATTGCCTTTTGCCACTTGCGGCGACAAAGACAAGGCAGCACAAGCACGGGCGCTGGGCAGCCGCTCACATGCCCACACATCGATCTCCCTCTCATGGAGCTAGCGAAAGAAGGCCTGCATTTGGGTCCACAAGATGCTGCTAGCAAAGAGAGTTTTATCCATGTTCACCTTACTTTGATGAGCACTTTGCGTTGCAAAGGCAGACACCAGATGCATGTCAAGGAGGAGTATAAGTGTTTGTAGTACAACTTAAACCACGAGAATATTTGTTTTCAAGACCAATAATATGTCAGTCGTGGGCGTAGGTGTGTGAGTTAGAGTTTGTCGGGGGTGTTTCTGGGAATGTGCCTTGTGCCATTCCCTTGTTGTTGTTGTTTTTTTCCTTTTTGTTTTCTCCTATTTTAATGTAGTGACTCGTACCTCTCCGGCACCGTTTGAGAGAAAAAAAAAGACAAGCATGGATAGATAACAAATGGTCACAATGTATGTGGATTGCATTTTACACACTAAGACCTCGTTCGGTTATCCAGGAACGATGACCTGGAACAATTCCCAGCCAAAATGGTTCACTAATTTGTATAATCTTCATCAATTGGAATGGTTCCTAGGTCCATTCTACCCTAACCGAATGAGACGTAAAGGAATCTCTTTCACCGCAGGTATTTGTTAATCGTATTACATATGTGACTTGAAACATAAAGTGCATCCCCAAAGAATCATGTACTCAGTTGATTAGTACTACTGTTCTAGTCAACTACTAGCAAGTACTAAATCTCAGTTCAAGAACTAGGGTCACAAGAATAATCTTGTTAATAAATAAATAAATGAAGGGACCATCTATATATCCGCTCAAATATTATCATCCTCAAATATGTCCATGTCACTTTTATAGCCGTTGCATTAATTAAAATTTAAAACTCAAGAATCCAAATCCATCTGTCTCTCATTATATTGTTTCCATGCTGAAAAAGTGCGCCAAAAATGACAAGATTTTATTCGATTTTCTAGGACATTTATTTTGTTTAGCTGTAACATTTAATTTCTCTACTGGGTATAACATTTAATTTCTCTACTGAGCCGGGGGTAACTTTTTATTGGGCTAAGATATAACAAATTTGACATGTTTATGCTAGTAAGGAAAATATGGTGGACGAATAAATACCATTGCTCAAAAACTAAATGTAGTTTGAGCATCTCTATTGTCCCCTCTTGAAAAAAAAAAGGTTGTTCCCTCCCAAATGGAATATATCAGCTATCGGAAGGACTAGTGTCCAATCAAACGAATCAATGCCTTCTCATTTCTTTATTTAAAAAAATCGACCTCATCTTCTTCCTATCACATCACAAAAGATAGAATCAGTGATAAACGAACCGAGTAATTCGGCCTGCTTTAGTATCGAACGTAATCTCAAAAACAAAATGCCAATGAATTGTTTAATGTAAGTTACCCTCTCCGTTCAATTCCAGCATGCACAGTACCAAGTCAAACCATTTTTAAATTGACTAAATTTACATAAAAATACCAATGTTTATGACATCAAATAAATTTTATGTTATTATGAGATCCTTCACGAAGTAATTATACATATTTTGTGTACCAAGTCAAACCATTTTATACATATTTTGTGTTGTAAATACCGACATTTTTTATAATTATAGTGAAACTTTTATTTATATTAAAAATAAGAACAGAATGAAACTAGTAGAATTAACTTTTTCTTTTTCAGACGGAAGTAGAATCTCGCGGATCGGATAGGATCATACCAGCCCCTTGTTTAGATGACATCAAAATTCTAAGTTTTTTCACTCTCTCCATCGCATCAATTTTTAACCGCTTGCATGGAGTATTAAATGTAGGTAAAAAAATAACTAATTACACAGTTTAGTTGTAAATCACGAGATGAATCTTTTGAGCCTAGTTGGTCTACGATTGGACAATATTTGTCAAATAAGACGAAAGTGGTACTATTTATCGAGTTGAAATTTTTTCCCAATCTAAACAAGGGCCAGGATCATAGGACCAGGTAAAACTAGCATGTGTTGACTGTAAATGAAAGCTAGCTAGGAGAGCTCTGGGGACCAATAATGCATGGCAAGATGCATCGATGTGGCGGCTGGTACACACTGACACTGGTTCGTTGCACGAAAATTCGGGAATCGTAAAAAAAACAAACAGTCACCCTGTTTGCTTTTTGCTTATCAGCGCCTCGAACATCTCCGACAGTTCCTCGGTACCTCCCCTATCCCCATTATCATATTAGAGACAACTATATTTTTTTCTTACTCCAGCAGTTTCTAAATACCTCTCTTTTTTTTGCCATCAATATTTCTCTCATCTCTTCTTAAAAAAAAGAGATACAAATCCCCCAATACCACAGGGATCATTTCAACTACCACTTTTCAACCATATTTTCTCTTATACTCCTGTGGGACCCACCTTTTATATGGGTATTAGGGGAGATATATTGAGTACTGCTACAGCAACTCCCTCAATAAATCTAAAAAGTGATATTGGGCTACCTCAATATTATCTTATTAGGAGAGTTAAAAGACTACTGAAGTTACTCTTAGCAGCCAGTCATTCAACAGTATTTCTCTTTCGGAACAAATCAGCGTGAGTCAAAATCAACCGGCCAGCGACCATCCAGCGAACAGGTGGATAGCGTGTGCAAATTGCACGGTAATTCGTCCTCGTCCTCCGGTAGCCCGCTCCGGTGAGTGTTTGGCGGCCATGGCCGTGGCGCTCTTAGGATACCAGGCAACTAGCCATGCAGGTCAGCATGCATGCAGACGGGTGCCGGCTTTCTCGCAATTTCGCAAAAGAAAAAAAAATGGGTGCATCGATCGATTCGTCAGATCCGAATATTTAGGATGAGTACATTTGAACGCACGGATTGATTTGCACTCGAACTAATTTCACCTGCTTTTCGTTTTAGATTCACTAGAATCGTGCACGTGTTTTAGGGGAGAGGAGAGGATCAGTTGCGAGCACATACATTACATCTGTCACGCGAACAAAGGCAGGGGCCGCCCCTTGTAAAGTGGTCCACTCTGGGCGGGCGGGCGGGCTTTCTCCGGCGATCCGCGGCCGCGGGCTACGTACATGGCGGCGGAGGGCGCCGCCGGCGGCCGGGGAGGACGAGCCGCGCGGTACCCGCCTCTGTCGGCGCTCGTCGTCTCCGCCATCGCCGCCTCCTCCGCCGTCATCGTCCTCGCCGTCCTCCACTCGGTACAAGAATACATTTCGACGTTGAGCGTGTGTTTCTTGCGTTGCCGTGGTGGCTGACGGCGGTGGCCGGCGGGCGGTTTGTCTGTTTGTTTGTTTCGTGGGCGCAGGCGTACGACGACGCAGTGTCGCGGACGTGGACGCTGCTGGGCCACAACCTGGAGCCGACGCCGTGGCACCCGTTCCCGCACGCCAAGGGCCGGCCACCGGCGCGCGCCGCGTTTCGCTGCGCGCCCTCCATCGCCTGCCTGCCGCCGCTCTCGCGGCCGCCGGAGCCGCGGACGGCCAACGCGTCGTCGTCGTCGTCCTCGCCGCGCGGTAACAACAACAACAGGCAGTGCCCGGCCTACTTCGCGGCGATCCACCGGGACCTGGCGCCGTGGCGCGGGGAGGGCCGTGGCGTGACGCGCGCGCTGCTGGACGCGGCGCGGCGGCGCGCGTCCATGCGCGTCACCATCACGGGCGGAGGCCGGCGCCTGCACGTCGACCTCTACTACGCGTGCGTGCAGAGCCGCGCGCTCTTCACGGTGTGGAGCCTGCTGCAGCTGATGCGGCGGTACCCCGGGCGCGTCCCCGACGTCGACCTCATGTTCGACTGCATGGACCGACCCGCCGTCAACCGCACCGAGCACGGCGACGGCGACCCTGCCTCCCCGCCGCCGCCGCCGCTCTTCCGCTACTGCACCACCAGGGACCACTTCGACATCCCCTTCCCTGATTGGTCTTTCTGGGGCTGGTAAGAGTCATTCGCATATATTTATATACATGCCTTCTATCTCTGTCAAGATTTTTTTTCATTAATGAATCAAGTGTCAAGAAGATTGATGGCGATGGTCGATGGACACAAATTACAATGCAGGCCGGAGACGAACATCGAGCCATGGAACAGGGAGTTCAAGAGCATCAAGGCCGGCGCGAGGGCGACGAGATGGGCGGACAGGGTGCCGACGGCGTACTGGAAGGGGAACCCGGACGTGGCGTCGCCGCTGCGGGTGGCGCTGCTGGGGTGCAACGACACGGCTCTCTGGCGCGCCGAGATCATGCGGCAGAACTGGTCCGACGAGGCCAAGTCCGGGTACCAGCACTCGAGGCTCTCGTCGCAGTGCACGCACCGGTACAAGATCTACGCGGAGGGGTTCGCGTGGTCGGTCAGCCTCAAGTACATCCTGTCGTGCGGCTCCATGGCGCTGCTGATCGAGCCGCGGTACCAGGACTTCTTCAGCCGGGGGCTGGAGCCCCGGGTGAACTACTGGCCGGTGACGGCGGCGGCGCCGGGCATGTGCGAGTCCATCCGGGACGCCGTCGACTGGGGCAACGCCAACCCCGGCGAGGCCGAGCGCGTCGGCCGGCAAGGGCAGCGGCTCGTGCAGGGCCTCCGCATGCACGCCGTCTACGACTACATGCTGCACCTGCTCACCGAGTACGCAAGACTCATGGACTTCCGCCCCGTCGCGCCGCCGTCGCCCGACGCGCAGGAGGCGTGCGAGGCGTCGCTGCTCTGCCTCGCCGACGATAAGCAGCGCAGGTTCCTCGAGGCGTCCAGGGCGGAGCCCGCGGTGGGCGACCCGTGCGTGCTGCCGCCGCCGCCGTGATCGAGTGTGGAATGCTGAAACAGCAGCTCGTCTACCTGACTACTTCTCGGCTCTCTAAGATTTATTTATATATATAGATAAATATAGATAGACTCAAAAAGGAGACAAAGCAGAACGAATTGGGTCTAGGAGGATTGAATGATGATTGTAGGGACACAAGTTCGTGCAAAAGCATGTCCAGATTTGAGGCCAATTGCAATTCCATTGAATTTTTTTGTTTCCCGACCCCTCGTCTGGTTTCGCCACTACGTCACCTTATAGCAAAGGATTATGAATAAAACTCAGAGCCCCATCCAAATATGGGCTAATAGGTGGGGTTAATCTTTTAGTCTAGGCTCTTACTAGTTGTTAGGGTACTTTCAACCCAGAAACTAGGTGGTTCCTATGTCCATTAATTAGTATGCCAACTAAACAAAATGCTAATATGGTATTGTTGATGGCTTCTTTGTCCATTAGTTAGTACTATTCGTTTACACTACTTCAACAGTACTTTTCAGCAAACGAACAAAACCTTAGGCAAGTATAAAATCATCTGAGTGTTCCTGATGTGACAGCCGTTAGTCAACTAGCTGACCTATCTTTAATCAGGTCTAATTTTTAGCCCCGGCCAATAACTAGCCCTAACAGCGCTTTAATTCACAAAGGCCAGTGGCCAGCAAGGGCAGTCAAGAAATCCTGGCGCCGCTCTGCCTACCACATAAACCAAACAGGTGACAGACAACGAAGCCAGAATTCGCATCTACCTAGAAAACAAAAGCATCCACCATTTCATATAGCAAAACAACTCCAAGGATCATCCCATCTCAGTTAACTGAAACAGTGATACATATATATAGATAGAGCATTGGCATAGAAGGCACGGACAAGTACATGAGTGCCTCTCCTATTCCTCATATCGTCATTATATCTAATGTAGGTCAACACGATTATCCTATTTAACGACCAATTTACAAAATGCAAGCAGCCCGTGCTGTGGCAGGACCCATATGCACGCAAATCACCAAAACGCGCTGCAAATCATGGTAAAAGTTGTTGACGCACCACGACCTTGCAGGAGATTGCCACCCCCGTGGTATCGCACTAGTCTGGGAGCTGTTTTGGACTTTGCCACTAACCACCAATCAGGCAAGGTATTTGTACATATTCGCGTTGTCCTTGTCACGCTCCAAGTAGTCCCTTGTGATGAGATCCTCAATCCTCTTCTTTATGGCTTTGAAGTCAGGCTGTTGTATCACACAGGCCCAAGTAAGAAAATACACAAGTAGCAAAACCAATTTACTTCATATATGATTATCCTAGATTACGCAGCCACGGACAAGTTAACAGTTACCTTTGTAGATTGAAGCTAACAACCTATGTTGGTTTGGGACATGTGACAATTTGCCATTCATATGTAAGAGCTACCATAACATGATATCAAATTCAATCCAAAAGGGTACATAATTACTTCTGATGCAACAACAGGATACCCAATGTACCATGAGCAGAAAATTGTAACTGAATTACAGATACACTTATTGCAAGAACTAAATAAAATTTGCAAAAACAGCAGAAAATAAGTTCAGTTGTGCAGGTATTGTAACAGGGACTAAACTACGAAGAACTTCTCAAATAGAAGATATACTGTCAGTACCTTAAACATGCGGCTCAGCTGCTCAACACATTCAGCAACCAGCTGTTGATGACCCATAACTTTACGGCTCTTCATAATGCGCACAATTGATGCATCAATTGCATACCTCCTGTCTTTGTCAACATCTTCAACAACCTTTTTCTTCTCATCAACAGGAGGGAGTGGAATCTTGAAAGAGTGACAACGAAATCAAATATTAGCATAACAGCAACTAAACTCTAAATCATACCAAACAGAAAGAAAAAAAAAAGTGAAAACGGGAAATACCTTAATTCTTCTCATTCTGTCAGTAAATTTTGAATTGAACTCAAAAACATCATTGGGCGAGATGGATCTATTTGCCGGTTCCTTGGTAAGGATCTTGTATTTCGCACAAGAAAGCGAATGGAGCAAGCGCACAACATCATCATCTGACAGGTTTAATTGTGTTACAATCTCAGAATAACTAAGCCTGTCAGATCCATTGAACAGCAGTAGCAATGCAGCCTGTCAAAACAAGACACGTGTTACAAGAACATCAGACAGGTTAATATAGCACCATTTATTGTGATATAGAAATGATCCAAGATTACCTGATATGTTGTAACAATGAGCTCAATAGGTTTAGCATCAAACTTAGCATTGATGTTGCAGGTTCCCAAGGAATAAATCCATGTCAGCTTCCTGTGCTTTGTTCTTGTTTGATAGAACTCCTTGAAAACCTCTACACATTTCACCTAAAAGCAGGACATATATAAAGTCATTTCAAATAACATGTTGAACATAAACATGTACCTAACATGTTTTTTTTTAAATGAGCTAACATGCTCCATGATACAAGTGCAGTGGTTGGTGCCCTTTAAGGCTTTAAGTGATCAAACAGTTAACTTACCATCTCAGCAGGAAGGTTTATGTCAAAAGTTTTGTAGCTTGGCCAGAATCCTGTCGTCAAAACAGTAACAGCCAAGTCTATCCCAGGATTCAACTCTGGATGTCCAGCTACAAACTCCTCAAACTTAGTCTGGTGATCTCTAGCGACAGTAAGGTCCGTAACCATGCCTTCCATTTTTGAAGTAAACTGCCCCCCGCACTGTTGCTTCAGCTTTGTCAGAATACTTCTCTCATGCTCGTCATTAGCACTTTTGTCAAAAAGTAATCTTCTTGCAAGTTTCTTCCTGTAAGTCAGTTCACATATTAAAAAAACATAACCAAGTTCCAAAAGGCACAATTTCCTTAACACACTTTGACACACGCATTTTCTTTAAATTACACAAGCATTAATAATACCATGTAGGATAACACTCACCTATAGAACTCGGCAAATAGGTCTTTATCACTGATGTATGCCAGCAATCTCACCACCTGGAAACCAGTCACAATCAAATGTAAACCTCCGGCACATAATTTATCAATAACAGCAAAAGAAAAAGAAAAAAAACAGATGCACCTTCTCAAGTGCATCTTCAATGGCTTCATCACTGAGCTTTTCACTGCAACCTTTCTTAAGAATATTGTCGCAGAAGGTAGCCAACAACTCAGCACTCGAACTGCCAGAGACCCCTTTATTACAGAAGACCTCAAAGGCTTCTTTAAGTGCCTGTGGTGAGAATTATATGAGAACGAGACACCATTTGTAATTTTATTGCAACAGCAAAATGAAAATGAGATATTTCAGTTGAAAACCTTATGGAAGAGTGTATGTCCCTGGAAACATTCTGTCACATAAGCTACATATTTATCATGCAGCTCGATGATTTTCCACACAAACACCTAAAAAAACAAGAAAAAATGTAAGCTAATATAACACACAACTAAAGCAGAGTGCGATCAAGATACACACCTGCTCCTGCATGCCAACCATATCCTTCTTCTCTGGCTGTAAAAGTAATGAATTGTAAAAAAAAAAGTAATTTAGGGACGAGAAATCAGAAAATTAATCGAATATTGCAAGAAAAATCAAACAGCTAGGTGGCAGAATATCAATCATACAAAGTAGTAATGTAAAGAAAAGGACTGGGAAATGGGAACTACTTAGCAACCTGACATTAGAGGTAAGACGTAGGCTATTACAAACTAATAATGTGGAGTTTTTGCTGTTGGTATATATATGAATCAAAAAGTGCATAAAGGTAACAAATAATTTAACAGCTAAAGAAACACTGCACCTTCTTATTACTAGCAGAATCTTCTGCTTGCTTGACCAAAGCTGTGCCCTCATTTGTAACATGCTGCAGACAAAAATAATTCAATCAGAACTGCACATCATGGTTCAAAGGAATAAAATGAGTGAGCTAAAATAGAACTGAGGCACCCTGCAAGGGAAATTAATACCGTTTTGAACATGTTAGAAATAGGATCCAGACCGCGGGGGATTTTGGAGAAGAGCCTGTACATCCTAGAAAGATCCTCAACCTGAAATAATAGAGGGATGCAGTGAATATTCAATACTGTTACGAAGTCATGCATTCATTAGATAATAATAATAATAAGGTTTTCAATCCAACCTTATCATCACGAAGCAAAGCAGAACATCCAGAATGCTCCTTCTCCAACAGCGGGGTTGCATACTGAGCAAGCAATTCAATTTGCACTTTCTGTCGAAATTCAAGATTGAACATTATAACAACGTAAGGGTCATATGGGGAAATATGTCAAGCACTATTCAAGAAAGATAAGCAACATTCTGAATGCAAAACTGAAATATTTGCTGCAAATAAAATATTAATAGAGAAATAATACAAAACTGGAAAAGGAAAGATTTTCCACATACCTCCAATAACTTTTGTTCGCTGCTAATATGCAAATAGTGACCAACTCGCTCCTTCTCCCGCTTCAAACACTCCTCAGCCTTTTTGAAAGAAGCATCGGCAATTAAGAAATAGCCACACGTAAATACAGATAGAAAGAGACAGAAACCTTCTCAACTCTAGGTACCTTAATCATGTAATCTGGGCATGAGTCCTCAAGAATCCAGCTTTGAGCCTTAACAGAGTAGTACTCTATAGTATCCTTGAGCAAAAAATCCTCAAAGTCATTCTCATAACACTCCATTTGACCCAACCCGATTTCAACAAAAATATCCAAGACATTCTTCAAAAGCGCCCGGTCAATCTGTTCACCCTCACGTTCTTTGTCTATCTGTTAAAAGAAAAAATAACAAATCTCAAATAGCTGAAGCTTAGGGATGTATGCCATCAGACAATTGGCCACTAATGCGCACAAAAGTTTTAAGACTCCCCACATGGAAGAGAGAATAGCAGTTTGTTTGGTCCTTACTATATTTCAATACATTCCAACATGTATAGCTCAGAAAAAAAATATGGTCAAAAACATATGTTGGAGATCATATTAATGTCCAAACATCAAGCAAATAAAGAATGGAGCTAGTATATGTTAACCAACCATTTTACTACAATTAACTCACAAAGAGATGCAAGGTCTCACCAGAGCTATCACTGCATCTTTAACTTGTCCTTTGATCTCTTGATAGATCTGTTACCACAGTTAAACTGATTAGGGCATAAGCGTTGAAAAAGCATGAGTGAAAAAGAAGCTGGAAATAAGTAACTGTTGTTTTTACCAACTCTCGGAAGCAAGTAAGGCCAACATCTTTAAGAGGGGTAAGTGATCTCCTTGATATGAAGTACCGGTCAAGGTAATGAAAGAAACGCGAAAGCCAGCGAACCATGACTTTATGGTTTGACCACCTTTGCACTAGCTCCCTTAGCATAAATTCATCATGTTTCTCCCTTAAAGAAGGTAGTACCTGCATGAAATTAAAATTTAGTGAGAAAGCTCTCAGAAGCGAATGTACAAATACAGGGAAAAGGATAGTATTATAGTTAGATTAAAGCATCATACAAAATCAGGGCATGACTCATGTTAAATCTCTAGTCTCTAGTCATAAAAGATGCTCATCAAACAATAAATTAGCAAGCTACAGAAAAACTCCTGCAAACTGAAACTAGCATCTATGTGTACTCAATTATGAAAACCATTATTTATCTTCCTGCCATAGATAGCATCAATTAGTGTTTCATTAAACGGTGCTGCAAGAATACAAAAAGGTATTCTCTACATGATCTATAAGAAATGAGCTGCAGTGTACAAAGAATGGACACAGAATTGTTCGTCAAGTAGGTGGGCCAGTTGTTTCACCAAATCAAGATGCTTACAATTTAAACTAAGAGATTAACTTATCCTGTAGAAATCAAGAGATGGACAAAAGGGGAAGAGAAAGCTACCACTGCAATATTTGCAGCATAATAAAAAAAAGTTTTAATTACTTCCATTTACAAATTACAATCAAACAGATCAGGGCCATTCTATATATTATCATAAGGATTGACTATCTACGAAAAACAACTTCATTTTCCCCAAAAAAAGGTCTATCTGCAGAATAATCCTGGTTTGCTGTCTACCATTGATAAGCCCATAACAGAAACTACTGGAGCTGCCAACAGTGATATCACAAGACATCTAATGAATCTACTGGAGCCAACAGAACACCAGGTCCAAGTGTACAAGTAAATGGGCACAGAATTGTTACAAAGGCACATAAAGTAGCTGGACCAATTGTTTCACCTAATCAAGATGCTTACAATCATTTTAAAGAGATTGAATTATCCTGTACAAATCAAGAGATGGACAAAAGAAGGGGAAGAGAGCGCTGCCACTGCAATAGTTGTAGCATAAAAAAGTTTTGATTAGTTCATTTAAAAGTACAATCAAATAGATCAGCACAATTCCACATATTATAAGGGTTCGACCATCTATGACAAACAACTCTCATTTTTCCCAGAAAGAATGTGTATCTACAGAGTGAATGAAACCTGACCAGTCATCGGCAAGCAATGTATTATTTAGCAGAAAACCAAAAGGAATCGAGAACATCCCCAACCAACCAAGCGCTAATCCACCAAAGTTAAAAAACCATCCAAACTGCCTTATTCCTCTCAAAGTAGGAAATCTAACCCTAATACCACGCCGCAGATACAAAACAATCTAGGTCGAATACAGACATTCACATGAGCAAGAGGGATATGAACAGGCGGCTCACCATGGAGGTGATGTACTCCTCGAACGACTCCCGATACTTGTCGTAGAGCTGCTGCGAGTAGTCGTGTGGCGGCTTCTGCGTGCACATGTTGTATATAGTCCTGCGACAAGGGAACCAAAACCCTAGATCAGAACCGGATCGAGGTGGGAAACCCTAGCGGCCGCCGCCGCGAAGGAGACGGCGGCGGCGGCGAGGAGGAGGGAGAGGGAGGCGCACGTGTAGAGCATCATGTAGTCCTCGGAGCTGAACTGCGGCTCGGGCTTGCCCTCGAGGATGTTCTTCAGCTTGGTGATGCCCTTCTGCATGAAGGCCCATCCCTCCTCCAGATCGATTGTCCTACGCTCCTGCCCCGCCATCGCCGCGGGCGGAGGTGGCGGTGCCGACGCGCGGAGAGGGAAACCCTAGCGCCGCCGCTGGGGCTTTGGTGTCGCGCCTGGGGAGGATGGCGAGGGTCCTCGAGAGGCGAGCGCGAGAGGCGGAACGGGGGGAGGAGGAGAGAGGCGAGCGCGTGGGCGTAAGGAGAGGAGGCCTGGGCTGGGGGCTTCTGCTGTATATCGCCGCGGCCGACCGCCTTCCTGGCGGCCCCCTCCTCGTTGGGGAGATCCCGTGTGATTCAGACTCCGTCCCCGTCGTCCGATCGCGTGGTGGACGGCCCAGATGATGAGCCTCGCGCTAGATGTTGGATCCTTGTATGAAATCAAATCAAACTACTACTGCTATATTCAATCCCGATCTCCTAATAAATAGGGTTAGCTGTTTTGTAATTTATTTACTTTAGCTAGTTCGGGATTTATAAGTTACTAGCAAATATGCCCGTGCGTTGCAACGGGAGAAAAAAACTATCAAATATTCACGGAAATCGAGAATTGAAATGATACCTATCTATTTACGTTTCACTCATTCTATAAAATTTTAAAGCTATAACTTATTAATTTATGATAACTATGACATTCATAGCATAAGCTAATTTTATATCATCACTTTAATATTACTTTGTTACATGCATATTAGACACATTTATTTAAACTGATATGGACAACAAGTGTTCTAGATTGTAGTTGGATCAATTGGCTAAATCAGACTAATAAGATAAGTTTTATTTCTAATCAAAATTGTATCGATAACTTTAGTGGTGTAAATCTCTATTTTTAAGGAAGAGATGAATTTCAACTGCTCATACTATTATTATTATATCTATTATTTGTTTTTGATATTTATATGATAGATGCAATCGGAAAACTGAAAAGGAAGGAAAAAATCAATCCGAAGTTAAGGACAGATGCAATCGGATGAGGTAAAAGAGGACCATGAAAAAAAACGGAAGCCAATCGGATACAGTAAAATGGAAAAAAATTAAATACAAAGAAATTTTTCACGCTAATAAGAAAATAGGGAAAAATATTTGTTTTAATATTTATATGATAAAAAAGAAAAAAATGATGGAATAAATCAATTGGAAGTTAAGGACAGATGCAATCGGATGACATGAAAAAAATAATGGAAGCCAATCAGATACGGTAAATGGATAAAAAAGATAAATACAAAGAAACTTTTTACGCTAATAAGAAAACAGAAAAAGAAATAAAAAGGGCCAAAACGGCAAAACCTAAAACTCTTTGTGGTTTGATATTATGATAAGCTTTGATAGATTTCTATTTTTATCCTTTTCTATTCTATTTGAAGTAGGATTCCTATTCAGGTTGTTCAAGATCTAAGGGATCTATTTGGATTAGTATTTGCAGCTATACAGGTTACCTTATCTATGTGCATATGTCATATAATATGGGAGACTTCTAGACAGTTTTCACATTCATAGAGTTAGCTAGGGAGGGCTGGAAAAAAATAGGTGGAAAGAAATTTTGTCTCTTTTAATATTAGAGTAGCAAATATGCCCGTGCGGTGCGACTGAAAAAACTATCAATTATTTATTGGAAATGATGACAAGAAAATAGTACATATATAATTTTATGTTTTATTGCTCTCTTTATATTGAATTTAAAAGGGGCTTTGTTGCAGTAGAACCAATCAAATGACTATGAGCCGTTCATCAACCTCCTAGGAAATATATATTTATTTAATTTTTAACTTTGGAAAGTATGATAAATCATGAAAAGTTTTAAATATAAAGATCTTTTTTTAGATGTAATTGATGCATATGTGATCCATTGGATGTGGGAAATCTTTTTATTTTTTGCAACTTTAGATATAGCACAATTTAATTAACATAAACTACCTATTTTTTATTAAGTAACTCGTACCACACGTATGTGCTCAAACGAACGTGACATTGACGTGTGTATGTGCCCAACGTGCACGGTTCCGTGCATATATAAAACTTTACATGGCCATTTTGCATGCTCAATATACGTGACAGCTAAGGCCCTCTGAACTATGAAATATAGTTTTATTCGAGTTAGTATAATATACACACTCGATTTGTACGTGTCAACCTATATATAACATGTTTTAGATCTCTAAAGTTCACATCTCAAATAATGTGTTAACTATTGATATTTTTATATATGTAACGTAACTTGTTAGAGTAATTTTCTTTTTTTTGTAGTGCACAAACAGGAGTTTATGGCAAATGAAAAGAGGCATCCGAGTAGATCAGACATAATAAAAAAGACAAGAAAAAAATTAGAGTCCACGGCAACAGAGAGAGGCTTATCCAAAAAAAAGACATATGAAAAATATAAGATTTCGCGGTAGCAACAAACCGAGTTGGAGTTTGATCTATTTAGATTAGTATCAACCTGATCTTACATGTAATCTTAGTTGAGTAGGAGTCTTACTCAAGTTAGAGTTTGATCTATTTGGATTAGTATCAACCTAGTCTTGCTACGGGTCAATAATATATATTTTTAGTTTTTTTACAACCCCAGCAACGTCTTTTGCTGTCTTTGCTGGATCTATAACATATTTCTTTCTTCGTGTGAATCGTGTCCGTTTTGTCTTCTTTCTTCATATCTATTCTGTTTTTTGTCTCTATCTAATATATTCAAGTGTGGATCTAATTTTATATATTTATTATGTGTTTTTCTCTGCGTTCTGAATTGGTTTTGGATGTGAACTTAGTCAACAGTACGGGTTGTGTTTCGCATGGAGAGCGAAAGTTATATCTGATAAAGCCAGACTAACAAATGAACCAAAAAAGAGGAGAAAATTTTGCCACCGTGCCTTACATGGTGTGAAGTCTGATACCAAAATTAATCGAAATGGTTAATACAATCTGTAGAGTATGAATCAAAAATGAATTGAAATGTCTGATGTAATTATTAGATAAATATCCAAGTGTCCAATGTACATGCGAGTTAGAACATTGCACATCTAGCAATATTATGGGGTCTGATTCAAGACGAATCATACACATGATGAACTTTTTATTGTATAAATTTCTTAAAAGTCGAAATGGACAAGAACTTACACTAAACACAACAAAATAGAAACAGGAAAAGGAAACATGCAACAAAAGGAACCGAAAGGCTAAACACAGGCAAGACATAGAGTTTGATGGAAAGACAAATTTAAATATACGATGCAATCTTAAATATTATTCAAAATCCGATGTTCGATCATATATAAGAGTTAGAACGTCACACATTTGTTGAATAAATTTTTAACCTACAAATCATCTAGATAAATTACATAACAAGTTGTGTCTCCTGTTACAATGCACGGGCAGTGTACAAAGCTGGGCTGGACTGGAGACCCGGCCGGCTAGGTTCAATGAATGCGCGCGCTTCTATTGCCATGCACGACGCTCCGGTTATTAATTTCTCCATCCCTATATGCGCATCCACGATTTAAACCATCATTATGTATCCGTTGACAGCATAGTCGAATATCCACATCTCAACGCACAAAACAAATCTGCAGCATGGCATCTGTCCAAAGTCTAAACCCATAGACCATCTGTACTATAGCTACACTGATACTGTTATCGACCCACAGATCGATCAAGCAGTAGTAGATCGAGTTTTGTTTCAACCTTTGTTCATCGTGAATAATAGTATTATAAATCCATATATATATAGACTGGTAATACAATTTTTTTTGTCGTACATCATTGTTACAAATACTTTTAACAACAAAGGATTTTTGTATTGGAATTTAGAAATAGATAAATAAACAAAGAGAGAGCCCTATCAAAAAAAGGACGCGTGAAAAATATGAGACTTCACGGCAGCAACAAAGCGAGTTGGAGTTTGATCTATTTGGATTAATATCAACCAGTCTTACATGTAATCTTAGTTGAGTAGGAGTCTTACTCGAGTTGGAGTTGCGTTGCAACGGAAGAAAAAAATATCAAATGCAGTCATATAAAACCATGATAACAAGTACTTCATTTCTATTTCCTTCCTATGAAATTTAAGACCTCTAATCTATCTTACGATAACCATGACATCTACAATATAAGTTAAAATTGGTAATAATATGACTGTGTCCAGTGAACTTGTATGAAATTAATACAAAATACACCATTTAGATGTAAATATATCATAATTGAAAAAATATACTATCCATGCATTTCTATAGTTAAATATTTAGTTTCGTCATTTTCTTCAAAGGACCATAAAAATCCATAGTTGGAATCTCTGATTAAAGTTGGCGAGGAGTTAGTTGCTAACGTGTCAAGAATTCTGGTGCTTATAACAGGAGACATCTCCATTTTTCACATGGCATCTCTCGTCGAGGATTGCAGATATGTATTTATTTAGACGTGATTAGAAAGTAAATTGATCAAGATCTCAGCTCACTGGTTGATTAGTTAGACCATCGAGTAATCTAGAATTTAATAAAATAGGTTTTGTTCTTTTTTTATTGGAAAATAGGTTTTCTTTGTAGTAAAATCATAAAACTACATAAAGGGCAATGGTTCAAATAATAGTGTTGTGTTTATTATTTGTTTTTAGTTTATTTGAGAAAAAACAAAAACT
Organism: Saccharum hybrid cultivar R570; assembly: GCA_038087645.1. Lineage (NCBI taxonomy): Eukaryota > Viridiplantae > Streptophyta > Magnoliopsida > Poales > Poaceae > Saccharum > Saccharum hybrid cultivar. The sequence goes on along the minus strand of JAQSUU010000804.1, from coordinate 5,049,815 downwards.
GTCGTAGTTAGGAGAAGATTTTGGGAAAAATAAGACCGAGTGGATGCACAAAAAAGAAATGGGCGGGCCAGACAAAAAAAACTTGCAGATTAAAAAAATTATAGGAAAAAACACCATAGCTAAACTTGCGGACAGGAACATTAGGAACGTGAGGACAAAAGGTTGTATATTTGCTTAATTTTTACTTTTATTCTCCATTTCTATTTAGATTAAGATTATGATTCAATATCAAACACGATCAGATTTATTTAGCTCTTCATTCTAAACCGCGTTGAAGCGGATTGCCTTATACATAGGACGGACGGTCATTACGGAGTTAGACACGGATGGATGGACCGGACCAAAAGTTGAGGAGAGAAATTTTGCCTCTTTAAAACAGACGTTGCCCGTTGTGTTTGGGGCAGAATACTTGGGCTTAGCTCAACCGTATTTCAATTAAATACTAATAAGGCACATAATAAATAATATCTGCACTAAATTATTTGTCACGTATGGAAAATCAAGGAGAGATTGACTCGGTTTAATTAGATGGCTATTATCCCGTATGGAAAATCAATGAGAGATTGACTCGGTTTAATTAGATGACTTTGTCTATATCTGTTGTAATAATAAAGAGACAATGAATAATGTTTTTCAATTTAAACTGAGAAGAGTGATGTTACCCTATATCGTGTGCATATAATAAAATTTGTCAAAATAATATTCAACATATATTGTACTTAACCTTGATACACGTGTGGCATATTAACTGGTAGTACTTAATGTTTTGGACTTTCGGACAATGGGGGCTGCAGCTCGTAAACGAAAAAGAACTGTAGGAAGAAACACATGCCGTCTCAGTTTTAAACTCAGACACACGGTAGCGAAGCAAAGTTTGACATGCAAGATTATAGAAACCGGACATAAAAAAGATAATATATATTAGAATTAGACTTATCGTTGCAGGCGAGTTGTTTTTATAAGTTCAGGTCACATATACAACCCGGCCAATACGTTTTGGAATCGGATTCCATGTCATGCTAGATAAGAGCTATTTTAATTCGTATAAGCACGACTTACATATAATCTTAGTTGAGTAGGAGTCTTACTTACATCTTACGCGGAAATTTTGCCTCTTTATTATTATTATTAATTATTAATATTAATTATTAATTATTATTATTATTATTATTATTATTATTATTATTATTATTATTATTATTATTATTATTATTATTAGGTATAGATAAACTATTCCAATTTGACCATGCCACCAACTAAGTCTATTGGTAAAATTCACTTTGAATAATAATTGATCTAATAATATTAGTACAATTTGGTGTTCTAGGTACTGAAATTTTATCTTAAAAATTTAGTCAGACTTAGCATGGTCTTATTTAGGACCAACCTAAAACTAGCTATGAAGTACTTTATATTGTGTTGTTAAAAGTTCCTCTAGTATGTTATCTTATTATCATATAACAAAATATTAGCTTATCGAGGGTTTAGTTGTACACAAGTATGGAAAAAAATATCAGTAGAACATGTAAATAATGCATGCAAATAATAGCTAATCCTCAACGCGTAAGAACTAAGAAAACCCTTTGCGGCGCGCTGTTGTTGATGACCAAAATTGACCGAGGCATGAAAGGTACTTTATGGTGATATTCCTGGCAATAAAACAATCATCAAAATATATTGGAACCTCGCATTGAAGCCCATGAGGCAAAAAGGAGGAGGAAGACTGGCGCCCGACCAGTAGAACCGGCCAAGCCGATTTTTCTGCTCAACCGACTAGCCAAGCTTGCGCAGCCCCGACAAAACCGGCCCCTGCGTGCCCTGTTGAAGCCAGCCCCCTCTAGGCCGACAAACCTTCCCATGTTCGAGTCCTAACCGATTAATTAATTTTCAAATCGTTTTTGACCTATTTTGGCGTAGAAAACGTGGAGATTACGATTTAAACTTGTTTCCTACTGGGATAAGACCATCTGTTATATATCAAAAGGATCATAGTCGATTGAGAGAGATCCAACATCCAATCGACTTTTTACATCTGCTATAACCTTTTTTCTTTTTTTGCCTTTTTTCCCAATCTCTTGTTATTCGTTGTATCTCTCCGCGAGATCAAGTGGTGTTTTAAGTGGTAGGACAACCTCATGTGCGTATCTCCCCAACGGGTCCTCCTGGAAGGTGTTCCCGAGTTCTTGTGGCGAAGGACAGGCTCTAAATCGGCCTAACCGATCTCTAGACCGGTTTTCGCTAATTCTAGTGTTGCTTGCTAAGTGTGATAGGTCGTAATTTTATTAGTCTTATATTACCCTAATTAATATATTTAAGCCACAAAGGGTTTCTTGGTTTCGGTCCGTTTTCGATTCTTTTTCTTTTTGAATAATCTTAGGCGTTGACTAATATGAATCCGGCCAGGTGCAATTAGTGATGAAAACGGACGGAAACGGACGGAAAAACCCTATTTCTACTTCTGTTTCTATATTTTTTTGGCTGAAACGTGAGTGAGTTCGGAAAATACGGGTTCGAAAGCGGAATCAGAATATGCGGACATACGGAAACAGACAAATATGGATGGAGAGCCGGAAAATTAAATTAAGATCACATAATCTAATACGGAAACCCTCTTATTCATCTATGATTCACAACCTGAACAAAGCAACAGAATTAATAATATTGAACATATTATTCCTTTAATTAAGAAGCCAAAATTGGTCTATACATACATAGAATGAAAACAATTGCCTACCTGAGCAAATACTGTCATGACGACGAAATATAGGAAATGCACATTTACTGCTCTGCTAATGACTCTATGAATAAGGGAACATAAGAAAGATAGTAAGGCCTGTTCATATGGAAACACCCTATTGATCTATAAAAACGGATGACACGGGCATGGATGATATGGACCTTTCTGCGGTCCATGTCATATGCAATCAATGTTCTATCCTTCCTAACAAGAAAAATAAAATTCTATTCTAGGTGAACTGTAATCGCTTTGTACTCCTCATCACAAAGCTCAGAACCAACTTTAATATTCATGCGTCCAAACAGTTCCTCCGTGTATACAACATGCTTCAAACTCCAGTTATCAGTACCATAGTCTTCAAGTATCACACTAAAAGCCAAGACCTATTGCGAAAATCAGCACAACATACATAGGTGACCCTGAGCTTGATGGATGGACATTTCAGCACCACCTGGTTTATGAATTGTCCTCCATATCTTTCCCTCTATATCCACAACAACTATCGTAGAGTACTCAAGCATGTTGTTGGGCATTCTTAACGTCATTACCAAAAGTAGACTTAGTTTTCTAATTCTGATAACGGCGCCAAAAATGCCGAACCTATCCCTCATGCCACTTAAGCCAAGTTGTCATCCCCAGCATGACATGAGAGACGCGGTATTGAAATATGCAACTGATCTTCTAAATAAATAATAAATAAGATCTGCAAGCGCACAGATTAATACCGATGTAGCATTTTAACCGGGAAGTATTCCAGATATCGTTATTTATATTTTTACCACTGGGAAGGGATTACTAACATCAATGTTGATTATGGAATGGAATATAGGAATGAGTATCAATCATTGCATGTATAAGTGAGAGCATTCATCTATCTCTTGCATACAGGGGTAAGTGTCACATAAAATATAGATAAAATATGAATGGTGACAAAGATAATTAATCTGATCAGCTAGCCGCATATAATAATGATAAGCACCTCAACAGATATTCTAGCAAGTCATTAGCATGGTATTAGGACGAACTACAAGAATATTTCCTAAGTTATTCTTAACTATAAAGTCTAGCATATCATAGTTAGTGCAAGTACACTTGGCAATCATTGCGAGAAAGGACTACGCCCATATATAGTGATATTATCAAGGAAGATGAGAAACATAGCAATCACTCCCCCGTAATAATGTTGCTCTGCCTGCCTTACACACGGGAGGGGGACTATATAAGAACCAACGAAGCTGTCACCATCGCGGACCACCCCACGATCCGACATATAAGGTGCAATCGCAGATAAATATGGTCTAAACACCACGCCTACACAATATTTATCATTTACCCATGAATCCGATGGATAAACGCTATACGATCCTAAACATGTATATAATTCCAATCTAACTAAGCCAAGCGTATAACTACGATAAACTAAGAACAATATAATCGCAAACATAAACAAGTAGAGCATAGTCATAATCAATATATTGAAATAGAACAAAATTGTATTCATAATATTGAAGAACAAAGATGAACAATGAAGAACAGTAAAGGAATTACCAAGAATCCTCTTGACAGATCCGGAAACCAATCGAAGATTGACTCCTTCTAGTTCTAATCCTATGTAGCTATGCTATACTAGAGATCTAGTTGATGTGGTGGCTCTAGGGCTTGATCAGAGACTCTCCTCCTGAGATTAGGGTTTGAGGAATTGAAAATGAGGGAGTGCCTCCTCCAGGGGCCAGGGGTCCTGCTTATATAGCCCCCTCAAGTGAACGTGGGCCGTTGGATCAAACCGACATTAATCGCACGGTTTTCCTTGATCCCTTAGGTCGGTGGAACATAATCCGTGAGACGGAGCCTGATTGGCTCTCAGGCCAGGGTGGGCGCCCTAGGGAGCAGGGCGGGCGCCCTGCCTCCGGGCCCGTTCGGCCTCCCGTTCGATCTCGTGGCTTCTAGAGTCTTCTAGATGATAGAAAATCGGTGAACAAGTTATTATCTCTATGTAAACCCGACGTGTGGGCCTTTCCTCCGTATTTTCTGATAACCCCCTGCAGAAACAGACAAACACCAAAACTCGTGGAATTCTGTCAGATAAAACCCTAAGTCTAGGTGTTGGTTGCATTTGGATCCTTTTCTTTATTTATTTGATAACTATATTTGGTACTTAAGGACCGTCAACACATGTACATAAAACCATTAAGAAAAACACTTCTCGATTTTGAACATAGAACAATACTACCCTCGCTCCATTCAGATTCCTTAAAGATCCATGCTGCAGTTTTAAATGAGTAGATCTCCACACCTACGCACGCACCCTCCACCTCAACAAATTCAATCACATAGAAGTGCGAGGACGTTGGGTCAAAACCTAAGCAAGCCTGACCAACAGAATAGATGCTACGCGGCAGTACGTGACATTTGTCGGTCATCGGATTACAGACAACATAGCGACGTAATCCATCAGGCCTAGCACACCAGCAAAGGATGAGGCTGCTACAACAATCTGAGACTAGGACCTTTTAAGGGGGAAGGGCAAGAAGGACAAGGAGGGCCGTTCACCGGTGATGCTGGTGAAGTGGTGATTGCCCTTCCACCAGCTATCATAGAAGAAGCCGACGCTAGTCTGTGAAAGTTTCTTACGTTGATAGAAGTCAGAGATGACGCGCCTCCAGGAGTGACAGACACACTTGTAGTAGCACAAGGACCGGGCGGGGAGGTAACAGAAGTTATCGACAAGCACATCATCTGAGAGGTTGTCCACTGTGTTTCCCATGTTGGGGGCCTCCTTCATCTGGAAGGACACGACCAGCCGAAGAGATGAGGTCATCCTGCCTTGGAATTGCATCAATAAACATTAGTAAGGAGATAAGTTTTGAGGAGAAGCAATAGCGATGCAAGTAAGCCTTATTACACTTGCCTTGGATCTGGCGACGGTGAGCACGAGTGGCAACACCGGTGATAGCAGCAACTCATTCGTGCGGTGGATCTGTGTGGGCAATCCAGGGATGTGCACCGGCGAGGAGCAAGGGCTGAGCAGTACTGATGAGCAAGAGTGGCGATGATGAACAACAGTAATGAGGAAAAGAAAAGCTATGTGTGGGGGGAGGGAGGGTGGCGGCGGGGTGAGGGTGCAGGGGGTAGAGGGGATGTTGGAGTAGGTTGCTTGCTCTCTATGTAAATTTTACGGCACGCAGGAATCGAACTTTCATCAGTTCCGCGCAGGAGGGTTCAAATGCGGGATTAGAAATTTTGCAACTAAGCGGCGGTGAATGCACAATACCATCACCGACGGCTAGGTCCTATTACCACCCGGAGAGCTCCGTATGATACGGTGATGAATACTAAGGCACACAATCCCGCACTTAGAAAACTAAGAAAAGCACAATTCCAGTACTTAGATTGAAATGTTGTGTCGTCGCCGGTTCAGGGTACTATCTACCTATAGAAGAAGGCATGTTTTGGATCCTCTATGCTAACATAGAGGTGTACATGTAGACCACAATCAAGACCAACTGACTCAATTAACAGTTCAATCGAAGTAATAGTTCAACGATTATGCAGTACTCATACATACTAATCCAGAGATTTCATCAGTACATATAAACTTCATTAACATAAAAGTTTCACAAATTCTAAGACTTAATGTCGCATGGGTTGGCAGTTGCTAAGATACTCAATTGGTTGATACGGTCCCGAAAGCCAGAGGTAGTGAACCGTAGCATAGATGACAGCATCTCCGTCCACGGACACATTGTATCTATAAAATATATCTACTTCCTATCCAGTCCTACAAAGCACAAAAATCTCTCTACAAACAGGGTCTTGAATGATTCTTGTCAAATTTTGTGGTCCGAGAAGGTGACGAACAACTTCAACAATCAACAGTCGGTCCGGGTGAATGTTTCATCCCTAAATAGCAAACAACATCATCTGGGGTCCTGGTGCCACCCCTAGCCGCCAAAACACAAGGTTGCTCGCATTAAAATGGCTTCTTCCGAAGTAAGACATCTGTTGTAATGAAGAAATTCCTAATATGAACAAAACTGTTAACGAACTCAAAACCAATTGGAATCAAATACAAATAGGGGGGTGATCGAATCCATCTAACCTTCACGGGGCGTTGTCCACGACGACAATGCAAGGTGCTCGAGGCAGGGCGAGGACAGGCGGTGGGTCAAAATGAAGATGAAGCAACGGGTGGAGAGAATGAAGATGAAGCAACAACGGGTGGGGAGAACTAATGGTTTCATATTAGGGTTTTTAGTTGGTCAAACCGCCGCCAAGGCGCCGACAGGACCCGAGGAGAGTTGTGAATGGGCTGGGCGCTTCTAGGTTTGTTGCCAAACGAACGGTCTAGATTGATCGGCAGCGAGAATGGATGGCATGGGATAAGTTAAACAGTGTATGTATTAAGCCGACCATTGCCACACTAATCAACGCTATAATACGACGATTGCCAGCAGTTAAATTGCTTTTAGGTTCTCCTGGAAATAACCGCAACCGTACATGACAGTTTTTCCCTTTTCATTCACAAATATACAGAAAAATTAAAAAACATTCGTCGAGAGATCAAATCTGTGCACTGGCATTTGGAAAGTAGTATTGGAAAGAACTTGCTTTGCATTTCATATAAAAAAGGTGGCATTGAAGAGTCAAATCTGCACGAATAGAATTTTTTTCATTGATTGATTATATATATCTAACATATATATACAATTTGTACGAGTATATGATTATACTGGTCCGGAAGCATAATAACTAACCTAAACTATTAAAACTACTTATACTAACTATAAACTACTTAATCTAAACATGCTCGCCTCGCTCGCTTGGGAGGAGGCAAGGTGAAGTCGGAGTCGGAGTTAGTCGTCGGAGTCGTCATTGGAGTCTTCGGTGTCGGTGTCAGCATCGTCCTCGTCGTCCTCGTCCTCCTTCTTGGAGCTCCACAGACGACTATAATCAGACATCCTGTCGGAGGAGGAGACGTTCTCCTCGGAAGAGTGGTGGGAAGAAATTCATCCTCGCTGGACGACGGGCTGCTTGAAAACTTGATGGGGCTGTCCGACATTTTCTTTGTAGATTGAAAGAGAAGAGGATGATGGATGAAGAAGAGGGGTAGTTTCAGAGGGCACCAGGCTTAAAGTATATGTATAACAGTGGGTACGCGACTCTTAGGCTTTAGGCGACAGAAGTAATGGTGATTTTAACGGCCTTGGAAGTTAAGGCAATTCAACACTTATGTTGAATTTACCGCTGGTTGACCAAACTCTACTTTAGGGCCGGCGGGCAAAATGTGTATCCGAATAGGCCCGGCTTTTTATGCGACGGAGGAAATGCAACCCTAATACCACTGCCGCATCTATCGTTAACTCGTCGGTGGTAGAAGTCTGAACTACCTGTTGAGGCCTCGCTATCGTTTTAACCGATGGTGCAAGTATCACACCGTCGCTTCTATCGCTACGACAGTGAAAGTGGCGACAGTGATAAATCAATTTATAGTAGTGCAACATAGGGGAGAGAAGACTAGGCTAGTCGATTTCGGTCGTCGGACTGGGAGCGGAGTGCCGCGGTTCATGAGCACCACCAGCATCGCCCACACTCGTGGGTGCCCTTGACTCGGCTAGGGAAGACCTGAGGCGTCACGGCACATGTGTCTTAGCAGCCATGGCGGGGTCAGCGGCGCGCCCAACGACGAAAGGCGACGGACGAACGACAAGGGAGCAAGTGACGTAGGTGACTGCCACATAGGTGAGCGGCACATGGAGCGAGGCCGCGCAGCAGCCCAATGAGCGCGCGCTGGAGAAGGGGGCGGACGGACGAGCAGCCATGCTGCTTTGAGCCCGGGTGGATAAGCACGAGAAGTGGGGTGTGGGCTCGGGATGGGACGGACGGATAAGCACAAGGGAATTTTGTTTTTTTTTGTTTGGGCCTGTTCCTTGGAGCCGCGTTCGGACGCAGAGTCATGGACAAACATCCTACAGGAAATATTTTCGTTCTAATGTACTGATGAGGACATCCTCTACTATTACCCGTTGGCAAAGACGCAACAAAAAAAGGCCAAGTGGCCTAGTTGTAGTCGGGCGGTGACATTGTGAGCCTCTGAATAATCTCACCTTGCTTAGCTTGGGAGGAGGAAGCCACCTTTCCCCTATCGGACTAGTCTTTTAGGGACATTGGGCCTTTTCCCAAGTGGGTGTGCATAAGAACTGTTGGGGTCCGGGCAATGGGGTCCGGACAACCTTAATTTATTGGGCCTCGGCCAACCCCACCTGGGCCGGATGTATCATTTGGTATCAGAGCTGGGCTCTTGTTTAAGGGGGTGAAAATGATGAGAACATCCTCTACTATTACCCGTTGGCAAAGACGTAACAAAAAAGGCCAAGTGGCCTAGTTGTAGTCGGACGACGATAGTGTGAGCCTCTGAATAAACGCTGGCAAAGACGCAACAAAAAAAAGGCCAAGTGGCCTAGCTGTAGTCGGACAACGACAATGTGAACCTCTGAATAAATCCCACCTTGCTTAGTTTTGGGGAGGAAGCCACCTTAAAAGAGAGAGCCACCCTTCCTTACTTAGCTTGGGAGAGGAGGAAACCACCTTAAAAGAGAGAGTCACCCTTCCTTGCTTAGCTTGGGAGGAGGAAGCCACCTTAAAAGAGAGAGCCAGGAAGGACATTGGACCTTTCCCCGAGTGAGTGTGCATAAGAACTGTTGGGGTCCGGACAACCTTAATTTATTGGGCCTCGGCCAACTTCACCTGGGCCGGATGTAGCTTCGTTCTAAATTATAAGTTGCTTTAACTTTTTTTATGCAAGTCAAAACGAATTATAATTGGAACGGAGAAAGCGAGTATATGTTATTGAGTATCGTTTGGATAGGTCAGACGATGAAACTATAATTGTTTTATTGCTGAATTTGTCTTGCCAGCATAAACTAAATAAGTTTCTTGTTCTTCTTTCAAGTCAATTCCATCTTTTGCCACCACTTGGTGAGTTGAAGCGTCATACATCTCTACTATAATTGACTATTTCGAATTATTTTAGCTTCACCAACCAAAACGTCCCCCGCTGAGTAGTCTAGCCATTGTGTACCCAGAAAAATACACACAGAAATTCGTCTCTATTAAAATCAAGGACTAATAAAACATGTAAACCAAATCGGATGTCCACGAGTGGATGTGTGATGCCAGGCTTCTCACCCCGTTTTCAAATGCATCTCACCCCCGCACGCGCTCCCGTACGACCGCACCGCATGACGCTCGAGCGGCCAGGGTTCGATTCCCATGGCCCGCTTCCTTTTTCTTTTCTTCCGGAAAAAAAATGTCGACCTGCCTTGCCGGTCGCATCTCTCCGCCTATGGGGAGAGGACGTGGCCACTACCGCCCTGTGCGGCCTCACGCTGGAGGAGCTCGTGATGGCGGTGTGGCCATGGAGGACGAGGAGCCCGCAGCCTTGCTGGACGCCGCCGTGGGCCTCCCAATCCCTCAAGATCCACCGCGGGGAGACCGCTGAGGCGCTGACCATGGAGGCCATGGATCGGAGGAGGTGTCGGACCTCGCCGAGTCGATGCGCCAAGCGGTGTCGCTCCTCACCGCCACCGACCCCTCCGACGACTCCGTGCCCTGCCGCCCCACCACCTTCCTCAACGCCGTCGCCCTCGGCAACGTCGTGAGTATCGGACCTCCGCAGCCCGCCCGCCCCCACCCCATGAGACCCTTCGCGATCTGCTCCTGTTGCTAGCGTGCTACACTGCTGCTGCTCGTGTGACCCGATCCGAGCTGTTCCGATCCGTTTATCCGTGCAGGGTGCCTTCAAGTCGGCCGTGCTGAACAGCCTCATCGGCCACCCGGTCCCGGTGAGCTAAGATCGTAAAGATGCTCTTTTAGGATGTTATTATCCTTTTGTTCTAGGAGTTTACACACCTTTTCGACATGTTTGATGCTACCAATCAACAAGTGTAGAGCTATTGTAAAATGCACGTTTTTGTTGTTGTTTTTTGTTCACCAATTTTTGTGCATCCTTTAACCTGGCGCCAAATAAAGTTTGGAGGTTACAATTTACAAGAGCATTGATCGTTTCCTTCTGGTAGTTAATGAAGTCATTTCTTTGATAGGATAGATTAAAGGTGATATGTGATCCTCCATGATTTCTGAAGCAAAGTTGTTATTTGCATGCTTGCTCATCATGTTTATAGGATTATTGATGGTGATACGGCCGAACCTTGTGATCCTGACATGGAGACGGTTGCTTCTAATAATAATGTGGTTGGCCAGATGTATGTATCATCGATATATAGATAAGATAAAGTTTGTTTCTTTCATATGCCTATAGATCTTCTTTCTTTTGTAGAGATTATAATGTTGTGCACAACGTTTCAGGGCTCATCCACTTCCTGCATTTGGTTCTTCCTCCATCGGTTGGGTACAAAATTGTGACACTGCAGGTGTTTTTATATCTTTTAGTCTTATTTAAGGATTTTGTATAGTTGGAATATAGCTAATTTTACTGCAGACATTGAGATTGTGTGGCAGATTAAATTGATGATATTTTAGAGAAGCCTGCCGGTAATAAATAATTTTGATCACAATGTTATGGATATCAGATTGGCAAGCCAGATTTGTGGAAACTGATTCAATAGATAAATAACATATAAATAAGGGCAGGTTCGGTTACTGCTTTACTATCAGTTACTTTACTTTGCAGTTTCACGTGTTTTGTTGCAGAAACTATAATAACTGGCTGTGAAGTTTTTGACTGGAACATTACTTGTCCGTGTATTTGTCATTTCCTTGTATGATGTCATACGTATGAGCCTGACAAGGAATTCTAACCAGCATGAATTTGTCAAACTGTACTTCTATTCTACATGAAAAATACACTTCGCCAGTTACCCAAATTAACAGAGATTGTTCATTCTGTGCAATTGGAGGCATTTAAGAAACAATTGATGAAATCGTTGAGTGAAGATAATCTATTGGTGAGTTGTATTGATCAAATCTTTTTTCACTCTTAGTCAAAATTTATTGTTACCTTTCACGCCTTCTCTTCTGCTGGAACTTTTGTGTGACCAAATGATTTTATTGGCATATTTTCATAGCAACTGTCTGAATCCAGTCAAGATCACAATGGAGAAGATAATTTGACAGCTCGAGTCCCGTCTTGGAAAGGTATCATTCAACATCCTTATGATTTTGACACCATTTTCTGTTAAACAATAACCGTAACCATATGTCTAATACATGCTTTCATCTTGTTTTGAATGACTATAGATGAAGTTTCAAGCACTAACACTTCTTCAGATACATCCGGCAGATCCACAATGACTGAATCCGTCCATGGTGGAGGTAATTCACTCTTGCAGTTCATAGGCGGATGACATATTGCAGTTGTCAAAACATATCAAGGAGACAGTAATAGAAGTACATGTTTTAGTTTTGATGTGGTAATTTTTTTTCCTATTTTGCTGCAGGCTGCCCTCTTGCTTGATGCTTTTATCAAGGACAAAGCTTCTTTCTCAAGACATGATTAATGAAAAGCGCAAGAAAGCTGAAGAGCTTGGTATGAAAAGCTTCCCCTGTCCTCTTGGATTGCTATTGGACGATTTTTAATTCATGGACGATTTTAAATCCAATCTGTTTTGCTATTGGATTACCCAAAGATGTTTCAGATTAGGCCAGAAACTATTTTAAAGTACAAAAACAAATTTGATTTTGTTAACTCACCAGATTATGCTTTCCATAATTTTTTTGCAGCAGGTCTTCCACCAGATCATGTTCTAAATTTCAGTCAATCGTGATGCAGTAGGTGCAGCAGCAGCAGTACAAGTCCAGTGCTGCGGCGGCCATTACCCTGGTTGTCCCCCCATCCTCGCCTCTCAATTTACTGTGAAATTTGCTCCTACAGGATGCTTGGTTCAGTCAACATGCTGTTTCTTTTTTGAATCGTTGTTGACAATTCCCACCCTTGATTACTAAAGTGAAATTTGCTCCAGGTATTTTTATCTTCTTTCTAAAAGATTATGGGATTATTCAGGAATAAAGTTATTAAGTAAGAACTTTTACTTTCAGATAAGAGCAAATGTGAAAATCTGTAGTGTACAGCTACTGTAAAATGTTTATTACCGCTGTCTTGGGGTTTTAGCTTGGGGAAGCATTTACATTTCGTAATGTGGCAAATTTGATACATTTTTTAAAAAGTGTTTCATTGACAGTAGACAAAATGTTGCAATACCAGCATGGCGGCGCATCCACGCATGAACAAGATTTTTGTTCTTTTGATGGAAGGGGTCTCTGTTTTGTACATATGCATAGGTCCAGATGTAGATTCCTAGAACAATTAGTAGAGATTATTTCTTGGAAAAGATGCTGAACCTGGATTGTTCTATGTGATCTTTTAAAGATGAGAATTTATATATGATCCAATCTAGAGTCTGAAATGAACATGGATTGTTCAATTCGTTTTTCTATGTTGCTTTGGTTGGTGTTTAGAAATTTGTTTGACATTTGGGAATGAGAAAACAAAAAAACTCTTATTTAATTGAGTCAGTAGATAGGTGTGGCAGTTTGTTGTCAAGTTTTTACCTGACTAGATGAGTTCATGGTTATAAACATTAGGGACTAATTCGTATTTCCAACGGTTCCTTATGTTTTAATATCGCCGTAGCGTTAGCACGGGCACTCCTTCCTGCACGCTAGAAAAAATGTCATGCACTCTAATAGAAGTTGTGTTGTTTTTTCTTCACATGATATATTGTTTTCCATGTCTCTAATACATTTGGAAATCCTTTTTTATTGTTTTTCTCTTATACTGCCAATAGCTTTATAGTTTTGAATTAGTTGTGAGCAATGCAGTGATGTAGCCTTGTAAACATGCAAGTGTTATCTCTTGCAGTTTACAACCACTATAAACGGATATAATATCAATCCTTACAAAATGGGCCAGTTTCACTTCTCTTTCTCTGTGTCAATTTGTCTTTTCTGCAAATAATGAAATAACGAATGATATTCATTCCTGCAATTGTAGAACTGGAATTCATAAGTATCTACAATATTGGATCTACTGGACGTCACTTCCATAGGTCAGTGCCGCTGTCATTGCTGCACCTTGGTGAGATCCCTGCCCGATTCAATGCGTCTTGCTGCAAATCGTCAATCTGCGCTCTTGGTTTAGCATTGTTGTAGCAGTGTAGCCGTTGGGACTCCTCTGAACAACTCCCCACACTGGTTGCTTGGCATTGGAGTTCCGATCCATTGTTTTTGTTTGTTTGCAAGGTCATTGAGCTGTGAATCCAAATATGGTTTAAGTGATCGCCTGTAGTTTTGTGTCCTAATAAGTCAGTTTTCTTCGTTTTCTTGATCCCACATTTGATTATGTCACATGCTTGTATCTGCATTCAACTAACTAAATCAATTCAACAGGTAACAATCTTTATTCGAGTTATGTGGATTATAAATGTACTAATCTATTTCTATATATATTCACTATCAAGTTCTTTTCATAATTAGATTTGTCCTTTGTTTCAAATGAATATTGACCCTGAGTGGTCGAGGTGGAACCGACTGCACATCATTGCGGTTCAGCTCAGAACATGCAAAATTGAGGCTCCGCAAGGTCATGATGGCCGATGATGGCAGGGGTATATGATGGTTGCCAGCGTTTGTCTTTCTAGCAACTATGGATCAATTTAGTCAAAAATAATTTGAGGTTAGTACATATATTTCCAAATATATATGTGGCTGTATGGTAATTAGTGGAGCTGTAATATAATTATTCATAAAGAAAAACATTAGAATGTAATTAGAGAGACTACCATTTCGTGATATCTAATTTGCACACCTGAATGTTGTTGTAGCGTTAGCACAGGCACGCTACTAGTGTTATAAATGGTACAGTATATTTTTAGTTCCCATGCAACTAATTAAGATTATAATATCGTTCTGAAACAAGTCAATTGTCTTTTTCTGTTAGTACCTTTTGTTTTCCTTCTCCTTTTCCGTTCTTCTCAGGAAATGTTGATGCAAAATTTCGTGCTGTTAGTCGCCGATCAACATCTTTGTCCTTCTCATTTTCCGTTTTTCTCAGGGGGTTTCGTGCCGTCCGTCCACACGCGCACGCCCACAGAGCAAACCCGATGCTGCCAAACCGGACCGCGGGGCCACCCTGTTCCGGTCCCGGTCAGAGCCCGTTTCATCACTGCTCCCTCACGCGCCCGCCCGAGTCCCTCCGATCCACCACCGCGACCGCGATGAGCACCGCCTCCGGCGACGGCGCGGACGCCGGCGGCGACGGCGCCTCCTCCGCGGCGGCGGCCGCGTCGGCGCCAGCCGGGAGGCGGATCCCGCCCGCCTCGTCCATGCCATGGGTCCGCAACCTCCGCCGCTTCGTCGGCACGGGCGCCGGCCTCGGATCCGAGGCCCTCATGGGTCAGTGTGCCTCTCGCCTCTGTTCCTCCCTTAGCCAGCACCCCGGCCTCCGCGCCAGGCTAGGCTCGGTCGGAGCTCCGCGCTTTGGATTTCGAGGTGGTGGTGGTTAGGTGCTAGGACTAGGGTTTACATCCGCCCCAGTTTGAAATGTGTGTGGTAGGAGGATGGGATCTGTGCACCGTAGGATTTTGACGATGTAATGGAGCCACACGGGTACCTGAAAAAAAATGGATACTGATTTGCAGCTGTTGATTTTGGTGGTGATTCATTGGGGGAAGAGAATGGCGGTTTCTGAAGAGCTAGTGATGTTTAGGAAGGCTATAGATTTTGGATGTGTGCTGTTTGAGCTTGCACCTATACTCATAATTTGATGATAGGGGGATACCTGGCCTCAGGACAGTGGGCTACTTCTCTGTCACTGCACCTGCACGGAGAACTAGGACCCTTTTTCTTTTTTAATTTATCACATTTATTGAATTAAGTAGTTTGGTAGTTACTTACTCATGGGTGCAGGAAAGTGATACAGAAAACTAGCCGGTTCTCTTTGGAAACAAGCTTAAAATAAAATGCTAGACTCTGGTGGTTGTTTTGTTAATCAACATATACATTTCGCACCACACTCATGATTTGTTCTATACGCACAATTTGCAGAACTGGAGACTAAAAGGATATTGCTTGAGATTTTCAAGGAGCGGCAGCGGAAGAGTGCTGAAGCTGGTTCCATCCCAAGTTTTTACAAGAAGGTGCATGATTCAGTTTGCTGACTGTTCTTGTCCTTATATGTTTGTACTCTTAAGATGGAACTTACACAGCTTAACTTAAAATAGAACACTGCTACCTGCATAGAGGGTAGTAATTTCTTTTGGGTTCCCTCAGTAATTTCACTTAGTTCTATTTGTAGAATCTAACACCCTAGTTGTGGATACTAAACTAACCTCTATCTTGTGTCCAGAAACCTGAAGAAGGATCCATTAGCTCTAGGGTTCAGAGGTTGGCCAAGTACAGGTTTCTAAAGGTAACATCTTTTGGTGACATGCTAAGCTTTATTTTGTTGGCATTTCCCTTTTCATGACTTATGCCTTATGGGAGATTTTCAAAATCAATTACAGAAACAATCAGAACTTCTGCTGAATGCTGATGATCTTGATGCCATGTGGGTTTGTCTCAGAGAAAATTGTGTTATTGATGATGCTACGGGTGCTGAAAAGGTAAGATTCTTTTTGATACATGTATTTTACACCACATCCATTTGTAAAGTCTTAGTTCTTGTTGCATGTTTGAATGTCAGCATACTAGTTCTGGGCTCAACGGCTCACCGCTAACAGCTACGTGTGTGATCTCCATTTATGTTTCTTTAGCTGTTTATGCAGCACTCCTTTTATTATTATATCTCCCTTTCTTATTTCTTCCTGGAATACTGCAGATGAATTATGAAGATTTCTGCCATATTGCCACAGTCTGCACGGAGCAGATTGGTCAGAAATGCAAACGTTTCTTCAGCCCTTCAAACTTCATGAAGTTTGAGAAGGATGATTCTGGGAGGATTGCTATCCTACCATTTTATCTTTATGTCATGCGAACAGTGAGTTATTTTCTGCAAGCTAGTTTTGTCCCACATACTTCATTTTGTGTCTAATAGATTGTGGGTTGGTTAAAACCCACAAACCCACATTGTTAGTGATTCCATTCTCTATTCTTATCTGAAGTAATTTGTACTCCATTAATTATTCTGTTTCATTATTTATACCAAGCTTGTCTAAATAACTGTTAGGCTACACCTTAGAATCTAATTGTGCAAATTATGGTGCTATATATTGATCATTTGCTTACTGGTGCTTCTGCAGGTTTCTCTTACTCAAGCAAGAATTGATATGAGTGAGCTTGATGAGGATTCTGATGGTTTCCTTCAGCCTCATGTAAGGACACCCCAGGACATGTTGATGAACTTTGCACCTTAGAAGTGTTTTTTATGCCTTAATTGTTCTCATAGGAAATGGAAACATGTATAAGGGGACTCACTCATTTATTTTCATAGGAAATGGAAGCATATATTAGAGGACTCATCCCCAATTTGGCACAATTGCGTGACATGCCCACTGCATTTGTTCAGATGTACTGCCGCATAGCTGCACGCAAGTTCTTTTTCTTCTGTGATCCACACAGACGGGGTATAAAAAAAAGGAACTAGACTTATACAGTAGATTTATATCCAAAGCAAAGTTCTGAGATTAATTGCCTGTGTTGTATTGTACTGTTTATTCTTGCAGGAAAAGCATGCATAAAGAAAGTGTTGCTGAGCAATTGCCTTCAGGAGCTAATGGAACTACATCAGGTACATTTTTTAATACATTTTCACTGTTCAATGTGGTGATCTTGAGAATATTATACTTCTACAGTGTAATGTTGCTGCATACTTGTATTTCACATGATTTTGGGATTTGCTCATTTTGATGATTATCATCACTTGTATTTTCAGGAGAGTGAGGAAGAGGTAACCGATACCGAGCAGGCAGAAAATTGGTTTTCCTTAACTTCAGCTCAGCGCATATGTGGTATGTCAGATGGAATTCTTGTAAATAGTTTTTCCCCTATGGATTTGAAATGTGTTATCTACGTACCATTCTAGTGTGGTGTGTGGTCCGTGTTTGATTTTTACATCATGCCTGTGCAGACATGTTTCTTGCACTAGATAAGGATACAAACGGTACACTGAGCAAACAAGAGCTTAAGGAATATGCAGATGGCACATTGACTGAGATTTTCATTGAAAGAGGTTAAAATCTGCCACTGTTCTGGTTGTACTTTTGTTATTGCTGTGTCAAAACTTGTCTTTAGGCATAGATCATGAACTGTCTTTGAGAGTTTCTTCATGAATACATAACAACGATGTGGTTGTGTTTTTCAGTTTTTGATGAGCATGTCCGCCGGAGCAAAGTTGGAGGTGGAAACAGTCGTGAGATGGACTTTGAAAGCTTTCTTGATTTTGTTTTGGCTCTAGAAAACAAAGATACCCCTGAAGGCTTGACATATTTATTTAGATGCCTTGATCTTAATGGAAGGGGGTTCCTTACAACTGCAGATATCCATACTCTATTTAGGTATGTAATTATGTGTGGACTAATTTGTTACTGGATTCTTATGACAGTTGCTAGTCTGATGATAGATCTACATGGTCATGGACATGCAGATGCTGCCCCCCTTTCTCTGATGGCCAAATTAAAGTGTTTTACCATACCATTTCAAACTTAAGTTTGAAAACTGAACCCTTGTGATGAATATATTTGGCTTGAAAGCAGTATCAAACTTACTTTGATTTGACTTTCTCCATCGCGACGCTCTACTTTGACATTTGTATTTTTGCGGAGAACTAACTGCCTATAGAGATAAAAAGAGGCGGGGGGGGGGGGGGGGGGGCTGACTCTTAAACTTACATGAGGCTGGCTTGAAAGTTACTTTCGTTGATTCAGACGCACAAACTATTTCTGCTGTTCCAAGCTGCCTAGAGTCAGCCTGTCATCATTATGGATTTACATGTATATATAACAATAAAAGAAATTTAAATTTGTGTTAAAAAATACTGTGAGTACAAAACTTGGGTTCTGTTCAAATCCAATTTTGAGAAGCACCTGTATTCTCTGGAAGAAAAGAAAGGAGGCTGTTAGAGTTAACATTCCTACCTGATACCACCTTCCTAGATTGAATCTGTCATTTTTTGTGCTTGCTGAACTTTTAGTCCGTTCTGCTGGCCTTAACAGGCAGTATATCAGTTGCTATAATAGTTAATCTCTAACCACCAGATGCTGTTGTGTATTTCTGTTTTTCTCCTTTTGCACCCATGGCCACAACACATCCTCTATTTTGTTTTTTTCTTTTTAATTTAATTTTAGCCACCAGTTGCAATCTTGTTTGGCAAGACGTGGATGTGATTGACAAATGTTGTCCCAGAAGGCTTTAACAGGGGCTGTTCAGTTGCTGTTTTGCTTTATGCAATCTGACTAGCTACACCTGTATTGCTAAATCCAGTAATATTTTACTGTAGTTTGTTGATTAAAAATAGTTTCAACTATTATAACTGATCCTAGAAAATGCTCAATACAACAAGTTAGTCAACTCAGATATTTAATCTCATTTTTAGAGACACTCTCATTTCTCAATAGTCTTCAAAATATGTTTTCATGTAGTGCTCTAAATTCTTACAACACCATGCTACTGGAGTCTTACGTATTGAACTTATTCTATGATCTGCCACCACATGAAATCAGTAGGCTGCTTTCTGTTTAATCTAATCATTCATATTTCTCATGCAACCTTTTTCATGTTTTCAGAGACGTACACCAGAAGTGGATTGAAGGCGGGAACTATGAGCTTTGCATCGAAGATGTGAGGGATGAAATCTGGGACATGGTGAAGCCCGCAGATCCACTCAGGATCTCGCTATCAGATCTTCTTTCTTGCAAGCAAGGCGGGACTATCGCCAGCATGCTTATAGATGTGCGTGGCTTCTGGGCCCACGACAACAGGGAGAACCTTCTCCAGGAAGAGGAAGAGCAAGTGGAAGAGGCATGAGTTCTCCAGCTGCCAAGTAACCGTACCCAGTGCCTTGAAACCGCAACATCCTCGGAACTGCCTGTAGCGTGGTATCAGTCACTGTAACTTAGCTAGTGTATTAGATCTGTCGCCACTTGTTTCCTGAAGCTTTTGTTGTAAGTGTGCCATAGTGGTCTTTTGAACTTGTTGAGGCTAGCGTGGTTTGGCCATATTGACATCTGCAACTGCAACACTACAGCCTCGGCAGCCTGTATGTACATCTTGATTGCACCAAGCACGCAATCCTGACTACGGCATCATGCCTGTTAGCTATATATATGTAATACATTGTGTTCAGTTCGTACATGGCTTGTGATTGTTACTTGGAGCCTGTTTAGTTGGCATGTCTACCCAAAAAGCAAACCCAAAAAGTGCTACAGTATCTGTCACATCAAATCTTGCGGCACATGCATGAAGTACTAAAATCTTGCGGCACATGCATGAAGTACTAAATGTAGACGAAAGAAAAAACTAATTACACAGTTTGTCTGTAAATGTCGAGACGAATCTTTTGAGTCTAGTTAGTCTATGATTGGATAAATTTGCTAAATAACAACGAAAAGTGCTACAGTAGCCGAATCCAAACTTTTTCACCATCTAAACAGGCCCTTGATTGCTTGTTTCTTTTTGCATTTTTTGCTACATCGCAGAAGCTTCTTCTCGATCAGTGGTGAAGCTCTAGCCTGTTAACCGTTTCGAATCTTGAAAGCTGAACTTCCATACATCATTGTCCAGTTTTTTGCTTGGTCATTGTTGTTTCGTTGTTGCTTCCAAAGTTCGAAGTATGTTATTTTATATTAAAAATTAAGATTGCCATGCTTCTCTCCGGGAGAGGATTTTATATTCCGCTGTTCTGTGCGAGAGGGGGTACAAACAGAAAGAAGAAAACTGCTGGGCCTAAATTGGCCCAGAAATAGCACAAGCCCAGCTACTGTTCCATAGCTTTCATTTCAAAATCCCCTTCTCTCTCTGCTCCCTTCTGTAGTACTAGTCCAGTCCACTCTGCGACTGTTGTGGGATCAGCAAATCAATCCAACCCATCAAACACCGAAAATCCCCGCACGAGCTCCGGTTTCAAATTCCCTCGGCAGAGCTCGCCGCCGGGAATGGAGGCAGCGCGGGAGTCCATGGCGGCGCTCCTCGACGCCGGCCTCTTCGGTCCCGCCCAAACGCTGGTACCTGTGCCGGGATCCCTTCCCTCCTTGCCCCCCATCCTCCCTGCGCTCGAATCTCTAGGGTTTCGGGGTTCGCCGGGCGCGTGATGGAGCGAGGTTTCCGTCGCAGCAGGATTACTCATTTATTACTCAACTCCTTCACTTGCAGGGGTGTTTCCTTGTGTCGTCGGCGGGTGCGGGCAACGATGCTGGCATGTCCATGAAGGTGGAGAGCCTGGTAAGCTCGAGTTTCCCTGAGCAGCAGCTCTGCAAGTGGTGTTAGTTTGGTCTAACTTATTGCTATGATTCTGTCAACTCCACTTCCTGTCTCACTTCTGATGTCACAATGCGGAAAATAAATGGGCTGATTAGTTTCTTGACTGTCGATCCATGGAATAGTTTCTTGACAGTTAATGCACCGATTGCCCTGCACAACTACATTTCGCGATGCCAGTTCTGTTGCTTATAGGGCCCAATTTGTTTTTTTTTGAGCTGATGTGCTTGTTGGTCTACTGTGCAGGTCCAGCATGGTGATGCTTTGTATGGAGAGAGAGAATTCCGCAGGGCACTCGTAATATTTCCAAAAAAATTCATGATTGGCTTACAAGTTGCAGAAGTAAACACATCGGTTGCTGATATCTCTGTTTGTAATTTCCCTTTCTTCCATGGCAGAATGCGTACAAGCAAGCTATGCAATGTAGTAGAAGTATCCCTAGGCAAGCAACAAGTAACACCAGAAGTTCAGTATCCGCCACTGGCCGGTCACCTTCTCCAAATTCTTCAAATCTCTTATCATTCAATGAAAATGAGGTGTGAATGGCTGAACATGGTGCTCTTGTGTTCTCATTGTTGATATCTATTTATGTCAGAGCTATCGAGTATCTCATTCAGTTTTGCTGTGCTGTTGCAGGTGAAGTTCAAGATTGCTCTTTGCCATTCTGCTCTATGTGAGCACCGTGAAGCACTTCATGAGGTTACTTGTTTTTCGTTTTCTTATGTCTATTCTTCATTTTCAACCTTATTATCCTGTTTTAAGAATACAGATGATGTGATATATATGTTTTCTGCAGATGGAAGGTATTCCTTCGAAAGTGAGAACACTGAAAATGAATATGATGTTAGGGAAGCTTTATCGAATATCAAGAAATAGTCGTACAGCTGCTGTCTGTTATAAGGAGTGCTTGAGGTATAACATATCAAAGAAATTGCTTCCTTGGAGATTGTGTTCTCCAACTTCATCGACATAAATTGCCCAATTTGTTCTTCTATAGCAAGTTCTTTCTAAACTTGGTTACAGAAACCACTCAACTTTTCTATGCTCACAAGACTGTCTACATCTCCATACTTCTCTGTCAGGCAATGCCCTTATGTTTTCGAAGCTATCACAGCTTTGGCGGAAATGGGGCTTTCAGCAAAGGAATTTTCTTTATTATTTCCACAAGTAAGTGTATGTTTTGTTTGCTTATAAGCTGTAAATAGGAAGTTCTGAGGGCAGATAAGTTTTAACTTCGCATGGTAGAATTCAGGGCTTCTCTGTGCTTCATTGTCAGATGTCCTGGTCAGATAAGTTTTAACTTCGCATGGTAGAATTCATGCTCTACATGCCTGCCAGATTTGCAACAAAACTTGATAGGCTATTGTTTCCTCTAATCTATTGTACAACATTTGAGCTATCAGAGTCTATTCATTTTTTTACATGCTTGCCAGATTTGCAACAAAAATTGATAGGCTATTGTTTCCTCTAATCTATACTACAACAAAAAACCATCACTTTGTCTTTTATACTAAAAGATGTTGATATTGTCAATCCTGTGAGCAAGTTCTTGCTTTTTCCATTTCTGAACGCTGAAATTTTCTTCTCATTTTGTACACAGTACCTTAGCATGATCTGACAATCACAGAACTATATCCCATCAAACCTTCTATATTTTTTACATTTGTTCTGTTTCTGTACATATAATCCATATGGACTGTTGGGTTTCATTTTTGTTTGAACACCACATACGACACATGTAAAGCTTTATAGAAACAATAATACGCATACATCAGTTTATTCAAGAACCTTTTCTCTGTAAATTTTAGTCAATAGTCAGTTAAACTTCCTTGCAGGCACCAAATAGAGGAGGCAAGGTGCCGGGTGACTTCGTAGATGCACAACGTTGGTGGAGTGTAAGTGAACAATGTTGAGGCATAAACGTGCATAGCACTCGATGCTTAGTCTTAAACATCCTTCTCTATCAAGTAACTAGATTCACAACATCGGTGGAGTGTAAGTGAACAATGTTGAGGCATAAACATTCATGCCACTCAATTTTTAATCTTAAACAGCCTACTCCATCAAGTAACTAGATTCGTGGTTGTCATCTTATGTTTGATTTGCTATTAATTCTCATAAACCATTGGACTCCAAAACCACATTTTGCATATATAAATGCTAAACTCTGTTAAATTGAAACTGTATGCCAATGAAGTCATCACCTTTTTAGCTCCATGTTTTGATCACGTGTCTGATGCTTATTTTTGTGTGTTGGGGGTGGGGAATGCATCTGGCCTCTTTCTGATTATGTAGATTGCATAATTTGCCACTAATTCTGTAACTTATGTGCATGTTTATGTCTGCCACGTTGCACCATCATTGATGAAGTGTGATAGATATGTTTCTTTCAGAACAGTACTTGTTATTGCAATTTTAAATTTAGTTATGGTTTTCAAGAAACTCTGTCAACTCATCCAGAGATATCATCATACTGCATTGTTCTTTTTATAGATTGGTTCAGATTGATTATTCACTTAAATTATAATTTTCTTGACAGCGGTATGTTGAGGCGCAGTGTTGCATTGCTTCACATGATTATAAAGGTAACATAAGTGTCCTTATGAAACATTTATCTGAGGATTCCAACATATAGTTGAATTTTGTTGAACTTTTGAAGTCATAATTCACATTCTCATTGAGAGCTTCCATTATTATTATTGTTAGATGATAAATGATCTAGAATCAGCATTGACTCTTGGCCACTGAATGTAACTTTGTAGTTGACACTTCCTAACTTGTACTTGTATCTGTTAAACATAAACTCGTAGCTTTGAAAGTAATTTTACAGGGATGTCATTTCTTTATATTTATCAGTAATTGATACTCCATCTGATCCAAAATGTAAAGTCATTTTAGGATTCATTTCGGTCAAACTTCTGTCTCTTTGACCATCAACAGATAAAAAAAATCATGTTCACTGAAAATGTATGGTTGATGTTATTAGATTCACCACAAAAAATACTTTCATAATGTGTATTCCTTTTCATCTGATGTAGATTATTACATAATATTACTTTTTGTAGACTCCACTTGTATATGTTGGACATAAAGTTGCAGAGTTTAAATCAGTAGCAATGACATGTATTCATTTCTAGCAATCACAAAATAACTAGGCTTACTGTTGCTTGTTTTTTATAGGTGGCCTTGACATATATCTAGAACTAATGCAACGGTTCCCCAATAATGTGCATATCTTGCTGGAAATTGCTAAGGTTTGTCTTTCTTCACTTCTCTAATCTCTATTATTGAATTAAGGGCTGTCAAGGTCTCTCAGATTTTTCTTAGATCATATATCCCTTCAACTTTGATGTCAGTGTCTAGAAAACATGTGAAGTTAATTGTTCATTTCCAGCTTTATTTTGGTGTTTTTTATGACTTTTCTTCATGTGTTGATCCTGATTTTTGAGCTTCTTGTTTGAAGGTTGAAGCCATCATAGGCAGGAATGATGAAGCGATAATGAACTTTGAGAAGGTAAATTGAAAATATACAGAGCTAAAGCCCCTGATCCGGAAATCGTGTGAACAGGTAACAAGGTTATATAAACATTTGCTATATTCACTGTTTTTTCATTCCTTTTTCTTGCAGGCCCGGTTGATTGATCCAAACATTATGACATATATGGATGAGTATGCAATTCTTCTAAAGTCAAAATCTGACTACATCAAACTGAATAAGTTGGTACATGATATGCTGCATATTGATCCTGCAAGACCAGAGACATGTGTTGCTCTTGCAGCAATGTGGGAAAGAAAGGATGAAAGAAAAGCTTTGACATATGCAGAAAAGGTAAATACCTTGTGGGTTTGATGGAAACTCACCTTCCATCTAATGCTCCTTACGATGTCTTCCTTTTCAGAGCCTCCGAGTTGATGACAGGCATATAACTGGCTATATTATGAAGGTAATACTGCAAGATATTGTCTATGCAACTGGATTTACATTATTATGGTAATTCCTCTTGCATTACAATTTGCGAAGCACAAGGATGCTTGCTGCTTATTTTCTCTGGGAAGTTCATGTTTAGATTTTGTGTCTGCTACCATCTTTGCTTTTTTAGGATCGCCATCTTCCATTGCTAGGGCATATCATGATTTTCCCTCATTGGTTTGTCATTTTTTGCCTACTGTTCTTTCAAGGGCAATCTGCATCTTTCATTGAATCGACCAGATTTGGCAGTGACAGACTTTAGGGGGGCTCAAGAATTGAGAGCTGATCTTCGTTCTTATCAAGGTTGGTAGGCTTGGTGCATCTGATATTCAAAATCTATTGTCATATTGTTAGTCTAAATAGAGGTATTCTCCAGGTTTGGTGCGTGCTTATCTAGCACTTTCTAAATGCAAAGAAGCATTATTCACTGCACGTGAGGCAATGAAGGTTATGCATCAGTCTGCAAAAGCTCTCAAGCTAGTTGGCGATGTTCATGCAATTAGTTCCAGTGGGAGGGAGAAGGTAATCTTATTTTGCCACGGGTTACTGATTCAAGGATTATATATTTTTTGGGGTTCTGGAAGCAATCATGCCGCTTGATAGCTAGTATGTTTAACCAGCTGAAGGTGGGCTGCTGTACTGCAGTCAAAAAAACTACTGTCCTAGCTGCAGGATAAGCCTGCAAAACTTATTAGCTAAGGGACACTACTAGCCTACCAAAAGTCTGTCCCCACTACACTTCTAGTCTAGTGTTCTCACTGCAGCTTGACTGCTATTCAGCCTTTGAAAGTTGTCTGCAGTTGCAGACTTCTACTAGTGTTCTCACCAAGCTGCAGCCTTGACTGAAGATTGGTCTGCATTTGCAGACTTCTGTGCAAGACCAGCAGCAGATTATTCAACAAAGGATCCTCTTAAGACAAGTATATGTGCTTTGTAACCTGCTTTCTTTTCTCAATTAAGTTACTGTGACTTTATTGAAATTGACTTGTATATATCTTTTCAAATGGACATCTTGTGGTTCAACTCTGTACACTATTATTGAATGATAGTACCTGTTGGTCGATTGTGCTGATGCATCACTTACAGGCAAGAAAGTTCTATGAATCAGCCATTCGTCTTGAACCTGGATTTCTTGGAGCTGCACTGGCCCTGGCTGATCTGCATGTTGTGGAAGGACGGAATAAAGAGGCTGTTATGCTACTGGAAAAATATCTAAGACAATGGGCAGATGATTCTCTACACATCAAGTTGGCTCAAGTACATGCGGCAACAAATATGCTTTCTGATGCACTTTCCCATTATCAATCTGCACTAAGGTGCGCATTAGTAGCAATTCTGCAGTAGCATTCATCATCTATTAACCTTTTCGTTGCTGTTGGTTTGAATCCTGAAGACGTGGTACATAAATAAAGTTTAGTATATGAATATGTAGGAGTAAATCTGATTATTGAGGTAAGATTTTAGTGATAATTCCTGGAGTTGGGTTTATGTACCATCTATGAAATGTAAATAAATAACTAAATTGTGGAATGTTTTGTACTAATCATGTTTGTCCTTCAATTTTAAATTGAAACTTGGCTCTTGATGTTAGTACCATGGTTTTTCTTCCAACCACGGCCTGAGATAGCTATGACAGGATTGGGTGGGTTAGCTCAATAATTTGTATTTTCAACTAATATTTTGATTATTCTGCCGATTTTGGAGGAATTGAACTATTCTGAATTGACAAT
Source organism: Saccharum hybrid cultivar R570 (assembly GCA_038087645.1). Classification (NCBI taxonomy): domain Eukaryota; kingdom Viridiplantae; phylum Streptophyta; class Magnoliopsida; order Poales; family Poaceae; genus Saccharum; species Saccharum hybrid cultivar. The sequence goes on along the minus strand of JAQSUU010000804.1, from coordinate 5,022,955 downwards.
CAGATAATTCCCTTCCATCCTTATCCTGCAAGGCCCAAACTGCATGCTTACAGCTCAAAAGCTACCGAAGAAGCATCAGAGTTTTGTAATTGATGTATGAGTAAATAGCTTACTTTCTTTGTTCTGATAAGCTTTGTTCCGGTTTATTTTAATCCAACTTTGTGGTACAAATCAACTGGTCTGATATTGTCCCTGCGGTTACTGACTCCATGCTTAGTATTCTGCTTTGTGCCTTCCTATTTCTTGGGATTACCTTCTAGTTCATGAAAATGGAACTCAATTGTGTTTCAGAATAAACCCACAAAATGAAGCTGCAAAGAATGGATTGGAGCGCTTGGAAAAACAAATGAAGGTTTGTGCAGTTCATAACTACTCCCTCCATTCCAAATTATAAGTCATTCTTTCTAAGTAGGTAACTCTTCCTATGAATCTAGTTATACGCTATATCTAGATGCATGGAAAAAAACTATTGTATTTAGAAAAGCCAAAACGATTTATAATTTGGGACTGAGGCAGTATATCATACTGATTAGCTCACCAACTTTCAGTTCTTGTTTTCATGTTTTGCTTCGGTCTACCTTATATTACTCCTTTTGCTTTCCCAAACTTCCTCATTTACTCGTTTCTAAATATCCTACTGGTGCAAGATAACTAGCATTGCCTCATTGCCTACACTTGTTTTTCATGTGCAGGGAGTGGACCCAGATGCTCCGGAAGAGGATGAAGAGAATGAAGAGGATGATATCGATGATCGAGATGAGTTTATTTGAAGCTAGAACATGCTGCATATATTCCGCCTCTTACCTGGTCTCATTACAGGTCTCTTATACTTGCTGGAAGCTGGCGCTGATTGATCACGACCATCTTTGTATAGCGGTGGCAGCAGTGGTTGTGTTACATGTAACTGAATAGCAGGTGTTCTAGCGTTGCTGTGCTCAGAATCCAGGTGTTTGTTGGGGCGAAATATGCCCATGAGCTTGTAAAAATGCCGACCCAAACGGTACAATTTAACTTACTAGATTTTGCACGTGATGTATGCAATTTCCTTTAACTTTCTTTTTGCTAAAAGTCGAGAACGTACGAATAAGTAGATATAGTTGTAAAAGAAAATATAACTACTACATCACGGAAGTTCGAATGAGCCTGCTTGTACACTTTCTGAATACTACAACTGGGATGGCTGAACTGTGAACAAAATCTGTAGACAGTGTACACTCCAAGTACACGACTAAATCTGCAAGTAATGAAAGGCTAATCAGGAACCATTCAGTCTACGTCAAAATACAATCGATGCTTGTGTGGTCTGGATGCTTTTATTAACAAAAGCGCAGGCAGTGGCCAAACAATATCCTTATTGATACTTCAGCAAAAAAAAAAGTGTCAAAATGTATTCAGCTGAGTAGAATGGGCACACAGCTGCACATATATGGTGCATCATCAAATTTGGAATTGTTGGCTGTTGCAGACTCCTACATGTTCTGTGCCATCGCGACAGGAATGTATAACAGTATAAGCACCCTAGTTTTTCTTTGGGTATTCTCTTGCACCAAAGATGGTTGACCCAACTCTTACATTTGTGCTTCCCATTTCAATCTGCAGGCACATTGAAACAACATATATCGTTATTAATGCAGCTATCAGCCTACCATATCTCTTCTCCACTCGCAAATCACAGTATTTCCCTTACCGCTTGTTCAAAATCAGCTGACATGCCCATAGACAGTTCGCACTGCTCTTCGGGTATTCCAAGCCCCTTGCACACCTCTTCCCGGCAGTTAGCCAGTGTCTATGAATTTAACATACATAATATACATTAGTGCACATATACATGCCATATCAGTATATCGCCACTCCAACAAAATTTCTGTATCCCAGAATATATGTTACCTTGAAATTCTCAGGAGTCGATGAGTAATCAAGCATCCCAATTGTCATCAAACCAGAGAACACAAGGTTCGGGCAGTTCAATTTGACATGCTTTGCTAGTTCGACACATCCTGAGGGATCTACTCCAAATTTCGCTGCAAGAGAAAAAAATAGTATTTAGAACTACATACATACACGCCCTCTGGGCATGCTCGCAGATCAGCCTGCAGCTTCCAAATGCTCCAACACTAAAACAATGTGCTGCGGATCAACTATCGATGCTTAAAATTAAAAGGAACACAGTTTACAATTTCCACATTCTGAAAATCCACTATAATACAACCCAAAGTGAGAACTTTCATCCTTTCAGTATCGTATTGACAAAGGAAACTAAAGACGAAGTTCACACTATTATTAAGAAAGGAAACAAGAGTGCTTACATTCTTCTCCACTAGTGTTGACTTGGACCAAAACCTTAAGAGGTTTTCTCCCCAAGTCAGCTACCACTCGATCAAGACGGCTAGCAATCTGAAAAATGATTATTACATTTAATCTGGTTACAGATTCAAGATTGAAAAACTGAGAAAACATCATGATGAGTAACCCAAAGGTCTATGACACAGCTATTGTTAGTTAGGACCTAAGTCATGAAACAATATCTTGCTGTACAGAAGAATGCTAAATTTGAAGCCTATATAAACCCAAGTTGAATATACATAATGAATGGCTCTATCTTGCATAGCCAGAAAATAACAAGTTATACTCGATGCTGATAGGGATGAGTATGACAGTATAATGTTTTCCTCCTTTTTGACTCAGCGAAGGAGACCCTTTCACTAGAAGGCAACCAAGTGAGTGAGTGACTGAGTTACTGATGTAAGTGCCTCAAATGTAAGTGTTCCCCGAAACCAAGAAAAGCAATTTATGTAATCACAAGAAAAGATTAAATCAATCACATACCTTCTCATCATCGACACTCTCAACCATATCAAGGTTTGGCACGCCAGCTAAAAGTTAAAGAAACAAGAAAAGAAATATTAGCTCAAACCATGAGCTAGGACATAAGGCACAAGTGCCAAAATCTGTACAGAATCAAAATAAAGTAATAGGATACACCAACCAAGGCACTAGAATATCTAGCAGGGTGTGACACAACAAACGAATATCTAGGTAATAGCAAAACCTAAGGAACTGGAAGCTAAGACCGGGAACTCGGCAAAAACAAGAAAAAAGGTACCCCTCGGTTCTTTTTTACTTGTAATTTGATGATGCGACTGCCATGATATTTTAAAACATTAACCACATATATATGCAAAGAGTACAGTTTTTTCACATGACACTAATATTAGTGGATTTTCCATACTTAAATGTGCTGTATTTTTAATGAAGTCAATGCCTTTGTATTTTGAACAAGTTCTCACATATAAGTAGAAAAATAATGGTAAAAAACAGTAGTAGGAGAGCACGCCCATGTACATATGTAAAAAATAACAGAAGTAGTACCAACCAAGTAGGGCTCTGGCTTTGTTGCTTTGCAGATTCCCGATGAAGTGCCACTCAATATCCTCAGGAAGCTGCAATGAGAAAAACACTTGCTTAGACACTAACATGATTTGATTGAAAAAGATTAGGTAATTGATAGCAAGTATTCTCTCCATTCCAAATTATAAGACGGTTTGGCTTTTCAAGATACATAGCTTTTGCTATGTACTTAGATATACATTATTCTAGATACATAGTAAAAGAAATGTATCTAGAAAAGCCAAAACGTCATATAATTTGGAATGAGGGAATACTAGAAAGCATGCCCTGCGAGGTGCGAGGAAACTTAGACATTGGATCCATTAGAACTTCAGAAAACATCCCCAAAAATAATGAAAATGGAAAAGTTGTCAACTTTCATCGGCTACTGGATAATCATGGTCCAATCTTAGGACCTAGATTCTACTACAGAATTAAAAAAGGTGAAAAATGAAAATGGTTGACCAACTGATGTCCAACTAGCACCCCCATATCACAAATTTTATACCCCCTAGAGGCTGGCACGGACCTACTTCTCATGTTAAATGGAGGGAGAAGTTAAAGATGAATTGTCAACATTTCCACCACATTATCAATTACTGAAGATACATTTAAAATATGAACAAAGCTACTATACACTTTCCAGGATCAAACATAGCAGTTTGAATAGTACAGATTCATTTCATAAGTTCAAATGTATTCCGATGTGGTGCCTCTAGCAACCAAACTTGTGGGCTTGTGGCCCTTTCCAGCTTACTAATTATTCCACTTAGGGTAAGGGAAGTCACTGGCATCCATGTCATTTACAGCTGTGCAGAACAACTTGAAATGCTCGATTAAATTCACTCAGTGCTTTGAATTTTCATGCAAAAATAGTTCTTTAGTGAATCGAATTTTCCTGCCAAAGAAAATCAATATTTTGCACCCATTAGTATTTAGATCTTGGAAAAAGTCTAATTGACCCCCCCCAACTATAGGGGGTGGTCTAGTTTACCCCCCCGAACTATGAAATGGTCTAATTTACCCCCTGAACTTTACAAAACCGGCCAAATCACCCCCTCGGGCGGTGGTTTTGCTACAGTGTCAGCGGTTTGCTACAGTAACAGAGGTTTTGCCTTTTTCTTTTTTATTTGTTTCGTCTGAATCTTTGAAAAATCATAGTAAATCACAGAAAAATCATAAAATGGAAAATCCAATTTTGTTGGACTCCACATGAGTAGATCTACACAGTGAATATATAATATAGTATGCTTTAGTACAAAATTTTTGTTGTATGAATTATTCAAATTAATTACAGAAAAAAAATAGATCAAAATTTACAGCAAAAACTTTGTACTAAAGCATACTATATTATATATTCACTGTATAGATCTACTCATGTGGAGTCCAACAAAATTGAATTTTCCATTTTATGATTTTTCTGTGAGTTACTATGATTTTTCAAAGATTCAGACGAAATAAATAAAAAAGAAAAAGACAAAACAGCTGTTACTGTAGCAAAACCGCTGACACTATAGCAAAACCACCGCCCAAAACCGCCCGAGGGGATGATTTGGCCGGTTTTACAAAGTTCAGGGGGTAAATTAGACCATTTCATAGTTCGGGGGTAAACTAGACCAGCCCTTATAGTTAGGGGGTCAATTAGACTTTTTCCTTTAGATCTTCCTTTTAATCCTAGGAACAAAAATTGATTACACGAATCCGGATACTAATGACGCAGTTGCCAGGACTCAGCGAGAAGCTTAAATTAACGAGATGCTGTCTCTAATTTCAAAATGTTCCATCCATCAGGTTATCAATTTGCATGATATGGGACCAAAAGCAAGATTTTGTTGGAGTGAGAAACCGGGTGACCAATTCAACCTGAGGCGCCTTGTCGATGAGCTCCTGGACGTAGTTCTCGCCGAAGCAGCGGTGGCCCGCGTCCTAGACGCCCCGGATGACGGGGACCGGCTTGGTCTTGCTCACCGCCACCACGCGTACGGACCCCGGCGCGCGCCCCGCCCGCGCCGCCGCCTGCTGCGCGCGCGACAGCACCGAGCGGAGCGCCGCCGCGGCGCCCTCCGCCGCGGCCACGGACGCCATCTCCGCCTCCGCCGACGACCCGCCCTCCGCCGACGACGCCACCGCCGCCGTGAGAAGGGGCGGAGCTAGAGAAATACGAAGGGGTGCGGCCGTGCGGGCTAATGGCAAAGTAATAGTGCAACTATTTTTTTTTTACAAAACCAAGCGGTAGAGCTTTATTATCGAGAATTGTTACGTCATTTGAAAGAAGATCGACAACAAAGTTAGGGGATCATGGTCCCAAATACAATAGTTTTGGGAAATCATAGCTCGCTTCGCCAATTCATGGGCCACTTGATTTGTTTCCCTTCTGTAATGCTTGATAAAGATCTATTGAAATCCTAACCAAAATGTATTACATTCATCATATATAACTGCTGCTAAATTAGTTATAAATCCTCCATCGCCCATAATGTCGACCACCTCCATGCAGTCGGATTGGACAATCACCCGGTTACATCCTACATGTTGTGCTAACATCAAACCTTCCTTAAGAGCATATGCTTCGGCCATAGGCGCATCAACCACATGGAAGATAAAATCATTTGAAGCTACCACCATGGCTCCTGAACTATCTCTGTTGATGGCTCCTATACTTCCAAAACCTATGTTCTCATCAAAAGAAGCATCAACGTTTAGCGTCACAACATTTTCTTGTGGTGATGCTAAACGTTGACGCTTCTTTTGATAGCATTATTATGGTTAAGATTTTATAATTAAAAATTGAAAACAAGCATTGATGTACATAAACAATGAAAATAACGGTAATTTGCTACCATTTACAAAAATACAGTTAGAGCCGCTGGTATCCTTTTATTTTGGAGGAATTAAAATCTATTTAATGGATTAGGCTATTTTGTTTGGAATTTGTCATTCCACAACTTTTCTAAGTTTATATATAAGCCTATCTCAAATTCATAGGATGAGTGATGAAAATTGATTATATAGATCATTTCTATCCTCCAACTTATAATACGCTCTTCAACTCGCTTTATTATACTACTATAAATGTAACATATAAGTATCTCCCTTATATGGCCAACAATAATATATAGATATATTCCATATAAAATCATATTAGTTCAATTAATTTATACCTAAATATAATTATTAGAATGAATTTAATTACAAGGATCCAAACGGGCCGAATGTCACTATAGAAACAAAAGATTGTTAACATTGGCAAAATGCAATTTTCAACCATAAGTCCTCACCGACCTTAAATGAAAAAGAATAAACCATTTAAGTTTAAGAACAAAATCTATAGAATAATTCATTGATGAAAAAGGTAAAATCGATGCCTTGCCCCTTATATAGACCAAATCTACGTACTCTTCAAATTATTTCAAATTATGAAATATCAAAAAACTATCAACGACCTAACCCTAGAATCTAGACAAGGACAAACAACCAAGAACCATAAAACTGAAACCAAACTGGATGCTTAGGTTAATGGGAATTGAAAGAGTTAAGAGAATCTTTGACATTTTTACTACTTTGTCTTGTGATCGATGATGAGAAGGATGGACATTTGTATCTACACTTCGTCCTACCTTATTTCCCTATCCCATCCTCTATTTCCCATCATCCAAATACATCCTAAGTGTGGGCCGCCAGGCTACCAGTGCCACACGTGAGTGGTGCACGGCCGGCGGTAGCCGGCGGCCATTGACATTTCCAACTACACGCCTTGTTTAGTTTACCTCAAAGTTCCAAGTTTTTTCACTCTTTTTCCATCACATCAATTTTTAACCGCTTGCATGGAGTATTAAATGTAGATACAAAAAATAACTAATTACACAGTTTAGTTGGAAATCACGAGACGAATCTTTTAAGCCTAGTTGGTCCATGATTGGACAATATTTGCCAAATAAGACGAAAATGGTACTATTCATCGGGTTGAAATTTTCTTCAATCTAAACAAGGGCCTAGTATTGTTGCGGCGACTGAGCATCTGGGACAATGTGACCTCTGTCTTTGGCTGCTTGTTGGAGGAGTTGTTGTGCTGTTCTGCTTTTCTCCATTGGCTTAGATGGGTTGTGAGTGCAAGTGTTTGGGCTTCGGGTGCAAACAGGGTGGAAATCTGATAACTATAACTTGTTTTTGAATCTTTACTAGGTGTGGCTGCACCCACACGGCTGTATATACATCCGCCCCTGGCCATGAGGGGTTGGTGGTGGGCTGGTGTAAGCAGCCTCGGAGCTCTGATTCTCTCACGGGCCCAGTTCGACCCTTCGAGGATTGGAGTGGAATGAATTTTGCCCTGTTTTTCTTTCTTTTTGGCTTTCATTTTTTATGTAGAAAAAAATGTTTGTAGTTGACTAGTTGGCAGGGACGGATCTAGCACTGGGGTGGGGTGGGGTGTGTTTGTGGGTGGGGGGTTAGGTGAAAGGTCCTTATTTGATTTTGGTAATTGAGTGATAATCTTAGGTGGACTAATTTATGTTTGAGTGAGATACACAGGTGATTAGTCCACTAGTACATGTGTGCGAGCAACATATGCCATGACGGTGAAGATTGCTTAGAGATGTTGCAAAGCTTGCACATGTGATGATGGAGGAGCTCATTGCACAAGAGACTTTACATTGAGTCATGTGATCAAGGTGGAGAAGATCAAGACATGACTTGGCTCGACGGACCGGTTGCAAGTGTGAAAGGCAAGTTAAGTGATGACTTGGCGCTGATGGACCGTAGCAACGTTGAAGAGCAAGTGTAGTCAAGATTGATAAACCAATATAGTCACGTGATGATATGGAGTGGATCATATCATTGTTGATCATGTTGGTTCATGTGTTGCATCAACATCGGAGGAGTTGGATTGGAATGCGTAAGGAAAAGGTATAACTTAGGGCATTTCATTTCACCGATCATAGGTGTGTAGAGAAGTTGATAACCAGGTTAGGATAGATGGTGTACTATTAAGATGGGCAAACTTGTTTGCATATCTGTCATCTAGTGCCACTTGAGTGATCTAACTATGCATCTTTGCTAGGATCGAGTGACGTGACAAGTTGAGTGGCTAACTCCTTAAAAATAATTATGAAAATGTTAACACACATACACATGGTGATGTATATTTGGTGATGCTGGCACATTTGCAAAGGAGGAGAAGTTGGAGTTGAAGTGGATCAACTCGGCGAAGAAACGGAGGCGAGGAAGTGTCACTATGAGTGACCGGACGCTGCCCTCGGTGGCACCTGCGTGTCCGGTCAGAGCATGGTCCCCACGTTCCTGTTCACTGTGCACGGTCATGTCCGTCTCATCGGTGGGAGTGGGTGCCGTGGTGAGGGCCCCCATGGCTTCCCGCTCTGCCAGAGGGCTCCACGTGTCCCTCGGGCGGGGCAGAAGTACCCTAAAGAGGGTCGGGCACTCCCGTGCTTACATTGCAGGGATCGAGCGAGGCGGAAGTCATTTCGACAGGCGATTTGATAACGTCATGGGGCTCGAGCGAGGCTGAAGGTGTTCCTAAGCCTCGGGCGATTTAGTAGCTGACGCGCTATTAGCGCCCTTGATTGAGTATGCCTACTATTGATACCCGACAATATTGCTCCAGCCTATATATGGTATTTTAGAGAATGAATGATCATTATTATTTATTTAAATAGTAGGCTAACATAGTTGCCGTGAGCTGTCTATAAATGTGCGCCTGCTGCCTTTGCCTTGGAGCTAGGGGTGACATATCTGATTTGGACTCAGGCAAGCGACTCGGAACGTAGATTAGGACTCGGGCATTAAAATGGACAAACATAAACTGAAACAGAGTCGTTGTCTTAGTTGGAAGAAAGATTTTGTTGGCAAGAAATTTTGCCTCTTTAGTATTAGGAATCTATTTAGATGGTGTTTAGTTCCCACCCAAAACTTTACATCCCATCCCATCGAATGTTTGGAAATATGTATGGAGCATTAAATATAGATAAAAATAACTAATTGCACAGTTTGCATGTATTTTGCGAGACAAATCTTTTAAGCCTAATTAGTCCATGATTGGACATTAATTACTATAGTTACACATGTGCTATAGTACCCCGAAAACTTTACAACCCTTGAACTAAACACGCCCTTAGATTAGGATTCGTACTCTAGACGCGAGTTATTTTAACTTGCACGTAAATAAAGAAAGGGGTGCAAAATAAAGAATATAATTCTTATCATTTTCTATTTATTATTAAGAGTTCTATTTAGAGTACTCAGCTGGGGAATCTATTTAGATTAAGATTCCTACTCCATATTGGTCTACGCATGAGCTATTCTTACTCGTATGGACACGGGTTATATATATAAGTCCGGACAAAAGAAATTCTTCATTGTTCGGTAGTTAGAGGAAGACGGACAAAAAAAATAGATGGACGAAAAAAAGAACCTAAAATTTTGCCTCTTTATTATTAAGTATAGATATAGATTAGTCTTGTTTTATCTTTACTTTTCTGTACTCTGGAAGAACGTGTATGTACATTCACAGCGAGAGTTACAGGTGTCCCCCGAGCACTCCCAATGGGCGGCTGACGGCTCGGGGGCTCCTAGCCGGCGGTGCCGAGCCGTCCCCCGTCACCTCCTCTCCAGCCGCCGCCGCCGCCCTCAGCGGCGGCCCACACAACCGGCCCCGTCGCGCCCGCTCCTCTCCATCTCTCCCTCTCTGTCCCCCGCCCCCTCCCTTCCTCCTAGCTACACCGGCAAGATGGTCAGCCGGCGGGGCAGATCTGGGGCCCCTTGGCCCCTAGCCTTCCCTACCCAGATCCGTGATGGTAGCAGGTGCATGGCGACGCTCCCCCTAGACCGGCGCTTGGGGCTCGGCGGCTGCTGATGCTGTGGCCTTCCCTCGCCGCCCCCTCTGGGGCGTCACGGGGGCCAAATTTCACGCGGGACGTCGGCCTGCCGACCTCGCCGCTGTCGGGTGACAACGTCGCAATGCCGCAGTCCCTCTGGGAACACCTCACCGTCGAGCTCGCTGCGGGCGACGCGTCAGTGGATGTCATGGTCACCAGGGCGTTTGGCTGCCTGGTTGGTTGGTGCGGCAGCACCGTGCTGTCCTAGTGTCGTGGCCGCAGCTCCCCTGCTGTGGTTGTGGTGCCGAGCCAGCAGGAGTGAGGCGACGCTCCCCTACGACTTGGCGCACGGGGGTCTGTGGATGCTGGTGCCGTGGTGCGCCAGGGCGCCCGCGGCACCCTCCCCCCCCAAGCACCACCGGTCCTGGTGCCGCGGCCGCAGCTCCCTTGCTGTGGTTGTGGTGCTAGGCCAACGTTGCTAGGGCTAGATCCGGCTGTTGTCTCCGGCCATGGACAGTGAGGGCTGGTGGCTGGGGCCAAGGGACCCCCCAGCGACCGTGGTCGAACATGCTCCTGGGTAAAAACCCTACCCAGCTTCTTGCTTCGGGTCGGCGACGGTGGCGCAGCCTGCGTCATTCACCTTCTTTGAAGGTGTCGTCAAAGGATCAGTTCGTCGCGTGGGTCGTTAGGGCTGTGTCTGGGACAAAAGTCCTTCTTGTGCCATCTTCAACGTTGTTGGCGTCTGTGGTCGTCATTCCCTTCTTGGAGGCTTCGTCGTTGGTCACCAGCCGTCAGGGCCACACCCTGCTTCTAATGTGCCTGCCGTGCTTCAGCTTCTTCTTCACTTTGGTCTTTCCACCTAGGGTGTTGTGTTGCCGCAGTCATCGTCTTCTCCACAGCGGCTACCTGGTCACTCGCGGATGCGTCGTCGCCCTCTTCGCAGCGGCTACCTGGTCGCTTGTAGACACTGTCATCTTCTTCTTCGCAGCGGCTACCTGGTCGCTTGCGGATATGCTGGACTTTCTACCGGTGGATGTTTTGCCACCATGGCTTCATCCCCTCTGTTGGCGACCATGGTGTGGATGTATTTCTTTTGCAGGCATAGTCAGGTGGTGTTATGAGGTGGAGGTTCCCCCTTCCCCCTCGTGTTTTCTTGATGTTTGTTTGCGTGTGTGTTTTGTGTTTTTTTTTGCCTTTCGGATTTCGCAGGTAATCCTAGGATTACTTGTGAATCCTTGTAACTGTGATCATGCCTTTCTTCGGTCTTTCCTCTTAATGAAAAACAGGTCTAATCATGAAAAAAACTTTTTTGTATTCTTATAAGTACTATTCTTTTATTTAATGGAAAATAAAAAAATAGAGGTAGGGGGCTCCCCTCCGATTCGGTCATAAAAAAACATGGCTTAATTGCGCCAACCGAGCCCCGAGCACCCGCCCCAATCCAACTTCGGCCTTGTTTAGATTCCAGAATTCACCCCAAATTCCACTATGTAAAAAGAAGATTTCCCATCACATCAAAATGTCGGCACATATATAGAGTACTAAATATAGATGAAATCAAAACTAATTGCACAGTTTTATTGTACTTTACGAGACGAACATTTTAAGCCTAATTAATCAAAATTTAGACAATTATTACCATAAAAAACAAAATTACTACAGTGCTCGGGGTGTCACTGTGCAAATTCGGCCACCCGAGTTGGGATCTAAACAAGGCGTTCATCTATCTTTTTTGTGGCAGCCCGTAACAGGGAGTTATTGCTTGTCCGCAAGTACGTTCTGGGAGAGCGTCGGTGTAAAGACTAAAGATCACCCCCGCACAAACATCATGGTTCTGGGAGCTTCTTGCTCCTCTCCTGCCAGCTGCCACCATCTTGTTGTTGCCACCTCTCACCTCAAGAAATACAACAGCCAGTCGTCCTAGGTGCTCATATTCACCGCGCTCCACTGTCGGTTTGCATACTAATTACGACTCCCTCCATTCTAAATCATAAGATATTTGGTTTTATAGATACATCGCTTTTAATGTGTATCTAGAAAATAGTGCATATCTAAGTATATAAGCTGCGTATCTAAAAAAACAAAAGTCTAAAACATCTTAAAATAGAGGAAGTGTACGGGAGTGCTCAGTTGCACTGGCTGTCGCTACAGCTGCGGTAGCCATAGGCATCTGCTTTGGTGATTCATTCATTCACGGTAGCAAATGCCTACAACTGCAGTAGCAGCCGCGGCAGCCAAGCGTAGCCTTTATATATGGAGTCAGCTAAGGACAAGGACTGAAGGACGGGACCTGTACTATGGCTGTACCGTATACTTACTGCTGGCATATGGATCGCAAGCTGTGGCCAAGCGGCAAGCGTAAATAAAGGGAAAAAAGCATTAGCCAACGAAAATGTACAGAGCGCGCAAGTGCCGCGCTGGAACTACATCCTTGCCAAATTCCCACTTCTGGTCTGGGGAATCAGGGTTTGTACAATAGTTTAGAACACCAAGTGCAACAGGTTGAAATGCATAAAGACGCATACTGAAACTGTGAAGCCTCAACCAAAGTTTAATCCACCAATCATTCAAATCCAATCAATCAACAAAAGAAGATAATAACTTCTCGATATATTGATCACAAGAGAAAGAACTCTGCATTTTCTATATTAGAATTCTCGTCCATTTATCTTCATAAGGAACTGGACAGCTGGTATATGTAAAATAAAATGAAAATCTAAGGGTGTGGGGACCACGAGCACTGGCCCGCACTCACACAACTCTTTGAAGGGCTCAACCTATCTAATAACTAAATAAAAAACGCAAGTGAAGAAGTAAAGAAGCAAACAAAACTGCAGCCCTAACTAAAAAGCTCGGCAGAACCAAAACCGCAGCTCAAATGTGGAGTTTATTGAATTCAGAACTCGCTGCTGCAGTGCTGTTCCGGTCTCTGTCCCCATTGTGCGTGTGAGATTCGGGCTCAGCCCTAACTGGTGCAGAGCGGTTCTGGGCAGCAGGCCTTGCTGGAGCTGTCCCAGTGCTAGAATTCGCCACATTTGTCCTGGCTGAGCAGACAGGAACAGCAGTACGAACTGTAACTGGTGCAGCCAACCAAGGAGGTCGTTGCTGGAACACTGAACTTGGTGAATTTACAGGAGGTGCAGATCCAAATCTGGGTAGAGCTTGAGAGCGGGAAGACCACAGATCAAGCAATGCAGGCGGATTAGTATGAGGAGCATTCCTTCTATGTATAGGCTCATCATGCTGGATGGAGCTAGCATAATGCTTTCGCTGGACAGAGTTCTGTGCTGCAACTGAAGGACTAACACAAGACGAGGATGGCATTAGCTGTTGTTCATGGGGCTGCTTCAAGCCTGCCTGCAGTGTTTGCTTATCTTCATTTGGTTCCAACTTGTGCGATGACGATTGTGTGGTAGAGCTTGGGACAGTGAGAGTGTTATGTTCTTCCTCAGGGGAAGTACTGCTCCCAGTACAGCCTTCTTTCCCATTTTTGGTTGGTTCTTGAACCTTGCGTGGTGGACCACAACATTCTGATGTCCTAAAGGAATCTAGGGTAATGCATGGCGAGAATACCACAGCATCAGGAAGCTCAACTGTTTCAGTGTGGTCCTGCCTTTTCTCATGAATTTTGTGAACAGTAACCGGCAAAGGACTTCTTGGCACATAGGAGACAGGGTAAGGTGAGAAGTACCGTGGCAGGGCAGGAGCAGCTTCAGGAAAACATGGAAGAAGACCTAGAGCATCCTGGTTAGCCGGATTGGAGAATTGACCTCGAGGTGGAGGGTACATGGGGAGCATAGCTGCTGGTGGGGGAAACCTTGTATTACCCATAGCTGGTACCACTGGAAAGCGAGGTGTTGGCTGTGTCGCTTGCATCCGATGCCACAGATGGTACATAGTTTGATCTGGTGGAACACTAGGATAAGCCTGATTTTGCATATATGGCCGGTAGAATGATGTATTTGGTTTAAGATAAGATCTCCGTGATGATGGGCGGTTATTGCTTTGTTGTTTTTCCTTTTGATGTGGCACCTTGCCACTATTTGCCTGGTTCAAGCTTACAAGAGTCCGAGTAACTATGACCTGTTCCTGCTCTTCATCATCCTGATCAGCCCGACACGATGAGGACGATGGCTCACCTACCCTGGGCACTGTTAGGAACAGCAAATTAAATAGTCAGCAAGCAAATTAATTTTACAGCAAATTAAAAGTGTCACTACACACAATTTACGAATTAAATATTAGATAGGCACACAAACTTGTGAGGATATGATAGTTTTTTCTTATATTCTAGCATCCAAGAATCACTTAACAACTATTCCCACCAAATGTGTTGCTCTAAAAACAAAAGAAGGCACAACTGAAGCCAACAAAATCAATATGCATCAAGAGACTCAAGTTGGTACCGAATGAAATGGTACTCACGTTGCTTCAATTCAGACCAGGCAGCCATTGCAGCATTTTTTTGAGCTTGCTTCTTGGTTTTGCCAGGATTGCCAGTAAATGTCTTTCCTGCCAACTCCACTGCGCATGTGAACACAGGTGTATGACCTGGCCCAGATCTAATAGTAGTATAGATGGGGAGTTTTAGACCAGCTCGATGAGCAGTTTCTTGAAGAAGATTCTTGTATATCCCGGTTTCATCCTGTGGAATAAACAGAGTTAACCTATCTGCTTCAACAACATTCCTCAAGCTGTTACATTGCCACTCATTGTAATTGAAATGTAAAGAAACATATTTATTAAGCACAAATTTCTCTCTAATCACTGATACAAATACTGAATAGATGACATCAATGACATAAGTATTGACTATTGATGTACAGGGAAGAAAAAGTTCACAAACATGCCACATTGAAATTTCAACCACTTGCATTGTACTTACTGCAAGATCAGGCAATGTGGATGGGACAATAAGCAAGTCAACATCAGGCATCATAAAAGAATAGCACCTTCCCAACCAATCCATAATAAATAACACCTCTTTGGTTTGACTTATTGCAGTAGGAATTGCTAAAGAACAGTGAAATATCAATATACTCTGACATTGGGATTTGGCAGTTTCTGACACATCCACAAACCAGATGAGATTGATTGTTCTTTTTTTATAGCAAAATTGATTGTTCTTTGACTCCAGGAAAAGGACGGCCTGCAACTAATATCAGTCACACTCCATCATAATGTCCATTGGCAGTGCAAGTAATCTTGTGTATGGAAAATATAAAGGCTGAAACAGTAATTTCAGCAAGTTTGACTTCAAAGATGAAAAAAAAACCAGTTTCATAGAAGAAACGGAGATGATATTTACCAATTAGTCCACCATGCTATGTAGTCAAATATATTCAGCATGTGCCAAGAACACTAATCAGTTTGATATGATTTATACCATGCATACTTATTCTACAGTCTACATGACCACAATTGTCATCGGAAACATCCATCTTCCCTCTTAGAACCAGACACAGAAAAATAGCTGTAACCATGGTAACGATTGCAGAAAGAGGCATATGCGTAGCAAACCAGTACAGACTGGAAAAAACACCTAGGTGCCTAAACCTCTCAGCGTATAACACTGGATTATAACTAACCTGCAGAAACATGACTTCCTGAAATCAAAAAGTGGTAATATTTTCGTTTTGACCTCCAGTGCCTTAAAGAGGAAAAGAAAGGGATTCTCTAGGGTGTTTGTAAGAATATTAAGCTTGTGGTAGTTATCAACAGATGGCCAGCAAAGATGCAAGATAATATCATCTGCATGGTGCTATACTTATGGTAGAAACCAAGGAAGGATATTATTTAGCATATCCTACAATAAAAATTACTGTGATATCTAAGGTGAGTACTCTGCCCTGGTAGTCAACTAATCTCTAGGTAGGACGTTCAAAAGGAGATTCTCCATACAAGCAACACAAAATGATTTCCATATTGTACTGCAGACTGCAATGGAGCATAAGTTTCCAGAGGTATCGACAAAACTAACCAGAACTTTGGCAGCCAACGTCGACGAAGGCCCCCTCTTTGATAACTCATTGAGCGCTACCTCAGCTGCCGCATGCTCCGCCTGCCGCAAAGTAGAACAAAACACCGGGCTCTCGAACATCTCCCCATTGAAATTAACTGTGGCCTTAAACCGGGGTGCATGATCCGGTCCCTCCCGGATGCAGGAATAGGACGGCAGATTGAAGCAGCTCCTCTGTGCAAGCTCCTGGAGCTGGTTCTTATACATCCCTGCACGTTAAGCAACAAACACACATATAATTACTAAACGTATAACCGTAACATGCTCACAAGGTGAAACTATATGAAGAAAACATCTCATGAGGCAAAGACATATTTCATAAAAGGATAAAGAGTAAGGATGAACAACATGAACGGAAACATCTCATGACAGAAAGAAACACATACCTCCAGCACAGAAAGAAACACATACCTCCAGCACTGGTGTGCCAAGCAAAGCTTCAGATTTGATAGCAGCTTCTGCACATACTTCCCCAGCTCCTTGTAAGAGCCTCCGCCTCCACTTGCTGCAGCAGATAAGATGAAGCAATAACTAGCGATGTACCCACTGTCCTGCAGAAGAAGAATTCCGGGGTTAAAGTTGAGCAATAAACCAAATGTTGGGCCTGCAACAACAAGAATACGAAACGAGATCAATGCAGCCTCGCAGGAAGATTCTCTGCTGATGCCTCAGCTGTACCGGAGCGCCCGGGGACGGACCAAACAAGTGAAAGGACATGGCCGGTGTATACATGTATGTACACCAAATATTTTTTTTTGAATAAAGATACACCCAATAATTTTTGCAAAGAAAAAAAATCGAAGCTTTTAGGCATGTATGCACTTGTGCTCAGATGAGATCAGATCCATAGCCAAATAGCTAAAGCTAGGGTTCGGGCGCTCGGTTTCCACAGCAGTAAGGGAAGAGAAGGGGTCCCGTCCCGGGTGCGCGTACCTTGGTGGGTGCTCGTCGCCGGCGAAGAACCCACGAAGACCTGGCGAAGGGACCGATGAAGAACTGGGCACTTGGCGTAGGGCGGCGCCGGCGGTAGGCCGGTAGCCCAGTTGCCGGCGGGGCCAGCGAGACGGAGCCGGAGCGAGCCCTCTTCTTGTCTGTGCTGGTTGTGTTCTTGTCTTTCCTTTCCTCCCCTAACTCGTGCTTACTTGTTGTAATAATCACATCTCGTCCGGCGGGTCGGCCATGTGCGCATCATAATTTTCGCTCGGGATTAAGCTTTGATTATCACGAGGCAGCTGCTGCCTGATGATATAAACAAAATCGAGTCAAATCCACTTCGGTGGAGCATACACCTACACCTTGTCGAGTGAAGAAGAGAGATATAGCACGCCACAAGTGTCATCATGCTTCTTACACTATTTTTCAGCCGTCCAATTTTAAGCTTTGGTTAGCCAACCGCTGATACCGAGGGTCTATTTGGCGGGTGACCACCACGCTACAGCAGCCGCCACGCACACGCATGCATTTGGTCGCAGACAAAGGAAAACCAACGAGCCAGGGCACTCTGGAACGCAAGAATTTCACACGAATGGTACAAGAATATCACAGAAATCAATTCATTTTTCACAGGAAAAATGCAAGCGCTCCAAAGGGGGTCTAGGTTTGGAAAAGAGAATTAGAAAGTTGTTGACGTTCAAACTAGGTCCAAGCCGGTTTTAAAATCGGTCCACAGCAATTTTGGGGCTCATTCCAAGAAAGACTCTACGAAACCATATAAAATTGTACTACATTTGTTTTCTAAAACAAGATATGATCACCCCTACTCCATATAAAATATGATGTACACCGCTGATTGAGGTATCTAACTACACAATCAAACTTTTATCAATATATAACCACTTTTTACCCCTTATTTCTTTCATACCCGTTGTCCTACATGTCTCGAGAGGCATTCATGGATTTTTTTTCTGGCAAAGAACGAGCGTATGATCAGTAGCCTCACCATTGAGACCCCCTCCGCTGTGTATCTTGGCCGTATGCGGCCTCAGGCAATCTAGCCCCTACCGGTATGTGACTCGAATCAGCGCTAACAAGAGTGCAAATAAAAAGTGAATCAATTGTTTTATTTATTAGTTAGAAATAACTATACATCTTGCTTTCTCTATAGTTAGAAGTTTTTTAGTTTGACTAATATATAAAAAAACTAATATTTGTGAGGAATATTTTGCGATGGTTGATAAGTATTTTCTCTTAAATTAATCATGACACATATTTTTTTATAATAAACTTATTTAAAAATATCAATGTCGATACTATTTTTCTATAAAGGTAGTTAAATTTAGAAATTTTATTTACTCCTCAAAAGCAATGTGTGTAATTATTTTAAATAGAAGGAGTGGTCAAAATATCTGCCATGTCAACGGCATCGTGTACAAGGATTGATTTAGACCGGGAAGGAAAAAAATAATTTGTTTGCGAAATTGGAGTGTCTGGTTCTGTAGTTTTTGGAGAAAATTCGGCCTCTAGCCCTCATTTTGGGAGGTTGAAATATGACCTTTTTTTCTTTATTCTAAATTGGGCTACAAACAAACATAGAAGTAGCTTTGATAGCAGGGCTGCAAACGTAAGGCCAGTCTCAATAGGGTTTCATCAGAGTTTCATGGACATTAATTATGCTGATGTGGCACTATATTAATGAAGAGAGAGATGATAAGAATTTCATAGGAGTAGAGAGAGTTTCATGAGGATGAAACTATTCTGCACTGTTTCCAAAATCTAGATGTGTTGAAAACGGTAACATGAAATCCCCATTGAGACTGGCCTACTAGTATATGCTAAATCGGGCTCACAAGGCCTACTCGACAGCCCACAAATAGACTTCTTTCCTTCCTCTCTTGGAGTCGCCGCCGCCGTATGTGCACGTCGGTGTCGCCATATGTGTTGTGTACGTACATAAAAGGATCTGCGGACTGCAGGGCTTTTCTGTTTCTGATTAGGCCTTGTTTAGTTCGCAAAAAAATTTGCCTTCTACAGTAAAAGAGCATGTTTAAACATATGCATTGAGTACTAAATGTAGACGAAAAAAATTAATTGCACAGTTCTCGGAGAAATCACGAAACGAATCTTTTAAGCCTAATTAGTCCATAAAAAGCCTTAAATGCTACAATAACCCACATGTGCTAATGACAGATTAATTAGTATCATTAGATCCGTTTCGTAGTTTACTGATAGGTTCTATAATTTATTTTTTTATTAGTATTCGAAAACCTCTCCCGACATCCTTCCGACACAACCGATGTGACACCCAAAATTTTTTTTCTCCCCAACTAAACGAGGCCAGGACGATCCAAGTGCTTGCTTCTGCAATCTTTTGCTCATCAATCACCAGAAATACAGTGCCAGTGTTGTCCATAGAGTACATGCAGCTGCCGCGCTTGCTCCATCGGTCGCCATATCGACTTCCAGCTTCCACTTCCACCTCAGTGACAGTGACGCAGCTGCATGCCAGTCTCCTTCACTGTCCTGAATCCATGGAGTTCTGAATCACACCAGCCATTATTGACCTCACACAGGGCCGTACCTAGGATTTGGAGGCCCTGAACAAAATACACTATGGGGCCCTAAATTTCAAGAAAAACCATAGCATACTTTCACTTAATTATAAAGCATCAGGATATATATAGTTCTTACACTACTACGAACAGATCAAATATTAATGCTAAAAGAGTAAAAAGTAGTACTCAAGTAACACACTAGCATCCCTAACAGCTAGCCTATTAGTATCGTGGCACGAGAAAGCAAAATGGCAAAGAGAAAAATGAACAGACCAGGGAAACTAAGTTGCCTAGCAAGCTGGTGGACATGGTCAGTGGGCCTTACGTTGGTGAGTTGATCCAATTAACAAACCAGGAATTGCAACTTTCAAGCCCTTTTTGATATGCTATATATTTTCTATTTAAAAGATTAGCTATTATTTATCAGTACTTACTACAAATTTTGAGGCCCTTAAATTTTGGAGGCCCTGAACACTTGTCCAGCTTGCTCCTGTCAATCTACGGTCCTGACCTCACGTCGTGGTAATCAGCAACGCCAAGTCCATTTACGCCATCGATTTTCAGTAAACCCTCGCCCTGTTCGCTTGGCTCATACGCCGTACTTTTTCAGCCAACGAACAATATTTTTCTCCCACAACAAATCAACGAATAGTATTTTCAGCTATAGCTTTATGTGAAAACTAATTGTTTTTTTAGCAAAGTGAAAACTAATTGTTGACATTAAAATTGGGCTCAAGCCGGTTTTAGAATCAAACCATGTCAGTTTTGGCAAAAAAAAACTCTACAAAACAGCAAGTGTAATTGTACCATATTGGTTTTCCAACGGATAAGACTATCCTACTCCATATAAAATGTGAGGTACACATTAGTTTTTCAACGGGACAAGACCATTCAAACTCTATATATAAAATATGGGATACATTGCCGATTGAGGTATTCAACTATATAATATATCTTTTTATCAATATGTGTCTATCCTGTTTTATCCCTTATTAGGAATGAGGTGATGATACATCAACATATTCCATTCCACGGACTAAACAAATATTAATGTTATGATATCAAATAAAAGTCATTAGATTAATCATGCTATATATTTTTAAAGTAAACCGATTTTGTCATGTTTCTCAATTGATCCTATAATTTTATTCACGGTCACACTCCTTTAACTCGTACAGGCTTAAAAAAAACATAGGATCATGGAAACGGTTTTTACTTTAGAATTAGAAAAATAGCTAGTATACCTATGCGTTGTTATGGATTTTTACTTCTATACAAACATAACTAATCAAGTGTAGTGATGAATTTAAGTGTTTAGGCTAACTTATTTTATGCAGACAGAGCCGATTTGTTTAAACCTTTGCCTGGTTAGCCTTGGCTCCCATGGGTCTAATTTGGTTGCCTGGGGCTAGCATTGCTTGTGTGACCAATATTGCCTTATATGTTTCAATTTAAAGAGGCCTAAGGTTGTGAGATACCGAAAGATAGCTTTAACTCTTACAACTTGACTTAAGCTAAGCACCTGATTTTATTAGAGTCTACTCTTATAAAGAATCTAGCCAACGGGGCCTCTTGCTCACATACGTTTTCTCATTATTTTTCTGGATCTTCTGTCTCGTGGTCGTGGAGCCACATACAACACGCACACTCATTTGCCATCCACCCCTACTCTCTATCTCTGCGAGGAGTTCATCTCAGGGTTCAAGCCACTTCGCTGTGTCCGTAGTATCTCGTGTGCCGCTCTGCTGTACAACCATGTTCGTGCTGTGTGTAACATAATGAATTATAATCCCGTTACAACGCACGGAAATATTTGCTAGTATATAGATAAATAAAGAAAATAAAAGATTATGTATATAGACATAGATGCAGATAACGTCGAGGTTTAATCGTTCCGAACGATTCTTCGACAGAAATCGCAAATATGTGACACATTAAAGGTGTCCTGGCCAGACTCCGGACGTGAGATTTTAGTCCACCAGCCTTGGCTTCGTTCATGTCCGCCTCAGTCTCGAAGCCTGCCTATGCTCTGAGCTTGAGTTTGCATTCAAGCTAGCTTGTTCGCACTTACTCGCGCCGCACAACATGTCGAGACGATGGCTTGCAGTCCGCGCTGAGGGGCCACACTATGGTGTCGATGAGTCGCCGGCAACCCTCCTGCCGGCTGTGCCGCGGCGCCACGAGATCGTAGAAAGCGTGAGTTCCTTCTGGGTTTCTTTTACGCTTTCTGCTGTTGTCGATGGCTGCCGCACGCCTACATTTGACAACGCCAACAGGAGCACACTGCCCTAGCTCCTTGCCACACTTTGTCATCTTCCGCGCATGCTCCTCACCGGCTCGCCGGGGATTCCCTGCTGCTCCTTCTCCTTTTTCCCTTGATTATCTCAAGCATGATGTTGTATTAGTGTGAGGATGGGAGCCGGAAGAGTGTTCCATGTCTTGCTGTGTGATTGCTTGGTTCTTGGATCAACTCAAATATGTAATGCAAATCTGGAATGCCCTATGGAACGCAAATCTGGAACGTCCGGTGGCAATTTCTTTTTCTTTTGTTTTGTATATGAGATCTTATCGCTATTACAATATAGAAAGATAAACGCAGTTGTATACGGAAAGAGATTTGTATCATGTTAGAATTAGAACTCTAACGTACTATCCTATTATTTACTTATTACATCCTAGTTGTATTGTATGTATGTGTAGGCACGTACGGCACGAGAGGCACGTAGCATTCAATTATGCAGTTGGATACGGATACGGTTGGTCAGCTTAGGCACAGAGGCACGTACGGCACGGGAGGTACGTATAGTTCAATACGGATACGGTTTGGGCAGCCACACACGTACGGTACGACAGCACGCCCAACAAACAGATTAGTTCAATTATGCAGTTGGATACGGATACGGTCGGGCAGCTCAGGCACGGAGGCAGGCACGTAGACACACGTATGGTACGGCGGCACGTACAACAAATAGATTGGATGGCCAGACCAAAATCAAAGGGAGAGAAACTAAAATTAGGGGTAAGAAATTTTGCCTTTTTTTTATTATGTATATAGATAGAAATTGGACGTGGAAAATTTTAGACTGGAGGACAACCCGAGCTGGAATAGAACCCGGAGTGGAAGAAAAAGAGATGGAAAAAAAATCTTGGCGGAAATTTTGCCTCGGTATAATATATAATATAATATAATAATATAATATATATAGGTATATATATATATATATATAGGTA